>JAYESD010000012.1:51803044-53093420 GCA_036927565.1 Tuctoria greenei
CATGCCTTCTCTATTTGCGTACATGTAGATTAAAGCAATAGTCCTTTCATTTTCGGATAGCACGTAGGTCGTGTAGCTACCAATGGTGGCGCCTCTCGTTTGAAAAATGGAAAGGTCGCTTAGAGGGGGTGTTTCGTCCACATTGTACCGCATCGCCAAAGTATTAATATTGTTTTCTTCCGCAAAGTAGACACTTGAAAAGTATCCTACTTCCTTAAGAGCATATGCTTCAGCGATGCACCCTTCCACCCTTGCCATGTTGCCAACCATTTGTTTCAGATATCGTAGCGCTCTATCAATGTGATACATCCACCTATATTGCACAGGACCGCCAACTTTAGCTTCGAATGGAAGATGGATAAGCAAATGTTGCATTGGATTGAAGAAACCCGGTGGAAAATTTTTTCCATCTTACATAAAAGTATGGGTATCTCCTTCTCTAACTTATCCATCATCCCGATCTTGATTTCTTTAGCACAAAGCTGTCTATAGAAATAGCTGAGCTCGGCTAAAACCTTCCACACTCCATCATCTAGATAGCCTCGGAACATAACAGGTAGGAGTCTTTCCATTATAATGTGATAATCATGACTCTTCAACCTAGTGAGGTTTCTTGTGTTAACATTTACGGCTCGTTTCAGGCTAGCTGCGTAACCATCTGTGAATTTCAAAGTTTTCATCCATTTCATAACTTCTTTCTTTTCTTTCTACCGAAGACAGAAAGAAGCACGTGGCTTTCTGTAAGATCTATGTGTGCTGAATACATTGTCTTGTAGTGAATACACTTGGCTTTGATGATAAAAGTTTTAAATATCACCAAAACACCTTTTTATCAAGGTCCGACTCTAGCTCTGAGCTACAGCAAGGTCCGACGGTAGGTCCGACTTGTTTTGGGTAGCTCCGGCTACGTTAGATGCTAGGTCCGGCTTCTTGGTAAGGTCCGACTAGCTTTGGTTAGCTCCGGTGAGCTTTATCTTTAGCTCCGGCATGTCTTTATTAGCTCCGGCATGTTTTTGTTAGCTCCAGCATATACTTGATAGCTCCAGCATGCTTTTGCTAAGCTCCGACGTACTTTGTCTAGCTCCGGTTTCGGGTTGACTAGTTTTGACTAGTTTTTGGTAAGCTCCGGTGCTAGGATCTACTAGTTTTGGAAAGCTCTGACGCTAGGTTCTACTAGCTTTTGATAGCTCCGGCTCAAGCTCCGGGTTGCTCTGGCAAGGTCCGGAACTTGACTGAAGTGCTTCTGCTTTTCATTTGCCTTGTTTCATACTTGCTTTACATGATTGGAATGATTGCTTAGTATTCATTTGGTATGTTTTTGGTGCGTTTTGGATGATATGGTTGATATCGTTTCTACTGTGTTTTTGCAACATGCTTATGTGAGGTTCTCACGTAAGGTGTTCTGTTTGCAACTAACTTGAGTCAAGTCGAGGACTTGGGCTCGTATGGATTGTTTGATTGTTCATGTGCAGGTGTTGCTTGAGTTCAAGTCATGGCTTGTGACAGGATCCATTGGACTAGTCTCAGGAGGAGATGAGGTTCCAACAACCAAGTTCGGGAGGAACTGTGGTTGAGCGGGTCAGGAGGTCGCGCAGGATGATTGAATCCAGGGCAATGCATATGAAGGTCAAAGGAAGGTGTTCGCACATGTGCATGAGGTGCATGACGTGGCAATATGGTTCTAGAGACGGATTATGGAAGGAAGATCTGATCGGAAGGATCGGATCGTATCGGTTGAAGACTTAGGCTGCTAGCTGAGTCGGTTATGGCTCGGTATGGAAAGTATCGAGTTGGTTATGTTAGGATTTCGTGTGTGTCACGAATTCGAGTTGTTTAGGAATGTGGGATACGTTCCTAAGGTGTTTGGAAGTCTTAAGATTGCTTCTATCTGCGTATAGAAGAGTCCTAAGCAGTTATGGAAAGTTCCGATTGTGATCGGATTAGGATTGGAGTCCTAGTTGAGATTGGGATGGCCTAAGGGCTGGTTATATAAGCGAGGGAAGGCCAAAGCTCGTGAGATGAACTTTGGGGCTGTTCCTCTTGTGTTCTATTGAATAAAATTCGTAGTTTGAAGGAACTTTTGTGCCTTGTTCGTCCGACTTGTTCCAGACAAGTTTTACTCGTCGAGTTTCTGGACAGCACTACCTTTCGTCGGTGGTTTTATCATAACTCGAGTTTTACAGATCCAATTGACGTGATTCTTTTTCGGTTGTCTTTACAACATGTTTATATATCATCTGTCAAAATTTCACGGTCATTGGATTTGTGGTCTATGATCTACACGAGTTTCTTTGAAATGTTCCAGAACTGTTTTTCTCGGGTAGGTCAGATTGACCATAGTCTGATCTTTCGATCATAACTTAAGTTTTTCTCGACGGATTTGAGTAATTCTTTTTGTGTTGTCTTCGTGAATTGATTCTCTCTGATATCTATCACTTTTGTCACGGTGAAACATGTTTATATTAGTCTCATACACAATTTCTTTAACAGATCGTTTTTCTGCCGAAAGGGTTTGGGGTTTTATTGTTTCCGCTGCGTAAGATTTTTAAATCTACCATTCACCCCCCTCTGGTAGATTGTCACGTGCTCTTCAATCCTACAATTGGTATCAGAGCCACGGTGCTCTAATCTTTGAGATTTGCACGTGTTTTTGACTAATCATCATGGAGAAGTACTCCGCCAAACCTTGTGTGTTTGCTGGTATTGATTTTCAGGTTTGGAAGGCACGCATGGAGGCCTTCATCCAGGCGCAAGGCTTCGCAATATGGGAGAAGGTGTACAAACCTTATGAAGTCCCGCCTAACGATCAAGTTACGGCTACGAACCTCTGGGACGTCGACAACAACAACAAAGCACGAAACTTGATCATCCAAGGACTCACTCAAAGCGACTTTGATCGTGTCGCACACCTCCGATTAGCATACGATGTTTGGAGCGCTCTCTGTGATTATCATGAAGGTTCCAACACAATCAAGGAGGTAAAACAAGATATGTTCAAAAAGGAATATATGCGTTTTGAGATGCAACGAGGTGAGTCTATCGATGACCTTTTTGCTCGTTTCAATAAAATTCTCAGCAACTTAAGTAGTGTCAATGTAAATTTTTCTGATGCTGAGAATGCTAGACAACTTCTTAGTGCATTAGACATGTCAATTTGGGAGATGAAAGTAACATCTATTCATGAATCAACTGTCATGAGTTCTCTTACATTAAATGTACTTTATTCTAAACTAAAAACTCATGAAATTGACACCCTAGCACGTAAGAACCCAAATAAGTCTATTGCATTTGTTTCACAACGTGATATGTCTAGCTCCGGCCAATCATCATCCTGCAATACTCTTGATTTGTTGTCCTCGCTAACCCTGGAACAGATCGAAGAATTACCAGAAGAGGAGTTGGCACTCATCTCTACTAGATTCTCAAAAGCATTGCAAAATGTGAGAACTAGAAGGAGAGGAAGCTCCGGACCTCAACGCTGTTTTGAATGTGGTAAAATAGGACACTTTCATACAGAATGCCCTAACCTTTCAGGTCCGACCACCCGGGAAGAAAAACAAAGCAAGGTCTGGACCTCCTCTGGAAATTCCAACAAGAAGAAGAAAGGTACCATAGGACGCAAGATGATCAACAACTTCATCACCGCGCTTCAGGAGCTCAGTTCAAGTGACATTGACTTTGAAAGTGATGAAGAGAATGATGACCTGGCCAACATATGCTTCATGGCGGGCAAAGCAAGATCAAGATCAAGTCAGGAGGAAGCAGAACACAACAGTGAAGACGATGAGGTATGTTCTACCTGCAATGAAATGTGTGATGCTATTTCTCGTGCAACTATTATTGTCAAGAAAAAGGACAAAAAGCTTAGGGACAATGCTGCTAAAATTGAGTCACTAGAATCTGAAATTAATCGTTTGAAATCCTTAATTCCTAGTGATGATTCTTGTTCCTCATGTGACTTAATATATGAACAATTGTCCTCTCTAAGAAGTGCACATTCCTCCACTCTAGACAGACTTGATGAAGAAATTGAAAAGAACAAAAAGCTTGCTGCACTTAGTGATAAAAACTTAAAAGATGTTTCTTGTTCTACAGATGATTTGCATTGTTCTGCATGTGAAAATCTTGATAAGAAACTAAAAGATGCAATGAATGAAATTTCCATTCTGAACAATGCTTTACGATCTCATGAAGTTAAAAATTGTTCCAATTGCAAACTAAAAGGAAAAACTTCATGTGCAAACTGCCTAGACTTGTCTAAGAAACTTGATGACATGAATAGGACACTAGGTCGGTTTTGTAATGGGAATAAGAATCTAAACTTGCTGCTGAATTCTTCCAAGTCTTGCAAAGATAAAACTGGTTTAGGTTTTGATTCTCATGTTCACGCTAAGGCACATCCACCTAAAATTGTAAAGTCATTAGGAAGTTGTTTGATTCAAACAGTTCCTAAACAAAAAGAAGTGGTTTTCAAATCTGCAGGAGTGCTTTCTAATTCTGTTTCTAATGTTGGGTGCTCATCGAGACATGATTACAAAATTAAGTTTCATTGTACCTACTGTGATAGAGATGGTCATGTCATAGATTTTTGTTATAGACTAGCTAAACAACAGAAAAGGGAAAGAATGTCTGCTAGATCCCATAACTTTCATGCTAAACTGAAAATTAGAAACATGCAGCCTGCTTTAATGAGTCAGAAATTTGAAAAGGTAGCTTCTGGAACTTCTGGCAAGAAATCTACAAAGGTAGCTCCGGTAGTTCTGATAGCTCCGAGAGCTCCCGGATCTTCTGTTGTTCCCTCCGCAGGTTCAGTTTTTGCCTCCAGACCTTCTGCTTTTACCTCCGGAGCTACTGGTTTTCACTCTAAACAAGTAACAACTTCTAAATCAACTGTTAAGAACAGAAAAACTCAATCTTTGACTCATAAACCTGCTGTTTTATCTCAGCTTTCACGTGTTTTTTCCTGCTACACGTCGTGTGACTCAGTACTGGATACCTAAATGCCTTTTGACTAACCCCAGTATTGAGTCATCGACGTATTGTTCTTCTATGTAGGTTACACGTTTGAGGAAGGAGAACATTTGGATTGTGGATTCAGGTTGCTCACGCCACATGACCGGTAACAAAGATTGGTTCTCCTCCCTCTCTTTTGTGTCACGTGTAGAGAATGTTACTTTTGCCGATAATTCTTGAACTCCTATAATTGCTAAGGGTTCGGTTAGAGTAAATGATCACTACACTTTGAAGGATGTGGCACTTGTCAAAAATTTGAAATACAACTTGTTTTCTGTTTCACAATTGCTAGATGAAAATCTAGAAATTATTTTCAATAGAAACTGCTGCAAAGTTGTAAGTTCAAATAGTGAGCTTATTTTTAACATGTCTCGATTTGGAAGAGTATTTAAAGCTGATTTTGATATGTCTTCCTCTAAGCATAGGTGTCTAGTTGCTAATGATTCAAAGGACTTATATTTTTGGCATCGTAGACTTGGTCACGTAGGCTTTGATCACCTAACGCATGTTAGTGCTCTTGATCGCATACGTGGGCTGCCTAAGATTAAAGGGGACAGAGAAATTGTGTGCTCTTCTTGTAGACATGCTAAGATGGTTGCAAGTTCACATAGTCCTCTCACAATGATCATGACAACTGAACCGTGTCAACTTTTGCACCTTGACACCATAGGACCTTCATGTGTTCAATCCTTCGGAGGTAAATGGTATGTTCTTGTTATTGTTGATGATTATTCTAGATACTCTTGGGTTTACTTTATGGCATCTAAGAATGAAGTTTTTAGTCACTTTAGGACTTTATTTCTTAGATTATCAATTGATCACCCAGGATCTTTAAAGGCAATTAGAAGTGATAACGGTACTGAATTTAAAAATCAATCTTTTGATCACTTTTGTGCTGAAAATGGAATAAATCATCAATTTTCTTCACCATATGTACCTCAACAAAACGGTGTTGTAGAAAGAAAGAACATAACCTTAGTTGATAGGCTAGGACTATGCTTGATGAATATCAAACTCCTAGGAAATTTTGGGCTGATGCGTTAGCAACCGCTTGTTATGTCTCAAATCGTGTTTTCTTGCGTGCTAAGCTAGGTAAAACACCATATGAGCTCCGGTTTGGACATAGGACTAGTGTTACACACTTTTGGGTATTTGGTTGCAAATGCTTTGTTAAGAAACATGGTAATCATGATAAGTTTGAACCTCGATCCATTGATGGCATGTTTCTTGGTTATCCATCTCATACTAGAGGCTACCGTGTGCTTTTACTTGATACTAACAAAATTGTGGAGACTTGTGAAGTGTCTTTTGATGAAGCTAGCCCAGGTACTAGCTCCGGTGTTGCATGACCAGATTCGTATCCTCAGGGGGAGGGTATTTTCGAAGATGAAGAAGAGCCGGTGATACCGCCTGGTAGTTCCGAAGCTTACACGTGTCTAGCTTCAGACATTGAACAAGCTTCGGCTATCACCTCTACTGGTCCTGATCGTCCACAAGTCACAAGCTCATCAATCTACGATGAACCTAATGAAGTAGAAGCTTGTGAGACATCTGTTCCCCTACGTTTTTACAAAGATCATCCCCCACAACAGATGATTGGAAGCTTGCACGAACGAGTCACACGGTCCAGGTTTTGCGATCCAAACTGTCATGCTCATTCTTCTTTTGTTGCTTCTTTTGAACCCAAAGATATATCACACGCACTCATTAATGAATCTTGGATTATTGCCATGCAAGAAGAGTTAGAAAATTTTGAAAGAAATAATGTTTGGAAACTTGTACCTCCACCTCAAGGCCACACCTTAATTGGAACTAAATGGGTATATAAAAATAAACAAAGTAAGGATGGGGTTGTGGTTAGGAATAAGGCTAGGTTGGTTGCTCAAGGTTTCACTCAAGTTGAAGGTCTAGATTTTGATGAAACTTTTGCTCCTATCGCTAGATTAGAAGCCATAAGAATTTTGTTAGATTTTGCAGCATCTAAAGATTTTAGGCTATATCAAATGAATGTTAAAAGTGCTTTTCTTAATGGCTACATAGATGAGGAGGTTTATGTCAAACAACCACCGGGTTTTGAAAATCCAGATTTTCCTAATCATGTTTACAAACTGTCCAAATCCTTATACGGTCTCAAACAAGCCCCTAGAGCATGGTATGATAGGTTAAAAACATTCTTACTTGAAAAGGGGTTTACCATGGGCAAGGTTGATAGAATCCTTTTTCTGCTTAAACATGGCAATGACTCATTTTTCGTTCAAGTGTATGTGGATAATATTATCTTTGGTTGTGCTTCTCATGATCTTGTGTCCAAGTTTTCAGCAATGATGAGTTCCGAATTTGAAATGAGTATGATGGGTGAACTCACTTACTTTTTGGGGCTGCAAATCAAGCAAACCAAGGAGGGTACCTTTGTGCACCAAACGAAGTATACCAAAGACCTCCTAAGGCGTTTCAACATGGACAAAAGAAAGCCTCTTCGGACACCAATGGGAACAGCAACAACACTTGAACTTGATGAAGATGGTGAACCCGTGGATCAAAAAGAATATAGAAGTATGATCGGATCACTTTTGTACCTCACAACATCAAGACCGGACATACAATTCAGCGTATGTCTTTGTGCACGGTTTCAAGCTTCCCCACGTGTTTCACATCGTCAAGCCGTCAAAAGGATTCTCAGGTACTTACATGGAACCCAAGAATTTGGCATTTTTCTTCCTTCTTCCTCAACCATTACTTTGAAAGCTTTTTCGGATGCTGATTTTGGGGGTTGTAGGATTGATAGGAAAAGTACTTCCGGTGCTTGTCATTTTCTTGGTAATTCTCTTGTTGCTTGGTTCTCTATAAAACAAAATTCAGTTGCTCAATCCACAGCCGAATCTGAATATGTAGCTGCTGCTAGTGCTTGCTCACAAATTCTTTGGATTGTTCAAACACTTAAGGACTATGGGGTTGATCTAGATAGTGTTCCATTGTTCTGTGATAACACTAGTGCTATTTGCATTGCCAAAAACCCCGTGCAACATTCTAGAACTAAGCACATTGATATTAGGTATCACTTTCTCCGAGATAACGTTGAAAAAGGAAACATTGTGCTTCACCATGTAGATACCAAACATCAATTGGCTGACATTTTTACAAAACCTTTGGATTTCACTCGTTTTTGTTTCATTCGTAGTGAAATAGGGGTTATGCATCCTCATGGCTTAAATTGAGGGGGAGTTTTTGAAACTTGGGAAGTCTATGTGTGAATCTGAAATTAAAATAATATGAGCATAGTATTTCATACATATATGACTTTGTGATTCCTTTTACATGCTAAAAGTTCTTACTACATTACTCGTGTTATACATTTTGTAGTTTTTGCCATGTCTAGTAATTGGAATAATTACTTACACTAAAACTGGTCATGGTCGAACATTCTTGCTGTTTTGAACTTGTTACATGTTCACAAGTGTTTTTAATCATTAAGAATTCATCAAGTAATCAACTCACATGTTGAGTTTTTATGAACAAATAAAAATTGAGAAAAGATCAAGAGAATATGCATGCATCGCACTTCTTCTTTTGAGATGGCTTGTCATTGCACTTAGATATGAACTTGGAAGAAGTTGTGTATGACTAAAACCATGTCCTTAAGCTTCTGATTGTCAAATGACATAGGCTTGGCTTGGTTGGTTATAAGGCAGATGCGCATATAATCTCTTGCAAATATCATATGATCTAAATTTATGCTTTGAAAAATAATAAAATGCAGCAACTAGTGTCATGCTTTCAGGTTTTTAAATAGTTAAGTTTGTGAGATCATGACTTGCTTAAATTGAAAATTACATTTTATCTCTAGCATGGCTTACACTACTTTATGTATTTCATTGATGTGATAATGTAAAGTACTTGATAGTATGACTTGGATGATCTCTGTTTATATGTATATGTTATAATATGCTCATAACAACTAAAGAGGGAGAGATAATTTGTTTATATGCTTATGACTTGCTGAATACATTGTCAAAGGGGGAGAGATAAGCATGAAAAGAAAGAGAATAAGGAGAGATAATAAAGGGGGAGAGATAATGACAGATAATATGGGATAATTTTTCTTATAATTTTTCTTCTCATTTTTCTTTTGATTTACAAAAGGGGAGAAATTGCCTTCAAAACTTTTATGAGAATAAGCCAATGTACGGATTTTAAATGGTGTTGCCAATGCATTCAATCAAGGGGGAGATTGTAAGACCTATGTGTGCTGAATACATTGGCTTGTAGTGAATACACTTGGCTTTGATGATAAAAGTTTTAAATATCACCAAAACACCTTTTTATCAAGGTCCGACTCTAGCTCTGAGCTACAGCAAGGTCCGACGGTAGGTCCGGCTTGTTTTGGGTAGCTCCGGCTACGTTAGATTCTAGGTCCGGCTTCTTGGTAAGGTCCGACTAGCTTTGGTTAGCTCCGGTGAGCTTTATCTTTAGCTCTGGCATGTCTTTATTAGCTCCGGCATGTTTTTGTTAGCTCCGACATATACTTGATAGCTCCGGCATGCTTTTGCTAAGCTCCGACGTACTTTGTCTAGCTCCGGTTTTTGGTTGACTAGTTTTGACTAGTTTTTGGTAAGCTCCGGTGCTAGGATCTACTAGTTTTGGAAAGCTCTGACGCTAGATTCTACTATCTTTTGATAGCTCCGGCTCAAGCTCCGGGTTGCTCTGGCATGGTCCGGAACATGACCGAAGTGCTTCTGCTTTTCATTTGCCTTGTTTCATACTTGCTTTACATGATTGGAAAGATTGCTTAGTATTCATTTGCTAAGTTTTTGGTGCATTTTGGATGATATGGTTGATATCGTTTCTACTGTGTTTTTGCAACATGCTTATGTGAGGTTCTCACGTAAGGTGTTGTGTTTGGAACTAACTTGAGTCAAGTCGAGGACATGGCCTCGTATGGATTGTTTGTTTGTTCATGTGCAGGTGTTGCTTGAGTTCAAGTCATGGTTGGTGACAGGATCCATTGGACTAGTCTCAGGAGGAGATGAGGTTCCAACAACCAAGTTCGGGAGGAACTGTGGTTGAGCGGGTCAGGAGGTCGCGCAGGATGATTGAATCAAGGGCAGTGCATATGAAGGTCAAAGGAAGGCGTTCGCACGTGTGCATGAGGTGCATGACGTGGCAATATGCTTCTAGAGACGGATTATGGAAGGAAGATCTGATCGGAAGGATCAGATCGTATCGGTTGAAGACTTAGGCTGCTAGCTGAATGGGTTATGGCTTGGTATGGAAAGTATCGAGTTGGTTATGTTAGGATTTCGTGTTTTTCACGAATTTGAGTTGTTTAGGAATGTGGGATACGTTCCTAAGGTGTTTGGAAGTCTTAAGATTGCTTCTATCTGCGTATAGAAGAGTCCTAAGCAGTTATGGAAAGTTCCGATTGTGATCGGATTAGGATTGGAGTCCTAGTTGAGATTGGGATGGCCTAAGGGCTGGTTATATAAGCGAGGGAAGGCCAAAGCTCGTGAGATGAACTTTGGGGCTGTTCCTCTTGTGTTCTATTGAATAAAATTCGTAGTTTGAAGGAACTTTTGTGCTTGTTCGTCCGACTTGTTCCAGACAAGTTTTACTCGTCGAGTTTCTGGACAGCACTACCTTTCGTTGGTGGTTTTATCATAACTCGAGTTTTACAGATCCAATTGACTTGATTCTTTTTCGGTTGTCTTTACAACTTGATTATCTATCATCTGTAAAAATTTCACGGTCATTGGATTTTTGGTCTATGATCTACACGAGTTTCTTTGCAATGTTCCAGAACTGTTTTTCTCGGGTAGGTCAGATTGACCATAGTCTGATCTTTCGATCATAACTTAAGTTTTTCTCGACGGATTTGAGTAATTCTTTTTGTGTTGCCTTCTTGACTTGATTCTCTCTGATATCTATCACTTTTGTCACGGTGAAACACGTTTATATTAGTCTCATACACGATTTCTTTAACAGATCATTTTTCTGCCGAAAGGGTTTGGGGTTTTATTGTTTCCGCTGCGTAAGATTTTTAAATCTACCATTCACCCCCCCCTCTGGTAGCTTTTCACGTGCTCTTCGATCCTACACTTTCCACCACTTTCAGAGATTTCAAGAGTTGGACGGTGACAAATGTCTGCCAAATCTAGTCTAGCTTTATAATTGTCTTTCGTTTTTCCAGGCATATCCATGCAAGTTCTTATGATACTTTCGCTCATATTACGCTCCTGATGCATGACGTCAATGTTGTGCATTAGAATCAACGACTTCACATGTGGTAGCTCCCAAAGTCCACATATGTGAGTCCAATTGTGTTCCTCTCCATAACCTACGAAATATCCAGGACGACCTTCATCAGGCACTAGTTTGTCCAACATATCAGAAATTTCTGACCTGTTGAGACGCTTTGGTGGTCCTTTAGTGACAATAGTGTTCTTTCAAAAGACATGCCTCTACTGCCTAAATATATGATTCGAGGGCAGCCAACATCGTTGACAATCGAAGTAAGATATTTTGCCTCCATGAGTTAGTCGAAGGCAATCCGTGTCTGAAGCACATATCGGACACGTCAGATGACCATGAGTGCTCCATCCGGAAAATATGCCGTATGACGGCAAATCATGGACGCACCACAAATAAGCAGCTCGGAGGTTGAATTTCTGCTTCTTGTAACTGTCGTACGCTTCGACTCCTGTCCACAAGACTTTCAAATCTTTGATTAGCGGTTTTAACATCACGTTGAGACGTGACCCGGGATGATCAGGTCCAGGTACAATGAGGCTGAGAAACATGAACTCGTTCTTCGTACAAAAAGTAGGTGGCAGGTTGTACGGAATGACAAAGACAGGCCAACATGAGTATGGCGTGGCGTTCGTACTGAACGGTGAGAATCCGTCTGTCGCTAATCCGATGCGAACATTCCTCGCATCACGAGAAAAGTCTAGATCAAAACGGTCTAGCGCCTTCCATGCATCACCGTCGGACGGATGCGTCAAGAATTCTTTGTTCTCACGTTTACCTTCTTTGTGCCATCTCATGTGTCTTACGGTTCTTTCTGAAAGAAACATCCGCTTCAACCGAAGTGTCACAGGCAAGTAATGAAGCTGCTTATGTGCGACATCTGTCATAACATTATCGCCATCATCATTAACAACTTCCACATACCTCGATTTACCACATTTCAAGCACATCTTCTCATTGGCGTGCTCTTTCCAGAATAGCATGCAGTTTTCTGGGCACACATCGATTTTCTCATACTTCATACCGAGACCAGATATCTTGATCTTTGACTGATACATATCTAGTGGCGCTTTGTGAGGTTGTGGAAGGATATCGCATATCAATTTCATGAGATCATTGCAGCAGTTGATGGAAAAAAGTACTTGGACTTAATTGCCATAAATCTGGTCAAGAAAGCAAGTCCGGTCACATTCGTGTGTTTATGCAACGGCTCTTGTGATTTCTTCAGCTCCTCGAAGAACTTCTCTGCCTCATTTGTAAGAGGATCCTCCGCTTCCAGAGCTTCTAGCATCACATCCATCCTATCAACCTCTGTTATATCATCATCCTCATCCACTTCGGCTATGACTCGAGAATTAGTCTTGCCGTGAAAGGTCTACACTTCATAATGTGGAGTGAAACTGTTTCGACATAAGTGAAACGAAAGCTCCAATCTTCTCAAAAACTTGGTGTTCCGGCATTTTGTACATGGGCACCGCACCATATCTTCTGTTGTCAACAAAAATGCTTGATCCAAAAATTGATCTAACTTGATAAACCACTTATCAGAGTGACCACCAATTCTGCTCTTCCAGCCAGTATACATCCAACTGCGGTCTTCACCCATGTTTGGCTCTACAGTTTAACGCGAAAGAAATTGTCGTTAATGTATTGTTGTGTTATTTCACATCCCTACAACCTAGGCATATAGATCCTAAACCCACCCAAGAGTGACTGAGCGGAGCGTGCTCATGATGAGACGCGTGATCCGGATTCGAACGAAATTTCGGCAGCATAACCCCGCTGTTCTCCACTGCACGCCCAAAAATGGTGCAGCAGAGAACAATAGGGTTACGCCACCGAAATCTCGTCCAAATCCGGACCCGCGTCTCGTCACAAGCCACGCCCCCTCGGTCACTCCGAGGCTGTCCAAAAAGGTACAATTCCGAACCTACACGTCTCACGTGCCAATGGCATGTGAGACGTGCCGATCCGAAATGGGTAATACATTGCTATAGGTTACGTTGCTCATTTTCATTTTTCATAAGAGAGAGGAAAGAACTAGAGAAAGAGTGAGAGGAAAGTTGCTCTTAGATGACAATTCCACATCCATTTCCACCGTCCACGCAATCGCGGGTCATTAACGTCCTTACCAACCCATTCGCTTCCATGCTTCCATGTCGCCTTGACGCATACGGTATCACTACTATGGTCTATACGGCACGATCACACATATTATGTGTCGTGCCCTTCCGGGTTGGTCCGAGCCGGACCAAAACCCCTTTATTTACATATATTAAGTAGTCACTCAAAAACATTAAATATCAATAAACAATAAGCACCAATAAAAAAATAAATATCAAACAATAGACAATATGTTATATGAGCATGTGTATGATCATTGGCAATGAAGTAGCAATGAAGCAGGATCATCTAAACATAACTAGCAATATATGATCATATATGAGCACGTATATGAGCACGCACAATTTAAAACATTGCATCATCTAAACATAACTAGCAATAAAGTAGGATCATCTAAACATTACCACATTGCATCATATAAACATTGCATCATCTAAACATTGCATCATCTAATCATTCCATCATTCAAACGTCCATCATACATTACCAAACAAAACTTGAAAATTTAACTGTTGCATCAAACATCCATCATCTAAACATTGCATCATCGTCACATTCCATCATTCAAACGCATTCCCATACCTAGTCGGCGGAGGCGTTGAGGGACGGCGTCATTGGAGGAGACAGCGTTGGAGGAGGTTGGCGGCCGGCGGTGTCGGAGGGAGCGGCGCTGCTGTCCGAGGCTAGGGCACGGAGCCGGTGGCGCGGTGGGCCGGCGGCCAGAGGGGCGGCGCTACAGGGGCGGGGCAGGCGGCGGCAGGGCAGTGAAGGCGGGTCGGCGGTGTGAGGCGGCTCGGGGTTAGAACAGCGTGCAGGGGGGCGGGGAGGCGGCAGGCCAGCGTCGGGAGCGGGGGCGGCGCCGACGGCGGCGGGGCGGCTACGGCAGGCTGGCGGCGGGGGCGGCTCGGGGTCAGGGCGGCGCGCGGGGCGAGGGCGCGGCTCGGGGTCGGGGCGGCGCCGAGGGGGCAGTGCGGCGGCAGGCCGGCGACGGGAGCGGGGGCGGTGGCGGGGCGGCGACGGCGGGCCGGCGGCGGGGGCGAGGCAGGCGGCTGTGGAGGTGAATGAACCGTCGGGGTCGGGGGCGGCTGATAAAAGCCCTTATTTGCGACAGCTTCCTTAATTGCGACAGCCTCGGACTACGGCCATCGTAATTATGTTTACTTGCGACGGCATTTTCTGAAGCCGTCGCAACTAACCTCTTATTTGCCACGATCTCCTTATTTGCGACAGTGCTAGGGTTGGCCGTCGCAAATAAGTGGTTATTTGCGACGGCCCTAGTGTTGGCCGTCGCAATTAAGCGGTTATTTGCGATGGCTTTTTTATTTGCGACGGCGGACGACAAGCCGTCGCAAATGACGCTATTTGCGACGGCTGGCCGTCGCAAATAAATGCAGCCGTCGCAAATGATCGCGTTTCCTGTAGTGATCGGGCATTCCGAACAGCTACTCGACACCTTCCCTCTTCAAGGAGGTCAAGGTATTCACGCCGGAGCTGGTCCTGGGTGGCATCGTCGATGGTCCGAACCCAATGCGACCCCAAGGTGATTTCCGAAGGAAGGACTGCTTCAGCTCCGTACACCAGGAAGAAGGGTGTCTCTCCAGTTGACCGGTTTGGAGTTGTCCTGTTGGCCCACAGTGTGGGCAGAAGATCTTTGATCCAGTTGGCTCCATGTTTTTTCAGGCGCTCATATGTGCGCGTCGTGAGTCCTTTTAGGATTTCTGCATTTGCTCAATCGTCTTGGCCATTGATTGCCGGGTGAGCTACGGAGGCGTAGCTAACGTGAATGCCGAGGTCTTCGCATTATCCTTGGAATGCAGAGCTCGTGAACTGGGTCCCATTATCATTTATGATCTTGTTTGAGACTCCTAATCTGCATATGATGGACTGCAATAAGTTGATAGCTGATTGCTTGTTTATTGTCACTACTGGAGTTGCTTCCGGCCATTTGGTGAATTTGTCAATGGCAATGTACAAGAACTTGTAACCTCCGACGGCTCTTGGGAAAGGTCCCAAGATATCCATCCCCCACACAGAGAAAGTCCATGTAGGAGGTATCATTTTTAGAGGCTGAGCCGGTGTGTAAATTTGCTTTGCATGGAACTGGCATGCTTCACATTTCTTCACTAGCTCAGTTGCATTCTGGAGCGCTGTAGGCCAGTAGAAGCCATGCCGGAAGGCTTTACCGACCAGCGTGCGGGAAGACGCGTGGTTCCCACACTCGCCTCCATTGATTTCCGTGAGAAGCTCGCAGCCTTCTTCCCTTGTAACGCACCGCATTAGAACGCCGTTGGCACGACGCCGATAGAGATCCCCTTCTACCAGTGTGTATCTTTTAGCCAATCTGACTATCCGGTTAGTGGATACATTATCTTCAGGAAGGAAATTGTCTTTCAAGTAGATCCGGATCTCCGAGATCCATGCATCAGAACTAGCTTGAGGATTTGAGTCTTGCATGCTAAGTTGCTCGGAGCTTTCAACAGCACCTACGACCCTTGATGGATGCCATGGTAACAGGGCCATCGGGACCACCAGCTTCGAGGTGCTGGTCTTGCCCCCTTCGCTCAGTTCGGTAGGCTAAGCTGTAGGTTTAGACAACCTCCGTACGATGGTTTCGTCGGGAGCTAGAGCCCCAGTTGAATCTTTCGTCGAGAGTTCGTCGGCTTCAAATTTGTTGAGACACTGGACATGGCAAAGATCTAGGACGTCGAAGTCCTTCTAAAGCTTCTGGACTTCAAGTAGGTATGCAGCTAGTTGAGGGTTGTTGCAGCAACATTCACCTTTGACTTTTTTTACAACAAGCTGTGAATCACCCTTTACCAACAGCTGCTTGACACCATACGATAGTGCCACCTTAAGTCCATAAATAAGTGCTTCATACTCCACCATGTTGTTGGTCACCTTGATGTCAAGGTGCACCATGTATTTAACCTTCTCCCCGGTCAGAGCGAGGAGAAGGACTCCAACTCCGACCCCCTGCTTCTTCACAGGGCGGTCGAAGTAGAGGGTCCAGTGAGGCTTAGTGAAGACCGGAACCTTGGGTTCTGACTTCTGCTCACAGGGGCCCCCAGAATTCGATGGAGAAGGGGTTCATTCTGCCACAAAATCCGCCAATGCTTGACTCTTGATCGCTTGTCTTGGAAAGAATTCAAGGTCGAACTCGGCTAATTCCGCTACCCACTTTGCAAAGTTCCCAGTGGAATTGGGGTTATTCAAGATTGCACGCAGTGGATAAGAGGTTACCACTGAAATATTGTGAGCTTGGAAGTAGTGTCGGAGCTTCATAGAGGCAATAAGAACTGCGCAGAGCAGCTTATGCACCTCCATGTATCGAGTCTTGGCATTATGGAGTACTTCGCTCATGAAGTACACTGGGCGCTGGACCGTTCGGACCCTCCCAAAGGGGCCCGAAACTTCCTCCTCATCTGTCCGGACCCTCCCGGAGGGGTCCGGACCTTGTTCGGCGACCTCTGGGTTCTAGTTGGAGGAACTCGGAGCTTCTTCTGAAGTGACCCGGACCTTCCCAAAGGGGCCCAGATCTTGTTGCTCAGTAGCAGTGACTCCTTCATTTGAAGGAGATGGATCCTCCGGAGTCTCTCCTCGAGGATCCGAGTCTGGGAGCTGGGACCCAGACTCGACTTCAGGTAGCTCCGGACCCTCCCGAAGGGGTCTGGATTCTTGAACTGGAGATGGTTCTGGTCTTTCCGCAACCAGGACCATGCTGACAACTTTGTCAGTTGCTGAAATGTAAAGCAGGAGTGGCTCACCAGGGTTCGGAGCTACCAAGGTTGGTAGGGTGGTCAGGAGCTGCTTCAACTCCTGGAATGCCTTCTCGGCTTCTTCAGACCATTGGAATGGTCCAGACTTCCTCAATAGCTTGAACAAGGGTAGCGCCCGTTCCACCAATCGTGAGATGAACCGGCTGAGGGCAGCTAGACATCCAATCAACTTCTGGACGTCCTTGATGCGGGCTGGTGCCCGCATGTCCTCAATAGCTTTTATCTTCGCCGGGTTTGCTTCTATTCCTTGGTGGTTTACCAAGAAACCAAGAAGTTTTCCGGAGCTAACCCCAAAGACACACTTGTCCGGGTTCAGCTTCGTGCGAGTGACTCACAACTTGTCGAAGACAGCTTGCAAGGTGTCAAGGAATGACTCCTTGTTCTTGATCTTGACGATGATGTCATCGACATACACTTCCACTACGTCTCTGATGAGCTCTCCGAAAGTTTTGTACATAGCTCGCACAAATGTTGGAGCAGCATTCTTAAGACCAAATGGCATGGCAGTGTAACAATATAATCCATCTACTGTGATGAATGAGGTATGCTCTTCATCTTCCCTAGACATTCTGATTTGATGGTACCCAGAATATGCGTCTAGGAAGCACAGTAATTCACACCCGGAGGTGGAATCCACTATCTGATCTATTCTAGGTAGTGGGAATGGATCCTTTGGACATGCCTTATTTAGTGTAGTGTAGTCGATACACATTCGAAGCTTCCCGCCGGCCTTGGGTACAACGACTGGGTTTGCCGGCCGTTTTGGGTGGAAGACTTCTTGGATGAATCCAGCTTCGAGCAACTTCTTCACTTCTTGACGTATGAAGTTTTGTCGCTCTACAGATTGCTTTCGAGGCTTCTGGTGTACAGGCCGAGCGTCAGGATAGATCTTCAGATTGTGCTTGATCACTTCCTTAGGGATCCCAGGCATTTGTGACGGTTGCCAGGCAAACAAGTCGACATGAGCCCGGAGGAAAGTGATGAGCACGAGTTCCTATTTGTCATTCAGACCTCCCGATATACGGGTTGTCTGAGCGGCGTCGAAACCGATTTGGACGACTTTGATGGGAATGTCGGTGTCGCCGCTTGGTTGCACGTGAGGTGCGGAAGTTGAGCCTCGATGACCAATGCTCGGGGGTTTTGGAGCTTGCTCCTTTCCGGATTCTTCCTCCTGCGCTCTAGAAAGTGCGTGGAGTTCTTCCAGAGTTGTCACTCCGGCGGTGCAATCTCTACAGATCCGAAGAACACCGGCTGGTGTTGGCATCTTCAACACCAAGTAGCCATAGTGAGCAGCAGCCATGAACTTGTATAAGGCTAGCCTGCCCAAAATGGCGTTGAAGGGTAAGTTGATCTGCGCCACGTCGAAGACCAACTTCTTAGTGCGGTAATTCTCCAGGTTCCCGAAGGTCACCAGAAGAGTAATTGCATTGAGTGGGGTTATGGCCCCCAAACCTACTCCGGAGAAAGGTCGGGAGGGGCAAAGGTCCGAAGGTCAGAGCTGAAGCTTGACGAAAGCTTCGAAGCTTATGAGGTTCAGCCCCAAACCTCCATCCACCATTACATGGTGGAGTTGGATGTTGTTGATGGTCGGAGATATCATCAATGGGAGTTGGCTAGCTCTGATCATATTCTCAGGGCTGTCCTAAGCATCTAAAGTGATGGCAGTGTCCATTCACTTCTGGTGCGGCTCGGCCCTGGCAGTAGGAGCTATTGAGGACATGTCCCACCGCATGGTCTTAAGGACACAACGGGAGGTGATCTCCCATGAACCACCAAAGATGGTGTTCATGGTTTTCCGACGTTCATTGTCGGAGACATCGGAGTCATCGTCAACGGAGGTGGAAACAACCTTCAAGACCTTTTTAGGGTCCTGAAAGCCTAACTCCTCTTCAGTCGGAGCTTCATCGACTTTATGTTTCCCTTCCCTTTGACGGAAAGGAACTTCTTCCCGGCGCTTGTTGTAGCGCTCGGCAAGGTTCTGGACCTCCCGGCAGCCTTCAAGATTGTGGTTGTTCGACTTGTGTATAGGAAACCACATCTTGGAGCTGCCTCTGTCTTCAGACGACGGCCGAGGTCTTTTTTTGGGACGTGGCCCCTGACCACCCGGAGCTGCAGCAGCTGCAGCAGTTGGTGTGCCGGCCGACGGCTTTTTCTTGCCATTGGACTTTTTCTTCTTTTTATCACTCCCGAAGGTAGTGGCTTCACCCTTGGAGGATTTTTTGTTGTCCTCCGGAGGTGGTTGGGAGTGCATTTCACGGCCCTCCACAGCTTTGGCACATTTGTCTGCCAAGCTGAAGAGTTCGTGACGCTGGTGATCTCCTTGGTCGCGAGCTTCTCCAGCATCTTCTTATCTCGTATGCCCTGTCTAAATGCCACAATAACAGAGGCGCTAGAGATAGAAGGAATAGTGTTTCGTACCTGGGAGAACCTCTGGATGAAAGATCGTAGGGACTCTCCCCCCTTTTGCTTGACAGCAAAATGCCTGGTCGGGTGTATGAACTCCCAAAATTGGCGGTGAACCGTTGGCACAGTTCCGCCCAACTGTTGATGGAGTTGGGTGGAAGGCTCATGAACCAGGACCTAGCAGTCCCAGTTAAAGGCACGGGGAAGTAGTTGGCCATTACGGCATCGTTGCCTCCGGCCGCAAGGATTGCGGTGGAGTAGATTTGGAGAAATTCTGCAGGATTGACAATCCTGTCAAATTTCTCCGGCAGGTGAGGCCGGAACTATTGTGGCCATCTGACTACGCGTAGGTGCATGGCCTGTGCAGAACAGCCCCCTCCTACTCCCTCGGGAGCAGGACTGTCCTGAGCCTCTCGCCTTTCGCGAGCGTGCTCGATATGGACGCGGCCATCCTATTGATAGTAACGGTGACCAAGCTCCGCCCGGAGGTCGTGAGTTGAAAGCCTAGTTTTCGTATGGGTGCGTCGCGCCTCGGGAGGCAGCGACGTCGCTTGTTGAGACGCAGCACGCCTCCTATGCTGGGAAGCGTGCGGACCAAGTCTGCCCGACACGGTCCGATGTTGCGATGGGGCCCGCCCCGAGGGGGGAGGACCTTGGTTGCTGATGCAATCGGCTGCTGCTGCAACCAAATATTCCACATCAGCCCTCCACTGCTCCATTGCACCCTGGGATGCACCTGGAGGTGGTGGGCATTGGAGAAGAGCACGCGCGGCATGGAGCGTGTGTTCAGGGTTGTTGTTAGCTGATGCCATGACCGGCGCAAATGCTCCATCCCGCTGTCCAGCTTGATTCGCCGGTGCGGACGGTGGCAGCGGTGGCATGGCTCCTACTGGAGCCACAACACCTACTGGCGGCTGCATGTTGGAAGGATTGCCTCCAGCAGGTTGCGCAGCAGGGTTGGCGTTTGATGACCCAACAGTGGAGTTCACCATGTTTGAATCTCGATCGCCCCCCTACCAGGCGCGCCAGCTGTCGGAGTGTTGATCCGGCAATTCTACCGGTACTACTGTTGGTAGCCCGCGAAGTTTGTAGTTCGGTATTGGGCGCGCAGAGATTCAGAACACGATGGCAAATAGACACAAGGATTTACGTGGTTCGGGCCGCCTAGTGTAATACCCTACTCCACGGGGTGTGTAGTTGTTGTATTGGGTGTCAGAGCTGAGTATGGGAGAGGTCTCCCAGTTCAAAGAGCCGTCCCCTATGTATCGTCGACCAATCCTTTTATAGTACAAGGACAGGTCGTTACACCATTAGCCTGGATCGACATGTGGCCCTGGCGGTTACTAATGCTTAATACACAATTAGTGAGGTTAATTACCCTTAATAGCGTGATAACGGGCCTTGACTGTGCCGTTACTGGTTTTAAGGGCCTTCCAATCGTGTGTCATTAATATGGTATTAATGACACTTAATCAGGTCTTGAAGTCTTTGATTGCCCCTTGAAGGTCCGAGCCGTTGGAGGATCCACCAGTCTGATTGTTGAGGATGAAGGTCCGGCGGTTGGACACGTGGCAGCTTCGGAGCTTTCCGTCTGGGACGGGTAGGTCCGGTGTAGATGTACACATGTCGGTATAAGAGCTTCCCTCTATTGGGGGTTAGTTCCGGGGGTGTTGCACAGGTGTTTAGCCTAGAGCTATCCCATGTGTGGGATGTAGGTCTGGTTGCTGTATACACGTGGCAGCACCAGGACTAACCATAGAGAGGAAGCAGGTCCGGTCCCGTGTGACACGTGGGGCCTTTGCAGGTCTTCAACTCAGACAGGTGAAGTTCCTTTGGTCTTTTTGTAGTCCCAAGGGGTATACGGTACGCAGGGTACGTCAAAATGGATGTTAAAAGTGCTTTTCTTAATGGCTACATAGGTGAGGAGGTTTATGTCAAACAACCACCGGGTTTTGATAATTCAAATTTTCCTAATCATGTTTACAAACTGTCCAAAGCCTTGTACGGTCTCAAACAAGCCCCTAGAGCATGGTATGATAGGTTAAAAACATTCTTACTTGAAAAGGGGTTTACCATGGGCAAGGTTGATAAAACTCTTTTTGTGCTTAAGCATGGCAATGACTCATTATTCGTTCAAGTGTATGTGGATGATATTATCTTTGGTTGTGCCTCTCATGATCTTGTGTCCAAGTTTTCAGCTATGATGAGTTCAGAATTTGAGATGAGTATGATGGGAGAACTCACGTACTTTTTGGGGCTGCAAATCAAGCAAACCAAGGAGGGTATCTTTGTGCATCAAACGAAGTTACAAAAGACCTCCTATGGCGCTTCAACATGGAAAAAAGCAAGCCTCTTCGGACACAAATGGGAACAGCAACAACACTTGAACTTGATGAAGATGGTGAACCCTTGGATCAAAAAGAATATAGAAGCATGATTGGATCACTTTTGTACCTCATGGCATCAAGACCGGACATAAAATGTAGCGTATGTCTTTGTGCACGGTTTCAAGCTTCCCCACATGCTTCACATCGTCAAGCCGTCAAAAGGATTCTCAGGTACTTACATGGAACTCAAGAATTTGGCATTACTCTTCCTTCTTCCTGAACCGTTACTTTGAAAGTTTTTTCCGATTCTGATTTTTGAGGTTGTAGGATTGATAGGAAAAGTACTTCTGGTGCTTGTCATTTTCTTGGTAATTCACTTGTTGCTTGGTCCTCTAGAAAACAAAATTCAGTTGCACAATCCCCCGCCGAGTCTGAATATGTAGCTGTTGCTAGCGCTTGTTCACAAATTCTTTGGATTGTTCAAACACTTAAGGACTATGGGGCTGATCTAGATAGTGTTCCACTGTTTGTGACAACACTAGTGCTATTTGTATTGCTAAAAACCATGTGCAACATTCTAGAACTAAGCACATTGACATTAGGTATCACTTTCTCCGTGATAATGTTGAAAAAGGAAACATTGTGGTTCACCGTGTAGATACCGAACAACAATTGGTTGACATTTTTAGAAATCCTTTGGATTTCACTCGTTTTTGTTACATTCGTAGTGAAATAGGGGTTATGCATCCTCATGGCTTAAATTGAGAGGGAGTTTTGAAACTTGGGAAGACTATGTGTGAATCTGAAATTAAAATAATATGAGCATAGTATTTTATACATATATGACTTTGTGATTCCTTTTACATGCTCAAAGTTCTTACTACATTACTCGTATTATATATTTTGTAGTTTTTGCCATGTCTAGTCATTGGAATAATTACTTACACTAAATCTGATCATGGTCAAACTTTCTTGCTTTTTTGAACTTGTTGCATGCTCACAAGTGCTTTTAATCATAAATAATTAATCAACTAATCAACTCACTTGTTGAGTTTTGTGAAAAAATATAAGTTGAGAAAAGATCAAGAGAATATGCATGCATCACACTTCTTCTTTTGAGATGGCTTATCATTGCACTTAGATATGAACTTGGAAGAAGTTGTGTATGACTAAAACCATGTCCTTAAGCTTCTGATTGTCAAATGACATAGGCTTGACTTGGTTGGTTAGAATAAAGCAGATGCGCATATAATCTCTTGCAAATATCATATGATCTAAATTTGTGCCTTGAAAAATAATAAAATGCAGTAACAAGTGTCATGCTTTCACGTATTGAAACAGTAAAGTTTGTGAGATCATGACTTGCTTAAATTGAAAATTATATTTGATCTCTAGCATGGCTTACACTACTTTATGTATCTCATTGTTGTGATAGTGTAAGTTACTTGATAGTATGACTTGGATGGGCTTTGTTTTATATGTATATGTTATAATATGCTCATAACAATTAAAATTTCTCTTTTGAACCTTGCTGAATACATTGTCAAAGGGGGAGAGATGATATGGTGAATTATGCAAGGGAGAGAAATATGTATAGGGGGAGAAATTTATTTCTATCTAAAATTTATTTCTATCTCATTTGATTTTCAAAAAGGGGGAAATTGTTCTCAAAACTTTTCATGTCAATGTTCGTATTTAAATGGTGTTGCCAATGCATTCATCAAGGGGGAGATTGTGAGACCTATGTGTGTTGAATACATTGGCTTTGTCAATAAAAGTTTTGAATGTTGCGGTAACACCTTTTTAGCAAGGTCAGACTCTAGCTCTGAGCTTCTGCAAGGTCCGACGTAAGGTCCAACTTGCTTTGTCTAGGTCCGAATTGTTTTTGGGTAGCTCCGGTGAGCTTTGTCTTTAGCTCCAGCATGTCTTTGATAGCTCCGGCGTGTCTTTGTTAAGCTCTGATCTGTTTTGCTAGGTACGACTTATGTTGGTTAGCTCCGACATGTTTTTCTAGCTCCGACTTTTGGGATGACTAGTTCCAACTAGTTTTGTTAAGCTCTGGCGCTAGGTTGTACTAGCTTTGGTAAGCTCCGGTGCTAGTTTGTACTAGCTTTGGTAAGCTCCGGCTCAAGCTCCGGTTAGCTTTGGCTAGGATCGGAGCTTGATCGCAATGTTCATGCTTTTATCTTACAATGTTTAGAACTTGCTTTATATAATTAAAAAGATTGCTTAGTATTCATTTGCTAAGTTTTTGGTGCGTCTTGGTTGATATGGCTGATATCGTTTTGATATGCTTTGCAACATGCTTATGTGAGATGCTCATGTAAGGTGTTGTGTTCGGAACTGACTTGAGTCAAGTCGTGGACTTGGGATCGTACGGATTAGTTGTTTATTCATGTGCAGGTGTTGCTTGAGTTCAAGACATGGCTGGTAACGGGATCTATTGAACTAGTCTTAGGGAGAAGATGAGGTTCAACAACCAAGTTCGGGAGGAATCGTTGTTTAGTTGATCGGGAGGTTGCGCAGCATGTTTGAATCAAGAACGATGCATATGAAGGTATCGTGGACGTCATTGGAAGATGTTTGCATGTGTGCAGGGAGTGCATGGACGTGGCTACATGGTTCTGAGGTGTGATGAAGAGATGTGGACGTAAAGAATTGGTCGGAAAGGTCCAACCGACTAGGTTATGGACTTAGGCTGCGGCTGAGTTGGGTTTGACTCAAATATGGAAAGATTTGAGTTGGTTATGATAGGATTTCGTGTGGATCACGAACTTGAGTTGTTTTAGGAATGTGGGATACGTTCCTACAGTGTTTGGATGTCTTAAGATTGCTTCTCTCTGCGTATAGAAGAGTCCTAAGCAGTTATGGAAAGTTTCGATTCGTGATCGGAGTAGGATTGGAGTCCTAGTTGAGATTGGGTTGGCCAAAGGGCTGTAAGCAAGGGAAGCCAGAGCTCGTGGTGCACGACTTTGGGGCTGTTACTCTTATGTTCTATTGAATAAAATTCGTAGTTTGAAGGTAATTTTGTGCCTTGTTCGTCTGACTTGTTCCAGACAAGTTTTACTCATCGAGTTTCTGGACAGCACTACCTTTTGTCGGTGGTTTTCTGATAACTCGAGTTTTACAGATCAAAGTGACGTTATTATTTTTGGGTTATCTTCACAACTTGATTATCTATCAACTGTCAAAATTTCACGGTCGTTGGATTTGTGATTACTGATCTACACGAGTTTTGTTGCAGCGTTCCAGAACTGTTTTTCTCGAGTAGGGCAGATTGACCTTTATTCGATCTTTCGATCATAACTTGAGTTTCTGTCGACGGATTTGAGTGATTCTTCTTGTGTTTTCTCCATGACTTGATTCTCTCTGATATATATCTTTTGTCCTGGTGAAACACATTTAGATTAGTCTCACACATGATTTCTTTAACAGATCATTTTTCTGCCGAAGGGGTTAGGATTTAATTGTTTCCGCTGCATAAGATTTTTAAATCTACCATTCACCCCTCCTTTGGTAGCTTTTCACGTGCTCTTCGATCCTACAGCATTACAGATAGTTCCTTCCTGCGGAACAAAGCGAGGCAAATCCTTGGATCTTTCCTTTTTCTCAACATCAAGAGTTGAGATCAGACTCTCAACAGTCATAACCTCTTTCTTGTCTTTAAGACTCGTGGAAAAACTCCTCCAAGGTGGAGGTAGTTTGGAAATAATTCCACCAACCACGAAGTTGTCAAGCAAGTCTGTATCAAAATGTGCAAGTTTCCCCACCAGAAGCTGAATCTCATGAGCCTGTTCCACGCTGAGCGGTCATCGACCATCTTATATTCGTGGTACTGGTCATTAACATAGAGTTCACATCCAGCATCTAACTCTGCATATTTGCGGTCTAGGGCCTCCCACAATTCCTTACCCGAAGTGTGGTTCATCTAAATGTCACATAGGTGATCTGATAGGAGTGACAACAGGCAGCCAAGACAAGTAGAATTGTCCAGATCAAAGTCACGGTTCTGCTCCTCAGTGAGAGGATGAACTGAGGAAATAACTCACCAGATCTTTATCGACGTGAGCAAAAACTTGACCCGTGTCTGCCATCTCTTAGAATTGTCACCCCCGGAAAATCGCTCGGGTTTTAGCGCATCAGTAAGTCCAACCATGTTAAATCTATCAGTTTTCTGGATTGTTGGAAAATAATCATGGCATGCAATTAATTTGGTGATTCAAAATGTAAAAATGACTAGAACAGATCTACTAGCAGTCAACATGAACAGTGCTAGCATTATACAAACAAGAACTGAAACAAATGCGAATAAATCGCTCATCAAATAAATCGAAGTAGCCATAGTTCGAGAGATTCACTTACAGATCGTCCTGCTATGAACTAGATAATAAAATTGTTGAGGAAGACGGAAGTGCAGCGAGCGGCCGTGCGAACGCACTTCCCAGAAACCTGATCGCCGGCACCCGTTCAGGTCTTCAGATCACCGGTGTCGATTCGGAGACACCGCTCTCCCTCAATCCGCTGCACGGCGGACAAAAGGACGGCAAGGCAAAAACACGGCAAGGCAGCACAATTACCTAGAGAGGCGAGTTTCTATGTTGTGTTTACCTCGAGTATACAGGACGTCTCTTTATATACTTGAGTCTGTCTACCGCCTCAGATCAATCTGCCTAAGTTCCAAGAAACAGCACCTGAAATTCCTCATCGTGCAACTAATGGGAGCAGTTATGGGCATTCGTGCACATTAAACATGCGCTTGCAGTCATGCCTCAAATTACTCCACACGTTGATGTGGCAGTCTAGGTGGGATGAAATATTCTCTTTATATGAGTGGCTGAAAAAATAACTGCTTAGTAGAACACAACTCGTCACGACGCGAACGCGCAACGTCGCATGTCACAAATCACGCGATAAACACGCGTAAAATCGCAAAACGCGCGCGCGTGCGTGTGTGTGTCTTTGTGTCCATAGCAGCAGCCTTTTTCCCTCATTATTATCATGTTGAGAACCTGTAGAATGGTCACTATATATATTGGGGAACACACATCTAGGTGAGCAATGTGGGACTAAACATCCGAGTCACCTCTGCACACCACTTTGGCTTTCTATCAGGGGAGTTGACCCAATTAAATGAGCCCATAAATGGGCTGCACTAAAGGGCCAAATCCCAACAGTAACTGCAGCTTGGGATGCGGTTCAGTTACAAATAGGGGATGTATTTTGTAATGGAGACTGGACACCATGCCTTCGTAGTGGTTTAGAATTTGGTGCCATAAGGTGGCAATTTCAGGGATATCTGTTCTTACTAGTGTCAATGGGATGGTTCACCTGGTGCGTATGTGCAAATGGTCGTTTCAGAATGTGGGATCACACGGTCATCTTCATCCATTTTTGGTGCTTGTTTCCGGTACATCTGCAGAGAATTGCATTTGTTTGGCAAGTGCCAGGTCATCACACCGGTGCTGTAGTACTAGTCCGTGTTATTGTTACTTCGTTTGTAAATGGACTTGGTAGTTCTATATAATAAGAGCCTAGCTAGGAGTACTTTGCTTACTAAAGAGTTAGATTGTTTACACGAGCTGGGCAGTTCGTGTAATGCAGGACCCCTAGCTAGGAGTACTTTGTATGGACAAAATCGGGTGGTTCAGTCAAAAGTTACTGCTGCTTATTTCGGCGCTGCAACAGGGAAAAGGCTTCATGTGCTCAAGTCTTAATCCAGGGATCAATGCATTATTTTACTAAGCGTGGGATCTGACAGGAAAACCAAGAACATTCAGACAAAAGTGTCCTCTGTTCCCATGTACTATAAATAGCATTTGTTTATTCCCCCCAGTAGAGAATCAAAGCTTATACATGGTGACCCTAAACTGCCAGAAAAAATAAGCCTGAGATGCTTTTGAGAAAGTAGTTACTGATTTACTGTTCGATGATCATACCGTTACTTTTCCACTTCCTGCTGGTTTTTCACCTATAGTAGAGTACACAGATAAATGAGCAGTTTTATGTACGAAAGTACTCTTCACTTTTGTTTTCCTAGCTTTTCTTGAACATGCAAGACGAAATATGGTTTTATGACTTTCCGAAAAGAACAGGGGAAAGACAGCATAGAATAGCAAACCAGTTTGTCCTCTGTTCCCAACACAGAGGGGGAGGTCACGTGAGCTGCAGGCAGGAGCCACGAGGAAGATGCTTACGTTGCGATCAATGAGTTTGTCCTCTGTTCCCAACACAATTTAACTTCAATGTTGTTTTGCAAGGTTCGGGAACGGCGGCGCAAACTTCTTCGGCACCTGAAGGGACGCACCAAGAAGATCTTCTTGGCTCCGGAGTAAGTGGAGGGGCTAGTGTGTAGCCCGTTGAAATTTTGTTGTTGTTGATGTATTGAATGTTTTGAAACTGTTGTGGCTGCTGTCTGTCTATATATATATATATATATATATATATATATATATATATCTGTTTGTATAACATGTTCTGTGTTCTCGACATCGTGAGAGATAGTCAATTTCTGTTATTTTTTTTAAAAAAATTGAAAACTTAACTTACATCGGTTATGGCCATACCGACGAAAGTTAGCCCAGGTTAACTTTCGTCTGTGTAGCTATACCGACGTAAGTTATCCCTTTACATTCGTCAGTATGGCCATAGCCGACGTAAGTTAATCCAGGTCCGGTATTACCGACGTAAGTTAGGCAAGTAACTTTCGTCGGCCTAGCCGGGGCCGACGTAAGTTCTCCGGCCCAGCCTGCGGCCAATCCCGGTGACGTACTTACGTCGATTACGGGATACCGACGAAAGTTAACAACTTACGTCGGCGGTCGAAGTGAGTTACCTTAATCACATACAAACTCCTTCGTCAGCCGGCAACGGACGTAATTAAGAGAAAACCGACGTAAGTAAGTAAGTTATATCGGTAAAGGCCCTAATTACATCGGTCCTAGCCGACGTAATTGATCGGGATTCCTATAGTGTATGGATCAAAATTCGTGGAATCAATCGATCCAAAATAAACATGCTAATCAAAATTCGTGAGTATGGATGAGAAGAGAAGATCCAAAATCGAACATTTGTTGACAGTGGCGGAGCAAACTGATTCAAGAACCAGTGCTAACGCAATTGAAGAATAAACATGCTATATATGAATATTTGAGATTGTTTTCCTCCTGGCAAAATACTAAGCTGGCACAGATTAATAGTGTCTGAAGCCATGGCGCACAAAAAATTAAGGGGCTGTCTAGATTTCAGGTGTCTCAAATTTGAGAAAATTTCAGGCACCGGGTAATTAGCAGCTAATTACTACCATTAATCACTATTCATTTTAATTCTATAGGTTAATCAATCACAAAATTATTTGTTATATTATTTTACAATTAACATAACCCTTACAAATTACGGATTTACAATTAACAAAATAAAAAATAATCATCTTCATCTACCTCTGCCGCACCCCGCATGAGCGCCCAACACCGTCGCCTGACCGCTCAGGCACCTCAACTTTAGGATTGCCGAAAAATTTATGATTTTTTCTATTGTATGATTGGGGCTGACCATGAATCAATAATCTAGAAAACAAGCGATGCACCTTACGAGGAGGGGACGCGCGACAGATTGCGACGCCGGGGAGCACGGATGGCCTGCCCACGCGTACGGCTGCCGGTGACTGAGCGGGACCGGCGAGGGGCTACTGGGAGCGCAATGGCAATTGGACGCGACGGCGGATGGCGCCTGGCCGCGCCACCGCCTGGCGGCATCGGGGAACGCGACTCGCTAGCAGCGCCGCGGAGTGCGACCGATGGGCGCCCTGGAGTCGGCGTGACGACGGCGCACCTTGGTGTCGTCGTGAGGAGGGGAGACAAACGGTTTGAGGAAGGGTACCAATGGAAAAAGTGTGCCGCTTAATTCCAGACAAACCTCCCACCTCACGTTCTGACAAATTGGGCTTCTTTTGTTAGGCCTCCTCATTAAGCGACTTAGGGGCTAAGCAAGATTTAAGCAAGGTGTTTGGTGGGTTTTTCATTGATAAACGGATTTTAAGCGGAAACAAACAGGGCCTAAAGCTACTGCTGATTGCAGTGCAAATGAGAGTCGTAACTCTATCGGTCCCTTCATCTACAACTTTTCTAACCATCATAACTTTTTACAAGAGCAAATGTTCATTTGAATTCTGGCAAAAAAGATTTTCAGTTTTACCCCCCCCCCCCCCCCCCCCCGCGAACATTTCTAATGTCTTGCCTAGCAATTTGAAATCTAGTGACCCTATATATGCAACAAATTCAAATCAAATTATGGTCATCACTATTCCCAGGTTGCTACATGACAATTTACCCCTTTAAGTTATTCGAAAAGCTTTGTTTACCCAACCTAGGTGAAAAATTGACAAAGTCTATTAAACAATGCTTATGGAATTCTAGGTATTTGCTTTAGTTGCTTCCAATTAAAGTGATATTTCTTTTAAGAATCCAAAAGGCAATGTCAACACTTACTCCTGTGAGGATGTGTAAGAATTGAATGATGGGGGTTGTGTAAACCTTCCCCACCATTGCAAGCAAAATCACTCAATCGTAATGCAATCAAAACAATAGAAAATTCTAAACTCATACTCATTTGAAGAGCATTTTGGGGTTGAAGGTCTTTGTGTGAGAACTCATGACCGTGGACATTGTGTAGCTTTAATGTCTGATGTCAATTGTCAAGATGATGTTGGAGTTCATGATGAATGAACTCGAAACGACCTCGATGGACGAATATTCCCTTGAATCCTCCTGATGGTGGTTTGATCTTGATCAGGTTTCCACTCTTCTTGTCAAACAACCTCTTCACACATTTCCTCTTCACTGCAATAGAATCAAGAACAAACAAACACAATTCAAAAATTGGTTACGTTAGCCAAAAACAAATTGAACCACATTTCAAATTGTCTTGCCCAACTTGAAACAACATGCAAATGCAATGAGGAACAAGGGAAATCTGTTTGTTTGAATTAGGAAAACAAATTCAAGTGGTTATGTCCCAAGTTCATATTAAAATAAATTCCTTTCCTAATCCAATATTTTCTTGTTAAGTTGGCTGGAAATTTTAGTTTCCAACATGCAAGTGTGAAAATTCAAACATGCTAAATGCGAATGCAAAATTTGATGGAAAATCGAATATGCAATTGGAAACATAGAAATATGATATAACTACCAATTAAACTATCTACAAGGATTCACCAAAATTTTATTGATGTTGGATGAGCGAGACTTAGCTTGGTTTTTTAATATGATGATTCATCGTTCGGACGCGAAGATGAAGGCACGGACAACTTCTTTTGATTGACACGCCAATGCTTCTTTGGTGGTCATTTGGACATTGGGGCACCATGTGGTCTCAGCCTCTCCATTGCCTGGATGGAGACTTGTTGATGTTGCGACGACTTTTCCTTCTTGAAGATATTCTTTTATGAGTTGGGTGAGGCTTGTCCTTCTTTGGGAGTGTAACTTTGAACTTATTGATATTCTTTTGAGTCAAACCCATTTTTATATTGAATCAAATACTTCCTTAGGCATGATGACATATGGACTCCATAATCAAACAAAAATGCTTCATCCACGATGTCGCTTGATTAAGGTTGCACAGGCTTGGTCGATGTGTAGGGTCCCAACAAGTAATTCTGGATAGCTTGGATCTTGAATGCTCTACAAGTATCTTGTCCTTAGCCAATTGCTTCTTGGGTATATTGTCATTGATTTCTACTTGGCCATGGACAAGATACTTCAAGGTAGGCTAGTTGAAGTTGGATCCGTTGGAATTGCTGAAATTCCCTTAGCCTCCTCAATTATATTTTTCCACCCTTGACCTCCTTGTTGTTGGTGGTTATTGGATTTGTTACTTGAAATGAAGAATCCTCACATGTCTTAGGAAAACAAAATCCCAAGTGTCCCATGTTGACATGGATTTTCAGAAATCATGTGAAAATCCATGTCTTGGATCATCGAAACACTTCTCCATTGCCCTGACCTTCTTGATCTTTCAATAGGAGGTCCAGTTCCGTGGCTATCATGTCTACCTTGTCAACGGTGTGTATGTCATACTGACAGAACTAGAGCATTCATTGATCTGCCCCCAAATGGTGACCTTTTTCTCAATTAAATCTTCACCCTGCCCATGATCATTGAGAAGATCCATGTGCTGCCACCTGTCAGTGCTTAATTCGCTGGGAGTGTATTTTTCAAGATCCCCCTCTTGGATTCACCTCAATTCTGTATGAAATGTCTGCATGCACAATTCTTTCCAAGTACAAGCAGAACTGGGTTATTTTTAAAAGCAATGCATGTAAAAAATGTCTACTCTGTCACATAATTGAGATATATTGATGGTTGAAATTGGTACTTAATGACCGTCAATATCTGCCTCCTCACCGGAGGCGTGGTTGGTGGTGATGTCAAGCAGCTATTTCATTCTCTTCAGCTTGACACAACTGAGCTTGTGCACCATGTACTAATAGGTGGTCCTCGAAAGGAAACTAGAGATAATGTCAGTGTCGACCACATCAGAGAGCTCATCATATTTCTTGGAGTAGTGCGAGATGTACTTGTGAAGGATCCTATCGACTTCTGTTGACACACTTTGAGATACCACGAGTTTCCACATTGCACGTATGTGCCCTGAAAGTTGCCGATGAATGTTTCTCTGAGCTCGGCCAGGCCCATGTTGTTGTCGTTGGGCTGGTACTCAAGCCATGCTCGATCCAAATCGGCCAGGTAGATGGGGGAGGTACCCGACGATGAAAAAGTCATCATCAGCCCTACACGCCAAGTGGTAATCTTCCAACAATATGCTCGGGTTAGACTCGCCATTGTACATCCCAACATTTTTTGGAGCGTGGAAGAGGGCCTGGAAGGGCTTGAACATGAGAGAGAGCTAGGGATCAGACTCTTCCTCGCTATAATCGTAGCAGTCGCCTCGTCAGGGTCAGCGCCGTCTTTGCTCGGGCTTAAGGTTTATAACCCTTTCCTAGGCTCCACGCCGAGCCTCGAGGGTCCGACAGATGTTGGAACACTCCAAATGTTCATGAACAATTTACACAAAGGGGTATATGACCCACCCTTCTCGACCACGTGCACCCCGTTCGGGGGGGGATCTGGTCAGTCTGGTGGTACTCCTCGGGTGCGCCCGACTTCCTTCGCAGGTTGATGCACCCTACTTCAAAGCAAGTGAGCTCTCTGTGTGCTGGTGCCAACCTTCAATAGTAAGGATCGGTGATTCCGGTAAGTGCATTGAGCTTTGGGCTCGATGGGCTCAGGCACGCTGTGGAGCAATGACGCAGAGCCCGCCCGATTCTAGCTCGTTCGCTCGAAACACGAGAGGTTGTCTTTGTCCGTGATAATCACTACAAGAAACAGGAATGATTATGTCAGCCACATTTACTTACGTGGGCCAGCCGACGTAAGTAAATCAACTTACGTCGACTGCCGCAGGCTGATGTAAGTTACTTTACTTACATCGGCTGCGCCGCGCAGCCGACGTAGGTAACTGGACCGATAGAATTAAGCTCTCAACATACATTGGTGTTGATGGTTGTTATATACCAATTTCACCCGTCAATATAACTCAATTATGTGAAGAAATATCATTTCTTTCACACATCACTTTTCTATTTAACCTATTTCCACTTGTCCTTGGAGAAAGTAGTTCATGCAGACAATTTATGCAGAATTGAAATGAAACAAGGGGATGGATCCTATAAAATATCATTCCAGCCAATCAAGCGATGACATGTGGCACCACATGGATCAAATGGCCCGCAGAAAAAATTATCCAAGGCCATCCAACGGTGTAGCACCCATATAAGGGGATAGGACCCACCTGGTAGAGACCTGGAGGAAGCACAACCCCAACGGGGCTTAGACCAGGTCGGTCGACCTCCCTAGTTGGCCGACTAGGGAGTGGCGCCAAACCCGGTCAAATGCCACGTGTTGGCTCCTCCCGGCTTGAAGAATTCATGGGTGACTAATTCACACACTTTTGGAGGTGGGAACCGGCCCTTCTCCAAGCTATAAATATGACCCCTCACCCCCTCACTTCAACACACACCACTTGAGTATTCATCCATTGTAGCCACTACTCTCCATAGGTTTAGAGGAGTATAGGCTCTAGAGAGAGAGTCTCTAGTCCATAGTCCAAGTAGGAGAGGAGTAGAAGGAGTCTCTTCCCAATTCCTTATTGGGAAATGTATGACTCTTATATTCCTATTTGTATTTGTGACTTTGCTCTTAATAAAGATATTATCTTTAGTCTTCTATTGTTCATATACTTCTATGAAGTGTTTTTTGTTTGATTGTTGATTCCATGTATGTGGTAGGAGCAGTATCTATGACTATCATATACCATTGTCATTATATCATCATAAACACGATAAACCTCCACTATAGTCTAATTAGCTATGACATAATTATGTTAACATGAATCACTTATGATATGAGTTAACAATGGTTCAACAATGATTTGGTTCATTGCCTTAGGATGGCTTGTGCCTAGCCTCTTAAGGTAACTACTTAATATGCTAGCAGGGTGCTAGGATAGAAAGTAGCGTTCAAGGTCTCGTAGACCCACGGATTGAAGAGTAGTAAGTAGGTGGTGACAGCCCTATCCGTCCTTTGTAATCCTCCACGTTCAGCTATGCCACAGGCTCTTTGCGGGAGTCGTCCAAGTATTTCTAGGGTTAAACCTGTGCCTGATGTGTTAATCTACTTAGCATGAGAATTCATAATTAATATGATCATTTTTAACTAACTTAGGCTATGTATATGTACATTGGAAGCATAGTAGGAGTCTCTACCTAGCTCTTAGCCTAGTCTCTCTTTACCCTATTTATACCCTTAGGATAGAATCACTTGTGTGTGTCACACTATTCCAATTATCATTTATCTATTCTTGCTAGGACATTGCCTAGAGCACCCTAGCCTCTCCACTTAATGATTGCTTTGCTTCCACCTAACCTTCCTTTGGGAGAATAAATGGCACTCTTTGGGAATACTTTTAGAGGGGAAATACTACATCGATCATTTATGCGCACTTGCGGATTTACATGTATAATCTAAAATCTATTAACAAGCATTTCTGACATCACCGCTAGGGATGAATTGTTAGTAGTGCATAGGAACTGTCAACAAGCATTTCCGGTGCCGTTGTCGGGGAAGGCAACTGAAGTATTGCATGATTGAGTGAATAGGATAGGACACTGGTAGGTTTTAGTAGGATAACCCTTCTTTGTTTTCACATTCTATGCGAAAACATGGTAGTTTATGTCTGGTTTCCATTTGCCAGAAACTTTGTTGAAAATCCTAAATCCCTTCTGAGAGATCGACCTCGTGTCATTACTCCTCAGAAGCTTCAAGCGGCAAATCAAGCTAGAGCAATTGCACTAACAACCGAAGCTAATGGCCCAGAAGACCCTTCGTGAGTTTTCGGCTCCCTCTGCTAACAATGTGCCTGTTGGGCCCACTGTTAACACGTGAGATGTAAACATCAAAATCAAGACCGGCCTTATCACTATGGTGCAAGCCAACCCATTCTGTGGGAAGGCTAACGAGGATGCAAGTGCTCAACTGCAACAGTTCCTTGAGATCTGCAACACTTTTAAAATCAAGGACGTATCTCCTGATGTTGTTTGTCTTAGGTTGTTTCCATTCTCTCTTCTTGAGAGAGCTAAACAGTGGTTCTACATGAACTGAAGCGCTGTAGGAACTTGGAAGAAGTGTTCTACGACATTCCTCACCAAGTTTTTCCCGTTGGGCAAGACCAACAATCTATGTGGAAGAATTTCCAGCTTGCAGCAAGATGCCAAAGAATCTATTCCCGAGGCTTGGGAAAGGCCTCAGGAATACATCCTAGCCTATCCCCACCATGGGATGTATGACTGGCTCATCATCCAAAACTTCTACAACGGGCTGATCCCTTTTGCCCGTGACTATGTTAATGCTACTGTTGGAGGAGCCTTCTTCTCATTGACGGTGCCCAAAGCCAAAGATTTAACTCAGAAAATGGTGTCAAACATGGGTTGGAGTGACGAGCATCTCCATATCCGCCAACGAGGCATGCACACCGTAAAGGAGTGGACATGATCACTCCCAAATTGGAACTCCTTATGAAGAAAATTGATGGACAAGGCAATGGTGAGGTATGTGGCAATGCCTATGCCTTAGACTCTCACATCACTTGTGAAATATGTGGCAACATGGGCCATTTGGGTAGTGACTTCTCAGAAACTCGTGAGGATGCCTTATACATAGCCAACAATGGAAACAACAATGGCTATCATCCAGGAGGTCAAGGGTGGGGCCAACCACGCCTATTCTTTCAAGGATGGTACAAAAACAATAGCAAAATGGAAATCAACCCAACTTGAGAGAACATGCCATCAGCCAACTCAAAATCAATGAGGCTATATCCAAGAAGTTTTCGGTGAATGACAAGACCCTAAAAAGCATAAGTGCCAAGATTGAAGGACTATCCTTAGCCTTCAAGAATCAATTGAGTTTCAACAAGATGTTGGAAACTCAATCGGCTCAACTGGCAGCTGCTGTTTCTCCAGTGGAGAATGTCAAGATGCCAGGACACCCCGAACCTCCTGTGGAAAGTGCCAACATGATTTCTCTACAAGGAGGCAACTGGCTGAAGGACCCTGGATGTCCTACAATATCATCCTCAATTGGGGCTCACCACTTTGACAAGGCTCTTTGTGACCTTGGAGCAAGTGTGAGTGTGATGCCCAGGGTGGTTTTCGACCAGCTGAACTTCACGGAACTTACTCAAACACCAATGCAGCTCCAACTAGTTGATTCTTCAATCTGTTATCCGACGGGTATCGCTGAAGACGTTCCGGTAAAAATCTGGAATTGCTTCATACCCGTGGATTTCGTGGTGCTCGACATGGAGGTCAAGAAGGATACGCTGCTCATTCTTAGGCGACCATTCCTAAGCACCGCGAAGGCTTGCATAGATGTGGGAGCTGAAGAAATCCACTTCCATATAAATGGCAAGGAGGAGAAGTTTAACTTTTGCCCAGAGCTGGAGCAATGCTCCATGATCCATATCAAGTATGGGTCGAATGTTAAATACATTCCAGAGGTCGAAAACACACCTCCAATGGTGGACCCGTTCATTGCATTCATGAGGAATTTGATCTATGCGGAAAACCCGTCGTATCATCCGCACTGACACACCAAGAAGATGAAGAAGTATGGGCCTCCTCAAAGGCCCATGTCCACCAGGCCGCCAAAGAAGGAATGAAGGAAGAAGAAAGACAAGCCGTCCGAGCCCATCCCTCTGGGCCCAGATGTCATGAAATGAAGAAGGAGGAATGTCCATCTCATTGGACGGTGGTGAGACCTAGACAATAGCTTAAATTGGTAGTTATCCTTTTCTTTGTTTTTCTTTTCTCTTTATTTGGTTTTCCCCATTTAGTTTGATTTTTCCCCGCCGTAGATTTGGTTTTATTAGCAAGTTGAGAATCTTATATTATCAACTATCATTTTTATTTCTTTATTTTCACAAAAAGAAAATTGTTGGGTTTTGGAAAAAGAGTTTTTATTTGGAGAACAATTTTTCTGAGCTGCAAAAGTGGTAATTCATCGACCCCCTTGTTCGGCCGACTAGTGGAAGGAGCCATTTTGGCTCTCTCTCCTCCAACGGCTATATTTGGTACCCTAGTGACCGTTGGGGAGTGCACACTATAAATGGTGGCCGTGAGGGGCATTTCTCCTCACACTTCACCTCATTTCATACCTCCCCAAAGTCACTCTCGCTCACATTGTTTTTCTTGCTCTTCATTGAAGTGCTCTTGATCAATTCCCAACTCAAAAATATTTGCTTTTGCTTGCATTTAAAATTTGCTCAAATGTTCTTCAAGGAAAATTCATCGGGGGTTTTGCTTTTGCTAACATCACCTCTTTTGAGTTTTTTCCTTGTTGTTTTCTTGTTTATTATGGCCATGAAAGGGATGAAGAGGTTGTTTGGAAAGAGGAAGGAGGCTGCAAGCTCGAGCCATGGTGGAGACTCAAGTGCACACCCCTCTTCCGTTGCTCCACCAAGTTCACGGAGGAGGAGTGTAGGTGAAGACACTCCCATTGGTGAGATTAGGAACCCTCATCAACTTCTTCACGATGACGACCTCGACATACAAAGTGAAGTTGAAGATCAAGCACACAAGCTCCTCCAAGATCGTGAGTTTTCTCATACAAAAGCTTATGATCCGGATTTGATCTCCAAAATAGGTATGGATTCCGAATTCTTTTCCGTTTGGCGTGCACTAGGATGGGAAAACTTTGCTCACATAGAGGAGAGGGGTTCAAGTCTTCTCTGCAATGGAATTCCATTGCACACTCAAAGTAGGATTTGATGGTATCACTTTTATATTATTTCAAAAAGAATATAACATCCTATGGAAAGAATTAAGTTAAATCCTAGGATTCAATAGACAATGTTTGATAGATTTAGACGGTTTTCCTAAATTTAAAAAACATAGTTTTTGGCAAGATTTAACTTGTGAGGTCAGATATAGTAAACCTAGAAATAGCCACTTGCACAACCCAACTTTATGCTTCATGCATAGATGGGTGGCTATGACAATGTTCCCTAGAGGAGATGTAAGGATAGTGCATGATGATGAGCTGAAAATTTTATTTGCCATGATTAAAAAGATAAAAGTTGCCTTAGTTACTTCCATGATGACACAATGGTTAGATTACATTCCAAGAACAGGGCCAATTGAATGCTCTTCATTGATTTCTCGTATTTCTACTAGGGTAGGAGCAATAAAATATTATTCATTTGAGTATATTGAAAACGAAGGAGAATTACTTGATGAAGATTATTTAGTGCAAGGACATACCCTTAAGCATGATCAAGATGGCCCTTTGTTATTTTATTATCTCGATTCTATCAATGAAATTTGGTTACCTAACCCGGATTATCATTTGTACAAATGCCAGAGGCTAACCATTGGCCTTCTTCTCATCGAGGAAGTCCGAAAAAGTAATGTCTCTGGCAGTTTAACTAGAAGCCGTACAAGGAGAGCGGTCATGCCTCCGACAACTTCCATGTTCCATGAGTACGAATAGGAAGAGAACCCAACGAGTGATGCACCCAGATGTACTCAACTTCCATCGTATGAGACCGAAGGTCTGTCTTGGCATGGATGGCCAGGTGCCGCGTGGGAGCTACCACTATCCAATTCAAGCTCTGGCAGCTTTCCTCCAACGTCCATGATAAGATCTCATTGCTCTTCAGCTAGAAGTCATCGTGACTATGGCCAAGGAATGACGGATGTCACTAGGCGTATGGAAGAGCTTGAAGTGAGAACGGTTGACATCTACAACACTCTCCAAGAGCATGTCCAAGGTACCCAAGACTGGCAACAACACATGGACACTCAATTCACCAACTTCAACTCAACACTACAACAACAACAAGCCGATCTCGGGGCGTACTTTCGTCATCAATGGTTCAACCCTCATCACGGAGGTGAGTGAAGAACAAGCTTGAGGGAGGACCCCCACTTGAGGTAATTTGTATCAACCCCTTTGCATATTTATTTTCCATTCACCCATCATCCACCCTGCATATAAAGTAATTGCAGCATAGATATGTTTTCAAATAAAATAAATGATGTGCAGTAAGAATGACTTGGAAATTACATAGATGAAATGATGAATAGTTGCTCTATTTTAATTTTACTAGGTCCCCAGTTTACATCTTCCTACTCTCCGACATATTGCTCTCATCGGATAAAATTGATTTTGCCTTGATTTGGAAATGGTGGGTAGCAATAGCTTAATCCATTTTAAGTTCTTGTGAAATATGATATAGTGATAGTGCTTCTATTCATAGTTTGAAAGTGAAACATAGATTTCCGGAGAAATTCTAGAAATATTTAAGTTACTCTCATTTGATTGGAAATACCTACCAAAGCCATATGATACATTACATCGATAGACCTTATGCATATGCTATTTGTCTTCACATTGAGCTTCGTCAAACTAGTATAGACCTACGTGAGATTTCATTCATTACTTTATGAATTCAAGACTTCACTTGCACATGCTATACTTCTACACTAGAAGTAAGCAAAATTCCACCATACCACCATTCCAGAATAAAAAGAGAAACTCCATATCATTCATGCTTAGAACTCTCTACAAAATTTATTGCATAAAAAGGGAGTAGAAGACATGGCTACAAGAAAACAAAAAAAATCCATGCTTACATCAGAAGCATGAGAGCAAAAAAAAAGTCGCAATGTTTAATCCTGGCAAAATAAGAGAGTCCACTCAAAAAGGAGTCATCTGAATTCCACATCCACTTTATTCCATCACACATGCACAAGTATTGAATCAAATTGTTTTGAATTGATTTCTCCTAAAACTTGCTCCTTTGACTTAGCAATATTATGTGTTACAAATATGCCTACAGTATTCGCTACCAAGCTCCACATACAAGCCTTATGTAGAGGTAGGATGAATTTAGGCAAAATGCCTTGGTGAGGATACATTTCCACTACACATAAATGAGAGACTGAGAGAATCAAATTGAGATACTCAAAATCTAAATTGAACTCTCCAGAATTTGAGTGGAACTTGATTTCTAGGGTATGTGTGCTCCATTTATTGTTCTATCTTTCAACCACCCATGAATAGGAGATGGCATAGTCCCCATAATGACCTAAGATGGGTGAAGTACCATGTCAACTTTTGCAATACTATGTAGAGTATTTTGTTGTGCACATGGTTATAATTTTAATATGATCGCTTGAGTGTTACTATATGTACAAAAATGGGCTTCGGGTCGGCTTGAACCGACACAACCCATTTAGGGCCCGACAATGCCTATTTAGTTGGAAGTTAAAGTATACGTCTAAATCGGCATGAAGACGAATGATGACGGTGCGGACGACAAGAAGTCGTGCGTGTGGATGGCGGACCCCGACGGACTTAGTTCCTTGTCAATCTCTCTCTCGTTCTTTCCTCCTTCTCTCTCTCTCTCGTTCTTTCCTCTCTCTCGGATAAGACTCAAAAATGAATAATTAACGTAACATGTACATTATAAGTTACCCGTTTCAAACCATCCCATCTCACATGCATTAGGCATGTGAGGTGTTTCGGTTCGGAATTGTCCCTTTTTTGGACAGCCTGGGAGTGACCGAGGGGGCATGGCTTGTGACGAGATGCAGGTGTGGATCTGAACAAGATTTTGACGGCATAACCGTGTTGTTCTCTGCTGCACCATTTACGAGTGTGCAGTTGGAGAACAGTGGGGTTATGCTACCGAAATTTCGTCCGGATCCAGACCGGACGTCTTGTCATGAGCACACTCCGCCCGATCACTCTTGGGTAGGTTTAGGATCCATCCTTTCGAATAGATGTAGGGTCGTGACATTAAACAAAGTATGAAGTAACCATCATTCCATTGGCTTTAAAGTACGGAGTCAAACATGGCCGAAGACCATAGTTGGATGTATACTGGTTGGAAGAGCAAAACTGGTGGTCACTCAAATAAGTGGTACGCAAAGACATAAGCTTTTGTGGAATGAGCTTTTATATTGTCAAATAGCGATAAGACGCGTTGCCCATGCATGAAATGCAAGAACGGGACATATTTGGACAAAGTGGAACTTTTGATACACTTGTCTCAAAATAGTTACGTGTCACATTATGAGTTATGAACCATCCACGGTGAGACAACTTTTCAAGTTGTACATGAAGTGGAAGCGCACAATGATGATGACACGGGGGTTGATATGATGGATGAGATGCTAGAAGCTATACAACCAGAGTTTACAGAGGATCCTCCTACAGCGAAAGTTGAAAAGTTTTTTGACCTTCTCGAAGCTTCAAAACAGCCGCTTCATGGGCACACTAAAATGACACTCCTCATTTTTGGGACTAGACTTATGGCGATTAAGTCTAAGTACTTCTTTTCTAATAACTACTACAATGATCTCATCAATTTGTTTATAGATGTCGTTCAACATCCCCGCAAAGTTCCTAAAGGTATGTATCAGTCGAAGAAAATTCTTTCTGGTCTCGGTATGAACTATGAGAAGATTTATGTGTGTCCGGACAACTTCATGCTTTTCTAGAGAGAGCATGCCAATGAGAACAAATGTTTAAAATGTGGTCAATCAAGGTTTTTCAAAGTTGTTAATGACGATGGTGATACTGTGATGAAAGAAGTCACACGTAAGTAGCTTTGTTACTTACCCGTGACACATAGGTTGAAGTGGTTGTTCCTTAAAAAACTGCTAGACACATGAGATGGCACAAAGAAGGTAAACGTCAGAACAATGGAGTCATGATGAACTCGTTCGACGGTGAGGCATGGAAGTCGTTGGACCGGTTTGATAAAGATTTTGGCCGTGAAGGGAGAAATGTTCGGATCAGGTTGGCGACAGATAGATTCTTGCCGTTCAGCACAAATGCCACACCCTACTCATGTTGGCCTGTCTTTCGCATTCCGTACAACCTACCACCGACATTTTTCATGAAGTATGAGTTCATGTTTCTTAGCCTCATTGTACATGGGCCGGATCATCCTGGGTCACGTCTCAACGTGATGTTGAAACCGTTGATTGAAGAATTGAAAATGTTGTGGATAGGAGTTAAGGCGTATGACTGTTACAACAAGCAAAAATTCAACCTTCGAGCTACTTATTTGTGGTCCGTCCATGATTTTCTGGCATATGACATGTTTTCTGGATAGAGCACTCACGGTCGTTCGATGTGTCCGATAAGTTCTTCGGACACCAATTGCTTTTGACTTACTCGTGGAGGCAAGATATCTTAATTCGATTGTTGCAGACATTGGCTGCCTCCGAATCACGTGTTTAGGAAATGGAGGAATGTCTTTAGAAAGAACACCGTTGTCACTAAAGGACCACCTAATGTCTTAATGGGTCAGAAATATCTGATATGTTGGACAAATTGATGCCAGATGAAGGTTGTCCTGGATATTTTGTAGGTTACAGAGATGAACACAGTTGGACTCACATATGTGGACTTTGGGAGCTACTGTATGTGAAGTCGTTGATTCTAAGGCATAACATTGATGTCATACATCAAGAGCATAACATGGGCGAATGTATCATAAGCACATGCATGGACATAATGGGCAAAACGAAAGACAATTGAAAGACTCAAAAGGATCTCGCTGAGCTTTGTAACCGTCCAACTCTTGAGGTTTCCGAAAGTGGTGATAAACCACACGGTTCTTTCTGTCTTCGACCTAAAGAAAAGAAAGAAGTTTTTGAATGGTTGCAAAGATTAAAATTCTCAGATGGTTACGCACCTAGTATAAGACAAGCAGTTAATGTGAAAACAGGAAAGCTCATTGGGTTGAAGAGTCATGATTATCAGATAATCGTGGAAAGACTTCTACGTGTTATGTTTTGGGGCTACTTTGACGATGCGGTGTGGAAGGTGTTAGCCGAGCTTAGCTACTTCTATAGACAATTCTGTGCTCATGAAATCACGACAGAGATGATGAGTAAGTTGGAGAAGGAGGTACCGGCACTATTGTGTCAGATGGAATTTTTTTTCTCCAGGGTTCTTCAATCCAATGCAACATCTCCTAATCCTTCTTCCATTTGAAGAAAAAGTGGGCGTTCCAGTGCAATATAGGTGGATGTATCATATTGAAAGAGCATTAAGTTATGTGAAACCAATGGTTGGTAGCACGGAAAGGGTTGAAGGGTGCATCGCCGAAGTTTTTACTCTTAATGAAGTAGGATACTTCTCAAGTGTTTACTTTGCAGGGGAACACAATGCCAATACTTCAACGATGCGGTACAATATGGATGAGTGACCTCCTTGTAGTGATCTCTCCATTTTTGCAACAAGAAGCACTATTTTTGGTAGTTACACTTCCTACGATGTTATCGAAGAAGAACAGAGTGATGCTTTCCTCCACATGTACACTAATATAGATGAGATAGAGAAATATTTCAAGTAAGTGTTTGTCCTACATTTATGCTAATCAGCATATTTTGCAACATATCTATTCTAAAAGGTTCTCTTTTGTACAGTGAGTTCGACAAGCAAAATTGGAGACATAGCCAACAACCTACGAGCAACCAAATAGAAAGGATGCGACGAGAAGGAATAAACAAAGGATCTAATTTTCTTTCCTGGTTTCAAGATCATGTAACATTTTCTCGTTAACTTATCAGTATTCACAACATTTTTTGAATAACTTACAAACATTTACAAAGTTTTCTAATAACTTCATATCTTCAATAATACAATGAAGATGGCAACGCCCATAAAGACTTGCGACAACTATCCTATGGAGTGGTTAAAGTTAGAAGCTATGGTTGATATGACGTCAACGGCTTTCGATTCCGTACAACTCAATTTGAATCTTTTCGTCCTCTCGTGGTAACATGTAATACCGGAGTTGTTACGAGGGCAGTCGATTCTCAAGGACGCGAAACTAATTACTATGGGATTATTAAAAAATCCTTGAATTTGCTATTTTTGGAAACAAGGGTATTCAAGCAGTATTCTTTGACTGTGATTGGTTTGATGCCAAACGTGGAATTTGACTATACCAATTTGGCATGGTTGAAGTAAAACACAAGGAACGATTGAAAGGATTTGATTCAATTGTTCTTCCACACGAAATGGACCAAGTGTACTATCTACCTTATCCATGCAATAAACTCAAATCTTGGTGGATTGTACATAAGGTCAATCCGCGTGAGCGATTATAAACTCCAGGAGATGATGATTACTATGAGGAAGTTGAGGTTGATGAGGTCTACCAAGAGGAAGAGTTGCCAGACTCATTCTCAGTCGAGCCTGGTGTAGGACTCGATGACTAAGTTGGAGACGATCAAGATATCGAGATGGGCACGGATACAGAAATAGAACATGAAGATATCAATGACTTAGTCGAGCCTGCTGCTATGCGAAAACGGAAACGAAATGCAGTCAAGACGGTCACGGGAGAAGAAGATCAATGGGCTAGTTTAAGGAGTAGGGTGCATGACCGTGATGTTGATGAACTTTGAAATTTTTGAAGTAACGTTTTATTCACTAACTTAACATATTATCTTATCATATTAATCAATTATTCCTTATGTTATCTTATCATATTAATCAATTATTATTTACAACAGGATGTCGTTGAAGGGGAAGGGGAAGGCAGTGAGTGGGTTTGCACCGGCACGAGACCCTTTCTCAGGTACCTCGTCAGGTGCGAGCAGACGCTCCTAGCTACTGGCACACCTTCCAGAGTTTGCGGCTCAGGTCCAGTCGGGTGAGGTGTGCTTACAGCGCACGGAGATAAATTTTAGTTGACAATCATGTTATTTTAAATTGCACTTATAAATAATTATTTCTTATCAATCCTTTTATTTTTGCAGTCTGACTTAGAGTCATCTGAGTCAGATGCTAGGGGGCCACCACAGGAGCCGACTAGCTGTTGATGGTCCTTAAGTACCATATTTTGACTGTCAATTCACCTCATAATGTGCATAAAAGAAACACAAAACACAGTGGTAGGGCTATACACTAACCCAATTCCACAAGTGTTGGTGTTTATTCGTATGCAGGTGAATTATTACCAAAAATACCAGAACATGCATGGATGAATCCATGAAAATGGATTTCAACGAATCAAGCGATGACACATGGCAACACATGGATCAAATGGCCCACAAACAGAAGAATACGAGGAGATCCAATAGTGTTGCACCCATATACATTAAGGGGGCCCACCTAGAAGCCACCTGGAGGAAGCACTCCCCAAGGAGAGGCTTGACCAGGTCGGTCGAACCAGGAGATCGGCCGACCCCTTCCTGGCGCCAAACCCGATCAAATGACACGTGTTGGCTCCTCCTGGCTCCCTGGAGTCAATGGTGATTGATTTGCGCGTTAATTGTGGCGGGAACCGGCCCTTCTCCACCTATAAATAGACCCCCTCACCTCACTTCTCACACACACTAAATGTTGAGAATAGTTCTATAATCCAAATGTTTAGATTAGTCCTAGAGGCTACCAAAGTAGAAGGAGAGTGTGGTGAAGAGTCTAGGAGAAGGAGTCTTGGGCTTGTCAAGTCCCTCTTCTACACGTGTACCCCTACAAAGGTTTTACTCAATCAAGTAAGCCTTTGTGAATTCAATACATGTTTGATCTTTTATTCTTAGTAATTTGCACAAGTAGTTACTTGTCGGTTCACTGCTTTAATTCATTATAGGCTCTAGTTGTAGCTTTGTATTCGAAACAACTAGAGTAGTGATTTAGAAAATAAGCATGGTGCTTAGGTTATAAATCATCAGTGGATATCTCATAGACCCACGGATTGAAGAGGTAGGCAGTAGGTGATGACAGCCCTATCTGTCCTTCATAATCCTCCACGTTCGGCTATGCCATAGGCTCTTGGTGGGAGTCGTCCTAGTATTGCTAGGAGTAAGCCCGTGTCCGAAGCAAGCATCTACCGCAAACTACCTTGAATTAGGATGAATACTTTGAATTCCCCTCTGTTCCTTGCCTACCAAACAACTTTGTGTCCTTGGGTGAGCTAGTTCGAAAGATTAGCACACACGTTCTTTGGATTTGATACCCTTGGGAATACTCCTTAAGGGGAAGTGCTACAACGGTATTTCCGTGCGCTTGCGGATAACTCTGTGGTGTTAAGAAATACCAAAACTAGCCTCCCTTTGGAGCCGCCTAGCGTGGAGCCTTCGCGCTCCGGTGGTGACCAGCCTTCCGGGTCACAGGACGAGGTGGCGCACAGAGGCGACAAATGAGGAGAGCCCACTTTGTAGCCTCCTCCTCTGTTTCCTGCTGAGTGGATCAATATCTGTCCAGTTAGAGACAGGTAAAAAACATGTATAGTATTAAATATTAGATGTTGTATTTCGGTACGTAATCAGTTAACATATTTTGCAGATGTTGGTACAACTTTTCGTTCACGCGCTAGAAACAACACGAGCAGGTTAACAGTGTTCTGGGAGCTTTAGTTAAGTTGAACTACCCCGGTGTCATCGACGGTTTTCCAGCCCTGTCGTGGAATGACTACGCTCGTATCACTCACGAGGTCCACGGCACCCTTCAAGGAGCCATGTGGAATGATTTTATGGTAAGTTTAACTGTTTAATTTATTCAACTTGTTTAAATTGTTAAAGCTTATCACTTAAATGTTTGTTTGCTTACAGCTGAGGTGAGGTACCAGGTAGAGGAACTGGGCATGGAGGAGCACGCGAGACGTAAGTTCCACTACAATGCACAGAAGCTCGCGGGCGGCGGCATTGGTGAATGCCCGGATCAAGGCCGTGAACGTGTACCACAAGCTGCACCCCTGACATCAGCAGTAGGAAGGGGGTCCATTTATGAAGGGCTCCGACGCGTGCTTGACAGAGGAGTAGTACACGAGGTCAATTTTTATTGTTAAATATTTTCAATACCTACATATCTTAACTGCATTGATACAATATGAAATATTTGCAAGTTAGTATTTCCTGGTTACAGGGTTGATCCCAGGACTACTGAGCTGTCTGTCGGCACTGGGCTAGCGATGCTTTCATTGCTAAGTCCATAAAGGCAAGACAGTGCAACCGGGGATCTGAGGGCAAGCACAACTACGGTGGCGATGGCTACTTGTGTTTGGCTAAACGCATGGTAATTAAAATTTAAATTCATTTTTGTGTTCATAATATATTTGTGTCACTAACACGGCTATAGAGGAGCGAGAGACTGGTCAGGAGGTGACCCCAACCCAGATTTGGAAGAGAGGTCACAAGGGAAGTGACCCTTCCCAGCCTGGGCAATGCAGTCAGGTCGCAGCTGATCGACTGGTAAGTTTTCCAAATTCATCAATTTCCTTATAATGAATACTATTATTGACACGAAGGTACACGGTAAAGATTACGATTTGGAAAATTCGCCGATCGACCCCCAAGCCATGTACGCGAGCAGTTGCGGGAAGCCCATGGACGGTGAGTTGGCCATTTGTTTCATTTCTTTCTCGATCTACCTTCTTTTACTTAGTATTTTTCATTCTTTTGCAGGTTTGCCATTTTTGATGGATTTGTCTACTCGAGGTTGGCCTAACCTTCGAGAAGTGTTTCATCGACACAGGCCTCATCTATTGGGCCGTCATGTCATCTCTCGTAGACTGAGTTGGAGTTCATTACCGTGAAGGAGACGCTGACGCAGACCCAGGCGGATCTGGTGAGGTCGAGGGCCCTCTAGAAGGTCATGACCATGTACATGGCCCAGATGCAAGCAACGGTGACGGTAAGTAATTTAAACTACCGTAGTTTAATTTTATAGTATTTCAGTAACATATATCTTCCAATATTTTGCAATGGCAGGCTCTTGCTCGATAGAACAGTTAGCAGATCGACATTCCTTTGTTTCCGCTGTCGCAGGTGACCCCAACACAGACGCCACAAGCACAACTGCCCCCAGCACAGGTAATAAACTCTTTCTTTAATATTGTCGTATTCATTTCACTATTTCACATAGGGAGAGAAGGATGTAGAACATAGGGTGAGAGAGAGTGAGATAGAGGTGGAGTAAGAGAGACAAACATAGGTTGAGAGAGAGAGAAAGGTGAGATAGAGGTGGAGTAAGAGACATAGATAAGGAGAGATGGAGTGCGAGAGAGAGGGTAAAGTGCGAGAGAGAGAGACAGTATGCTAGAGAGGGAGATGAAGAGAAACAATGAGAGAAATAGAGAGAGAGGGAGATGGAAAGTGTGACGCGAAGAGAAGGAGACGAAGAGAGTGAGACAAAGTGATGGAGAGGAAGAGAGTGAGAGAAAGGGACAGAGAGGAAGAGAGAATGTGTGACAGAAAGAGAGGGAGAGAAAGTGTGAGAGAGGAAGAGAGTGTGAGAATGAGAGAAAGAGGGAGAGGGATAGGAAGAGAGTGTGAGACAATGAGAGAAAGAGAGAGAGGGAGAGGGAGAGGAAGAGTGTGACACCCGTTCCGAATATGAACCAAGCGTAACGCATATGTGTGCCCAGGAAGTTTATCACACATATACGGTTGCATCACAAATGATATACAGAATTTAAACACGTCTTAACTAATAAATAAGTACTTTATTACAATAATCCAATAGTTCACGAAGGATAAAACTCTAAATAATGCAGCGGAAAATAAAATAAACAGCACGACTACAATCCACAGGCAATTGACGGTGGTACGCAACCTAGTACTCCACGTGATCCTCAGAGAACTCCCAATTGTCTCCAATAGCTGTTGAGGGGGATTGCAAGGGTGAGTACATGTCGTACTCAGCAAGTGTGGAAAGTATGATATGTGGCTGATTCAAATGACGAATGTAATAATGGCTAAGTGCTAAAAAGTACAGTAAAACATTTGAAAAGCATTATACTATGTCTATGTGAAATAATCCCATCATAACCATCATATTAACATAATATAAACCATATCCAATTATTGCCAACATCATCATTATCCATGTCCAGTTACCATAACTCAAATTCATATCCATAACCATAATCCATAACCATAAACCAACCATAACCATTACCAAACCATAACCATCCCAAATCCCAATTTCCAACTCTAATCATGTAGGTCATCCAGGTGCTCATAACCGGGAGCACGGCTATCATGATAGTTTTTAACACTCTGCAGAGGTTGTACCACTTTACCCACATGTTTGTGATTTCATCACCTTTCGATGACTAAGAAACCTCCATTTTGCCATCTCACACTTCCGTAGGTGTGTGGCCAAGAGATCACAAAATAGCCTTTCAAAAGGGACTACTAGTATGTACGGGCCCACTAAGGTTTCACCGGCAGGCTTGAATCTCCATTCTCCCACCCACGGGCCCCCTCGTGTGCCATGCGGATCCCAGTGCAGTCCTCCTCGACTCCCATTCCCCTCGCCATCCAATGGTCCATACAATACTAGCAACACTCCTAATTATTCAGCTACGCTGCACCCATACTTGGCCTTGTGGTGGCACTGTTGACCTGGCATATTCTCGCATGAACCGGTCCTTAGATCTAAGGTAAGCATACCACCATATCATCCAACCCATCCACAAAACCATGCTTGCTTAGATCACCCATCATATTGACCAGTTCACATTAACCAGAATATCATTGGTGCATAATTAAATGTGTAGTGTTGTTTGCCATCCCAATTAATTAAGCGAAGCAAAAAGGTAAAAACCCTTCCCGACTCTCTACCATAAATTTCAGGTGACAAGGGTGGTCAAACAAAACTAGTAAACTTCCTACCATAGGATTCCCATCAATTTGACACAAGCATGCAAGTTCGCAAACAAAACATTTAATTGAAAATAGGATCAATATGCTTCAAGGACACTTGCCTTGCTCCGACGGATGGGGTTGCTCAAGCGCTTCGAAGTCTTGGTTCTAGAAATCCTCGTATGCGGCCTCTTGAGCACGTTCCTCTACGCGTGATCATACATACAAGAGAATACATACACTTCAATAAAATGCACACAAAATAATCAACATGCAATGACATGTATGCATGCACAATTCAATAATTAATTAACTACGGTTGTTTATTAATTAGATGGGACTAGTTCATACGTGTTCATAAGAGTTTACAGGGGTTTTAGGGTGGATTAATGCTGCTAAAAATAAAAATACGACGCAACTACGATCAATCTACGTCTATTAGATTCAATATGGTCGCTAAAATTCGCATCAGAAATATGGACTACCGTAGATGCGATGGCTTCGATGATCGCGGGATGGGGACAATGCGTAGACGAAGTAGATGCGCAGGGTCCTCCGGCGGCACGACGACAGCGGCTGATGGCGACGTCAATCTCCGGCGAACGGTGGGGTCCTCCTCTTTTTCCCTGGCAACGCAGCTCTCTGGTGCCTCCCTTTTTTCTCTGTACCGGCGGCTTTTTTTTCTCTGGGCGGCGACTGCTTTCTCCTGCGATCGTGGTAAAACCCTACGGCTGCGGGCGCTTATATAGGTGGGGCTACGCTCGCGATCGGCCAAAGACCGATTCGGTTCGGTCAACGCTGGCGTATGCTAGCGGGAGTCTGCGGTGGGGCCCGGGATACGGCGCTGCGTCGGGAGTGCGCGTGGGCGCGCGCGCTACTGCTCGCGCGGGAGCCGGGATCGGCGGGGTGGGGTCCAGGCGGGAGCGGGAGGCGGGAATCGGAAGGCGGGAGCGGAGGCGGGGTTTTCGGCGAGAATCGGGCAGCAGGGCCCAGGCGGGGCAGGGCGCTCGGTCGGCAGGGCCAGCTGGCTGGGCCGTCGGCCTGGCCAGCGGCAGGCCTTTTTTTTTCTTTTTTTCTTTTTTTATACTTTCTTTTATTATATGATTTATTATTTATATTTTTTATATATATTATTATTCATATTATATATATTATTTATTATTATTATAATATATACTATTACTATTAATATTTTATTTTTTTATATATTGTTATATATATTATTTATATATATATTTATATATATTTTTATTATTATATGTAATTTATTTATAGATATTTCTTTGTACATATTATTATTATTATTTTTACATTTATTCCTTATTACAAGTTTTAGGCTATAACTATTATTTTCTTTTTCTTCTTTTGCTACACATATTTGTATATGTATGTTTTATTATTTTTCTTTTATTCTACTAGTGTTTAATGCATGATCATGTATGCAATGCATGATGCGAAAAATTTAGGATCTTACAAACCTACCCCCCTTAAAGTGAATCTCGCCCTCGAGATTCGATAGCGTGGAGAAAAGGTGAGGGAATTCTGCCTTCAAATCTTCTTCACGTTCCCATGTAGCTTCGGCTTCCGTGTGGTGTTTCCATTGCACTTTGCACCAACGGATCCTCTTATTTCTCGTGACCCTTTCCTTCATGTCCAAAATTTTGATAGGTTGCTCGATATAGGACAAATCCTCTTGAAGTTCTAACTCGTCCATCGGCACTTGTTCTTCCGGTACCCTGAGACACTTCTTGAGTTGAGAGACGTGAAACACGTCGTGTACATCGGAGAGATACGTCGGGAGCTCAAGTCGATAAGCTACCTCTCCTCGCTTGTCCAGAATCTTAAATGGTCTGATGTAACGTGGTGCCAGTTTTCCTTTGACGTTAAACCGTCGTTGACCTCTGATTGGTGACACTTTGAGGTATACAAATCTCCAACTTCAAAAGTCAAACTCCTTCGCCTATTATCAGCATAACCTTTTTGACGAGACTGGGCAGCCTTTAAGTTTTCCCGTATTATTTGGACTTGCCTTTCAGCATCTTGTAACACGTCGGGACCAAACACTTGATTCTCTCCGGTTTCATTCCAAAACAAGGGAGTCCTACACTTCCTTCCGTATAGTGCTTCATAGGGTGACATTTTCAGACTTGCTTGGTAGCTATTGTTGTAAGAGAATTCAGCGTACGGCAAACTTTTATCCCAACTTTTCCCATGCTTTAAAGCACAAGCTCTTAACATGTCTTCCAAAATTTGGTTGGTCCTCTCGGTTTGTCCATCTGTTTGAGGGTGATACGCCGAACTGAAGTTCAACCTTGTTCCCATTGCTTCATGCAATTTCTGCCAAAATCTGGAGGTAAACTGAGAACCTCTATCCGAGACTATCTTCTTCGGTACTCCGTGTCGACACACAATATGCTCCATATACAACTCTGCTAGCTTCGCGGTGGTGTATGTGGTCTTGGCAGGGATGAAGTGAGCTGATTTTGTCAACCGATCCACAATAACCCATATTAAATCATAACCAGACTGAGTTCGAGGTAACCCAACTATAAAGTCCATACCAATCTCTTCCCACTTCCATTTCGGGATCTTTAATGGTTGTAACAATCCAGCTGGCTTTTGATGTTCAGCTTTAACTCGTTGGCACACATCACAAAGTGCAACATATTCGGCTATGTCCTTTTTCATGCTATCCCACCAATAGCATGTCTTTAAGTCCTTGTACATCTTTGTACAACCGGGGTGAATTGAGTAAGGCGAGTCATGTGCCTCCTTCAATATTGTTTCCCGAATATGCCTGACATTAGGTACCACAATCCTCTTTCCAAGCCATAAGGTACCCTGTTCATCCTCATCAAATCTGAATTCTTTTCCTTCTTGGATCCTTCCCTTGATTTCCTGTATTTCCTTGTCCTCTATCTGTCCTTCCCGTATTTCCTGCTCTAATGTTGGGTTGACTCCCATCGTTCCCATCTCATTTATGAATCCAAGGTTTAACCGTTCAAACTCCTTGCATAACTCGGATGGCAGCTTTCGTACTGTGAGTTGATGACTTACTCCTTTTCGGCTCAAAGCATCGGCCACTACATTGGCCTTCCCTGGGTAATAGTTGATTCCCACATCATAATCCTTGATGAGCTCCAACCATCGGCGTTGCCTCAGATTCAGATCCGTTTGCGTAAATATGTACTTGAGACTCTTGTGATCCGTATAAATCTCACATCGGTGACCAAAAACATAGTGTTTCCATATCTTCAAGGCGTGTACCACGGCTGCGAGTTCAAGGTCGTGTGTAGGATAATTCGATTCATGTTTCTTTAGTTGCCTCGATGCATAAGCTACCACTTGGCCTTCTTGCATGAGCACACATCCTAATCCTTGTCTTGATGCATCACAATATATATCAAAACTCTTGCTCACGTCCGGTAATACTAACACCGGCGCGGTTGTCAACCTTTTCTTTAACTCCTCAAAGCTATCCTGACAAGCTTGAGTCCATTGGAATGCCTTCCCATTCATGAGTAATTTGGTCATAGGCTTGGCTATTTTGGAGAAATCCTTAATGAATCGGCGGTAATATCCAGCCATTCCAAGGAATCTCCAAATTTCCTTAACATTCTGTGGCAGTTCCCACTTAAGCACATCTCTCACCTTCCCTGGGTCAACAGATACTCCTCCTCCGGAAATAATATGGCCTAAGAAAGAAACTTCCCGTAACCAGAATTGACATTTACTGAACTTGGCATACAATTGATGCTCCCTCAATTTCTGCAGCGTAAGCCTCAAGTGTTCATCATGTTCCTTCTCATCCTTCGAGTAGATCATAATATCATCGATGAACACTACAACGAACTTATCCAGATATTCCATGAAGACCTTATTCATGAGATACATAAAATACGCAGGCGCGTTCGTCAATCCAAATGACATGACGGTGTACTCATAAGATCCATATCGTGTCCTAAATGCTGTCTTGGGTATATCCGATGGTCTAATCTTCATTTGGAAGTATCCTGACCGCAAGTCGATCTTGGAGAAGATACAGGCACCCTTCATTTGGTCGAACAAATCCTCTATTCGGGGTAGTGAGTACTTGTTCTTAATTGTCACTTCGTTGAGAGACCTATAGTCCACACACATCCTCTGGGTTCCATCCTTCTTATCTACGAAGAGCACTGGGGCTCCCCACGAGGATGAGCTTGGGCGTATAAAACCCTTCTCTAGCTGCTCTTGAATTTGCTTCTTGAGCTCTGCTAATTCCTTAGGAGGCATCCTATACGGCCTCTTAGCTATAGGTGCAGTTCCGGGTATCAATTCAATGGCAGATTCTATGTCACGATCAGGTGGCATACCTGGCAACTCATCTGGAAACACATCCGGATACTCGCGAACGATCGGAATGCTTTCCAATGTCACTTCTTCCACGTGATTCAGCATCGCTTTCTCTCTTGCAGGTTGGGCTGCCTCAACTTCGATGCGTGCACCATGTTCACTCGTCAACTGCACAATCCTCTTGGCACATTGAATGACTTCATTATACTTGCTCAGCCAGTCCATTCCAAGTATTATGTCTATTCCTTGGGTGTCCAAGCCTATGAGGTTTGCGAGAAAGTCTACCCCCCTTATTTTAATGCTTACTTTCAGACATACTATATTTGTCCTCATCTCTCCGCCAGGAGAACTTACTAGCATAGTTTGCTTCATATGAGATATAGGCAAATTGTATTTGGCAACATACTTTGACGAGATGAATGAATGAGATGCTCCCGAATCAAATAAAACAGTCGCGGGGTTGGAGTTGGCGAGAAACATACCAATCACGACGTCATCAGCTTGCTGGGCTTCCTCAGTAGAGACATGATTCACATTGCCACGAGCAAAATTCTGCTGTCCACGGTTGCCTTGTGGTGCTCCTCCATTTGGTCGCGGGTGATTTGGCCTTGGTGCATTGTTCATAGGTCCATAGTTTCTTCTGGGGCATTGACTTGCAAAGTGTTCGGGTTCTCCACACACATAGCATGTCTTACCACCCGTAGCATTAGGGAGGTTTGGGCGCAACTGGTTTTGAGCGTTTGCCGCCATGTTAGGACGCGGCGCAGGTGGCACAGGATAGCGAGGCGCTTGCATGGCGGGGCGTTGCTGCGGTGGCTGATTTGGGCGGGGCGGATAAGCAGCGCGGTATGCAGGAGCAGATGGGTTGTAGTGTGGTGCAGTAGGTGGTGCATAGCGGGGGCGAACATTGCTTCCTTGCTGTGGTCCATGATGTGGCATCTTCCTCTTGTTGTCCTGCTCCATCTCACGAATCTTGTTCTCAACCACAATAGCCTTGTCAACTAGCTTTTGGAAGTTTGGATAATCAGTATTGAGCAACTGGACTTGAATTTCATTGTTGAGACCCCTCATAAACAAATACTGCTTCCTACTATCAGTTTTGATGTCTTCTGGAGCATATCTTGATAATTGAGTGAATTTGTTGAGATACTCACTCACGCTCATCCTTCCTTGCCTGAGATTTTCAACATCTTATCTTCTCAGTATCATAACTCCTTCAGGTACATAGTGGGAACGGAAACTCTGCTTAAACTTAGCCCAAGTGATTGCCTCCTGATTATCATGAGCGTTGCAAAGAGCTTCCCACCAGTCGGCGGCTGCTCCAACTAGTTGATGTGATGCAAAGAGAACCTTCTCCCTATCAGTGCACTGGACAATAGCAAGTTTCTTCTCAACGGACTTCAGCCAATCATCAGCTTCCGTTGGGTCTGCAGCTTGTGCAAAGGTAGGCGGCCTGGTCCTCATGAACTCTCCCAAACGGTTGTGAGGAGGCTGGGGTGGTGGCGGGGGTGGTATATGAGGCTGAATGTTGTTGCCAGCTTGCAGCTATCCCATGGTCTGTATCATGGTCTGCATGAGCTGGTTCTGCATAGCTAACAGTTGTTCAATATTGATAGCTCCATGAGCATGTCCCTGGTTGTTCTGAGGCACTTCATTGCTCTGCTCCTCATCGTTGGCATCCCTCTGGTTACGAGTTCTCACCATCTGTTGGCGAAAGAAAGGTGGGGACAGAAGGATTTAGAATTTGGAAAGAAACGTCCCAACTATATGCATCAAGGGATGTGACACTAAATAATCCTTTATTAATATGGACCTATATGAGGATGTGGACAAGTGCCGAAGCATCCCACAACTCTCTACTAAGCACACAAGCACTCAAACAAGCACCAAATAAAATTGACAAAGATCCTAAAAGAAGTAACACAACTCAAAGTCACACAAGTGTGTCTACGTCGCTCTTATTTAACTAATGGGGGTGTGCCTATCCTTGAGTCGTGGCATAGGTCGAGGACTACTCGTCCTCAAGCGGGAACTCATCCGGGTCCTCGTCGTCGTCGGGGTCCTCGGGGTCCTCAGGGTCCTGTGGTGGTGAGGCAACAGGCGGCGGTGGTGCGGTAGACGCCACACTGGAAGGCTCCTCGTCAGAGGACTCCTCAGAAGACGACTCACGCTGGCCGTTGCGACAGTCTGAGAGTCTGGGGTCCACGTCGGGGTGTCGGATGCGTAGTCGTCCGGGTCCTCGTCGGTGATCCGACGATACCTCCTGATTATCGCCTCGTGGCGCTGGGCGAGGTCACGTCCATCCTGAATCTCCTGCTGCGCCCTCTGAAGTCGGGCACTGAGCTGGGCCACGTCGTTAACAGTCTGATGAGACTGCGGGAGGTCCAGGGGTCCCTCCACATGCCTGAAGACGAAGCTCGCAGTGCCACTGGGACGTTGCGGAACGAAGGCGTGCACCGTGTCCTCCAGACGGAAACGGCGGGCGTGACTCCAAAAGGTGGCTGCTTCCCAGCTAGCATCCTGCTCCGCAGATCGGCGGGAGCTCCTCCAAGCAGGACTGCTGTGGGTCTTCACCAACTCATCACCATAGTAGATGTAGATCTTGCAGCTCCACTCCTTCCTGCCGGGGCGCTGCACTCCAGTGGTGTGGTAGGAGAGCGAGAGGCTATGGTGACGGTAGCCAGCCTTGCAGAGTAGGGCACGGAGACGATGTCGCAGTTGTCCTGCGGCTCTGCCATCAGAATGGATCACCACGGGGTGATGGGGGTCGATGGCCGGAGAGCGACTGGCCAACCTACGCGGGGGCACAAGTCCACCGGTCGACTTACGGGGGGTTGTCTTGGTGCGGGCCATCTACAGAACAAGAATACATTAGAGGAAAAAGGGAATAACGAAATACAAATCTGAAAACTGTAGCAGCTAAAATGGCGGAAAAAGAGCGGTGCAGCGGTTCCAAAAGAACGAAAAAATAGAGGGAAAATACAGCAACCAACACAATAATTTTACCCACACATAACAGCAGCAAAACACACCTTTTTCGCGAAAATTTACGCAGCAAAACAGCAGCACTTATTATTGCTCACTTCTGAAAATTTTTATCAAAAACGCAGCAGCGATCAATACTTTTTGTGGCTGAAAATAAGGGAACAAAACAGCAGCAATTTTTTTCGAAAATAGCAGATTAGAAGAGTGTTCCTAAGTGCTCTAGAGTGTCCATTCTACCTAGGCTTGCGTCCTACGGTCAACGCGGCTCTGATACCAATTTGTGACACCCGGTTCTGAATATGAACCAAGCGTAACGCATATGTGTGCCCAGGAAGTTCATCACACATATACGGTTGCATCACAAACGATATACAAAATTTTACCACGTCTTAACTAATAAATAAGTACTTTATTACAATAATCCAATAGTTCACGAATGATAAAACTCTAAATAATGCAGCGGAAAATAAAATAAACAGCACGACTCCAATCCACAGGCAATTGACGGCGGTACGCAACCTAGTACTCCACGTGATCCTCAGAGTACTCCCAATTGTCTCCAGTAGCTGTTGGGGGGGATTGCAAGGGTTAGTACATGTCGTACTCAGCAAGTGTGGAAAGTATGACATGTGGCTGATTCAAATGACGAATGTAATAATGGCTAAGTGCTGAAAAGTACAGTAAAACATTTGAAAAGCATTATACTATGTCTATGTAAAATAATCCCATCATAACCATCATATTAACATAATATAAACCATATCCAATTATTGCCAACATCATCATTATCCATGTCCAGTTACCATAACTCAAATTCATATCCATAACCATAATCCATAACCATAAACCAACCATAACCATTACCAAACCATAACCATCCCAAATCCCAATTTCCAACTCTAATCATGTAGGTCATCTAGGCGCTCATAACCGGGAGCACGGCTATCATGATAGTTTTTAACACTCTGCAGAGGTTGTACCACTTTACCCACATGTTTGTGATTTCATCACCTTTCGATGACTAAGAAACCTCCATTATGCCATCTCACACTTCCGTAGGTGTGTGGCAAAGAGATCACAAAATAGCCTTTCAAAAGGGACTACTAGTATGTACGGGCCCACTAAGGTTTCACCGGCAGGCTTGAATCTCCATTCTCCCACCCACGGGCCCCCTCGTGTGCCATGCGGATCCCAGGGCAGTCCTCCTTGACTCCCATTCCCCGCGCCATCCAATGGTCCATACAATACTAGCAACACTCCTAATTATTCAGCTACGCTGCACCCATACTTGGCCTTGTGGTGGCACTGTTGACCTGGCATATTCTCGCATGAACCAGTCCTTAGATCTAAGGCAAGCATACCACCATATCATCCAACCCATCCACAAAACCATGCTTGCTTAGATCACCCATCATATTGACCAGTTCACATTAACCATAATATCATTGGTGCGTAATTAAATGTGTAGTGTTGTTTGCCATCCCAATTAATTAAGCGAAGCAAAAAGGTAAAAACCCTTCCCGACTCTCTACCATAAATTTCTGGTGACAAGGGTGGTCAAACAAAACTAGTAAACTTCCTACCATAGGATTCCCATCAATTTGACACAAGCATGCAAGTTCGCAAACAAAACATTTAATTTAAAATAGGATCAATATGCTTCAAGGACACTTGCCTTGCTCCAACGGATGGGGTTGCTCAAGCACTTCGAAGTCTTGGTTCTGGAAATCCTCGTATGCGGCCTCTTGAGCACGTTCCTCTACGCGTGATCATACATACAAGAGAATACATACACTTCAATATAATGCACACAAAATAATCAACATGCAATGACATGTATGCATGCACAATTCAATAATTAATTAACTACGGTTGTTTATTAATTAGATGCGACTAGTTCATACATGTTCATAAGAGTTTACGGTGGTTTTAGGGTGGATTAATGCTGCTGAAAATTAAAATTCGACGCAACTACGATCAATCTACGTCTATTAGATTCAATATGGTCGCTAAAATTCGCATCGAGAACATGGCCTACCGTAGATGCGATGGCTTCGATGATCGCGGGATGGGGACAATGCGTAGATGAAGTAGATGCGCAGGGTCCTCCGGCGGCACGACGACAACGGCGTGATGGCGACGTCGATCTCCGGCGAACGGTGGGGTCCTCCTCTTTTTCCCTGGCGGCGCAACTCTCTGGTGCCTCCCTTTTTTCTCTGTACCGGCAGCTTTTTTTCTCTGGGCGGCGGGTGCTTTCTCCGGCGATCGTGGGAAAACCCTACGGCTGTGGGCGCTTATATAGGCGGGGCTACGCTCGCGATCGGCCAGAGACCGATTCGGTTCGGTCAACGCCGGCATACGCTAGCGGGAGTCTGCGGTGGGGCCCGGGACACGGCGCTGCATCGGGAGTGCGCGCGGGCGCGCGCGTACGGCTCGCGCGGGAGCCGGGATCGGCGGGGTGGGGTGGGGTCCAGGCGGGAGGCGGGAGCGGAGGCAGGTTTTTCGGCGGGAATCGGGCGGCGGGGCCCAGGTGGGGCGCGTGCGGCGCGAGCCGCATCGGCCGGGGCGGGGCAGGGCGCTCGGTCGGCGGGGCCAGCTGGCTGGGCCGTCGGCCTGGCTAGCGGCAGACCTTTTTTTTTCTTTTTTTTTTCTTTCTTTTTTATACTTTCTTTTATTATATGATTTATTATTTATATATTATATATATATTATTATTCATATTATATATATTATTTATTATTTATTTATTATTATAATATATACTATTACTATTAATATTTTATTTTTTTATAGATTGTTATATATATTTATATATATTTTTATTATTATATGTAATTTATTTATAGATATTTCTTTGTACATATTATTATTATTATTTTTACATTTATTCCTTATTACAAGTTTTAGGCTATAACTATTATTTTCTTTTTCTTCTTTTGCTACACATATTTGTATATGTATGTTTTATTATGTTTCTTTTATTCTACTAGTGTTTAATGCAAGATCATGTATGCAATGCATGATGCGAAAAATTTAGGATGTTACAAAGAGAGAGAGAGAGAGAAAGAGAGATAGCAGGAGGAAGAGAGTGAGAGGATGGAAGGTAGAGAGAGAGAGAGGAAGAGTGTGAGATGCATTTGTAACATGTCTAACACAGATGTTATTTTGCAGTGTTTGGCGATGGCGGTGTAAACTTCTTCGGCACAGCTACCAGCACCCGAAGGGATGCAGAAAGATGAGCTTTTTGGCGTTTTGCAGGGTTCGAAGTTTATGTTGTGGTTGAAGTGTTTGGAATCATTTATGATTGTTTGTTGCTGTTGTGACAATATATATGTTGTGTATGTCTGTTCTGTGAGCTCGCCATCGTGTGAGGTAGGCAGTTTTTGTTTTTATTGAATTCACGAAATTTTCTTACTCAACTCCAGCAGAACTTCCGTAGAGGTACAAGTGTGGAAGAGGGACTTGACAAGCCCAAGCCTCCTCCTCCTAGCTCCTCCTCACTCTCCTTCTACTTGGTTGGCCACTTGGGCAGCACTAACTCATTGGAGTGGAATTCAAAACTCAAACTTGTGGTGTGTGAAGTGAGGGAGTGAGGGGGGCTATTTATACATGAGTTCAGACGGTTTAGTGCCATAATTAGTGCACTAATCAATCGTTATCGCTATTAGGGAGCCAAGGAAGGGTGCCACGTGTTGATTGGCTGCGTTTGGCGTCCAAACCGATTCGGTCGAGCCAGGGCATTGGCCGACCTGGTCCTGGCCCCTTGGCTGTGCTTTCTCGGGGTGACTGACTGGTGGGCCCTGAACCCCTTCCCACAGTAATCGACGTTGGATCCACTCGAATACAACTGGGAATGGATCCATGGATCCATGTCAGGTCACGTGCCATCGCCTGATTGGTTGATTGTAACTTTTAGGATTGCTCCCTGTATTCTTGGTTATTTTGGGGCTTAATTCACCTGCATGCAAATGGACACTAACACTTGTGGAATTTGGTAGTATTAACCCCTACCACTATGTTGTGTTCTCAATTTTATAATTTTTATGTGGCGAATTGACGGTCAAATTTGACATTTAAGGATCATCAACAAACTCCCCAACACTTAGTTCTTTGATTGTCCTCGAGTGAAATAAAGAAGAACTAAGTGCAAACATAAAAATTTGCTATGAATATGAAAGAAGAATACAAGGTATTTTAATTCATACCTTTGTTTATCAACCCTTTTGTGGTGTGGCAACCGCATCATCTTGGGTGTTTGAGAGGTGGAACGGTCGAGTGCATCTCACCCGGACTACCTCCTGCTGAAATAACTTTGAGAATTGCTATATTATGAATCTTAGAAGGATAATGCTTATTTCCTCTAAATTGGATTATCTCAATTCACTCAAAGTGTTTGAATCCTCACCTTGCCATGATTTTGCCACTTTTGTCCATACAACTAAATTGGCTTTATGTGGAGCTTGGTAGGGGTAAAGAGTAGCACATTTGCAATTCATATATTAGTAAGTCTAAAACGAGATCCACATGAGAATACCATGCAATAAAAACCAATGACTAAGGAAATTGTTGTGCACATATTTGGAACGATGGATGATGCATGATAAATGGTGATGATAACTCCCATTTTATCACTCTCTTTTTGTGCAAGGATGAAGCATGGCTACTTATTGTCTCTCTCTTTTTTTTTGAATTATTTTTTATAGCTCTTATAGACATGCCTTCTACTCCTTTTTATGTATCTTTTTAAAGAGAGAGGATTTTGCAAAAACAATATGGAGTATCTTTAGATGGTGGATGGATGAAAATCATGGAATATGGTGGAGTGCACAAGAAATTCCTAATCCAAGATTTCATGCAAGTCACTCAATAGGATCAAGAGTTTGATAAAGTTCGATGAAAATGCAAAGTGGCATATGCATGTGGTTTTAATACTCGTATCATATGGCCTTGGTGGGTAATCAAATTCCAATGCAAGAGGAAGGAAAAACCTTAAGACTTCAAAATTGTGCAAAAATCAGAATTAATTTCACACAAGGATGGTTTTATCCATGGGTTCATTTTACTCACCATATCACAGAAATCAAAAACATAGATGACATGTTTTCCTAAATTAATTATGTGGGTCCAAAACATGGTTGTGAAATCAAAATACAAGGTATACTGATCTCATCTTTAAGCAAATTGTATTGTTCATTTTAAATTGAGTTGTTTTTTTAGATATTTAATGTGAATGAATATAAAATTTCAACTCAATTTGCAGTGATTTTTTAAGAGAAATGGATAGGAGATCCAAACTAACGCGGTGTAGCGAAACGGGGCCGACCCCTTGCTGGCTCCTCTGGTGCCCAGCTTCGTCGTGTCGTCTCGCGGGTTCGTTTGCGACGTATTCTTCGGTGAAACATGAAATCTTTGCGTCGCGAAATCACAAATGGGAATCCTACCCCAAAGTTGTTCCTGAAAACTTTATTGGAAAAAAATAAACTAGAGAGGAGAACTTTACTGTTGTTAGATTAACTGGTAAGTTCACTTTATTGAGTAAAAATTGGAGGTGCTTACATTATTGAATTACAAATTTTGGAATAAAAATGAAATAAATCAATCTAAGGGCTAAACACCAAGGCCTGATGGCACATCTACTGACGAGGACATCACAACAGCGGGGACACACATTGAAACGCAAGGACCAATCACAAGAGCACGAGCACGGTTAATAAATCTGCAGGTGAATTCGCTCCTAACTTCTTTTGCATGCGAGTTTGAGAATAGATTGCTATGTGATGATTTAATTGTTATTAGGAACAATGCAGAAGATCAACAAGTGAAGAAAAGAGGCCTTGGGAGCGTGGAGAACCAGCTGGGACGTACACAAGTTGATGGAAACAGTTTATAACTCGAAGTCGAGTTCAACTCGGTGTCCAGGAGCAGTCCACCTTAAAACGGATGCCCAGGAGGCATACGGACTCCATTTTTGATGTTCTATATATGCACGGAAAGAGTAGAAGATAATATTTCCAATGGTTCTGGTCCTACCTCAAAATTCCAAAGGAATCATTGGGACTCGTCAAAACAATTTGAGTCCAGATTTCTGTCCGGTGCTGCACCACCGAATCGGGTCTTTGGGCCTTATATCCCGTAAGAGACCATTAGGGACGCGTCTAATCGTGTTTTGGCCGAACCCTACCCTTTAAATACTGCAGCCGCTGGTCATATTCGGTGGTTTTCATTAGAATAATATTTTCGCCGTTCTACGGTTTGTGAGACCCCAACTTCTCAACTTCAGATCGTGGCTTCTACGTTCTTTCTCGTGTTCTCGGTTCACTTGCAGGGATTAGCCTTCTTGGCAAGGTAAAGCATGTGCCACATGGTTGATAACCAACGGAGCAGTGGTGTAGTGATTACAGAGGTATTCGAACTGCTCAAGTGCCGCAGATCATCAACGTTGAATTCTCCACCTCAATCGACTTACCTTTCGGAAGATCGGTCCTAAACCTACTCATCAATTGGTATCAGATTTCCAGGATGCTCGTGAGGTATCTTTGTTTTCCTTCCATTAGATTGATTTTGTTTCGTACCTAGAGTCCATAGAAAAGCCACAAAAAAATTAGATCATTTTTCCCGCTTCCTAGACTATAGTGCCTGCAGTTTCATTTTTCAGTTTGCATTGTTGAGTTTGCATTCGTGTGGTCGAGTGTTGTTGCTGGTTTAGCTTTGTGTTTTGTTCCTAGTTATCGTGCTTCGTCCTTGTTTTCTTGCTGTTCGACACATATTCCACAATCCCTAAATAACAAACCGATCCACCACGTTCATCAGTTTGCCCTAGCTAGCCGCCTTGCGTGAACTCCCGCAACGCCAGCCCTAGAGTGACACACTGTAGGATCAAAGAGAACGTGAAAAGCTACCAGAGGGGGGGTGAATGGTAGATTTAAAAATCTTACGCAGTGGAAACAATTAAACCCCAACCCCTTCGGTAGAAAAATGATCTGTTAAAGATATCGTGTGTGAGACTAATCTAAACGGGTTTCACCGTGAAAAAAGTGATAGATATCAGAGAGAATCAAGTCACGAAGACAACACAACAAGTATCACTCAAATCCATCGAGAAAAACTCAAGTTATGATCGAAAGATCAAACAAAGGTCAATCTGCCCTACCCGAAAAAAAAAAACAGTTCTGGAACGCTGCAAAGAAACTCGTGTAGATCAAAGACCACAAATCCAATGACCATGAAATTTTGAAAGATGATATATAATCAAGTTGTGAAGACAACCCAAAAATAATCACGTCAATTGGATCTGTAAAACTCGAGTTATGATAAAACCACCGACGAAAGGTAGTGCTGTTCAGAAACTCGACGAGTAAAACTTTTCTGGAACAAGTCGGACGAACAAGGCACAAAAGTTCCTTCAAACTACGAATTTTATTCAATAGAACACAAGAGAAACAACCCCAAAGTCGTGAACCACGAGCTCTGGGCTCCCTTGCTTATATAACCAGCTCGAAAGCCAACTCAACTCAAATCAGGAACCTAATCCTACTCTGTTCACGAATCGTAACTTTCCATAACTGCTTGGTATTCTTCTATACGCAGATAGAAGCAATCTTAAGAATTCCAAACAACTTAGGAACATAACCCACATTACTAAACAACTCAAATTCGTGACCCACACGAAATCCTATCATAACTAACTCAAATCTTTCCATATTTGAGTCAAACCCGACTCAGCCGCAACCTAAGTCCATAACCTAGTTGGTTGGACCTTTCCGACCAACTCTTTACGTCCACATTTCTTCATCACGTCTCGGAACCATGTAGCCATGTCCATGCACTCCTTGCACACGTGCAAACATCTTCCAATGACGTCCACGATACCTTCACATGCATTGTTCTTGATTCAATCATGCTGCGCAACCTCCCGATCAGCTCAACCACAATTCCTCCTGAATTTGGTTGTTGGAACCTCATCTCCTACCTGAGACTAGTCCAATGGATCCCATCACCAGCCATGTCTTGAACTCAAGAAACACCTGCACATGAATAAGCAACCAATCCATATGAGCCCAAGTCCTCGACTTGACTCAAGTTAGTTCCAAACACAACACCTTACGTGAGAACCTCACATAAGCATGTTGCAAAACCACAGTAACATGATATCATCCTTGTCAACCAAAAACGCATCAAAGACTTAGCAAATGAATACTAAGTAATCTTTCCAGAGATGTAAAGCAAGTACGAAACATTGCAAATGAAAAATAGAAGCATTACGGTCAAGTTCTGGACCTTGCCAGAGCAACCCGGACATTGAGCCAAAGGTAACAAAAGCTAGTAGAACCTAGCGCCGGAGCTTACAAAACTAGTATAACCAAACTCCCGCTGGAGCTTACAAAACTAGCAGGACCTTAGTAAGAATGTGTTTTGGTGATATTCAAAACTTTTATCGTCAAAGCAAGTGTATTCACTACAGGCCAATGTATTCAGCACACACAGGCCTTAGAATCTCCCCCTTGATGAATGCATTGGCAACACCACATAAAATCCGAACATTGGCTTATTCTCATTAAAAGTTTTGAAGGAAATTTCCCACCCTTTGTAAATCAAAAGTAAAATGAGATGAAAATCCAAAAATTATCCCATATTATCTCTCCCCCTTTATTATCTCTCCTTATGCACATATTCTCTTTCTCTTCATGCTTATCTCTCCCCCTTTGACAATGTATTCAGCAAGTCATGAGCATATAAACAAATTATCTCCCCCCCTTTAGTTGTTATGAGCATATTATAACATATACATATAAACACAGCTCATCCAAGTCATACTATCAAGTACCTTACATTATCACATCAATGAAATACATAAAGTAGTGTAAGCCATGGTAGAGATCAAATGTAATTTTAAATTTAAGTAAGTCATGATCTCACAAACATAACTATTTCAAAACCTCAAATCATGACACTAGTTGCTGCATTTTATTATTTTTCAAAGCATAAATTTAGATCATATGATATTTGCAAGAGATTATATGCGCATCTGCCTTATTCTAACCAACCAAGCCAAGCCTATGACATTTGACAATCAGAAGCTTAAGGACATGGTTTTAGTCATACAAAACTTCTTCCACGTTCATATCTAAGTGCAATGATAAGCCATCTCAAAAGATGAATTGCGATGCATGCATATTCTCTTGATCTTTTCTCAATTTATATTCGTTCATAGAAACTTAACATGTGAGTTGATTACATGATTAATTCTTAATGATTAAAAGCACTTGTGAACATGTAACAAGTTCAAAACAGCAAGAAAGTTCGACCATGACCAGTTTTAGTGTAAGTAATTATTCCAATTACTAGACATGGCAAAAACTACAAAATGTATAACACGAGTAATGTAGTAAGAACTTTCAGCATGTAAAAGGAATCACAAAGTCATATATGTATGAAATACTATGCTCATATTATTTTAATTTCAGATTCACACATAGACTTCCCAAATTTCAAAACGCCCCCTCAATTTAAGCCATGAGGATGCATAACCCCTATTTCACTACGAATGTAACAAAAACGAGTGAAATCCAAAGGTTTTGTAAAAATGTCAGCCAATTGTTGTTTGGTATCTACATGGTGAAGCACAATGTTTCCTTTTTCAACATTATCTCGGAGAAAGTGATACCTAATGTCAATGTGCTTAGTTCTAGAATGTTGCACGGGGTTTTTAGCAATGCAAATGGCACTAGTGTTATCATAGAACAATGGAACACTATCTAGATCAACCCCATAGTCCTTAAGTGTTTGAATAATCCAAAGAATTTGTGAGCAAGCACTAGAAGTAGCTACATATTCAGATTCGGTTGTGGATTGTGCAACTGAATTTTGTTTTCTAGAGGACCAAGCAAGAAGCGAATTACCAAGAAAATGACAAGCACTGAAAGTACTTTTCCTATCAATCCTACAACTCCCAAAATCAGCATCCAAAAAGCTTTCAAAGTAATGGTTGAGGAAGAAGGAAGAAAAATGCCGAATTCTTGAGTTCCATGTAAGTACCTGAGAATCCTTATGACGGCTTGACGATGTGAAGCACACGGGGAAGCTTGAAAACGTGCACAAAGACATACGCTGAATTGTATGTCTGGTCTTGATGCCATGAGGTACAAAAGTGATCCGATCATGCTTCTATATTCTTTTTGATCCACGGGTTCACCATCTTCATCAAGTCCAAGTGTTGTTGCTGTTCCCATTGGTATCCGAAGAGGCTTGCTTTTGTCCATGTTGAAGCGCCTTCGGATATCTTTTGTATACTTCGTTTGATGCACAATGGTACCCTCCTTGGTTTGCTTGATTTGCAGCCCCAAAAAGTAAGTGAGTTCACCCATCATACTCATTTCAAATTCGGAACTCATCATTGCTGAAAACTTGGACACAAGGTCATGAGAAGCACAACCAAAGATAATATCATCCACATACACTTGAACGAATAATGAGTCATTGCCATGCTTGAGCACAAAAAGAGATTTATCAACCTTGCCCATGGTAAACCCCTTTTCAAGTAAGATTGTTTTTAACTTATCATACCATGCTCTAGTGGCTTGTTTGAGACCGTACAAGGCTTTGTACAGTTTGTAAACATGATTAGGAAAATCTGGATTTTCAAACCGGTGGTTGTTTGACATAAACCTCCTCATCTATGTATCCATTAAGAAAAGAACTTTTAACATCAATTTGATATAGCTTAAAACCAATAGATGCAGCAAAAGCTAACAAAATTCTTATGGCTTCTAATATAGCAACATGAGCAAAAGTTTCATCAAAATCTAGACCTTCAACTTGAGTGAAACCTTGAGCAACCAACCTAGCCTTATTCCTAACCACAACCCCATCCTCACTTTGTTTATTTTTAAATACCCATTAAAATGTGACCTTGTGGTGGAGGAACAAGTTTCCAAACATTATTTCTTTCAAAATTTTCTAACTCTTCTTGCATGGCAATAATCCAAGATTCATTAGTGAGTGCGTGTGATATATCTTTGGGTTCAAAAGAAGCAACAAAAGCAGAATGATCATAAGAGTTTGGATCGCAAAACCTGGACCGTGTGACTCGTTTGTGCAAGCTTTCAATCATCTGTTGTGGGGGATGATCTTTGTAAAACCGTAGGGGAACAGATGTCTCACAAGCTTCTTCTTCTTCATGTTCATCACAAATCGATGAGCTTGTGACTTGAGGATGATTTGAATCAGCATTGATGGTTGTTGGTGCTGGTTGAGAATTAACACCTGGAGCTGAACCAAAGTCTTTAGCTGCTGAATTTTCGGGCAGCAACTCCAATTCTTCCTCATCTTCAACGAAAATGCTCTCTCCCTGCGGATATGGATCTGTACCTGCAATGTTTGAGCTAGTACCTGGGCTAGCTTCATCAAAAGACACTTCACAAGTCTCCACAATTTTGTTAGTGTCAAGTAAAAGCACACGGTAGCCTCTAGTATGAGATGGATAACCAAGAAACATGCCATCAATGGATCTAGGTTTAAATTTATCAAGATTACCATGTTTCTTAACAATGCATTTGCAACCAAAGACCCGAAAGTGTGTAACACTAGGCCTATGTCCAAACCGGAGCTCATATGGTGTTTTACCTAGCTTAGCACGCAAGAAAACACGATTTGAGACATAACAAGCAATTGCTAACGCATCAGCCCAGAATTTCCTAGGAGTTTGATATTCATCAAGCATAGTACTAGCCATCTCAACTAAGGTTCTGTTCTTTCTTTCTACAACACCGTTTTGTTGAGGAACATATGGTGAAGAAAATTGATGATCTATTCTATTTTCAGCACAAAAGTGATCAAAAGATTGATTTTTAAATTCAGTTCCATTATCAGTTCTAATTGCTTTTAAAGATCCTGGGTAATCAATTGATAATCTAAGAAATAAAGTTCTAAAGTGACTAAAAACTTCATTCTTAGATGCCATAAAGTAAACCCAAGAGTATCTAGAATAATCATCAACAATCACAAGTACAAACCATTTACCTCCGAAGGATTGAACATGTGAAGGTCCTACGGTGTCAAGATGCAAAAGTTGACATGGTTCAGTTGTCATGATCATTGTGAGAGGAGTATGTGAACCTGCAACCATCTTAGCATGTCTACAAGAAGAGCACACAATTTCTTTGTCCCCTTTAAGCTTAGGCAGCCCACGTATGCGATCAAGAGCACTAACACGTGTTTGGTGACCAAAGCTTACGTGACCAAGTCTACGATGCCAAAAATATAAGTCCTTTGAATCTTTAGCAACTAGACACCTATGCTTAGAGGAAGTCATATCAAAATCAGCTTTAAAGACTCTACCAAACCGAGACATGTTAAAAATAAGCTCACTATTTGAACCTACAACTTTGCAGCAGTTTTTATTGAAAATAATTTCTAGATTTTCATCTAGCAATTGTGCAACAGAAAGCAAGTTGTATTTCAAATTTTTGACAAGTGCCACATCCTTCAAAGTGTTGTGATCATTTACTCTAACCGAACCCTTAGCAATTATAGGAGTTGAAGAATTATCGGCAAAAGTAACATTCTCTCCACATGACACAAAAGAGAGGGAGGAGAACCAATCTTTGTTACCGGTCATGTGGCGTGAGCAACCTGAATCCACAATACAAATGTTCTCCTTCCTCAAATGTGTAACCTACATAGAAGCACAATACGTCGATGACTCAATACTGGGGTTAGTCAAAAGACATTTAGGAATCCAGTACTGAGTCACGCGACGTGTAGCAGGAACAACACGCGAAAGCTGAGACAAAACAGCAGGATTATGAGTCAAAGTTTGAGATTTTTTATTCTTAACTACTGACCTATAAGGTGTTACTTGTGTAGCACAAAAATCAGTAGCTCCAGAGGCAAAAACAGAAGGTCCGAAGGTAAACTTTGAATGTTTTTGACTCAAAACAGCAGGTTGTACATTCGGTTCAATATGTGCAGCAAATTTTGCATGAAAGTTATGGATCTAGCAACCATTGTTTCCCTTTTCTGTTGTTTAGCTAGTCTATAACAAAAATCTATGAGATGACCATCTCTACCACAGTAGGTACAATGAAATTTAACTTTGTGTTCATGTCTAGATGAGCAAACAACATTTTTATTTGAAACCGAATGAGACAATACTGCTGCAGATTTGAAAACCACTTCTTTTTTGTTTAGGAACTGTTTGAATCAAACCACTTACTAATGACTTTATAATTTTAGGTGGATGTGCCTTAGCATGAGCATGAGAATCAAAACCTAAACCTGTTTTATCATTGCAAGATTTGGAAGAATTCAGCAGCAAGTTTAGGTTCTTATTCCCATTACAAAACCGATCTAATGTCCTATGCATGCCATCAAGTTTATTGGACAGATCAAGGCAATTTTCACATGAAGTTTTTCCTTTTAGTTTGCAATAGGAACAAAATTTAATTTCATGAGAACGTAAAGCATTGTTCAATATAGAGATTTCATTCATAGCATCTTGCAGTTTCTTGTCAAGATCATCACAACTAGAACAATGCAAATCAATTGTAGAACAAGAAGCATCTTTTAAGATTCCAATATTAAGTGCAGCAAGCTTCTTGTTCTTTTCAATTTCAAGTTCAAGTTTATCAAGTGTGGAGGTACGTGCACTTCTTAGGGAGGACAATCGTTCATATATTAAGTCACATGAGGAACAAGAATCGTCACTAGGAATCAAGGATTTCAAACGATTAATTTCAAATTCTAGTGACTCAATTTTAAGAGCATTGTCCCTAAGCTTTTTGTCCTTTTTCTTAACAATAACAGTGGCACGAGAAATAGCATCACACATTTCTTCGCAAGTAGGACATACCTCTTCATTGTCGCTGTTGTGTTTTGCCTCCTCCATACTTGATCTTGACTTGCCCGCCATAAAACACAAGTTTGTCAAATCATCTTCATCTTCGTCACTTCCAATGTCCATGTCGCTTGAGCCAAGTTCCTGGAGTGCTGAGATAAAACTGCTCACCAATTGACGTCATGTAAAACCCTTCTTTTTCTTTGTATCTTTTGCAGAGGAGTGCTTCGTTCTTGTTTTCTTTTCATCCCTGGAAGTAGGACCTGGAAGGTTAGGGCAATCTGAATGAAAATGTCCTGTCTTACCACACTCAATGCATCGTTAAGTTCCGGAGCTTGCTCTCCCTCTAGTTCGCACATTTTGCAATGCTTTTGAGGACCGGGTAGAGATGAGCGCTAGCTCCTCTTCTGAAAACTCCTCAATCTGTTCAAGAGTTAGAGAGGACATCAAAGCAAATGTACCACAAGATGATGTTTGACCGGAACTAGGCATGTCACGTTGAGAAACAAAAGCAATAGACTTGACGGGATTCTTACGTGAGTTTATATCAATTTCATGAGTTTTTAACTTGGAATATAGCACATCTAGAGTAAGTGAACTCATGACAGTAGATTCACGAATGGATGTAACTTTCATCTCCCAAATTGACATGTCTAATGCACTTAATAATTGCCTAGCATTTTCAGCATCTGAAAAATTAACATTCACGCTTTGCAAGTTGCTGAGAATTTTATTAAAGCGAGCAAAGAGGTCGTCAATGGACTCACCGGGATGCATCTCGAAGCGCATGTATTCTTTCTTGAACATGTCTTGCCTTACCTCTTTGATCGTGTTGGATCCTTCATGGTAGTCACAAAGTGCATTCCACACATCGTATGCAGATCGGAGGTGTGCAACACGGTCGAAGTCGCTTTGTGTTAATCCTTGTATGATCAAGTTCCGAGCCTTGTTGTTGTTGTTGTCAACATCTCTCATATTTGTAGATGTAACTTGATCGTTTGATGGCACTTCGTAAGTCTTGTATACCTTCTCCCATATTGCAGAGCCTTGTGCGTAGATGAAAGCCTCCATGCGTGCCTTCCAAACCTGAAAATCAATACCAGAGAACACACAAGGGTTGGCAGAGTACTTCTCCATGATGATTAGTCAAAAACAGCGCAAATCACAAAGATTAGAGCACCGTCGCTCTGATACCAATTGTAGGATCAAAGAGCACGTGAAAAGCTACCAGAGGGGGGGTGAATGGTAGATTTAAAAATCTTACGCAGCGGAAACAATTAAACGCCAACCCCTTTTGTAGAAAAATGAACTGTTAAAGAAATTGTGTGTGAGACTAATCTAAACGTGTTTCACCATGACAAAAGTGATAGATATCAGATAGAATCAAGTCACGAAGACAACACAACAAGAATCACTCAAATCCGTCGAGAAAAACTCAAGTTATGATCGAAAGATCAAACAAAGGTCAATCTGCCCTACCCGAAAAAAAAACAGTTCTGGAATGCTGCAAAGAAACTCGTGTAGATCATAGAAAACAAATCCAATGACCATGAAATTTTTACGGAATATAGATAATCAAGTTTTGAAGACAACCCAAAAAGAATCACATCAATTTGATCTGTAAAACTAGAGTTATGATAAAACCACCAACGAAAGGTAGTGCTGTTCAGAAACTCGACGAGTAAAACTTGTCTGGAACAAGTCGGACGAACAAGGCACAAAAGTTCCTTCAAACTACGAATTGTATTCAATATAACACAAGAGGAACAACCCCAAAGTCGTGCACCACGAGCTCTGGGCTCCCTTGCTTATATAACCAGCTCGAAAGCCAACTTAACTCAAATCAGGAACCTAATCCTGCTCTGTTCACGAATCGTAACTTTCCATAACTGCTTAGGATTCTTCTATACGCAGATAGAAGCAATCTTAAAATTCCCACATTCCTAAACAACTCAAATTTGTGACCCACATGAAATACTATCATAACCAACTCAAATCTTTCCATGTTTGAGTCAAACCCGACTCAGCCGCAGCCTAAGTCCATAACCTAGTCGGTTGGACCTTTCCGACCAACTCTTTACGTCCACATCTCTTCATCACGTCTCGGAACCATGTAGCCACGTCCATGCACTCCTTGCACACATGCAAACATCTTCCAATGACGTCCACAATACCTTCACATGCATTGTTCTTGATTCAATCATTCTACGCAACCTCCTGATCAGCTCAAACACAAATCCTCCTGAATTTGGTTGTTGGAACCTCATCTCCTCCCTGAGACTAGTCCAATGGATCCCATCACCAGCCATGTCTTGAACTCAAGCAACACCTGCACATGAATAAACAACCAATCTATACGAGCTCAAGTCCTCGACTTGACTCAAGTTAGTTCCAAACACAACACCTTACGTGAGAACCTCACACAAGCATGTTGCAAAACCACAGTAACATGATATCATCCTTGTCAAACAAAAACGCATGAAAGACTTAGCAAATGAATACTAAGTAATCCTTCTAGATATGTAAAGCAAGTACGAAACATTGCAAATTAAAAACAGAAGCATTGCGGTCAAGTTCTCGACCTTGCCAGAGCAACCCAGACCTTGAGCCGGAGCTAACAAAAGCTAGTAGAACCTAGCGCTGGAGCTTACAAAACTAGTATAACCAAGCTCCTGCCGGAGCTTACAAAACTAGCAGGACCTTAATAAAAAGGTGTCTCGGTGATATTCAAAACTTTTATCGTCAAAGCAAGTGTATTCCCTACAAGCCAATGTATTCAGCACACATAGATCTTACACAAACCTTTGTGCCACTCATCCTTGAATGAACACACACCATCCCATTAGTTGCTGTGAAAATTCCCAATTGTTTTCATATCCGTTTGCGAGTTCTGTTCTCAAACCGAGTTGAAATCAACATCCAAAAATCGTAACTCGGACAGCCTACATTAAAACGGCCATAACTTTCGCATACGCACTCGAAATTGGGCGATTTTTTTTTTCAAATTCATCTATGCAAAATTTTGCATCTGATTTTTCGCTGCATAGCCGCGTTCAGGGAAATTAGATTGCCCAAATTACCCTCGGAAGATAGGCTATTCAGCCTCCGATGTTTCAGCACGAATTTTAAAGAATCTTCATGATTTTTTATAGGCCGCATATTACATCCAATTGATCTGAAAATTTGCGTGCTTCATATCTTCGTGCTCCTGAGTAAATAAAAAAATATCAACAAAATATTACAAAAAAGAAAAAGAAATATTGAAGAGCACGCATATTAAAGCATATGGCCTATACTTCTTTGTGCTGTGAATGTTGGTTATATCATTTTGTCTTCCTTTTGGCTTGCTACTTCCTTGTGTTGTGCTAGGCTTCCTAGAGTACTTGGTTGACCAGCAACAATTTCCTACATTGAATACCTATTCAACTTTGTTTACCTGTTAACGATTTTCAGCTAATTAGCCACCATATTGTGCCATCCAATCTCCACCTTTGTCTTGAGCATAACAGTTACCTTTGCAATCACCCCACGCTTCATTGGTTCATCTCACCGTCCACACCACCTGCTGTGTCGATAAGAACACTTGTAAGAGCGTGGTAAGACGCTTGAGCGAGAGAGATTGTTTTTCTTCCACCTTTCATATTGTCACTGTAGTTGATAAGGATAACATATTTTTGTTGTCTTTTGTTTTCTACTAACAATGGCAGGACAAGACAATGATGGCGAATGTTTTCAACATGCCGAGTTACGTAATATGATGAAGACCATGACAAATATGTTCACCAAATACAACGCAGCAACAGAGGAGTCATTGGCGAACTTGACTCGCCAACTTGATGACCTTGCTCTTCGGATGAATATTTTTGAGGCTCGGTTGCCTCTCACTGGAAGACATGAAGACAATGCTTATGATGATGTGGAAGATCACAACAATTAGCTAAGACTACCAATTTATCGTCGAGGTTTGGGAGATAATAATCATCATAACAATTATAACCGTCCTCCTGATGATCCTTTTGCTAAAGTGAAATTTACTATACCCCCTTTTTCTGGTGCTTATAATGCTGAGGCTTATCTTGATTGGGAGATGACAGTAGAGCAAAAATTTAATGCCAATCTTGTTCCTGAACAACATAGAGTTCGTCAAGCCACTAGTGAGTTGAAGGACTTTGCTATCATATGGTGGAATGAACTTGTTAAAACTAGAACTGATCCTCCAACATGGGATATATTAAAGGAAGCTATGCGTGTTCAATTTGTTCCTCCATCTTTTTAGCGGGACCTTCGCAAAAAATTGCAGCGCTTAGACCAAAGTAACATGTCCGTAGACGAGTATTATCAAGAGTTACAAAAGGGTATGCTGCGTTGTGGGGTAGTAGAGGACATGGATGATAAAATAGCTCGTTTTAATGGGAGGTTGAGGCATGAAATTCAGGACATTGTTGATTACAAGGAATATGATACTGTTAACAGATTGTTTCAGCTTGCTATGTTGGCAGAAAAAGAATTGTAGGGCCGACAACAACAGCAAGAATGCACAAGGAGCAACTTCACGCCGCGTTCCACGCCCACACCATCCGAAACAGCACCATCTTCGACCCCCCGTGTAGCGACTACACCATCCAATGGCGGCCAATGAACTATACCTGCTGCTCCACCTTCTCGCGTGCCAGAGGGCAGCAAGGCGACATCATTCAAGCCTTCGTCGTCCACTCCTTCTACGGGTCGTACTTCCGACATTAAGTGTCACCGCTGCCAGGGACTTGGTCATATGATGAGAGATTGCCCGAGCAAACGAGCATACATAGCACGCGATGATGTCGGGTATGATAGTACTTTAGATGTTGAAGATGAATATTCTCTTGCTACTGACTTTACAGATCCAAATGACGAACACACCGAAGAAGAGGTACTTGGTACAGCGGTGACGGAGAACTATAGGAGCATCATTGTGCAGCGTGCCTTGAGCTCCAAAGTGGAGACCGACGACAAGCTACAACGACAAAACCTCTTCCACATGTTTCTCGTTGTCAAGGACTGCCGTGTACACACTATAATTGATGGAGTTAGCTGTAATAACTTGGTGAACACGGACATCGGCAAGAAACTTGGTTTGACAACAAGAGCACACCCTCATCCATACCACATTCAATGGTTCAACAACAGCGGTAAGGTTCGGTTAACAAAAACAGAGAGAATACATTTTTCAATTGGTTCTTACCATGATTTTGCTGATTTTTATGTCATTCCTATGGATGCTTGTTCTCTTTTATTGGGTCATCCTTGAGAATTTGATACAGATGCTATTCATCATGGTAGAACTAATAAATATACTCTCGTGCATAAGGGAAAGAAAATCACTTTGCTCCCCATGACTCCTGCTGAAATTGTGCATTTTGAGAAGAGTAAAATTCGTGATGTCAAAGCAACAAAACTAGAATCTGAAAGACAACAAGTCATTAAGTTAAAATCACCATCGTCGCTCACAACTAAATCTGACCTTGCTGATTTATTCGATGCTAAGGGGATGTGCTATGCTTTAGTATGCAAAGAAGCCATGTTTTCACTTCATGAATTGTCTATTGCATTGCCCCCTGCTGTTGCTAACATTTTGCAGGAGTTTGAGGATGTGTTTCCCTCCGAGATACCCCCTGGTTTACCACCGATGAGAGGCATTGAACACAAGACCGATTTGATTCCAGGAGCAAGTTTGCCAAATCGTGCAGCATACAGAGCGAATCCTGAGGAAACTAAGGAAATTCAGCGACCAGTCCAAGATCTTTTGGACCACGGGTACATTCGTGAAAGCCTTAGCCCTTGTTCTGTTCCTGTTGTTTTGGTTCCTAAGAAAGAAGGTTACCTCGAAAAGTGCGTCTTTTGCATCAATCGAGTCTCGTTTCTTGGCTATGCTGTTTCCTCGCAGGGAATTGAGATGGATAAGGCAAAAATTGAAGCAATCACCAGCTGGCCAGCCCAAACAACTGTCACGCAGGTTCGTAGTCTTCCTGGTCTTGCAGGTTTTTATCGGTGTTTTGTGCGGGATTTCAGCACCATTGTAGCACCTCTACATGAGCTAATGAAGAAGATAGTGCCGTTTCGATGGGGCGAACAGCAGCAACAAGCTTTTGATGCTCTCAAATCGAAGCTTACACAAGCACCATTGCTACAACTTCCTGATTTTGACAAGACCTTTGAGCTAGAATGTGATGCAAGCGGCATTGGTATTGGAGGCGTTCTCATACAAGGAGGTAAACCCGTTGCTTTCTTTAGTGAAAAACTCCATGTTCCTTCTATGAATTATTCCACTTATGATAAGGAATTGTATGCCTTAGTGCGAGTATTACAAACTTGGCAACATTATCTTTGGTCTAAGGAGTTTGTCATACATTCCGATCATGAATCATTGAAGTATCTTAAGCGTCAAAACAATCTGAATAAATGACATGCTAAATGGATTGAGTTCATAGTGTCGTTTCCATACATCATTAAGCATAAGAAAGGGATGGAAAATGTCATTGCCAATGCATTATCTAGGCATTATACCATGTTGTCCCAACTTGATCATGAAATCTTTGGTTTGGAAACAATAAAAGCATTATATCCTACTGATTTGGACTTCAAATATGCTTTTGAAAATTTTAGAGAAGGAATAACTTGGAATAAATATGTGCTGCGAGAGGGTCTCCTCTATCGTACTAACAAGCTATGCGTTTCAGCTAGCTCCGTTCGTCTATTACTTTTGCAGGAAGCACATGGAGGAGGTTTGATGGGACATTTTGGAGTGAAAAAAACTGAAGACGTGTAGTCCACACACTTCTTTTGGGCAAAGATGAGGCGTGATGTCGAGCGCTACATGTCACAATGCACTACTTGCAATAAAGCTAAGTCTCGCCTTAACCCACATGGTCTTTATATGCCTCTTCCTGTTCCTAGTGTACCTTGGGAGGATATTTCTATGGACTTTTTTTGGGATTGCCTAGGACTAAGAGGGGGAGGGATAGTATTTTTGTAGTTGTTGATCGTTTCTCCAAAATGGCACACTTTATACCATGTCATAAGAATGATAATGCCTCACACATTGCTGATTTATTTGTGACGGAAATTGTTCATTTACATGGTGTGCAAAATACCAATGTTTCTGATAGTGATGCAAAATTTTTAAGTCATTTTTGGAGAACTTTGTGGTATAAATTGGGAACCAAGTTGCTGTTTTCAACTACATATCACCCACAAACGGATGGACAAACCGAGGTAGTTAATCGTACTTTATCTACTATGTTGCGGGCTGTCTTGAAAACAAATTTGAAGTTGTGAGAGGTGTGTTTACCACATATAGAATTTGCTTACAACAGATTCGTTCACTCCACGACAAAGGTAAGTCCATTCCAGGTAGTGTATGGTTTCAATCCTCGTGCTCCTATTGATTTACTACCTTTGCCTCCTTCTGAAACAATAAATTTGGATGCTACAACATGATCTGAATTCATTCTTAAGATGCATGAAACTACAAAGAAATATATTGAAATGATGAATGAGAAGTATAGGATTGCAGGTAGTAAAGGTAGAAAAGAAGTAAAACTTGAACCGGGTGATTTAGTGTGGTTACATTTGAGAAAAGAGCGATTTCCAGACTTGAGAAAATCTAAACTTATACCATGAACTACTGGTCCTTTTAAGATTATTGAAAATATTAATGATAATGCATATAAGCTTGAATTGCCTCCCAATTTTGGGGTTAGGCCTACATTTAACATTTCAGATTTGCGACCGTACTTGGGAGAAGAAGATGAACATGAGTCGAGGATGACTCCAATTCAAGAGGGGTAGGATGATGAGGGCATCACAACAGCGGATACACACATTGAAATGCAAGGACCAATCACAAGAGCACGAGCACGGTTAATAAATTAGCACGTGAATTTGCTCCTAACTTCTTTTGCATGTGAGTTTGAGAATAGATTGCTATGTGATGATTTAATTGTTGTTAGGAATAATGGAGAAGATCAAAAAGTAAAGGAAAGAGGCCTTGGGAGCATGGAGAACCAGCTGGGACGTCCACAAGTTGATGGAAACAATTTACAACTCGGAGTCGAGGAGCAGTCCACCTTAAAACGGACGCCCAGGAGGCATACGGACTCCGTTTTTAACGTTCTACATATGAACGGAAAGAGGAGAAGATTAAATTTCCAATGGTTCTGGTCCAACCTCAAAATTCCACCGTAGTCATTGGTAACCGTCAAAACAATTTGAGTCCAGATTTCTGTCCGGTGCTGCGCCACCGAATCGGGCCTTTGGGCCTTGTATCCCGTAAGAGTCCATTAGGGACACGTCTAGTCGTGTTTTGGCCGAACCATAGACTTTATATACTGCAGCCGCAGGTAAAATTCTGTGGGTTTTGCTTAGAATAATAATTTTTCCGTTCTACGTTTGTGAGACCCCAGCTTCTCAACTTCAGATCATGTCTTCTATGTTCTTGCTCGTGTTCTCGGTTGACTTGCAGGAATTAGCCTTATTGGTGAGGTCAATCGTGTGCCGCATGGTTGATAACCAATGGAGCAGTGTTGTAGTGATTGCAGGGGTATTCGAACTGCTCGAGTGCCGCGGATCATCAACATCGAGTTCTCCACCCCAATCGACTTACCTTTCGGAAGATCATGCCTAAACCTACTCATCATCTACTCATGGTGCCTTTTAGATTCTAACATCTTTACGGCCTCACATAAGTGCCTAACTTTGGCACTTATACCGCGGCGGACGCCATCAATCTCCTCCTTAAGGGCATCAATGTCATCTTTGAGCTCCGCCTTCTCATGCATGCTTCGGCCACCATGTGCGCTAGCTCTTTGTTCTCCAAACAGAAATTTGATATTTCATTTGATAGCTGCAGTGCATCGGCACGAGGAGATTCCTCATCATTGTTTTGATATTGGCACGGAGGCCTTTTTATAGTAGGTGGTGAGAGGTGATGCCTCACAATGTAGGGGGACAAACCTGTCAACTCCTCCATGGCCATGTTGTCCACACGGTTGTACAGGTCCTTTACAAAACCTTTCAGCATTCTCATGCTGTGGATTATGAAATGGTTGTTCATCGGCTCCGATGAGGTGTGTGTCGGTGACTCATAGAGGTGGCTCACTACCTCGCCCTTCTTTGTCTTGAGCATGCCCGTGTACTTCTCGTCAGGCTGAAGTGTGGGATGGACTTAATCTTTTCCATGGAAAAGGCGAGTCGCAATGGGCTTGAGGGCTGCCATCGTTGGACATCATGTTGGAGTTTGCAACCTCATTGGTGCTCTACGAGGAAAGAGCGAGCGAGCCACTCTGCGACGAGCGGGGATATGTCCACGGGGCACCCCAAGCTGCAGGATCGCAGTGAGAGGTGCCACATCCAACGCCATGACGGATTCAATGGCCAAAGTGGCTCTGTCATTGGCCAACGTAGGCTCCCCACTAAGGTTGAATGTGGAGCTGGAGGATGCATAGGGGACGACGTCCTTGCCGACCATGGTGGATGGGACTTTGTGGAAGATGGGAGAGGGCGTTTCTTTTCTGGAACGGTGCAAGTCTACCCCTTTGTTCATGGATTTTAATATCGCTGAGGCAGAGTCAATCTGTCGCATCGACAATTCTGTTGGGATAACACGGGGGAGATAACCCACGAAAATTGAAACAAGACGGTGCCAACCAGGAGTCGACCGAACCTAGGGTTCAGCTGACTTTGGATGGACCTTGTTTTGATTGCTGTTTTGTATACATCTTTGTGCGCCATATGGATCATCTTATAATGGGCCCACTTCTTGGACTTTGAGGAATCATGTTGAACTTGGAAGAACGGCGTGAAAATTGATTAAATTTATCACGTTGACTTCCTTTTCCAAATCCTCATGGGAATCCAAGAAGATTTTGAGATGGTGCCCATTCACCTCAAATAGATGACCTTCATCATCTTGGAGTGTGATGGCTCTAAGATGAAGTTTCTATCACGATAAATGATCCTTTCCATTTACTTTTTAATTTCCCATGTCTAAAGAGTTTTACACTAGAGTTAAAGAGAAGGACTTTATCTCCAAGCTTAAACTCTTTCGGCGTATTCCTTTTGTCATGCCATCTCTTAGTTCTTTCCTTGTAGATTTTGGCATTATGATACGCCTTATCCCTGCATTCCTCAAGTTTGGAGATTTGCCTCAACGGGTGCTTCCCATCCTCGATAAGATCTTTGTTCCACCATTTTATGGTCCAATGAGCTTTGTATTCCAATTCTACAAGAAGATGACAAGTATTCCCATAGACAAGTTGAAAAGGAGACATGCTAATGGATTTCTTGCAGGCAGTTCGGTATGTCCACAATGCATTGGTAGCTTCCTTAGAATGTTTCTAAAGGTCTTATCAATGAAATGAGACCCTCCATCACTTATGACCATTTGGGGAGTGCCAAAGCATGGGACAATGATCTCATGGAACATTTTCCTAGCTTGCTTGGAGTCAGCATTTTTGCATGCAACGCCTCTACCCATTTCGACATGTAATTAACTGTCACTAGAATATACTTGCAATCATAGGACTTTGGAAAAGGTCCCATGAAGTCAATACCCCACAAATCGAATAATTCGACTTGGAGATTATATTTGAGGGGCAAGGAATTACAGTTGACAGTCGTTATATACCAATTTTGATCATTAATATAACTCATATTTGTGAGGTAATAAATATTTCTTACACACATCATAGTTAGATTTAACATAATTTAACTTGTACTTGGAGAAATAGTGCATGTAGGAGTTTTTATGCATAAATGATGGAGAATGAGGGAAGAAATCCTAAAAAGTTCCACCCCAGCCAATCACGCGATGACATGTGGCACCACATGGATGCATGACTTATTCCCAAAAATATCCGAGGAGATCCAACAATGTTTCACCCGGCAAGGAGGATAGGGCCCACCTAGAAGACACATCGAGGAAGCACACCCGAAGGGGGGCCACGACCAGGTCGACCAACCCCCATAGTCGATCGACTTGGCCCTGGCGCCAAACTCATTCTTCCTCCATGTGATGGCTCCTCATGGCTACCTGAAGGCGGTGCAGACTGATTCGCGCGCTAATTGTGGCAGGAACCGCCCCTACTTCTTGTATAAATAGGGGGGTTCCTCACTTCTCCCACACACCACTCAAGCATTCTCTCTTGTATTACACTAGTTCTCTTAGTCCCTTGGTAGAGATTAGGCTGTAGAGAGGAGCCTCTTGACCCAAGTCTAAATTGGGAAAGGTATGGCTCATGTATCATTTCTTGTATTTGTGACATTATGCTTTATATTAATGTTATCAGTCTTACTAATCCATATAATTGGATGAAACATTTTTTGTTTGGTTGTGGAATCCATGCATGTGTTAGGTGTGGATATTATTATGGTCTAGTTATAATGCCTTTATTATGTTACAATAAACATCATACACCTTCACTATAGTCTAATTAGGTATTAACATAATTATGTTAATATGAGTAATGTTGTACTTGGTTCCAACATTGGTTTCAATGATGTTTAGGTTAGTCATTGCCTTAGAGATGTACTTGTACTCGAGCCTATTAGGTATTTACTTATTATTGTAAGCATGGAGCTTAGATAATTAAGTAGTGTTGTGGATGTATCGTACCCACGGTTTATAGGGGTAGGCAGTAGATGGTGACACCCTTGCCTGTCCTTCGTGATCCCCCACGTTCGGCTACATCGCAGGCTCATGGCAGGAATCATCCTGATATCTCAGCGATAAACCCATGCCCTATGTGTTGGACTGCTAAGCCCTAATACTCGTAGTTAGCATAGCCATATGTACACTAGTTGATTGTGTATATGAATACCTAAAGCACAGTAGTAGTAGCTCTCTCTCTCTCTCTCTGCCTAACTTATCCTCCACTAGGACATTCTTACCCTTTAGGGTAGTTTGCTTAGGTGTGTGTGACACTACCCCTTCAATTCATTTATCCATCCTATCGGATCCCTCACTAGAACACCCTCTTCTATCCTTGACGTTGTCTCTCTTCTACCTTGCCTTCCTTTGGGATAAACAAATATGATACCCTTAGGAATACTCTCCGGTGAAATGCTACAGCGGTACTTTCTGTGCGCTTGTGCAATATATCTTGCTTTGGCTTAGGTTAGCCTAGTGCCTCTGTAGAACTAGCATTGCTGGTAGGATGACCTGTAGACATTAACAAATACAAACAAGCATTTCTGGCGCCATTGCCAGGGAAAGCACCAAAGATTTCCATGACCGTGTGATAGATAGGACTCTAGTAGGTATTTAGTAGGATAACCCTCCTTTGTTTTCGCATTCTTTGATGTTAAAACATGGTAGTGTATCATCGGTTTCTGTTTGCCGGCTAACTACGTAGAAGATCTCGGGTCATTGCTGAGAAGAGTTTGACCTCGTGTCGTTCCTACTCAGGTGATCTTGTCAACTAGGAAACCTGTCACCTCCGCACCATCACGCTGCAAGCCAATGGCCCAGAAGACCCTTCCTGAGTTCTCGGCTCCCTCTACTGAAATATGCCTACTTGGCCCAATGTCAACACATAAAACATGAACTTTGAGATCAAAACTGGCCTAATCACTATGGTGCAGGCTAATCCATTCTATGGGAATGCCAACAAGGATGGCAGTGCTCACTTGCAACAATTCCTTGAGATTTGTAGCACTTTTAAGATCAAGGTTGTAACTCATGATGCCATTCATGTTCAATTGTTTATGTTCTCCCTTCTTAGGAGAACGAAGCAGTGGTTCTACGTCAATTGAAGTGCTATAAATACTTGGGAGAAATGTTCTTCAACATTCCTCAACAAGTTCTTTTCCTTGGGCAAGACTAATGCCCTACATGGAAGAATTTCAAGCTTCCAACAAGAGCCCAAGGAATCCATTCCCGAGGATTGGGAAAGGCTGCAAGAGTATATCCTAGCCTGTCCCCACCATGGGATAGATGATTGGCTCATCATCCAAAACTTCTACAACAGGGTGACTTCGTCAGCCCATGATCATGTGGATGTTGCTGCGGAGAGCCTTTTTCTTGCTTACAGTGCCCAAAGCTAAGGAGTTGATTGAGAAGATAGTTTTGAACATGGCTTGGAGCAAAGAGCATCTCTAGTTTCGACACCAAGGCATGCACACCATGAAAGAGGTGGACATGATTGCTGCCAAATTGACCTCCTTATGAAGAAGCTGGACTGTGAAGCCACCAGCGAAGTATTTGGCACTGTCCAAGCCTTAGACTCTCACATGACATGTGAAGTCTGTGGCAACGCGGGACATATGGGGAGTGACTGCCCCGAGACTTGTGAGGATGCCTTATACTTAGCCAACAACGGGAATTACAACAACAACAATGGCTATCAACTAGGAGGTCAAGGGTGGAGGCAACCACACCCTTTCTTTCAAAGAGGCGACAACAACGACGATGGGAACCAACCCCACTTGAGGGAACTTGCCATTAGTCAACTCAAGATCAATGATGCCCTATCTAAGAAGTTGTCGAATAATGACAAAACCCTGGAAAACATCAATGCCAAGGTTGAGGCTTAGCTTCTGCCATCATGAACCAGATAAGATTCATCAAGATGTTGGAGACCCAGTTAGCTCAACTGGCAACCGTTGTCCCTCTATGGAGAATGGGAAGATTCAGGGCAACCCGAGGCTTCCCTAGAGAATGTGAGTGCAGTGGCTACGAGAGGTGGAAAGACCGCTCGTGACCCACCTTACATACTCAAGAGGAGACAATAGTTGAAAAGAAGTAAGAAGTTTCCCCTAGGAAAGGAGAAAAGCTTGGTAAGAGAATGGTAATGGAATTTGAGGACACTACCACTATGCCATTCCCTCAAAGAAGTCAAAAGCCAATTGTGGGTGAGCAATTCAATCGCTTTGTCGAGGTCATCCAAAAGATCCACATCAATGTGCCCTTGATAGATGTGATGCATGTACCCACTATGATCGCTATCTGAAGGACATATTGAACAACAAGCGACCATTGCCCAACACAGAGGTTGTCAAGCTCATTGAGGATTGTAGTGATGCTATCCTCAACATGCTTCTGGAAAAGAAAAAGGACCCAGGATGTCCTACTATATCCTACTCCATTGGATCACAACACTTTGACAAGGCACTTTGTGACCTTGGTGCAAGAGTTAGTGTCATGCCAAAGGTGGTCTTCGACAAGCTGAACTCCACCATGCTGTCACCAACACTAATGTAGCTCCAGCTGGCCGATTCATCGGTCAGCTATCCCGCGGGTATCGCTGAACAAGTCACGGTGAAAATGTGAAACTGCTTCATACCCATGGACTTCGTGGTGTGTGACACCAGGTTCCGAAAATGAACCAAGTGAACGCATATGTGTGCCCAAGACGTTCAACACACATACACGAGTGCAATCACAAAAGGATATACAAAAGATTACCATAAAACAAGATTAATTAACCACTTTTATTACACAATTCATAATATCCTCAAATAGAAGCTCTAATGAATATTAATGACAAGTTTGAACTAATGTAGCGGAAATAAACTAAATATGAGCTAAACTAAATAAGCAAGATAAGCAATTAGGGTAGCGTGGCTCCAAGCAACACCACAAGCAAAGCTGACGGCAGCGCACAGCCTATAACTCCTCATTAACGTCGTGATACTCCCAATCCTGACCTGCAACTGTTGGTGGGGGAATTGCAAGGGTGAGGACATGTCGTACTCAGCAAGTGTGGAAAGTATGATATGTAGCTAATATAAATGACGAATATAATAAAGGCTAAGTGCTAAAAAGTACATTAAAACATTTGAAAAGCAATATATTGTATGTATGTGAAGTAAACCCATCATAAACCATGTAGTTATTATAATACCAGTCCATACTTCATTACCATCATCCATATCCAGATTTCTCATTATTATTAACAATATCCATTACCACAATTCAACCCATAACCAGTACCAACCATCCCAATACTAAAACCAAACAATCCCAAATCCCGAGTTTCCCTCTAATCATGTGAGAGTCCAGGTTGCTCATAACCGGGAGCACAGCTATCATGATAGTTTTTAAGACACTCAGCATAGTTTGTACCACTTTACCCACGTGTTCGTGATTTCATCACCTTTCGATGACTATGGATTTCTATTGTGCTGTCTCACACTTCCTTAGCTGTGTGGCCAAGAGATCACAAAATAGCCTTTACAAAGGGATTTCTAGCATGTACGGGCCCACTGAGGTTTCACCGGTGGTGATGTCTCCAACTGAGCACATCTTCAACCAAGGGCCCCCTCTTGTGCCATTCGGATCCCAGGGAGTCCCGCCACAAATCCAAACCAAATCCGACTCCCCTTCCCCGGTGCACCAAATGATCCGCACAATACTAGCAATGCCCTAATTAATCAGCTATATTGCACCCATACTTGGCCTCGTGGTGGCACTGTAAATCCTGGATGGTCGCTCCACGAACCGGTCCTTAGATCCAAAGAAAGAAAAACCACCATAGCATCCAACCCATTCACATACCATGATTGATTAGATCACCCATTACCATGTCATATTAACCAGTCCATGTTAACTCGTCTCATTAATTCATAATTAAATAGTAAAGTTGTTTTCCCATCCCAATTAATTAAGCGAAGTAAAAAGGTAAAAGCCCTTCCCGACTCTACCATGTAATCTGAGTGACAAGGGTGGTTGAACAAAGCTAGTAAACTTCCTATCATAGGAATTCCCATCAAATTGACACAAGCATGCAGTTTTGAAAACAATACATTTATTGTAAAAACAAGATCAATATGTTTAAGGACACTTGCCTTGCTCTTGGGCTTGTTTGGGATCAAAGACTTCAAATTCCTGGTGCTGGAGGTCCTCCGCAGCACTCTCTAGCGCAAATCCATCTAAACTGTGCAATAAACATACAAGACAAGAATCGCAATCAATAAGTGCACATATATTACTCAATATGACATGACATGCATGAGTAATGCAAATGCGAAGAAAAACTAGTTAATGAGTTATTAATGATGTTGACTAACTAGTTCTAATGGTTATTAACATGTTTAGAAAGGTCTGGAATTGATTCGATACAATTTAGAAATAATTCAGCAGAAAACAGTCAGCCATAGCTGACTAGTCCGTTGTAGGGCTGGACTAGTCCACCCTTCGTAGAAATAGTGAGCTAGGGTTTTCTATATCAACGTGAATTTGGAGAAACGGGGTTTAATTCATGTGAGAAATAGGAAGTAGAGGGTATACCAGGTGTTTAGAACTCCAAGGAATCAAGGGTTTTGGAGGCAACACCTGGATCTTGACGATCTAGGATTGATGAAGAACTTGAAGGTGAATTGTTGATGAAGAACGAAAACTTGATGGAGATCTTGATCACTTGATCCTCTTTCGTTTCCTCCTCTTCTTCTTCTTGCTCGAGATCTCCTTCTCCCTCATTGGTGGTGGCTACCCACGATCTAGGGTTTGTGGTCTTTTAATTGAGGCAAAAAGATGCAAAGTTAAGGGGTGGGGTTGCTTATATAGAGGTAGGCGGCTAGGGTTTGATGGAATTTTTGTTTGGGGTGGGTGGAGGCCGGTGTGGGGTCCCACATGGGCTACCAAAGGGGTTAGGCATGATTTCCTTAGGCCCACTTAAGGTAAAACCCAAAAACACGTCGTGGAACAAAAGATCAACTCGGAATTGCGATCACCGAACAAGTCCGCACTAGGCCGAACTAGTCTGAAGTTAGTCAGAGAGAGATCAGATAAGTCCGTACTATATCGGACAAGTCCGAACTTAGTCAGAGGAAAAACAGACAAGTCTGGCAAAAATCGGACATGTCCGATTTTAGTTAGAGAGGAAAACGGACAAGTCTGCTAGATGTCGAACAAGTCTAGGGACTTGGTGAAATTTTCAAGGATGGGATGACCAGACCGGTCCGCAATAGGCCGGACAAGTCCGAAAACTGTATAGAGAGAAAAAAAGACTAGTTCGCAGCAAAAAATGGACATGTTCGAAGGAGGTCAGAGAGAAATCGGACTAGTCTGCACCAAAAATGGACTAGTCCGCACGTCTCAAAACTTTTGAGTGCGGTTTAGCTTCTAAATCATTCTAAACTTATTCCTATTTATGTGGATTAATGTTAAACATGTATATGAACTTATGCAATGCATGATGCATGAAAATGAGGGTGTTACATGGTGCTCGTCAAGGAGGTCTAGAAGGAAACCCCGCTCATTCTTGGGCACTCTTTCCTAGCACTGCAGATGCTCGCATCAACGTGGGAGCCACAGGAACCAGCTTCCATATCCATGGCAAGGAGGAGAAGTTTGACTTGGGACAAGGAAGGATCAATTCTCCATGATCAAGATCAAGTATGGCTCGTATGTCATACACATCAAGGAAGTCAAAGTTACACGACCCCAAGTGGACATCCTCATTGCTTTTATGAGGAAATTGATTTATGAGGAGACTCCATCTTTCACCCACGTCGGCAATTCAAAAAGATGGAGAAGCCAAGACCGTCCAAGCGGCCCATGTCCACTAAGCCACCTAGAAAGGTATGGCGGAAGAAGCAAGGCAAGCTAGCCGTGGAGACTTCTCCGGGGCCACAGGCTAAAAAATGAGCTTCAAGGAGACAGAGGAAAATCCATCTCATCATATTTTGGATCGGACCTCACCAATAGGTTAATTTTGTAGTTATCTTATTTTTTATTTTTCCACCATCAATTGGATTTTTTGCATTTTTCGATAGCATGTTTTGAATTTTTTTAGAGGATTGGAAATTTTGTAGTCTCAACTTATATTTATTTTTCATTTTTAGAGAAGTTAGAAATAAAAATATTGAATTTGGGGAAGTTTTATTCGAAAAACAATTTTTCAGAGCAAATTTGTGGTTGATTCACCCAACGACTCAAAATATAGCCGTTGGGGAGCCACTTGCAAAAAGAGGAGACAGGGGGGCCCACCTACAGGTCGGCCGACCCCCCTAGTCAACTAAGTTGGGGAGAGCGCCACTTTGCCTCACTCTCCTCTAACGGCTATATTTTTGCGTCTTGTGACCGTTGGGGGGGGGGGCTACACTATTTATACATGCCCGGTTGGGTGTGTTGCTTTACACATCACCTCATTTTCACCTCCCCAACTCACTCACATTTTCTCATGAATTTTTGTGCTCTTTGTTTCAAAACTTCTCCCAACTTCAAGCCGAAAAGATTTTCTTTGATTTCCATTTGCATTTGCAAGTTCCTCTCAAGTTGGCAAAGCAACTCGTCGAAGGTTTTCGTTTTGTGTTCGCTAACGTAACCATTTTCGAGTTTGTTTTGTTTTTGTTCGCAGTTTGTGCAGCAATGAAGAGCATGAAGAATTTGTTTGGGAAGAGGAAGGGACCTTCATCAAGCTCAAGCCATGGGAGGAACTCAAGCTCACACCTCTCCCCCGAGCCTACAACAAGTCCATGGTGGACAGTTGAGGAAGATGATGTCCCCTCCTCAACGATGACAACCTCGACTTGAGGCATGACGTTGAAAGACAAGCCTACAACATCCTCCGAGATCGTGAGTTTGCCCACATGAAGGCCTACGATTAGGCACAACTCTCCAAAATAGGTATGGATTCCGAATTCTTTACCGTTTGGCATGCATTAGGATGGGATAATTTTTCTCAAGTAGATGAGGAAGGTTCACGCCTCCTCACTATTTAATTCCTATGCACCGTTAGTGTTTTCTATCCCGACCATATTAATGAAATTAGGTTACCTAACCTGGATTTTAATTTGTATAAGTGTCGGCAACTAACCATTGCTCTTCAATCTTTCGATGAGGCTCGTTGGAGTAATGTGTCTGGCAAGGTCACAAAGAGACATTCACATAGAGCAGCCACGGAGATGCCATTGCGGTACCCTCCCACCTAGCTATGAGTACTAAGAGGAAGTGGATCCAATGGGTGATGCACCCGGTTGGACCAAACCTCAAACGTATGAGGCAGGAGGATCGCCATGGCAAGAGTGGGCTTACACCGAGGAAAGCTCAAGCTCTAGTAGCTTGCCTCCTCCACCAATGGGTACACGACATTCCTTTTCGGACCGAGGTTATTGTGACCTTAGCCAAGGAATGGCTAAACTCACTCAACGGATGGGAGACCTTGACGTGAGGACCGACAACATCTTCAACACACTTTAAGACCACATCCAGGATACCCAGACTTGCAGCATGTGTCACCCGGTTCCGAAAATGAACCAAGTGAATGCATATGTGTGCCCAGGACGTTCAACACACATACACGAGTGCATTCACAAAAGGATATACAGAAAATTACCACAAGACAAGATTAATTAACCACTTTTATTACAGAATTCAGAATATCCTCGAATACAAGATCTAATGAATATCAATGACAAGTTTTAACTAATGCAGCGGAAATAAACTAAATAAACAACTAAGCAGCTAAGCAAAGGGATAGTGCAGCTCCAATCAACACCACATGCTAAGTTGACGGCAGACACGACCTAGAACTCTGCATTATCAACGTTATACTCCCAATCTGGACTGCAACTATTGGTGGGGGAGAAGGGTGAGTACATGTCGTACTCAGCAAGTGTGGAAAGTATGACATGTAGCTTATTCAGATGACGAATATAATAACGGCTAAGTGCTGAAAAGTACATTAAAACATTCGAGAAGCAACATATTATATGTATGTGAAATAAACCCATCATAAACCATATAGTTATCGTAAGACCAGTCCATATTTCAGTATTCATCATCCATATACTAGATTTTACCATTACCATTAACCATATCCAATACCATAATTTAATCCATAACCAGCCATAACCATGTTATCACCCATAACCATTACCAAACCATCCCAAATTCCAATTTCCCTCTAATCATGTAGGTCATCCAGGTACTCATAATCGGGAGCACAGCTATCATGATAGTTTTAATACTCTGCAGAGTTTATACCACTTTACCCACGTGTTTGTGATTTCATCACCCGTCGACGACTAAAGAAAAACCTCCATTATGCCAAAACACTACCATAGGTGTATGGCCAAGAGATCACAAAATAGCCTTTACAAATTGACTACTAACATGTGCGGACCCACTGAGGTTTCACCGGTGGTGATGTCTCCAACTGAGCACATCTTCAACCAAGGGCCCCCTCTTGTGCTGTTCTGACCCCATGGTGTCCCGCCAACCATATCCAAACCCAATCCGACTCCTCTTCCCCGGTACGCCAAGTGATACCCTAATTAGTCACCTACACCGCACCCATACTTGGCCTCGTAGTGGCACTGTTGTCCTGGCTTATTCTCGTATGAACCGGTCCTTAGATCTAAAGCAAGCGAAACCACCAAAATAGTCTAACCCATCCACATACCATGCCTTCTTAGATCAGCCATTACCATGTCATATTAACCATAATATCATTATTGCATAATTTAATAGTATAGTGTTGTTTTCCCATCCCAATTAATTAAGTGAAACAAAAAGTAAAAAGCCCTTCCCGACTCTCTACCATATATTCCAGGTTACAAGGGTGGTTAAACGAAGCTAGTAAACACCTATCATAGGATTTCCCATCAAATTCACACAAGCATACATTTTTACAAGCAAAACATTTATTTTAGAAATAGGGTCAATATGTTCAAGGACACTTGCCTTGATCTTGGGCTTGATTTGGATCAAAGACTTCAAACTCTTGGTGTTGGAGGTCCTTCGCAGCACTCTCTTACGCAAATCCGTCTCAACCGCGCCACAAACATACAAGACAAGAATCACAATCAATAAGTGCACATATATTACTCAATATGTCATGACATGCATGATTAATGCAGTTGCAAAGAAAAACTAGTTAATGAGTTACTATTAATGTTTAATAACTAGTTCTAATAGTTTAAACAAGTTATACAGGTTTGGAATTGATTTGAATCAATTTTGAATTTAATTTAACAAAATTCAGATTGCATGATCGGACAAGTCCGCAGCAGGGCCGAACTAGTCCGCACTGCGCAGGAACAGCGGATTAGGGTTTTCTAGATCGACGTGAATTTGGAGAAACGGGGTTGAATTCACATGAGAAAAAGAGAATAGAAGGTATACCAGGTGTTTAGGACTCCAATGAATCAAGAGTCTTGGAGGTAACACTTGGATCATGACGATCTAGGGTTGATGAAGAACTTGATGGTGACCTGTTGATGGAGAACGAAACTTGACGGATATCTTGATCCTTTTTTTGTTTCCTCCTCTTCTTCTTCTTGTTCGGGATATCCTTCTCCCTCCTTGATGGTGGCACCCACGAACTAGGGTTGGGTGGTCTTTCAATTGAGGCAAAAGGATGCAAAGAGAAGGGGTGGGGTTGTTTATATAGAGGTGGAGTCTAGGGTTTGATGGATTTCGAGTTTAAGATGGGAAGAGGCCGGTGTGGAGTCCCACGTGGGCTCCAAAAAGAGTCAGACACGACATCCTTAGGCCCACTCATGGTAAAACCCAAAAACACATCGTGAAACAAAAGATCAACTCGGAATCACGATTAACCGGACAAGTACGAAAAGGGCCGGACTAGTCCAAAGTTGGACAGAGAGATATCGGACATGTTCGAACTTGATCAGAGGACAAACGGATAGGTCCGCTTGAATACCGGACTAGTCTGGACAAGTCCAGGGACATAGCAAAATTTCCAAAGATTCTGTACACCGGACTAGTCCGCAATGGACCGGACAAGTTAGAAACTGTCCAAAGGCAAAAATAGACGAGTTTGTAGCCAAAACGGACAAGTCCGACGAAGGTTAGAGAGAAATCGGACTAGTCCACACCATGAAAGGACTAGTCCGCACTTCCTAGAATTCTTAAATGAGGTTTTGCTCTAAATTCATTTAAGACTTGTTCCTTTTTATGTTACTAAATTTTAAACATGTATTATAATGTATGCAATGCATGATGGATCAAAATGAAGGTGTTACATAGCAACAAATTGATGGATGGCTCAACAATGTCAACACCACGTTGTAGCAACAACAGGCCTACCTCATGGCCTATTTTCATCATCAAGGGTTCAACCCTTATCACGGAGATTGAGAAGAGCAAGTTTTGGGGAGAACGCCCACTTGAGGTAACTTGTATCGCACCCCATTTGCATTCCTTTATTTTATTTATTTCTTTCCACCACCATTGCATCTAAAAACATAATATAATAATGTAGCATATGTTAGGTTAATAAAATAAAAGATGTGCCATAAGAATATCTTTACTTTGCATAAGTTAAAATGATGAATAGTTGCTCTGTTTTGTTTTCTCTAGTCCCTTGTATACAACTTAGTATTCTCCAAGTATTTCGTTTAATGGCTTAGAATATTCTTGCCTTAAACTTGGAATTTGTGGGTAGCAAAAGCTAAATCCAATTCTAGGTTATTGTGGGATATGATATAGTGATAAGAGCTGCTAAAATCCTAGTTAAAGTGAAACTTAATTTCTCGGAGAATATTTAAAATGGGAGTTCCTCATTTCATATAAATTCCTACCAAAGCCATATGATGATTTGAACTTGATAAACCTTATGCATATGCTATTTGCCTTCACATTGAGCCTAGTCAAACTAGTGTAGACCTATGTGAGAATCTTTTCATACCTTTAAGATCAAAATTGCACGAGCACATGCTAAACTTCTATACTAGAAGTTAGTAAAATTCCATCATACCATTCCACCACCAAAGAGATACTCCATGATTTTCATGCATAATGCTCCTCCAAAATATTTGAAAAAAAAAGAGGAACATAAGACATAGTTACAAGAAAAAGAAAAAGAAAAAGAAAAATGCATTCTCATATACAAGAGCATGAGAAGAAAAATAAAAATAGAATAAGTAGCTATGTTTCGTCCTCACAAAAAGAGTGCACTTAAAGGAGTTATCTTCATATTTCCACTCCACGAAAATTCCATCACACTTGCCCAAATCTTGATCAAAAGTATGATTTGTTTTTTGCTAAGGCTTACTCTTTTGACTTAGCAATAAATGTGTTGCAAATATGCCTACTCTTGATCCCTACCAAGCTCCATATACAGGCCTTATTTAGATGTAGGACAAGAAAGGCATTGCCTTGGTGAGGATACAAATACCACTTCCACATAGGAGTCACTGAGTGCATCATTTGAGGAACTTAAATTCAAACACCATTCGAAATTCTTCAGAAATTTGAGTGGAACTTTGATACATGCTCATTTTTCTGTTCTATCTTTCAACCACCCGAGAAAAGGATGAGGAATAAGTCCCATATTGACTAAGAGAAAGGGTGAGTTACCATAGCCAATTTAGTCACTGCAAGGTAGAATATTTTGTTGTGCTCTTGGTACTTTTGCAAAATAGCATATTGTAGCAACTTCTGATCAACAAATCTAAGTCCTTATCTTTTCTTCGAGACGAGCAAAGAGTAAGCTTTGGAGAATTTGTTGATGGTCGTTATATACCAATTTCCACTGTCAATATAACTCAATTATGTGAGGGAATAAATATTTCTTATACACATCATCGTTAGATTGAACATAATTCCACTTGTACTTGGAGAAATAGTGCATGCAGGAGTTTTTATGCGGAAATGATGGAGAATGAGGGAAACAATCCTAAATAGTGTCACCCTAGCCAATCAAGCGACGACATGTGGCAGCACATGGATCCATGACTCATTATCAAAAGTACCCGAGGAGATCCAACGGTGTTTCACCCAGGAAGGAGGTCAGGACCGACATGGAAGCCACCTCAAGGAAGCACACCTGAAGGGGGGCCAGGACTAGGTCGACTGACCACCCTAGTCGGCCGACTTGGCGCTGGCGCCAAACTTGGTCTTCCTTCACGTGTTGGCTCCTCATGGATCCCTAAAGGCGCTGAAGACTGATTCGTGCGCTGATCATCGCGAGAACTGCATCTACTACGTGTATAAATGGGGGGGGGTGCCTCACTTCTACGATGCACCCCTCAAGTATTCTCTCTTGTATTACACTAGTGCTCTTAGTCCCTTAGTGGAGGTTAGGCTGCGGAGAGGAGCCTCTGGTCCCAAGTCCAAATTGGTAAGGGTATGGCTCATGTATATTTTTTTGTATTTGTGACATTATGCTTATTATTAATATTAATAGTCTTTACTTATTCATATACTTGAATCAAGCGTTCTGTGAGACCTATGTGTGCTAAGTACATTGGCTTGTAGTTAATACATTTGCTTTGATGATAAAAGTTCCGAAATTCTGCTAAAACACCGTTTTAGCAAAGTATGACTCTAGCTCTAAGCTTCTCCAAGGTCCGACAATAGGTCCGACTTGCTTTGTCAGGGTTTGGCATGTCTTTGATAGCTCCGACATGTCTTTGTTAAGCTCCAATATGTTTTGCTAGGTCTGACTTATGTTGGTTAGCTCCGACATGTTTTTCTAGCTCCGGCGCTAGGTCCAACTAGATTTGGTTAGCCCCGGCGCTAGGTTGTACTAGATTTGGTAAGCTCCGGCTCTGTTGAAGTGTTTGATATGACACTTCACCTGGACCCGCTGAGAAGCAGCCCGCGGAGGTTCTTTTATGGTTGGGTAACGCAGAGATAAAGATCAAGATGATGACACCATAGATTTATGTGGTTCGGGCCGATTGAGCGTAACACCCTACTCCACGGGGTTCGTGTTGCTGTATTGTGAGCTAGTCAGCCGAGATAAGGTTCAATCAGATGTCTTGAGTTCGTGCGATACATCCCTTTTATAGTTCTAAGGGCTGACCGTTACAAAGCTTGCCTGGCCCGACATGTGGCCCTAGCGTATTTAATGACCTAATACACTGTCTAAGGGTATTAAGTATAATTAATAGTGTGATAACGTGCCTTCATGACAGTGTTACCCATATTAACGGTGCACTGATCATGTGTCATTAATACGACATTAATGACACATTATCAGGCCTTGTAACTGCCACTTTAACAGTCTTTGAATGTTGGTAATAGACGTGATCTGCTTGTGTTTCCATCATCGATGAAGGCTCGGAGGCTCCACACGTGGCAGCTCCGGAGCTTTCCCTTGCGGGAGTGTAGGTCCGGGGCTGCTGTACATGTGTGACACCGGAGCTCCTCTCTAACAGGGGTTAGGTCTGGGGTCATTGTACACGTGTAGTCGCTGGAGCTTCCGTTGGTTGGGAGTTCAATTCCGGTCCTCTTTTACACGTGTTAACACGGAAGCTAGCCTTATGAGGGGAGCGGGTTTGGTGTAACGTGACATGTGGGACCTGAAAGGGACTTTGACTCTGACAGGTGGAACTTTCTTGCACTTCTTGCGGTATTGCGGGGTACCCTGTATGCAGGGTACCGACAGTGGCCCCCGAGCCCACCTCTGGGAGAAATCCTTTGGGTTAAGTTATTCTGCCGGAGGTGGGGCCATTCTTGATTCCCGCGCTTCAATTTTCAAAAGTCCTCTAATGTGCAAATAGAGTGACGGTCTGGTAGTGAACTTTCGAAGCGTGGCTTGTTTTGAATGCAGCAGATGAGATCTTTTAGTGCGGATTTCATGCTATTGAAGGTCGCCGGTTCCCAATACGAAAACCGTATTGGTTCCGCTCGCCCTGTCAGAGCGCCGACCTTGGGTTTCCCGCTGCTCATCATGGCAACAATTAGCCTTGGGTAAGGACCCCGATCTCTTCGTTGGGGTGGCCCCGGGTCCACCCGTCATTGACAGGGTAGATTTTTTTTGAAAAGTAATTTCACTCTTGTTGCGGTTTCCATCCAAGCATCGCAAAGGCTTACTTAAGAAGGAAAGTGCGCCCAATTTGAGGACACTTTATGCCTTTGATCAATCTTGCTCTCAGAGCCTCCCAAACTTCGCCTAGCTTTCCTTCCTCCACTTTGCTTTGCTGCGATGGAGTTGGATCTCCCCAAGAGCCGCCTCAAGAGCGATGATGATCTGAAGAAGGTCCTAACCTACATGGGGTGGTCCAGCGACTCCTTCAACCATTTGGTCCGTGCCATCAAGCTCCCGTTCAAGAAGGAGCGCAACGGCGACATGGTGTACTTCTTAGCGTACGCCATGGTGGGACTGATCCCGCCTTTCCCAACATTCCTTTTGATGCTGCTGGACGTCTATGGTCTACAACTGTATCACTTGGCCCCCACTCTCATCTTATCGTGGTGACATTTGTCCATTTTTGTGATATGTGGGTCGGTATCCCCCCTGCGTTGAGCTATTCTGCACCTTCTTCACCATCCACACCACCGGCAAGGGGACTGAGTTTCTGGGCTTCTACTACTTCGTGAAGCGCAAGAACTGTCCCTTCAAATACTTGAAGTCATTTCCTTCCGGCAAATGGGATGATTGGAAGAAGGATTGGATCATCATTGCAGTGGAGGAGCATGAGAGGCTGAAGCTGCCCGAAGTTCTCCACAACGTTGACACCGACGCCTGGAGTGTAGTTCCGGTGCTGTCGGATGCCTTCAACCCTGTCTTGACCAGGATTCGCGAATGTGTGGAGCGTGGAGTGACCCCACAGATGATCTTCTGCAACTTCCTGGTCAATAGATGGGCTCCGTTGAAGAAAAGGGAGAAGCTCGCATGGGCCCTCAACAGCATGATGGATGACGACCAGATTGAAACCGGCCTGAGATCCAACTTGGATGACGCAGATTTGGAGCTTCATCTAAAGAAATTCCAGCATGGAATAGATGTCAAAGGCGACGACTTAGTTCCGTCGGTAGCTTGCCTCCCTTTGAACATGGAGGCACAGTTCGGCATGGATCTCTGGAGGAGTATGTTGGCGCTTGACGACCTTGGTGAGGTGGAAAGGCGTTAAACCACCAGATTGGTGATCCCTGGAGCTTCCCAGGGTGGTCCTTCCTCCGCCCAGAGCCGGAAGACTGAAGACCGCCAAGGGCAAGGGTAAAGAGCATGCTAAGCCCTCCAGTCGGAAGAGGAAGTTGAAGCACGCTGATGCGAGATCCGTCAGATCTGCTCCTTCCACGACGGCTCCTTCTCCCCGGCGGGGGAGGTCTTTTGCAGCTACCCCTGCCCCGGTGCCTACAACTTCAAGAGGTGTCATCTCTGTGCAGGCGACCCCGACCTCAGTGCCGGCTAGAAGCTCCATGTCTGGGAGTTCTTCCCGACGAAGAGAAGCTCCAGCCGAAAGGACTCCGGCGGCTGCGAGTGTTCCTCGACTGAGGTCTGAAGCAGCTGTCTCACAAGATTTGGTGGGATCTAGCTCGGGCCTCAGAAGAAGAGGTGCCGAGGTGACTGGGGTGGTAGCATCCCTAGGTATGCATTGATTGCTCACCCTAAAATGCTAATCTTGTTTTTGATGTGTCTTTATTCTTCTCTTCCCTTTATTTCTAGGGTGTCGAAGAAGGGACCGGGATCTTCAGCGCCAGTTTCAGTGGCTGGGGCTATACCTGCTAAAGCTCCGGCTTCAAGCGATGAGCCTCCTCGTCAAGCGGAAGCAAAAGTTGCGACAGCTTCGGCGCCAGCTGTCGTGATCTTGGACTTGGAGTCCTCACCCGAAGCTCCTATGGTAGCACCGGACCACAAGAGAGAAGTTGAAGATGTACCCCTAACGACAGTGGCGGAGGCTGATGCTCCAGCCCGGCGATGCTAGAAGTTCTGGCTTTTGAGCCGGATGTTGTTGAAGACCTGGCTGCTGAGCCAGAGGTAGTTGAAGCCCCGACTATTGAGCAATAAATGGTTGAAGATCCAGTGGCTGAGCCGAAAGTGGTTGAAGGTCCGGCGGTTTGAGCTGAGGTGGTTGAAGGTCCGGCGACTGAGCTGGAGGTGGTTGAAGGTCCGGTAGATAACCCGGATGTATTCGCCATGCCAGAGCCTGAGCTTGCCGCGGGTGAGGCCCCAGTCGAAGCCCCGGCTGTTGCTCTGGAGGTGGTGGTCCCGGAGGTACCTAGGCCAGAACCGGGGCAGCATGAGGAAGTGACGACAGGTCCTTCACCCTTAGTGCCCGTGACTAAAGGTCCGGAAGCGGCACCTTAAACTTCCGCGCCGAAGGTGGGAATTCCCCAAGCGGGTTCTTCCTCCGCTACTACTGAAGGGCTTCCTGAAAGTGGCCCTAGCGCTGCAGGAGTCCTGGGGTCCACTATTGTAGAGTGGGACCCAATTTTTGTGATAGAAAATTCTTTGGAGCCTGCAGAAATGGTCTCAGCAGATCCCAAACCTATCCCTCTGGCATTGTCCATAGGCAACAACTGCTCAAGTCTTCGATGGGTCCAACTTGCCTTCGATCATGAGAGCAAAGCCTTGGAGGATGTAAGACCTATGTGTGCTGAATACATTGGCTTGTAGTGAATACACTTGCTTTGACGATAAAAGTTTTGAATATAAAAAAAACATCTTTTTATCAAGGTCCGACTAGTTTTGTAAGCTCCGGCGGGAGCTTGGTCGTACTAGTTTTGTTAGCTCCGGCTCAAGCTCCGGGTTGCTCTGGCAAGGTTCGGAACTTGACCGCAATGCTTCTGTTTTTCATTTGCAATGTTTTGTATTTGCTTTACATCTCTAGAAAGATTGCTTAGTATTCATTTGCTAAGTATTTGGTGTGTTTTGGTTGATATGGATAATATCATGTTATTGTGGTTTTGCAACATGCTTATGTGAGGTTCTCACGTAAGGTGTTGTGTTCGGAACTAACTTGAGTAAGGTCGAGGACTTGGGCTCGTATGGATTGGTTGTTTATTCATGTGCAGGCGTTTCTTGAGTTCAAGACATGGCTGGTGACGGGATCCATTGGACTAGTCTCAGGGAGGAGATGAGGTCCCAACAACCAAATTCAGGAGGAATTGTGGTTGAGCTGATCAGGAGGTTGCGCAACATGATTGAGTCAAGAACAATGCATGTGAAAGTATCGTGGACGTCATTGGAAGATGTTTGCACATGTAAAAGGAGTGCATGGATGTGGCTACATGGTTCCGAGACGTGATGAAGAGATGTGGACGTAAATAGTTGGTCGGAAAGGTCCAACCGACTAGGTTATGGACTCAGGCTGCGGCTGAGTCGGGTTTGACTCAAATATGGAAAGATTTGAGTTAGTTATGATAGGATTTCGTGTGGGTCACGAATTTGAGTTTTTTAGGAATGTGAGATACGTTCCTAAGGTGTTTGGAAGTCTTAAGATTGATTCTATCTGCGTATAGAAGAATCCTAAGCAGTTATGGAAAGTTACGATTCATGAACAGAGTAGGATTAGGTTTCTGATTTGAGTTGAGTTGGCTTTCGAGCTGGTTATATAAGCAAAGGGAGACCAGAGCTCGTGGTGCACGACTTCGGGGCTGTTCCTCTTGTGTTCTGTTCAATAAAATTCGTAGTTTGAAGGAACTTTTGTGCCTTGTTCGTCTGACTTGTTCCACACAAGTTTTACTCGTCAAGTTTTGAGACAGCACTACCTTTCATCGGTGGTTTTATCATAACTCGAGTTTTACAGATCCAATTGACGTGATTCTTTTTGAGTTGTCTTCAGAACTTGATTATCGATCATCTTTAAAAATTTCACGGTCATTGGATTTCTGGTTTCTGATCTACACGCGTTTCTTTGCAGCATTCTAGAACTGTTTTTCTCGGGTAGGACAGATTGACCTTTGTTTGATCTTTCGATCATAACTTGAGTTTTTCTCGACGGATTTGAGTGATTCTTGTTGTATTGTCTGCGTGACTTGATTCTCTCTGATATCTATCTCTTTTGTCATGATAAAATATGTTTATATTAGTCTCACATACAATTTCTTTAACAGATTGTTTTTCTGCCGAAGGGGTTGGGGTTTAATTGTATCCGCTGCGTAAGATTTTTAAATCTACCATTCACCACCCTCTGGTAGCTTTTCACGGTGCTCTAATCTTTGTGATTTGCGCGCGTTTTTGACTAATCATCATGGAGAAGTACTCTGCCAGACCTTGTGTGTTCGCTGGTATTGATTTTTAGGTTTGGAAGGCACGCATGGAGGCTTTCATCCAGGCACAAGGCTTTGCAATATGGGAGAAGGTATACAAGTCTTACGAAGTGCCATCAAACGATCAAGTTACAGATACAAATCTGACAGATGTCGACAACAACAACAAGGCTCAGAACTTGATCATACAAGGATTAACACAAAGCAACTTCGACCGTGTTGCACACCTCCGATCTGCATATGATGTGTGGAAAGCACTTTGTGACTACCACGAAGGATCCAACACGATTAAAGAGGTAAGGAAAGACATGTTCAAGAAAGAATACATGCGCTTCGAGATGCAACCCGGTGAGTCTATTGATGACATTTTTGCTCGCTTTAGTAAGATTCTCAGCAACTTGCGTAGTGTCAATGTTAATTTTTTAGATGCTGAAAATGCTAGGCAATTGCTAAGTGCATTAGATATATCAATTTGGGAGGTGAAAGTCACATCTATCCATGAATCTACTGTCATGAGTTCACTTACTTTAGATGTGCTATATTCCAAGCTAAAAACTCATGAAATTGACATAATCTCACGTAAGAACCCCAACAAGTCTATTGCTTTTGTTTCTCAATGTGACATGCCTAGTTCCGGTCAAACATCATCTTGTGGTACACTTGCTTTGCTATCCTCTCTAACCCTTGAACATATTGAGGAGTTTCTAGAGGAGGAGCTAGCGCTCATCTCTGCCCGGTTCTCAAAAGCGTTGCAAAATGTGAGAAATAGAAGGAGAGGAAGCTCCGGACCTCAACGATGTTTTGAATGTGGTAAGACAGGATATTTTCGTTCAGATTGCCCTAACCTTTCAGATCCTACTTCCCGGGATGAAAAGAAAACAAGAACAAAGCACTCCTCTGCATAAGATATAAAGAAAAAGAAGGGTTTTACAGGACGTCAATTGGTGAGCAGTTTTATCTCAGCATTCTAGGAACTTGGCTCAAGCGACGTGGACATTGGAAGTGATAAAGATGAAGATGATTTGGCAAACCTGTGCTTTATGGCGGGCAAGTCAAGATCAAGTATGGAGGAGGCAGAACACAACAGCGACAATGAAGAGGTATGTCCTACTTGCGAAGAAATGTGTGATGCTATTTCTCGTGCCACTATTATTTTTAAGAAAAAGGACAAAAAGCTTAGGGATAGTGCTGCTAAAATTGAATCACTAGAATCTGAAATCAACCGTTTAAAAACTTGGAGTCCTAGTGATGATGCATGTCCCTCATGTGATTTAATATGAACAATTGTTCTCATTAAGAAGTGCACAAACCTCCACACTTGATAAACTTGAGTTAGAAATTGAAAAGAACAAAGAGCTTGCTGCACTTAATATTGGAAACTTAAAAGATGCTTCTTGTTCTACAATTGATTTGCGTTGTTCCAGTTGTGATGATCTTGATAAGAAACTGCAAGATGCTATGAATGAAATCTCTATATTGAACAATGCTTTACGTTGTCATGAAGTTAAATATTGTTCCAATTGCAAATTAAAAGGAAAAACTTCATGTGAAAAATTCCTTGATCTGTCCAATAAACTTGATAACATGCATAAGACATTTGATCGGTTTTGTAATGGGAATAAGAACCTAAACTTGCTGCTGAATTCATCCAAGTCTTGCAATGATAAAACTGGTTTAGGTTTTGATTCTCATGCTCATAATAGGCACATCCACCTAAAATTGTAAAGTCATTAGGAAGTGGTTTGATTCAAACAGTTCCTAAACAAAAAGGAGTGGTTTTCAAATCTGCAGGAGTGTTGTCTCATTCGGTTTCAAATAAAAATATTGCTTGCTCATCTAGACATGAACACAAAGTTAAATTTCATTGTACATACTGTGGTAGAGATGGTCATGTCATAGATTTTGGTTATATACTAGCTAAACAACAGGAAAGGGAAAGAATGGTTGCTATATCTCATAACTTTCACGCAAAATTTGCTGCACATATTGAACCGAATGTACAACCTGCTGTTTTGAGTCAGAAACATTCAAAGTTTACCTCCGGACCTTCTGTTTTTTCCTCCGGAGCTACTGATTTTTGTGCTATACAAAAAACACCTTATAGGTTAGTAGTTAAGAATAAAAAATCTCAAACTTTGACTCATAAACCTGCTGTTTTGTCTCAGCTTTCACGTGTTTTTCCTGCTGCACTCGCGTGACTCAGTACTGGATTCCTAAATGCCTTTTGACTAACCCCAGTATTGAGTCATCGACGTATTGTGCTTCTATGTAGGTTACATGTTTGAGGAAGGAGAACATTTGGATTGTGGATTCAGGTTGCTCACACCACATGACCGGTAACAAAGATTGGTTCTCCTCCCTCTCTTTTGTGTCATGTGCAGAGAAAGTTACTTTTGCCGATAATTCTTCAACTCTTATAATTGCTAAGGGTTCGGTTATAGTAAATGATCACTACACTTTGAAGGATGTGGCACTTGTAAAAAATTTGAAATACAACTTGCTTTCCGTTTCACAATTGCTAGATGGAAATCTGAAAATTATTTTCAATAAAAACTGCTGCAAAGTTGTAAGTTCAAATAGTGAGCTTATTTTTAACATGTCTCAGTTTGGAAGAGTTTTTAAAGATGATTTTGATATGTCTTCCTCTAAGCATAGGTGTCTAGTTGCTAATGATTCAAAGGACCTAAATTTTTGGCATCGTAGACTTGGTCACATAGGCTTTGATCACCTAACGCGTGTTAGTGCTCTTGATCGCATACGTGGGCTGCCTAAGCTTAAAGGGGACAAAGAAATTGTGTGCTCTTCTTGTAGACATGCTAAGATGGTTGCAGGTTCACATACTCCTCTCACAATGATCATGACAACTGAACCATGTCAACTTTTGCACCTTGACACCGTAGGACCTTCACGTGTTCAATCCTTCAGAGGTAAATGGTATGTACTTGTGATTGTTGATGATTATTCTAGATACACTTGGGTTTACTTTATGGCGTCTAAGAATGAAGCTTTTAGTCACTTTAGAACTTTATTTCTTAGATTATCAATTGATCACACAAGATCTTTAAAAGCAATTAGAAGTGATAATGGAACTGAATTTAAAAATCAATCTCTTGATCACTTTTGTGCTGAAAATAGAATAGATCATCAAATTTCTCCACCATATGTATCTCAACAAAACGGTGTTGTAGAAAGAAAGAATAGAACCTTAGTTGAGATGGCTAGGACTATGCTTGATGAATATCAAACTCCTAGGAAATTTTGGGCTGATGCATTAGCAACCGATTGTTATGTCTCAAATCATGTTTTCTTGCGTGCTAAGCTAGGTAAAACACCATATGAGCTCCGGTTTGGACATAGGCCTAGTGTTAGACACTTTCGGGTCTTTGGTTGCAAATGCTTTGTTAAGAAACATGGTAATCTTGATAAATTTGAACCTAGATCCATTGATGGCATGTTTCTTGGTTATCCATCTCATATTAGAGGCTACCGTGTGCTTTTACTTGACACTAACAAAATTGTGGAGACTTGTGAAGTGTATTTTGATGAGGCTAGCCCATGTACTAGCTCCGGTGTTGCAGGACCAGATCCATATCCTCAGAGGGAGGGTATTTTCAAAGATGAAGAAGAGCCGGTGATACTGCCTGGTAGTACCGAAGTTGACATGTGTCCAGCTCCGGACATTGAACAAGCTCCGGCTATCACCTATGCTGGTCTTGATCGTCCACAAGTCACAAGCTCATCAATCTATGATGAACCTAATGAAGAAGAAGCTTGTGAGACATCTGTTCCCCTACGGTTTTACAAAGATCATCCTCCACAACAGATGATTGGAAGCTTGCACAAACGAGTCACACGGTCCAGGTTTTGCGATTCAAACTCTTATGCTCATTCTGCTTTTGTTGCTTCTTTTGAACCCAAAGATATATCACACGAACTCACTAATGAATCTTGGATTATTGCCATGCAAGAAGAGTTAGAAAATTTTGAAAGAAGTAATGTTTGGAAACTTGTACCTCCACCTCAAGGTCACACTTTAATTGGAACTAAATGGGTATTTAAAAATAAACAAAGTGATGATGGGGTTGTGGTTAGGAATAAGGCTAGGTTGGTTGCTCAAGGTTTCACTCAAGTTGAAGGTCTAGATTTTGATGAAACTTTTGCTCCCATTGCTAGATTAGAAGCCATAAGAATTTTGTTAGCTTTTGCAGCATCTAAAGGTTTTAAGATATATCAAATGGATGTTAAAAGTGCTTTTCTTAATGGCTACATAGATGAGGAGGTTTATGTCAAACAACCACCAGGTTTTGAAAATCCAGATTTTCCTAATCATGTTTACAAACTGTCCAAAGCCTTATACGGTCTCAAACAAGCCCATAGAGAATGGTATGATAGGTTAAAAACATTCTTACTTGAAAAAGGGTTTACCATGGGCAAGGTCGATAAAACTCTTTTTGTGCTTAAGAATGTCAATGACTCATTATTCGTTCAAGTGTATGTGGATGATATTATCTTTGGTTGTGCTTCTCATGAACTTGTGTCCAAGTTTTCAGCAATGATGAGTTCCGAATTTGAAATGAGTATGATGGGTGAACTCACGTACTTTTTGGGGCTGCAAATGAAGCAAACAAAGGAGGGTGCCTTTGTGCATCAAACGAAGTATACAAAAGATCTCCTAAGGCGCTTCAACATGGACAAAAGCAAGCCTCTTCGGACACCAATGGGAATAGCAACAACACTTGGACTTGATGAAGATGGTGAACCCATGGATCAAAAAGAATATAGAAGCATGATCGGATCACGTTTATACCTCACGGCATCAAGACCAGACATACAATTCAGCGTATGTCTTTGTGCACAGTTTCAAGCCTCCCCACGTGCTTCACATCGTCAAGCCGTCAAAAGGATTCTCAGGTACTTAAATGGAACTCAATAATTTGGAATTTTTCTTCCTTCTTCCTCAATCGTTACTTTGAAAGCTTTTTCGGATGCTGATTTTGGGGGTTGTAGGGTTGATAGGAAAAGTACTTCCGGTGCTTGTCATTTTCTTGGTAATTCTCTTGTTGCTTGGTCCTCTAGAAAACAAAATTCAGTTGCACAATCCACAGCCAAATCTGAATTTGTAGCTGCTGCTAGTGCTTGCTTACAAATTCTTTGGATTGTTCAAACACTTAAGGACTATGGGGTTGATCTAGATAGTGTTCCACTGTTCAGTGATAACACTAGTGCCATTTGCATTGCTAAAAACCCCGTGCAACATTCTAGAACTAAGCACATTGACATAGGTATCACTTTCTCCGAGATAATGTTGAAAAAGGAAAAATTGTGCTTCACCATGTAGATACCGAACAACAATTGGCTGTCATTTTTACAAAACCTTTGGATTTCACTCGTTTTTGTTACATTCGTAGTGAAATAGGGGTTATGCATCCTCATGGCTGAAATTGAGGGGGAGTTTTGAAACTTAGGAAGTCTATGTGTGAATCTGAAATTAAAATAATATGAGCGTAATATTTCATACATATATGACTTTGTGATTCCTTTTACATGCTGAAAGTTCTTACTATATTACTCGTGTTATACATTTTGTAGTTTTGCCATGTCTAGTAATCTGAATAATTACCTACACTAAAACTGGTCATGGTAGAACTTTCTTGCTGTTTTGAACTTGTTACATGTTCACAAGTGCTTTTAGTCATTAAGAATTAATCAAGTAATCAACTCACATGTTGAGTTTTTATGAACAAATATAAATTGAGAAAAGATCAAGAGAATATGCATGCATCGCACTTCTTCTTTTCAGATGGCTTATCATTGCACTTAGATATGAACTTGGAAGAAGTTGTGTATGACTAAAACCATGTCCTTAAGCTTCTGATTGTCAAATGACATAGGCTTGGCTTGGTTGGTTAGAATAAGGCAGATGCGCATATAATCTCTTGCAAATATCATGTCATCTAAATTTATGCTTTGAAAAATAATAAAATGCAGTAACTAGTGTCATGCTTTCAGGTTTTGAAATAGTTAAGTTTGTGAGATCATGACTTGCTTAAATTGAAAATTACATTTGATCTCTAGCATGGCTTACACTACTTTATGTATTTCATTGATGTGATAATGTAAGGTACTTGATAGTATGACTTGGATGAGCTTTGTTTATATGTATATGTTATAATATGCTAATAACAACTAAAGATGGAGAGATAATTTGTTTATATGCTCATGACTTGCTGAATACAGTGTCAAAGGGGGAGAGATAAGCATGAAGAGAAAGAAAATATGTGCATAACGAGAGATAATAAAGGGGGAGAGATAATATAGGATAATTTTTGGATTTTCTTCTAATTTTATTATTAATTACAAAAAGGGGAGAAATTGTCTTCAAAACTTTTAATGAGAATAAGCCAATGTTCGGATTTCAAATGGTGTTGCCAATGCATTCATCAAGGGGGAGATTGTAAGACCTATGTGTGCTGAATACATTGGTTTGTAGTGAATGCACATGCTTTAACGATAAAAGTTTTGAATATCACCAAAACACCTTTTTATCAAGGTCTGACTAGTTTTGTAAGCTCTGGCGGGAGCTTGGTTGTACTAGTTTTGTTTGCTCCGGCTCAAGGTCCGGGTTGCTCTGGCAAGGTTCAGAACTTGACCGCAATGCTTCTGTTTTTCATTTGCAATGTTTCGTATTTGCTTTACATCTCTGGAAAGATTGCTTAGTATTCATTTGCTAAGTCTTTGGTGCATTTTGGTTGATATGGATAATATCGTGTTACTGTGGTTTTGCAACATGCTTATGTGAGGTTCTCACGTAAGGTGTTGTGTTTGGAACTAACTTGAGTCAAGTCGAGGACTTGGGCTCGTATGGATTGGTTGTTATTTCATGTGCAGGTGTTGCTTGAGTTCAAAACATGGCTGGTAACGGGATCCATTGGACTAGTCTCAGGGAGGAGACGAGGTCCCAACAACCAAATTCAGGAGGAATTGTAGTTGAGCTGATCAGGAGGTTGCGCAGCATGATTGAATCAAGAACAATGCATGTGAAGGTATCGTGGACGTCATTGGAAGATGTTTGCACATGTGCAAGGAGTGCATGGACGTGGCTACATGGTTCTGAGACGTGATGAAGAGATGTGGACGTAAAGAGTTGGTCGGAAAGGACCAACCGACTAGGTTATGGACTCGGGCTGCGGCTGAGTCGGGTTGGACTCAAATATGGAAAGATTTGAGTTAGTTATGATAGGATTTCGTGTGGGTCACGAATTTGAGTTGTTTAGGAATGTGGTATATGTTCCTAAGGTGTTTGGAAGTCTTAATATTGCTTCTATTTTCGTATAGAAGGATCCTAAGCAGTTATGGAAAGTTACGATTCGTGAACAGAGTAGGATTAGGTTCCTGATTTGAGTTGAGTTGGCTTTCAAGCTGGTTATATAAGCAAGGGAGCCCAGAGCTCGTGGTGCACGACTTTGGGGCTGCTCCTCTTGTGTTCTATTGAATAAAATTCGTAGTTTGAAGGAACTTTTGTGCCTTGTTCGTCTGACTTGTTCCAGACAAGTTTTACTCGTCAAGTTTCTGGACAGCATTACCTTTTGTCAGTGGTGTTATCATAACTCTAGTTTTACAGATCCAATTGATGTGATTCTTTTTGATTTGTCTTCAGAACTTGATTATCTATCATCTGTAAAAATTTCACGGTCATTGGATTTGTGGTTTTTGATGTACACGAGTTTCTTTGCAGCGTTCCAGAACTGTTTTTCTCGGGTAGGACAGATTGATTTTTGTTTGATCTTTCGATCATAACTTTCTCGACGGATTTGAGTGATTCTTTTTATATTGTCTTCGTGACTTGATTCTATCTGATATCTATCACTTTTGTCATGATAAAATATGTTTAGATTAGTCTCACACACGATTTCTTTAACAGATCGTTTTTCTGCCGAAGGGGTTGGGGTTTAATTGTTTCCGCTGTGTGAGATTTTTAAATCTACCATTCACCCCCCCACTCTGGTAGCATTTCACGTGCTCTTAGATCCTACAAAGGAGGAGCACCACACCTTGAGACGGTGGCAGACAAGACTCTATTTTGAGACCAGGCTTGCCCAAACGAGGCTGGCTGACCAGAAGGAGTGGATTAAGAGGGAAGGTCCGGTTAGAATACTGGGACAAGTTAATGGAGGAGAAGGAGAGGCGTTCCGGGCGCTCGACGCTAACTCTAGGGAGATCCTGGAGCAACACAAGGAGAGGCGTGACGCTGCTGACGAGCATCACGAAAAACTCACTCAATTGAATGAGGTTCTCTTGAAGCGCCGGGTGAACCAGGATGCGAGGGAGGAGAAGCTCCTTGAGCAGCAGGAAGATATGGTGAGGAGAGAGGCGGAGGTCACCCAGAAGTTGACTCTGGGTGAGAAAAATTTGGCAGATCGCAGCAAAAAGCTGGATCTATGGAAGGAGGAAGAAAGGAAAAAGAACTGAAAGGTGGGTCAAGATCTCTCGAAAAGAGAGTCTGACGTTGCCGCTAGGGACACTGCAAGGATTCTGGTTTATCGCAACGAAAAAATTCGTCGCGATAGGTTGTTTTTCATCGCAATAGGTCCCTGTTGCAACGAAAAAGAGCGTGGCGATATTTTTTACGAATCGTCGTAATAATTCCCGCGGTGATAGATTATTTGCGACGCCTTGGCATCCGTGGCGAATGTATGGTATTGCAACGATTTTACATCTGTCGGTATCCTGCGTACCGTATACCCATTGGGACTACAAAAATTCCAAACGAACTTCACCTGTCTGAGTTGAAGACCTGCGAGGCCCCACGTGTCATACAGGACCGGACCTGCCTCCCATCTATGGTTAGTCCCGGTGCTGCCACGTGTATACTGCAACCGGACCTACATCCCACGCATAAGATAGCTCCAGGCTAAACACCTGTGCGGCACCCCCGGACCTAACCCGTGATAGAGGGAAGCTCTGGTACCGACACGTGTACATCTACACTGGACCTACCCGTCCCAGACAGAAAGCTCCGAAGCTGCCACGTGTCCAACCGCCGGACCTTCAGACTCAACAATCGGACTGGTGGACCCCAATGGCTCGGACCTTCAAGGGGCAACCAAAGACTTCAAGACCTGATTAAGAGTCATTAATACAATATTAATGACACACGATCGGAAGGCCCTTAATACTAGTAACGGCACTGTCAGGGCCCGTTACCATGTTTTAAGGGTAATTAACCTCATTAATTGTGAACTAAGCATCAGTAACCGCCAGGGCCACATGTCGGGCCAGGCTAACGGTGTAACGACCAATCCTTGTACTATAAATGGACTGGTCGACGATACACAGGGGAGATCTCTCCAGAAGCTCTTGACCCTTAGACGCTCAATTCAACAACTACACACCCCGTGGAGTAGGGTATTAGGCTCGGGCGCCCTGAACCACGTAAAATCTTGTGTATACTGGCCATCGTGTTCTGAATATCTGCGCGCCCAATACCAAACTACAAACTCCGTGGGCTACTAACAGTAGTACCGGGAGAATTGCGGGAATAACACTCCGACAGTTGGTGCGCCAGGCAGGGGCGCCCGAGATTCAAACATGGTGAACTCCGCTGCTGGATTGTCAAACAGCAATCCTGCTGGAGGCAATCCCTCCAACATGCAGCTGCCAGTAGGTGATGTGGCTCCAACAGGAGCCATGCCACCGCCGCCACCGTCCGGACCGGCGAATCAAGCTAGACAGCGGGATGGGGCGTCTGCGTCGATCACGGCATCGGCCAACAACAACCCTGAACACGCGCTCCATGTTGCGCATGCTCTTCTCCAACGCCCACTGCCTCCAGGTGCATCCCAGGGTGCAATGGAGCAGTGGAGGGCTGATGTAGAATATTTGGTTGCAGCAGCAGCCGATCGCATCAGCAACCAAGGTCCTCCCCCCTCAGGGTGGGCCCCATCGCAGCATCAGACCGTGTCGGGCAGACTTGGCCCACACGCTTCCCAACATAGGAGGCGTGCTGTGTCTCAACAAGCGACGTTGTTGCCTTCCGGGGTGCGACACACCCATACAGTAACCAGGCTTTCAACTCACGACCTCCGGGCGGAGCTTGATCACCGTTACTGTCAACAGGATGGCCGCGTCCATATCGAGCGCGCTCGCGAAAGACGAGAGGCTCGAGACAGTCCTGATCCCGAGGGAGTAGGAGGAGGCTGTTCTGCCCTGGTCATGCACCTACGCATGGTTAGATGGCCACAAAAGTTCCGGCCTCACCTGCCATAGAAATTTGACGGGACTGTCAATCCGGCTGAGTTTCTCCAAATCTACTCCACCACAATCCTTGCGGCCGGAGGCAACGAGGCCGTAATGGCCAACTATTTCCTCGTGGCTTCGACTGGGACCGCCAGGTCCTGGTTCATGAGCCTTCCGTCCGACTCCATCAACAGTTGGGCGGAACTGTGCCAACAGTTCACCGCCAATTTCGGGAGTTCATACACCCGACCAGGCATCGAACTAGACCTTTTTGCTTTCAAGCAGAAGGGGGGAGAGTCTTTGCGGTCCTTCATCTAGAGGTTCTCCCGGGTATGAAACACTATTCCTTATATCTGAAAGTGCATCTAGGACTCCCTTGTGGGTTTTGGATGATTTATGACAAGCAATTGGGATCCTAACCTCTTTGTTGAGATGAGTGCAGGTTTTTAATAGAAAAATGAGCAAAGTGCCAAAAAGAAGGAAGAATGAGAAGCAAAGTGGAAATGAGCTCAAGGAAGAAGAATAGTAGATCATTGTGTATGGAGTGTGTTAAGAAAACACATCCCAAGAGCTCAATCACAATTAAACACACACATTACACAAAGTTACACAGGACCGGACTAGTCCGACTAACACCAGACTAGTCCGATATCCTTTCTGCACAAAATCAGACATGTCCGATATCCATCGGACTAGTCCGATATATCTCTGACTAGAATCGGACTAGTCCTCCCCAGTGCAGACTAGTCCTCAAATCACTTCACAAGTCACACAAAATCGGACAAGTCCGATCACAACCGGACTAGTCCGATATTCTCTCTGGTCCAAATCGGACAAGTCCGATATTTGCACGGACTAGTCCGAAATACCCTCTGAACTAAATTGGATAAGTCCTCCAAGTGCAGACTTGACATCCTATACACTTAGGGTTTCACATGTCTGGACAAGTCCGATGACTATCGGACTAGTCCGAAGATTTTCAGTAGCGAGATCGGACAAGTCCGTTCCTAGCCGGACTAGTCCAATATTTCGGTACACTTAGGGTTTGCTACACACAGCACACCGGACTAGTCCGGTGACCACCACAGACTAGTCGGATCTTTCTGAACCCTAAAGGTCACTTTTAGAAACCCATATAAATAGAGTTGCACGGCCATATTTTACAATCTCTCAAACCCTAGTGCCGTCACACCTCCCAAGAGCATCAAAAACCACATCTCTCCACGAAATTAAGTGCAACAAAGATCAATCCCTTGGGGATTCACTCTAGTTCATTGGAGAGACACGTTCAACACCACTTTGAGCTCTTGGTTTGATTCTCCAACACACTCCTGCGATTTAATTGTAATCTTTTGAGTGTATTCTTGGTGGTATTTCGTGTTGTAATCCATTGTAGCTCTCAACGTGTGAGAAGGCCCCTTGAATTTGGTTATTCACCCCTTTGAGATAAGTGGAAGAGGATGGGCCTTCGTGGCGATCCGACGAGGGTAGGGTTGGAGAAGACCAGGTCGTTTTGTGGACTCCTCAACGTGGATGTAGGTTGCCTCTATGGGAAGCGAACCACGGGATAAATCTCTTGTGTTTTTCTTTTGTGTTAATTGTCCTTTACATTATATCAATCTAGGGTTTCAATTGATCTTGATTACTTTACGTTGAAATATCAATTATAAGATTGAATTGTAATATAACCTGATTCATAACCTTGTAACAATTTGTTTAATCATATATTTCCGCTGCATATATTGAAAAATAAAGTTAATCGATCAAACCTAATCAGTCTAGTCCGTATACACCGGTCTAGTCCGCACTTTACCGGACTAGTCCGATTTCTCTGGTTTTGATCTGGTTGTTAAGTTTTGCAGGATCCTACAATTTTTAAAAAGGCCTATTCACCCCCCTCTAGGCCACATTCTATTGGTATCACAGCGGGTTCTTCAAGAAAGAGACTAATCGCTCGAAGGAGATCATGTCGGACATGAAGGACATCCACAAGAGCAACAACCAAGAGAAGGTCGATGATGAAAAGAACCTCAAGGTGGAGAAGCTCCTCGAAGCCATTCAAAACATCGAGGACGACGATGTTGAGACGCTGGAACTAAAGGCGCTCCTAAGAAAGAAGAAACTTTCCAAAGGAAAAGTAAAAGTTGAAGAGAAGAACAACGGGATTAGTCACACCGACAACTTTCGATATCCTTTTAACTATGATCGTCTAAATTCCAATAACAATCATTATTTATCTATCCCACTTGGAAAAGCCCCACACTTCGATGGAAGTGATTACTCAATGTGGAGGCAAAATATGAAAATGCATCTAATTTCCCTCAATCCAAGTTTGTGGCATATTGTGTGCACAGGGATATATATCCCGGATGACGACGAAGAGCTCACCCCCAGCCAAGGGCAGGCAATTCACCGAAATGCTCAAGCCGCAACCGTAATTACCTCTTCACTCAGTCGGGATGAGTTTACCATGTGGATGGGCTCGAAATTGCAAGGGAGATATGGGACACACTACAAACTGCACATGAAGGTGACCGACATGTGCGTGAAGCAAAAATCGAAATGATTGAAGGCGAGTTAGGAAGATTTGCAATTGAAGAAGACGAGTCACCCCAAGACATGTACAATTGATTGAAGACACTCGTCAACAAGGTCAGATCATACAGAAGTAAGAAATGGAATGACCACGAGGTGGTAAAGCTCATCCTTAGAGCTTTTATGCCTCGCAACGTCACACTATGCTCCATGATCAGAGAAACCCCCAGATACAAAAGGTTGACTCTGGATGAACTGCTTGGAAAGATCATCAACTTCGAGATGATGGAAAAACAAGCAAAACATGTCAAGGAGATTGCCGACCTCACCTCAGCAATGAAGAAAGGGGTTGCTTTGAAGTCCGCTCTCAAGATCCTATCCAAAGAAGCTAGAGAAGCACAACTAGAGGAAGATAGTGATGATAGGAGCAGTGAATTGGACGAAGAAGACATGATATTGTTCATGAAGAAATTCAAGAGAATAATGAAATAGAGACGAGGTACAAAGTCAGGCGAAGGAAAGTACAAGGAAAGAACGAAGCCAAAGTTGAGGCGGGCATGCTATAATTGTGGTGAGTATAACCACTTTATAGTTGATTTCCCATATGAGGAGGACAAGAAGAAGACGAAAGAAGCCAAGCCTCAACCCAAGAAATTCTTCAAGAAGAAGAAATAAGCCGAACAAGCGCACATTGGGAAAGAGTGGGACTCAAATGATGAGTCCTCATCGTCCGAAGAAGAAGAGATGGCTAGCATAGCCATCGAGAAGACATCCAAGAAGTCTACCCTTTTCCCTACACTTGGCGCATGGAAGGGAGATGGCACTTGCCTTATGACAAAGGAAGGTAAATGCAAGGTAACCATTAAACCCCCTTCCGTGCATTCCTATTCTAGCGATGATGAACTCAATAGTGATAATGAGGACATGCTTATTGGACTAGATAGGAAAATAGCTACTAAAATGAAATTTTTGCTTGATAAACTTGTCGAGAAGGAGAGGTTAATACATCATCAAGAGGACATGGTCATCTCCCAAAAGGAGGAATATGTCAAACTTGACAAACTTCTAGAACTTGAAAAGGAACGAAGCAAATCACTAGAGCTTGACTTAGCTTCGAGCAAGGAAACTTGCTCGGAGCTAACCGACTCAAATGCCACAATCAAGGACCAACTTGCTGACCTGATCAAGGTTAACAAGATCCTTGAAGTGCAGGTTGAGTCACTCAAGCTGAGTGAACCTTCCTCCTCTTGAAGTTCACCTTCTCAACTAACTCAAACTGATTTTGCTCATGCTTGCACATGTAAGAAAAGTGACACCAGTTTGATGGATAAGCCAACTTCTACAAAGGAAAAACATCCTGCCCAAAGTGGCATATTTGACAAGAAGAAGATCAAATATGCACGTAGTGCATACTTGGTCAAAAGACCTCCAAATGTCAAATATGGCATTGGTTATTCTTATGGTGAAAAGCAACATGCTAGAAGCCATACGAATAAAAAGGAGAGGATTACCTTTGTAAAAGGAAGGCCCTCTCAAATTGGAAAGTCACAGCTTAAGACAGCAACTACACATGAACATCAGACTAGTCCAGTCGGTGTCCGGACAAGTCCGGTCCTTCGAACAAGTCCGACCCCCCAGACTAGTCTTGTACATAAACAACAACAGCTATTGTCTAAAGCTTTTGATGCCTCCTATGTGTTAATGAGAAATAATTTTGGCAAGGTTTATGCTCATTATGTTGGGCAACACCATGGGAACACCAAGTCTCATGTGTGGGTGCCCAAACGCATTGTAACTAACCTCCAAGGACCCAAGCAAGCTTGGGTACCTAAAACCAAGGCTTGATTTGTTTTTGTAGGCCTATTCCTATGGTGGATCTAAATGGGTGCTAGACAGTGGCTGCACCAATCATATGACCGGGGAAAGAAGAACGTTCGTGGAATATGAGGAGAATGAGGACCCAAACGAGGGCATCTACTATGGATATAATAGTCAAGGAAGGGTGCTCGGTACCGGTAAAATTGCAATATCCTCTAAAAACACACTTTGTCATGTTTTACATGTTGAATCTCTAGATTATAACCTATTGTACATATCTCAATTATGCGACAAAGGTTATAATTGCTTGTTCACTAACGAGGGTGTGAACGTTTCTAGGAGGAGTGATGGTTCTGTTGCATTCAAGACTATGTTAAAGGGAAAGCTCTATGTTGTTGACTTCAACAAGGATAAAGCTGAACTTGACACATGCTTGATTGCAAAGACCAACATGGGTTGGCTGTGGCATAGACGGCTAGCGCATGTTGATATGAGGAACTTTCAAAAACTCCTCAAAGGCGATCACATCCGAGGTTTAAAGGATGTTGTATTTGAGAAAGACATGCCCTGTAGCGTGTGCCAAGCCAGGAAGCAAGTTGGAGCACCTCACCCCGCCAAAAATGGCATGACTACAACAACACCACTCGAGCTGCTACACATGGACTTATTTGGTCCAATAGCCTACATAAGCATCGGCGGTAACAAATATGGTTTACTTGTCGTTGATGACTTTTCTCGCTTCACTTGGGTTTTCCTTTTGCATGATAATTCAGAGACACAAAGCATACTCAAGAAGTTCTTCAAGCGAGCTCAAAACGAATTCTCATTAACAATCAAGAATATTCGAAGCGACAACAGCACGAACTTCAAGAACACGCAAGTGGAGGAGTATCTTGATGAAGAAGGCATAAAGCACAAATTTTCAGCGCCGTACTCCCCACAACAAAACGGAGTAGCCGAAAGAAAGAATCGAACACTCATAGAGATGGCAAGAAAAATGCTCGATGAGTACAAGACATCGGATCGATTTTGGGCGGAAGCGATTAACACCGCTCGCCATGCAGTAAATTGACTCTATCTTCATCGACTACTCAAGAAGACATCATATGAGCTACTCACTGGTAACAAACCAAATATTTCATATTTTCAAGTTTTTGGTTCTCCATGTTATATCTTGAACAAGAATCCTAGGACTTCAAAGTTCATTTCGAAGTCCGATGAAGGTTTCTTGCTTGGTTATGATTCGAACACTAACGCCTATCGTGTTTTCAACAAGACCTCCGGACTTGTTGAAGTAGCACGTGACGTAGTGTTCGATGAGACTAATGGCTCCCAAAAGGAGCATGTTGATCCATGTGAACTAGGTAAAGAAGAAGCTCCTTGTCAAGCATTGAAAAGAATGGCTCTAGGTGAGGTTCGACCACAAGAGCCACCTCCACACGTACATGAGGGAGATGAACCACAAGAGGAGACCAACGATCAAGGGGGAGCTTCAACACAAAATCGACCACAAGAATATGAAGATAATCGACAAGTCAACGAAGGCAATCACATAGGGGGAGAAGCAAATGATCATGAAGATACAACTCCTCAAGTGCCACACCCAAGAGTACACCAATGCGTCCAAAGGGATCACCCAATCAACAACATCATCGGTGACATCCAAAAGGGAGTAACCACTAGATCTCGCATAGCTAACTTTTGTGAACACTATTCATTTGTATTCTTTTTGGAACCACGCAGGGTTGAAGATGCATTGAAAGATCCGGACTGGGTGGTGGCAATGCAAGAAGAATTGAACAACATCAAGCGGAACAAGGTGTGGGAACTTGTGGCAAGACCCAATGCAAACTCGTTGGCACAAAGTTGGTCTTCCGCAACAAACAAGATGAACACGGGGTGGTGACAAGGAACAGGGCACGACTTGTGGCCAAAGGGTATTCACAAGTCAAAGGTTTGGATTTTGATGAGACCTTTGCTCCAGTAGCTAGGCTTGAATCTATTAGAATATTACTTGCATATGCTACTTACCATGATTTCAAGCTGTATCAAATGGATGTGAAAAGCGCCTTCCTCAACGGACCAATCAAGGAAGAGGTGTACGTGGAGCAACCACCCGGGTTTGAAGACGAAGAGTTCCCCGACCACGTATTTAAATTGCGTAAGGCTCTCCACGGCCTCAAACAAGCTCCTAGAGCTTGGTATGAGTGTCTTAGAGATTTCTTAATTGTAAATGGCTTTAAGATTGGCAAAGTATATTATACACTATTTACGAAAATTTTTGATAATGATCTTTTTATTTGTCAAATTTATGTTGACGATATAATCTTTGGGTCAACTAACCAATCTTTTTGTGAAGAATTTAGTAAAATCATGATAGATAGGTTTGAAATATCAATGATGGGAGAATTAAAGTACTTCTTTGGATTCCAAGTGCGGCAAAAGAAGGAAGGGACGTTCCTATGAAAAACCAAGTACACGCAGGACATACTTAAGAAGTTTGGCATGGACAAGGTGAAGCCCATAAAAAACCCCCCATGGAAATGAATGGCCACTTAAACCTCAATGAAGATGGACCTAGCGTCGACGAAAAGGTATATCGCTCCATGATTGGATCTCTACTCTATATGTGCATCTAGGCCAGATATTATGTTGAGTGTATGTTTGTGTGCAATATTTCAAGCCAATCCTAAGGAATGTCACTTGACAGACGTAAAAAGGATCTTGAGATACTTGGTTCATACACCTAACCTTGGTCTTTGGATGTCACTTGACAGACATAAAAAGGATCTTGAGATACTTGGTTCATACACCCAACCTTGGTCTTTGGTACCCAAAAGGCTAAAAATTCAATCTCATTGGTTACTCCGATGCATATTATGCCGGGTGCAAAGTAGATAGAAAAAGCACCTCCGGTGCATGCCAATTCCTAGGGAGATCCTTAGTTTCTTAGTCCTCCAAGAAACAAAATTCCATTGCCTTATCCACACCCGAAGCGGAGTATGTTGCAGAGAGGAGTTGTTGTGCACAACTCCTTTGGATGCGACAAACTCTAAGGGACTATGGTTACAATATGAACCATATTCCACTCCTTTGTGACAATGGAAGTGCCATCAAAATTGCCCACAACCCAGTTGAGCACTCCAGAACTAATCACATAGACATAAGACATCACTTTTTGAGAGATCATGCCATGAAAGGAGACATAGCCATTTCCAATGTCAATACCCAAAAACAATTGGCCGACATATTCACCAAGCCACTTGATGAAAAGCGTTTTTGTGAACTCCGAAATGAACTAAATATCCTTGATACTCGGAGTGTGGCTTGAAATGTTGCATACCTGTATGAATCCTTCAAATATGTTGATTGGATTGTGAACATTATCTCTCTCATTTTTCTCCGAAAAACTATGTCAATTACTAAATCTTGATGAATTATGATCATTGCTTGTTTGTTGTATGCTTACTGGTTATATTCATCGAGATTATTTGATTTGTTTTGCCTCTTTATTTTCTAATTATGAACCTTCAAATATAGGCTATAAAATTCTTGCCTGGTGACCACGGACTAGCCGTGGTTGCCCGGACTAGTCCGCCCATGCAGACTAGTCCGTAGAGTGCCGATTAGGCTGGACTAGTCCTCTAGACAATGGACTAGTCCGATATAGTCCCTGGAAAAGTTCAGACTAGTCCGGTCATCTCCAGACTTGTCCGATTTTTTGTGTCCATAACCCTAGCCGCCGCCAAACCCTAATTTCTTCACCTCCACTCTTGCCTCACACGTTCTCTCTCTTTGTGCTTGAGCTACTAAGGCGATTTCTTGCTACCTCCACCAAAAAGCTTCGCGTTTGGGCGGAAATCAAGCTTGTCCACTTGACGGTTGAAGCTAGCGGACTTGTCCGGCCTTCAACACCCTCATCTCCAAGTTTCAAGCAATTGTTCCGGTAATTTTCGCTGAAACCCTAGAAATTCCAAATTTCTTCATTGTTGATCAAATAGCATAGCATATTTCACTATGTACATGCCTCCTTGATGTATTACATGTATGCTACACTTGTTGTGCATTAGGAATCAACTTTTGTCTAGTCTCTTAGGTTTTTGAGGATGAACATCGGACTAGTCCATTCCATGCACGGACAAGTCTGGTCCCCCGGACTAGTCCGTGCCTGTGCATCGGACAAGTCCGATGTTTCTAAACTCAAAACCTAATTCTTCAATTCCTCAATGCCATTCCTTGCTATCCTTTCACACCTATGCCTTGTATCATTCATTATAATTCATGCCACTCATTCTCAAGTCATGTCGAGCTCGGGCAATGATGTCTCCGACTTTGAGGCCGAGATGGACCACGAGGTGGCACCTTGGACCTCGACGGGTCTTGGCAAGAAGCGCCAAGAAAGACCGTCCGAGCCAGCTCAGTCTCCTCCACGGGCTCGGAGGAAAGTGCTAGCTAAGAAATCATCCTCCAAGGTGCCTGCTTATGGGGCTACCACCTGCGGTGGCCCTAGCGCGGCAAGTGCCCGCCTAGCAAAAGGCAAGGGCAAAGGAATAGCAACAAGTCCGGTTGGCCCGTTGAAATTCCATGCTCCAAGGGAAGGGGTCCGGGACCCCAATTAAGAGAAGTTCAACGGAAGGGCAGTGACTCGGCGGCAAAATTCATGAGCATCGATTGGTATGGCCGACCGAAGCAAGCAGCTGATGAAAGATTCTGGTGCAACTTCCATGTTGATTACTACAAATCGGTGTATCTCCCAATGAAGACACCAGTTGTGCGCAGTCAGTGGATTGACTGGGCACATTTTGAGAAGAAGAGCTGCTCACCATTCACTGAGGTAGTGAGAGCCATTGAGAGGCATGGACTGAGAGATCTTTTCGCCTTCAGGAATAACTGGAACTATGAAGTGATTGCAGTTCTTTGCAACCTGTCACATCTCTAGTGAGGATGAGGAGAGTGTCACTTGGATGACCCATGGATCCAAGTACAGTATTACTCAGGATGATTTTGCTAACCTGCTTCACCTTGACACCACAAGATCTGATTGCTTGGTCATACACAACATAGGTGTCATTGACAAGGATAAGATGAAGTTCATATTTGAGACAAACTCAAAGTTCAACGCTCCCTCCACAAAAACATGAACCATTCTTTGTGGTGCTGAACAGAGTTTTGAGGAAGACGATTGCTCCTAATGATGGAGATGCTGGGAGTGTGCAAGGATACCTCAATACTCTGATGAGGTTCATAATCAAGGACCACCCATTTGATGTGGCGGAATACATTTGGAATGACATGGTCAATATATCCTGCACTCCCAATAGGTCTTGTGGATATGCTCCTTATCTAATGTTTGTGATTGAAAAACTCACCGGGATTGAGTTTGTGAAAGATGTGGAGCATCTCCCTTTGAGGCCTAAAATGCCCCAAAAGCTGAGTGTGCAGGCTGCTCCCTCACCGGCCTCCAGTCCTGAGGCACCGGCCAGGAGAAGAGAAGATGTAAGGGCTGCCCCTGCTTCTAGTGCATCCCCTCAAAAAGGTTCAGCCAGCGGTTTTCTCAAATATTTGACTGCGATCTTTTCCTCTTGCAAAAAGGCCGAAGTGAAGGCCCATAAGCTCAACAAGAAAAGAAAGGAGGACATGAAGTATATCAAGGCAAATGTGAAGCAAATCTGCCAGAAACTGGAGATTGAGCCAATTGGGTCTCCAATAATCTCTGAACACTCAGATTCTGATTTTCTGAGCTCGGGCCCTTAACCCCCTCCGAGCTTGCATACTTTGGCGTTGGGGGCTCGAGTAGCACCGCACCTCCTCCTCCTCCTCCTCCTCATCAAGCTGAAGATGAAGATGATGATGAAGACGATGAGAGGACCGACAGCGAAGAGTGAAGACCTTAGGACCCTCCTCTCCTTCTTTTTGGTGTCTTGATGCAAAAGGGGGAGAGATTGAGGGGGAGTCTTAGTCTTAGCTGTAGTTTGCGAGGAGAGAGCCCTATGCTATATTTCTTTTAACTCTTTTGTGGCTTGTAAAGTTTTAACAATGATCTTATGTTAATTATGCTTCTGTGATGCAATGATTTGATCCTTTGAGTAGTATTCATGAGAACTGTGATTTTGCTCTAGAATGACATATATGCTTGCTATTGGGTAATTAATGTCAATTATGTCATTCTCAATGTTTCAGTGCGCTTAGTTATGCATCACACCATAAAGAATGCACATATGGACTATGCTTTCACTACTTGATGTATTTTGGACTCATATGTGCATACTTTATGAAAATCTCAATTTTTATCATATTTTGTGAAATCTCAATTGGTTGTCATCAATCACCAAAAAGGGGGAGATTGAAAGTGCATCTAGGACTCCCTTGTGGGTTTTGGATGATTTATGACAAGCAATTGGGATCCTAACCTCTTTGTTGAGATGAGTGCAGGTTTTTAATAGAAAAATGAGCAAAGTGCCAAAAAGAAGGAAGAATGAGGAGCAAAGTGGAAATGAGCTCATGGAAGAAGAATAGTAGATCATTGTGTATGAAGTGTGTTAAGAAAACACACCCCGAGAGCTCAATCACAATTAAACACACACATTGAACAAAGTTAAACAGGACCAGACTAGTCCGACTAACACCGCACTAGTCTGATATCCTTTCTGCACAAAATCGGACAAGTCCGATATCCATCGGACTAGTCCGATATCTCTCTGACTAGATTCGGACTAGTCCTCCCCAGTGCGGACTAGTCCTCAAATCACTTCACAAGTCACACAAAATCGGACAAGTCCGATCACAACCGAACTAGTCTGATATTCTCTCTGGTCCGAATTGGACAAGTCCGATATTTGCACGGACTAGTCCGAAATACCCTCTGAACTAAATCCGACAAGTCCTCCAAGTGCGGACTTGTCATCCTATACACTTAGAGTTTCACATGTCCGGACAAGTCCGATGGCTATCGGACTAGTCCGAAGATTTCCAGTAGCAAAATCGGACAAGTCCATTCCTAGCCGGACTAGTCCGATATTTAGGGACACTTAGGGTTTGCTACACACAGCACACCGGACTAGTCCGGTGACCACCACAGACTAGTCCGATCTTTCAGAACCCTAACGGTCACTTTTAGAAACCCATATAAATAGAGTTGCACGACCATATTATACAATCTCTCGAACCCTAGCACCGTCACACCTCCCAAGAGCCTCAAAAACCACATCTCTCCACGAAATTAAGTGCAACAAAGAACAATCCCTTGGGGATTCACTCTAGTTCATTGGAGAGACACGTTCAACACCACTTTGAGCTCTTGGTTTGATTCTCTAACACACTCTTGCGATTTAATTGTAATCTTTTGAGTGTATTCTTGGTGGTATTCCGTGTTGTAATCCAAGGGAGCTCTCAACGTGTGAGAAGGCCCCTTGAATTCGGTTATTCACCCCTTTGAGATAAGTGGAAGAGGATTGGCCTTTGTGGCGATCCGACGAGGGTAGGGTTGGAGAAGACCCGGTCCTTTTGTGGACTCCTCAACGTGGATGTAGGTTGCCTCTGTGGGAACCGAACCACGGGATAAATCTCTTGTGTTCTTCTTTTGTGTTCATTGTCCTTTACATTATATCAATCTAGGGTTTAAATTGATCTTGATTACTTTACGTTGAAATATCAAGTATAAGATTGAATTGTAATGTAACCTGATTCATAACCTTGTAACACTTCTTTTAATCATATATTTCTGCTGCATATATTGAAAAATAAAGTTAATCGATCAAACCTAATCAGTCTAGTCCGTATACACTGGACTAGTCCGCACTTTACCGAACTAGTCCGATTTCTCTGGTTTTGAACTGGTTGTTAAGTGTTGAAGGATCCGACAATTTTCAAAAAGGCCTATTCACCCCCCTCTAGGCCACATTCAATATCTCCAGCACCTCTGTTATTGTGGCATTTAGACAAGGCGTACGAGACAAGAAGATGTTGGAGAAGCTGGCGACCAAGGAGATCACCAGCGTCATGGAACTCTTCAGCTTAGCAGACAAATGCGCCAAAGCTGCAGAGGGCCGTGAAATGCACTCCCAACCACCTCCGGAGGACAACAAAAAATCCTCCATGGGTGAAGCCACTACCTCCAGGAGTGGCAAAAAGAAGAAAAAGTCCAACGGCAAGAAAAGGCCGTCAGCCGGCACACCAACTGTTGCAGCTGCCGCAGCTCCGGGTGGACGGGGGCCACGCCCCGAGAAACGACCTCAGCCATCATCTAAAGACGGTGGCAGCTCCAAGATGTGGTGTCCCATACACAAGTCGAACAGCCACAACCTGGAAGACTGTCGGGAGGTCCAGAACCTTGCCGAGCGCTACAACAAGCGCCGAGAAGAAGTTCCTTTCCGTCAATGGGAAGGAAAATAGAAAGTTGACGAAGCTCCAGCTGAAGAGGAGTTAGGCTTTCTAGACCCTAAAAAGGTCTTGAAGGTTGTTTACACCTCCGTCGACGACGACTCTGACGTCTCCGACAATGAACGTCGGAAAACCATGAACACCATCTTTGGTGGATCGTGGGACATCACCTCCCGTCGTGTCCTCAAGACTATGTGGCGGGACATGGCCTCAGTAGCTCCTACTGCCAGGGAAGAGTCGCACCGGAAGTGGATGGACACTGCCATCACTTTCGATGCTTCGTACTGCCCTCGGAATATGACCGGAGCTGGCCAACTACCATTGATGGTATCACCGACCATCAACAACATCCAACTCCACCATGTAATGGTGGACGGAGGTTCGAGGCTGAACCTCATAAGCTTTGAAGCTTTCGTCAAGCTTCAGCTCCGACCTTTGGACCTTCGCCCCTCTCGACCTTTCTCCAGAGTAGGTCCGGGGGACATAACCCCACTCAGTGCAATTACTCTTAAGGTGACCTTCGGGACCTGGAAGAATTACCGCACTGAGAAGTTGGTCTTCGACGTGGTGCAGATCAACTTACCCTTCAATGCCATTTTGGGCAGGCCAGCCTTATACAAGTTGATGGGTGCTGCTCATTGTGCCTACTTGGTGTTGAAGATGCTAACACCAGCTGGTGTTCTCCAGATCCGTGAAGATCGCACCGCCGGAGTGACAGCTCTAGAAGAACTCGACGCGCTTGCTACAGTGCATGAGGAAGAATCCGGAAAGGAGCAAGCTCCAAAACCTCCGAGCATTCGTCATCGAGGCTCAATATCCGCACCTCGCGTGCAACCAAGCGGCGACACCGACATTCCCGTCAAAGTCATCCAAATCGATTTCGACGCTGCTCAGACCACCCATATATCGGGAGGTCTGAATGAAAAATAGGAACTCGCGCTCATCACTTTCCTCCGGGCTAATGTCGACGTGTTTGCCTGGCAACCGTCACAAATGCCTGGGATCCCTAGGGAAGTGATCGAGCATAATCTGAAGATCTATCCTGACGCTCGGCCTGTACATCAGAAGCCTTGGAAGCAATCAGTAGAGCGACAGAACTTCATATGTCAAGAAGTGAAGAAGTTGCTCGAAGCTGGATTCATCCGAGAAGTCTTCCATCCAAAATGGCTGGCAAACCCAATCGTTGTACCCAAGACCGGCAGGAAGCTTTGGATGTGTATCGACCACACTACACTAAATAAGGCATGTCCAAAAGATCCATTCCCACTACCTAGAATAGATCAGATAGTGGATTCCACCCCCGGGTGTGTATTACTGTGTTTCCTACATGCATATTCTAGGTACCATCAAATCAGAATGTCTAGGGAAGATGAAGAGCATAGATCCTTCATCACAGTAGATGGATTATATTGTTACGCTGCCATGCCATTCAGTCTCAAAAATGCTACTTTAACATTTGTACGAGCCATGTACAAAACTTTTGGAGAGCTTATTAGAGACGTAGTGGAAGTGTATGTCGATGACATCGTCGTCAAGATCAAGAACAAGGAGTCATTCCTTGACACCTTGCAAGCTATCTTCAACAAGTTGCGAGTCACTCGCACGAAGCTGAACCCAGACAAGTGTGTCTTCGGGGTTACCTATGGAAAACTTCTAGGTTTCTTGGTGAACCACCGAGGAGTAGAAGCAAACCTGGCAAAGATAAAAGCTATTGAAGACATGCGGCCAACAGCCCACATCAAGGATGTCCAGAAGCTGACTGGATGTCTAGCTGCCCTCAACCGGTTCATCTCAAGACTGGCAGAACGGGCGCTACCCGTCTTCAAGCTATTGAGGAAGTCCGGACCATTCCAATGGTTTGAAGAAGCAGAAAAGGCATTCCAGGAGCTGAAGCAGCTCCTCAGCACCCTACCAACCTTGGTAGCTCTGAACCCTGGTGAGCCACTCCTGCTTTACATTTCGACAACTGACGAAGTTGTCAGCATGGTCTTGGTTGTTGAAAGACCAGAACCCTCTCCAGTTCAGGAATCCGGACCCCATCGGGAGGCTCTGGAGCTACCTGAAGTCGAGTCTGGGTCCCAGCTCCCAGACCCTGATCCTGAACGCGAGGTGCCAAAGGATCCATCTACTTCAAATGAAGGAGTCACTGCTACTGAGCAACAAGATCTGGACCCCTTCGGGAAGGTCTGGGACACTTCAGAAGAAGCTCCGGGTTCCTCCAACTGAAACCCGGAGGTCCCCGAACAAGGTCCGGACCCCTCCAGGAGGGTCCGGGTAGATGAGGTGGAAGCTCCGGGCCCCTTCGGGAGGGTCCAGATGGTCCAGCGCCAGTGTACTTCATCAGCGAAGAACTCCATGATGCCAAGACTTGGTACCTAGAGGTGCATAAGCTGCTCTACACAGTTCTTATTGCCTCTAGGAAGCTCTGACACTACTTCCAAGCTCACAAGATTTCAGTGGTAACCTCTTATCCACTACGTGCAATATTTCATAACCTCAATTCCACTGGGAACATTGCAAAGTGGGCAGCGGAATTAGCCGAGTTCGACCTTGAATTCGTTCCAAGACAAGGGCTTAAGAATCAAGCATTGGTGGACTTCGTGGCGGAATGGACCTCCTCTCGATCAAATCCTGGGGGCCCTAGTGAGCAGAATTCAGAACCCAAGGTTCCGGTCTTCACTGAGCCTCACTGGACTCTCTACTTCGACGGCTCCATGCAGAAGAAAGGGGTCGAAGCTGGAATCCTTCTCCTTGCTCCGACCGAGGAGAAGGTTAAATACATGGTCCACCTTCACTTCAACGCGACCAACAACATGGTGGAGTATGAAGCACTAATATATGGGCTCAATGTGGCACTATCCTATGGTGTGAAGCAGCTGTTGGTAAAGGGTGATTCACAGCTTGCTGTAAAACAAGTCAAAGGTGAATGTTGCTACAACAACCCTCAATTAGCTCCATACCTACTTGAAGACCAGAAGCTTCAAAAGGACTTCGAAGTCCTGGATCTTTGCCATGTCCAGCATCTCAACAACGCTAAAGCCGACGAACTCTCGACGAAAGCTTCAATCGGGGCTCCGCCTCCCGACGGAACCTTCGTCCAGAGGTTGTCTAAACCTACATCTCAGCCTGCCGAACTGAGCGAAGGGGGCAAGACCAGCACCTCGAAGCTGGCAGTCCCGATGGCCCTGTTACCATGGCATCCATCAAGGGTCGTAGGTGCTGTAGGAAGCTCCGAGCAACCCAGCACGCAAGACTCAAATTCTCAAGCTAGCTCAGATGCATGGATCTCGGAGATCCGAAGCTACTTGAAAGACAATTTCCTTCCTGAAGATAATGTATCTGCTGACCGGATAGTCAGATTGGCTAAAAGATACACACTGGTAGAAGGGGATCTCTACCGGCGTGGTGCCAACGGCGTCCTAATGCGGTGCATTAGAAGGGAAGAAGGCTGCGAGCTCCTCATAGAAATCCATGGAGGCGATTGTGGGAACCACGTGTCTTCCCGCACGCTGGTCGGTAAAGCCTTTCGACATGGCTTCTACTAGCCTACAGCGCTCCAGGATGCAACTGAGCTCGTGAAGAAATGTGAAGCATGCCAGTTCCATGCGAAACAAATTCACACACCGGCTCAACCTCTACAAATGATACCTCCTACATGGCCTTTTGCTGTGTGGGGGATGGATATCTTGGGACCTTTCCCAAGAACCGTCGGAGGTTACAAGTTCTTGTACATTGCCATTGACAAATTCACCAAATGGTCGGAAGCAATTCCAATTGAGACAATAAACAAGCAATCAGCTATCAACTTCTTGCAATCCATTGTATGCAGATTCGGAGTCCGAAACAAGATCATAACTGATAATGGGACCCAGTTCACAAGCTCTGCATTCCATGGATATTGCGAAGACCTCGGCATTTAGGTCAGCTACGCTTCTATAGCTCACCCAGCAAGCAATGGCCAAGCTCAGAGAGCAAATGCAGAAATCCTAATAGGGCTCAAGGCGTGCACATACGAGCGCCTGAAAAAACAAGGAGCCAACTGGATCGAAGAGCTTTCGCCCACAATGTGGGCCAACAGGACAACTCCAAACCGGTCAAATGGAGAGACACCCTTCTTCCTGGTGTACGGAGCTGAAGCAGTCATTCCTCCGGAAATCACCTTGAGGTCGCTCCAGGTTCGGACCTTCGATGATGCCACGCAGGACCAGCTCTGTCGTGAAGACCTTGACCTCCTTGAAGAGGGAAGGTGTCGAGCAGCTGTTCGGAATGCCCGATACCGCCAAGCTCTTCGGCGCTACCACCAACGACATGTTCATAGCCGACAGCTCAAGGAAGGCGATCTGGTGCTATGGAGAATACAATCTAGAGAAGGGTTAAACAAACATTTTCGCAGTTGGGAAGGACCCTTCTGAGTGATCAAAGTATCCCATCCCAGATGCATTTAATTGGCAATCGAGGATGGGACACCTCTCCCTAACCCTTGGAACATTGAGGACATCCGTAAGTTCTATGCTTAATATCACGGATGTGAGTTTGTAGTTACATGTGATGTATGTTATAGAGTCATTGTACAGAGTCAGGTAGCTCCTTCTGGAGAACAGTCGGACCATCCCCGGAAGGTCCGCAAAGTTCAGGCAACACTCGTCACATTCTCAGAACTAAAAGTGTAGCTAGCTACCTTGGGTCAAACGAGAAACGAAACACACTTAGCCTGGTTCTGTACCCTAAGAGTGTACTTGTTTCCCCTGTACCTTGGACCTATAATGAAGGACATTATTGTGTGAAAACAGACTCCACGTGCATCTATTTTGTACAGGCTCAATATTTTTATTTTTCTCTTTCTTGTCTATAACAAAGTTGTGCAATTCTTAAGAAACTTTAGCTCTACAAATTCATGTATAATTCGAGTTGCATTGTCAATTCTTCCGGGTCTAAACATTGTGAATGGTCTACTCGTTTGAATGCCACCAAGCCAATCTAGGTCCGGAGTGTGCTATCGACTTAGCCTGGTCATGCACCCTAAGTACGCCACTTTACCTACACCCCGGCAGGCCGAAGTAAGGCGAGTCCAGAAACGATCGGACCTGGATAAAACAAGCCAGTGCACTTGATTGTAGTTAGAAATGTGTTTGACCTAAAACTTTCTCAAGAATAATAAGTCGCAATTGAGTTATAGATAGAAAATGGATTTTTCTTTTTTTTTTTCTTGACTTAAGAGCGCAGGAAAAATAAAAGATTTCATAATGATGGTGAATGAAGCCGGAGCTACAAAAGCTCCGACATCCCCTAGGTGGCTTGTAGTCGATGTTTCAAACATTGATAGTGAGCATCGCCGGAGGTATTAAGCTCCGGTAAATCCAGGGGGCCAACCATCAATGTGAAGAAAAGATGGTGGGAAGACTCCACAGTGGGGTTTGCTGTCGACAAACCACGTGTTGACAGAGGTCACTGCTGGAGCTACCAAGCTCCGACACCCCAGAGGACTTGCTATAAATGCTCTACGTGTTGATGGAGACTACTGCCGGAGCTAGTAAGCTCCGACGATGGTCAATGCTGGAGCTACTAAGCTCTAACAACCTCAGGGGGCCTTTACTATCGAAGACTTTAGACCTACGCTCTACAAGTTCGAAGCACGGAAGTCTTCAACAACTGTAACATCCTCTTGGTACATGTTCACAATCAAATTGTGTACATCTACTAGGGGGCCAAGTGAGACAAAGATGTTGAAGACAAAAAATTAAAATTCGAGTTTCATAAAAACTTGAATTTCATTCATCTGGAACAAGAGATTTCAAAATTGGAGAAAAAGAAGAGAGGATACAAGCGGGAGCTACAAAGAGATAGTCCTAGACCCTATGGAAGAACGAGGCGACCTTCTGGGCAACCTCCGACACTTAGGCTTGGGCGGCTTCTCCCTCTCCGTCGATGGGGCATTTAAGCACTGGGTCCAGTGGGAATTGAGGGTCCCTACTTGTGTAGCACGTCAGCACGTATTCTGCGACGTTCTTCGCCAGGGATTGTCCCTCGGTTTCCAGCAAGTCCGCGATGACATCGCCCATCTTGGTGAGCTTGTTGTCTGCCGAACTCAACGCTTGGTTCAGCTCCGGCTCCGGATTATCTGGACGCATGGGGCTAAATCCCATTGGCGTCAGCGCGTCATTGGATTTGCCCAAGAAGTACCAAACTTGTTGGGACTCCGCAGCCCTCGAGCCTCACATCTCCTCCAAGGATCTTCTGGTCACCGCAAGCTTCGAAATCTCATGGGCAAGGCGCTCAACCTCTTTGGCGTTCTGCTGAATCTGTTCAGCAACCTGCCTTTCGAGTTTACTGAGCTCCTCCTCCCAGAGGTGTATCTTGTTCTGGCGGTCTACCAGGTCTTTCTCCCAACCCCGCACCTTCTTCTCCCCGGTAGCAATTTCATCCTCCCTCTTGTGGAGCTCTTGTCCTCACTGCCAGGCCTTCTTCTCCTCTTTCTCGTAGTGCTCATCCAACTTCTTGGTGCGCTCCGCGAGACTCTTGTCACCCAAAGTCAGCCTCTGAGTGAGCTCCTCCTGCGTCTTCACAAGGTCATCCCGCAGCTTCAGGAGTTTTTGCTCTTCATCTTCGAGCTTTTTCTCCCGCTCCTCAAGGGCCTCCCGGCGCTTGACGAGGCTGTCGTGGATGGCGCTAAGCTTCTCCCCGCGATCATTCGCTGTGTAATTAGCAGCTACGGCCTGTTCGTGGATGGCCCGGGACTGGTTGTCGAGGGATTGCACCATGCTTTCCCTCTCGTCCAGCAGCTTACCACAGTACTCCAACCGGACCTTCTCCTTCTTCACATACTCCTTGTCATCAGCAAGCCTCGACTGCGCCAGCTTGGTCTCGAATTGGAGCCAATTGCACCACCTCCTAAGTGTTTGGCGCTCCTCCTCGAGGGCCTTGCAGTGATGGAAAAAGGCCAGGTGCACTTGATGAAGGCTGGAGCAGGCGTTGTCAATAGACAACAACAGAGGGATCGGGTCCGGACCTGTCGAGGTCCTCTCCGCTGGTTCTAGCGGGATTTCCGTGACAAAAATCGGGTCCCACTCTACAAGAGCGGTCCCCTGAGCTTCCACGGCACTAGGACCCCCCTCCGGGATAGCCTCGACCGCCGCTGAGGAAGGTCTTGCAACAGAAGTTTCGACCTCCGGAGCTTGCTCCGAAGGTCCCTCCGCCAGGTCATCAACAATTGGCCCCTCAGGCGGTGGGCCGACAGCTTCATCTAGGCACCCTGGCTCAGGCGCGGGCACCTCCTGGACCACCACCTCCGGGGCAGGCACTGAAGATTCAGCTGGAGTTGAAGCCACTTCCGGCTCCAACGCTGGCGCCTCCTCTGCCGCCCACTCAGGCGCTGACACTTCGACCATCAGGGGCTCGGGCGCCGCCACCTCTGCGGCAACCGGCTCAAGCGCCAGAACTTCTTTGACGACTGGCTCTACCGCTGGAACTTCATCAACACCTGGCTCTACCGGTGGCTTCATCAACCACCGACTCCGCTGTCGGGGCTTCAACAACATCCAGCTCTAGGGCCGGGACTGCAGCTACCTCCGGCTCTGAGGCTAGAGCGTCCGAAATCTCAGCATCCAAACCCGGAGCTTCACCTCCGAGGCTGGTGCCGTTGGAACATCTTCATAACCGTTGTACGGAACTACCACGGAAGCTTCAGGGGATGACTCGAGGTCAAGGACCATGACAGCTAGCGCCGGAGATGCCGCGACCTCAGCCACCTCTTCAGGCGGCGTTGGGATTGGAGCCGGAGCCGCCGCCTGCACAGCTTCAGCTGCTGCTGCAGGAACTGGAGCTTCAGCACCTTTCTTGGGCACCCTATGGATGAAGGACGAAGAAATGTAAAGCACAGTTACAACAAAAAACAACCAACTGAGGTAAAAACCAAATTTACCTCGGAAGCTTTCCGCTCCAGCTAGCGCATAACCTCTTCCCCTGACGCTAGGGGCCGGACCCTGTCGCCACTGGCATGGTAGCTATGAAAGGTTCCCCGGAGCTTGCTGCTGCCATCGGTGTCGCCTCGGTTGAAGCCCCCTCGGCTGAGAAGGACCCCCAGAACCGAAGACCTCAACAGGCTCTGGTACCGGAGCCACATGGCCAGAGCTAACACCCCGGGGAGATGCCAATGCTGGTGTGGTTGCCGCCACCGAAGACCTCCTCCGCCGGGGAGAAGGAGCCATCGTGGAAGGAGCAGATCTGACGCACCTCCCGTCGGCATGCTTCAGCTTCCTCTTGCGGCTCGAGGGCTCGACCAACTCCTTGCCCTTGCCTATGACTTTGGTTCTTGTCTTTGGGGCGGGAGCGGAGCCGCCTTCAGAAGCTCTAGGGATTGCCACCCTAGATGTTGATCGCCTCTCCACCAGACCCAAGTCATCCAACAGCGACATCTTCCTTCGTAGCTCTCTGCACTATTCTGGTATCATATTCAGAGGCAGGAAGGCCGCCGGTGGAGACACGTCAACAGGGCCGATGTTCTCAGTCTTGAACTGATGAGTAGGTTTAGGCCCGATCTTCCGAAAGGTATGTCGATTGGGGTGGAGAACTTGACGTTGATGATCCGTGGCACTCGAGCGGTTCGAGTATCCCTGCAATCACTACACCATGGCTCCGTTGGTTATCAACCGTGCTGCACACGCTTGACCTTGCCAAGAAGGCTAATCCCTGCAAGTGCAACCGAGAACACGAGCAAGAACGTCGAAGACACGATCGGAAATCGCGAAGTTGGGGTCTCACAAACCGTAGAATAGCGATATTATGATCTAAGCAAAACCCACCGAATATGACCAGCGGCTGCTGTATTTATAGGCTAGGGTTCGACCAAAACACGATTAGACGTGTCTCTAATGGACTCTTACAGGATACAAGGCCCAAAGGCCCAATTCGGTGGCGCAGCACCGGGCAGAAATATGGACTCGACTTGTTTCGACAATTCCCATTGACTCCGGAGGAATTTTGAGGTGTAACTAGAACAATTGGAAATTTTATCTTCTCCTCTTTCCGTGCATATGTAGAACGTCGAAATTGGAGTCCGTATGACTCCTGGGCGTCCGTTTTAAGGTGGACTGCTCCTGGACTCCGAGTTGAACTCGAGTCCGAGTTGTAAACTGTTTCCATCAACTTGTGGACGTCCCAGCTGGTTCTCCACGCTCCCAAGTCCTATTTCCTTCACTTTTTGATCTTCTCCATTATTCCTAATAACAATTAAATCATCACATAGCAATCTATTCTCAAACTCACATGCAAAAGATGTTAGGAACGAATTCACCTGCTGATTTAATAACCGTGCTCGTGCTCTTGTGATTGGTCCTTGCAGTTCAATGTGCGTCTCCGCTGTTGTGATGTCCTCATCATCCTCCCCCTCTTGAATTGGAGTCGTCCTCGACTCAAGTTCATCTTCTTCTCCCAAGTACGATCGCAAATCATAAATGTTAAATGTAGGACTAACCCCAAAATTGGGAGGCAATTCAAGCTTATATGCATTATCACTAATCTTTTCAACAATCTTAAAAGGACCAGCAGCTCGTGGCATAAGTTTAGATTTTATCAAGTCGGGAAATCGCTCTTTTCTCAAATGTAACCACACCAAATCACCCGATTCAAGTTTTACTTCCTTTCTACCTTTACTACCTGCAATCCTATACTTCTCATTCATCATTTCAATATTTTTCTTTGTAGTTTCATGCATCTTAAGAATGAATTCAGATTGTTGTGTAGCATCCAAATTTATAGTTTCAGAAGGAGGCAAAGGTAGTAAATCAATAGGAGCACGGGGATTGAAACCATACACTACCTGGAATGGACTTACCTTTGTCGTGGAGTGAACGGATCTGTTGTAAGCAAATTCTATATGTGGTAAACACTCCTCCCACAACTTCAAATTTGTTTTCAAGACAGCCCGCAACATAGTGGATAAAGTACGATTAACTACCTCGGTTTGTCCATCCGTTTGTGGGTCACATGTAGTTGAAAACAGCATCTTGGTTCCCAATTTATACCACAAAGTTCTCCAAAAATGACTTAAAAATTTTGCATCACGATCATAAACAATGGTATTTGGCACACCATTCCCTGCGAGGAAACGACATAGCCAAGAAACGAGACTCGATTGGTGCAAAGAGACGCACTTTTCGAGGTTACCAAACTAACGTGCATCTCTCAAAACAGTAAAAACAACACGTAAATGATCAAGATGTTCATCATATGACTTGCTGTAAATGAGGATATCATCGAAGTAAACAACCACAAATTGTCCAATGAAAGCACGTAAAACCTCGTTCAATAATCGCATAAAGGTGCTGGGTGCATTAGTTAAACCAAAAGGCATGACTAACCACTCATAAAGTCCAAACTTGGTTTTAAATGCAGTTTTCCATTCATCTCCTAGTACCATTCTAATTTGGTGGTAACCACTATGCATGTCAATTTTTGTGAAGATGATAGCACCACTCAATTCATCAAGCATGTCATCTAATCGAGGAATAGGATAATGATATCGAATGGTGATGTCATTAATCACTCGACAATCAACACATATGCGCCAACTACCATCTTTCTTAGGAACCAAAAGAACAGGAACGGAACAAGGGCTAAGGCTTTCACGAATGTACCCGCGGTCCAAAAGATCTTGGACTTGTCGCTCAATTTCCTTAGTTTCTTCTGAATTCGCCCTGTATGCTGCACGATTTGGCAAACATGCTCCTGGAATCAAATCGATCTAGTGTTCAATGCCTATTATCGGTGGTAAACCAGGAGGTATCTCGGAGGGAAACACATCCTCAAACTCCTGCAAAAGGTTAGCAACAGCAGGGGGCAATGCAATAGACAATTCATGAAGTGAAAACATGGCTTCTTTGCAAACTAAAGCATAGCACATCCCCTTAGCATCGAATAAATCAGCAAGTTCAGATTTAGTTGCGAGCAACGATGGTGATTTTAACTTAATAACTTGCTGTTTTCAGATTCTAATTTTTTTGCTTTGCCATCATGAATTTCACTCTTCTCAAAATGCACAATTTCAGCAGGAGTCATGGGGAGCAAAGTGATTTTCTTTCCCTTATGCATGAGAGTATATTTATTGGTTCTACCATGATGAATAGCATCTGTATCAAATTCCCAAGGACGACCCAATAAAAGAGAACAAGCATCCATAGGAACAACATCAAAATCAGCAAAATCATGGTATGAACCAATTGAAAAATGTATTCTCGCTGTTTGTGTTACCCGAACCTTACCGCTGTTGTTGAACCATTGAATGTGGTACGGATGAGGGTGTGCTCTTGTTGTCAAACCGAGTTTCTTGACGACGTTCGTGTTCACCAAGTTATTGCAGCTACCTCCATCAATTATAGTGTGTACACGGCAGTCCTTGACGACAAGAAACATGTGGAAGAGGTTGTGTCATTGTAGCTTGTCGTCGGTCTCCACTTTGGAGCTCAAGGCACGCTGGACAATGATGCTCCTATAGTTCTCCGTCGCCGCTGTACGAAGTACCTCTTCTTCGGTGTGTTCGTCATTTGGATCTGTAAAGTCAGTAGCAAGAAAATATTCATCTTCAACATCTGAAGTACTATCATACCCGCCATTGTCGCGTGCTATGTATGCTCGTTTGCTCGGGCAATCTCTCATCATATGACCATGTCCCTGGCAGCGGTGACACATAATGTCGGAAGTACGAACCGTAGAAGGAGTGGACGACGAAGGCTTGAATGATGTTGCCTTGCTGCCTTCCGGCACGCGAGAAGGTGGAGCAGCAGGTATAGTTCGTTGGCCGCCATTGGGTGGTGTAGTCGCTGCACGGGGGGTCGAAGATGGTGCTGTTTTGGATGGTGTAGTCGCTGCACGCGGCGTGAATTTGCTCCTCGTGCGATGTTGCTGTTGTTGTCGGCCCTACAATTCTTTTTCTGCCAACATAGCAAGCTGAAACAATCTATTAACAGTATCATATTCCTTGTAATCAACAATGTCCTGAATTTCACGCCTCAACCACCCATAAAAATGAGCTATTTTATCATCCATGTCCTCTACTACCCCACAATGCAGCATACCCTTTTGTAACTCTTGATAATACTCCTCTACGGACATGTTACCTTGGTCTAAGCGCTGCAATTTTTTTGCAAAGGTCCCGCTGAAAAGATGGAGGAACAAATCGAACACGCATAGCTTCCTTTAATCTATCCCATATTGGAGGATCAGTTCTAGTTTTAACAAGTTCATTCCACCATATGATAGCAAAGTCCTTAAACTCACCAGTGGCTTGACGAACTCTATGTTGTTCAGGAACAAGATGGTTGCTCTACTGTCATCTCCCAATCAAGATAAGCCTCAGCATCATAAGCACCAGAAAAAGAGGGTATAGTAAATTTCACTTTAGCGAAAGGATCAAGAGGAAGATTATAATAATTGTTATGATTATTACCTCCCATACCTCGACGATAAAGTGGCAGTCTTGGCTGATTATTGTGATCTTCCAGTTCATCATAAGCATTGTCTTCTTGTCTTCCAGTGAGAGGCACCCGAGCCTCAAAAGTATTCATCCGAAGAGCAAGGTCATCCAGTTGGCGAGTCAAGTTCAGCAATGACTCCTCCATTGCTGCATTGTATTTGGCGAACATATCCGTCATGGTCTTCATCATATCACGTAACTCAGCATGTTGAACACATTCGTCATCCTTGTCTTCTCCTGCCATTGTTAGTAGGAAACAAAAAAACAACAAAAAAATATGTTATCCTTATCAACTACAGTGACAATGTGGAAGGTGGAAGAAAACAATCTCTCTCACTCAAGCGTCTTACCACGCTCTTACAAGTGTTCTTACCGACACAGCAGGTGGTGTGGACGGTGAGATGAACCAATGAAGCGTGGGGTGATTGCAAAGGTACCTGTTATGCTCAAGAGAAAGGTGGAGCTTGGATGGCACAATATGGTGGCTAATAAGCAAAAAATCGCTAACAGCTAAACAAAGTTGAATAAGTATTCAGTGTAGGAAACTGTTGCTGGTTAACCGAGTGCCCTAGAGCCTAGCACAACACAAGGAAGTATCAAGGCAAAAGAAAGACAGAATGATATAGCCAACAAAACAGCACCAAGTGGTATAGGCCAATTGCTTTAATATGCATGCTCTTCACTATTTTTTTTCTTTTTGTAATATTTTTTTGATATTTTTTCTTTACTCAGGAGCACGAATATATGAAGCACATAAATTTTCAGTTCAATTGGATGTAATATGCGGCCTACAGAAAATCAAGAAGATTCTTTAAAATTCATGCTGAAACTTCAGAGGCCGGATAGCCTATCTTCTGAGGGGAATTTGGGCAATCTAATTTCGCCGAACGCGGCTATGCCGCGAAAATCCAATGCGAAATTTCGCGTAGATGAATTTGAAAAAAAATCGCCCGATTTCGAGTTCGTATGCGAAATTTATGGCCGTTTTAAGGTAGGCTGTCCGAGTTACGATTTTTTTGGATGTGCACAGCAACTAATGGGGTCGTGTGTGATGATTCAAGGATGAATGGCACAAAGGTTTGTCACCTAATCTAGGGCTGGCGATGCGGGAGTTCACGCAAGGCGGCTATCTAGGGCAAACCGATGAACGTGGCGGATCGGTTTGTTATTGAGGGATTGTGGAATAGGTGTCGAATAGCAAGAAAACAAGGACGGAACACGATAACTAGGACACAAAAACACAAAGCTAAACCAGCAACAAGACTCGACCACACGAATGCAAACGCAACAATGCAAACTAAAAAACGAAACTGCAGGCACTATAGTCTGGGAAGCGGTAAAAAAAATCTAATTTTTTTGTGGCTTTTCCGTGGACTCTAGGTACGAAACAAAACCGATCTAATGGAAGGAAAAAAAAAGATACCTCACGGGCAACCTGGAAATCTGATACCAATTGATGAGTAGGTTACGCCCGATCTTTCGAAAGGTATGTCGATTGGGGTGGAGAACTCGACGTTGATGATCCGCGGCACTCGAGCGGCTCGATTACCTCTGCAATCACTACACCATGGCTCCGTTGGTTATCAATCGTGCTGCACACACTTGACCTCGCCAAGAAGGCTAATCCCTGCAAGTGCAACCGAGAACACGAGCAAGAGCGTCGAAGACACGATCGGAAATCGCGAAGTTGGGGTCTCACAAACCCTAGAACGGCGATATTATTGATCTAAACAAAACCCACCGAATATGACCGGCGGCTGCAGTATTTATAGGCTAGGGTTCGACCAAAACATAGTTAGTTGCGTCCCTAATGGACTCTTACGGGATACAAGGCCCAAAGGCCCGATTTGGTGGCGCAGCACCGGACAGAAATATGGACTCGACTTGTTTCGACGATTCCCATTGACTCCGGAGGCATTTTGAGGTGGGACCAGAACCATTGGAAAGTTTATCTTCTCCTCTTTCCGTGCATATGTGGAACGTCGAAATTGTAGTCTGTATGACTCCTGGGCGTCCGTTTTAAGGTGGACTTCTCCTGGACTCCGAGTTGAACTCGAGTCCGAGTTGTAAACTGTTTCCATCAACTTGTGGACGTCCCAGCTGGTTCTCCATGCTGCCAAGGCCTATTTCCTTCACTTTTTGATCTTCTCCATTATTACTAATAACAATTAAATCATCACATAGCAATCTATTCTCAAACTCACATGCAAAAGAAGTTAAGAACGAATTCACCTGCTGATTTAATAACCGTGCTCGTGCTCTTGTGATTGGTCCTTGCAATTCAATGTGCGTCTCCGCTGTTGTGATGTCCTCATCAGGAACTTTTTGAGATGGGTCTTTAAGGCTTCACCGGTCAAGTTGGTGTCCATGCCGACCTGAATACGGTTAGTGTCCATCTCACTGTTGAAGGCCCAGGCAGGCCGACTCTTAGCCCTCAGCAGGGCCCACCTGTTTGTCAAGAAGTTGCTGAAGGCCATCTGCGGGGTCACTCCACCTTCGACACATTCCTGGATTCTATCCAGGATGGGCCTGTACTCCCTCGACAGCTCCAGCACGTCACTCCAAGTGTCGATGTCAATGCGAGGAAGGCCGTCGGGCAGCTCCAACCTCTCGTATCCCTTGACAGTGATGACCACCCAGTCTTTCTTCTAGTTGTCCCACTTGCCGAAAGGGAAGGACCTCAAGTACTTGAGGGGAGAGGTTTTTTGCATCACGAAGTAGTAGAAGACGATGAACTCATCACTCTTCTCGGTCGGGTGGACAGTGAAGAAAGTCTGGAACATCTCCACGCAAGGGGGCATGCCCACCCACATCTCGCAAAAGTGGACGAAAGTCGCCACTAGCAAGATTGAGTGGGGGCCCAGATGGTGGAGCTGCAGACCATAGAAATCAAGCAGCATCAGAAAGAAAGTGGAGAAAGGTGGGATCAAACCCTCCATGGCGTACCCAAGGAAGTACACCATATCTCCGGCTCGCTCCTTCTCAAAAGGAAGCTTGCCGCAGCGAATGTCGCTGTCGAAGGAGTCACTGGACCATCCCATGTAGTTTCGGACCCTAGACAACCCCTTCTTGCTCCCGATGCGGCTCTTCGGGAGTCCCAACTTCATCGTGGCATAGCGTGGTGAGAGAGGAAAAGCGAGCGAAAGTTTGGAGGATTTGAGCGCAAGTTCGAATGAAGGCGTAAAAAATTCCCAAACCATGTGCGCTTTCCTTCTTAAGTAAGCCCCCGCAATGCTTGGATGGAAACCGCAATGAAGCCGATGATAAAGTTCAAAAACTTCACCCTGCCAATGACAAGGGGGCTCGGGGCCACCCCGACGATCAAGTCGAGGTCCTTACACCAGGCGAACGCTTGTCATCATGAAAGGCAGGAAGCCCGAGGGCGACGGCCTAACAGGGTGCACGGAACCGATACGGTTTTTGTATCGGGAACCGGCGACCTTCAATTGCGTGAGATCCACATGCTCAAATCTCACCTGCCGCATCCTGGACATGCCACGCGGCGTTGGTTTCACTGCGAACTATCACCAACAGCACATCCGAAGACCCTTGAAGACGCGGCTCAAAAACTGAAGGATGGACCCACCTCTGGCAAAACGACTTCATCCAAAAGGTCTCTCCAAAAGGTGGGCCCAGGGGGCCAATGTCGGTATCCTGCGTACCGTATACCCTTTGGGACTACAAAAAGGCCAAAGGAACTTCACCTGTCTCAGTTGAAGACTTGCGAAGGCCCCACGTGTCATACGGGACCGGACCTGCCTCCCATCTATGGTTAGTCCCGGTACTGCCACATGTATACTGCAACCGGACCTACATCCCACGCATGGGATAGCTCTGTGCTAAACACTTGTGCGGCACCCCCGGACCTAACCCCCGACAGAGGGATGCTCCGGTACCGACACGTGTACATCTACACTAGACCTACCCGTCCCAGACGGAAAGCTCCGGAGCTGCCACGTGTCCAACCACCGGACCTTCAGCCTCAACAATCAGACTGGTGGACCCCCAACGGCTCGGACCTTCAAGGGGCAATCAAAGACTTCAAGACCCGATTAAGTGTCATTAATACCATATTAATGACACACGATCGGAAAGCCCTTAATACCAGTAACGGTACTGTCAAGGCCTATTACAACATTATTAAGGGTAATTAACCTCACTAATTGCGTATTAAGCATCAGTAACCGCTAGGGCCACATGTCGGGCTAGGCTAACGCTGTAACGACCAGTCCTTGTACTATAAAAGGACTGGTCGACGATACACAGGGGAGATCTCTCCGAAAGCTCTCGACCCTTAGACGCTCAATTCAACAACTACACACCCTTTGGAGTAGGGTCTTACACTCAGGCTGCCCGAACCACGTAAATCCTTGTGTGTACTGTCCATTGCGTTTTGAATCTCTGCGCGCCCAATACCGAACTACAAACTTCGTGGGCTACTAACAGTAGTACCGGGAGAACTGCCGGAACAACACTCTGACAACATCGGTGGCAAATAGGACGCTATTGCAACGTTTTCATTTATTGCAACGATTTAACGTATCGCAACGAATTGTACGGTATTGCAACGGGTTCACAATCGTGGCAAATACTATGATATTGCAACGATTTCATATTCGTGGCAAATAGTATGTTGTTACAACGAATTAGCGTATTGCGACGATTTAACGTATTGCAACAAACAGCATGGTATTGCAATGATTTCACATTCGTGGTAATTGTATGTGGTTGCAACGATTTCACAGGCATGACAATAGTACGGTATTGTAACGATTTCACATTCGTGGCAAATAGTATGTTATTGCAACGGTTTAGCGTATTGCGACAATTTAACGTATTGCAACGAATAGCATTGTATTGCAACGATTTCGCAGGCGTGGCAATAGTACAATATTGTAACAATTTCACATTCGTGGCAAATAGTATGTTATTGTAACAATTTACCGTATTGCGACGATTTAACATATTGAAACGAATAGCATTGTATTGCAACGATTTCGCGTTCGTGGTAATAGTATGTGATTGCAATGATTTTCACATTCGTGGCAAATACTACAGTATTGCAATGATTTTCACAGCCGTGGCAAATAGTAACATATTGCAACGAGTTATGGTGTAGCGACGATTTACCATATTGCAACGAATATCATGGTATTGCAATGATTTCACATTCGAGGCAAATAGTATGGTACTGCAACGATGTCACATCCATGGCAAAAGTAGGATATTGCGACTGTTTAACGTCCGTGGCAAATAGTAGGTTAGTGCAACGAGTCAACAAACATGGCAAATAGTATCGTATTGCAACGATTTTATATCCGTGGGAACTAGTCTGGTACTGCAACGATTTCGTATCTGTGGCGAATAGTTGGGTGTTGCAACGAGTCCACAAACGTGGCAAATAGTACCGTATTGCAACGATTTCAAATCTGTTGGGACTAGTATCGTACCGCAATGATTTCGCATCCATGGCGAATAGTTTGGTATTGCAACGATTTCTTATCTGTGGGAACAGTGTTTTAATGCAACATTTTTTGAGTCGTTGCCAAATGTTTGTACTGCAATGTTTTGTCATTCTATTGCCACGTTTTATCATTTGTATTGGCAATAGCTTCTTATTGCAATAATTTATCATTTGTGACAAGAAATTTGTAATGTCACGTTTTATAATTAGCGGCAGTAGAACCCGAATGCACTAGGTTTGAAAATTAGTGGCAACAGAATCACGAGTTTAACAATAAACATCCATCAATTGATATTACAACACGCATAACAACACTCGGGGATTACTTAAGTGATGTGTTTGCATGCTAAGAGTTTTCCTAAGCTGACCGGGACTAATTGTTGGAGCAGGTGGCTTTTGGCGGTTCCTTTGTTGGACCTTATGTGGAGTGGTCGCCATCATCATTTTGTGCATTTCAGCTACGGAGGCGTGCATGTCCTGCATTTCCTTAGCTGTCTGTTCACGATCATCTGCTATCTGACCTTGTAAGTTCTGGACTTGAACGATTAACTCTTCATTCTTCTGGTTTATGCAGTCCATCTAGGTGTTTAAGCTATAATTTCTTCCTTCCAACTCCTGTACAATTTCATTAAGGCTTGCATTTCTAACTTCTAAGTTTCGAACTTGGTCGTTGAGGTGTTCAGACATCTGGATACGCATATGCTCACGTTCGGGACCATTTGGGTTAGCCATATAACCACGCCCCAGAACCTCTGATCCTGCACAACCGATTGAGGATCTATAACAACACTGGAAGATGTGGTTTCTCTCCTCATTTGGAATTGGGCCTCCCTGCTCATCTTCCATGTCGTCCACTTGTGCATGTGCCTGGATCTATATACGAAAGGAAAAGTCACAGGTAATTTGCAAAAAATTATTTAATTGGGGATTGTTTGAAGTGTTACTCACATGTACAGCTTCTGCCAGCTTGTTTGTCCAGTTACCGTTCAACAAATGGCTTGCCTCCCACAGTTGTATGTCATCGGGTTCTTCTCTGGTCTTTGGGTCTCGCTACATAAAATACAAGTAAACTTCAATATGTCGGTATACATATTGTTTGCAGCGCAAAGTAAAAGCGTCATTTATTTTTCATACCTTCTCGTAACTAAGTTGGGCGTAGGATTTTGAGCCAAGCAAGTGACACATTTTGTCTGCTTCGATTTTGAGAATTGGTCCTGCTAATTGACTGCAATAATTTTATGAATTAATTCCATGAATGAAAGTAAATGAAATATTTTTTGTATGATGCAAAGCTATTAAAAAGTTAGCTGACCTTGAATCGCTCAGACCCAAAATATTCTATTAGGTGCAACCACTCGGGTGCCGTTACGTCAGTAGGCTGGTTTCGTATACGTTCTTCATCAGTAGAATAACTCTTATAGGTGGCATGCAAAGTTGAGCGCCACCCCTTGTAGCGCTCACCAACAATTTTAAAAATTTTTCTTGCGCTCTTCGGTGTGTCCTCCATGTCCCAAGAATCTTGTACATTGTATAACAAGTTGCCGTAAACGTACAGGATGGAGATTGCAAGAAAAAAATACTTGTGTGGGGGTGTGACAACACTAACCAGAATGTCTTGTACTATATCTCTCTTGTTACTATGGCCAACCTCTGCCCACTTCCTTGCACCGCTGATGGATGCATGGCTTTTTGTAAACATAACCACATCATCGACAAAGTGCCGCTGATTAATACCAACCGCAGCACCCAACCTAGAGGAGAACTGAATTGGTAGCTTCACATGCTCAATTCTACTAACTTTGGATGCATAGCGTATTCTGGCAACCTTAAGTCCTTTAGCCACACTTCTTCCTAGCTTCCTTACTTCTGTTACATTGATTCAAACAGTAAACGATTAAAGCAAATTACCGCCTGAACAAGTTTAGTATCATGTACAAATAGTGTGAAAGGAAGAAAAGTCTGACGTTCACACCATCTTCAGAATGAGTGCGGCAAATACGAGCGTGGGACGACTGTGTCGTGTCGGCACCATTTTGTTCTGTAGTACTCCCTCCTGGTTTACATTAATTATCGTATAAAAACAACAAATGAAATAAAAATGAACTACTACAGTAGTTAGGACTGTCCTAACGACAACTATTTTGATTGGGGGGGGGGTTACATTATTGACTTCTTTGTTGCTGCTCATACACTAAAATGAGCCATCAGGTACACATGTCAGTGGCAGTACGCACTCGTAGTACTGCAGAGGATTTTCAGTCCATGAGCGAAGTAGGCAAGACTGTGAGGGGGCATGCAGTTGGCAACACTAGACTAGACAAAGATAGGGTTCGCCGGTTCGGTCTGACTGACATCAGCCGGAGCGCGTCTTGAAGAGAATTATTAGTTGCAGGGCAAGTAATGAATGCTAGCGGTAGCAGGTGGCGAATGCAAGACAGATAAGGCAGGTAGCTTGCGGGATTGAAATCCTCTGGAGTACTGCACCTGCATTAGCTGCCACTAACATGTGGGCCCATGAGACATCGGGTCTACTTTTTAGTGGCGGCTACTGGAGGTGCAGTACTGCATAGTTCCAGCTTGCGACACTCAACAAAGCAAGGTTTCGGTCTCACCGAAACTCTCGAGGAGGATTGGTGGCAGGGCGAGTAATGGCTAGGGTTTTGCGGGCGGCGGGGTAATCATGGCACGCGAAGGATGGGACGTGGCGATGGGCGAGGAAGACGCGTCGGGAAGGACACTGAAGTGACCAGCAGTAGGGCATGGGCGCCGGTGCCGGCCGGAGTGGCCGGCAGTGAGAGAGCACAGCGTGGAGGCATAAAAGAATCACGCCATCACACAGGCTGATGAACTGTTAACTATAAAGACTAAGTATAATAGAAAAGTAGAATCGCAAGACATGCAAAAAAAATTAGTAGAGCCTAGGAAAGAATCCAAATGACCATGATACACCCATCATCAATACATCTAAAGGACAAAATGTAGTCTCTCAAAATGCTCCAAATTCAATGCCAAAGGAGTAGAGTAAAAAACTAACACGGTCTGCCAAAACAAATGGCACGGTAGAGAGGTAGGTAGTAATGTGATGTGATATGGGTTGTTGGAAGCTACTACCGAGGATAGGGTTGGAGTGGGACATTTTTTAAGCTCTAAAAGTAAAATTACGCTGGGGTGGAAGGAGTATTTCTGGTTTGTATATCTATACCTGCTGTTGGTTCATGCATCGTAGTAGTACCAGGGAGTGAAGAACCTCGGGGTTCCTGAACATCATGTGCTACAATATTCTCTGCGTACCATGTAAACGATTTAAAGTTGTCTAAATTTGTTTAATTTTGATAGTAAACAGATTTATAGTTATACCAAGTGCTTGTTGGCCACCATGCATGCTTGTAGACGACATCACGGTTTGATGTCTTGTTCCTAATGTCAAGAGCATTGTAAGTAGTCATTGCAAATAACAATGATAACGTCCGATTACATGACCGACGTAGATTTTGTATTAGACAGTGTGCTTTCTATAAACCGCAGTGTTTGTTACTAATGGAGGAATTAGAAAAGAAAGAATAGAAAAAAACGTACGATCCCACAAGAATGAAAAAAGTGAAAACCATGGGAACTAAAAATCATAGGAATACAAATTTGTAAAACAGGAATGAGAGTACAACATTTGGAGTGGTTGATCAGATAACCCGTGCGTCATTTACTTCTAAATCCAGAAATTACATACTACTACCTCTTGTTTTTAGTATTTGTCGTTCCCGGCCAAGAATTGAACTAGAAATACACTATCGTAATAAGATGTCGGAGCAACATTTATTTAGGGACAGATGTAGTATATATATATATATATATATATATATATATATATATATATATATATATATATATATATATAACTAAATTCGTGAAACAGAAGACAACATTTCTTCTTTGTTAATTTATTTAATCTTCGTATATCAGGATGGATCGTGTATAACTTAACTAGGCCAAAACTGCATGGATCGTGTAGAACCAAGCCAATATAGCTCTATAAAAAGACGGCATGGATCGTGTAGTTTACCTAGCACAAAATTGGAGTAAGGGATGTGATTTCGCATGGAGGTGTCGGCAACACAGAGGTTCGGTAGAGCCCGTCAAACTTGGTCGCCCGGCGTTGTACCCACGAATCAACACCACCAAGAGCTTCGATGCATCACTGCGAGATCCATGGGGGAAAACATGTAAAAACCGTGGGAAACAAAAACACGGGAATTTCTTAGGAATACAAGTATGGAACACTGGACCGAGAGACAACACATTTGGAGTACTGCGAGATCACTGGAACGGCGGGGCACCGGTGTGTCGGATTGGAGGCCAGTGTTTCCATTTATACTCATCATGGCTGAAATAGGGTTACAATAATAGGCGGGACTGAAATTGGAGGCGCAGGTAGTGAAAATTTAATTGTCAAAATCTCAAATGTGGTGCGCCAAGTAGAACGATAAAATTTTCGCGGGAGTGGAGAATTTGACGCAAGCCGTGCCCTTGCGCACGCATCCAATCGTGATTAATTACATCTCATGTCGCGTCGATTCCTGCACATGATGCGTGCACCTAGAGGGGTAGACTTCGCCTTAGGACAACTTGCTCGCTTCTTAATTCATCTTTGTTGCCATGCATGGAGATCAAAATCTAAAAGCAGTCAACTGCTAGCTAGTGTGACATTCCAAAAAAATACAAAAAAATATGAATCGCAAAATGTATATGTGCTAATGCAAATGATATGCAAATAAAGCCAAGTCCACCAAAGGACGATGGTAAACAATCAGCATTTTGTAACATTAATCACAATGAAATGATAACATGTAGTATATACTAATACATACTAAAAATAGATTTTCCCATACGCCGACTACAAATGAAAAATTTGAGTGAAAGCACACAAAAGAGGAGAAACGCAGCCTCAACCATGATCTCAATGGAGTTTCAACAAAGAGTCGTTGATTGTCGCAACACAACAAATTATTGGCTAGACATTAAACAACAGTGATGTCGCCCCTTTTTCAGAAAGGAGTTGTTTTTCGATACTGCATAGGATGCATTGTTCATGAACAGAAAAGACATTTATCATTAAAATAGAAATAAAACATATATTACAAACAAGAACTATGAAAGCACATAGAAAACAAGAAAAAGAAAACCTACAAATACTACTCTACTCGGAGTCGGAGGAGATCTCCTCCACCTCCTTCTCCGCTGCCGCCGCCTCCTCCTCCGCCATTGTTGCCGCCGCCGCCTCCTCTGCCGCCTCCTCCTCCGCTGCCACTGCTGCTGCCGCCTTCTCCGGTAATTGAGTCCGAAGCTTCCAGGCGAAAGTCCGTAGAAGATGCTGGCAGCCCTCGACCCCAGCCATCTCCTCGATCGTCTTCTAGAGGACACTGAAGCGACCGGCCACAAACCCTAACCCGAAGCAGTAGTGGCCGGTGGTGTCCATGCTGGTGCAAACGGGAAGTTTCCCAAGACCTAGACGGTCACATGAGTGAAATGTATCGGAAAATACATCCCGCGCCAATATGTCGAGCTTTTTTGCTCGCCCGGCGGTGGCGGAAAGGTGCTCGGTGGCCTCCTTTAGGCACCGATCTAGTTCATCGAAGCAGTGTTCGACGAGGCGGAGCTCCTGAACCCAAACGGGATGAGGAGGTGCGGGCATCGCGGGTGGAGAAGTGGACGGAGGAGGTGCAGGCGACGCCTCCAGTTCCATCGGCATTGGCTGCGACGAAAACAGAGAAGAAGGAGGTTCGGAGGACGTCGATGGCCTGGAGCACTTCGGTGCGGGGCTACCCATTTGTTCAGCAACGGAGGTGAGGAGAAAGAGCGAGATGTGGTCGGCGATGGTGCGGCAAGGAAGGAAGAGAAGTTTAGAGGCTACGATCAATGGAGATGGAGTGGTGCGGCAGAGGTGCAAGAGGACGGGTGTGCCTTTATAGCAGGTCCTCGTTATGATCGGACGCTTCAAAAACTACGCTTTCGAATTAATCCAAACCGCGGTTGGCTTCCTCTAAGTTGTCGCTTCATAGACAGTTTTTTAATTTGACAGGCAAAGGGTCTAGGGTATGTAGTGGCCCACCCGCCATACTTTTTAGGTCCGTCCTGAGGTGTTTAAGTTTTCCAGTTCCAGTTTTTAATTTTGACACGCAAAGGGCCCATCGGACTAAGGTATATGCATGCAATGTTCTAGTTTTTTTCAGTTTGTCACGCAAAAGACCTCGATCATGTTTCATGATGTTACATGTTTTCTCTTATTTTTTGAAAGATCGTCAGAAAACACAAGAAAAAAGTACAAGACGATGAACACACCACACATTCATGCATTCATTAACACACACACACGCACGCACACAAAACTACAAGAAACGCGATCATTTGCAATGGCTGAGTTTATTTGCCCTTGCGCCCCTGCCGCCGGCTCGCCCTCGGCTCCGCCGCCCCTGCGCCCCCGGCCCCGCCTCCCCTGCGCCCCCGTCGCCGGCCCGCCCCAGCGGTGCCCCGGCCCTGGCCCCGGCCCCGGCCCACTGCACCCTCGCCGCCCCCGACCCCCGACGCCCCCGGCCCCTGGCAGACTCTATCTGCGATGATGGAGTTAGGGCCAGGTCCAGAAATGCGGACTCGAGAACGGATCGAGGGGAAGGCTCATCTCCCATAGCAGTCGTGTAGCTTTCGTCCACTAGATCCGTTGGTGATAAGCCTTCTCCTCGATCTGTTCTCAAGTTCGCGGTGGCCACGGTGCTGCTTCGACCCTGCTTCTGGTATGACGACGCTGATGATCCGCAACATACTTTTAAATCTGCGCATTGGTATTCTCCCCCTCATATCTGTTGATGCATTAATACCTGATGTTTTACATCGTTTTCCACTGGAGGCAAAAAGTAATGAACATCATTGATCAGCACTGTGCCGATGAGAACGCGAAAATTGCATTGGGCCGCATCAAGTCGGAATACAATTTTGTTTATGTTCCATTTGACTTCAAGTACCACACCTATGCTTTGAAATATATGATTATACTAATCAAGCTCCGGTCTTTTACGGATTGATACTTAACCTTGTTTGTTGCATTTGCCAAGGTCCGAGGCCAATAAGGGCTACTGCTTTGTCAACATCACATCGCCAGATGCGGCGTTCTGGCAGTGGAAGCACCTGCATGGCTTCTGTTTGAAGGTGAATGACTCGCAGAAGATGTGCGAGGTCGACTACGCCAAAATCCAGGTACGTCGCCGTCCGCTGCCACCGTTTTCCATTGCGCTGCCGTTGCATGGTGTTCACATGCCGCTGCTCGTCATCCTTTCGCAGGGTCAGGATGCGTTGGTGGCCCATTTCTCCAAGTCATGTTGTGCGGAAGGGCCGCAGAGAATTCGATTTCCGCACCAAGGGGTTAAGAGATAAGACCATCTGATTCGCAGGCCAGTAATGATGTTTGGGAACACAGTATTTTTGGAGTTTTAGAGCAATTAGCAATACCGTGGTAATTGAGATTACTATTGTATTTTTTACAACATGGTGTTTGTCAACCAAACAGTCCTATGTATTGCAAAATCATGGTATTACAAAACTGTGTTATTGAAATACTTTGGTATTGCCATGTCACTTTAAAAATTGTGGTTTCCAAAACTTTAATATTGAAAAACTGTGTTCCCAAACACAACCTAAAGCTTTACCATGAAACAATGCAGATAGTCTTAAAGGCAGGCCCGACTTTGGGCCTAGGCGGGCGGAAATAAACTTTCTGCGGCCCTGCCGCACAACGTCGTGCGTGCGCCCCCGCCCCGCACGTCGTCCCATGGAAATCCCGCTGAGATCCTTTGCTTCGCTGGTGGGTTTGTTGTCTGGACACCGAAGGATGGAAATCCCGCGTGTCCTGCTCCCACGATTATGCGATTTTGATCGGACGGCGTGCGAGGTGGGGGCGCACGCGCGATGCTGTGCGGCAGGGTCGCAGAAAATTTGTGGGCTACTTTCTAGGGCCAGGCCGGTGGGTGGGGGTGGTGGGGCGGGCACGATGACAGCTGATAAAGAGAAAATAAATAAAATTAATTAAGTGTGTAGTTTTATTTTCGTAATTTTTTGAAATATAATTGTACTACGTGCGTCCTACTAATGTTAGTTCAATGCTTTATCCAAAACGTCAAATAAAAGAATAAGGAGGGAGTATTTATTAGATATAGTATAATATTACTAATGTGTTAATTTTCTATATGCGATGTTTTTCGGTAAAAGGAGGAGTTTTTCGTTAGTGCATGTACTGTAGGACACATTGTTCATGAACATAAAATAAAAGATATTTTTTATTAACATAAAAACAACACATATATTACAAACAAGAAAAAAACACATAGAAAACAAAATAAAAAAAAAACTACTACTCATCCTACTCTACTCTGAGGAGGACTTGTCCACCGCCGCCGCTGCCTCCGCCTCCGCCGGCGGCTCCTCCGCCATCGCATCCGTCGCTGGCGCCTCCGCCTCTACCGCAACAGACAGTGGAGCATCCTCCAACACCACATCAAACTTCTTCTGGCTGACGGCCTTCACGAGTTTCTCTCAAAACCCCACCCTGGCCTCCTCACCGATCGTCTCATAGAGGTAGTCGAGACGAGCGGCAACAAAGCCTAACCCGAAGATGTAGTAGCCGGCGGAGTCCATGTTGGCGTGGTGGGGAAGGACACCAAGTCCCAGTCGTCGATCAGAGTGAGATGTATTGTGAAATACATCCTACACCATTTTGTCGAGCACTTTTGCTTGCACGTCGTCGGCGAACAGGCTGCCGGTGACTTCCTTAAGCTTGCCATCAAGATTGTCGACGCTTTCCTCGATGAGGCGGACAGTCTCATCATAGTCATACGCAAGAGGTGCGGGCGCCGCGGGCGGAGACGGGAGTGGAGGAAGTGCGGGCGCCGCCTCCAGTTCCACCGGCCTTGACGGTGACAGAAATGGAGAAGGAGTTTCGGAGGACGTCGATGACCTGGAGCGCTTCGGTGCGGGGCTACCCATTTGTGCGGCGACGGAGGTGCGAACAAAGAGAGAGAGGTGGTCGACGGTGGTGCGGCGGAGAAGCAAGAGGAGAAGTTTGGAGGCTAAAATCGATCGAGTGGTGCGGCGGAGAAGAAGAGGACGGTGTGCCTTTATAGAGGGTCGTCGTTTAAGCGTGTGAGTGGAGATGATCGGACACTTCAAAACTTGTGCTTTTGAATTGACGGTCAGAGTTACTCCAAACCGCGGTTTGCCTCCTCTCGGTTATTGCAACGGCTCAACACGTACCATCGGCCAGTTTTAATTTGACACACAAAGGTGCGGAGATTGACGTGAACGCGCGTGGCAATCGACCGAGTGTCCATATCTTTTTTTTAAGGATCCTACCGTTGCCGATCGAGAGTCCATATCGAACTGATAATTGTCGTGATCATGGATGATGATGGACATGAATGTAATGCATGTGAAAGAGACTCGCGATCAAGCATGTTTCATCACGTGTTGAGGATTTTTGTGCGCCCTTGTTGAGGAACATGTTAATTGGATGATGTTGAGGATCGGATGTGGCGTACGTGTTTTCACAAGTGTGTTCATTTGTTCCTAAAATCAGAACACGTAGCGGCTAGCACCTACGCCTGTTGTTTCTTCAAAAGACGAGTACAGCGATACATAATGCCAGCATGCAATCGATTAATTTGATGAACCACGTACGTACGTAGTGAGAGCTGTGTGCTTATTAGACGATGGTAGTCCACATTCTATCCTCGTACCGTCGAGGGAACATCCTTGTGTCAAATTTGTTATCTCTATTGATGACAAGATAATATTCTTCATTAGTGTGGTAGTTAAACTGCCATATACTGTAGGTGGAGAGCATACACATATGCATGGTACAGAATATGATAAATATAGAAATATATATACATGGTAGGAAATTTTATTCTATTCTTGGAATACATGTTTGGGACGTAGCATATGTGCGTCTAACATACATGTGAAAGACCTCGATCATGTTTGCTGACGTTACGTGTTCTCTTTTTTGTTGAGAGGTCGTCATGTTTGAGGCTCGTTGATCATGTTTGGGGCGTAGCATGCATGGACAACTAACATGCATGTGAAAGACCTCGGCATGTGAAATAACATGCATGTTTTTAAAAGCAAGATATAGTGTTTCCTCAAGAAAAATAATTTTATGAGAGATTAGGCGCACAAGCACAAAAGCTAGAACTTGAGTGATGCACCTATGAATTCCATATGCCGTGATGATCGACGACAGCCGATCCGCAAACTCGGTGGTAAGATCAGTAGTCGCTGGAGAGCAGATTGCGGCCGACCTCGAAGGAGATGAAGGCGTCGATGCACGCATAGCTGATCTGCTCCCCGGAGAGATTGTACGCGTCCCAGTTGCTCGTCGTGACCCCGTAAGGCTTCTCCATGTCGGCGCCCATCACGACGCTCGCGATGTCCTTCAGCACCGTGCGGTGGAGGCTCGGGCGATCCGTCTCCTCCGCCGCGAGCTCGACCAGGTCCAAGCCCATGGCCGAGCTCGTCCACGGGCGTCTCCCAGAGGATGTCGAGGCGACCGGCCAAGTGCGTCATGCCGAAGACGTAGTGGCCCGTGGTCCCCATGGAAACATACTCCGGAAGGGGACCAAGCCCACGGCGACGCATGGAGCATGATGTATTGTCAAATACATTGCGCGCCATCTTCTGGAGAGCCCACTCCTTATCCGGTGGGGAGTCCGGTCGGGTACGCTTCCCCTTGGCGTCCTTCGGCGGGCTTGGTGGAGGCGTTGTCTTGTTAGCCATGGTGTTCTTGGTACGGTTTTGGGAAGAGAGGAAGAGTGGTCGTGCGAAAAAGACGATGGCGTGCCCGGGTTATCTTATAGCGTAGTAGCAGCCTGGTTGGGGTGCTCATCCTCTGCAGTACTGCAGGTGCAGTAGAGGTGGCTGAGATGTAGGTCCCACACCATGTAGGGCCCTCATGTCAGCCATCTCTATTGCACCTACAGTACTATAGGGGATTTGAACATGCTTGGCTGTTCGTCTCTCGACGCGCGCAGTAGTGGTGATGGCATGGGGAGCCTTTCCAATTGAATTCAAAGATGCGCATGCGCTGCGCGCGTTTAAGGCTCCTCGGTGACTGGCGCGCCCGGTCGCATCAGCCGCCTGTACAAATGGCTACGACTTCAACGAAGGACCAAACCTTATGCGGCAAACAGCAACGTATAATACTTCCTCCGCCCCAAGTCAACTCTATTTCTGTTTTGGTCAAACTAATTACTTTTGACCAATGATTTATATTGAATTTATTAACTTCAATAACATGTAGTACTAGATGTATATTATGGAAATATTTTCATGGTGAATCTAAAAGTACTATTCTTGTATTCTTAAAACAGATCAAAATTGCCTAAATCTCAAAGATAGATTTGACGAAACCTAAGACTTCCCTTTGAAAAAGTTTTATACTTTACATTAGTTTTACATATGTAATATGCACATAGGATATATCACCAAATAGTTTTACAAAAAAACATGGAGGAGAAATATGTATATCTCATATGCTACTACTACGTAAATTAGTGGTGGGCAAATAAACCGAGATCGAAAAACCAAAACCGATAAAACCGAGACCGGAACCGAAAAGACCGAAATATCGGGTGTCGAGTACTTTTCGGGTAGCAAATATAAATAACTGAAAAATAAATGTCGGGTTCGGATTCCACTCTCGGGTAACTGAAATAACCGAATAGTCGGTCTATCAAATAATAAGTTAACTATGAACAATTCAAATTCAGATATTTTATTTTCAAGTTGTGATGTGTGATGTTGTTGGATTTAAAAGTTTATTTTTCATTTGTCAATTTATTATGAATTAGCTATTGGGATTAAATTTATCAATCATATTAAATTTGTGCAAACATGACATGGATATAATGTATAATTCAGATATATCGGGTAGGACCAAAGACCGAACCGGAATTTTGTTACCCAAAATGTTCGGCTACCTAATATTATTACAATAATTCGGGTAGTGATTTCAAGAAACCGAATTTTGAAAAAGACCAAAATACCCGAACCAAAATATCGGTAGACCGAATGCACACCCCTTAATGTAAATCCATCCGAAATAATTAGCTAGTTTGAGGATGAATGAAGTTGAGCTTGCGAGCTTGATGAGCACCGTCATTGTTTTGAGCAGCGATTAATTTATGACATCATCAAATCTGGAGTAATTTTTCTAGATCATTTGGAGCTGAAAAATTAGTTAACACGCTACATATAAGGAGAAAGATTAGGATATGCTACCTATTGCTTATGTTGAATAACCCTGCGCCATGGACAACATATATCCGACACTTCATTCTGGTTGCCAGGATCATTCTGCCCTAGGGATGAAAACGGTACGGTAAATTCCCGAACCGTCCGACGTCGTTTTCGAAAATTTCCGATGCGATTACCATTTTCGACAATTTCCGAAATTTTCAATCTGATTACCGTTTTTATCGGACATTGAAATTTGTTAAACAGAATGGAAATGATATAGACTGATTTCCGACCGAATTGTCGGAATACCGTATTTTAATAGAAAATTTACGAACATTAACCGAATACTTTCCAAATAGTAGGTTGGGTCTAATGGGTTTACATGTACTCTCTTCGTCCCTTGGGATAGAGGATTTTTAAAGGAAACTTCAAAGGAATTCATTCCTACATTGTGCTGATGTCACAGGTGTTTCGAACACAGGAATCATATTTCCTTTCCTGTAGAAAGACTTCCATTCCTATGTAAAATGTAGGAATGAAATAATCCAGTCCAAGTTCTTTGTGGTCTGCTGGTTGGCTATGGTGGGAATATATAGGGTGCTAAAAGTCAAATTAACTAACCTAATGATTTGCATGGAATAATTATTTCTTTGTTTGAAACAAGGGAATAATTATTTCTGAGCAACTACAATGCAATAGACGTTTTGATGTTAGAAATATACGAATGAAGTTGTTTATGAAGCAAACTGGTAGTTCATTTTGGCAAAAAGTTATGACTTTGATTTATGTATTACAAATAATGATAGTTAAGGTTCTAAAGAATTTTGTTTATAGTTGCTCTAACATTTTTCCTATGTTTTCATTCATGCATTCCAAACATCTTGAATTCTCCATTCCTCTGATTTTGATTCCCGTTGTTTTCTCACTTTCTTCGTTCCCACATTTTGTCTATTCCTATGTTTTTTCCAATTCCTGTGATTTGGATTCCTACGTTCCAAAGGGGGCCATAGTAAATATCGCTTTGTAGTTTATTTTTGAACTACAAAGCGACAAGTATTTAGAGACGGAGGGAGTAATAAGCTCAATTCTTTAAATTTTTTATTCAGACACCAGTTTGAATAAGGAGTTCTCAAAGGTAATAAGCTCAATTCCGACCGTTTTCATCATTATTCTGCCCCAAGACATCTGGGGCAGCAGGTAGAGGACCTTGATGATCAGGATAAGGACCAGGCAAGAAATCATTAGTCAAAGGTAAGTTTGACCAAAGCTAAAAATAGAGTTGAGTTGGGGCGGAGGGAGGGGTACTTTTTACAGACTGCTTTGCAGTCCCTGGTGCGGGCGATCTCCTGCCTACTGACAACTCCAACGGCTAAAGTAGCGTAAAGCTGCACTTTAGAAGTCGTAACCCCAGTTTGCATGAAAGGAAACTCATGGGACAGTTTAAAGGAATGGAATCCTTCAGAAGGGAAAGACATTCTTACGAGTTTCGCCAGTAGCATTTCAAACGGTGCACATTAGAAGCCATAACCATCACTGCGCGCGTCTCATTGTCTTCTCCGTGCGTACTAATAAGGACACACCATCCTCTTCTCCGCAACACACACAGGCCATCCTCTTCTCAGCGCGTACTCTTCCTCTTTGTCTTCGTCGCGTGCGCCCTCATTGGTTCCCTTCAAAGCCCATGGAGTCCTCTTGCTGCATGATATTGCGGTCCTAATCGTGGGGTGGGTCGCCACAACCTCCCCGCAGCCCATGGACGACCTCTCCAGTTTGCGCGCCACCTGCAAGGCCATGGACGCGGCGTGCCGGGATCGCATCGTGGTCAGACGCGTGGCGCTGGAGCGGGAGAGCATCTGGAAGTTTAACTGGAGCTATGACCGCCTCGTGGAGCGCCTGGCAATCGTCGACAACCCTCACGCGTGCAATGTCACCGGGTTTGACCTCGTCTTCCTGCACGATCGCGTGCAGCCGGGCACCCAGTTCCTTGCCCGGGCGGCCGCGAACGGCCACATGGTGGCGGCCTATGTTCTCGCCATGCTCCGCTACGACGCCGACCACAGGGCCCGCGATGCCTTTGAGTATATCCGGCAGGTCGAAGGTGAGGCCCACGTTGACTACTACGCGGTCGGGTCCGTCGCCATGGAGTGGACCAACAAGGAGTGTTGCCGGTGTCGCCATGAAGCCACGAATAGTATCGATCATGTCGCCTGGAGGTTCCCAGGCAGGCCTCGTCCAGAAGCGCCGCCGGCGGCAGTGCCCAACATTTATGATGACGCTTGGGACTGCTCAATAGGGGGAACCAGGGAATTGCCCGCTGCGGCAGGACTACGTGGGAGGATTGGAGAGTCTTCTGTACAGAGAATTGTAGGATTAAGCACGAGCATGACATGTTCTGCCGTCTGGCATTGTACTATATGGGTTATATTCCCTCCATTCCCGTTTGGATGCACCCCTAGTTTTCCCAGCGCCAATTAAAAGAGAACAAAGGGAGTATATAAAATAGACTTGTAGTATATGTGTTTCCCCTGTGCCCGCTCATCTCTGATGAATGTTGCACTTGTTGTGTTTCCCCTATGCGCGCTCGTCTTATGTTTAGTCCCGTTTGCATCAAAGGAAACTCACGGGACAGTTTAAAGAAATGGATTCTTTCGGAAATGAATACATTCAATCATAAAGTAGTTTGTAATGAAGGAAATCAGTGTTCCCTTCTCTTTGTTCATTGTCTCCACTTTTCATTCCGGTCGTCACTAATCAACAGAACTAGCTGTTACATAATCCCTAATAAACACAAAATAAACTAATCGGCACATCTAGTCCGCATCACTTCCCTTGAAGCAGTGATAATAACTTCTGGTCGCGTATAGGAGTAGTCGTAATGATTACACCGCGTATAGGGGCATAGGGCCAGTGGTACGTTGGAGTTCTACCTATCTTTTTCTAACATTTTTCTGGTCCTTTCTTTTGTTTTCTCTCTGTGGATTGTCTCCACTTTTCTTTCCAGTCATCGCTACCTGTTAGTACTGTATACTACTTTAGAGACCGATTTGCAGGCCCCACTGCGGGCGATCTCCTGGCACCTCTAGCGACTAAAGTATCGTACAGGCAACTTTTCAAGCCACTGGCGGTGTGGAGGGTCGTTCATTAACAGAGAATACAGATAGAATAGATAGTTCACTGAACAGCAGATAGAAAACAAAATAACAGGTGGAACAGACGAACAACATTGAGTACATTATCATAAAACATTACAGCCTCCTACCTATATTACTTGTCATTAGAACAAGTTTTTTTGTTCATATTTGAACTACAAAACTTGTCCTAATTATTAGTCACAAGTACTAATATGGGAAGGATGAAGTACAAAACATGAAAATCAGCATCACGAAACAAGAAAAAATAAAACATCACAAAAACAAGAAGAGAAAAACATCATGACTGGATTAATCAGTGTCAAAAGATTTTCTGTTTTAAAGTTGGGTTGAAATAGAATGTAATAAGATGTTTGGTGCAATCGTGTAATCAACCATCTTCAACCATTGGATCGATCTACATTACAGTCATTGAATCTTTTTATTTAACCCCCTCCACCAGGTGGAGGGGTGGTGGTGGGGGTGGAATGGGTTTAATGAAAAGATGTAATAACCGTAGGATGTATAGATCCAACAGATGAAAATCTTTGATTACACGATTGCACCAAAACTTTAATTGCATGTAGCGCTGTCAACAAGTCGAACTCGAGCGAGTTTGTTTCTACCATATATAAAAATTGTGTCCCATAGAACATTTTTAATAGAGTTATATAGTTTAGATATTCATATGTACATATCTTAATGACAAGAACATATGAGCTTACTCGAACTTTTCGAGCTTGAGCTCATCAAGCTGGCAATACTCAACTTCATCCTCAAACTTTCAATCAAAACTAAGTTTGGTCCTTGAACATTCAAATGGGTCAATTATTTAGTCCATCAACTTCAAAAAACCTTTTCACTATCATCCTTACTCTGAGTTGGACATCCACACATTGGCATGCCACATAAGATAGTTAATGTGTTTTTAATCTTGTTAATTTGTTATAGAAGTTTGTTTTATTTAAATGTTTGAAGTATGCATCATTATATGCATGTAAACTCTTTCTCATGTTGAAGCAAGCAAACAAGAGTTTATGAAACGATTTGAATGGACCCCTTAGTTGGATAGCTGGGAAGCACAACCGTCAGATCAAAACAAATAAAGGATGCAGCCTTTACTGCACTCATGCAACAAAATGTCGCTATGTCAGGCGATCCTGGTCCAGGAAGGTATGCTGCGACTCCTGTCCTCCAACTCTATCTAGGCTTTTGATGACGCAGGCGGTTCACCACCAGACTGTAGAAAGGATAAGCATGCACACATGTAAGAGTCATTGTTGACTGCATTGGTCTAACGTCATTGTTTGACTGTGTAGGCCTACGTTTAGTCATTAATGCTAGCTTTTGAATCTGTGTAGTGCGAAAGGGTTTTGTTTTGGTTTCACACTACACTAGCTAGCCTATATAAAGTGTATCTGTGTTACGTGATGAATACACAACAAACATTCTCCATATAAAATGAAACTTGCATGCCGCTTTCTTATGCCGAAGGTTTGAAGGAAACTACACGGCTGGCCGCACGTACGGTACGGGTGTGCCGGTGTACCTTAACCCCCCGTACGTCGTCCGTCTCCGGTGGTTGTTGGGAAGAGCCTTACTGGTATGCTCTGATTCTAGTCCTCTTACTCCATCTCTAGGTTTTTGATGATGCAGGCGGTTCACTACCAGACAAACCAAAAAAGGTTTAGCGGCATGCAGGTTTTTTGACAAAAAAACTGACTACGGCCCGCTGACTACGGCCTGCTGACGCATCCATCTCTAGTTTTTTGATGACACTCTCGCTGACGTATCATCATCTTATTTGTTGTGAAGGTATGGTAGTTAAACTAAGCATTAATAAAGGGACCAATAACATTTTGACACATCAGTGGGATGACACATGGGAGGACAGAACGAGAGGGACATGGCTTGTATACTCCCATTCAGTGCTTCCATGCGTGCTCCTACATAAGTGTCATGATTTTATTAGCCCTTTAATTTACCTAACATAATGCCCAATTTAACTTCAACCAATTAGATGATGACACATAAACGGGAGTACGCATGGAAGCACAAACGGGAGCACCGAAGTTGCAAACGAACGCTGGACACGGCTTGTATACTCCCATTCAGTGCTTCCATGTGTGCTCCTACCCGCAGCCAGTTTGTCATCAAGGAATTTGCATGCCGCTCATCACCGAGGCTTTGCTGGTTTGTCTGGTGGTGAACCGCATGCGTCATAAGAAACCTAGATGTAGTTGGAGGACAGGAATCAGAACATACCTGCAGGGGTCTTCCAACAACCATCGGGGACGCACGACGGGGGTTAAGGTACACACCGGCACACCCGAACCGTACATATGTGCTGGTGAAGATGGAACTCAACAGTCTCACGGTTATGGATAGAAAAAAGGAGAAGAAAAAGGATGGCGCGCGTTTCGATCTATGAACCGTGAGACTGCTAACTTCCATTTTAATTGGCCAGTTCCCGATTCCGATGAGTCATTGTTGTTGTACGTGGTGTGTTTGGTTGAGACAATGCAACTTGTGGTCATAACGATAAGAATTAAAAAGAGGAGTATATCAGATTCAAAAATCTTCATTACGCCAGGTCGTATGATGGACAGACACTCTCCAATCCACTTAGATTGAAGTGGAACCACTCCTACCCAAACGAGGAAAAAAAATTATCAATACGGTATGCATATCCAGGGTTGTGCATACCATTCCACATTTGTGACATGTGTCCACATGAACGAATGGATGAAGCAGTTGCATGACAGTGACATATGTGCACATGAACGAACGAGGTCATATGATGGCCGGACATGACAGGGATAACGCCAAGGAATCGTATCCCTTTAAAGCATATTTTTCCCCGCATACAATGGGCCCTTCGCGTGTCAAATTAAAAATTTCTCCTTTTATCCAAAAACATCTCCTTTAACGACGCCAAATTTTGGTACATTGGCCCACGCGTACATGGGGACAAACACCAAGCGTTCCAGTGCAGTTTCGGCCCAGGAACGCAAACTGACTCAACATAGTTTCAGCCCACGAATAACAAGCGGCCCAGCGCAGTGTTGGGCCTACTCTGATAGCTTCACGTACGATTTGTCCTGGCTGCCTCCCCGCCGGACCCTTCGATCCACAACGGACCCCTCTCCCGATAGCACGAAACGCGCCTGGAGGAGCATCCGCTGACCGCCACGCTCTTGGAGGAGCATCCGCCGGCCGCCACACTCTTGGAGGAGCATCCGCCGGCCGCCACGCTCTTGGAAGAGCATCCGCCATCCACCGGCGTGGAGGAGCATTCGCCGGCCGCCGCACGTGGAGGAGCAACAGCGCTAGGTATAATTGCTCACATAATGCTATTGTAGTTCAATCCTCTTACGGATACGCTGATTGAATTGTAGGAAGTGATGTCAGAAGATAAGACATGGATGGGAAAAGACAGGCGTACGAAGGAGTGGCGGGATGGAATGAAGTCATTTTTAAATTTAGCATTCCAGGGCACTCGTGAAGAAGAAACTAAGCCTTGTCATTAGACGAAATGTTGTAATATTTTCCACAGGAGATGCAAGGAAGTTCATCTTCACTTGCTTCGTAATGGGATGTCATTTGATTATACTTGTTGGGTACACCATGGAGAAAAATGAGTTGAGAAAAAAATTGCTGAGCAATCAGCAAATAATGAGGAGATAATTTCTGATGATGTTGCTATGGAAAATATGTTGTCCAGTCTTCTTAGAGGCACTGGTGATCATTGTGGTACTTCAGCATGTGTTGATGATCCAGAAAATGCTATAAACAAGCAGGAACCAACTGGGTGTGCAAAGGCATTTTATGACTTATTAAATGATGCCAAAAAGGAGTTGTATCCAGGTTGTGAGAAGGTGACCCAATTATCCTTCATTGTCAGGTTGTACCAGATAAAGTGTTTAACTGGTTTGAGCAAAAAAGCGTGTGAGTTGATCCTTGAACTATTCTCATATGTGCTTCCAAAGGGCCATTGCATTCCTAATACACTTGATAAAGTTTAGAAGGTTGTTCATGACCTTGGGCTGAGCTACGAAAATATCGATGCATGTGTCAATGACTGTTTGTTATTCCGGAAGGACTATTCTCTGCTGGATCGATGCCCAAAATGTGGTGAATTGAGATGGAAAAATAGTACTGGTGGGTATGCAAGAGAGGCTTTACCTTGTGGAAAAGCAAAGAAGCTTGTAGCACGCAAGATTATACGATACTTCCCTCTTATTCCCCGTCTTCAAAGGTTTTATATGGAAGAATCAATGACATCAAACATGCGCTGACACAAAGAAGAACGTATTGATGATGGAATATTACGCCATCCTGTAGATTCGAAAGCATGGAAGGATTTTGATAGCATTCACCCAAATTTTTCATCTGATCCTCACAACATAAGACTTGGGCTAGCATCTGATGGTTTCAATCCTTTTGGAGTAATGAATGATTCTTACAGTACATGACCTATGATTCTAATCCCTTATAATCTACCACCTTAATTGTGTATGAAGCAGCCTTATTGGTTGATGTCAATGATAATTTCTGGGACAAAGTCACCTGGAAACAACATTGATGTGTATATGCAGCCTTTGATTGATGAGCTACTGAAATTATGGTCTGATGGTGTTGAAACATACGACAGTTCAAAGAAAGAGACATTTCTCACGCGAGTGTTGAAGGCTGTTATATACCAATTTCATCTGCCAATTTAACTTAATTATGTGAAGGATTTGTCATTTCTTGCACACATCACCTTTCTATCTAACCAAATTCCACATGGACTTGGAGGAATATGTGTATGCAGCATTTTATGCATGAAAAGAGGAAATGTAGAGGGACCGATCCTATAAAATATCATCCCAACCAATCAGGCGATGACATGTGGCATCCCATGGATCAAATGGCCCACAAACAGAAGTATCCGAGGAGATACAACGGTGTATCATCCATATACATCAATGGGACCCACCTGGTAGCCACCTGGAGTAAGCACACGAGAAATGGTGCAATGACCAGGTCGGCCAAACCAGGGGGTCGGCCGACTTGGTCTATGCACCAAACTCGGTCAACCTCCACGTGTTGGCTCCTCCCGGCTCCCTGAGTCAATGGTGATTGATTTATGCGCTTTTGGTGGCGGGAACCGACCTCAACACTAGTATAAATAGGACCCCCTACCCATCACTTCAACGCACACCTCTTGAGCTTCATCTCTATTGTATACACTATCATCCATAGTCTTAGAGGAGTTAGGTTTGTAGAGAGGAGAGTCTCTAGTCCCAAGTCCAAATTGGGAAAGGAGTAAGGAGTCTCTCTCTTCCCAATCCTACATTGGGAAAGGTATGGCTCATGTATTCTTTCTTGTATTTGTGACTTTATGCACAATAAAGATAGTATCTTTAGTCTCTACTTATACATATACTTGGGCAAAGTGTTTCTTGTTTGATTGTGGAGTCCATATATGTGGAAGTTATAGCTCCTATGACTATTTCATCATGAACATATCTCATTATCATAGAACCTATAGACCCCCACTATAGTCTAGTTAATTATAACATAACTAGGTTAGTATGGATAATTATGTTGTGTATCAACATTGGTTCAATGATGATTCAATTCATTGCCTTAGGATGGATTGTGCCTAGGCTCTTAAGGTAATTACTTAATATGCTAGCATGGTGCTAGGATAGCTAAGTAGCATTGGATGTCTCGTAGACCCATGGATTGAAGAGGTAGGCAGTAGGTGGTGACATCCCTATATGTCCTTTGTAATCCTCCATGTTCGGCTATGCCACAGGCTCTTGGCGGGAGTTGCCCAAGTATTGCTAGGGGTAAGTCCGTGCCCGATGTTTTGAACCACATAGCATAAGTATTCACTATTGATCTAGCTTATGGATAATTAGTTTAGACTATGTATATGTACAATAGAGCATAGTAGGAGTACCTCCATAACTCTCAACCTTAACTAACCTCTAGGATCCTCTTATCCCCCTTAGACTTGAAAGTTTTTGTGTGTGTTGCACTATCTCCACTATTATTTCGATCCTTACTAGATTCTTACCTAGACCTCTCTACCCTTTCCACTCAATGATTGTTATATCTCTACCCCGCCTTCCATTGGGATCAAATAAATGACACCCTTGGGAATACTCTCTTAAGGGGAAATGCTACAATGATACCTCCGTGCGCTTGCGGAATTCACTCTGTGATCCAACAGAATATTAACAAGCATTTCTGACACATCAGTTGGATATTTTTAGTTAATGGTGCCTAGGTATTATCAACAAGCATTTTTGGCACTATTGCCAGAGATGATTTGTTAGTATACCTTAGGAGCTGTCAACAAGTATTTCTGGCGCCGTTGTCGGGGAAGGCAAATAGATTTATAGCATGACTAAGTGAATAGGAAAGAACCCTGGGTACGATTTTAGTAGGATAACCATTCTTTGTTTTCGCATTTTAAATGTGAAAACAGGGTAGTGTATGTCTAGTTTCTACCAGTCGGAAAACTTTGTTGAAGATCCCAAATCTCTTCTGAGAGTCCGACCCCGTGTCGTAACTCTTCAAAAAATTCGAGTGGCAAGGCAGGCCAGCATTTCTGCACCAACAATCCAAACGCCAATGGCCCAGAAGACCCTTCCTGATTTCTCAGCTCCCTTTGCTAACAATGTGCCTATTGGGCCCACTATTAACACGGGAGATGTGAACTTCGAGATCAAAACTGGCCTTATCACTATGGTGCAAGCCAACCCATTCTGTGCGAAGGCTAATGAGGATGCAAGTGCTCACCTGCAACAATTCCTCGAGATCTGCAACACTTTTAAGATCAAGGGCGTGTCTCTGGATGCGGTCCGTCTAAGACTGTTCCCCTTCTCTCTCCATAGGAGAGCGAAATAGTGGTTCTACACGAACCGAAGTGCTTTAGTTACTTGGGAGAAGTGTTCTATGGAATTACTCGCCAAATTCTTCCCGTTGGGCAAAACCAATGCCCTACGTGGAAGGATTTCCAGCTTTTAGCAAGAGTCCAAGGAATCTATTCCCGAGGCACGGGAAAGGCTTCAGGAGTACATTCTAGCCTGTCCCCACCATGGGATGGATGACTGGCTCCTTATTCAAAATTTCTATAACGGGCTGATCCCATCAGCTCGTGACCATTTGGATGCTGCTGCTGGAGGAGCCTTCATCTCGTTGACGGTGCCAAAAGCTAAAGTTCTTATTGAGAAGATGGTGTCCAACATGGGATGGAACGATGAGCGTCTCCATACCCGACAGCGAGGCATGCACACCTTGAAGGAGGTGGACATGATCGCTGCAAAATCGGACCTCCTAATGAAGAAAATTGATGGACAAGCCAGTGGTGAACTGTCTTGCAATGCCTATGCCCTAGACTCTCACATCACATGCTATGTATATGGAAACAAGAGTCATATGGAAATGATTGCCCAAAAACTCGTGAGGATGCCCTATACCTTGCCAGCAACAGAAGTTTCAACAACAACAATGGCTATTGTCCAGGAGGTCAAGGGTGCGGTCAACAACGCCCATTCTTTCAAGGAGGGTACAACAACAATGGCAACCCTAGAAATCAACCCAACTTGAGAGAACTTGCCATTAGCCAGCTCAAGATCAATTATGCCCTATCCAAGAAGCTGTCAGCTAATGACAAGACCCTAGAGAATATCAATGCAAAGATTGAAGGACTATCCTCAGCATTCAAGAATCAACTGAGCTTCAACAAGATGTTGGAGACTCAGTTGGCACAACTTGCTGTAGTTGTCCCTTCATTAGAAAACAACAAAATTCCAGGGCAGCCAGAAGCCCCAGTGGAGAACGTCAATGCAGTGGATACGAGAGGAGGAAAGACCACTCGTGACCCACCATATCCCACACAAGAAAAGAGGACAACTGAGCGTGAAAAGGAGGATGTCCCAAGTGAATTACTTGGTGAGAGAATGGCCAAACACTTTGAAGACACCAACTTATTGCCATTCCCTCACAGACAAGGAAGCCGACAGTGGATGAGCAATTCAACCATTTTGTTGAGATCATCCAAAAGATCCACATCAATGTGCCCTTGATTGATGCGATGCAAGTCCCCACTTATCCTCGCTATCTCAAGGACATATTGAACAACAAACGGCCATTGCCCACCACTGAGGTCGTCAAGCTTACAGAAGACTGCAGTGCAGCCATCCTCAATAGGCTTCCTGAAAAGAAGAAGGACCCTTGATGTCCTACCATTTCATGCTCAATTGGGGCTCACTACTTCTACAAGGCAGTTTGTGATTTGGGAGCAAGTGTTAGTGTGATGCCCAAGGTTGTGTTCGACTAGCTGAACTTCACAGAGCTGACTCAAACACCAATGCAGCTACAACTGGTTGACTCTTCAGTCCGTTATCCAGCGGGTATTGCTGAAGACGTCCTGGTGAACATATAGAACTGCTTCATACCCGTGGATTTTGTGGTGCTAGACATGGACATCGAGAAGGATACACCACTCATTCTTGGGCATCCATTCCTAAGCACTGCAAAAGCTCGCATAGATGTGGGAGCTGGAGAAATCCACTTCCATATCAATGGCAAGGAGGAAAGGTTTAACTTTTGGCCAAAATCAGAACAATGCTCCATGATTCGAATCAAGTATGGGCCGAATGATAAACACATCAGAGAGGTCGAAGTCACACCTCCAAAGGTGGACTCACTCATTGCATTCATGAGAAGGTTAATCTACGAGGAGAATCCATCGTTTCGACCACGCCGATACCCAAAGGCGACAAAATCGTCTGGACCTTCCTGAAGGCCCAAGTCCACCAAGCTGCCAAAGAAGGAAGGGCGGAAGAAGCAAGACGAGCCGTCCAAGCCCATCCCTCCGGGCCCGAATGTGAAATGAAGACGGAGGAATGTCCATCTCATCGGACGGTGGTGAGACCTACGCCAATAGGTCAAATTGGTAGTTATCCCACTTAATTTTTCTTTCTTCCTTTTTCCACCCCATTTGGATTTTTTTATTGCATATTTGATTTTCCCTAGCAAGTTCAGAATCTTATATTCTCAACTATCATTTTTTCTTTCTTTCTTTTCAAAAGAAAATTTTTATTGGATTTGAAAAGGGTTTTTATTTGAAAAACAATTCTGAGCTGCACATGTGGCATTTCATCAACGCAATAATTTAAAAGCCGTTGGAGAAACACTTGCCAAAAGGGGAACCAGGGGGGCCACCTGTCAGGTCGGCCGAACCCCCTGGTCAGCCGAACAGGGAGTGGAGCCAAGTTGGCTCCCCTTCCTCTAACGGCTACATTTTGAACCCCGAGTGACCATTGGAGGGTGCACCCTATAAATTGTGGCCGTGAGGAGAACCTCTCTTCACACACAACATCATTTTACACCTCCCCAAGTCACTCTCTAGCTCATTTGTTTTTCTTGCTCTTCATTGCAACACTCTTGCTCAAATCCATCCCCAAAAAGATTTTCTTTTGTTTGCATTTGCATTTTACACTCAAGCTTTGAAGAGGAGAAAATTCGTTGAGAGTTTTGTTTTCCAAACATCGCTTCTTTTCGGACTTTTCTCGCCTTGTTTTGTTCTTGCTTGTTGAACTCAAAAAGAAATGAAGAGGTTATTCAGAATGAGGAAGGAGGCTGCAAGCTCAAGCCATGGTGAAGGTTCTAGTGCACGCCTCTCTTCCATGGGTACAAGCCCAAGGAGGAGAAGTGTGTGTGAGGACACTCCCATGGAAGAGAGAAGCAACCCACACCAACTTCTTCTTGACAACGACCTCGACATACGAAGCGAAGTTGAAGATCAAGCACGCAGGCTTCTCCAAGATCGTGAGTTCCGCCACACCAAGGCTTACGATCCAAATTTGATCTCCAAAATAGGTATGGACTCCGAATTTCTTTCCATTTGGCATGCAATTGGATTTGATGACTTTGCTCACATAGAGGAGAAAGGTTCACGCCTTCTCACTATCAAATTCCTTTGCACGCTAATAATAGGATTTGATTGTATTGCTTTTAGATTATTTCAAAAAGAATACAACATCCTATGGAAAGAATTAGGTAGCATACTAGGCTTCCATAAACAGTGTTTGCTAGATTTAGACAATTTGCCTAAGTTTAACAAACAAAGTTTTTGGCATGAGCTAACTACTGAGGTCACATGTAGGGCTCCTATGAATAGCCACATCCAAAACCCTACTACCTTACGCTTCATGCATAGATGGGTGGCTATGACTATGTTCCCTAGGGGATATGTTAGGGTTGTGTGGGATGATGAATTTAACATTTTGTTTGCCATGACTAAAAAGATAAAAGTTGCTCGAGTCAAAGCCATGATGACACAATGGTTAGATTACATTTCAAAATTAGGACCAATTGAATGCACTTCATTGATTACTCATATTGCTGCTAGGGTAGGAGCACATAAATACTCTTCATTTGAATATATTGAAACTGAAAGAGAATTAATTGATGAAGACTATTTAGTGCAAGGACATACCCTTAAGCATGATCAAGATGGGTCCTTGATATTTTTCTATCCCGGCTTTGTCAATGAAATTCGGTTACCTAACCCGGATTTTCATTTGTACAAATGCCGGAGGCTAACCATTAACCTTCTTCCCCTTGAGGAAGCAAGAAGAAGTAATGTCTCTGGCAGGGTAATAAAGAATCGTGCGAGGGCTACAGCCACAGGCATGCCACCAATAATCTCTACGGTCCATGAATACCAAGAGGAAGATAACCCAACAGGTTATGCGCCCGGATGGACTCAACCTCTGCCGTATGAGACTGGGGGATCATCTTGGCAAGAATGGCAAAGGGATCCACCCTTATCCACTTCAAGCTCTAGCAGCTTGCCCCAAACGTCCATGAGAGGACGTCATTCCTCTTCGGCTAGAAGTCATCATGATTATAGCCAAGGAATGACGGACCTCACTAGACGTATGGGAGAACTTGAAGTGAGAACGGGTGACATCTACAACACACTCCAAGAGCATGTTCAAGGTACCCAGGATTGGCAACAACACATGGATGCTCAATTCATCGACTTCAACACGGCGCTACAACAACAACAAGCCAATCTTGCAGCGTACATCCATCATCAAGGGTTCAACCCTTATCACGGAAGTAGTTGAAGAACAAGCTTAGGGGAGGACCCCCACATGAGGTAACATGTATCACATTCCTTGCATATTTAATTTCCATCCATCCATCATCCACCTTGCATCTAAAAAAAGTAGGTTAGATTTGCTTTCATCAAATAAAGATGTGCTGTAAGAATGATTTAGAATTCACATAGATTAAATGATGAATAGTTGCTCTGTTTTATTTTCCTAAGTCTCTAGTTTACAACTTGCTACTCTTTGAATATTGCTTTCATTGGCTTGAAATACTTTTGCCTTAATTTGGACGTTGCGGGTAGCAAAAGCTTAATCTAATTCTAGGTTGTTGCAAGATCAGAATTAGTAATAGGGCTGCTAGTCAAAGCTTGAAAGTAAAACTTAGATTTTCGGAGAAATTCGAAAAAGATTTAAGTTTCCCTCAATTGATTGGAAATACCTACCAAAGCCATATGATGTTCATACATAGACAAAACCTTATGCATATGCTATTTGCTTTCACATTGAGCCTAGTCAAACTAGTACAAGACCTATGTGAGAAATCATTCAACTCTTTTTGAATTCAAGACTTCACTTACACATGATATGCTTCTACACTAGAAGTAAGCAAAAAATCCATCATATCCATCACACCACAACAAAAAGAGAAACTCCATGTTATTCATGTTTAACACTCTCTTCAAAATTCATTGCAAATAAAGGGAGTAGAAGACATGGCTACAAAAGGAAAATGAAAAAAAGGAATGCTTACATCATAAGCATGAGAAAAAAAAAGAAGAGAAAAAAAAAGAAAATAGCCATGTTTCATCCCTGCAAAAGAAAGAGAGATTATACCAAAAAGGAGTTATCTCAAGTATCCACATCCACTTCCACTCCATCACACATGCACTAGTCTTGAGTCAAAAAGTTTTGAATTTCATTCTCCTAAGGCTTACTCTTTTGACTTAGCAATATATGTGATGCAAATATGCCCACTTACTTTCCTTACCAAGCTCCACATACAAGCCATATTCAATGAGTAGGAATAGTAGAGACACAATTCTTTGGTGAGGAAATATTTCCACTATCCACAAAGGAGTGATTGAGAGAATTAAATTGAGGTACTTAGCATCTAAATTGAATTCTCCAGGATTCAAGTGGAACTCGATATCTAGGCTATGTTTGCTCCAATTGGTATTCTAACTTTCAACTACTCATGAATATGAGAAAGCATAAGCCCCATGATAACTTAAGAAAGGTAGGCTATCATAGCAAAGTTCTGCAATACTAGGTAGAGTATCTTGTTGTGCATTAGATACTTTTGAAAATAAGACATTTAAATAGCAACTCCTCATCATCAACCTAAAGTCTTGACTTTGTTCGGGACGAGCAAAGGATAAGCTTGGGGGAGTGTGTTGACGGCTGTTATATACCAATTTCATCCATCAATTTAACTCAATTATGTGAAGGATTTGTCATTTCTTGCACACATCACCTTTCTATCTGACCAAATTCCACTTGTACTTGGAGGAATATGTGCATGCAACATTTTATGCAAGAAATGAGAAATGTAGAGGGACCAATCCTATAAAATATCATCCAAGCCAATCAGGCAATGACATGTGGCATTCCATGGATAAAATGGCCCATAAACAGAAGTATCCGAGGAGATCCAACGGTGTATCACCCACATACATCAATGGGACCCACCTGGCAGCCACATGGAGAAAGCACACGAGAAACGGTGCAATGACCAGGTCGGTCGAACCAGGGGGTCGGCCGACCTGGTCTAAGCACCAAACTCGGTCAGCCTCCACGTGTTGGCTCCTCCCGGCTCCCTGGAGTCAATGGTGACTGATTCGCGCGCTTTTGGTGGCGGGAACCGACCTCAACACTAGTATAAATAGGAACCCCTACCCCTAACTTCAACACACACCACTTGGGCTTCATCTATATTGTATACACTATCATCCATAGTCTTAGAGGAGTTAGGTTGTAGAGAGGAGAGTCTCTACTCCCAAGTCCAAATTGGGAAAGGAGTAAGGAGTCTCTCTCTTACCAATCCTACATTGGGAAAGGTATGGCTCATGTATTCTTTCTTGTATTTGTGACTTTATGCATAATAAAGATAGTATCTTTAGTCTCAACTTATACATATACTTGGGCAAAGCATTTCTTGTTTGATTGTGGAGTCCATATATCTGGAAGGTATAGCTTTTATGACTATTTCATCATGAACATATCTCATTATCATAGAACCTATAGACCCCCACTATAGTCTAGTTAATTATAACATAACTAGGTTATTATGGATAATTATGTTGTGTATCAACATTGGTTCAATGATGATTCAATTCATTGCTTAGGATGGATTGTGCCTAGGCTCTTAAGGCTATTACTTAATATGCTAGCATGGTGCTAGGATAGCTAAGTAGCATTGGATGTCTCATAGACCCGCGGATTGAAGAGGTAGGCAGTAGGTGGTGACAGTCCTATCTGTCCTTTGTAATCCTCCACGTTCGGCTATGCCACATGATCTTGGCGGGAGTCGCCCTAGTATTGTTAGGGGTAAGTCCGTGCCCGATGTATTTAACCACATAACATAAGTATTCACTATTGATCTAGCTTATGGATAATTAGTTTAGACTATGTATATGTACAATAGAGCATAGTAGGAGTACCTCCATAACTCTCAACCTTAACTAACCTCTAGGATCCTCCTATCCCCCTTTGACTTGAAAGCTTTTGTGTGTGTCGCGCTTCCTCCACTATTATTCCCATCCTTACTAGATTCTTACCTAGACCTCTCTACCCTTTCCACTCGATGATTGTTGTATCTCTACCCCGCCTTCCTTTGGGTCAAATAAATGACACCCTTGGGAATACTCTCTTAAGGGAAAATGCTACAATGATACCTCCATGCGCTTGCGGAATTCACCCTGTGATCCAATAGAACCATTAACAAGCATTTCTGACACATCAGTTGGATATGCTTAGTTAATGGTGCGTAAGTCATACCAACAAGCATTTCTTGCACTATTGCCAGGGATGATTTGTTAGTATACCTTAGGAGCCGCCAACAGCGAGCTTATATATTGTGGACAATAAATGATTTTCCAGCATATGCAATGTTATGTGGGTGGATCACAAAAGGTAGACTAGCATGTCAATACTGCCATGTAAACAATGACGCCTTGTGGTTGAAATATGGACGAAAGTATTGCTACATGGGTCATCGTCGTTTCCTACCTCAGGATCACCGGTGGCGTCGGGACAAAGCTTCTTTTAGCAACAAAATAGAGAATAGAGAGGCTCCAACATCACTCTCTGGTCACGAAGTACTCCAACAATACGAGACTTTTGATCAAGTGAGTTTTGGAAAGACGAATAATAAGAGAAAGCGCACTGAGGAAGATAGGTGGCATAGTTGGAAGAAGAAAAGTATATTTTTTCAGCTCCCGTATTGGAAGACATTGCTAATAAGGCATAACTTGGCACGCACATTGAGAAAAACATTTGTGATAGCATATTGGGGACATTGTTTAATATGGATGGTAAAACAAAAGAGAGTCTACAAGCTCGTTTTGATATGCAGGAAATGGGTATACGGCCAAAGCAACATCCGGTGGGTATGAAAGGGAAGTATGATTGTTTATCGGCATCATATACTTTGCAAAAAGATCAGAAGACCACCTTGTGCAAGTTATTGGAGGATGTCAAGATGGCTGATGGTTATGCCTCAAACATCAAGAGAAGTGTGGACATAACAGCACGTAAGGTATCAGGTCTAAAAACTCATGACTGCCATATTATATTTCAGAAGCTCCTTCCTATTGCAATACGTGACATATTGCCTGAAAAGGTTGTTGAACCTTTAATTGAGTTTAGCAGATTCTTTTCTGGAATTTGTTCTAAAGAATTTGCGGAAATAGAGTTGGACAACATGATTGAACAATTTCCTGAAACAATTTGTAAGCTTGAGATGTTGCTTCCTCCCGCTTTCTTTGATATCATGGTACATCTTCCAATCCATCTTGGCAAAGAAGCTCGGTTGGGTGGACCTGTTTCTTACAGATGGATGTATCCAATTGAGAGGTACCTTGGTACATTGAAGAGGTATGTACGTAACAGAGCTCACCCGGAGGGTTCTATAGCCGAGGGATATATTATGGAAGAGTGTATGACTTTTTGTAGCCAGTTTTTGGATAACATCAGAACCAAGCTTAATAGGCCAGAACGTCATGAAGCTGCTGCTAGGAATGAACCTTCTCTCGAGTCTAATATATTTACAGAAGTTGATAATTCTAAAAAAGGGTTTAAATGGGGCAAACTTACTATGGTGGAACTACATAACACCAGGCATTATATTATTTCTAATGTTGAATAGGCCGCTCCATGGATCAAGTACGTATAACACTCAGATGTTCTATACTATATTAATGGATCATGCTTATTGTAGATGGCTAATTTAATTTTGTACCCTTTTTAGTGAGCATTTTGAAGAGCTGAAAGAATACATTCTCGCGATGTTGAAAAATGCCATAGAGATGAGTTTGTTTATTGGTTTAAGAAACGAGTAAGTACATGCAAGTATTTACTTTGATGAAATATTGAAGAAATATCTGTTCTGAAGTTTGTTTATCGATGACCCCTTTTATACTAACTAATGTGTACAGATTACGACATTACACAAAGAAGGCAAAGTAACCAATTATTTGTATGAATTATCTAGAGGACCTGATCGTCGGGCACGTTTTTTATTCAATCATTCATAAATGGCTTCTTCTTTCGAACAGCAGAGGTGGAAAAAGATTTACGGACGCAAAACAGTGGTGTTGTTGTTCGGGATGGTGATCATGAGTGGTATGGAGTATTCAAGAAAATGATTTTTGTTGATTTCGAAAAAATCAAGAGGTTCTGTTATTTGAATGTGAATGGATTGATCGGCCTCGTTCCGGTCAGGGCCAATGCAGAGGCTAGAAAATGGATCGATACAGTGATAGATGTTGACACTACTATTTATCAATTTAAGTATGAGCCTTACATACTAGCCACCCAAGCAGAACAAGTTTTTTTACGTTAGAAATGTGAAGCAACCTAAATGGGCTACAGTTGTTAAAACAAAGCCATGAAACCTTTTTGCCATGCCCCCTGGAGACAGTGAAAATAATGTCACTGAGACGATGGAGGTTGAGACATTATTTGATGATCGAAGGCTTACTGATATAAATGAGGATATGACCACATGGGATAGGAATGACATTGACGGAGCAACCGGTGATGCTTCCGCTCTTTCAAATGAAGATGACGACGATGACGACCACGATGATGACGATACATATATCAATAATGGTATTGTACCAACAATATTGATGGAGGACAGCGAAGATGATGATTTTTTCATATGGGTACTGTGTGAGCTAGCTGTACGTGAACTATGTAATGCAACATTTGTGTTCCGTGGCGATAGATCTTAATGCCACCAACCGATATTTTGTGGCAAAGGATCCTAATACAGCGATTGTGTTTCATGGCGATAGATCCTATCGCCACGAACTTGTGAATCGTGGCATAAGTTCCTAATGCAACGTCTGTGTTTCGTGGCGATGGATCCTAACGCCACGAACTGGTGAATCGTGGCAAAAGTTCCTAATGCAACGATTGTGTTTCGCGGCGATAGATGCTAACGCCACGAACTATTGAATCGTGGCAACAGATCCTAATGCAATGATCGTGTTTTGTGGCGATAGATGCTAATGCCACGAACTAGTGAATCGTGGCAATAGATTCTAATGCAACGATTGTGTTATGTGGCGATAGATGCTAACGCCACAAACTATTGAATCGTGGCAACAGATCCTAATGCAATGTTTGGGTTCCTTGGCGATAGATGCTAATGCCACAAACTAGTGAATCGTGGCAACAGATTCTAATGCAACGATTGTGTTCTGCGGCGATAGATGCTAATGCCACGAACTATTGAATTGTGGCAACAGGTCCTAATGCAACGATCAGGTTCTGTGGTGATAGATGCTAATGCCATGAACTAGTGAATCGTGGCAACAGATTCTAATGCAACGATCGGGTTTCGTGGCGATAGATGCTAATGCCATGAACTAGTGAATTGTGGCAACAGATTCTAATGCAACGATCGGGTTTCATGGTGATAGATGCTAACGCCAAGAACTATTGAACCGTAGCAACAGATCCTAATGCAACGATTGGGTTCCATGGCGATAGATGCTAACACCACGAACTTGTGAATCATGGCAATAGATTCTAATGCAACGATCGGGTTCTGTGGCGATAGATGTTAACGCCATGAACTATTGAATCGTAGAAACAGATCCTAATGCAACGATCGGGTTCTGTAGCAATAGATGCTAATGCCATGAACTAGAGAATCGTGGCAACAGATTCGTGGCCATAGATCCTAATGCCACGAACTAGTGAATCGTGGCAACATATCCTAGTGCAATGATCGTGTTCCGTGGCGACAGATGCTAATGCCACGAACTAGTGAATTGTGGCAACAGATCCTAGTGCAACGATCGTGTTCCATGGCGGTAGATGCTAATGCCACGAACTAGTGAATCGTGGCAACAAATTCGTGGTGATAGATCCTAATGCCACAAACTAGTGAATCATGGCAACAGATCCTAATGCAACGATCGTGTTTCGTGGCAATAGATGATAATGCCACGAACTAGTGAATCATGGCCAAAGACCAAGCTTACTACAACGATTTAGTATTTGTTGCAGTACAATCGTTGCAACAGGGCAGAATCCTTGTAGTGGGAGGAGAGAGTGAAAGGCTGGGAAAAAGACCTTGGTGAAAGGCAGAACCGCATCCACCTCCGGGAGACGGAGCTAGCCGACCGGGAAAAGCAAGTTGTTGAAAACATGCAGCAGCGTACTATGTTGGCTGAGCGCCTTGCCCGTGAAGGTTCGGAGCTTGCGGCTGCCCGGAAGTCGCTCGACGAGCTACGGAGCCTGAAGGACACTGAAGCCATTCAAGTGTGGGACTTCTTAGGGCGGGCAAACGACGCGCTGACACAGCTGGGCTTCAGTCCTGTACATCCGGACAACCCGGAAATGGACTTGGACCGAGTGCTGGTGGCCCTCAACAGTGCTGGCAGCAAACTTGATGCGATGGGCGATGTCATCGTGGATCACCTGAAGACAGAGGGGAAGTCTTTGGCTACAAACATCGCAGAATACGTGCTGACGTGTTATGTGAGCCGAGATCCCTAATTCCCACTGGACTCAGTGCTCGAAGGTCCCATCGCTGAAGAGGAAGACGCTGCCATAGCCAGCGTCCAAGAAGTTGCCCAAAAAGTAGCTTCATTCTTCCACAGGTCATAGGTTCTCCAGTAGATTAGGACTTTCTTTCTATTGCCTTCCGCTGTACTCTACCCATTTTGTAATTTAGTATCTCAAATTAATGAAATCCTCCTTCCTGCCTTCAAATTCACTTTGTCTTCCATATATAGTGTCGTATCTTGTTGGCCCCCTGGTACATGTGTATAATTGAAGTGTGTACATGTACCAAAGGTTGTAGCAGTATGTTGACGACTTGAATGCTTCGTACTTGTAAATTTTAGGTCTAAGTCTTCATCTTTGATATGTCAACTGTTGGCCCCCTGGGATAGACGGAGGTTCGTAGCTCTGGTAGTGGTCGATGCCAACGCACGAGTCGTGAATGATAGACCTCTGGGGGTTGCCGGAGCTTAGTAGCTCCGACCATACCCACTGTCAACGTATGAAGCGTTGATGGTAGGCTCCCTTGGAGGCTGTCAAAGATTAGTAGCTCCGACGTCATCTACCATTGCTATGAATTTTTGCTTTTCCTGCACATTTAAGGGAAGAGAGAAAGTAAAATTCGTCCTCTTGTCTATAAATTGGTTGTGACTTATTGTTCCTATTTGGCCTTTGGGCCCGAAGAAACTCAGCATTATAACGAGCATTTTGATATAATCTTTTTAGATCTGCATGTCTTTTTAGTACTCACCCTACTGAGGCCTGTCGGGGTGTAGGTAGAGCGGCATACTTAGGGTGCAGGACCAAGCTATGTCGATAGCGCACTCCGGACCTATGTTTGCTTGGCTTTCAGGAAAGTATAATATGTAGCAATGTTAAGATCCGTAAAGACTATCAATAAGGCTTGTAATACATGTGAATTACTTGGAACAAAGATCAAAAAGATTTGCACAACTTTATTATAGACAAGCGGGGTGAAAATAATTTGATATATTGTGCTTTGCACAAAAGGTAAATGCACGTGGGTCTGTTTCACACAACAATGTTTTGATTATAGGTCCGGATTAAGGGGGAGACAAGGACACACTTAGGGTGTTGGACCATGCTAAATGTGTTATACATCTTGTACTAACCCAGGGCAAGTAGTTACACTTTTAGTACTGTAAATATCTCAAGTGTTACTTGAACTTCCCGGACCCTCCCGGAGGGGTTCGGATGTTCTCCCGGAGGACTTACCCGTCTTTGTATAATGACTCTACAACATGAATTGTCTGTAATCACAGACTCACCTCTGTGATTCTAAGCATAAAACTTACGGATGTGCTCGATGTTCCAAGGATTGGGAAGTGGGGTCCCATCCTCTATCGCCAGGCGAACGCATCCTGGTCGGGATACTTTAATTACTCGGAAGGGAACCTCCCAGCTGGGGTAAAGTTTATTCATCCCTTCACGGGTTAGTATCTTTTGCAGCAACAGGTCGCCTTCTTCAAGCTGTCGGCTGCGCGCATGCCTTTGATGATAGCGCCGTCTCGCTTAGCGATAACGTGCATTCCGAACAGTTGCTTGGCACCTTCCCTCATCGACGAGGTCAAGGTCTTCATGTCGTGGTCCTGCGTGGATTCGTTGAAGGTCCGGACCCGGAGGGACCCCAAGGTGATCTCCGGAGGAAGGACTGCTTCAGCTCCGTACACCAGGAAGAATGGAGTCTCCCCAGTTCACCGGTTGGGTGTTGTCCTGTTCGCCCATAATGTGGACAGAAGCTCTTCAATCCAGTCAGCTCCGTGCTTTTTCAAGCGCTCATATGTGCGCGTCTTGAGTCCTTTTAAAATTTCTGCGTTTGCTCTCTTGGCATGGCAATCGCTTGCTGGATGAGCTACTGAGGAGTAGCTAAGTTGAATGCTGAGGTCTTCGCAATATTCTTGGAATGCAGCACTTGTAAATTGAGTTCCGTTGTCAGCTATGACTTTGTTCGGAACTCCAAATCTGCATATAATGGACTTAAAAAACTTGATTGCTGATGAGTTGTGAATCTCCTTTCACCAACAATTGTTTGACACCATAAGATAGTGCCACCTTGAGTCCATTGATGAGAGCTTCATACTCTGTCATATTACTGGTTGCCTTGAAATCAAGGTGTACCATGTACTTGACCTTCTCCCCGATCGGAGCCAAGAGAAGGATTCCAGCTCCGGCCCCCTGCTTCTGCCCGGAGCCGTCGAAGTAGAGGGTCCAGTGAGGCTCGGTGAATACCGGAACTTTTAGTTCTGGTTTCTGCTCACTATGGACCCTAGGGTTTGATGGCGAGGGGGTCCATTCCGCCACAAAGTCAGCCAAATCTTTACTTTTAATTGCTTGTCCTAACACGAATTTTAGATCGAATTTGGCCAGTTCCGCTGGCCACTTTGCAATGTTCCCAGAAGAATTAGGATTATGCAAAATTGCACGCATTGGAAAAGAGGTTTTTGGGATTGGAAGTAATGACGAAGCTTCCTTTAGCCAATAGAACTGCGTAAAGCAGTTTATGCACCTCAATGTATCTTGTCTTGGCATCGTGGAGTACTTCGCTGATGAAGTACACAGGGTGTTGGATGGTCCGAACCATTTCAGAAGGACCCGTAGCTTCCTCTCCATCGAACCGGACCCTGCTGGAGGGTCCCGGACCTTGAGGTTGTGCTTCTTGGACCCTCCTGGAGGTGTCCTGAATTCCTTCTTGTTCAACCTGGATCTCACTTGGAAGATCCAGATCATTTTGGTTAGCCAGGTGAACCTCCTCAGATGAATGAGGTTGATCTCCTAGCACTTCGAGGTTCCGTGTCTGGGAGCTGAGACCCAGTCACGTCTTTAGGTGGTTCTGAACCTCCCCGGAGGGGTCTGGACTCCAGGACTGGATATGGTTCCGGTCTTTCGGCAACTAGGACCATACTAACAACTTCGGTGGTTGCCGAAATGTAAAGCAGTAAAGGCTCACCAGGATTCGGAGCTACCAAGATTAGTAGTGTGGTGAGAAGGTTGTTTCAACTCTCTGAATGCCTTTTCTGCTTCTTCAGACCAATGAAATGGTCCGGACTTCCCCAAGAGTTTGAAGAAGGGTAGTGCCCGTTCTGCCAGTCTTGAGATAAACCGGCTGAGCGCAGCTAGGCATCCATTAAGCTTTTGTACATATTTAATGCGGGCTGGTGGCTGCATATCTTCTATAGCCTTGATCTTCGCCGGATTTGGTTCAATTCCTTTGTAAGTTACCAAGAAACCCAAAAGCTTCCCGGAGCTAACCCCGAAGACACACTTGTCCGGGTTCAGGTTGGTGCGCGTGGTGCACGGCTTGTCGAAGACGGCTTGTAAGTTGTCAAGGAGTGACTCCTTGTTTTTGATCTTCACGACGATGTCATCAACATACACCCCCACCAAGTCTCTAATTAGCTCTCCAATTGTTTTGTACATAGCTCGCAAAAATGTTGAAGCAGCATTTTTAAGACCGAATGGCATGAAAGTATAACAATACAATCCCTCTACTGTTATGAAGGCAGCATGCTCTTCATCTTCCTTAGACATTTGGATTTGATGATATCTAGAATATGCATCTAAGAAACACAATAGCTCACACCCGGAGGTGGAGTCCACTACCTGATCTATTCTAGGTAGTGGAATTGGATCCTTTGGACATGCTTTATTTAAGGTGGTGTAGTCGATACACATCCAAAGCTTCCTACCGGCATTGGGTACAACAACTGGGTTTGCCAGCCATTTTGGATGGAAGACTTCCCAGATGAATCCAGCTTCGAGCAACTTCTTGATTTAATGTCAGATGAAGTTTTGTCTCTCGATTGATTGCTTTCGGGGCTTTTGGTGTACATGCCGAGTGTTCGGGTAAACCTTCAGAATGTGCTCAATCACCTCCCTAGGGATCCCAGGAATTCGTGACGGTTGCTAGGCAAACACGTCAACATTAGTCCAGAGGAAAGTGATGAGCGCGAGTTCCTATTTGTTGTTCAGAGCCCCTGATATACAGGTAGTCTGAGCAGCATCGAAACCAATTTGGATGACTTTGACGGGAATGTCGGCGTCGCCGCTTGGTTGCACACGAGGTGCGGAGGTAGAGCCTTTGTGATGAATGCTTGAAGGATTCGGAGTTGGCTCCTTACCAAATGCTTCATATTGCGCTGTGGTAAGCGCATAGAGTTATTCCAGTGTAGTAACTCTTGTGGTACGATCTCCGCGGATCTGGATAACGCCTGTGGGTGTTGGCATCTTCAACACCAAGTAACCATAATGGGAAGCAGCGGTAAACTTGTATAAAGCTGGTCTACCCAAAATGGCATTCAAAGGCAGACAGATCTGTGCAACATCAAAAACCAGTTTCTCGGTTCTGTAGTTCTCCCGGGTCCCGAAGGTCACTTTGAGTGTAAGGGAACCAAGAGGACTAATGCTTCTCGGACCTACTCTGGAGAAAGGTCAGGATGGGTGAAGGTCCGAAGGTCGGAGCTGAAGCCTAACGAAAGCTTTGAAGCTTATGAGGTTTAGCTCGGAACCTCCGTCCACCATACCATGGTAGACTTGAATATTGTTAATGGCGGGTGACACCATCAACGGGAGTTGGACAGCCCCGATCATGTTTCGGGGGTAGTCCGAAGCATTGAAAATGATGGGTGTATCCGTCCACTTCCGATGTGGTTCTGCCTTTGCAGCGGGAGCTCCCACGGCCATGTCCCGCCGCATTGTCTTGAGGATGCGGCGAGAAGTGATGTCCCAAGAACCACCATAGATGGTGTTCAAGGTCTTCCAACGTTCATTGTTAGAGACGTCGGAATCGTTGTCGATAGTGTTGTAAACGGCTTTCAATACCATTTTGGGGTCCTGGAAACCTAGCTCCTCATCAGCCGGAGCTTCGTCGACTTTTTGTTTTCCTTCCCTTTGACGGAAAGGAGCTTCTTCCCGGCGCTTGTTATAGCGTTCGGCAAGGTTCTGAACCTCCCGACATTCTTCCAAGCTGTGTCAGTTCGTCTTGTGAATCGAACACCATGCTTTGGAACTGTTGTCATCCTGTGATGAAGGTCGAGGTCGCTTCTCGGGGCATGGCCCTTTACTTCCAGAAGCTACAGTAGCAGCAGCTGGAGTGCCGACCGATAGCTTCTTTTTGCCGTTGGGCTTCTTTTTCTTCTTGACACTACCAGAGGTAGCGGCTTCAGTTTTAAAGGACTTCTGGTTGGCCTCCGGAGCTGGCTTGGAGTGCATTTCACGGCCCTCCGCAGCTCTATCACATTTGTCAGCTAGGCTGAAAAGTTCCGTGACGCTGGTAACTTCTTTAATGGCCAGCTTCTCTAGCATCTTCTTATCTCGAACACCCTATCTGAATGCAACAATGACAGAGGAGATCGAGATTGATGTAATGGTATTTCCTACCTGAGAGAACCGCTGGATGAAGGATCGTAGCAATTCCCCCAATGTTTGCTTTATGGAAAAAAGGTCCAATTTAGTGTAGGGCTGGGTATAGGAGCTCCCGAAGTTGGCAGTGAATTGCTGGCATAGCTCCACCCAACTATTAATGGAGTCTGGTGGAAGACTCATGAACCAGGACCTTGCAGTCCCAGTTAAAGGCACCGAGAAGTAGTTGGCCACTACAGCCTCATCACCCCCCGCTGCCAGTATGGCAGTAGAGTAGATTTGAAGAAATTCAGCAGGGTTGACAGTCCCATCAAATTTCTCCGGTAAGTGGGGCCGGAACTTCTGTGGCCACCTGACCATACGTAAGTGCATGGCCAGGGCTGAACAGCCTCCTCCTACTCCCTGAGGAGCAGGGTTGTCCCGAGCTTCTCGCCTCTCTCGAGCGTGCCCAATGTGGACACGACCGTCTTGCTGCCGGTAACGACGATCCAGTTCTGATCGCAGGTCATGAGTCGGAATCCTGGTAATTGTGTGGGTGCGTCATGCCCCGGTAGGTAATGAAGTCACCTGCTGAGATGCAGCACATCTCCTCTATTGTAAGAGTTGCAGACCAAGTCGGCCGGACAAGGTCCGTCGTTGTGAAGGTGCTCGACCCGAAGGGTGAGGACCTTGATTGCTGATGCCTGCAGCCGCAGCTGCGACCAGATGGTCAACATCAGACCTCCACTGCTCCATAGCACCCTGGGGTGCACCTGGAGGCGGTGGGCGTTGTAAAAGAGCTTGCGCAACAATGAGCGTGTGCTCGGGGTTATTGTTTGTCGATGCAGTGATTGACGCAGATGCTCCATCTTGCTTACCAGCATTGTTTGCTGGAACAGATGGTGGTTGTGGTGCCTTAGCGCCTACTGGAACAATGGCACCTGCTGGTTGTTGGACGTTGGAGGGATTGCCTCTGGCAGATTGCCCAATGTGGTTGCCATTGGAGGATCCAGCAGCTGAATTCACCATCTTGTGATCTCAGGAGTCCCCCTACCTGGCGCACCAAATGTCGAAGTGTTTGATATGACACGTCCCCTGGACCCGCTGAGAAGAAGCCCGTGGAGGTTCTTTTATGGTTGGGGAACGCAAAGATCAAGATCAAGATGATGACACCAGAGATTTACGTGGTTCGGGCCGCCTGAGCGTAACACCCTACTCCACGGGTTTTGTGTTGCTGTATTGTGAGCTAGTCAGCCAGGATCAGGTTCAATCAAATGTCCTGAGTTCGTGCGATACAACCCTTTTATAGTTCTAAGGGCTGACCGTTACAAAGCTTGCCTGACCCGACATGTGGCCTTGGCGTATTTAATGACCTAATACACTATCTAAATGTATTAAGTATAATTAATAGTGCGATAACGTGTCTTCATGGCAGCGTTACCCCTATTAACGGTGCACTGATCGTGTGTCATTAATACGACATTAGTGACACATTATCAGGCCTTGTAGTTGCCGCTTTAACTGTATTTGAATGTTTGTAATAGACGTGATCCGCTTGTATTTCCATCGTCGTAGAAGGTCTGAAGGCTCCACATGTTGCAGCTCCGGAGCTTTCCCTTGTGCGCGGGTATGTCCGGGGCTGCTGTACACGTGTCAACATCGGAGCTCCTCTCTGATAGGGGTTAGGTCCGGGGTCGTTGTACACGTGTAGTCGCCGGAGATTCTATTGGTTGGGAGTTCAATTCCGGTCCTCTTTTACACGTGTTAACCCGGGAGCTAGCCTTATGAGGGGAGTGGGTCCGTTGTAACGTGACACGTGGGACCTAAAAGGGCCTTTGACTCTGACAGGTGGAACTTTCTTGCACTTCTTGCGGTATCGCGGGGTACCCGGTACGCAGGGTACCGACAGGCGCTAGGTTGTACTAGCATTGGTAAGCTCCAGCGCTAGGTTGTACTAGCTTTTGTAAGCTCCGGCACTAGGTTGTACTAGCTTTGGTAAGCTGCGGCACTAGGTTGTACTAGCTTTGGTAAGCTCCGGAGCTAGGTTGTACTAGCTTTGGTAAGCTCCGGCTCAAGCTCCGGTTTGTTTTGGCAAGATTCGGAGCTTGATCGCAATGTTCCTGTTTTTACTGTGAATTGTTTCAAACTTGCTTTACATTGTTGGAAAGATTGCTTAGTATTCATTTGCTAAGTTTTTGGTGCGTTTTGGTTGATATGGATGATATCGTTTTACTGTGGTTTAGCAACATGCTTATGTGAGGTACTAAAGTAAGGTGTGGTTGTTTCGGAACTAACGAGAGTCAAGTCAAGGACTTGTGCTTGAAAGTACTGGTTGTTTATTCATGTGCAGGTGTTGCTTGAGTTCGAGACATGGCTAGTGACGGGATCAATTGAACTAGAGTTAGGGAGAAGATGAGGTTCAACAACCAAGTTCGGGAGGAAATGTGGTTGAGTTGATCGGGAGGTTGCGCAACATGTTTGAATCAAGAACAATGCATATGAAGGTATCATGGACATCGTTGGAAGATGTTTGCACGTGTGCAAGGAGTGCATGGACGTGGCTACATAGTTCTGAGACGTGATGAAGAGATGTGGACATAAAGAATTGGTCGGAAAGGTCCAACCGACTAGGTTATGGACTCGCTGAGTCGTGTTTGACTCAAATATAGAAAATTTTGAGTTGGTTATGATGGATTTTGTGTGGGTCACGAATTTGAGTTGTTTTAGGAATGTGGGATACATTCCTAAGGTGTTTGGAAGTCTTAAGATTGATTCTATCTGTGTATAGAATAACCCTAAGCAGTTATGGAAAGTTTCGATTCATGATTTGAGTAGGATTAGAGTCCTAGTTGAGATTGGGTTGGCCTAAGGGCTGGTTATATAAGAAAGGGAGGCCAGAGCTCGTGGGAGACGACTTTGGGGCTGTTCCTCTTGTGTTATATTGAATAAAATTTATAGTTGAAAGGAACTTTTGTGCCTTGTTCGTCCGACTTGTTCCAAACAAGTTTTTCTCATCGAGTTTTCTGCACAACACTACCTTCTTTGGTGGTTTTATCATAACTCGAGCTTTACAGATCCAATTGACGTGATTCATTTTTGGTTGTCTTTACAACTTTATTATCTATCATCTGTCAAAATTTCATGATAATTGGATTTATGATTTTTTGATATACACGAGTTTCTTTGCAGTGTTCCAAAACTATTTTTCTCGGGTAGGACAGATTGACCTTTGTTCAGTATTTCAACCGTAACTTGAGTTTCTCTCGACGGATTTGAGTGATTCTTGTTGTGTCATCTTTATCTATCACTTTTGTCACGGTGAAACACGTTTAGATTAGTCTCACACATGATTTCTTTAACAGATTGTTTTTCTGCCGAAGGGGTTGGGATTTAATTGTCTCTGCTGCGTAAGATTTTTTAATCTACCATTCACCCCCCTCTGGTATCTTTTCACGTGCTATTCGATCCTACAATTGGTATCAGAGCCACGGTGCTCTAATCTTTGTGATTTGCATGTGTTTTTGACTAATCATCATAGAGAAATACTCCGCCAAACCTTGTGTGTTTAGTGGTATTGATTTTCATGTTTGGAAGGCACGTATGGAAGCCTTCATCCAGGCTCAACGCTTTGCAATATGGGAGAAGGTATACAAGCCTCATGAAGTGCTGTCAAAAGGTCAAGTTACATTTACAAATCTGAGAGATGTCGACAACAACAACAATGCTCAGAACTTGATCATACAAGGATTAACTTAAAGCGACTTCGACCGTGTTGCACACCTCCGATCTGTATACGATGTGTGGAAAGCACTTTGTGACTACCACGAAGGATCCAATACGATCATGGAGGTAAGGCAAGACATGTTCAAGAAAGAATACATGCGCTTCGAGATGCAACCCGTTGAGTCTATTGATGACCATTTTGCTCGCTTTAATAAAATTCTCAGCAAGTTGTGTAGTGTCAATGTTAAATTTTCAGATGCTGAGAATGCTAGGCAATTTTTAAGTGCATTAGATATTTCAATTTGGGAGATGAAAGTCACATCTATTTGTGAATCTACTGTCATGAATACACTTACTTTAGATGTGCTATATTCCAAGTTAAAAACTCATGAAATTGACATAATATCACGTAAGAACACCAACAAGTCTATTTCTTTTGTTTCTCAACGTGACATGCCTAGCTCTAGTCAATATTCATCTTGTGGTACCCTTGCTTTCTTGTCCTCTCTAACCCTTGAACAGATTGAGGAATTTCCAGAGGAGGAGCTAGTACTTCTCTCTACTAGGATCTCAAAAGCATTGCAAAATGTTAGAAATAGAAGTAGAGGAAGATCCAGACCTCAATGATGTTTCGAATGTGGTAAGACAGAACATTTTTGTTCAGATTGCCCTAACCTTTCAGGTCCTACTTCCCGGGATGCAAAGCAAACAAAGACGAAGCACTTCTCTGCAAATGATAAGAAGAAAAAGAAGGGTTTTATAGGACGTCAAATGGTGAGCAGTTTTGTATGACCGAAGAGCACGTCAAAATCTACCAGAGGAGGGGGGTGAATGGTAGATTTAAAAATCTTACGCAGCGGAAACAATTAAATCCCAACCCCTTCGGCAGAAAAACGATTTGTTGGATAAATAATGTGTGAGACTAATCTAAACGTGTTTCACCAGGACAAAAGTGATTTATAACAGAGAGAATCAAGTCACAAAGACAACACAACAAGAATCACTCAAATCCGTCGAGAGAAACTCATGTTATGATCGAACGATCGAACAAAGGTCAATCTGTCCTACCTGAGAAAAACAGTTCTGGAATGCTGCAAAGAAACTCGTGTAGATCAGAAATCACAAATCCAATGATCGTGAAATTTTTACAGATGATAGATAATCAATTTGTGAAGACAACCCAATAAGAATCACGTCAATTGGATCTGTGAAACTCGAGTTATGATAAAACCACCGACGAAAGGTAGTGCTGTCCAGAAACTCGACGAGTAAAACTTGTCTGGAACAAGTCGGACGAACAAGGCACAAAAGTTCCTTCAAACTACGAATTTTATTCAATGGAACACAAGAGGAACAGCCCGAAAGTTGTCACCATGAGCTCTGACATCCCTTGCTTATATAATTAGCTCGAAAGCCAACTCAACTCATATCAGGACCCTAATCCTATCCCGTTCACGAATCAAAACTTTCATAACTTCTTAGGACTCTTCTATACGCAGATAAAAGCAACCTTAAGACTTCCAAACACCTTAGGAACATATACCATATTCCTAAAAAAACTCAAATTCGAGACCCACAACAAATCCTAACATAACCAACTCCATACTTTCCATACTGAGCCATAACCGACTCCGCCGCAGCCAAAGTCATCAACCGATATGATCCGATCCTTCCAACCAGATCTTCCCATCCATAAACCATCTTCAGAACCATGTTGCCGCGTCATGCACCACATGCATACACGAAAACACCTTCCTTTGACGTCCAGTAACCTTCATATGCACTGCCCTTGATTCAATCATCATGTGGGACCTCCTGACCCGCTCAATCACAATTCCTCCTGGATTTGGCTGTTGGAACCTTCATCACCTCCCTGTGACTAGTCCAAATGATCCTGTCACCAACCACGACTTGAACTCAAGCAACACTTGCACATGAATAAACAACCAATCCGTACGAGCCCATGTCCGCGACTTGACTCAAGTCAATTCCGAACACAACACCTTACGTGAGCACTTCACATAAGCATGTTGCAAAGCATATCAAAATGATATAATCCTTAACCACCAAGACACACCAAAAACATAGTAAAAGAATACTAAGCAACCTTTCCATAAGTGTAAAGCAAGTTCAAAACATTTCACATGAAAATTTGGAACATTATGATCAAGCTCCGAACCTTGCCAAAGCTAACCGGAGCTTGAGCCGGAGCTTACCAAAGCTAGCAGGACCTAGCACCGGAGCTAACCAAAACTAGTCGGACCTAGCACCAAATCTGACCAAAACGAGTCGGAACTAGTCAACCCAAAAGCCGGAGCTAGAGAAATATGCCAGAGCTTAACAAAGACATGCCGGAGCTAAAGACAAAGCTCACCGGAGCTACACAAAAACATGTCGGACCTATTGTTGGACCTTGCAGAAGCTCGGATCTAGAGTCGCACCTTGCTAAAAAGATGTTATGGCAGCATTCAAAACTTTTATTGTCAATGCCAATGTATTCAGCACACATAGGTCTCACAATCCCCCCCTTGATGAATGCATTGGGAACACCATTTAAATCCGAACATTGGTATGAAATGTTTTGAGAACAATTTTCCCCCTTTTTGAAAATCAAATGAGATAGAAATAAATTTCCCCCCCTATATACATATTTCTCTCCCATGCATAATACACCATATTATCTCTCCCCCTTTGACAATGTATTCAGCAAGGTTCAAAAGATAAATTTTAATTGTTATGAGCATATTATAACATATACATATAAAACAAAGCTCATCCAAGTCATAATATCAAGTAACTTACACTATCACAACAATGAGATACATAAAGTAGTGTAAGGCATGCTAGAGATCAAATGTAATTTTCAATTTAAGCAAGTCATGATCTCACGAACTTAAATATTTCAATACCTGAAAGCATGACAATTGTTGCTGCATTTTATTATTTTTCAAAGCACAAATTTAGATCATATGATATTTCCAAGAGATTATATGCGCATCTGCCTTATTCTAACCAACCAAGCCAAGCCTATATCATTTGACAATCAAAAGCTTAAGGACATGGTTTTAGTCATACACAACTTCTTCCAAGTTCATGTCTAAGTGCAATGATAAGTTATCTCAAAAGAAGAAGTGCGATACATGCATATTCTCTTCATCTTTTCTCAATTTTTCATTTGATCATAAAGCTCAAAATGTGAGTTGATTTCTTGATTAACTCTTTATGATTAAAAGCACTTGTGAGCATGCATCAAGTTCAAAAGAGCAAGAAAGTTCAACCATGACCAGATTTAGTGTAAGTAATTATTCTGATTATTAGACATGGCAAAAAACTACAAAATGTATAACTCGAGTAATGTAGTAAGAACTTTTAGCTTGTAAAAGGAATCACAAAGTCATATATGTATGAAATACTATGCTCATATTATTTTAATTTCAGATTCACACATAGACTTCTCATGTTTGAAAACTCCCCCTCAATGTAAGCCATGAGGATGCATAACCCCTATTTCACTACGAATGAAACAAAAACGAGTGAAATCCAAAGGTTTTCTAAAAATGTCAGCCAATTGTTGTTCAGAATCTACATGGTGAAGCACAATGTTTCCTTTTTCAACATTATCACGGAGAAAGTGATACCTAATATCAATGTGCTTAGTTCTAGAATGTTGCACAGGGTTTTTAGCAATGCAAATGGCACTAGTGTAATCACAAAATAGTGGAACACTATCTAGATCAACCCCATAGTCCTTAAGTGTTTGAACAATCCAAAGAATTTGTGAGCAAGCACTAGCAGCAGCTACATTTTCAGATTTGATTGTGCATTGTGCAACTGAATTTTGTTTTCTAGAGGACCAAAAAACAAGTGAATTACCAAGAAAATGACAATCACCGGAAGTACTTTTCCTATCAATCCTACAACCTCCAAAATCAGCATCAGAAAAAGCTTTCAAAGTAACGGTTGAGGAAGAAGGAAGAAAAATGCCAAATTCTTTAGCCTATGTGAGTACCTGAGAATCCTTTTGACGGCTTGACGATGTGAAGCACGTGGGGAGGCTTGAAACTGTGCACAAAGACATACGCTGAATTGTATGTCCGGTCTTGATGCCGTGAGGTACAAAAGTGATACGATCATGCTTCTATATTCTGTTTGATCCATGGGTTCACCATCTTCATCAAGTTCAAGTGTTGTTGCTGTTCCCATTGGTGTCCGAAGAGGCTTGCTTTTGTCCATGTTGAAGCGCCTTAGAAGGTCTTTTGTATACTTTGTTTGATGCACAAAGGTACCCTCCTTGGTTTGCTTGATTTGCAGCCCCAAAAAGTACGTGAGTTCTCCCATCATACTCATCTCAAATTCTGAACTCATCATAGCTGAAAACTTGGACACAAGATCATGAGAAGCACAACAAAGATAATATCAACCACATACACTTGAACGAATAATGAGTCATTGCAATGCTTAAGCACAAAAAGAGTTTTATCAACCTTGCCCATGGTAAACCCCTTTTCAAGTAAGAATGTTTTTAACCTATCATACCATGCTCTAGGGGCTTGTTTGAGAGCGTACAAGGCTTTGGACAGTTTGTAAACATGATTAGGAAAATTTGAGTTTTCAAAACCCGGTGGTTGTTTGACATAAACCTCCTCATCTATGTAGCCACTAAGAAAAGCACTTTTAACATCCATTTGATATAGCTTAAAACCTTTAGATGCAGCAAAAGCTAACAAAATTCTTATGACTTCTAATCTAGCAATAGGAGCAAAAGTTTCATCAAAATCTAGACCTTCAACTTGAGTGAAATCTTGAGCAACCAACCTAGCCTTATTCCTAACCAGAACCCAATCCTCACTTCGTTTATTTTTAAACACCCATTTAGTTCCAATTAAAGTGTGACCTTGAGGACGAGGTACAAGTTTCCAAACACTATATCTTTCAAAATTTTCTAACTCTTCTTGCATGGTAATAATCCAAGATTCATTAGGGAGTGTGTGTGATATATCATTGGGTTCAAAAGAAGCAACAAAATCTGAATGAGCATGAGAGTTTGGATCGCAAAACCTGGACCGTGTGACTCGTTCGTGCAAGCTTCCAGTTATCTGTTGCGGGGGATGATCTTTGTAAAACCGTAGGGGAACAGATGTCTCACAAGCTTCTTCTTCTTCTTCATGTTCATCACAAATCAATGAGCTCGTGAATTGAGAACGATTTGAATCAGAAGTGATGGTTGTCGGTGCTGGTTGAGAATTAACATCTGGAGCTGAACCAAAGTCTTTAGGTGCTGAATTTTCGGGCAGCATCTCAAACTCTTCCTCATCTTCAACGAAAATGCTCTCCCCCTGCGGATATGGATCTAGACTTGCAATGTTTGAGCTAGTACCTGGGCTAGATTCCTCAAAAGAAACTTCACAAGTCTCCACAATTCTGTTAGTGTCAAGTAAAAGCACACTGTAGCCTCTAGTATGAGATGGATAACCAAGAGACATGGCATCAATGGATCTAGGTTGAAATTTATCAAGATTACCATTTTTCTTAACAAAGCATTTGCAACCAAAGACCCAAAAGTGCGTAACACTAGGCATATGTCCAAACCGGAGCTCATATGGCGTTTTACCTAGCTTAGCGCGCAAGAAAACACGATTTGAGACATAACAAGCGGTTGCAATCGCATTAGCCCAAAATTTCCTAGGAGTTTGATATTCATCAAGCATAGTGCTAGCCATCTCGACTAAGGTTCTGTTCTTTCTTTCTACAACACTGTTTTGTTGAGGTACATATGGTGAAGAAAATTTATAATCTATTCCATTTTCAGCACAAAAGTAATCAAAAGATTGATTTTTAAATTCGGTTCCCTTATCACTTCCAATTGCTTTTAAAGATCCTGGGTGATCAATTGATAATCTAAGAAATGAAGTTCTAAAGTTACTAAAAGCTTCATTCTTTGATGCCATAAAATAAACCCAAGAGTAACTAGAATAATCATCAACAATCACAAGAACATACCATTTACCTCTGAAGGATTGAACGCGTGAAGGTCCTACGGTGTCAAGGTGCAAAAGTTGACTCGGTTTAGTTGTCATCATCATTGTGAGTGGAGTATGTGAACCTGTAACCATCTTAGCATGTCTACAAGAAGAGCACACAATTTCTTTGTCCCCTTTAAGCTTAGGCAGCCCACGTATGCGATCAAGAGCACTAACATGCGTTAGGTGATCAAAGCCTACGTGACCAAGTCTACGATGCCAAAAATATAAGTCCTTTGAATCATTAGCAACTAGACACCTATGCTAAGAGGAAGACATATCAAAATCAGCTTTAAAAACTCTTCCAAACTAAGACATGTTAAAAATAAGCTCACTATTTGAACCTACGACTTTGCAGCAGTTTTTATTGAAAATAATTTCCAGATTTTCATCTAGCAATTGTGAAACAAAAAGCAAGTTGTATTTCAAATTTTTGACAAGTGCCACATCCTTCAAAGTGTAGTGATCATTTACTCTAACCGAACCCTTAGCATTATAGGAGCTGAAGAATTATCGGCAAAAGTAACATTCTCTACACGTGACACAAAAGAGAGGGAGGAGAACCATTCTTTGTTACCGGTCATGTGGCGTGAGCAGTCCGAATCCACAATCCAAATGTTCTCCTTCCTCAAGCATGTAACCCACATAGAAGCACAATACGTCGATGACTCAATACTGGGGTTAGTCAAAAGGCATTTAGGTATCCAGTACTGAGTCACACGACATGCAGCAGGAAAAACACGCGAAAGCTAAGATAAAACAACAGGTTTATGAGTCAAAGTTTTAGGTTTTTTATTCTTAACTACTGACCTATAAGGTGTTACTTGTGTTGCACAAAAATCAGTAGCTCCAGAGGCAAAAACAGAAGGTCCGGAGGTTAACTTTGAATGTTTTTGACTCATAACAGCAGGTTGCATGTTCCTGGCATTCGGTTTAATATGTGCAACAAATTTTGCATGAAAGTTATGAGATCTAGTAATCATTCTTTCCCTTTTCTGTTGTTTAGCTAGTCTATAACAAAAATCTATGACATGACCATCTCTACCACAGTAGGTACAATGAAATTTAACTTTGTGTTCATGTCTAGATGAGCAAGCAATATTTTTATTTGAAACCGAATGAGACAACACTCCTGCAGATTTGAAAACCACTTCTTTTTGTTTAGGATTTGTTTGAATCAAACCACTTCCTAATGACACTACAATTTTAGGTGGATATGCCTTAGCATGAGCATGAGAATCAAATCCTAAACCAGTTTTATCATTGCAAGACTTGGAAGAATTCAGCAGCAAGTTTAGGTTCTTATTCCCATTACAAAACCGATCTAATGTCCTATGCATGTTATAAAGTTTAACGGACAAATCAAGGCAATTTTCACATGAAGTTTTTCCTTTAATTTGCAATTGAAACATTATTTAACTTCATGAGAACGTAAAGCATTATTCATTATGGAAATTTCATTCATAGCATCTTTTAGTTTCTTTTCAAGACCATCACATCTAGAACAATGCAAATCAATTGTAGAACAAGAAGCATCTTTTATGTTTCCAATGTCAAGTGCAGCAAGCTTTTTGTTCTTTTCAATTTCAAGTTCAAGTCTATCTAGAGTGGAGGAGTGTGGAGTTCTTAGTGTGGACAATTGTTCATAGATTAAATTACATGAGGGACAAGAATCATCACTAGGAATCAAGGTTTTCAAAAAGTTGATTTCATATTCTAGTGATTCAATTTTAGCAACATTATCCCTAACATTTTTGTCTTTTGTTCTTAACAATAATAGTTTCACGAGAATTTGCATCACACATTTCATTACAGGTAGAACATACCTCATCGTTGTCACTGTTGTGTTCTGCATCCTCCTGACTTGAACTTGATCTTGTTTTGCCTGCCATGAAGCATAAGTTGGTCAAATCATCTTCATCGTCGTCACTTCCAATGTCCACGTCGCTTGAGCCAAGTTCCTGGAGTGCGGAGATAAAACTGTTCACCAGTTGGCGACTTGTAAAGCCCTTCCTCTTCTTCTTATCATTTGTTGAGGAGTGCTTCGTCCTTGATTGTTTTTCTTCTCGGGAAGTAGAACCCGAAAGGTTAGGGCATTCTGTATGAAAGTGTCATGTCTTGCCACATTCGAAGCATCGTTCAGTTCTGGAGCTTCCTCGCCTTCTAGTTCTCACATTTTGCAATGCTTTTGAGAATCTAGTAGAGAGAAGTGCTAGCTCCTCCTCTAGAAATTCCTCGATCTGCTCTAGGGTTAGTGAGGACAACAAAGCAAGAGTATTGCAAGATGATGATTGGCCGGAGCTAGGCATATCACGTTGTGAGACAAATGCAATAGACTTATTTGGGTTCTTACGTGATAAGATGTCAATTTCATGAGTTTTGAGTTTAGAGTAAAGCACATCTAAAGTAAGTGTACTCATGACAGTAGATTCACGAATAGATGTAACTTTCATCTCCCAGATTGACATATCTAATGCACTAAGAAGTTGTCAAGCATTTTCAGCATCACAAAAATTAACGTTGACACTACGCAAGTTACTGTGAATTTTTTTAAAGCGAGCAAAGAGATCATCGATGGACTCACCGGGTTGCATCTCGAAGCGCATGTATTATTTCTTGAACATGTCTTGCCTTACCTCCTTGATCGTGTTAGATACTTCGTGATAGTCACAAAGTGCTCTCCATACATCGTATGCCGATCGGAGATGTGCAACATGGTCGAAGTCGCTCTGAGTGGATGATCAAGTTTTGGGCTTTGCTGTTGTTGTCGATGTCCCGTAGGTTTGTAGTCGTAACTTGATCGTTAGGTGGCACTTCGTAAGGCCTGTACACCTTCTCCCATATTGCAAAGCCTTGCGCCTGGATGAAAGCCTCCATGTGTGTCTTCCAAACCTGAAAATCAATACCAGCAAACACACAAGGTTTGGCGTAGTATTTCTCCATGATGATTAGTCAAAAACACGTGCAAATCACAATGAAAAGCTATGATACCAATTGTACGATCGAAGATCACGTGAAAAGCTACCAGAGGGGGGTGAATGGTAGATTTAAAAATCTTACGCAGCGGAAACAATTAAATCCCAACCCCTTCAGTAGAAAAATGATCTGTTAGAGAAATCGTGTGTGAGACTAATCTAAACGTGTTTCATCGGGACAAAAGTGATATATAACAGAGAATCAAGTAACGAAGACAACACAACAAGAATCACTCAAATCCGTCGAGAGAAACTCATGTTATGATCGAACGATCGAACAAAGGTCAATCTGTCCTACCTGAGAAAAACAGTTCTGGAATGCTGCAAAGAAACTCGTGTAGATCAGAAACCACAAATACAATGATCCTGAAATTTTATCAGGTGATAGATAAGCAATTTGTGAAGACAACCAAAAAAGAATCATGTCAATTGGATCTGTAAAACATGAGTTATAATAAAATCACTGACAAAAGGTAGTGTTGTCCAGAAACTCGACGAGTAAAACATGTCTGGAACAAGTCTGACGAACAAGGTACAAAAATTCCTTCAAACTACGATATTCAATGGAACACAAGAGGAACGGCACAAAAGTCGTCACCATGAGCTCTGTCCTCCCTTGCTTATATAACCAGCTCGAAAGCCAACTCAACTCAAATCAGGACCCTAATCCCACTCCGTTCACGAATCGAAACTTTCCATGACTGCTTAGGACTCTTCTATACGCAGATAGAAACAATCTTAAGACTTCCAAACACCTTAGGAACATATCCCATGTTCCTAAAACAACTCAAATTCGTGACCCACACGAAATCCTAACATAACCAACTCGATACTTTCCATACCGAGCCATAACCGACTCTGCCGTAGCCAAAGTCATCAACCGATACGATCCGATCCTTCCAACCAGATCTTCCCATCCATAAACCATCTTCAGAACCATGTTGCCATGTCATGCACTGCATGCATACGTTCAAACACCTTCCTTCGACGTCCAGTAACCTTCATATGCACTGCCGTTGATTCAATCATCCTGCGCGACCTCCTGACCCGCTCAACCACAATTCCTCCTGAATTTTGTTGTTGGAACCTCATCTCCTCCCAGAGACTAGTCCAAAGGATCCTGTCACCAGCCATGACTTGAACTCAAGCAACACCTGCACATGAATAAACAACCAATCCGTATGAGTCCAAGTCCGTGACTTGACTCAAGTCAGTTCCGAACACAACACCTTACGTGAGCACCTCACATAAGCATGTTGCAAAGCATATCATAATGATATAAGCCTTAACCACCAAAACAAACCAAAAACATAGTAAAAGAATACTAAGCAACCTTTACATAAGTGTAAAGCAGGTTCGAAACATTTTACATGAAAATTTGGAACATTACGATCAAGCTCTGAACCTTGCCAAAGCTAACCGGAGCTTGAGCCGGAGCTTAACAAAGCTAGCAAGACCTAGCACCGGAGCTAACCAAAACTAGTTGGACCTAGTGCCGGAGCTGACCAAAACTAGTCGGAACTAGTCAACCCAAAAGCCGGAGCTAGAGAAATATGTCGGAGCTTAACAAAGACATGTTGGAGCTATCAAAGACATGCCGGAGCTAAAGACAAAGCTCACCGGAGCTACCCAAAATAATGTCGGACCTATTGTCGGACCTTGTAGAAGCTCAGAGCTAGAGTCGAACCTTGCTAAAAAGATGTTATGGCAGCATTCAAAACTTTTATTGTCAAAGCCAATGTATTCAGCACACATAGGTCTCACAAGTTTTATCTCTGCACATTAAGAACTTTGTTCAAGCGATGTGGACATTGGAAGTGACGAAGATGAAGATGATTTGGCAAACTCGTGTTTCATGGAGGGCAAATCAAGATCAAGTATGGAGGATGCAGAACACAACAACGACAATGAAGAGGTATGTCCTACTTGCGAAGAAATGTGTGATGCTATTTCTCGTGCCACTATTATATTTAAGAAAAAGGACAAAAAGCTTAGGGATAGTGCTGCTAAAATTGAATCACTGGAATCTGAAATCAACCGTTTAAAAACTTTGATTCCTAGTGATGATGCATGTCCCTCATGTGATTTAATATATGAACAAATGTCCTCATTAAGAAGTGCGCACACCTCCACACTTGATAGGCTTGAGTTAGAAATTGAAAAGAATAGAGAGCTTGCTGCACTTAATGATAAAAACTTGAAAGATGCTAGCTGTTCTACATTTGATTTGCATTGTTCTACTTGTGATGATCTTGATAAGAAACTACAAGATACTATGAATGAAATTTCAATATTGAACAATGTTTACGTTCCCATGAAGTTAAATTTTGTTCCAATTGCAAATTAAAAGGAAAAACTTCATGTGAAAGTTGACTTGATCTGTCCAATAAACTTGATAACATGCATAGGACATTAGATCGGTTTTGTAATGGGAATAAGAACCTAAACATGCTGCTGAATTCTTCCAAGTCTTGCAATAATAAAACTGGTTTAGTTTTTGATTCTCATGCTCATGCTAAGGCAGATCCAACTAAAATTGTAAAGTCATTAGGAAGTGGTTTGATTCAAACCGTTCCTAAATAAAAAGAAGTGGTTTTCAAATCTGCTGGAGTGTTGTCTCATTCGGTTTCAAATAAAAATGTTGCTTGCTCATCTAGACATGAACATAAAGTTAAATTTCATTGTACCTACTGTTGTAGAGATGGTCATGTCATAGATATTTGTTATAGACTAGCTAAACAACAGAAAAAGGAAAGAATGATTGCTAGATCTCATAACTTTCATGCAAAATTTGCTGCACTTGATAAACCTAATGATAGGAACATGCAATCTCCTGTAATGAGTTGAAAACATGCAAAGGTTGCTCCCAAACCTACTATATTTTGTGCTACGCGTGTAACATCTCGTAGGACAGTAGTTGGGTACAAAAATCCTCAAGCTTTGGCACATAAACCTGATGTTTATATCAGCCTTCGCGTGTTATTCCTATTGGACGTCGTGTGACTCAGTACTGGATTCCTAAATGCCTTTTGACTAACCCCAGTATTGTGTCATCGATGTATTGTGCTTCTATGTAGGTTACAGGCTTGAGGAAGGAGAACATTTGGATTGTGGATTCAGGTTGCTCACGCCACATGACCGGTAACAAAGAATGGTTCTCCTCCCTCTCTTTTCTGTCACGTGTAGACAATGTTACTTTTGTCGATAATTGTTCAACTCCTATAATTGCTAAAGGTTCAGTTAGAGTAAATGATCACTACACTTTGAAGGATGTGGCACTTGTCAAAAATTTGAAATACAACTTGCTTTCTGTTTCACAATTGCTAGATGCACTACAGGAATATCGATCACTTACGTCGGCCAGATCAACTTACGTCGGCTGGCCGACGTAAGTAAGTAACTTACGTCTGTCCCTGGTAGCCGACGTAAGTTAAATAAATTACGTCGGCAGACCGACGTAAGTACATGGACCGACAGTAATAAAAATTACCCACGTCGGCCTCGGCCCATAGCTGACGTAAGTTAACTGGCCGACGTAAGTTAAGCCTAACTTACGTCGGCTCTGACGTTGGCCGACGTAAGTAAGTCGGACCGACGTAAGTAGTTGTTTAACCTAACCGCGCGAGCGGTGCGCGCTCTCATTTCACGCGCGCTCTCCTTCTCCCAACCGACGCCGCCGCCGCCCCGCCGCCGCCGCCCCGTCGCCGCCCCGCCGTCGCCGCCCCGCCGCCTGACGCCGCCCGGCCGCCCCGCCGTCGCCGTCGCCGCCCGGCCGCCAGGTAATCCCTCCTCTCCCCTCCCTCCTCTCCTCCCCGACCCCCCCACCCCACGGGCCGCCGCCGCCCTGCCGCCGCCGCCGCCCTGCCGCCGCCGTCCACCTCCCCATCCCGACGCCGCCCTCCCCGTCGACCTCCCCTCCACGGCCGAGCGCCCCCCTTCCCCTCCCCTCCCATCCCGAGCCCCATCTCTCCCCCTCCTCCTCCCCAATTTAATTGATTAATTGTTTAAATTCTTAATTGTTTGATTGATTAATTGTTTGATTGCTTAATTGTTTAATTGCTTAATTGTTTGCTGAAATTGTTTAATTGCTTAATTTAAATTTGCTGAAATTCCTTAATTGTTTATTAAATTATGCTGAAATTATTTAATTGCTTAATTGTTTGATTGATTATTTGCTTAAATATGCACGGCCGTCTTGCCGGCCGACGCGACCGCCGGCTCCCCTCCACGGCGAGCGCCGCCCCGCCCCGGCCCCTTCCCCTCCTCCCCTCCCCTCCTCCCCTCCTCCCCTCCCTAACCGCCGGCTGCCCGGCCCCGAGCGCCACCGCCGCCGATTCCCGGCCGACGCCACCGCCGCCTTCCCGGCCGACGCCACTGCCGGCTCCCCTCCACGGCGAGCGCCGCCCCGCCCCGGCCCCTTCCCCTCCTCCCCTCCCCTCCTCCCCTCCTCCCCTCCCTAACCGCCGGCGGCCCGGCCCCGAGCGCCACCGCCGCCGCTTTCCGGCCGACGCCACCGCCGCCTTCCCGGCCGACGCCACCGCCGGCTCCCCTCCACGGCGAGCGCCGCCCCGCCCCGGCCCCTTCCCCTCCCCTACTCCCCGACCATCCCCTCCTCCCCTTGCTCCCCGACCCGGCCTCCCCTCCTCCCCGACCCCCTCCCCCTAGCTCCCCCGGCCCTCACCGCCGGCGGCCCGACCCCGAGGAGCGCCGCCACGGCTTCCCGGCCGACAGCACCGCCGCCTCCCCCTCCCCCTCCCCCTCCCCTCCACGGCGAGCGCCGCCCCGGCCCCTTCCCCTCCCCTCCCCGACCCCCTCCCCTGGCCCTCACCCTTCCTGACCGCCGGCCCGGCGCCGATCGTCTCCCTCAGCAACGTAGACGACTAGATGACATGACATAGATATCTTGCAGCCCTTCCCGGCCGACGCCACCACCGCACCGCTGCCTCCCCCTCCCCCTCCCCTCCACGGCGAGCGCCGCCCCCCTTCCCCTCCCCTCCCCAACCCTCCCCGACCCCCTCCCCCTCACCCTCCCTGACCGCCGGCCCGGACCCGGAGCGCCGCCCCGCCATTCCCAGCCGGCCCCGGAGCTTAATTTGCTTATTTTTGCTTAATTTAATTAAATATGCATGAGTGGTTTATTTTATTATGATTAATTTGCTTCATTATGCTTAATTTCCTTATTTTTCCTTAATTTGCTTAAATATGCATTAGTGGTTTATTTTATTATGATTAATTTGCTTAGTTATGCATAATTATGCTTAATTTCCTTATTTTTGCTTAATTTGCTTAAATATGCTTAAGTGGTTTATTTTATTATGATTAATTTGCTTAATTATGCATAATTATGCTTAATTTCCTTATTTTTGCTTAATTTGCTTAATTACGCTTAGGTGGTGTATTTAATTATGTTTAATTATGCTTAAATTGCTTAAATTATGGTTACAATTTTAATTTTGATTGCTTGAGTGTTCTAGTACTATATATACATAAATGGGCTTCGGACAGGCTTGACAAGGCCCGACAAGGCCCATTTAGTGGTAAGGTAAAGTATGCGAACGACGAAGGTGAGGATGGCAAGCACCTGGAGGACCGTCGCTGGAGTAGGGGTATCGAGGAGAGAAGGGGATCGTCGCGGCTGCCGTATCTGGACTCTGGAGCGATGGAATTGTGGAGAAGAGAAAGGAAAATGAGTAGGGTTAGGTCGGGGAGGACTTTTATGTGGCCGATCTGAAGTGTGGACTGTCGGATATTATCTGACGGCTCACTCGCCTCAGTCCTCCGCCTCCCCCGATGGCTTAGTCCTCTGCCTCCTTCTCTAAGACCAACTTTCCTCTCAGTCTTTCTCTAGTTCTTTCCTCTCTCTTAAATGACCTCAAAATGAAAATGAGCAACGTAACCTATAGCAATGTGTTACCCGTTTCGGATCGGCACGTCTCACATGCCATTGGCATGTGAGACGTGCAGGTTCGGAATTGTCCCTTTTTGGACAGCCTCGGAGTGACCGAGGGGGCGTGGCTTGTGACGAGACGCGGGTCCGGATTTGGACGAGATTTCGGTGGCGTAACCCTGTTGTTCTCTGCGGCACCATTTTTGGGCGTGCAGTGGAGAACAGCGGGGTTATGCTGCCGAAATTTCGTTCGAATCCGGATCACGCGTCTCGTCATGAGCACGCTCCGCTCGGTCACTCTTGGGTGGGTTTAGGATCTATCTGCCTAGGTTGTAGGGCCGTGACACATAACATAACAATACATTAACGACAATTTCTTTCGCGTTAAACTGCAGAGTCAAACATGGGCGAAGACTGTAGTTGGATGTACACTGGTTGGAAGAGCAGAACTGGTGGTCACTCAGATGAGTGGTACGCCAAGACAGAAGCTTTTGTGGAACGAGCTTTTTCGTTGTCAAATAGCGATAAGGCGCGGTGCCCATGTACGAAATGCCGAAACGGAACGTTTTTGGACAAAGTGGAACTTACGTTGCACTTGTGTCGAAACAGTTACGTGTCACATTATGAGTTGTGGAACTTCCACGGCGAGACAGCTTCTCAAGCTGTACAAGAAGTGGAAGCTGACAATGATGATGCTCAAGAGGTTGATATGATGGATGAGATGCTGGAAGCTATACGACCAGAGCTTACAGAAGATACTCAAACAGCAGAGGTTAAAGAGTTCTTCAAACGTCTCAAAGATTCAGAAGAGGCTCTGCATGAACACACTAAAATGTCAATCCTCAATTTTGTGACTAGACTTATGGCAATTAAGTCTAAGTTCTTCTTTTCTAACAATTGTTACAACATGCTCATCGATTTGTTCAAAGATGCTCTTCCACAACCCAACAAAGTGCCTAAGGATATGTACAACTCGAAGAAAATTCTTTCTGGTCTCGGGATGAAGCACGAAAAGATTGATGTGTGTCCGGACAACTGCATGCTTTTCTGGAGAGAGCATGCCAATGAGAACAAATGTTTGAAATGTGGTCAACCGAGGTTTGTCGAAGTTGTTAATAACGATGGTAATACAGTGACGACGGAAGTCGCACGTAAGCAGCTTCGTTACTTACCTGTGACACCGAGGTTGAAGCGGCTGTTCCTTTCAAAAAAAACGGCCAGACACATGAGATGGCACAAAGAAGGTGAGCGTGAGAACAATGGAGTCATGACGCACCCGTCCGATGGTGAGGCATGGAAGGCTCTGGACCGGTTCGACCCAGAATTTGCTCGTGAAGCGAGAAATGTTCGCATCGGGTTGGCGACAGATGGGTTCACGCCGTTCAGCACAAACGCCGCACCATACTCCTGTTGGCCCGTCTTTGTCATTCCGTACAATCTTCCGCCGACCTTTTGCATGAAGAATGAGTTTATGTTTCTTAGCCTCATTGTACCTGGGCCAGATCATCCTGGGTCACGTCTCAACGTGATGTTGAAACCGTTGATCGAAGAGTTGAAAATGTTGTGGACAGGAGTCGAAGCGTACGACTGTTACAAGAAACAGAAATTCAACCTCCGAGTTGCTTATTTGTGGTCCGTTCATGATTTTCCGGCATACGGCATGTTTTCTGGATGGAGCACTCATGGTCGGTTGACGTGTCCGATATGTGCCTCGGACACCGATTGCTTTCGACTTACCCATGGAGGCAAGATATCTTACTTCGATTGTCATAGACGTTGGCTACCTCCGAATCACTTGTTTAGACAACAGAGGAATGTCTTCAGAAAGAACACCGTTGTCACTAAAGGACCACCGAAACGTCTTGACGGGTCAGAAATATCTGATATGTTGGACAAATTGGTGCCAGATGAAGGTCGTCCTGGATATTTCGAAGGTTACGGAGACAAACACAATTGGACTCACATATGTGGACTTTGGGAGTTACCGTATGTGAAGTCGTTGATTCTAAGGCACAACATTGATGTTATGCATCAAGAGCGTAACATGGCCGAATGTATCATAAGCACATGCATGGACATGACGGGCAAAACAAAAGACAATTTAAAGGCTCGAAAGGATCTTGCCGAGCTTTGTAACCGTCAAACTCTTGAGCTCTCCGAAAATGGTGGTAAACCACGCGCTCCTTTCTGTCTTCGACCTAAAGAGAAAAAAGAAGTTCTCGAATGGTTGCAAAGGTTGAAATTCCCAGATGGTTACGCAGCTAGTCTGAGACGAGCCGTGAATGTGAAAACGGGAAAGCTCATTGGGTTGAAGAGTCATGATTATCACATAATCATGGAAAGACTTCTGCCTGTTATGTTTCGAGGCTATTTTGACGATGCAGTGTGGAAGGTGTTAGCCGAGCTTAGCCACTTCTATAGGCAACTCTGTGCTAAAGAAATCACGCCAGAGATGATGACTAAATTGGAAAAGGAGGTTCCGGTACTTTTGTGTAAGATGGAAAAAATTTTTCCTCCGGGATTTTTAATTCCAATGCAACATCTCTTAATTCATCTTCCATTTGAAGCGAAAGTGGGCGGTCCCGTGCAATATAGGTGGATGTATCATATTGAAAGATCACTTAGATATCTGAAACCAATGGTTGGTAATAGGGCAAGGGTTGAAGGTTGCATCGCCGAAGCTTTTACTCTTAAGGAAGTAGGATACTTCTCAAGTGTTTACTTTGCAGAGGAAAACAATGTTAATACTTCGGTAATGCGATACAATATAGATGAGCAACCTCCTTGTAGCGATCTCTCCATTTTTGCAACAAGAGGCACTACTGTTGGTAGTTACACTTCGTATGATGTTAGCGAAAAAGAAAGGCGTGCTGCATTCTTCTACATGTACGCTAATATGGAAGAAATGAATGAATATTTCAAGTAAGTGTTTCTCCTACACTTATGCTTTTCACCATCTTTTCCGACACATGTATTCTAATAGGTTCTCTTTGTCGTGTAGTATGTTCGACAAGCAAAATTGGAGACATAGACATCAACCCACGAGCAAGCAAATAGAACATATTCGACGGGAAGGAATAAACGGGGGATCTAATTTTCTCTCCTGGTTTCGAGATCATGTAACGTTTTCTCGATAACTAATCAATGTTAACAATGTTTTCTTATAACTTAAGAATGCTTACATTTTCTAATAATTCCATATCTTGGACAGTGCCAAAAAGATGCCAACGTCCATGAAGATTTGCGACAACTATCCCGTGGAGTGGTTAATGTTAGAAGCTATGGTCGATATGACGTCAACGGCTATCGATTCCGTACAACTCAATTTGAATCTCTTCGTCCTCTCGCGGCAACATGTAATACCGGAGTTGTGATGAGGGCAATCGATTCGCAAGATCATGAAACGCAGTACTACGGGATTATTAAAAAAATCCTTGAATTCACTTTTGTCGCAAACAAGCCAATTCGAGCGGTATTCTTTGACTGCGAATGGTTTGATTCCATTCGTGGAATTCGAGTAAACGAATTTGGCATGGTCGAAGTAAAACACAAGGAACGGTTGAAAGGATTCGATTCATTAGTTCTTGCACACCAAGTAGAGCAAGTGTACTATCTACCTTATCCATGCAATAAATTCAAAGCTTGGTGGGTGGTACATAAGGTGAATCCTCGTGAGCGGTTATACGCTCCAGGAGATGATGATTATCATGACGAAGCTGAGGTTGATTGTGTCTACCAAGAGGAAGAGTTGCCAGACTCCTTCTCAGTCGAGCCCGGTGTAGGACTCGATAACTTAGTTGGAGACGCTCAAGATATCGAGGATGGCACGGAAGCGGAAACAGAATCAGAATCAAAATCTGAAGATATCGATGACATAGTCGAACCTGCTGATTTGCGCAAACGAAAACGATATGCGCAACAAGAAGATCGATGGGCTGGTTTAAGGAGTAGGGTGCATGATCGTGATGTTGATGAATTTTGAAGTAACGTTTTATTCACTAATCTAACATTAATTTTGTATATTATCTTTGTATATTAATCATTTATTCCTTGCAATAGGATGTCGTCAAAGGGGAAGGGGAAGGGGAAGCCAGTGAGAGGGTTTGAGCCGCCAGCAGACCCTTGCTCAGGGAGCTCGTTCCGTTCTAGTCGACGTGAGCTCTTTCTGGCACACGCTCCACCCTCAGCTGTCGTGTGCTTTCAGCGGAGAGAGGTAAACTTTAGTTACTATAAAGTTATTTTTGAAATTGCAATTGTTATTAATTTTTAATAAAGTCATTCCTTTTGTGCAGTCTGGCTCAGAGACTTCTGAGTCTGAGTCAGAGTCTGAGGCTAGGGGGCCGCTACAGGAGCCCGACTCAGAGGCTAGGGGGCCCTCTAGCGCTAGCCTCCCTTCGGAGCCGGCTAGCGCTAGCCTCCCTGGGCAGCCCTCTACCACTAGCCTTCCTGGAGGCTCCGGGGGGTCTGCAGAGCCTTCAGGGTCACAGGACGCGGCAGCGTCGCAGCAGAGGCGACGGACGAGGAGGACCCACTTTGCGGCTCCTCCTCCGGTTACTACTCAGCGGACCACGATCCGTCCCGTTGGAGACAGGTATAAAAACTGTAAATAGTATACTAAATATTAGATGTTGTTTTTCTTTACTTAATGATTTAATATATTTTGTAGATGTTGGTACGACTTCTCGTTCACGGGGGCCGAGAAGCACCACAGGCAGGTTAACAGTGTCCTCGGTGCTATCGCCAAGTTGCACTACCCCGGTGTAATTGACGGTTTTCCTGCCCTGTCGTGGGATGACTACGCTCGGGTCTCTCACCCGGTGCACGGCACGGTTCAGGGAGCCGTGTGGCATGATTTTATGGTAAGTTTAACTGTTTCGTTTTTTCAACTCCTTTGAATTCTTAATTGCATATCACTTAAATATTTGTTTGCTTAAAGTTGAGGTACCAAGTAGAGGAGCCGGGCATGGAGGACCACGCGAGACGCGTGTTCCATTACAACGCTCGGAAGCTCACGACGGCGGCGTTGTCATACGCCCGGATTCAGGCCGTCAACGCTTACTACAAGCGGCACCCCCGGGAGCAGGAGCAGGAGCAGCAAAAGGGTGTCTTTAGGAAGGACTCGGACTCCTACTTGACAGAGGAGCGGTACGCGGAGGTAAGTTTTTAATATTGTTAAATATTTACAATATTTACGTATGTTAACCGCGTTGATGAAAATGAAATATGTGCAGGTTAGTATTTCCTGGTTACAGGGTAACATCGAGGCGTACTTAGCTCTCTGTCGGTACTGGGCTAGCGACGCTTTTATCAACAAGTCCACGAAGGCTAGACAGTGTCGCATGGGGTCCGAGGGCAAGCACAACTATGGCGGTGACGGCTACTTGCGTTTGGCTAAACGCATGGTAAGTACCTTTTTATTTTATTTATGTGTTCTTAATATATTATTTATCTCACTAACACGGATGTACAGGAGCGAGAGCTGGGTCATGAGCCGACCCCGACCCAGGTTTGGAAGAGAGGTCACAAGGGAAGTGACCCTTCTCAGCCAGGGCAGTGTAGTCAGGTCGCAGCCGACCGACTGGTAAGTTTTCGAAATTCATCAATTTCATTATAACTAATACTATTATTGACATACTTACAAGATTTATTTGTTTTGTAGACAAAGTACGCGCAGGAGGTCGCGAAGATACACGGTGCGGATTACGATTGGGAAAGCGCGCCGATCGACCCCCAAGCCGCGTACGCAAGCGGAGGCGGGAAGGCCCACGGACGGTGAGTTCTTCGTGTGTTTCATTTCTTTTTCAATTAATCTTCTTCTACTTAGTGTTTTCATTCTTTTGCAGGTTTGCCATTTTCGATGGAGTTGTCGACTCGAGGTCGACGCGACCTTTGAGAGGCGCTTCATCGTCGCAGGCTTCGACCGCTGGGACCAATGGTCGTCTCTCGCAGACGCAGCTGGAGCTCCAGGCCATGAGGGAGTCGCTGACGCAAACTCAGGCAGAGCTGGAGAGGACGAGGGAGGAGCAGCAGAGGACGGCCTTAATGATGGCCCAGATGCAAGCAACGATGGCGGTAAGTAATTTAAAGTACCGTAGTTAAATTTCACAGCACTTAATAACATATATCTGCTAATATCTTGCAATGGCAGGCTCTTGCTCGACAAAGCGGTCAGGACATCCAGATTCCTACGCTTCCGCCACAGCAGACACCGGAGCAGGTAATATTGTCTATACCTAGGAGTTTGATTCCCTTTTCATTATGTTAAAAAGTTATTTGCATCACATTTAATCCTAATTATGATTCTTTTGCAGGGTTCCGGAACGCGTTGAGATCCCGGAGGCAGTGGAGTGGGTAGCGTGTAGACACTGGAGCAGGTGAGAAACTCTCTTTAAGTGTATCTAATCAAGCTTTAGTAGTTTTTGTCCATGGTAGAAATGATTAGTATATAGTGAATAAGTTGTCAGTGCTTCCATTTAACAAAAGGGCTAGTGATTATCGCTGATGTTTCCTTCTTATGTCGAAACTGATGTTCACTGAGTTAACAAAGGGCTAGTGCTTCCATTTAACTAGTGATATAGTACATTACTTCATTTGAAACTACATCATGCTTCCTTCTTTTGTCACTGATGTTCTTGGCCTCTTATGTTATCACTGAGTTGACATTGATGCTTACTAGTGATTATGTTTCTTTTGCAGGGATCCGGAACGTGCCGAGAAGATCCCGGAGGTAATGGAGGGGCTAGCGTGTAGCCCGGTGGTTGTTGATGTTGATTGTTGCAAATTGTGTTGTTGTTGATGTTTTGAACTATATATTGAAACTGTTATGTTGTGTATGATATTATTTGTTTGTTCTGTGTTCTCGCCATCGAGCGAGGTAGTCAGTTTCTGTTTTTAAAAAAAAATCGAAAACTTAACTTACGTCGGCTACGGGCAGGCCGACGTAAGTTAGCCCAGGTTAACTTACGTCGGTCAGGCCATACCGACGTAAGTTAAACCACTAAACTTACGTCAGTTTGCCCTGGCCGACGTAAGTTACAGCACTTTACTTACGTCGGCCTGCCCAAGCCGACGTAAGTCCTCAGGCCCAGCCCAAGGCCCATCTCGACACTTAACTTACGTCGGCTTCCGCAGACCGACGTAATTAAGTTAACTTACGTCGGTGGCCGACGTAAGTCACCTTAATTACGTCCAAATGCCTACGTCGGCTGAAAGCCGACGTAATTAAGGGAAAACCGACGTAATTAAGTTACTTACGTCGGTTTAAGCCTTACTTACGTCGGCTTTGGCCGACGTAAGTGACTGTTATTCCTGTAGTGATGAAAATCTGGAAATTATTTTCAATAAAAACTGCTGCAAAGTTGTAGGTTCAAATAGTGAGATTATTTTTAACATGTCTCGGTTTGAAAGAGTTTTTAAAGCTGATTTTGATATGTCTTCCTCTAAGCATAGGTGTCTAGATGCTAATGATTCAAATGACTTAAATTTTTGGCATCATAGACTTGGTCACGTAGGCTTTGATCATCTAACGCGTGTTAGTGCTCTTGATTGCATACGTGGGTTGCCTAAGCTTTAAGGGGACAAAGAAATTGTGTGCTCTTTTTGTATACATGCTAAGGTGGTTGCAGGTTCACATACTCCTCTCACAATGATCATGACAACTGAACCGTGTCATCTTTTGCACCTTGATACCGTACGACCTTCACGTGTTCAATCCTTCGGAGGTAAATGGCATGTTCTTGTGATTGTTGATGATTATTCCAGATACTCTTGGGTTTACTTTATGGCATCTAAGAATGAAGCTTTTAGTCACTTTAGAACTTTCTTTCTTAGATTATCAATTGATCACCCAGGATCTTTAAAACCAATTAGAAGTAATAACGGAACCGAATTTAAAAATCAATCTTTTGAACACTTTTGTGCAGAAAATGGAATAGATCATCAATTTTCTTCACCATATGTACCTCAAAAAAATAGTGTCGTAGAGAGAAAGAACAAAACCTTAGTTGAGATGGCTAGGACTATGCTTGATGAATATCAAACTCATAGAATATTTTGGGCTGATGCAATTGCAACCGCTTGTTATGTCTCAAATCGTGTTTTCTTACGTGTTAAGCTAGGTAAAACACCATATGAGCTTAGGTTTTGACATAGGACTGGTGTCACACACATTAGGGTCTTTGGTTGCAAATGCTTTGTTAGGAGACATGGTAATCTTGATAAATTTGAAGCTAGATCGGTTGATGGCATGTTTCTTGGTTATCCATCTCATACTAGAGGCTACTGTGTGCTTTTACTTGACACTAAAAAAATTGTGGATACTTGTGAGGTGTCTTTTGATGAAGCTAGCCTAGGTACTAGCTCAAACATTGCAAGTACAGATCCATATCCGCAGAGGGAGAGCATTTTCGTTGAAGATGAGGAAGAGGTGGAGCTGCTGCTCGAAAATTCAGCAGCTAATGACATTGTTCCAGCTCCTGATTTTGGTTCACAGCCAGCACCGTTGACCACCATTACTGGTCCAGATCCTCCTCAAGTCACAATCTCATCGATTTGTGATGAACATGATGAAGAAGAAGCTTGTGAAGTGTCTACTCCCCTCCGGGTTGTCAAAAGTCATCCGCCACAACAAATTATTGGAAGCTTGCACGAACGGGTCACATGGTCCAGGTTTTGCGATCCAAACTATCATGCTCATTCTGCTTTTGTTGATTCTTTTGAACCCAAAGATATATCACACGCACTAACTAATGAATCTTGGATTATTGCCATACGAGAAGAGTTAGAAAATTTTGAAAGAAATAATGTTTGGAAACTTGTACCTCCACCTCAAGGTCACACTTTAAATGGAACTAAATGGGTGTTTAAAAATAAACAAAGTGAGGATGGGGTTGTGGTTATGAATAAGGCTAGGTTGGTTGCTCAAGGTTTCACTCAAGTTGAAGGTCTAGATTTTGATGAAACTTTTGCTCTTGTTGCTAGATTAGAAGCCTTAAGAATTTTTTTAGCTTTTGCTGCATCTAAAAGGTTTTAAGCTTTATCAAATGGATGTTAAAAGTGCTTTTCTTAATGGCTACATAGATGAGGAGGTTTATGTCAAACAACCACCAGGTTTTGAAAATTCAGATTTCCCTAATCATGTTTACGAATTGTCCAAAGCCTTGTATGGTCTCAAACAAGCCCCTAGAGCATGGTATGATTGGTTAAAAAAATTCTTACTTGAAAAGGTGTTTACCATGGGCAAGGTTTATAAAACTCTTTTTTGTGCTTAAGCATGGCAATGACTCATTATTCGTTCAAGTGTATGTGGATGATATTATCTTTGGTTGTGCTTCTCATGATCTTGTGTCCAAGTTTTCAGCTATGATGAGTTCAGAATTTGAGATGAGTATGATCGGAGAACTCACGTACTTTTTGGGGCTGCAAATCAAGTAAACCAAGGAGGGTACCTTTGTGCATCAAACAAAGTATACAAAAGACCTTCTAAGGCGCTTCAACATGGACAAAAGCAAGCCTCTTCGAACACCAATGGGAACAGCAACAACACTTGAACTTGATGAAGATGGTGAATCCGTGGATCAAAAAGAATATAGAAGCCTGATCGGATCACTTTTGTACCTCACGGCATCAAGATCGGACATACAGTTCAGCATATGTCTTTGCACGGTTGCATGCCTTCCCACATGTTTCACATCGTCAGGCCCTCAAAAGTATTCTCAGGTACTTACATAGAGCTCAAGAATTTGACATTTTTCTTCCTTCTTCCTCAACCGTTACTTTGAAAGCTTTTTCCGATGCTGATTTTGGAGGTTGAAGGATTGATAGGAAAAGTACTTTTGGTGCTTGTCATTTTCTTGGTAATTCACTAGTTGCTTGGTCCTCTAGAAAACAAAATTCAGTTGCACAATCCACAGCCAAATCTGAATGTAGCTGCTGCTAGTGCTTGCTCACAAATTCTTTGGATTGTTCAAACACTTAAGAACTATGGGGTTGATCTAGATAGTGTTCTACTGTTTTATGATAACACTAGTGCCATTTGCATTGCTAAAAACCCTGTGCAACAATCTAGAACTAAGCACATTGACATTAGGTATCACTTTCTCCGTGATAATGTTGAAAAAGGAAACATTGTGCTTCAACATGTAGATACCTAACAACAATTGGCTGACAGTTTTACAAAACCTTTGGACTTCACTCGTTTTTGTTTTATTTGTAGTGAAATAGGGGTTATGCATCCTCATGGCTTACATTGAGGGGGAGTTTTGAAACTTGAGAAGTCTATGTGTGAATCTGAAATTGAAATAATATGAGCATAGTATTTCATATATATATGACTTTGTGATTCCTTTTACATGCTGAAAGTTCTTACTACATTACTCGTGTTATACATGTTGTAGTTTTTGCCATGTCTAGTAATTGGAATAAATACTTACACTAAATCTCGTCATGGTCGAACTTTCTTGCTGTTTTGAACTTGTTGCATGCTCACAAGTGCTTTTAATCATAAAGAATTAATTAGGTAATTAACTTACATGTTGAGCTTTTATGATCAAATATAAATTGAGAAAAGATCAAGAAAATATGCATGCATCGCATTTCTTCTTTTGAGATGGCTTATCATTGCACTTAGATATGAACTTGAAAGAAGTTGTATATGACTAAAACCATGTCCTTAAGCTTCTAATTGTCAAACGACATAGGCTTGGCTTGGTTCGTTAGAATAAGGCAGATGCGCATATAATCTCTTGCAAATATCATATGATATAAATTTGTACTTTAAAAAATAATAAAATGCAGCAACAAGTGTCATGCTTTCAGGTTTTGAAATAGTTAAGTTTGTGATATCATGACTTGCTAAATTGGAAATTACATTTGATCTCTAGCATGGCTTACACTACTTTATGTATTTCATTGATGTTATAGTGTAAGTTTCTTGATAGTATGACTTGGATGAGCTTTGTTTTATATGTATATGTTATAATATTCTCATAACAATTAAAATTTGTCTTATAAACCTTACTGAATACATTGTCAAAGGGGGAGAGATAATATGTGAATTTTTTAAAAATAAGTATGCAAGGGGGAGAAATTGATTACACATTACCCATATTCACAATTGTTTTGTCACGATTCCCTCAGGGGGAGAATTTCATTTTTCTCATTTTATTTCTGTTTTATAAAGGGAGAGAAATTGTTTTCAAAACTTTTAATGTGAATAAGCCAACGTTCGGATTTTAAATTGTGTTGCCAATGCATTCATCAAGGGGGAGATTGTGAGACCTATGTGTGCTAAATACATTGGCTTGTAGTGAATACATTGGCTTTGATGATAAAAGTTCTGAAATTCTGCTAAAACACCTTTTTAGAAAAGTCCGACTCTAGCTCCGAGCTTCTGCAAGGTCCGACAATAGGTCCGACTTGCTTTTTCAAGGTTCGGCATGTCTTTGATAGCTCCGGCATGTCTTTTCTAAGCTCTGATATGTTTTGCTAGGTCCGACTTATGTTGGTTAGCTCCGACATGTTTTTCTAGCTCCGGCGCTAGGTTCGACTAGCTTTGGTTAGCTCCGGCGCTAGGTTGTACTAGCTTTGGTAAGCTCCAGCGCTAGGTTGTACTAGCTTTGGTAAGCTCCGACACTAGGTTGTACTACCTTTGGTAAGCTCCGGAACTAGGTTGTACTAGCTTTGGTAAGCTCCAGAGCTAGGTTGTACTAGCTTTGGTAATCTCCGTCTCAAGATTTGGTTAGTTTTGGCAAGATTCAGAGCTTGATCGCAATGTTCCTGTTTTTACTGTGAATTGTTTTGAACATGCTTTACATTGTTGGAAAGATTGCTTAGTATTCATTTGCTATGTTTTTGGTGCGTTTTGGTTGATATGGATGATATCGTTTTATTATGGTTTAGCGACATGCTTATGTGAGGTGCTCACGCAAGGTGTTGTGGTTTCGGAACTAACGAGAGTCAAGTCAAGGACTTGTGCTCGAAAGTATTGGTTGTTTATTCATGTGCAGGTGTTGCTTGAGTTCAAGACATGGCTGGTGACGGGATCCATTAAACTGGTCTTAGGGAGAAGATGAGGTTCAACAACCAAGTTCGAGAGGAATTGTGGTTGAGTTGATAGGGAGGTTGCGCAGCATGTTTGAATCAAGAACAATGCATATGAAGGTATCATGTACATCGTTGGAAGATGTTTGCACGTGTGCAAGTAGTGCATGGATGTGTCTACATAGTTCTGAGATGTGATGAAGAGATGTGGACATAAAGAATTGGCCGGAAAGGTCCAACCGACTAGGTTATGGACTCAGGCTGCGGATGAGTCGTGTTTGACTCAAATATGGAAAGTTTTGAGTTGGTTATGATAGGATTTCGTGTGGGTCACAAATTTGAGTTGTTTTAGGAACGTGGGATACGTTCCTAAGGTGTTTGGAAGTCTTAAGATTGCTTTTATCTACGTATAGAAGAGTCCTAAGCAGTTATGGAAAGTTTCGATTCGTGATTTGAGTAGGATTAGAGTCCTAGTAGAGATTGGGTTGGCTTAAGGGCTGGTTATATAAGCAAGGGAGGCCACAGCTCGTGGGAGACGACTTTGGCGCTGTTCCTCTTGTGTTATACTGAATAAAATTCGTAGTTGAAAGGAACTTACGTGCCTTGTTCGTCCGACTTGTTCCACCAAAGTTTTTCTCATCGGGTTTTCTGGATAGCACTACCTTCTTCGTTGGTTTTATCATAACTCGAGTTTTACAGATCCAATTGATGTGATTCTTTCTGGGTTGTATTTGAAACTTGACTATCTATCATCTGTCAAAATTTTACGGTAATTGGATTTATGGTTTTTTATCTACACGAGTTTCTTTGCAGCGCTCCAAAGCTGTTTTCTCGGGTAGGACAGATTGACCTTTGTTCGATCTTTCAACCGTAACTTGAGTTTCTCTCGACGGATTTGAGTGATTCTTGTTGTGTAGTCTTCGTGACTAGATTATATCTGATATCTATCATTTTTTTTCATGGTGAAACACGTTTATATTAGTCTCACACATGATTTCTTTAATAGAACGTTTTTCTACCGAAGGGGTTGAGATTTATTTGTTTCCGCTGCGTAAGATTTTTTAATCGACCATTCACCCCCCTTCTGGTAGCTTTTCACGTGCTCTTCGATCCTACATGTTCTTTGTTTGGTTGTGCAACCCATGCATGTGTTTGGTGCACATATTATTATGGTCTAGTTATAATGCCTTTATTACGTTACTATAAACATCATACACCTCCACTATAGTCTAATTAGGTATTAATAAGATTATGTTAATATGTGTAATTGTAGTGCTTGGTTCAAATATTGGTTCCCAAAATGTTTAGGTTAGTCGTTGCCTTAGAGAGGAACTTGTACTCGAGTCTCTAAGGTATTTACTTGTTATGTAAGCATGGTTCTAAGATAATTAAGTATCGTTGGATGTCTCGTAGACCCACAGTTTGTAGGGGTAGGCGGCAGGAGGTGACAACCCAGTCTGTCCTTCGTAACCCCCCACGTTCAGCTATGCCGCAGGCTCGTGGAAGGAATTGTACTGATATTCTTATGGGTAGACCCGTGCCCAATGTGTTGTATCGCTAAGCCATAGTACTCGTTGTTAGCATAGCCATATGTACGCTAGTTGACTATTTATATGAATACCTAAAGCACAGTAGGAGTAGCTCTCTCTCTCTCTCTTCCGAACATATCCTCCAGTAGGACATTATTACCCTTTAGAGTGGTTTGCTTAGGTGTGTGTCACACTACCCCTTCAATTCATTTATCCATCCTACCGAATCCCTCACTAGTGTTCCCTCTTCTATCCTTGACCTTGTATCTCTTCTAGCTTGCCTTCCTTTGGGATAAACAAATACGATACCCTACGGAATATCTCGGGTGAAATGCTACAGCGGTACTTTCCGTGTACTTGCAAAATTCATCTTGCTTTGGCTTAGGTTAGCCTAGTGCCTGTGCAGAACTAACCTTGCTGCTAGGATGACCTGTAGACAATAAGAAATACCAACAATTACGAGAAGTGATTCCTCCATGCTTTTTTGCATTTCCAACATTGGTGAATGAATTCTTTGGTGTCTTTATACATAGAAGGCCAATAGAATCTATTTTGCCAGATCTTTGCTTGACTACGGTAAACACCGTAATGGCCTCCATGAGGGCCAGCACAACATTTTTCAATGATTTTGGTGCCTTCGATATTGGGATACACCTTCTAAGAAGGCCAACAACACATACTCGATAGAGATATGGGTTGTCCCATAGGTGTCTACGACTCATAAATGAGCTTCTTTTTGTTTTCCCCTGGCGGTACGCACACCGTGATCATGAAGTTCACGATATCTGCATACCAAGGGTGAGAGTCGGTCACTTTGAGCAAATGTCATCACGTATGAAGTCATTAATGGGTACGTCCATCTGTTGTGTGGCTTCCATACGTGAGAGATGATCCACAATGGAATTTTTTTTCCACTCCCCTCCTATCCTTAATCTCCATATCAATCGGATTACCCTTGGTTTAGCGTCTTTTTTGGTGAGCAAAAATTTCTAGGCTGCATGGTTTGTGTAGACATTGACCTTAGCTCCAACCAAATAGGATCTAAACTTATCAATAGCAAAGATTATGATATAGCTCTTTTTCCATAGTGGCATAATTGAGTTGTGCTCATGTTATAGTCTTGCTAGCGTAGACTATGGTGTGATGCTTTTTACCTTTGATTTGGCTTAAGAGCGCACCAACAGCAAAATCGTTGGCATCACACATGATTTCGATGTAAAAGCCATAATTTCCATAATTCAAAGTTCAGTTAGGACAAAATTTTTTAATGATAAAAAGCAATAAAAAGGAAATGAGAAAAACAACTAAATTCAAACTTAAATGAGGGAATTCAAAAAAAAAATAAACTTAGCTACTGTTTAAATAAAGTTAACATGAAGATTTGAGTTTACCAATGGATTTCAAATATTTCAAATAGCATCACTGCAAAGTTTCATAATTGTTTAAGCAAGTTTGCTATTTAATTCAAAAGCTTCATTGAATTCAACTTAAAATTCAAATTTGAATTCAATGGAAACTTTGTCAGATCAACAATATGATTTCAGAATCAGTTTCTACACCTTCAAATTAGTCTACCATAAAATATCTAGAATTTTTGGACACAAGTAGGTGGGAGAATTCAGTGTCCAGAGAAGATAGAGATCAATAGAGGGGTGGGACCCACTGGTCAGCGGGTCATTTTCGCCTCTGTTCTTCCCAGGGCGCCACCTCCCGGCATGCAACTGCCACAGAGCTGCTTGCCCTGTTGAGGTCGCTTCCAACTGCCCCCAGCTCACCCTGAACTCCTCCTTACCCCTCCCCCCCCCCCCCCCCAAAGCCCTGAGTCGACCGTTTCTTCCCTGTTAACTTTCCAGCGCCATTTTTGCCTCCCTCACAAATTCATCTCTGTCCGGCCGAATAGAAGCAAGGTTATTCAGGTTTGATCCCCTTGTTGTGCCTCTCTTCACTCATGAAGATCGTGCGCACCTCCCTGACCTTTTATTTGCCCAGCCAGAGCCTCCCCGAAGCTGTTAACGTCGAAACCGTGGGCGCCGGAAAAGTCCCCAATTTGACCGCCCTCTACTTCCTAGACTTAAAGCATATAGACCCCCATGAGGTATGGTTTCGGTGATTAATGACAACCGTTAGATTTTATTAATGAATTTGTGGATGCAAGGTCTCCCATATCACTCATTACAATGAAATCTATATGAATATGAATATCATCTACTGATCACTGGATACAATTGGAGACCCCTAAACAATCATTTTATGAGATCAATCAATGTTATGAAGATTATAAGTAAAAGCTCATATGTCAAAATTATTCAACCATAATTGATAGCACTCAATGCTTAATAATTATCAGAAGAATATTTCCATCCAATGTCTAAGAGGTCAACCGAGTAAATTACAAAAGAATCACTCGAAGCAAACAAAATCAACTCACCGAATCCACCTATTTTCCAGAAAACAACACATCGGTCGAGTTGGTTCAGCAGAAGAAGAAGGCCTCAGAACTAAGTACTCACCGGATCATCCGATGATAAAGGGCATGTTACATCGGTCCATCAGTACAGTAAGCAATATCCCTGGACCATGTGTAACACCAGATCATCCGATGTACAACTATAAACACATCGGTCAATCACTCCAGTAAGCATCAAGTCTGAACCAATTCTGGAGGAAGTGCCACCGGATCATCCGATGAGAAGACAAGTGTAACATTGGTCTAACAACGATCATATCTGACATAGTGACATCAGCTAATTTGGATTCGACCGATGACAACTGAAGGGGGGACTTCGGATCATCCGGTGTTCGCAGAATAGTGATGTCAGCCTACTTTTCTAACGGCTATTTCATGGAAGCTGGCTATTTATAACCCTTCAACCAGTCTATTCAACAAGTCTTGACTACCAGACCTACTCCACACATTCTCAAGCATTCAAGACATTGAGATACCACTTCTACATCATCTACACCACTTACACACCAAGAGACAGGCTAGAACTAGATAGAGATAGTGCTTATGTGCTTCCATTCTTGGTGATTGGAATCTCTAGTGTAGTGAGAGCTGTAAGGGAGTGTCCCTTGGTGATTGTAATTGAGAGAGACTTCCAGAGCTTGCCAAGACGGTTGTGGAAGCCCGGAGGATTCAAGTTGTACAAGGCTTGAGCTCCACCTTGCCGAGGTTGGCAAACGGAGAAGAATAGTGAAGATCCCTAGTCTCAGTGACTTGGGTGTGGCTATACCCTTCAGTGGGTGCCACAACGTGGATGTAGGAAGATCTTGACGATCTTGCCGAACCACGGGATAAATCTTCGTGTCTCCTCAGGAGTTTGCATTCTCTTACTCTCACTTTACACTTATGCATTTCATATACCGCAAAGTTACTAGTCACTTGAATGCATAGGCTCTTTGTGTAGGGAATTGGGCATTTAGTAATTAAGTGGTATTGCTTTAATTTTTGAAAAGAAGCCAAATTCACAACCCCTCTTGGGCATTCGATCCTTACAATTGGTATCAGAGCAAGGTTGCTCATTGGATCATTCTAGCTTCACCGCTAGAGAGCTAAAATGGCCAAGATTGGTGGCTCGGTTCCTATCTTCGAGGGCAAGAACTTTGCCTATTGGAAAGCACGCATGCGCGCTTATCTAGAGGCTATTGCTCCCGAAGTATGGGAAGCGAACCATGCGGGGTTTGGTGAGCACAATTATGTTGGTGATCAAATCAAGTGGGATGCTAAATCTAGGAATGCAATTTATGAATGCATTAGTCAAGATGTGTTTGCTAGGATTGCTAGCAAAGAAAAGGCTTGTGAAATTTGGTCTTTCTTGATAGAAATTCATGAGGGTTCTTCTCGTGTCAAAGAACTAAAATATCATATGCTTAAAGCCAAATATGATGAGTTTAAAATGCTACCTCATGAAAACGTCAATGAAATGTTCTCTCGCTTGAATGTGATTATTGAAGAAATTAATGCTCTTGACATTGCTTCTCTTGGCACAGGACTCATCAACCGCAAGATTCTTATGCTTCTTCCCAAGCCAAAGTACAACATCATCAACTCCATGCTTCAAAAAGAATCTCTTGACCACATTGAAGTTTTGGAACTTATTGGAGAGATTCACGCTCATGAGATGAGTGTACTTGGGATGATGGAGAAATCATCTTCAAAGACAATTGCTCTAAAGGCCTCCACCAAGAAAACAAGTCTCAAGAAAAAGAAGGTGGTTGAGCCTAGCTCAAGTGAAGAAGAGCAAGCATCAAGTGAAGATCACGATGATGAGCTTGCATTGATGATGAGAAAGTTCTCTCGCTTGAACTCCAAGATTGCCAAGAAGGGATACACCTTTGATCCCAAGAAGAAAGCGTTCCTACCAAGGAGAGATGACCACAAGACTTGCTATAACTATGGTTATCAAGGCCACGTTTCCTATGATTGTCCAAAACCGGACAAAAGAAGAGAGAACCACAAGAGCAAGCACCGCAAGCTTGAAGATAGTGAAGATGATGAAGAAGAGGTTAAACCCAAACCAAGATCCTTTGGGAAGAAGAAACATGACAAGGGCAAGAAGGCAAAACTCTTCCCAAAGAAGAGAAATGGTCCACAAAAGGTGTTCATGTGTGAGGCAAATGAAGGATCACCGACGAAGAATCAAGTGATGAGGAGAGTGAAGAGGAAGAAGAAAGTTTGTCCGGCCTTGCCATTGCCAACAATGATGACTCGTCTCCTCATCCACCACCCATGTGCCTCATGGCTAAAGGTAACACCAAGGTGAACTACAAAGCCAGAGGAAAGCACTCAACATATGACCGGCAATGATGGTATGTTCACCACCATAGAAAATCCCAGCAATCATGAACAAGTCACCTTTGGTGATAACTCTAAGGGCAAGGTAATTTGGTTAGGTAAGATTGCTATTTCAAATGACTTATATATTTCTAATGTATTGTACATTAAGTCACATAGTTTTAATTTACTTTCTATTGCACAATTATGTGATCTTGGACTAACGTGCACCATTAGCAAAAATGATGTTGTTGTGAGTAGTGAAACAAGCCAAAAACTAATCTTCAAAGGATTTCGGCATGGACATCTCTACCTAGTAGACTTCTCCAACAAGGATGCTAGCTTGACCACTTGTCTTTTCACTAAGACAAGTTTGGGTTGGCTATGGCATCGACGCATAGCGCACATAGGGATGAGCAAGCTCAAGAAGTCATTCAAGCTTGCGATGGTGACCGACGTGAAGGGTGTCACATTTGAGAAGAACAAGCTTTGTAGCGCTTGTCAAGCCGGGAAGCAAGTTGCTTCACGCCACCCAATGAAGACAATGGTGTCAACCTCCAAGCCACTTGAGCTACTTCACATGGACCTCTTCGGACCGTCCACATATCAAAGTCTTGGCGGTAACCTCTATTGTCTTGTTATAGTTGATGACTACTCTCGCTATGCTCGGACTTTGTTTCTAGGTGACAAGAGTGAAACTCCAGAAGTGTTCAAGACCTTCGCCAACCGTGCTCAAAGGGAATTTCAACTTCCCATCATCAAGGTCCGGAGTGACAACAGCACCGAATTCAAGAACTACAACATTGGGGAGTGGTGTGATCGTGAAGGCGTGAAGCATGAGTTTTCGGCTACATACACTCCTCAACAAAATGGTGTTGTTGAAAGGAAGAACAAGACTCTCATCACTCTTGCGCGAGCAATGCTTGATGACTATGGCACGTCCGAGAAGTTTTTGGCCGAAGCAATCAACACGGCGTGCCATGCCGCAAATCGGGTCTACCTACATCGACTACTTCAAAAGACCCTGTACGAACTTCTCATTGGGAGAAAGCCCAACATCTCCTATTTTCGAGTCTTTGGGTGCCAGTGCTACATCTACCGCAAGAAAAGGATCGGTGTAGGATCGAAGAGCACGTGAAAAGCTACCAGAGGGGCGGTGAATGGTAGATTTAAAAATCTTACGCAGCGGAAACAATTAAACCCCAAACCCTTTCGGCAGAAAAACGATCTGTTAAAGAAATCGTGTGTGAGACTAATCTAAATGTGTTTCACTGTGACAAAAGTAATAGATATCAGAGATAATCAAGTCACGAAGACAACACAAAAAGAATCACTCAAATCCGTCGAGAAAAACACAAGTTATGATCGAAAGATCAAACAATGGTCAATCTGCCCTACCCGAGAAAAAAAAAAACAGTTCTGGAACGCTGTAAAGAACCTCGTGTAGATCGAAAACCACAAATCCAATGACCGTGAAAGTTTGAAATATGATAGATAATCAAGTTTTGTAGACAACCCAAAAAGAATCACGTCAATTGGATCTGTAAAACTCGAGTTATGATAAAACCACCGACGAAAGGTAGTGCTGTCCAGAAACTCGACGAGTAAAACTTGTCTGGAACAAGTCGGACGAACAAGGCACAAAAGTTCCTTCAAACTACGAATTTTATTCAATAGAACACAAGAGGAACAGCCCCCAAAGTCATGCACCACGAGCTCTGGGCTCCCTTGCTTATATAACCAGCCCTGAGGCCAACCCAATACCAACTAGGACTCCAATCCTACTCAGATCATGAATCGTAACTTTCATAACTGCTCAAGATTCTTCTATACGTAGATAGAAGCAATCTTAAGACTTCCAAACACCTTAGGAACGTATCCCACATTCCTAAACAACTCAAATTCGTGACACACACGAAATCCTAACATAACCAACTCGATACTTTCCATAACGAGCCATAACTGACTCCGCTGCAGCCAAAGTCATCAACCGGTACGATCCGATCCTTCGAACCAGATATTTCCTTCCTTATCCCATCATCGGAACCATGTTGCCACATCATACACCGCACGCATACGTGCGAACACCTTCCTTCGACGTTCAGTATCCTTCATATGCACTGCCCTTGATTAATCATCCTGCGCGACCTGCTGATCAGCTCAACCGCAGTTCCTCCCGAACTTGGTTGTTGGAACCTCATCTCCTCCCTGAGACTAGTCCAATGGATCCCATCACAAGCCATGTCTTGAACTCAAGCAACACCTGCACATGAATAAAACAACCAATCCATACGAGCCCAAGTCCTTGACTTGACTCAAGTTAGTTCCGAACACAACACCTTACGTGAGAACCTCACATAAGCATGTTGCAAAGCATAGCAACACGATATCATCCATATCAACCAAAACGCACCAAAAACTTAGCAAATGAATACTAAGCAATCTTTCCAACATTGTAAAGCAAGTACGAAACATTGCAAATGAAAAGCAGAAGCACTACGGTCAAGTTCCGGACCTTGCCAGAGCAACCCGGACCTTGATCCGGAGCTAACAAAAGCTAGTAGAACCTAGCACCGGAGCTTACCAAAACTAGTACAATGAAGCACCTGCCGGAGCTTACCAAAACTAGTAGATCCTAGCACTGGAGCTTACCAAAAACTAGTCAAAACTAGTCAACCCAAAACCGGAGCTAGACAAAGTACGTCGGAGCTTAGAAAAAGCATGCCGGAGATATCAAATATAGGTTGGAGCTATCAAAGACATGCCGGAGCTAACAAAGTCATGCCGGAGCTAAAGATAAAGCTCACCGGAGCGAACCAAAGCAAGTCGGACCTTACCAAGAAGTCGGACCTAGCATCTAACGTAACCGGAGCTACCCAAACCAAGCCGGACCTACCTTCGGACCTTGTTGTAGCTCAGAGCTAGAGTCGAACCTTGATAAAAAGGTGTTTTGGTGATATTCAAAGCTTTTATCATCAAAGCCATGTGTATTCACTACAAGCCAATGTATTCGGCACCCATAGGTCTTACACTCGGTAAGTTTGAAAGAAGATGTGATGTTGGTATATTTCTTGGTTATGCATCAAACTCAAAAGCATATCGAGTATTCAACCAAACCTCCAGTTTAGTTGAGGAAAGTTGTGATGTTGAGTTTGATGAAACTAATGGCTCCCAAGATGAGAGTTTTGGTCATAATGAAATTGATGATGAGCCTTTACGAGAAGCTATGAAGAACATGACCATTGGAGACATCAAGCCCAATGTTGAGGAGAGCCATGATCAAGGGGGAGCTTCAAGTTCCAACATCAACACATCTATGGCGCCTCAAGTTTACGAAGAAGAGAAGGATGAGCCATTGCCGACTCAATATTCTCAAGCCACACAACATCAAGAAAGAAGAAGAAGTCCATGATCAAGTCCAACCACAAGAAGAGCAACACGCATCACCATCGCCAAGTGCTTCACAACCACTTATGAGGCATGGACGCATCTCCAAGGCGCATCCGATGGACCAAATTATCAGATGTCCGTCAAGGGGAGTAAGTACATGTTCTCGACATTTCACTTCGTTTTGTGAGCACTACTCGTTTGTTTCATGTGTAGAACCCACTCACATTGAGGAAGCACTCCAAGATCCAAATTGGGTGATAGCCATGCAAGAAGAACTTAACAACTTCATCCGCAATGAAGTTTGGGTGTTGGAGGAGCGACCCAAGGACAAGAACGTCATCGGAACAAAGTGGGTGTATCGCAACAAACAAGACGAGAACAACGTGGTGGTCCGCAACAAGGCAAGACTTGTGGCCAAGGGGTTCTCGCAAGTTGAAGGACTAGACTTTGGGAGACATTTGCTTCGGTTGCCCAGTTAGAAGCCATCTGTATACTCCTTGCTTTTGCATCACATCATAACATAAAGCTTTATCAAATGGATGTGAAAAGTGCCTTTCTTAATGGTTATATTAACGAGCTAGTCTATGTTGAACAACCTCTTGGGTTTGAAGATCCGAGGAATCCTAATCATGTGTTTAGGTTGCACAAGGTGCTCTACGGGCTCAAGCAAGCACATAGGGCGTGGTATGAACGACTACGGGATTTCTTGATCATGCGAGGATTCAAGATCGGGAGGGTGGACACTACACTCTTCACCAAAGACGTCAATGGAGAATTATTTATTTGTCAAATTTATGTTGATGACATTATTTTTGGTTCATCTAACAAAGCTCATAGCCATGAGGTTGGCAAAATGATGTCTAGGGAATTTGAGATGTCAATGATTGGAGAGCTCAACTTCTTCCTTGGATTTCAAATCAAGCAACTTCAAGAGGGGACCTTCGTCTATCAAGAAAAGTATACCAAAGACCTCTTGAAGAAATTTGAGATGGGAGATTGTAGCTCAAGAAGCACTCCAAGGGCAACAAGTTGTCATCTCGATGCGGATAAGGACGGTAATCCTATTGATCCATCTAACTACCGTTCTATGATTGGTTCATTGCTTTATCTTACCGCATCTAGGCCCGATATCATGTTTAGTGTATGCTTGTGTGCTTGCTTTCAAGCGGCACCTAAAGAGTCGCATCGGAAGGCGGTCTTTAGGATACTTCGGTATCTTAAGCATACCCCTAGTGTGGGCTTGTGGTACCCTAAAGGTGCAAAATTCCATCTCTTGGGTTACTCGGATTCGGACTTTGCCGGATGCCGTGTGGATCGAAAGAGTACCTCCGGTGGGTGACACTTGCTTGGGTGTTCCCTGGTATCTTTGTCTAGCAAGAAGCAAAATTTCGTCGCTTTGTCCACGGCGGAAGCAGAATATATCGTGGCCAGTGCATGTTGTGCCAAAATTCTTTATATGAAGCAAACCATTTTGGACTTTGTATTAAACTTGGTTGTGTGCCTCTCCTTTGTGACAATGAAAGTGCGGTTAAGATAGCTAAAAACCTCGTTCAACACTCCCGCACTAAGCACATTGATATTCGCCATCATTTCTTGAGGGACCATGAAGCTAAGGGAGACATCTCATTGCGAGGTGTTAGGTCCGAAGAACAATTGGCGGATATCTTCACTAAACCACTTGATGAGAAAACTTTTTCTAGGCTAAGGAGTGAATTAAATGTGCTAGACGCATCGAACGTCATGTAAGTTTCCATAATCATGTAAGAATGCATCTCATATAGGTCTTGTCTAACTTTCAAAGGATAGGGGTGAGCAAGGGTTAGCTTGGGATGGAGGTTCTTTTGGGTTTCCCCAAGGCTTGGAGAGTGGATCTCCCTGAAGAAGCCTTTGAAAGGTTCAAACTTGGCAAGATAGATTTACTTTATGTCTTGCATGGTGCCTGCAATATAGACTTGCACTCATATTTAAAATTTCTTGCATTATAAATTGTTTGGCATTGCATACGGTAGATTGTCACAAAGGGGAACCCACTTCATGAGAAAGAGACTTGTTTGAAATACAATATCTCAACTCATATGATGTGGAAAGAACAAAATGTTAGTTGCGTTAAAGCCTAAATGAACATGCTTTAAGAGATAGAAGTCTTCATCCTCTAGCTCACAAAGCATGGGCCTTACATGTTATTTGGATTTATTCCTTATTTTCTTCGGTGTTCTATTTGCTTTAAGGCTTAGCCAAGTTATTGGCAATTAGTATTTTTGACGGTAAGGGGTTGCCCAAAAGGTCCTAAGACATGTGTTTCTTCGTGATTGTTGGTTTGAGTCAAAGGACATATATGGGATGTTACTGTTTTGTAGTCATCGGATTATCCGATGCTTAGGCCAGACCATCATCGGATCAGTTTGTGTTCAACTGCCAAGAGTCAGTTCAGTTAGTAAGACAAATCAACCGATGAGTTCATTCTGAGAAACATCAGTTCATCTGATGTTCACATTTCTGGAACTGTACTAAATTACACCGATGCAAATCCTTTCAACGTCGGACCATCCGGTGTCAACGGTACCTTTTGGAATACCCTTTCTGTGCCATTCGACCGATGCTCCTATCATTTGACGTCGGTTCATCCGGTGTTAAATTTTATGCTAGGGTTTGGGCCCCACCTTTTAAGCACGCCTCTTCTCCTTCTTTTCTCTCTCCCCAACCCCTACGCCGTCGCTCCGCGCCTCCCCTACCTCACGCTGCCGCTCGGTCGCCCTGCTGCCTCTGCCGCCCTCCGGCCGCCGCCACCCTTCGGCCGCCGCACCGCCACAGCAGCGCCGCCGCTGCCGCTGCCCTCCAGCGCCACAACCCCCTGGCCGCCGCCTCTGTCCAGCCGCCCTAAGCGCCGCCGCGACCGCTCTCGAAGCAGCGCCGCCGCATCTCTGCCACCGTCCACACCACACCACCGCTGCATCTCTGCTGCCGTGGTGCTTCTGCTCTACGGCCGCCGTCGTTTCGCCGCTAGGTTTCCCTGCCGTGACAACATTTGCATCGCCGTTCCGTGCGCCCGACATCGTCGTTCCACGACCTCATCCTCGCCTTCGTCACTGGTCTCATCGCAATGGGTCGTGACAAGAAGGGAAAGGGCAAGGCCATTGCGGAGCCAGCCGCAAAGAAGCAAAAGCTGTCGAAGGAAGAGAAGAAGGCACTGATGGCCGCTCGCGCCGCCGAGGAGCAAGAGCGTGGCCGAGGAGGGTCGTTGAGGATCCGCGAGGCCCGTCAAAGGCAGCCTCCCGTGCTAGATGAATCCGAAGAAGAAGAAGAGCCCGAAGTGCCGCTTGTTTGCTGGCGCTCAGCCAGGACCCGTGGGGGTCATCCAGCGGTAGTACCACGACCGAGACCGTCAGCTGCTGATCTTCGAGAGGACAGGGCGGCCCAGAGAGCTATCTATGAGATGGAAACCAACGTCCGTGTTGGTGAAGGTGTCCGGCTAACATACTATAGGAAATTGAAGGCCAAGCAGCTCAGAAAACTCAGATGGAGCATCTTGCTTGAGGAGTGGTGCCCCCAGCACAGAGAGGCACTTGTGGATAGCTGCTTTTGGACCTTGACACATGCATCGATGTACGAGACGTACAGACGTCGGGGCCATAAGCTCTTCCAGCACAACTTTCTGGATTGGGATCAGCTTGCACTGGCAGCCGAGACTGAGATATGCCCTTACTTTGAGAGGTATAGAGGGCTGGTGGAGCTGATGTCCTACGAGAGGAGTGCCTATGTGGAGGATTGGGTCCGTGTTTTCTATGCCACACTCTACGTCTCTAAAGGCCGCAGATCCATAGATTTCATGTTCATGGGCCAGCATCATCACTTGAGCAGGAAAACCTTGGGACAGCTGCTAGGAGTGGATCTCCATGACACTTGCCTGCACGAGAGGGTGTATGGACAGGCTGCCCACCGAGAAGGCCGCTCACTGGAGGAGTGGCACCACCGCTGGAGGAGATACGCTCACTGTTTGCTCAGCCATTCTCTCCACACCAGCCAAGGGTACCGGATGTGCTCACTCCAGCTGCACGCACTGTGCACCTTGCCTTGTGCCGCACACTACTGCCGAGGTCCAGATACCTTGAGGGGTTCACTAGCTTGCAGCAGACTCTCCTATTCTACATCATGAACGGGATGGAGTTCGACATTGTGGACATCCTCATATGTGAGATGGAGGACGTGACCACTGATGGAGTTGGGATGATGAGACAACTCGTATTTGGTCACTGGATCAGCTACTTGCTCTACATGGTTGCTCCTGAGGGGTCCGCCGTGCGTGACAGTGTCACAAACGAGAATGTCACACGGTTCAGCCACTACCGTGCTCCAGCTCCTGGAGACTGCCGCCTTGGCCGTCCAGTTGAGCGTCAGGTCCGTGCTCGTCTATCCGAGGAAGACTGGTCAGACTTGGAGAAGGAAGACGAGAAACTAGCACAGGCAGAAGCTCAGGGTGAGGACCTTCAGCATGTTTGGTCCGAGAGTGACACGGATGCCAGCGTTGAGGAGTACTTACCACCTCCTCCCTCACCCAGGCAGCACGACGCGGAGGCTGGAGGCTTGACTGTGCCACCTCCTACTCCACCTCCAGTGTCAGAGGCACAGGTCTCTCAGCCATCTGAGCTTACCTCGCTACTTTAGCAGATGGTTGAGCAGCAGCGCTTGGACCGGCTTGTAGCTGAGAAGGCCTGAGCTGAGCAGGCTGCACGTCTCTTAGAGCTACAGCAGCAGCAACAGGAGATGCAGTGACAGATCGCCCGCGAGAGGTGAGAGGAGACTGACAGGCTGACTGGGCTGATTGATCAGTTGCACCAGCACTCTCTTGACCAGTAGCAGCAGACGCAGCAGGCGATGATGGACATCTTGGGGTTGATCACCAACCTCTACACACAGACCGGGATTGCCCTGCCGTCGCAGCTTCCAGGCTTTGCTCCAGCCCCGCCTGTCTTGGCTCCAGCTTCAGCACCAGTGCCGACCACACCGATCCTGACGATCAGCATGTCCCCACTGCTTGCTCCAGGTGCCCCTATCCACTCTCCTCTGCCGGCTACGATGCTTTTCTAGTAGACGCTGGCGTTCGTTGTGAGTGCCCCGTTGCCATCAGATCCGACTCAGCAGGCACCGATAGCGGCTCCTACAGCTCCCGCCACCTCTACTCCAGCCTCAGCCGCAGCAGCAGGCAGCAGCTCCGACAACAGCACCCCCGAGGGTGACCAGTTCGTCATCGCTCCGAGCTCTCAGGATCCTTAGGCACTCGGCTTCCTTTTTGGTGTCTTGATGCCAAAGGGGGAGAAGAGTCAGGGGGAGTCTAGCTTAGCCTTAGGGGGAGTCCTAGCTGTAGGGGGAGTCCATCTTTTTGGGAGTTCTTTTTGAATTTGAAGAATTGCTACTCCATTGCTATTCATTGAGTATTCTTGTGACTCTTAATTCTCTCATATGTTATTGATCGTTAAGCTTTCAAGTTATTAATCTATTTCGAGTCTTCAAGTTTAATGTGCCATATCTTGTACTCATTGCATATCTTCTTGAGTATCACATTGTCAAATTTATTACTATTATGCTTCACTTGTTGTGTTGTAATCAATCACCAAAAAGGGGGAGATTAAAAGCATCTAGGCCCCCATGAGGTATGGTTTCGTTGATTAATGACAACCGTTGGATTTTACTAATGAATTTGTGGATGCAAGGTCTCCCATATCAATCATTACAATAAAATCTATATGAATATGAATATCATCTACTGATCACTGGATACAATTGGAGACCCCTAAATAATCAATTGACAGCACTCAATGCTTAATAATCATCAGAAGAATATTTCCATCCAATGTCTAAGTGGTCAACCGAGTAAATTACAAATGAATCACTCAAGGAAAACAATATCAACTCACCGGATCCACCGATGTTTCCAGAAAACAACACATCGGTCGAGTTGGTTCAGCAGAAGAAGAAGACCTCAGAACTAAGTACTCACCGGATCATCCGATGATCAAGGGCATGTTACATAGATCCATCAGTACAATAAGCAATATCCCCAGACCAAGTGTAACACCGGATGATCCGATGTACAACTATAAACACATCGGTCAATCACTCCAGTAAGCATCATGTCTGAGCCAATTCTGGAGGAAGTGCCACCGAATCATCCGATGAGAAGACAAGTGTAACATCGGTCTAACAACGGTCATATCTGACACAGTGACATCAGCTAATTTGGTTTCGACTGATGACAATTGAAGGGGGGACATCGGATCATCCGGTGTTCGCAGAACAGTGATGTCAGCCTACTTTTCTAACGGCTATTTCGTGGAGGCTGGCTATTTATACCCCTTCAACCAGTCTATTCGGCAAGTCTTGACTACCAGACCTACTCTACACATTCTCAAGCATTCAAGACATTGAGCTACCACTTCTACATCATCTACACCACTTACACACCAAGAGATAGGTTAGAACTAGCTAGAGATAGTGCTTGTGTGCTTCCATTCTTGGTGATTGGAATCTCTAGTGTGGTGAGAGCTGTAAGGGAGTGTCCCTTGGTGATTGTAATTGAGAGAGACTTCCGGAGCTTGCCAAGATGGTTGTGGAAGCCCGGAGGATCCAAGTTGTACAAGGCTTGAGCTCCACCTTCCCGAGGTTGGCAAACGGAGAAGAATAGTGAATATCCCTAGTCTCGGTGACTTGGGTGTGGCTATACCCTTCCGTAGGTGCCACAACGTGGATGTAGGAAGATCTTGATGATCTTGCCGAACCACGGGAAAAATCTCCGTGTATCCTCGGGAGTTTGCGTTCTCTTACTCTCACTTTACACTTATGCATTTCATATACTGCAAAGTTACTAGTCACTTGAATGCATAGGTTGTTTGCGTAGGGAATTGGGCTTTTAGTAATTAAGTGGTATTGCTTTAATTTTTGAAAAGAAGCCCAATTCACCCCCCCCTCTTGGGCATTCGATCCTTACATCGACGTCCCGGCAATACAAGCTTCATCTTGCCTAGGTCCTAGAAGGAAAAAGGTTTGCCTACTCATGTTCTAGCTCCTCGTTAAGTTTCAGCCCATGCCATTCCTCCTAGCCCCCGTATTTGCCTTTCTTCCGACGAACTTCGGTTATGAGTAGAGTTGCTTCGCACGTGAAATTCCTTTTATACAGTTAATTATTCCTTGTTCACTTGTGCTACGTTGTTCTATATGGCCAGTTGCATCACCTCAAAGAAGATCCATTGAGTTTCATTGAGTATTCACGCTAGAACACAATTTTCCCCAACCGCGGTCCTTCCCTCCTCGGTCCATCGTCGCTACCATTCTCCAAGCAATTTCTATCCTTCCTATGGCCAGATTTTTATTCCCCATGCTTCCATGAAGCTTCCAGATGTCTTCTCGACCGATTTAGCCCACCGGAGGGCTCGGCTGGCATGGCCGAAACCCTAATCGCCGCCGCAGCCATCGCACTGCCATTTCCGGCCACCTATCGCCGTTGAGGACTGCACCACCGTGTTTCTCGTCTGATTTTAGGTGGGGGCGGCGAGATTGGAGTGCCGCAGTGCCCTGGAGCGGGCTGCGGCAAGGGGCCGCAGACGGGCGCCACCGGGCACCGTCGGAACCGACGGTGTCGCGAGGTAGAAGACGAACCCCGCGGGCCCTGGCTGTCAGCCAAATAAATGGCATGCCCGGATCAGCTGTGGCTCAGGGATCATTTGTGACAATGCAGTTAACCCAGTAACGCTACGTGTTGCCGCCCAGCGATTGGCCCATTTTTAAACCTGTGGGCTTAGCCCTTTATTCAAATATTTCCCATTTGAATTTTAATCCATATTTTGAAAATTCATAACTCCTAGCAGAATTGTCCGAAAATTCCCAAGTAAATTCGGTCAGAACCAGCATAAAGAATAAATTCCAGTGGTGCACTTGGAATTTTATGAAAGTCCATAGGAATTTCTCCATAATTCAACTAAGCAAAATGATGATAGAATTAATTCCTATAGTTCTGCTCTTTTGAAAATTACCAAATTTTTCCACAACCTTAAATCGAATATCCTTGAACTCTAGTAAAAATTTCACGGTCATTAGACTTTATTTACATGGTATTATCACCTGTGTATTCTCTATGCACATAAAAATAGTCAAATTCATTTAGAGTTTGTACAGAAACTTGTGCAAACTTCTAAATTGAATATCTCTCAGTATAAAGCTTCAACATTTGTCAAACAAATTTTGGTGGTTTGCTCTTTATCCACTCACCAGAACTACAATCCAATCTTCTTGAAAATCCATAGATTTTCCTGTAGAGCCCTTTAAAGCAAAATCATTTTTGATTTTTATCTTATGATTCACTTCATAGAAAAATCTGAAATTTTGCCAAAATGATCTTTAGTAAGTTTCTGATTCCCTGTAAAAATGTCATCTCTATTGGACTTGATTAAACTAGTTCAATCTGAAGATTTTCCTAACTGGTCATATAATACCCCAAAAACAACAGAAACATTTCAGTAAATTAACCAAACTTGTAAATTCAATATCTCACAGTAGCATGCTTCGAAAACTATGAAACAAATTTTCCTAGAACCAGTGAGACCTCCTCTGTATGCTACAACCACTGGCAGCCATGATAGACCTCCGGAATTACAAAAAAAAAAATTCAGAGAAGGCTTTTACTTGTTGGAATTTTAGAGACAACAGGCTCCCTTGCTCACCTCCAATTTTTGGTCCAGATCTTCCCCAGAGTACCTAGTGTCCCCTGTAAAATTTCCAGAACCATTGGGCTTAAATTATTATACTTAATTGTCTTTCCATTAAACTATATCATAATATCGGTATTCATTAACTTGCATAATTCTTTGCATATCGATTAGTTGCCGAGCTCAAGGGGACCCCGGAGCTACTTGAAGTCATCCCTTTAGAGATTAAAATTGTCACCGTCTTGCAACCAGGCAAGCCCCAGTTTGCATTTAAGCGCTATTACAAAATTTCTATTTGTATCACCTATGTCTAAGGTGAGTTATGTGCATTGGGGTTATGGTGATTGAAAATCCACTTGCATGACCAGATCACCCTATGGAGTATTTGGTTAGATGTTAATTCATCCCATAGACTATGCTATGCTAAATGTTGTATAGGATTCGGTAGAAGTCGGGTAGTTGGAATCTACTCGCATGGCTAGGATTGTTTCACACAGGATTTGTTCAAAGAAATGTAGTAATCCGAATATGAGACCGGGCAGGGGCGTAGGATGCAGCAAGACATGGTCTTGGGTGTGTAGCCCTACCTATGTTGGTTGAGGACCGATCCGTATGCCGCCCTGTTGAGCATGTTTGAATTGTACCAGAGTCATACTGGATATATGGGGTCCAGGAAACCGATCTACCTTGGGAAGCTTTTGTTGAGACATTTTTGATCGCCTCAGGCTTTTGGCCGTAGCAAAGTAGATGGAAACTCGCTCACCACATCCTCACAACGGAAGGGCTCACTGTGAGTGGGGATACTATCCTAGTCAATTGAATCGATTCAACTTCGCCGGAACTTGAGAAAGGTGGCTGCGTACGATGTCCTGGAGTGCACGTAGGTGACTTCCAGTACGGGCGTACTCGTCGTGTATTCCGAGTATCATTGATTCGAATCACCGTCCCTTGCGGATATTAGTACCAGTTGGAGTTGTGACGTAGAAATACTTGCACTTGAGATGAAAATTAATTGCTGCTGTTATGAACATTATATTATCATGGTATGGTTATGTTGTATGTATTAGTATAGTGCTCACTAAATTTTTTTTCCACCTTGGGCATGCAGCATCCTGACGAAGCATTTCTTGTTACATTGTGGAGTTACGATGTTGCCCTGCCACAATGGTTTAAGCTGCTGCAATAAATCTTAAAATAAGGATCCACATTTAGGCGAGTCCATTATGCAAATCTGGCATCCGATTTTTATGTCTTTACCCTCATGTAGAGTTTCATGTTTAGGTGAGACGGTTAAGTCTTGCTGAGCCTTCGTGCTCACGGTTGCTATATAATTTATTTTGCAGGTACTAGCTTATGTGCTTAGGTTTATGGTTGTCCGATGAGACTCGGGACTCTCCGAGTAATATACTCATGTGGGAACCATGTCGCTTCTGTTTTGTGTTAGTGGCTAGTGAGGAGCGTTCGTGGGCAGGATGGCTTCTCTTTTGCTTATTAGACTGGAGTACGAGAGTTGTAATCTTATCTTCCGCTGTAGTTTATTTTTATAAACTATTTGTAAACTAAACATCTTTGTAAATTTCAGCATATGATTTATGTAATACGCATTCCTTTACATGTGTGCTGTTGGGTGTCGCATCGCACGGCACCACCCAATGCGATTCCTGAAAAGCGTGGACTCCGGTCCCCACAGACATGGTATCAGAGCCGCATTGGGAATAGCACAATAATAAGGATCATATTATGAGAAAAACTTAGGACACGGTGAGGATACGGTACTAGGCCCACATAAGGATTTTAGTAGCATAAGTTATTAAGGTGGCAAATCTAAACTATGTGTTATTATATTCTGTAACAACGCTCCGACGTCAGGTAAGAGGTAATGTACGCCACCACAAGAGAATCAATTGCGGTAAGCTCACCATGCGAGAGGTAGCATGGAAATATTTCCAATTCTTTGCACAGAAGAGTCAATATGAGTCTCTGAAACTTTCTATGTTTCTGAGAACATAAGACACGCGGTACCCCACCATGCTTCAAAGCTAGTGGGAGCCCCCGTCGGGTGGGACATAACCCGATGCGCCTCCTACTGGTGCAGCACTATGCAAAAACGTGGGACCCCGTCGGGTGGTAGAAAACCCGGTCATGTACCTCGAGACGTGGCTTAGCTTAGGGCAGCCCGTATAGAATGATACGGGACGGATGTTTTAACTTTCATATATATTATTGTGAACGGTTCACCCGTGCTGGCTGTGTTGTACGACACCATATGATTGATCAATAGTTTGTGTGTAGTGACAGATACACTGACCACGTGATCGTATTGCACTTAGAAATCTTTTGCGAGTGAACGTCATTAAGGCCACCATTGAGATGTATGCCGGAATACCGGCTTATAATATTTACTTTGTGAGGCATGTAGTACCGACATATACTCCATTGATGTATTAATCACTTTTCTGTAAAATGGAACTGAGAAGATTTCAAACTACTTATTTTAGCTATCGAGCTCTGAGTTTGAACTAAGTTTTGAAATTTGGAGTAGGTTTTGAAGTCACCAATTCAAAAATAGAGTGTTCTGTTTTCTGCCATAAAAAGACCTGAATTTGAGTAAACATATCTCCCAGTAGAAAACTCCAATGAATGTGTAACATACATGGATGGAAAGTTTAGGAAGTCCTTTAAAACTGTTATGTTCAACTTCAGAACTTAATTTCCCTCTAACCCGTTCAAAATTTCAAAGTTCCAAACTCTGCCAAAACTGAACAGAAACTGGAACCCTATCTGGACTCCTGATTGTGTTGACCATATCTCACTCTAGAAAATTCGAACCGGATCGTGCAAGACATTTACGGAATCCTTGTAATATTTTTTAAAAATTTGTAGATTGTGGTTTTTGTAATTCTGCTGTTTTATATCAGGAAATTGTGGCCCAAATTCAGCATAAACAAAGGAGATGCTGTCAAAATTTCCAGAAAAGCTGTCAGGTTTACAATGCCATATCTTCTCAACCAGAACCGATCTGGAGGCAAACCAATACTTTTTGGAAATTTTTTGAAGTGTACGTCAACTTTGTAGTTCACCTGAAGATCCGATTCTGCCATTTACTGGGTTAAATTTGTGTTCGAGTACAAACTGGTCAGGTTTCAACAGAAACTTTATCGGTTTGACATAATTTGGTCTTGTTATGAATCTGGTCCTCGAATTCACTTCGAGAAGTGTCGTAACGGACCATTTGTCAATACTAAACTATTTACCAGTGGAATTGATAGTTTGACTCACTTGAACGTCTTTTCTTTTATGGCCATGTTTATGTCATATTAAAGATAAAAGTGTGTTTTCGCACGATAACGCGCATAACGTCCCGTCGTGACCAACGATAGTCAAAATGAACTTCAATCCATGGAGTTCATTATTTTGGAGCTCGCTATTGTAACATTGGTCCAGGGATGATGTATTGTGTATAAAGTTATACTTTATCAATATATGTTACCGTTATGCAAGTTTGGTTATCAATACACACACTATTGTTTTCAGCCTAGTGTGATCTTGCAATATCACGTCTCATGTTGGATTAATGACTGTAACTGCAGAATGGTGCGCACTCGTGCAACATACGAGGTCCGTGGTTCAAGTCAGGGAGAAGATGACTCCCGAGAGCCGGAACAACCGGCGCAACAGCCAACTCCATCTCCGCTTACATTGGCGGATGATATCGCAGCCATGCTGGGTTCCCGCGATGAGCGGACCGAACTGCTGTGAACCATCGTGCAGATTACATCCAATCAAGGGGGACGTCAAGCCGAAGGCAATCGTCAACCTCAGCAAGCAACCTATCAAGAATTCTTGGTGACTGCACCCCCCGTGTTCAGTGGTGATGGTGAACCTCTAGATGCGGTCCATTGGCTCCACACCATTGAAGCTAAGTTCGGACTGCTGCAGTGCAGTGACCCTATGAAGGATTTATATGCGACACAACAACTACATAGCATCGCCGGTGCTTGATGGGCGAACCACATCGCCTCCTTGGCCGCCGGACAGCAAGTCACTTGGACAGAGTTCCGGAAGACATTCCATGCCTATCATGTTCCTCCTGCCATTGTGAGAAGGAAGCTTCAGGAATTTCTTAATTTGAAGCAAGGAGAAAGGAGTGCTCAAGAATACTCCAAAGTCTTTGTTAATGTAGCGCAATATGCGTCGGAGTATGTGAGTACGGAGGATCTGAAGCGAGAGTACTTCTATCGGGGTCTAAGGCCAATGTTGAGAGACAAGCTTGTGTTGTTCAATCACGGCTCGTTCAACGCTATGCTTAATGCCGCGATTATGCAAGAGGATGCCACACTTGAGTGGATCGCGGAGGAGTCAAAGAATAGACTTGCTGTGCAGGACAGCACACATAATGTTCCTCAGAAATACTGTATGGTGTACCGATCACCGTCCGGTCAGATATGGCAGGTGGCTGCACAACCGAGTTCGTATCGGAGTCGGCCATTTGAAGTATCAGATTTCCAACCAGCGTTACATACACAGCAAGAACCGTCCCAAATTGTTCCAGGGGCATTTATCTCACAGTGAGACGCAAGACAATTCAGACCTCAAGTTAGTGGGACGTTGAATCAGTATAGGTGTTCCACATGTGACCGTGTTGGGCACTATACCAAGGATTGCCCAGAGAAGATCTTGAGCAGCAGGCAAGTACCAGTACAACGGTGTATTCAGTCCCGTATTCAACCAGAGAAGGCAGCACGGCAAACCGGAAGTGTTCAACACATAGCAATCGAGAGTGTTCCGGAGGGAGCACCGGTGTTAGCGGTCATGTTTGCTATCTAAGACATACCCGTCCTCATACTCTTTGATTCCGGTGTTACCCACAATTTTATCAGTAAATAATGTATGGATCAGCACCAATTATCCACCAATACTCCCAAGAAAAGTTATCTTATAAGCTCACCGGGTGGAAGTATCTCGGCTAGTCAGATTGTTCCCCGAGCAGCTTTATGTTTGGGGGGCAAAATATATCCAACGTTGCTGATTATATTGGATGGACAGAAGATTGGCGTAATATTGGGGATGTCATGGTTTAACCATCACGGTGCCGTTCTTAATATCGGTACCCGGACTATCCAAATTGACCCTCCGATGCACTGACAACACGAGCTGTTTTTGGACAGTTTGGAGCAGGACAGTGCAGCTGCATATAACACGGAAGCAACTAAACTTGAAGATATTCCGGTGGTCCGTGAGTATCACGACGTGTTTTCTGATGACTTATCGGGCATGCCGCCCGAACAGGACGTTGAGTTCAAGATTGATCTTGTACCGGGAACCACACCGTTCTCTCGAAGACCATATCGAATGGTGCCTAATGAGCTAGCTGAATTAAAAGAACATTTGAAAGACCTTTTGGACAAGGGTTTTATTCACCCAAGCTCATCACCATGGGGCTGCTCGGTGCTGTTTGTCAAGAAGAAGGATGAAACATTGCGGTTAAGTGTGGATTATCGACCGCTCAACACCGTGACTATAAAAAACAAGTACCCGCTGCCCCACATCGACATTTTATTCGATCAACCTGTTGGTGCAAGGGTGTTCTAAAAGATGGGACTTCGGTCCGGATATCATCAAATCAAAATCCGACTGGAGGATATACCAAAGACGGCATTCTTGACGCGATATGGATTATACAAGTATCTTGTCATGTATTTTGGTCTCACCAATGCTCCGGCTCACTTTATGTATCTCATGAATTTGGTATTCATGCCGAAGTTCGACAAGTTCGTCGTGGTCTTCATCGACGACATGTTGGTTTATTCCAAGTCAGAGGAAGAGCATGCTGAACATTTGCACACTGTGTTACAACGGTTGAGGGATCATAAGTTATACGCAAAATTCAGCAAGTGTGAATTTTGGATCAGCCAAGTGCCATTCATGGGACACATCATTTCAGCAGAGGGCATTGCAGTGGACCCAAGTAAAATTGTTCAAGTGCTGAAATGGCAGTATCCGAAGTCCGTACAAGAAGTCCGAAGTTTCCTCGGTTTAGCGGGATATTATTGGAGGTTCATCCCGAGCTTCTCAAAAATCGCTAAACTGATGACGGAGCTGCTGAAAAAGGGCACCAAATATATTTGGAGTTCAGCTTGTGAAGCAGCGTTCAAGACATTAGTACATCACCTTACAACAGCCCCGGTTCTTGCTCAGCCGGACACGACAAAACCGTTCGACGTTTATTGTGATGCATCCGGCATCGGACTTGGCTGTGTTCTTATGCAAGGAGGACGTGTGGTCGCATATGGATCTCGACAACTCCGAAACCACGAGCAGCACTATCCGACTCATGACCTTGAGCTCGCTGCTGTTGTATTGGCATTAAAAATGTGGTGGCATTACTTGCTTGGAAATCTTGTACACCTCTACACCAACCACAAGAGTTTGAACTATATTTTCACGCTGACGGAGATGAATATGAGACAACGAAGGTGGTTAGAGCTGATCAAAGATTACAAACTGAAATTCACTACCACCCTAGTAAAGTGAATGTGGTTGCCGACACGCTTAGTTGGAAAGCTCATGTCCATAACATCACCATGGCTGAAATGGAAGATGAAGAACCAAGTCTATATGTTATTTCATATGGGGCTCTCAATAATCTTGCTCTCATTCCAACCATCCGAGAGGAAATTATTGAAGCCCAAAAGAAGGACAATAGCATGTCACACATACGAGAAAGTGGGACAGCGGGGAGGTAAAATGTTTCCGGAAAGATAATGAAGGTACATTATGGTTCAAGGACCGGATAGTTATACCCCGAGATGTTAAGCTCCGGAAGAAAATATTGGATGAAGCTCACATGTCAAATTTTCTATTCATCCGGGAAGCAATAAAATGTATCAAGATTTAAAGACCAAGTTTTGGTGGACCCGGATGAAGCGGGAAATAGCAAAGTATGTATCTGAGTGTGATACGTGTCGGCGAGTGAAGGCCAACCATATGAAGAAAGCGGGACAGCTGCAACCGCTGAATATTCTGGCATGGAAATGGGAGGATGTGAGTATGGATTTCATAGTCGGATTGCCACTCACATTCCGGAAGCATGATTCGATTTGGGTCATAGTCTACCGACTAACCAAATCAGCACATTTCATCCCGGTAAATGTTGGATTCAATGCCATGAAACATGCGGAGTTGTACATATCAAGAATCGTGTGCCTACACAACATTCCTCGCAAATTTATTTCAGATAGAGGTTTGCTGTTCGTTGCTCGTTTCTGGGAGCAGTTGTGATGAGTAGGTTTAGGCCCGATCTTCCGAAAGGTATGTCGATTGGGATGGAGAACTCGACGTTGATGATCCGCGGCACTCGAGCGGTTCGAGTACCCCTGCAATCACTACACCACGGCTCCGTTGGTTATCAACCGTGCTGCACACGCTTGACCTCGCCAAGAAGGCTAATCCCTGCAAGTGCAATCGAGAACACGAGCAAGAACGTAGAAGACACGATCGGAAATCGCGAAATTGGGGTCTCACAAACCGTAGAACGGCGATTTTATTGATCTAAGCAAAACCCACCGAATATGACCGGCGGCTGCAGTATTTATAGGCTAGGGTTCGACCAAAACATGATTAGACGCATCCCTAATGGACTCTTACAGGATACAAGGCCCAAAGGCCCGATTCGGGTGGCGCAGCACCGGACAGAAATCTGGACTCGACTTGTTTCGACTATTCCCAATGACTCCGGAGGAATTTTGAGGTGGGACCAGAACCATTGGAAAGTTTATCTTCTCCTCTTTCCGTGCATATGTAGAACGTCGAAAACGGAGTCCGTATGCCTCCTGGGCGTCTGTTTTAAGGTGGACTGCTCCTGGACTCTGAGTTGAACTCGAGTCCGAGTTGTAAACTGTTTCCATCTACTTGTGGACGTCCCAGGTGGTTCTCCACGCTCCCAAGGCCTCCTTCCTTCACTTGTTGATCTTTTCCATTATTCCTAATAACAATTAAATCATCACATAGCAATCTATTCTCAAACTCACATGCAAAAGAAGTTAAGAACGAATTCACCTGCTGATTTAATAACCGTGCCCGTGCTCTTGTGATTGGTCCTTGCAGTTCAATGCGCGTCTTTGCTGTTGTGATGTCCTCATCATCCCCCCCCTCTTGAATTGGAGTCGTCCTCGACTCAAGTTCATCTTCTTCTCCCATGTACGGTCGCAAATCTGAAATGTTAAATGTAGGACTAACCCCAAAATCGGGAGGCAATTCAAGCTTATATGCATTATCATTAATCTTTTCAACGATCTTAAAAGGACCAGCAGCTCGTGGCATAAGTTTAGATTTTCTCAAGTCGGGAAATCGCTCTTTTCTCAAATGTAACCACACCAAATCGCCCGGTTCAAGTTTTACCTCTTTTCTACCTTTACTACCTGCAATCCTATACTTCTCATTCATCATTTCAATATTTTTCTTTGTAGTTTCATGCATCTTAAGAATGAATTCAGATCGTTGTGTAGCATCCAAATTTATAGTTTCAGAAGGAGGCAAAGGTAGTAAATCAATAGGAGCACGGGGATTGAAACCATACACTACCTGGAATGGACTTACCTTTGTCGTGGAGTGAACGGATCTGTTGTAAGCAAATTCTATATGTGGTAAACACTCCTCCCACAACTTCAAATTTGTTTTCAAGACAGCCCGTAACATAGTGGATAAAGTACGATTAACTACCTCGGTCTGTCCATCCGTTTGTGGGTGACATGTAGTTGAAAACAGCAACTTGGTTCCTAATTTATACCACAAAGTTCTCCAAAAATGACTTAAAAATTTTGCATCACGATCAGAAACAATGGTATTTGGCACACCATGTAAACGAACAATTTCCGTCATAAATAAATCAGCAATGTGTGAGGCATTATCATTCTTATGACAAGGTATAAAGTGTGCCATTTTGGAAAAACGATCAACAACTACAAAAATACTATCCCTCCCCCTCTTAGTCCTAGGCAATCCCAAAACAAAGTCCATAGAAATATCCTCCCAAGGTACACTAGGAACAGGAAGAGGCATATAAAGACCATGTGGGTTAAGGCGAGACTTAGCTTTGTTGCAAGTAGTGCATCGTGACACGTAGCGCTCGACATCACGCCTCATCTTTGGCCAAAAGAAGTGTGTGGACAGCACGTCTTCAGTTTTCTTCACTCCAAAATGTCCCATCAAACCTCCTCCATGTGCTTCCTGCAAAAGCAATAGACGAACGGAGCTAGCTGGAACGCATAGCTTGTTAGCACGATAGAGGAGACCCTCTCGCATCACATATTTATTCCAAGTTCTTCCTTCTCTACAATTTTCAAAGGCATCTTTGAAGTCCAAATCAGTAGGATATAATGCTTTAATTGTTTCCAAACCAAAGATTTTATGATCAAGTTGGGACAGCATGGTATAACGCCTAGATAATGCATCGGCAATGATATTTTCCTTCCCTTTCTTATGCTTAATGATGTATGGAAACGACTCTATGAACTCAATCCATTTAGCATGTCGTTTATTCAGATTGGTTTGACACTTAAGATACTTCAATGATTCATGATCGGAATGTATGACAAACTCCTTAGACCAAAGATAATGTTGCCAAGTTTGTAATACACGGACTAAGGCATACAATTCCTTATCATAAGTGGAATAATTCAGAGAAGGACCATGAAGTTTTTCACTAAAGAAAGCAACGGGTTTACCTCCTTGTATGAGAACGCCTCCAATACCAATGCCGCTTGCATCGCATTCTAGCTCAAAGGTCTTGTCAAAATCAGGAAGTTGTAGTAATGGTGCTTGTGTAAGCTTCGATTTGAGAGCATCAAAAGCTTGTTGCTGCTGTTCGCCCCATCGAAATGGAACTCCCTTCTTCGTTAGCTCATGTAGAGGTGCTGCAATGGTGCTGAAATCCCGCACAAAGCGCCGATAAAATCCTGCAAGACCAAGAAAACTACGAACCTGTGTGATGGTAGTTGGGGCTGGCCAGCTGGTGATTGCTTCAATTTTTGCCTCATCCATCTCAATTCCCTGGGAGGAAACGACATAGCCAAGAAACGAGACTCGATTGGTGCAAAAAACGCACTTTTCGAGGTTACCAAACAAACGTGCATCTCTCAAAACAGTAAAAACAGCACGTAAATGATCAAGATGTTCATCATATGACTTGCTGTGAATGAGGATATCATCGAAGTAAACCACCACAAATTGTCCAATGAAAGCACGTAAAACCTCGTTCATTAATCGCATAAAGGTGCTGGGTGCATTAGTTAAACCAAAAGGCATGACTAACCACTCATAAAGTCCAAACTTGGTTTTAAATGCAGTTTTCCATTCATCTCCTAGTGCCATTCTAATTTGGTGGTAACCACTACGCAAGTCAATTTTTGTGAAGATGATAGCACCACTCAATTCATCAAGCATGTCATCTAATCGAGGAATAGGATAACGATATCGAATGGTGATGTTATTAATCGCTCGACAATCAACATACATGCGCCAACTACCATCTTTCTTAGGAACCAAAAGAACAGGAACGGAACAAGGGCTAAGGCTTTCACGAATGTACCCGCGGTCCAAAAGATCTTGGACTTGTCGCTGAATTTCCTTAGTTTCTTGTGGATTCGCCCTGTAAGCTGCACGATTTGGCAAACTTGCTCCTGGAATCAAATCGATCTTGTGTTCAATGCCTCTCATCGGTGGTAAACCAGGGGGTATCTCGGAGTGAAACACATCCTCAAACTCCTGCAAAAGGTTAGCAACAGCAGGGGGCAATGCAATAGACAATTCATGAAGTGAAAACATGGCTTCTTTGCAAACTAAAGCATAGCACATCCCCTTAGCATCGAATAAATCAGCAAGTTCAGATTTAGTTGCGAGCAATGATGGTGATTTTAACTTAATAACTTGCTGTTTTTCAGATTCTAATTTAGTTGCGTTGCCCTCACGAATTTTACTCTTCTCAAAATGCACAATTTCAGCAGGAGTCATGGGGAGCAAAGTGATTTTCTTTCCCTTATGCATGAGAGTATATTTATTGGTTCTACCATGATGAATAGCATCTGTATCAAATTCCCAAGGACGACCCAATAAAAGAGAACAAGCATCCATAGGAACAACATCAAAATCAGCAAAATCATGGTATGAACCAATTGAAAAATGGATTCTCGCTGTTTGTGTTACCCGAACCTTACCGCTGTTGTTGAACCATTGAATGTGGTACGGATGAGGGTGTGCTCTTGTTGTCAAACCGAGTTTCTTGACGACGTCCGTGTTTACCAAGTTATTGCAGCTACCTCCATCAATTATAGTGTGTACACGGCAGTCCTTGACGACGAGAAACATGTGGAAGAGGTTGTGTCGTTGTAGCTTGTCGTCGGTCTCCACTTTGGAGCTCAAGGCACGCTGCACAATGATGCTCCTATAGTTCTCCGTCGCCGCTGCACCAAGTACCTCTTCTTCGGTGTGTTCGTCATTTGGATCTGTAAAGTCAGTAGCAAGAGAATATTCATCTTCAACATCCGAAGTACTATCATACCCGCCATCGTCGCGTGCTATGTATGCTCGTTTGCTCGGGCAATCTCTCATCATATGACCATGTCCCTGGCAGCGGTGACACTTAATGTCGGAAGTACGACCCGTAGAAGGAGTGGACGACGAAGGCTTGAATGATGTCGCCTTGCTGCCTTCCGGCACGCGATAAGGTGGAGCAGCAGGTATAGTTCGTTGGCCGCCATTGGGTGGTGTAGTCGCTGCACGGGGGGCCGAAGATGGTGCTGTTTTGGATGGTGTAGTTGCTGCACGCGGCGTGAAGTTGCTCCTCATGCGTTGTTGCTGTTGTTGTCGGCCCTGCAATTCTTTTTCTGCCAACATAGCAAGCTGAAACAATCTGTTAACAGTATCATATTCTTTGTAATCAACAATGTCCTGAATTTCACGCCTCAACCCCCCATAAAAACGAGCTATTTTATCATCCATGTCCTCTACTACCCCACAACGCAGCATACCCTTTTGTAACTCTTGATAATACTCCTCTACGGACATGTTACCTTGGTCTAAACGCTGCAATTTTTTCCGAAGGTCCCGCTGAAAAGATGGAGGAACAAATCGAACACGCATAGCTTCCTTTAATCTATCCCATGTTGGAGGATCAGTTCTAGTTTTAACAAGTTCATTCCACCATATGATAGCAAAGTCCTTAAATTCACTAGTGGCTTGACGAACTCTATGTTGTTCAGGAACAAGATGGGAATTAAATTTTTGCTCTACTGTCATCTCCCAATCAAGATAAGCCTCAGCATCATAAGCACCAGAAAAAGAGGGTATAGTAAATTTCACTTTAGCAAAAGGATCATCAGGAGGGCGGTTATAATTGTTATGATTATTACCTCCTATACCTCGACGATAAAGTGGCAGTCTTGGCTGATTACTGTGATCTTCCAGTTCATCATAAGCATTGTCTTCTTGTCTTCCAGCGAGAGGCAACCGAGCCTCAAAAGTATTCATCCGAAGAGCAAGGTCATCCAGTTTGCGAGTCAAGTTCGCCAATGACTCCTCCGTTGATGCGTTGAATTTAGCGAACATATCACGTAACTCAACATGTTGAACACATTCGTCATTATTTTCTTCTCCTGCCATTGTTAGTAGGAAACAAAAGACAACAAAAAAATGTTATCCCTATCAATTACAGTGACAATGTGGAAGGTGGAAGAAAACAATCTCTCTCGCTCAAGCGTCTTACCACGCTCTTACAAGTGTTCTTACCGACACAGCAGGTGGTGTGGACGGTGAGATGAACCAATGAAGCGTGGGGTGATTGCAAAGGTACCTGTTATGCTCAAGAGAAAGGTGGAGCTTGGATGGCACAATATGGTGGCTAATAAGCAGAAAATCGTTAACAGCTAAACAAAGTTGAATAAGTATTCAATGTAGGAAACTGTTGCTGGTCAACTGAGTGCCCTAGATCCTAGCACAACACAAGGAAGTATCAAGGCAAAAGAAAGACAGAATGATATAACCAAACAAACAGCACCAAGTGGTATAGGCCAATTGCTTTAATATGCGTGCTCTTCACTATTTTTTTTTCTTTTTTGTAATATTTTTTGATATTTTTTCTTTACTCAGTAGCACAAATATAGGAAGCACACAAATTTGCAGCTCAATTGGATGTAATATGCGGCCTATAGAAAATCAAGAAGGTTCTTTAAAATTCGTGCTGAAACTTCGGAGGCCGGATAGCCTATCTTCCGAGGGGAATTTGGGCAATCTAATTTCGCCGAACGCGGCTACGCAGCGGAAAATCAGATGCGAAATTTCGCGTAGATGAATTTGAAAAAAAAAAATTCGCCCGATTTCGAGTTCGTATGCGAAAGTTATGGCCGTTTTAAGGTAGGCTGTCCGAGATACGTTTTTTTTTGGATGTTGATTCCAACTCGGTTTGAGAACAGAACTCGCAAACGGATACGAAAACGATCGGGAATTTGCACAGCAACTAATGGGGTAGTGTGTGATGATTCAAGGATGAATGGCACAAAGATTTGTCACCTAATCTAGGGCTGGCGATGCGGGAGTTCACGCAAGGCGGCTAGCTAGGGCAAACCGATGAACGTGGCGGATCGGTTTGTTATTTAGGGATTGTGGAATAGGTGTCGAATAGCAAGAAAACAAGGACGAAACACGATAACTAGGATCAAAAAACACAAAGCTAAACCAGCAACAAGACTCAACCACACGAATGCAAACTCAACAATGCAAACTGAAAAACGAAACTGCAGGCACTATAGTCTGGGAAGCGGTAAAAACGATCTAATATTTTTTTTGTGGCTTTTTTGTGGACTCTAGGTACGAAACAAAATCGATCTAATGGAAGGAAGGGAAAACAAAGATACCTCACGGGCAACCTAGAAATCTGATAAAAATTGATGAGTAGGTTTAGGCCCGATCTTCCGAAAGGTATGTCGATTGGGATGGAGAACTCGACGTTGATGATCCGCGGCACTCGAGCGGTTCGAGTACCCCTGCAATCACTACACCACGGCTCCGTTGGTTATCAACCGTGCTGCACACGCTTGACCTCGCCAAGAAGGCTAATCCCTGCAAGTGCAATCGAGAACACGAGCAAGAACGTAGAAGACACGATCGGAAATCGCGAAATTGGGGTCTCACAAACCGTAGAACGGCGATTTTATTGATCTAAGCAAAACCCACCGAATATGACCGGCGGCTGCAGTATTTATAGGCTAGGGTTCGACCAAAACATGATTAGACGCATCCCTAATGGACTCTTACAGGATACAAGGCCCAAAGGCCCGATTCGGGTGGCGCAGCACCGGACAGAAATCTGGACTCGACTTGTTTCGACGATTCCCGATGACTCCGGGGGAATTTTGAGGTGGGACCAGAACCATTGGAAAGTTTATCTTCTCCTCTTTCCGTGCATATGTAGAACGTCGAAAACGGAGTCCGTATGCCTCCTGGGCGTCTGTTTTAAGGTGGACTGCTCCTGGACTCTGAGTTGAACTCGAGTCCGAGTTGTAAACTGTTTCCATCTACTTGTGGACGTCCCAGGTGGTTCTCCACGCTCCCAAGGCCTCCTTCCTTCACTTGTTGATCTTTTCCATTATTCCTAATAACAATTAAATCATCACATAGCAATCTATTCTCAAACTCACATGCAAAAGAAGTTAAGAACGAATTCACCTGCTGATTTAATAACCGTGCCCGTGCTCTTGTGATTGGTCCTTGCAGTTCAATGCGCGTCTTTGCTGTTGTGATGTCCTCATCAAGTTGCATGCCTCGTTGGGTACTAAACTGATTAGAAGCTCCGCATATCACCCACAGACCGATGGACAAACTGAGCGGGTGAATCAAGTACTTGAAGACATGTTGCGAGCGTGTGCCATCCACCACAGTAAAAATTGGGACGATCATTTGCCGTTGGCGGAATTCTCGTACAGCAATGGTTATCAAGTTAGTATCAATATGGCACCTTATGAAGCCCTCTATGGCCGAAAGTGCGCACTCCGCTGAATTGGTGTGAGTCCGGCGAGAGGATAACGTCCGGGATTGATCTAGTTAACGAAGCCAGGGAACAAGTTAGGATCATTCAAGCAAATCTAAGAGCGGCTCAATCTCGACAGAAGAATTATGCGGACAAGCAGCATCGACCGCTGCACTTTGATGTTGGGGATCACGTGTACCTCTGCGTGTCTCCGATGAAAGCAATTCACCGGTTCGGAGTAAAAGGAAAGCTAGCTCCCCGATTTATTCGCCCGTTTGCTATCACGGAGAAGTGCGGACCTGTGGCTTATTGATAAGAATTACCGGCATATCTCGCTGGTATACACAACATTTTCCACGTATCTCAGCTCCTGAAATGTCTCAAGTTCACAGCTGCAGTCCACACCGACGAAATCGGCGAATTGCAACCGGATTTGACGTACTCTGAACATCCGGTTCAGATTCTCGACGAGAAGGATCGAACAACGCGGAACCGCGCTCTGTAGTTTTATAAAGTGTTATGGAGTAACCATACCGCTGAAGAAGCGGCATGAGAAACTGAAGAATATCTCTGCTCCAACTATCCGGATTTCTCATCGTCTCACATCCGGTAATTTCTCTCCTACATTCGTCTCTTCATTATAATCTCGGGACGAGATTCTTTTAGGGGGGGGATGTAAAATCCCTAATTTCCATAATTCAAAGTTCAGTTAGGACAAATTTTTTGAATGATAAAAAGCAAAAAAAATGGAAATGATAAAAACAACTAAATTCAAACTCAAATGAGGGAATTCGAAAAAAATAAACTTAGATACTGTTTAAAGGAAGTTACATGAAGATTTGAGTTGACCAATAGATTCCAAATATTCCAAATAGCATCACTGCAAAGTTTCTTAATTTTTGAAGCAAGTTTGCTATTTAATTCAATAGCTTCATTGAATTCAACTCAAATTCAAATTTGAATTCAATGCAAATTTGTCAAATCAACAATCTGATTTCAGAATCAATTTCTACACTTTCAAATTAGTCTATCATAAAATATCTAGAATTTTTGGACACAAGTGGGTGGGAGAATTTAGTGTCCAGAGAAGATAGAGATGAATAGAGGGGTGGGACCCACTGGTTAGTGGGTCATTTCCGCCCCTGTTCTTCACAGGGCGCCACCTCCCGGCATGCAACTGCCACAGAGCTGCTTGCACTGTTGAGGTCGCCTCCAGCTGCCCCCAGGTCGCCCTGAACTCCTTATCCCCCCCCCCCCCCACCAAAGCCCTGAGTCGGCCATTTCTTCCCTGTTAACTTTCCAGCGCCATTGTTGCCTCCCTCACAAATTCATCTCTGTCCAGCCGAATAGAAGAAAGGTTACTCAGGTTTGATCCCCTTGTTGTGCATCTCCTCATTCACCAAGATCGTGCGCACCTCCCTGATCTTTTATTTGCCCAGCCGGAGCCTCCCCTAAGCTGTTACCGTCGACACCGTTGCCGCCGGAAAAGTCCACTGTTTGGCCGCCCTCTGGTTCCTCGACGTCCCAGCAATATAAGCTTCATCTTGCCTTGGTCCTAGAAGCAAAAAGGTTCACCTACTCATGTTCTAGCTTCTGTTAAAGTTTCAGCCCATGCCGTTCCTCCTAGTCCCCGTATTTGCTTTTCTTCCGACGGACTTCAGTTATGTTGCTTCGCGCGTGAAATTCCTTTTATACAGTTAATTATTCCTTGTGCAATTGTGGTACGTTGTTCTATATGGCCAGGCGCATCACCTCGAAGAAGATTCATCGAGTTTCATCGAGTATTCACGCCGGAATACAATTTTTCCCCAACCGCCGGTCCTTCCCTCTGCGGTCCATCGTCGCTACCATTCTCCAAGCCATTTCCCTCCTTCCTATGGTCAGATTCTTGTTCCCCATGCAACCATCAAGCTTTCATATGTCTTCCCGACCAATTTAGCCTACCGTAGGGCTCGGCCGGCATGGCCGAAACCCTAATCGCTGCCGCCGCCGTCGCACTGCCATTTCCGGCCACCTATCGCCGTCGAGGACTGCACCACCGTGTTTCTCGTCTGATTCAAGGTGGGGGCAGCGATATTGGAGTGCCGCCGTGCCCTGGAGCATGCTGCGGCGAGGGGACGCCGACGGGTGCCGCCGCACGCCGTCAGAACCGACGGTGTCGCGAGGTAGAAGACGAACCCCGCGGGCCCCCGCTGTCAGCCAAAGAAGCAGCGTGCCCGGATCACTTGCGGCTCGGGGATCATTTGTGACCACGCAGTTAACCCAGTAACCCTCCGTGTTGCCCCCAGCGATTGGCCCATTTTTAAACCTGTGGGCCCAACCCTTTATTCAAATATTTCCAATTTGAATTTTATTCCAGATTTTGCCCCAACTTGGAAAATCCATAACTCATAGAAAAATTGTCCAAAATTTCCCAAATAAATATTGTCAGAAACAGCATGAATAATACTTTCCAGTGGTGCACTTGGAATTTTATGAAAGTCCATAGGACTTCCTCCATAATTCAACTAAGGAAAATGCTTATGGAACTAATTCCTATAGTTCTGCTTTTTGGAAAATTACCAAATTTTTCCACAACCTTCACTCGAATATATGTAAACTCCGATAAAAATTTCTTGGTAATTAGACTTCATTTACTTGGTCTTATCAAGTGTGTATTGTCTATGCACATAAAAATAGTCAAATTCATTTAGAGTTTGTACAGAAACTTGTGAAAACGTCTAAATTGAATATATCTTAGTATAAAGATTCAAAATTTGTCAAACTAATTTTGTTGGTTTGATCTTTATCCACACTCACCAGAACTACCACCCAATCTTCATGAAAATCCCTAGATTTTCCTATAGAGCCCTTTAAAGCAAAATCATGTTTGATTTTTATCTGATGATTCACTTCATAGAAAAATATGAATTTTTTTCTAAATGGTCTCTAGTAAGTTTCAGAATCCCTGTAAAAATTTCAGCTTTATTGGACTTTATTCATCTAGTTCAATCTGAAGATTTTCCTAACTGGTCATAGAATACCCCAAAAACAACAGAAACATTTCAGTAAATTAACCAAATTTGTAAATTCAATATCTCACAGTAGGATGCTTAGAAAATTATGAACAAATTTTCCTAGAACCAATGAGAACCCCTCTGTATGGTACAACCACTGGTAGCCATAATAGACCTCCAGAATTACAACCTAAATTCAGAGAAGGCTTTTACTTGATGGAATTATAGAGACAACAAGCTTCCTTGAAAACATCCAATTTTTGGTCCAGGTCTTCCCCATAGTACCTGGTGTCTCCTGTAAAATTTCCAGAACCATTGTGCTTAAATTAATATACTTAACTGTCTATCCATTAAACTATATCATAATACTAGTATTGATTAACTTGCATAATTCTTTGCATATCGATTAGTTGCCGAGCTCAAGAGGACCCCGGAGCTACTTGAAGTCATCCCTCTGGAGATTAGCTTTTTTACCGTCTCACAACCAGGCAAGCTCCGTTTTGCATTTAAGTGCTATTACAAAATTTTGATATGTATCACCTATGTCTAGGGTGAGTTATGCGCATAGGACTAAGGTGATTGAAAATCCACTTGCATGACCAGATCACCCTATGCAGTATTTGGTTAGTTGTTAATTCATCACAGACTATGCTATGCTTAATGTTGTATAGGATTTGGTAGAAGCCGAGTAGTTGGAATCTACTCGCATGGCTAGGACTTTGTCACACATGATTGGTTCAAAGAAATGGAGTAGTAATCTGAATATGAGACCGTGCAGGGGCATAGGATGCAGCAAGACGTGGTCCTGGGTGCGTAGCCCTGCCTGTGTCGGTTAAGGACCAATCTGTATGCTGCCCTGTTGGGCAAGTTTGAAATGTACAGGAGTCATACTGGATATATGGGGTTCAGGAAACCGATGTACCTTGGGAAGCTTTTGTTGATACTTTTTCGATCGCCTCTGGCTTTCAGCCGCAGCACAGTAGACGGAAGCTCCCTCATGACATCTTCACAGTGGAAGGGTGCACCGTGAGTGGGGATACTATCCTAGATGATTGAATCCATTCAACTTGGGCGGAACATGAGAAAGGTGGCTGCGTACAACGTCCTTGGAGTGCACATAGGTGACTTCTAGTACGGGCGTACGTGTCGTGTATTCCGGGTATCATTGATTCGAATCACCGTCCCTCGCGGATATGAGTACCAATTGTTCACTGAGTTGTGATGTAGAAATACTTGCACTTGAGATGAAAATTAATTTCTGCTGTTATGAACGTTATATTATCAAGGTATGGTTATTTTGTTTGTATTAGTATAGTGCTCACTAAATTTATTTTCCACCTTGGGCATGCAGAATCATGACAAAGCGTTTCTTGTTTGATTGTGGAGTTATGATGTTGCCCCGCACCATGGTTTAAGCTGCTGCTATAAATCTGAAAATAAGGATCCACATTTAGGCGAGTCCATTATGCAAATCTGCCATCCTATGTTTATGTCTTTACCCTCATGTAGAGTTTCATGTTTAGGTGAGATGGTTAAGTCTTGCTTAGCCTTCGTGCTCACGGTTGCTATATAAGTTGTTTTGCATGTACTAGCTTATGTGCTTAGGTCTATGGTTGTCCAATGAGACTCGGGACTCTCCGAGTAATATACTCATGTGGTTACCGTGTCGCTGCTATTTGGTTTTTGTGGCTAGTGAGGAGCGTTCGTGGGCTCGACGGCTTCTCTTTTGCTTATTAGACTGGAGTACGAGAGTTGTAATCTTATCTTCCGCTATAGTTTATTTTTATAAACTATTTGTAAACGGAACATCTTTGTAAATTTCAGCATATGATTTATGTAATATGTGTTCCTTTACATGTGTGCTGTTGGGTGTCGCATCGCACGACACCACCCAATACAATTCCTGGAAAGTGTGGACTCCGGTCCCCACATTCGAATGAAAGCATCTAATCAGGAGGTTGGATGATTGGAGCCGAGACAAGTGCCTTTTTTAGTGTATCAAAGGATTCAAGGCACTCCTCATCGAAATAAAAGGTAGCATCATTAGCTAACATGTTTCTAAGGGCCTAATGATTTTGGAGAAATCCTTGAAAAATTAACGGTAGAACCCCGCATGACCTAAAATGCTGCAAATTGCCCTAATGTTGACAGGAGGTGGAAGTTGTTAAATAACTTCAATTTTTGCTTTGTCCACCTTTATCTCCCTCTCGGACACTAAGTGTCCAAGAACGATGCCTTCACGGACCATAAAGTGGCACTTCTCCCAATTAAGTACCAGGTCCTTCTCTTAGCATCTTTGTAAGACTTTGTCTAAAATTTTTGAGACAATGCTCGAATGTTTTTCCATAGATGGAGAAATCGTCAATGAAAACTTCCATGATTTCCTCAATCATGTTGGAAAAGATAGACATCATGCACCTTTGAATGGAGGCGTTCCATAGGACATGTGAATGTGGTCTTACTTTGATCTTTGGGATGGATGAGAATTTGATGATAGCATGCATATCCGTCAAGGAAACAAAAGAAGTTTTGTTTTATCAACAATTCCAAAATCTCATTGATGATCATTCCTAGTTTCCTTGTTGAGTTTTTGGTAGTCTATGCACATCCTCCATCCAGTGATGGTTCGTTGTGGAATTAATTCATTCATCTCATTTTGAACGACCATTCGGGGGGTACTCTCGTGTTCAATGGGAATGCGATGGGTGCAAAAAGCAGGGATGATGCCCTTGAAGTTTTGGAGCGAGTAGCCAAAAATAGTCCTATGCTTCTCTAACAAGGTTATGAGTTTGAGCATTTCCTTATCTGAAAGCTTGTCACTTATGATTACATGAGCTTCCAAATCTCCAATTAGAAAAGCATAGCGTAGGCCTGGAGGAAGGATTTTGAGCTCAATAAGAGCTTTGGGTGTGGGCTCTTTCTTTGGAAATTCATATGTATCATAAAGTTCATCCTCTTCTTGGATGAAATCTTCTTATCCTTCTACTTCAGGTGGTTCCAAATATTTAGGAGTTCTACCTCCTCAATTGGCCAATCTTGGAGGAGTGGTTCTGCGGATGTGTTCATGGAACGCAGAATGGGAATATAAATTTTATTCCCTCCAAGATTAATATTGAGATTTCCATCCAAGGGGATTTCTGTGAGAAATTTCTCAAATGGTACCCCAATCAAAACGCTGAAGTCTCAGACTTCAAACGCATGAAAATCAAGGAAGACTTCAACATTTTTGTGTCTTACTAACACATGTTGCAAAATCTCATATCCTTCAAGAAAAAATGTTGCAATAACAACAGATCAGGGATTAACAAATCTGGGCTAGAATTTTGCAAAAGAAAAAATATGTCCCAAGCTGCACCTATTGATTCATTCTCCATCTATTGAAAGCCTAGTACTTCCATTCCTAGAGAAACGATTCGGAATATTGTAAATAATGTAAGAAAAAATTTGTATCGTAATTCTCTCCAAACACCATTTGTTATCCCAACATTATGGGTGTATCATTGCTTTGTTTTTTCCTTGAGAGAAAATGGAAACAACTTTGATTTGAGAGTTTGTTGTGTCATGCCTTTAATTAAAGGAAAGAACGCAATTGTTCAAACTCGGGCAGACGGCGGTATGGTTTTCACAATCCATTCCTGAGAAGGATTGTTCCCGAACCATGGCTATAAAGCCAGGATGGAGTTCATAGCTAGTTGAGCAAATTGGTTTCGCCAACGGCGTTAGCTCGCAGAACACACCCTTTGGGGCAGAATAAGATAGAATTGTGGGCTGCTCCATATTGGAGGTGAAAAGGTAAGAAGGAAAGAAAATATATATGAGGGTGAATAAGGTTTGAAGATCAATAGCAACCGTTCCCCGACAAAGACGCCAAAAATGCTTGTTGACGGCTTGTAGGTCACAAATAGAAATCCGCAAGTGCACGAAGAAACCGCTATAGCAATTCTCCTTAAAGAGTATTCCCAAGGGTATCGAATCCAAGGAACGTGTGTGAGATCTCCTAGCTTGTTCTCCCTAGGACACACAATTTGTTTGGTTGGTAAGGATTTGAGAGGAATTCAATGGTTTTATTCTAAGCCACAATAGCCTACGGTAGACACTTGCTTCGGGCACTGGTTTACACCTAGCAAAACCAAGACAATTCCTACTAAGAGCCTATGGAGTAGCTGAACATGGAGGACACTAAGGACAAATAGGGTTGTCACCACCTACTGCCTAGCTCCTCAATCTGCGGGTCTACAAGATATCCGCTGATGAATCATAACCTAAGCACCATGCTTAAGTTCTAATTCACAACTCTAATCGTGTCGACTACAATGCTACGACTAGAGCCTCTAATGAAATAAAGCAGTGAACCTACAAGCATCTATGAAGCAAACTACTATGAAATAGAAATCAAACTTGTACTGAATTCATGGAATCTTACTCGATTCTGGCAAAACTTCCTTAGAGGTACAAGTGTGGATAAGGGACTTGACAAGTCCAAGCCTCCTCTTCCTATCCCCTCCTCACTCTCCTTCTACTTGGTTGGCCACATGAGCAGCACTAACCCTTTGGAGTAGAATTCTAAACTCAAAATGTGGTTTGTGAAGTGAGGGAGTGAGGAGGGCTCTCTATACACGAGTTCAGTCGATTTGGCGCTGCAATTAGCGTGTGAATCAGTTGTTACCGCCATCGGGGAGCCACAGGGGAGCAACACGCGTCGATTGACTGCATTTTGCGCCCAGACCAAGTCAGCTAAGCCAGGGGGTCGGCCGACCTAGTCCTAGCTCCACTCGTTTGTGCTTTCTCGGGGTGGCTGACTGGTGGGCCCAGGTCCTCCTCCCGCAAGAATTGACATTGGATCCCCTTGGATACGTCTAGGAATGGGTCCATGGATCCATGTGAGGCCTCGTGTCATCGCTTGATTGGTTTAATGGTAACTTTAGGGTTGCTTCCTGCATTCTTCGGTATTTTGAGGCTTAATTCACCTGCATGCAAATAGACACTAACACTTGTGGAATTGTTTAGTATTAACCCCTATCACTACACTATGTTCTAAATTTTATAGTTTTTATGCAGTGAATTGTCGGTCTAATTTGATATTTAGGGATTGTTAACAGCGTCAACAAGCCCTACATCGGCAAGGTTAAGTCTTGTATGATTATCTTTTTGGTAACAAAGGTGCTTGCTTTGGATCACGTCTCCATTGAATGTCACCGCCTACTTTCTACTCCCAAGCTCGGGCTAGGGCGGGATACCCTTTACCTTACCTCGATGGTTGGGCTCGAGTGACACATTCATCCCCTCCTGCAGCTCGAGCTCTGCTCAGGTTGTCCAAGACATAGGTACGGTTCAACATCCCAGGTACCCGGAGTACAGAACCTGTCACATCTCTCGTCTAACTGCACCATCTAAATCATCTAAGAAACAATTTTTGTACGTAGGCTTGAAGATAGTCAACAGATGTCAATATGTAAATCCATCTCTTAGTGTCATAGATCCACCACAATGATCATCTCTACCACATGCTCCCTTTGTATAGAGTCCACTCATTCTGTCGGCGGCTCTCTCAACATTGCTAGGGACAGTGATGCACGTGATGATGGAGATCCAATCCACCAACTCGAGAACTTTGACAAGGACATCTTGTGACGCCCTTCATAATTCCAAGATAGACCTTGTACACGTTTCATTTGTAGGATTCGAATCGATAAACTCACACCACGATTAAGCATTTGACGGCTAATGATGGTTGTTATATACCAATTTCATCCGTCGGTTTAACTCAATTATGTGAATGATTTTTCATTTCTTGCACACATCACCTTTCTATCTAACCCAATTCCACTTAGACTTGGAGAAATATGTGTATGCAGCATTTTATGCAGGAAATGAGGAAATGTAGAGAGACCAATCCTATAAAATATCATCGTAGCCAATCGGGCGACGACATGTGGCATCCCATGGATCAAATGGCCCACAAACAGAAGTATCCGAGGAGATCCAACGGTGTATCACCCATATACATAAATGGGAACCACCTCGCAGCCACCTGGAGAAAGCACACGAGAAACGATGCAATGACCTGGTCGGCCAAACTAGGGGATCGACTGACCTGGTCTTTGCACCAAACACGGTCAGCCTCCACGTGTTGGCTCCTCCCGGCTCCCTGGAGTCAATGGTGACTGATTCGTGCGCTTTTGGTGGTGGGAACCGACCTCAACACTAGTATAAATAGGACCCCCTACCCCTCACATCATCACACACCACTTGGGCATCATTCAATTGTATACACTATCTTCCATAGTCCTTAGAAGAGTTAGGATGTAGAGAGGAGAGCCTCTAGTCCCTAGTCCAAATTGAGAGAGGAGTAGACGGAGTCTCTCTTCCCAATTCCACATTGGGAAAGGTATGGCTTATGTATTCCTTCTTGTATTTGTGACTCTGTGCTCAATAAAGTTATTATCTTTAGTCTTCTTTTATACGTATACTTGGACAAAGCGTTTCTTGTTTGATTGTGGAGTCCATGTATGTGGAATGTATAGTCTTTGTGATTTGACTCTCATGATCACATCTTATGGTCATAAACACTATAGACCCCCACTATAGTCTATGTAGTTATCATATGATTATGTTAATATGAATGACTTATGTTATCCTTCAACATTGGTTCAACGATGTTTAGGTTAGTCATTGCCTTAGGATGGCTTGTGCCATGGCTCCTAAGGTATTTGCTTAGTATGCTAGCATGGTGCTAGGGTATTTAAGTAGCGTTGGATGTCTCGTAGACCCACGGATTGAAGAGGTAGGCAGTAGGTGGTGACAGCCCTATCTGTCCTTTGTAATCCTCCACAGTCGGCTATGCCACAGGCTCTTGGCGGGAGTCGCCCTAGTATTGCTAGGGGTAAGCCCGTGCCCGATGTGTTGAATAGCATTGCATAGGAATTCATCATTGACATGAACATTAGTATCTACCTTAGGCTATGTATATGTATTAGGAGCATTGTTGGAGCAACTCTCTAACTCTCAATCCAATCTCCCTCTAGGACCCATTTTACCCTTTCGAACAGATTGCCTAGGTGTGTGTCGCACTACCGCTATTATCAATTGACCCTTGTCCGCATAATGGATTAGTATCCCATAGCTTGACCATAAGAGTAGTATATACTTTACTCCATTGCCTTCCTTTGGGATAAATACGATACCCTTGGGAAAACTCATGGGTGAAATGCTACAACGGTATCTTCCGTGCACTTGCGGATCTCATCTCTTTACCGGAGATGATCTGTGTTGTTAATAAATACCATCAAGCTTTTCTGGCGCCATTGTCGGGGATGATGTGTTAGTATACCTTAGGAGTCATCAACAAGCATTTCTGAGGTCGGCCGACCTGGTCTTTGCACCAAACTCGGTCAGCCTCCACGTGTTGGCTCCTCCCGGCTCCCTAGAGTCAATGGTGATTGATTCGAGCACTTTGGTGGCGGGAATCGACCTCGACACTAGTATAAATAGGACCCCCTACCCCTCACTTCAGCACACACCACTTGGGCATCATTCCATTGTATACATTATCTTCCATAGTCCTTAGAGGATTTAGGATGTAGAGAGGAGAGCATCTAGTCCCAAGTCCAAATTGGGAAAGGAGTAGAAGGATTTTCTCTTCCCAATTCCACATTGGGAAAGGTATGGCTTATGTATTCCTTCTTGTATTTGTGACTTTGTGCTCAATAAAGATATTATCTTTAGTCTTCTTTTATATGTATACTTGGACAAAGCGTTTCTTGTTTGATTGTGGAGTCCAGGTATGTGGAAGGTATAGTCTTTATGATTTCACTCTCATGATCACATCTTATGGTCATAAACACTAAAGACCCCCACTATAGTCTAAGTTGTTATCATATGATTATGTTAATATGAATGACTTATGTTATGCTTCAACATTGGTTTAACAATGTTTAGGTTAGTCGTTGCCTTAGGATGGCTTGTGCCATGGCTCCTAAGGTATTTGCTTAGTATGCTATCATTGTGCTACGGTATTTAAGTACCGTTGGAAGTCTCGTAGACCCACGGATTGAAGAGGTAGGCAGTAGGTGGTGACAACCCTATCTGTCCTTTGTAATCCTTCACGTTAGGCGATGCCACATGCTCTTTGCGGGAGTCGCCCTAGTATTGCTAGGGGTAAGCCCGTGCCTGATGTGTTGAATAGCATTGCATAGGAATTCATCATTCACATGACCATTAGTATCTACCTTAAGCTATGTATATGTATTAGGACAATTGTAGGAGCAACTCTCTAACTCTCAATCCAATCTCCCACTAGGACTCATTTTACCCTTTAGAATAGATTGCCTAGGTGTGTGTCGCACTACCCCTATAATCAACTAACCCCTGTTCGGATAATGGATTAGTATCCCATAGCTTTACAATAAGAGTAGTATATACTTTACTCCATTGCCTTCCATTGGGATAAATGCGATACCCTTGGGAATACTCATGGGTGAAATGCTACAACGATATCTTCAGTGCGCTTGCGGATCTCATCTCTTTACCGGAGATAATCGGTGGTGTTAGGAAATACCAACAAGCATTTCTGGCACCGTTGACAGGATGATTTGTTAATATATCTTAGGAGCCATCAACAAGCATTTCTGGCGCCGTTGCTGGGGGTGATTTGTTAGTGTGTATTAGGAGCTGTTAACAAGCATTTCTGGCGCCGTTGCCGGGGAAGGCAAAGGAAGTGAAGGATAGCTATCACTTTTGATTAAGCTATAGGTACTAGTAGTTATTAGGGAGGATTACCCTTGTTTGTTTTCTCCTTTGTGTGTAAACAGGGTAGTGTTGGCCAAACCATTGTATGGGATGGCCACCAAGGATGCAAGTGCTAAACTGAAAGATGATTTAAGGCGTACCTCAACAAATGTTCGCTAGGCAACACCATTGCCTTTTTGCGGGAGAATTTCAGCTTTCACTAGGAGCCAAAGTTATCCATACCCAAGCCTGGGGAAGGCTCCCAGAAGTTCTTCTTGGTTTGCCTCCACCATGGGGTGGATAGCTGGCTCTTAATCCAACACTCGTGTCATGGGTTGGCTCCACAAATCCATTACCACATTCATGCTGGAGCTGAAGGAGTCCTATTCTCATTCATCATGGATTAGAAGAAGGTCTTCACTCAAGGGGTGGATTGAAGAATGTTCGAGTTCCCATAGCTTGTCATGCACACCACATCACAAGGTCGATATGCTAGTTATGGAACTACACCTCCCATTGAAGTGTCATGAATATCCAAGTCGTTGGAGATTTGTTTGGATAATCCAAGTCATGGATATTCACATGATTTGTGAAAATCCATGTCATCATGGGACACATGGGAATTATTTCCCTAAGACCCATGAGGACCTTTTTCAAACAACAACTCAAATGGCTACCATTCACAAGGAGGTCAAGGGTGGAATTAACATCACCCTTGTATTCAAGGAGACTATGGCTTTCCAAGGGATTTAAGTTCAACTAGCCTACCTTGAAGTATCTTGGTCAAGCAGAAATCAAGACAACATTCACATGAAGATCTTGGCCAAGGACAAGAACTTAAGGAGCATTCAAAGTCCAAGATATCCCACATCACTTGTTGGGATTCCCACACTTCGACCAAACCCATTCAACCTAGGGCAAGTGACATTGTGGACGAAGCATTTCTTGTTTGATTGTGGAGTCCACATGTCATCATGCCCAAGGAAGACTTTGACCCATGATCAAGGTATGTGTTGATTCAATGGAATATCAATATGGTCAGAGTGGCACCCCTAAGAAGGACATCCCCACCATGCTCATGAAGGAATACATTCAAGAGGGAGAACCCGTCGCTACAACAACATGTCTATATCAATACAACGGGGAGAGGCTAGGGCAACCACGTGGCCCACATGTCCAAATGACAGCCAAATGAGTTTGGCATGTCAAAACATATGAAATCATCCACATCTTCAACTCCGGGATTGGACAACAAATCATCGCGATAAACAGAACGGAGGTAAGTCCTACTCACCGGACTTCAAAAATTCAGTGAGTCCTTCCCAATAGGTTAATTGGTAGTTATCTCAGATTTGTTTTCCAAATTGCATCAACCCTTGCATTTGCATGTTTGAAATTCTACACTTGCATGATGGAATGTAAAATTTCCAACCATCATAAAACTAAAAATTTGAATTAGGGGAGAAATTTAATTGGATATGAACTACGTGCATGACCACTTGAATTTATCTTCCTAGTTCAAACCAAAAAGATTTTCTTTGACCCTCATTGCATTTACTAGTTATTTCAAGCTAGGCAAGACAATTTGAAAATTGGGTTCAATTTTCTTTTGGCTAACGTAACCCGTTTTCGAGTTGTTTTGTGTGTTCCTGATTAAAGTGCAGCTAGGTCATAATTGTAAAGAGGTGGTTTGGCTAGAAAGTGGAAGGTTTCATCAAGCTAAAGTCACTATTGGGAGGATTTTGAGAACACTTCTCTCCTTCAAACTCATTTTGAGTTTGAGGAAGAGAAATGTTCAAGAGGATGACCCAATGCAGTAGCCAGAACCAAATCCATTGCAAAATCCAACCTCAACTTGGCATTTGACATCAACCATTAGGCCTACACCAAAAATCAAGGTTGTTAGTTTCTCACACAAAGACCTTCGTCACCAACTGCTCTTCAAATGAGGTATGAGTTTATAATTTTTCATTGTTTGGTTTCCATAGAATGTATTTGGTTACATTTGTGAGGAAGGTTGACACTTCCTTATCATTCAATTCTCAAGCATCCTCACAAGAGTAAGCGTGGGTATTGACTTTTGGATCTCCAAAAGGAAATCCCACCTTACTTGGAAAAATCTCAAACAAGTACCTAGAATCCTTTAAGAATTGTTTTGTAAAATTAGTCATTTTTGTCGAGGTTCAGAAAACAAAACTTTTGGGCATGACTTAATTGGTGAATTGGCATATAGGAACTTGGGCATAGCGACAGCCATAATTTTTAATTGAGCTTCATGCATAGATGGTGTCACTAGATTTCAAACTCCTAGGATTAAGTGATATCCTTGCTCTAAAATTGAATTGCATTTTTAGGAGGAGTCACTAAATTTCAAATTCCTAGTGAGGTTTAGGAGGATAAAATTGAGAATCTTGTTTTTCATGGTCTAAATGATAAAAATTTGCTCTTGAAAGCTAAGATGGTTAGAAACTTTAAAAGGTATAGGGATCCATATAGTGTATTTCTATCACATGCATTGCGATGAGTAGGAGCTTTAGAAAAATGCATCATGAATTATCCATAAAGCTCCACTCTTATCAATGAATAACACATTGATCATAGATACACATGACATTGGATTCAATGCATATTTGATTTTGTTCTTCCCCATATGTACAAATGAAAGTTCGGTTACCTAACTCGAACACTCATTTGTACAAGTCACGGGAGCTAACTATCCCTCTCCATTCAATAGAGGAAGTTTGCAGGAGTAATATTACTATGCAGGCATTCATGAAGCTGATTGTTGGGATCCCTAGAGGATTCCATTTCAACATCTCTTGGCCAAGGAGTAAATTAGGATGGTTGTTATCTATTGGAAATTATGGCGGAAGGTCAATCATAACTATACGAGGCTAGAGATTTGAAATGGGAACCATCCATGAGCAACCAATGAGCTGCCACGAATGGGTGAGATCATTATGCTCTCAACTATTTTAAGCACTCATTCAAGCTCAAGGTATTTGCTACCATCATTGGGTACAAGTTATTCCTATGTGGCTAAGAGTTATGATGTACCATGACCAAGGAATGACAATTTCACACCCAATTTATATTGGGTGCAAGTTGTTCCTATGTGGCTAGAAGGTATGTCATGCCTTAGCCAATGAACAACAGATCACACTCAACCCATGTTGAGGGCATGTCATTCCTTTGTGGTTCTAGGTATGTTGTATCTTACCCAAGGAACAACTGATCATACCCAATGCATGTTGGGCACATGTCACTCCCTCATGGCAAAAAGATATGATACACCTTATCCAAAGAATGACGAACATACTCAATGTATGTTGAGTGCACGTCATTCCTTTGGATCTAAAAGGTTATCATTATCTTAGCCGAGGAATGGCAAATCACAACCAACACATGGAGACCCTGACGTGCGGACGATCAACATCGAAAACACTCTACTCAACCACACTCATGGTGTCCATGGGAGGCAACACAACAATCAACACTCAACCCTCCATTGTCAAAGCCACGCTGCAACAAGGATAGGCCAACTCATGGCCTACCTCCTCGTTAGGGTGTCAACCCCTATCACTGACCTTGATCAAGAATAAGCTTGGGGGAGGACCCCCACTTGAGGTAACATGTATCACATTCCTTGCATATTTATTTTCCATCCATCCATCATCCACCTTGCATTTAAAAAGAATATAGATTAGATTTGCTTTCATCAAATAAAGATGTGTAGTAAGAATGATTTAGAATTCACATAGATAAATGATGAATAGTTGCTCTGTTTTATTTTCCTAAATCTCTAGTTTACAACTTGCTACTCTCCGAACATTGCTTTCATTGGTTTGAAATACTTTTACCTTAATTTGGAAGTTGTGGGTAGCAAAAGCTTGATCTAATTATAGGTCGTTGTCAGACTAGAATTGGTAATAGGGCTGCTAGACCTAGTTTGAAAGTAAACTAAGATTTCCAGAGAAATTCTAAAAAGATTTAAGTTTCCCTCAATTGATTGGAAATACCTACAAAAGCCATATGATATTAATACATAGACAAAACCTTATGCATATGCTATTTGCTTTCACATTGAGCCTAGTCAAACTAGTATAGACCTATGGGAGAAATCATTCGACTCTTTTTGAATTCAAGACTTCACTTGCACATGCTATACTTCTACACTAGAAGTAAGCAAAACGTCCATCATATCCACCATACCACAACGAAAAGAGAAACTCCATGTTATTCATGTTTAGCACTCTCTTCAAAATTCATTGCAAAGAAAGGGAGTAGAAGACATGTCTACAAAAAAAAAAGCATGCTTACATCACAAGCATGAGAAAAAAAAAGAGAAGAGAAAAGAAAAGTAGCCATGTTTCACTCCTGCAAAAGAAACAAAGATTACACCAAAAAGGAGTTATCTCTAGTATCCACATCCACTTCCACTCCATCACACATGCACTAGTCTTGAATCAAAAGGTTTTGATTTGAATTCTCCTAAGGCTTACTCTTTTGACTTAGCAATATATGTGATGAAAATATGCCTACTTACTTTCCTTACCAAGCTCCACATACAAGCGATATTCAATGAGTAGGAATAGTAGAGCACAATGCTTTGGTGAGGAAATATTTCCACTATCCACAAAGGAGTGACTGAGAGAATCAAATTGAGGTACTTAATATCTAAATTGAATTCTCCAGGATTTAAGTGGAACTTGATTTCTAGGCTATGTTTGCTCCATTTCCTATTCTACCTTTCAACTACTCATGAATATGAAAAAGCATAAGCCCCATGATAACTTAAGAAAGATAGGGTATCATAACCAATTTATGCAATACTAGGTAGAGTATCTTGTTGTGCATTAGATACTTTTGAAAATACGATATTGTAGCAACTCCTGATCATCAACCTAAAGTCTTGACTTTGCTCGGGAAGAGCAAAGGATAAGCTTGGGGGAGTTTGTTGGCGGCTGTTATATACCAATTTCATCCGTCAGTTTAACTCAATTATGTGAAGGATTTGTCATTTCTTGCACACATCACCTTTATATCTAACCCAATTCCACTTGGACTTGTAGAAATATGTATATGCAGCATTTTATGCAGGAAATGTAGAGGGACCAATCCTATAAAATATCATCCCAGCCAATCAGGCGACGACATGTGGCATACCATGGATCAAATGGCCCACAAACAGAAGTATCCAAGGAGATCCAACGGTGTATCACCCATATAGATCAATGGGACCCACCTGGCAGCCACCTCGAGAAAGCACACGAGAAACGGTGCAATGACCAGGTCGGCCGAACCAGGGGGTCGGCCGACCTGGTCTTTGCACCAAACTCGGTCAGCCTCCACGTGTTGGCTCCTCCCGGCTCCCTGGAGTCAATGGTGACTGACTCACGCGCTTTTGGTGGCGGGAACCTACCTCAACACTAGTATAAATAGGACCCCCTACCCCTCACTTCAACACACACCACTTGGGCATCATTCTATTGTATACAGTATCTTCCATAGTCCTTAGAGGAGTTAGGATGTAGAGAGGAGAGTCTCTAGTCCCAAGTCCAAATTGGGAAAGGAGTAGAAGGAGTCTCTCTTCCCAATTCCACATTGGGAAAGGTATGGCTTATGTATTTCTTCTTGTATTTGTGACTTTATGCTCAATAAAGATATTATCTTTAGTTTTCTTTTATACATATACTTGGACAAAGTGTTTCTTGTTTGATTGTGGAGTCCATGTATGTGGAAGGTATAGTCTTTGTGATTTCACTCTCATGATCACATATTATGGTCATAAACACTATAGACCCCCACTATAGTCTATGTAGTTATGATATGATTATGTTAATATGAATGACTTATGCTATGCTTCAACATTGGTTCAACGATGTTTAGGTTAGTCATTGACTTAGGATGGCTTGTGCCATGGCTCCTAAGGTATTTTCTTAGTATGCTAGCATGGTGCTAGGGTATTTAAGTACCGTTGGATGTCTCGTAGACCCACGGATTGAAGAGGTAGGCAGTAGGTGGTGACAGCCCTATCTGTCCTTTGTAATCCTCCACGTTTGGCTATGCCACAGGCTCTTGAAAGGAGTCGCCCTAGTATTGCTAGGGGTAAACCCGTGCCCGATGTGTTGAATAGCATTGCATAAGAATTAATCATTGACATGACCATTAGTATCTACCTTAGGCTATGTATATGTATTAGGAGCATCGTAGGAGCAACTCTCTAACTCTCAATCCAATCTCCCTCTAGGACCCATTTTACCCTTTAGAATAGATTGCCTAGGTGTGTGTTGCACTACCCCTATTATCAACTAACCCCTATCCAGATAATGGATTAGCTTGACCATAAGAGTAGTATATACTTTACTCCATTGCCTTCCTTTGGGATAAATACAATACCCTTGGGAATACTCATGGGTGAAATGATACAACGGTATCTTCCGTGCCCTTGCGGATCTCATCTCCTTACCGGAGATGATCGGTGGTGTTAAGAAATACGAACAAGCATTTCTGGCGCCGTTGGCGGGGATGATTTGTTAGTATATCTTAGGAGCCGTCAACAACTGCAACCTGAAAACTCAAGCACTCCACAAGGGGCGAGCAACGCCATCCTAGGACCAAAACACTAGGAAGTGGGTGAAGGCGGATGCAAAGAGGTGAGGTCAGTGGAGGCTCCGGTGAAATGAGGCTTAGCCTAGTTGTTAAGTACTCTGAGTAGCACCCCTTAGCTTCTAAGTTTGCTTCCAGATGAGAGTGAATTTTAGACTGAATTTTGTGATAAAAAAGCAGGTATTATACAGAGTAACTCCTGGGTATCAAATTGGGCGTACTCTAAGGAGGGATTCTTTGTGTTGAGTATAGGGCGTGGCTACAAAAATGTGAGAGGACGAACATGTCACATGCTAATTTATAAAGTTCAGTCAACAGTTGTATGTTTAGCTATTCAACTATCATTGTTTTATTCTAATCAATAGAATTGTGAGTCGGCATTTATATTCATTTGTCGCGAGTTGACTATAACCATCTATTAAGGAAAGGTCATGACCTTACCCATCATTTATAAAAGGGGTTGTGGTGGTGGGGTTTAACGTCGACGCTGGTGGTGCAAACCATAAGTGAGTCGTCCACCACCTCCCCTCCAGGGTCGCTCCTACGGCAACGACAAGCATGATGTGCTCTAACATATGGAGGTGTGTAGGATCGGAGAGCACGTGAAAAGCTACCATAGGGTATGAATGGTAGATTATAAATTTTTGTGCTGAAGCAACAAGAACCCGTTGGTAGAAAAAACAAAAGGATGAAGAAAACTGTGTGTGCAACTATTCTACACGTGTTAAACCATGACAAAACTATTATATATTGTAGAACGTCAAGCCACAAAGACACCACAACAAGAATCACTTGAACTCAATGAGTAAAACTCAAGTTATATCTAAAAGCATAAGGAAATGTCAATCTATTCTAGCTGAACAAAAATAGATATGTTACAGTCCAAAGAAACTTGTGTGCAGTGAAAACTTTGAAACTAATAACCATGAAATTTTCATAGATGGTAGAAAATTGAGTTTTGAAGATAACACAAAAATTACAGCAAGTGGATCTGTAAAACCCGAGTTATGATTAAATCACCCAAGCAACATCGGACAATGCATAATCTCGACGAGAAAAACTTGATGAAAACAAGTCGGACGATCAAGGCACAAAAGCTCCTCACAAACTACGAATTTCATTAACTAAAACACAAGAAGAACAGCTCAAATCATGCTCTCCGTGAGTCCTGAACCCCTTGCTTATATAACCAGCCCTTAGGCAACTCCAATCCAACTAGAACTTCCTAGTCCTACTCGGATTCAATTGAAACTTTTCATAAATGTTTAAGACTATTCTGTACACAGATAGAAGCAATCCTAAGACTTCCAAACACCTTAGGATCGTCTCACACATTCCTAGAGCAACTCAACTTCCTATCTCTCAGGAAATTTAACCAAAATGAACTTGAAACTTTCCATAAACGCAATGTAACCGCCTCGGCTTCAACCTGAGTTCGTAATCCGGACGGTTGGACCTTTCCAACCAAATATTTTCATCCATAACTCTTATCCACGCATTGAAACAATGTTTCCATGTCCATGAACCCATTGCACACATGCAAACACTTTCCAAAACATTCATGATACTTCCATATACATTGTTCTTTACTCAAACATGTTGTGTGACCTCCCAATCGACTCAACCACAATTTCTCCTGAACATGGTCCTTGAACCTCATCCTATACCTAAGACTAGTTCATTGGATCACCATCATCATCCATTTATTGACATCAAGCAACACCCGCACATGCAGAAACAAGCAACTTTTCTCAGATCAAGTCCACAACTTGACTCTTATTAGTCCAAAAATCGCAACACCTTATGTGAGAAATCTCACAAAAGCATGTTCCAAATATAGAAAAATATTATCCACCATAATCAACCAAAACACATTAAAAACTTAGTAAATGAATACTAAGCAAACTTCCCATAAGCCAAAAAGTAAATTTGAAACATTGCAAGTTAAAAACCTAGCAACTGAATTAAAACAGTAAGATCGGACAGTCCAAACAGTTGCATTGCAGTAATTGTTACTTTCAATATATACTGAATTTTTTTGACAGTGCAAAATTTTTGAAGGTAACCATTACTCCCAATATACATTGAAAAGTTCAGACAGTCTGAACCGATTGAAGGTAACTGTTACTCCCAATACACATTGAAAAGTTCGAACAGTCTGAACTGATTGAGAGTAACTCTTACTCCTGATAGACATTGAAAAGTTTGAACTGTGTGAAGTGAATGTCTCGGTGTACTCAAAACTTTACATATAGACCCTCACATTAAACATAATTTCCATATATTCAACACACATTGATGAATGCATTGGCAACACCATCTAGAATCTGAACATTGGCTTATTCACATTTCATGAATGGGTTTGACAAATAGAAAATTTCTACCCCTTTGAAAATAAAAAATCAAATGAGAGAGAAACCTCCAACATAACAAAAATTCTCCTCCTAAGGATGAACTCCCCTTGAGAGAAATGCGCCAACAAAATATTTGTGAATGTGTGCCATATTCCCCCCTGACAATGTATGCAACAAGGTACAAAAGAGAAATTTTAATTGTTTACGAGGATAATATGAAATATACATATAGAAACAAGCTCATTCAAGCCATACTATCAAGTAACTTACACTATATCCCTAACTCAAAATTTCAAACATGAAAGCACAACATACGTTGCTGCTTTTTATTAACTTTTAAAGCAGAGATATAAATCATATTAACTATGCAAGAGATTATATGCAACATCATCCTTATTCTAACACTCCAAGCCAAGCCTATGTCATTTGACAATGAGAAGCTTAAGGACATAGTTTTAGTCATACACAACTCCTTCCAAGTTCATATCTAAGTGCAATGATAAGATGTGTGATGCATGCATATTCTCTTGATCTTTTTTGATTTTTCATTTGATCATAAAAGCTCGACATGTTGGTTGTTGATTGATTAATTTTTCATGATTAAAAGCACCTATGAGCATGCTGCAAGTTTAAAATAGCAAGAAAGTTCGATCATGGCTATATATAGTGTAAGTAATTATTCCAATTACTAGTCATGGAAAAAATTACAAAATTATAACATGAGTAATGTAGTAAGAACTTTCAACATGTAAAAGGAATCACAAAGTCATATATGTATCAAACACAATGCCCATGTTATTTTCATCTTCATATTTAAAAATAGACTTCCCATGTTACAAAAACTATCCCTCAATTTAAGCCATGGGGATGCATAACCCTATTTCACTACGAATGAATGAAAAATGAGTGATGTCCAAATTCTTGTAAAAATATCAATTATTGTTGTTCGGTGTCTACATGATGAATCACAAAGTTTCCTTTTCAATATTATCACAAAGAAAATAATACCTAATATCAATGTGCTTTGTTCTAGAGTGTTACACATGGTTTTAGCAATGTAAATGGCACTAGTGTTATCACAAAATAGTGGAACACTATCTAGATCAACCCCATAGTCCATGTGTTTGAACAATCCAAAGAATTTTTGAGGAAGCACTAGCAGCAACTGCATATTTAGATTCGGCCGTGGATTGTGCAACTGAACATTATTTTCTAGAGGACCAAGCAACAAGTGAGTGACCAAGAAAATGACAAGCACCAAAATACCTTTTCTATCTATCCTTCAACCCTAAAAAAAGCATCTAAAAAATCATTCAAAGTAACGGTTGAGAAAGAAAGAAGAAAAATACTAAATTCTCGAGTTCCAGGTAAGCACCTGAGAATACTTTTGACGGTTTGATGATGTTATGCGCGTGGAGAAGCTTGAAATCATGCACAAAGATACGTTGAATTGTATGTCGGTTCTTGATGTCGTGAGGTATAAAAGAGATCCAATGATGCTTCTATATTCCTTTTGATCAATGGGTTCACCATCTTCATCAAGTTCATGTGTTCCCATTGGTGTCCGAATAGGCTTGCTGTTTTCCATGTTGAAATGCCTAAGGATTACTTTTGTATACTTCATTTGATTAACAAAGGTTCCCTCCTTGGTCTGCTTGATTTGAAGCCCCCAAAAGTATGGTAGTTCTCCCATCATGCTCATCTCAAATTTTGAACTCATCATAGCTAAAAACTTGGACACAAGATCAGGAGAAGCACAAAAAGAGTGAGTCACTATCAAGCTTAAGTACAAAAAGAGTTTTATATACCTTGCCCATGGTAAAACCCTTTTCAAATAAGAATGTTTGAACCTCCATATCGTGCTCTAGTTCTTGTTTGAGACCATGCATGGCTTCGGACAGTTTGTAAACATGATTAGGAAAATCTAGATTTTCAAAACCTGGTGGTTGTTTGACATAAACCTCCTCATGTATGTAGCCATTAAGAAAAGCACTTTTAACATTCATTTGATATAACATGAAACCTTTAAATGCAGCAAATGCTAATAAAATTCCTGTGGCGTCTAATCTAGCAACGGGAGCAAAAGTTTCATCAAAATCTAGCCTTCAACTTGTGTCAAACCTTGAGCAACCATCCTAGCTTTATTCCTAACCACAACCCCTATTCGCTTGTTTGTTTTTAAACACTCATTTAGTTCCTATCAAAGTGTGACCATGAGGTGGAGCTACAATTTTCCAAACTTTATTTCTTTCAAAAATTTCTAACTCTTCTTGCATGGCAATGATCCAAGATTCATTAGTGAGTAGGTGTGATACATCTGGGGTTCAAAAGAAGGAACAAAAGCATAATGAGCATGAGTGTTTGGATCAAAAAACCTGCACCATGTGACTCTTTTGTGCAAGCTTCAAATAATCTGTTGTGGAGGATGAATTTTGTAGACATAGAGGAGAGTAGACACGCCAAACGCTCCATCTTTTTCATGACCATCACAAGCCGGAGAGCTTGTGGCTCAAGGAAAATCTAGACCAGCAGTAGTAGAAGTTGGAGCTGGTTGTGGAGCAAGCTGGTTGTGGAGCAACATCAGGAGCAGCTGAAGGTTCGGGCAGCAACTCCACTCCTTCTTCATCTAAACAAAAATGCTCTCCCCCTGTGGATATGCATCTTGATCTGCAATGTTAGAGCTAATAACTAGACTATATCTATCAAAAGAACCCTCACAAATCTCCACAATTTTGTTAGTGTCAAGCAAAAGCACACATTAGCCTCTAGTGTGAGATGGATAACTAAGAAACATGCCATCAATAAATCTAGCTTCAAATTTGTCAAGATTACAATGTGTTGGTATTTTTTAACATCTACACGTCATCCTAGCAATGAGTGATAGACATGCAATTGGAACTAGGCTAACATAAGCCAAAACAAGATGAGTTTCGAAAGCGCAAAGAAGGTACCGCTTGATGAGATCTTGCACATCATCATTGCACATACAAACATTGCATGATGTTTATTTGTTTAAGATCCAAACTCAATTGAATGTGAAAGCTCATTTGATGAAGAACATCGAGATGGTGCAATATGTCATCCATCACCTCGGACTCCTCCTTTCATGCAAACATTTAATGGAGAACAACAAGATGGTGCACTATGTCGTCTACCATCTTGGCCTCCTCCTTTCATGCATATAAGAGGATTTGATGGCGTTGCACATCAGGACCCGCACACGAGAGAAGATGAGCTTGAGTCGTGGACGACTCCAATGCAAGAAGGGGGATGATGGGAACATCACTCCAATAGATACACACAATATTCCATTGAGCATACAAGAGGCAATCATTACAGTTCGCACACAACAATTAATTTTAGAGGTGAGCTCATTTTTATATGTTTCCTTATATGTTTTTGACAATGCATCGCAACCTAATGACTTAATTGTGATTAGGATCCATGGAGAGGTTCAAGTTGTACTTGGAGGAAAGCATAGGGGCGGGAGGACTGTAGAATACATCCAAAGAAGATGGAGGTCGAGCCCAACTCAAAATCAAGTCCAACTGGGAGCTCCGTTGCACTTCGCACTAAAACGAACCCCCGAGATGCATACGGACTCCATTTTGGACGTTCTATATATTAACGGAAAGGGGAGAGGATAACCTTTACAATACCGCTGGTCCCTTGTGAAAATTCCTTCGGAGTCAGCAGCAAACATAGAAACAAAATCGAGTTTAGAATCTGTCAGGATGTTGCGCCACCATATTGGTCCATTGGTCCTTGTATCAAGTCTATATCTCTTATTGTCATGTCTTAGGGTTAGGCCACAACCTCAACACCCCTTAGACGTCTTCCCTCCTATATATACTCCATAGTAGCCACCATAAATAATTGGGTTTTGCTTAAATTAATCTGTTATACACAGTTTTGTCGTTTATCGGCTTGTGAGACCCCAATTCAGCAATTTCAAATTGCATCTACCTTGTTCTTGCTTGTAATCTCAGTTGCACTTGCAGGTATTAGCCTTCTTGTCAAGGTCAAGAGTGTGAAGCACGATTGGTAACCAACGGAGCAGTGGTGTAATGATCGTAGGGGCTGTTCGGGTTCTGCTCGGGGCCTCAGATCATCAATGTCGATATCTCCATCAATCGACTCCATTACCTATCAGAATATCAGGTCCTACTACACTATTTTTTTACTCATCACTGCTATAGCATTTCACCCAAGAGTATTTCCTAGGGTATCACATTTATTTTATCCCAAAGGAAGACAAATGAAGTGTGGAAAAATCATAGGTATAGCAGGGTGTTCTTAGTGAGGATTCTAGTAGGATGGGTAAATGATGTAATTTGGTAGTGTGACACACACCTAAGCAATCTACTTTAATGGGTAAGGATGTCCTAGTGAGTATTAAGCTACGAGAAGGAACTACTCTTACTATGATCTAATTACTCATATACATAGCCTAAAAATGTACACATGAACATGTTAATGCTGATTACTAGGGCTTAGTAGTCCAACACATTGGGCATGGATTTACCGCTGGAAAAACCAGGATGATCCCCGCAAATAACATGTGGCGTAGCCGAATGTGGGAGAGTGCGAAGAACGGACATGGCTGTCACCACGTTCCACCTACACCTAAACCTGTGGGTCTACGAGACATGCAACACAACTAAACTATCTAAGCACCACACTTACATGTTAATTAAATACCTTAAGAGCTACAGTACAAGTATCTTCCTAATTCCATGTCTAACCTAAATATCGTTGAACCAATGTTGGGACCAAGCACTAACATATTCATATTAACATAATCATGTTGTTACTTAATTAGACTATAGTGGAGGTATATGGAGTTTATGATAACATAATATGTACATTATGATTGGATCATAATAATACATGTACCTATCACATACATGGACTCCACAATCAAGCAAGAAACTCTTTGCCCAAGTATGTGAATAAACATAGACTAATAGTAATATTATAAAGCATAAAGTCACAAAAGAAAGAATGATACATGAGTTATACCTTTCCCAATTTGGACTCGGGACTAGAGGCTCCTCTCTACAGCCTAACCTTCGCTAAGGACTAGGAGAACTAGTGTATACAACGAAGTGAATTTTCAAGTGGTGTGCGATAAAGTGAGGGGTAAGAGGTCCTATTTAGACATAGAGTTCAGTCGGTCCCCACCATTGTTTGCGCGCGAATCAATCTTCACCGCCATCAGGGAGCCATAGGAGAGTGTCACCCGTCAACTAGCCAAGTTTGGCGGCAGGAAGGAGTCGATCGAACTAGGGGCTCGACTGACTTGGTCTTGACGCCCCTCGGCTCGTGCTTTCTCTTGGTCACTAAATTGTGGGCTCTGACCTCATCCCCTTGTGAATTGACATTGGATTCCCTCGAATATGCTTGGGATTGGGTCCATGGATCCATGTGTTGCCACATGTCATCGCGTAATTGGTCGGGACATCACTTTTTAGGATTGCTCCCCTCATTTCTCCTCATTTCTGCAATAAAATATATGCATGCACTATTTCTCTAATTACAAGTGGACTTGTGTTAAATATAAAAGTGATGTGTGTAAGAAATATTTATTCCTACACATAATTAAGTTATATTGACGGTCGAAATTGGTATATAACGATCGTCAACAAACTCCCCCAAGCTTACCCTTTGCTCGTCCCAAAGCAAAGATGAAGACTTGGTTGTTGATCAGAAGTTGCTATAATGTCCTATCTTTCAAAAGTATCAAGTGCACAACAAAATAGTCTACCTTGCATTGAATAAATTGGCTATGGTACCTCACCTCTTTTTTTAGTCATTATGGGGCTGATGCTTCATCTTTTTCTTGTGCGTTTGAAAGATAAAATAGTAAAGTGAGCATGCATCACCTAATGTCTAAGTTTCACCTGAATTCTGAAGAGTTTTAAATGGTGTTTAAGTTCATGTTCCTCAAATAATGCTCTCAATCACTCATGTGTGGTAAGTGTATTTTTTATTCTAATCAAGGCAATGCCTTTCCTGTTCTACATATAAATAAGATTTTATGTGGAGCTTGAACTCATCGAGTAAAACTCAAGTTATAGCTAAAACCATAACGAAAGGTTAATATGTTCTAGCAGAATAAAAATAGATCTGTTATGGTTCAAACAAACTCGTGTACCGTGAGAACTGTGAAACTAATGACCGTGAAATTTTTGTAGATAATAGACAATTGAGTTGTGAAGATAAGACAAAAATAATCACGGCAATTGGATCATTGTAACTCAAGTTATGACCAAAACACCAAAGCAACATCAAGCAATGCAGAAACTCGTCGAGAAAAACTTGACAAAAACAAGTCGGGCGATCAAGGCACAAAAACTCCTCACAAAATACGAATTTGATTTATCAAAATAAAAGAGGAACAGCTGCAAGTCATTCTATCCATGAGCCCCGTCCCCGTTGCTTATATAACCAGCCCTAAGGAAACTCCAATCCAACTAGAACTTCCTACTCCTACTTGGATTCAAACAAGACTTTCTATAACTACTTAAGACTCTTCCATACGAAGACAGAAGCAAAAATAAAACATCAAATCACTTTAGGAACGTCCCCACACATTACTAAAACAACTCAACTTCATGCTTCACACAAAATCTAATCAAAATGAACTTGAAACTTTCCAAAAAAGCAGCATAACCACATCAGCTTCAACCTGAGCATGTAATCTAGCCGGTTGGACTGTTCTACCGACATCTTCTCATCGATAACTCCTATCCACACATTGGAACAATGTTGCCACATCCATGCACCCCATGCACACGTGCAAATACTTTCCAAAATGTTCACGATACCTCCATGTACATTGTTCTTGACTCAAACATGCTTCATGACCTTCTGATCGACTCAACCACAATTCCTTCCAAACTTTCTTGTTGAAACTCATCTTCTCCCTAAGACTAGTTCAATAGATCACCATCACCAATCATGTCTTGACATAAAGCAATATCTGCATATGAACAAACAAGCAACTTGTTCCAAGCTCAAGTCCGCGACTTAACTCTCATTAGTTGAAAATCACAACACCTTGTGTGATAATCTCACATAAGCATGTTCACTACAGAAATTCCAGTGATTTGCGATGGCCAGGGAAAATCAACCATCGATGATTTGCGATGAGTTGAAAACAAAATACTATCCACCATAATCAACCAAAACATATCAAAAACTTAGTAAATGAATACTAAGCAAACATTTCATTGGCCAAAAAATAAGTTTGAAATATTGCAAGTTAAAAAAAGAGCAGCTCAATAAAAACAGTAGGCACGGTCAGTCCAAAACAGCTGCACTGCAGTAACTGCTACTCCTGATAAATATTGAAAAGTTGGGACAGTTCGAACTGATTGAAGGTAATTGTTACTCCCTATACACATTAAAAAGTTCAAACAGTCTAAATAGACGGAAAGTAAATGTTACTCTAAATAGTCATTGAAAAGTTCAGACAATCTGAACTGATTCAAAGTTACTTATTCCTGATACACATTGAAAAGTCCGGGTTGTGCAAAGTGAATGTCTTGGGTATACTCAAAACTTTACATCTAAAACCTCACTTTAAACATGATTGTCAATGTATTCAGCACGCATAGGTCTCACAAAGGTGAAACATTTCTGAGCAGATCAGCTCGGATGTTGTTCACCTTGATCAGTCCATACCTTAGCTTGTTGTAAATGATGACCACAATCATCTTCTTGCGGTCGAGGCAATAGATTGTGTCCTTTGTCAGGAGAGTGAAGATGACAGTCACAGTTATCGAGGAGGGAGCATAGATCAATGGCTATGGCCACGTAAGAGGTTGATCAAGATCGTATCCCTGCCGCCATGTGTGCGGGAGGAGGGGCGCTGCAGTGGAGGCGGGTGATCCCCTCACTTTTACAAATTTTTATGATGTTGCAACCATGAACTTTTTGTTGTTTTTCAGATTATTGTTTTATATTGTTTAGGGTGAATCATTTTCAAAGAACACCGCTACAAGTATAGACCCATCATCTGAATGTTGTACGACTCCTGCATGTGCAACAGAAGCAACGTCAGAGATAAGCATTGTACGAGGCATCAACGTCGTAGAATACACGAAAGCCTGGACGAACCACAGAATAGTACAACAACAACATGTGTATATGCACTACAGGAAAATGTAACCTTTTCACAGGCCATATTTATTTTTGTGGGAGCTGACAAAAATAATTATATTTTTGTGAGCCTTAAATGGCTTACGACAATAAATATATATTTTCGTCGGCTTCTAGAGAGACTCACTACATTTATGTTTATTTTCGTGGGTCCTGTACCTGGCTCACGAAAATGTATACTTATTGTCGTCGGTATTTGAACTGGCGCATGAAAATCTGAACCCTATGGTGGTTGGGCTCAGCCCGGTCCACTTTCATCAGCCTCAATAGAGGCCCACGACTATATGTGCAAACCCTAGTCTGGCAAAACATTTTTCATCGGCTTGTTAAACTAGCCGATAAATAAAGATGTTGTCTGTAGGATCAAAGAGCACGTGAAAATCTACCAAGGGGGGTCAATGGTAGATATAAAACTTTTTCAGCGGAAGCTACAAAAACCCCTCGGCGGAAATCAATATGATAAAGAATCTGTGTGTGTGACTGATACAAATGTATTCAACCATGACAGAAGTAGTAAAGATTGTATAGAATCAAGTGAAGAATACAAGACAACAAGAATCACGAGAAAACGTCGAGTAAAACTCAAATTATGACCAAAACCCTGAGCAAAGGTCAATCTGTTCTAACAGAGAGAAGAAAGATCTGCTATGCTGCAAAGAAACTCGTGTAACTCAAAAACTACAAAACTAGTGACCGTGAAATTTTCACGGATGATATATGATTGACTTGTGAGGACAAACAAAAAAAATCACGTCAATTTTAGTAGTAAGATGCGAGTTATGATCAAAACTCTAAAGAAAAGTCGGGCAACGCAGAAACTGGACGAGAAAAACTTGACGAAAACAAGTCGAACGAGCAAGGCACAAAAGCTCCTCTTAACTAAAAATTTTATTCATCAAAGGCACAAGAGGAACAGCCCAAAGTCGTCTACCAAAAGCTCTGGCCTCTCTTTCTTATATAACCAGCCCTCGGCCAACCCAATCCTAATTAGGACTCTCTAATCCTACTCAGTTTCAACGAAACTTTCCATAGCTGCTCAAGACTCTTACATACGCAGATAGAAGCAATCTTGAAACTTTCCAACACCTTAAGAACGTCCCAAACATTCTTAAAACAACTCAACTTTGTGCTCATTATGAAATCTAAACAAAACTAACTCTAAACTTTCCATATACGAACCATAACCACCTCAGTCGCAACCTGAGGCATAATCTAGCCGGTTGGACCTCTCCGGCCAAATATTCATGTCCATAACTCTTCTCCATGCCTTGGAACCATGTTGCCACGTCCATGCACCCCTTGCACACGTGCAAACACCTTCCAATGATGTTCACGATATCTTCATATGCATTGTTCTTGACCGAAACATGTTGTGTGACCTCTGTCGGTACCCTGCGTACCAGATACCCCTTGGAACTGCAAATAGTGCAAAGGAACTCCACCTATCTGAGTCAAGACCTCCGAAAGCCCCACATATCACTCGTAACCGGACCTGCATCCCTCCTATGGTTAGTCCCAGTGCCGCCACATGTATCATAAAACCGGAGCTACAATCCCTACATGGGAATGCTCCGGCTAGATACCTGTGTGGCACCACCGGACCTAACCCCCGACAGAGGGAAGCTCCGGTACCGACAGGTGTACAACGGCACCGGACCTACTCGTCCAAGACGGTAAGCTCTAGAGCTGCCACGCGTCCAACCGACGGACCTTCAACCTCAACAGGCAGATTGGTGGACCTTCAATGGCTCGGACCTTCAAGGGACATTAAACACTTCAAGACATGATTATGTGTCATTAATGCTATCTTAATGACACAAGATCGGATGACCCTTAATACCAGTAACGCCACCATTAAAGGGCGTTATCATGCTATTAAGGCGAATTAAGCACATTAATTGTGTATTAGGCATCAGTAACTGCCAGGGCCACTTGTCGGGTCAGGCTCATGATGTAATGGCCATCCCTTGTACTATAAAAGGACTGGCTGAGCGATACACAGGGGACTCTTCCAGACTGGCTAGAGACTCTAGATGCTCACTCAGGCGCTAGAGAGTTTTTGTCCTCTCTCTGGCTCATGCTCTCATACACCCAATACAACAACAACACACCCGTGGAGTAGGGTATTATGCTCAGGCGGCCCGAACCACGTAAATCCTCGTGTCAAGTCACCATCTTGCTCTGAATCTTCGCGTGTCTCAACTGAACTAAGAAACTCCACAGACTGCCAACAGTGGTACCGAGAGAATTGCCAGAACCAGACTCAAACAGTTGGCGCGCCAGGTAGGGGAGCCACTGAGACTCAAAGATGGTGAATTCTGTTGTTGGATCATCCAATGTCAACCACGCTGAGCGACCTGCTCGAGGCAATCCCTCCAACATGTAGCAGCTAGAAAGTATTGTGGCTCTAGCAGGAGTCATGCCACCACTTCCACCGTCCGCTCCGGTGAATCAAGCTGGACAGCGAGATGGGGCATCCACGTCGATCAGTGCATCGGTGAACTATAACCCCGTACACGCGCTTAATGCTGAGCGTTCTTTTCTCTAACATCCACTGCCTCCAGGGGCACCCCAGGGTGCGATGGAGTAGTGGAGAGCTGATGTGGATACACTGGTTGCAGCAGCAGTCGACCGCATTAGCAATCAAGGTCCTCCCCCCTCGGGAAGGGCCCCATCGCAGTGTTGGACCTTGTCGGGTAGATTCGGTCTGCAAGCTTCGCAGCATGGGAGGTATGCTGCGTCTTAACAGGCGACGTCGCTGCCTTCGGGGGTGCGACGTACTCACACGGTAACAAGGCTTTTGACTCATGACCTCCGGGCGGAGCTCGATTGTCGTTATCGGCAACAGGACGGCTGCGTCCACATCGAGCGTGCTCGCGAGAGGTGAGAGGCTCGGGACAGTTACGCTCCTGAGGGAGTAGGAGGAGACTGTTCTGCATTGGCCATTTACCTATGCATGGTCAGATGGACGCAGAAGTTCCGGCCTCACCTGCCGGAGAAATTTGACAGGACAGTCAATCCTGCCGAATTTCTTCAAATCTACTCCACCACTATCCTTGCGGCTGGGGGAAATGAGGCCGTGATGGCCAATTATTTCCCTGTAGCTTTGACTGGGACCGCCAGGTATTGGTTCATGAGCCTACCGCCTGACTCCATCAATAGTTGGACGGAGTTGTGCCAACAGTTCACTGCCAATTTCGGGAGCTCATACACCTGACCAGGCACATAACTGGATCCTTTTGCTGTCAAGCAAAAAGGGGGAGAGTCCTTGCGATCTTTCATCCAGAGGTTCTCCCAAGTAAGAAATACCATTCCTACTATCTCAAGCACTTCTGTTATTGTAGCATTCATACATCGCGTTCGAGACAAGAAAATGCTAGAGAAGCTGGCAACCAAAGAAGTCACCAGCGTCACAGAACGCTTCAGCTTGGCAGACAAGTGTGCCAAGGCTGCGGAGGGCCATGAAATGCACTCCAAACCACTTCCGGAGGAAAACAAAAAGTCCTCCAAGAGTGAAGCCATTACCTCCGGGAGTGGGAAAAAGAAGAAAAAGTCCAACGGCAAGAAGAAGTCATCGGCTGGCGCACCTACTGCCGCTGCTGCCGCAGCTCCGGGTGGCCGAGCGCCATGACCCGAGAAACGACCTCGCCCGTCATCTGAAGACGGTGGCAGATCCAAGATGTGATGTCCTATACACAAGACGAATAGCCACAACCTTGAAGACTGCCGAGAGGTCCAGAACCTTGCCGAGCGCTACAACAAGCGCCGGGAAGAAGCTCCTTTCTATCAAAGGGAAGGAAAACAAAAAGTCGATGAAGCTTTGGCTAAAGAGGATTTAGGCTTTCAGGACCCCAAAAAGGTCTTGAAGGTTATTTACATCTCCGTTGACGACGACTCCGACATCTCCGACAACGAGCGTCGGAAGACCATGAACACCATCTTTGGTTGTTCGTGGGACATCACTTCCTGCCGTGTCCTCAAGACAATGCGGCGGGACATGGCCTCTGTAGCTCCCACCACCAGGGCAGAGCCTCATCGGAAGTGAATGGATACTGCCATCACCTTCGATGCTTCCATTGATGGTATCTCTTACCATCAATAACATCCAGCTCCACCATGTAATGGTAGCCGGAGGTTCAGTGCTGAACCTCATACGCTTCGAAGCCTTCGCCAAGCTTCATATCCAACATTCGGATCTTCGCCCCTCTCGACCTTTCTCCAGAATAGGTCCGGGGGGCATAACTCCACTCGGTGCCATTACTCTCCCAGTGACCTTCGAAACTCGGGAGAATTATAGGACCGAGAAGTTGGTCTTCGACGTGGCGCAGATCAAATTACCATTCAACGCCATATTGGGCAGGCCAGCTTTGTACAAATTCATGGTTGTTGCTCATTATGGCTACCTGGTGTTGAAGATGCCAACACCCTCAGGCGTTCTCAGGATCCGCAAAGATTGCACCGCCGGAGTTACTGCTTTGGAAGAACTGCACGCACTTGCTACAGCACAGGAGGATGAATGCAGAAAAGGGCATGGTTTGAAGCCCCCGATCATTCGTCATCGAGGCTCAACTTCCGCACCTCGTGTGCAACCAAGCAGCAACAACGACATTCCTGTGAAAGTCGTCCAAATTGGTTACGACACTACTCAGACCACCCGTATATCGGGAGGTCTGAACGACAAATAGGAACTCGCGCTCATCACATTCCTGGCAACCGTCACAAATGCCTTGGATCCCTAGGGAGGTGATCGAGCACAATCTGAAGATTTATCCCGACGCTCGGCCTGTACACTAGAAGCCTCGGAAGCAATCAGTACAGCGACAATACTTCATATGTCAAGAAGTGAAGAAGTTGCTCGGAACTGGATTCATCCGGGAAGTATTCCACCCAAAATGGCTGGCAAACCCAGTCGTTGTACCCAAGGCCGGCGGGAAGCTTCATATGTGTATCGACTACACAACACTGAATAAGGCATTCCCAAAGGATCCATTTCCACTACCTAGAATAGATCAGATAGTGGATTCCACCTCCGGGTGTGAATTACTGTGTTTCCTAGATGCATATTCTGGGTATCATCAAATCAGAATGTCTAGGGAAGATGAAGATCATACTGCCTTCATCACAGTAGATGGGTTATATTGTTACACTGCCATGCCATTCAGTGTCAAAAACGCTGCTTCAACGTTTGTGCGAGCTATGTACAAAACGTTTGGAGATCCCATCAAAGATATAGTGGAAGTGTACGTCAATGAAATCATCGTCAAGATCAAGAACAAGGAGTCATTTCTTGACACCTTGCAAGCTATCTTCGACAAGTTGCGAATCACACGCACAAAGCTGAACCCAGACAAGTGTGTCTTCGGGATTGGCTACGGAAATCTTCATGGATTCTTGATGAACCGCCGAGGAATAGAGGCGAACCCGGCAAAGATTAAAGCTATTGAAGACATGTGGCCACCAGCTCGCATCAAGGATGTCCAGAAGCTGACTGGGTGTCTAGCTGCCCTCAGCCTTTTCATCTCAAGACTAGACGGGCACTACCCTTCTTCAAATTATTGAGGAAGTCTGGACCATTCCAATGGTATGAAGAAGCAGAAAAGGCATTCCAAGAGATGAAGCAGCTCCTCACCACTCTACCAACTTTGGTAGCTCCAAATCGTGGTGAGCCACTTCTGCTTTTCAGTTCAGGAATCCAGACCCCTCCGAGAAGGTCCGGAGCTACCTGAAGGCGAGTCTGGGTCCCAGCCCCCAGACCCGGATCCTCGACATGAGACGCCAGAGGATCAACCTCCTTCAAATGAAGGAGTTACTGTTGTTGAACAAGAAGATCCGGATCCTTCTGGGAAAGTCCGGGTCACTCCAGAAGAAGTTTCAGATTCCTCTAGCAAGAACATTGAGGTCCCCGAAAAAGGTCCGGACCCCTCCGGGAGGGTCCGGATTGATGAGGAGGAAGCTTCGGGTCCCTACGGGAGGGTCCGGACAGTCCAGCGCCCAGTATACTTCATCAGTGAAGTACTCCATGACGCCAAGACTCGGTACCGAGAGGTACATAAGCTGCTATAGGCAGTTCTTATTGCCTCTAGGAAGCTTCATCACTACTTCCAAGCTCACAAGATTTCAGTGGTAACCTCTTATCCACTGCGTGCAATATTGTATAACCGCAACTCTACTGGGAACATTGCAAAGTGGGCAGTGGAATTGGCCGAGTTTGATATTTAATTCGTCCCAAGACAAGCGATCAAGAGTCAAACATTGGCAGACATTGTGGAGGAATGGACCCCCTCTCCATCAATTTCCGGGGGCCTCAGTGAGCAGAAACTGAACCCAAGGTTCCAGTGTTCACTGAGCCTCACTGGATTCTCTACTTCGACGGCTCCGTGCAGAAGCAGGGGCCAGAGCTGGAATCCTTCTCCTCGCTCCGACCTGGAAGAAGGTCAAATACATTGTTCACCTTGGCTTCAAGGCAACCAACAACATGGCAGAGTATGAAGCATTAATCTATGGGCTAAAGGTGGCACTATCATACGCTGTCAAGCAGTTGTTCGTAAAGGGTGATTCGCAACTCGTTATAAAACAGGTCAAAGGTGAATGCTGCTGCACAACCCTCAACTAGCTGCATATTTAATTGAAGTCCAGAAGCTTAAGAAGGATTTCAAAGTCCTAGATCTTTGCCATGTACAGCGTCTCAACAACGCTGAAGCTGATGAACTCTCGACGAAAGCTTCAACCGGAGCTCCGGTTCCCGACGGAACCTTCGTCCAGAGTTTGTGAAGACCAACAGCTCATCCTGCCGAACTGAGTGAATGGATCAAGACCAGCACCTCGAAGCTGGTGGTCCCGATGGCCCTGTTACCATGGCGTCCATCAAGGGTCGTAGGTGCTGCAGGAAGCTCCGAGCAACCCAACACGCAATACTCAGAAGCTCAAGTTAGCTCCGATGCATGGATCTCGGAGATCCGGAGCTTCTTGAAAGACAACATCCTTCCTGAAGACAATGTATCTGCTGGCCGGATAGTCAGATTGGCTAAAATATACACACTTGTAGAAGGGTATCTCTACCGGCGTGGTGCCAACAGCGTCCTAATGTGGTGCATTACAAGGGAAGAAGGCCGCGAGCTCCTCGCGGAAATCCACGGAGGCGAGTCTGGGAACCACGCGTCTTCCCGCACGTTGGTCAGTAAAGCCTTTCGGCATGGTTTTAACTGGCCTACAGCACTCCAGGATGCAACCGAGCTAGTGAAGAAATGTGAAGCATGCCAGTTCCATGCGAAGCAAATTCACACACCAGCTCAACCTCTACAAATGATACCTCGGACATGGAAATTCGCTGTGTGGTATATGGATATTTTGGGACCTTTCCCAAGAGCCATCGGAGGTTACAAGTTCCTGTATGTCGCCATCGACAAGTTCACCAAGTGGCCGTAAGGAACTCTAGTTGTGACAATAAACAAGCAATTAGCTATCAATTTCTTGCAGTCCATAGTATGAAGATTTGGAGTCCCAAAAAAGATCATAACGGACAATGGGACCCAATTCACAGGTTCTGCATTCCAAGGATATTGCGAAGACCTCAGCATTCAAGTCGGCTACGCTTCTGTAGCTCACCCGGCAAGCAATGGCCAAGCTGAGAGAGCAAGTGCAGAAATCCTAAAAGGACTCAAGACACGCACATATGAGTGCCTGAAAAATATGGAGCCAACTTGATTGAAGAGCTTCCGCCCACCTTGTGGGCAAAGAGGACAACTCCAAACCGGTCCACTAGAGAGACACCCTTCTTCCCGGTGTATTGAGCTGAAGCAGTCCTTCCTCCGGAAATCACCTTGGGGTCACTCCGTGTCCGGACCTTCGACGAAGCCACGCAGGATCAGCTCCGGCGTGAAGACATTGACCTCGTTGAAGAGGGAAGGTGCCGAGCAGCTGTTCGAAATGCATGATACCGCCAAGTGCTCCAACGCTATCACCAAAGGCATGTGCATAACTGACAGCTCGAGGAAGGCGATCTGGTGGTAAGGAGAATACAAACTTGAGAAGGGTTAAACAAACTTTCCCCCAACTAGGAAGGACCCTTTCGAGTGATCAAAGTATCTAGTCCCGGATGCGTTCGCTTGGCAACCGAGGATGGGACACCGCTCTCTAATCCTTGGAACATTGAGCACCTCCGTAAGTTCTATGTTTAATATCACGAAGGTGAGTCTGTAATTACATATAATGTATGTTATAGCGTCATTGTACAGAGTCGGGTAACTCCTCCGGGAGGACAGCCGGACCTTTCCCGGAGGGTCCGCAAAGTTCAAGCAACACTTGACACAGTTCAAAACTAAAAGTGTAGCTAGTTACCCTGGGTCAAACAAGAGATGCAACACACTTAGCCTGGTTCCGTACCCTAAGAGTGTACTTGTCTCCCCTATATCCCGGACCTATAATGAAAGACATCATTATGTGAAAACAGACTCCACGTGCATTTATTTTGTAGAGGCTCATTCTTTTTTATTTTTCTCTTTCTTGTCTATAACAAAGTTGTGCAATTCTCAAGAAACTTTAGCTCGAACAATTCATGTATAATTCAAGTTGCATTGTTAATTCTTTCAGGTCTTTACATTGTTGAATGGCCTACTCGCCTGAACGCCAAGCCAATCTAGGTCTGGAGTGTGCTATCGACTTAGCCTGGTCTTGCACCCTAAGTACGCCACTCTACCTACACCCCGGCAGGCCTGAGTAAGGTGAGTCTAGAAAACGATCGGACCTGGAGAAAATAAGAAAATGCATTTGATTGTATATAGAATTGTTGTCGACCTAAAAACTTCTTTCGGGAATAGTAAGCCGCAAATGAGTTATAGATAAGAAATGGATTTTACTGTTTTTCTTGACTTCAGTGTGCAGGAAAAATAAAAATCTCATGATGATGGTTGATGATGCCGGAGCTATCAAAGCCTCAACATCCCCTAAGGTGGCCCGCTGTCGATGTTTTAAACATTGATAGTAGGCATCGCCGGAGCTATCAAGTTCTGACAAACCCAGGAGGCTGGCCGTCAACGTGAAGAAGAGATGCTAGAAGGACACCCTAATGGGGTCTGCTGTCCACGCTCTACATGCTGACAGTGGTCGCTGCCGGAGCTACTAAGCTCCAACAACCCTAGGGCCCCTGCTGTCGACGACTTCAGACCTATACTCTACAAGTTCGAAGCACTCAAGTCTTCAACAAAATGCTACATCCTTTTGGTACATGTTCGCAATCAAATTGTGCACATCTACCAGGGGGCCAAGTGAGACAAAGGTTGAAGACGAAAAATGAAATTCATAAATTTCTTGGATTTCATTCATCTGAAGACAAGAGATTACAAAATTGGAGAAAAGAAGAGAAGATACAAGTGGGAGCTACAAGGAGAAAGTTCTAAATCCTACGGAAGAACGAGGCGACCTTTTGGGCAACCTCCAACACGCTTGTCATGGCGGCATCTTACTCTCCATCGACGGGACCCTCAAGCACCGGATCTAGTGGGAAATGAGGATCCAGGCTTGTGTAGCACGTCAGCATGTATTCTGCGATGTTCTGCGCAAGGGATTTTCCTTCAGTTTCCAACTGATCCGCGATGACATCGCCCATCTTGTTGAGTTTGTTGCCAACCGAGCTCAACACCTTCAACCCATGGTCCAGCTCCGGCTCCGGATCGTCCGGATGCACGGGACTAAAGCCCAGCGGCATCAGCGCGTCATTAGATTTGCTCAAGAAGTCCCATACTTGTTGGGACTCTGCAACCCTTGAGCCTCGAATCTCTTCCAAGGACCTCTTGGCTGCCGCAAGCTCCGAACCCTCCCGGGTAAGGCGCTCGACCTCTTTGGCGTGCTGCTGAATCCTTTCAGCAACTTGCTTTTTAAGGTCACCAAGCTCCTTCTCCCAGACAGGGATCTAGTTCCGGTGGTCAACCAGGTCTTTCTCCCGGCTTCGCACCTTCTTCTCCCTGGCAGCGACTTCGTCCTCCCTTTTGGAAAGGTCCTGTCCCCGCTACCAGGCCTTCTCTTCCTCGCTCTTGCAGAGCTCCTCCAGCTTCTTGGTGCGCTCTACAAGGCTCTTGTCACCTAGAGCCAGCCTTTGTGCGAGCTCCTCCTCCCTATTCACGAGGTCATCCCTCAGCTCCAGGAATTTTTGCTCTTCATCTTCGAGCTTTTTCTCTCGCTCCTCAAGAGCCTCCCGCGCTTGACGAGGCTTTCGTGGATGATATTGAGCTTCTCCTGGTGATCATTCGCTGCTTCATTAGCAGCCACGGCTTGTTCGTGTATAGCACGGGACTGATTGTCGAGGGATCACACCATGTGTAAGACCTATGTGTGCTGAATACATTGGCATGTAGTGAATACACTTGGTTTTGATGATAAAAGTTTTGAATATCACCAAAACACCTTATTATCAAGATCTGAGCTACAGCAAGGTCCGATGGTAGGTCCGGCTTGTTTTGGCTAGCTCCGGCTACGTTAGATGCTAGGTCCGGCTTCTTGGTAAGGTCCGACTAGATTTGGTTAGCTCCAGTGAGCTTTATCTTTAGCTCCCGCATGTCTTTGTTAGCTCCGGCATGTCTTTGATAGCTCCGGCATATACTTGATAGCTCCGGCATGCTTTTGCTAAGCTCCGACGTACTTTGTGTAGCTCCGGTTTTGGGTTGACTAGTTTTGACTAGTTTTTGGTAAGCTCCGGTGCTAGGATCTACTAGTTTTGGTAAGCTCCGGCGCTAGGTTCTACTAGCTTTTGATAGCTCCGGCTCAAGCTCCGGGTTGCTCTGGCAAGGTCCAGAACTTGACTGTAGTGCTTCTGCTTTTCATTTGCAATGTTTTGTACTTGCTTTACATTGTTGGAAAGATTGCTTAGTATTCATTTGCTATGTTTTTGGTGCGTTTTGTATGATATGGATGATATCGTGTTACTATGGTTTTGCAACATGCTTATGTGAGGTTCTCACGTAAGGTGTTGTGTTCGGAACTAACTTGAGTCAAGTCGAGGACTTGGGCTCGTAAGGATTGTTTGTTTGTTCATGTGCAGGTGTTACTTGAGTTCAAGTCATGGCTGGTGACAGGATCCATTGGACTAGTCTCAGGAGGAGATGAGGTTCCAACAACCAAGTTCGGGAGGAACTGTGGTTGAGCAGGTCAGGAGGTCGCGCAGGATGATTGAATCAAGGGCGGTGCATATGAAGGTCGAAAGAAGGTGTTCGCACGTATGCATGAGGTGCATGACATGGCAATATGCTTCTAGAGACGGATTATGGAAGGAAGATCTGATCGGAAGGATCGAATCGTATCGGTTGATGACTTTGGCTGCGGCAGAGTCGGTTATGGCTCGATATGGAAAGTATCGAGTTGGTTATGTTAGGATTTCGTGTGGGTCATGAATTTGAGTTGTTTAGGAATGTGGGATACGTTCCTAAGGTGTTTAGAAGTCTTAAGATTGCATCTATCTGCTTATACAAGAGTCCTAAGCAGTTATGGAAAGTTCCGATTGTGATCGGATTAGGATTGGAGTCCTAGTTGAGATTGGGATGGCCTAAGGGCTGGTTATATAAGCAAGGGAAGGCCAAAGTTCGTGTGGATGACTTTGGGGCTGTTCCTCTTGTGTTCTATTGACTAAAATTCATAGTTTGAAGGAACTTTTGTGCCTTGTTCGTCCGACTTGTTCCAGACAAGTTTTACTCGTTGAGTTTCTGGACAGCACTACCTTTCGTCGGTGGATTTATCATAACTCGAGTTTTATAGATCCAATTGACGTGATTCTTTTTGGGTTGTCTTCACAACTTGATTTTATATCATCTGTAAAAATTTCACGGTCATTGGATTTGTAGTTTCTGAGCTACACGAATTTCTTTGCAGCATTCCAGAAACTGTTTTTCTCGGGTAGGTCAGATTGACCATAGTCTGATCTTTCGATCATAACTTGAGTTTTTCTCGACGAATTTGAGTAATTATTTTTGTGTTGTCTTCGTGACTTGATTCTCTCTGATATCTATCACTTTTGTCATGGTGAAACACGTTTTATATTAGTGTCATACACGATTTCTTTAACAGATCGTTTTTCTACCGAAGGGATTAGGGTTTTATTGTTTCCGCTGCGTAAGATTTTTAAATCTACCATTCACCCCCCCTCTGGTAGCTTTTCACGTGCTCTTCGATCCTAAAATTGGTATCAGAGCCACGGTGCTCTAATCTTTGAGATTTGCACGTGTTTTTGACTAATCATCATGGAGAAGTACTCTGTCAAACCCTGTGTGTTTGCTGGTATTGATTTTCAGGTTTGGAAGGCACGCATGGAGACTTTCATCCAGGAACAAGGCTTTGCAATATGGGAGAAGGTATACAAGCCTTACGAAGTGCCACCTAATGATCAAGTCACGGCCAGAAACCTACGGGACGTCGACAACAATAACAAAGCATGAAACTTGATCATCCAAGGACTCACTCAAAGCGACTTTGATCGTGTCGCACACCTCCAATCAGCATACGATGTTTGGAGCGCTCTCTGTGATTACCATGAAGGCTCCAACACAATCAAGGAGGTAAAACAAGATATGTTCAAATAGGAATATATGCGTTTTGAGATGCAACCAGGTGAGTCTATCGATGACCTCTTTGCTCGTTTCAATAAAATTCTCAGCAACTTACGTAGTGTCAATGTTAATTTTTCTGATGCTGAGAATGCTAGGCAACTTCTTAGTGCATTATACATGTCAATTTGGGAGATGAAAGTTATATCTATTCGTGAATCAACTGTCATAAGTTCTCTTACATTAGATGTACTTTATTCTAAACTAAAAACTCATGAAATTGACATCCTAGCACGTAAGAACCCAGACAAGTCTATTGCATTTGTCTCACAACGTGATATGACTAGCTCCGGCCAATCATCATCTTGCAATACTCTTGCTTTGTTGTCCTCGCTAACCCTGGAACAGATCGAAGAATTTCAAGAAGAGGAGTTGGCACTCATCTCTACTAGATTCTCAAAAGCATTGCAAAATGTGAGAACTAGAAGGAGAGGAAGCTCCGGACCTCAACACTGTTTTGAATGTGGTAAAACAGGACACTTTCGTACATAATGCCCTAACCTTTCAGGTCCGACCACCTGGGAAGAAAAACAAAGCAAGCTCCGGACCTCCTCTGGAAATTCCAACAAGAAAAAGAAGGGTACCATAGGACGCAAGATGATCAACAGCTTCATCACCGCGCTTCAAGAGCTCAGTTCAAGTGACATTGACTTTGAAAGTGATGAAGAAAATGATGACCTGGCCAACATATGCTTCATGGCGGACAAAGCAAGATCAAGATCAAGTCAGGAGGATGCAGAGCACAACAGTGAAGACGATGAGGTATGTTCTACCTGCAATGAAATGTGTGATGCTATTTCTCGTGCAACTATTATTGTCAAGAAAAAGGACAAAAAGCTTAGGGATAATGCTGCTAAAATTGAATCACTAGAATCTGAAATTAACCGTTTAAAAACTTTGATTCCTAGTGATGATGCATGTCCCTCATGTGACTTAATCTATGAACAATTGTCCACATTAAGAAGTGCACATTCCTCCACTCTAGACAGACTTGATGAAGAAATTAAAAAGAACAAAGAGCTTGCTGCACTTAATGATAAAAACTTGAAAGATGCTAGCTGTTCTACCATTGACTTGCATTGTTCTACTTGTGATGATCTTGATAAGAAACTACAGGATGCTATGAATGAAATTTCTATATTGAACAATGCTTTACGTTCTCATGAAGTTAAATTTTGTTCCAATTGCAAATTAAAAGGAAAAACTTCATGTGAAAATTGCCTTGATCTATCCAATAAACTTAATGACATGCATAGGACATTAGATCGGTTTTGCAATGGGAATAAGAACCTAAACTTGCTGCTGAATTCTTCCAAGTCTCGCAATAATAAAACTGGTTTAGGTTTTGATTCTCATGCTCATGCTAAGGCACATCCACCTAAAATTGTAAATTCATTAGGAAGTGGTTTGATTCAAACAGTTCCTAAACAAAAAGGAGTGGTTTTCAAATCCGCAAAAGCAGCTCCGATAGTTCCGATAGCTCCGAGAGCTCCCGGACCTTCTGTTGTTTCCTTCGGAACTTCAGCTTTTGTTTCCGGAGCTTCAGCCTTGTCTTTTGGAACTGCTGCTTTTACCCCCGGGGCTACTGGTTTTTGTGCTAAAAGAGTTAAGAATAGAAAACCTCAAACTTTGACTCATAAACCTGCTGTTTTGTCTCAGCTGTTGCGTGTTTTTCCTACTGCACGTCGTGTGACTCAGTACTGGATACCTAAATGCCTTTTGACTAACCCCAGTATTGAGTCATCGACGTATTGTGCTTCTATGTAGGTTACACGTTTGAGGAAGGAGAACATTTGGATTGTGGATTCAGGTTGCTCACGCCACATGACCGGTAACAAAGATTGGTTCTCCTCCCTCTCTTTTGTGACACGTGTAGAAAATGTTACTTTTGCCGATAATTCTTCAACTCCTATAATTGCTAAGGGTTCGGTTAATGTAAATGATCACTACACTTTGAAGGATGTGGCACTTGTCAAAAATTTGAAATACAACTTGCTTTCTGTTTCACAATTGCTAGATGAAAATCTGGAAATTATTTTCAATAAAAACTGCTGCAAAGTTGTAGGTTCAAATAGTGAGCTTATTTTTAACATGTCTCGGTTTGGAAGAGTTTTTAAAGCTAATTTTGATATGTCTTCCTCTAAGCATAGGTGTCTAGTTGATAATGATTCAAAGGACTTATATTTTTGGCATCGTAGACTTGGTCACATAGGCTTTGATCACCTAACGCGTGTTAGTGCTCTTGATCGCATACGTGGGCTGCCTAAGCTTAAAAGTGACAAAGAAATTGTGTGCTCTTCTTGTAGACATGCTAAGATGGTTGCAGGTTCACATACTCCTCTCACAATGATCATGACAACTGAACCATGTCAAATTTTGCACCTTGACACCGTAGGACCTTCACCTGTTCAATCCTTCGGAGGTAAATGGTATGCTCTTGTTATTGTTGATGATTATTCTAGATATTCTTGGGTGTATTTTATGGTGTCTAAGAATGAAGTTTTTAGTCACTTTAGAACTTTATTTCTTAGATTATCAATTGATCACCCAGGATCATTAAAAGCAATTAGAAGTGATAATGGAACTGAATTTAAAAATCAATCTTTTGATCACTTTTGTGCTGAAAATAGAATAGATCATCAATTTTCTTCACCATATGTACCTCAACAAAATGGTGTTGTAGAAAGAAAGAACAAAACCTTAGTTGAGATGGCAAGGACTATGCTGGATGAATATCAAACTCCTAGGAAATTTTGGGCTGATGCGTTAGCAACCGCTTGTTATGTCTCAAATCGTGTTTTCTTGCGTGCTAAGCTAGGTAAAACACCATATGAGCTCCGGTTTGGACATAGGCCCAGTGTTACACACTTTCGGGTCTTTGGTTGCAAATGCTTTGTTAAGAAACATGGTAATCTTGATAAATTTGAACCTAGATCCATTGATGGCATGTTTCTTGGTTATCCATCTCATACTAGAGGCTACCGTGTGCTTTTACTTGACACTAACAAAATTGTGGAGACTTGTGAAGTGTCTTTTGATGAAGCTAGCCCAGGTACTAGCTCCGGTGTTGCAGGATCAGATCCGTATCCTCAGGGGGAGGGTATTTTCGAAGATGAAGAAGAGCCGGTGATACTGCCTGGTAGTTCTGAAGCTGACACGTGTCCAGCTCCGAACATTGAACAAGCTCCGGCTATCACCTCTGCTGGTCCTGATCGTCGAGAAGTCACAAGCTCATCAATCTACGATGAACCTAGTGAAGAAGAAGCTTGTGAGACATCTGTTCTCCTACGGCTTTATAAAGATCATCCCCCACAACAAATGATTGGAAGCTTGCACGAACGAGTCACACGGTCCAGGTTTTGCGATCCAAACTCTCATGCTCATTCTGCTTTTGTTGCTTCTTTTGAACCCAAAGATATATCACACGCACTCACTAATGAATCTTGGATTATTGCCATGCAAGAAGAGTTAGAATATTTTGAAAGAAATAATGTTTCGAAACTTGTACCTCCACCTCAAGGTCACACTTTAATTGGAACTGAATGGATATATAAAAATAAACAAAGTGAGGATGGGTTTATGGTTAGGAATAAGGCTAGGTTGGTTGCTCAAGGTTTCACTCAAGTTGAAGGTCTAGATTTTGATGAAACTTTTGCTCCTGTCGCTAGATTAGAAGCCATAAGAATTTTGTTAGCTTTTGCAGCATCTAAAGGTTTTAAGCTATATCAAATGGATGTTAAAAGTGCTTTTCTTAATGGCTACGTATATGAGGAGGTTTATGTCAAACAATCACCGGGTTTTGAAAAATCCAGATTTTCCTAATCATGTTTACAAACTGTCCAAAGCCTTATATGGTCTCAAACAAGCCCCTAGAGCGTGGTATGATAGGTTAAAGACATTCTTACTTGAAAAGGGGTTTACCATGGGCAAGGTTGATAAAACTCTTTTTGTGCTTAAGCATGGCAATGACTCATTATTCGTTCAAGTGTATGTGGATGATATTATCTTTGGTTGTGCTTCTCATGATCTTGTGTCCAAGTTTTCAGCAATAATGAGTTCCGAATTTGAAATGAGTATGATGGGTGAACTCACTTACTTTTTGGGGCTGCAAATCAAGCAAACCAAGGAGGGTACCTTTGTGCATCAAATGAAGTATACCAAAGACCTCCTAAGGCGCTTCAACATGGACAAAAGCAAGCCTCTTCGGACACCAATGGGAACAGCAACAACACTTGAACTTGATGAAGATGGTGAACCCGTGGATCAAAAAGAATATAGAAGCATGATTGGATCACTTTTGTACCTCACGACATCAAGACCGGACATACAATTCAGCGTATGTCTTTGTGCACGGTTTCAAGCTTCCCCACGTGTTTCACATCGTCAAGCCGTCAAAAGGATTCTCAGGTACTTACATGGAACTCAAGAATTTGGCATTTTTCTTCCTTCTTCCTCAACCGTTACTTTGAATGCTTTTTCGGATGCTGATTTTGGGGGTTGTAGGATTGATAGGAAAAGTACTTCCGGTGCTTGTCATTTTCTTGGTAATTCTCTTGTTGCTTGGTCCTCTAGAAAACAAAATTCATTTGCACAATCCACAGCCGAATCTGAATATGTAGCTGCTGCTAGTGCTTGCTCTCAAATTCTTTGGATTGTTCTAACACTTAAGGACTATGGGGTTGATCTAGATAGTGTTCCACTATTCTGTGATAACACTAGTGCCATTTGCATTGCTAAAAACCCCGTGCAACATTCTAGAACTAAGCACATTGACATTAGGTATCACTTTCTCCGAGATAATGTTGAAAAAGGAAACATTGTGCTTCACCATGTAGATACCGAACAACAATTGGCTGACATTTTTACAAAACCTTTGGATTTCACTCGTTTTTGTTACATTCGTAGTGAAATAGGGGTTATGCATCCTCATGGCTTAAATTGAGGGGGAGTTTTTGAAACTTGGGAAGTCTATGTGTGAATCTGAAATTAAAATAATATGAGCATAGTATTTCATAGATATATGACTCTGTGATTCCTTTTACATACTGAAAGTTCTTACTACATTACTCGTGTTATACATTTTGTAGTTTTTGCCATGCCTAGTAATTGAAATAATTACTTACACTAAATCTGGTCATGGTCAAACTTTCTTGCTGTTTTGAACTTGTTGCATGCTCACAAATGCTTTTAACCATAGAGAATTAATCAAGTAATCAACTCACATGTTGAGTTTTTATGAACAAATATAAATTGAGAAAAGATCAAGAGAATATGCATGCATCACACTTCTTCTTTTGAGATGGCTTTTCATTGCACTTAGATATGAACTTGGAAGATGTTGTGTATGACTAAAACCATGTCCTTAAGTTTCTGATTGTCAAATGACATAGGCTTGGCTTGGTTGGTTAGAATAAGGCAGATGTGCATATAATCTCTTGCAAATATCACATGATCTAAATTTATGTTTTAAAAAAAAATGCAGCAACTAGTGTCATGCTTTCAGGTTTTTAAATAGTTAAGTTTGTGAGATCATGACTTGCTTAAATCGAAAAATTACATTTCATCTCTAGCATGGCTTACACTACTTTATGTATTTCATTGATGTGATAATGTAAGGTACTTGATAGTATGACTTGGATGAGCTTTATTTATATGTATATGTTATAATATGCTCATAACAACTAAAGTTGGAGAGAGAATATGACTTGCTGAATACATTGTCAAAGGGGGAGAGATAAGCATGAAAAGAAAGAGAATATGTGCATAAGGAAAGATAATAAAGGGGGAGAGATTTTCATTTCCTTCTCATTTTACTTTTGATTTACAAAGGGGGAGAAATTGTTTTCAAAACTTTTATGTGAATAAGCCAATGTTCGGATTTTAGAAGGTGTTGCCAATGCATTCATCAAAGGGTAGATTGTAAGATCTATGTGTGCTGAATACATTGGCTTGTAGTGAATACACTTGGTTTTGATGATAAAAGTTTTGAATATCACCAAAACACCGGCATTTCTTTGTTAGCTCCAGTGAGCTTTATCTTTAGCTCTGACATGTCTTTGTTAGCTCCGGCATGTCTTTGATAGCTCCGGCATATACTTGATAGCTCCGGCATGCTTTTCCTAAGCTCCGACGTACTTTTCTAGCTCTGGTTTTGGGTTGACTAGTTTTGACTAGTTTTTGGTAAGCTCCGGTGCTAGGATCTACTAATTTTGGTAAGCTCCGGCGCTAGGTTCTAATAGATTTTGATAGCTCCGGCTCAAGCTCCAGGTTGCTCTGGCAAGGTTCGGAACTTGACTGCAGTGCTTCTACTTTTCATTTGCAATGTTTTGTACTTGCTTTACATTGTTGGAAAGATTGCTTATTATTCATTTGCTAAGTTTTTGGTGTGTTTTGGATGATATGGATGATATCGTGTTACTATGGTTTTGCAACATGCTTAGGTGAGGTTCTCACGTAAGGTGTTGTGTTCGGAACTAACTTGAGTCAAGTCGAGGACTTGGGCTCGTAAGGATTGTTTGTTTGTTCATGTGCAGGTGTTGCTTGAGTTCAAGTCATGGCTGGTGACAGGATCCATTGGACTAGTCTCAGGAGGAGATGAGGTTCCAACAACCAAGTTCGGGAGGAACTGTGGTTGAGCGGGTCAGGAGGTTGCGCATGATGATTGAATCAAGGGCAGTGCATATGAAGGTCGAAGGAAGGTGTTCACACGTATGCATGAGATGCATGACGTGGCAATATGCTTCTAGAGACCGATTATGGAAGGAAGATCTGATCGGAAGGATCGGATCGTATCGGTTGATGACTTTGGCTGCGGCAGAGTCGGTTATGGCTCGGTATGGAAAGTATCGAGTTGGTTATGTTAGGATTTCGTGTAGGTCACGAATTTGAGTTGTTTAGGAATGTGGGATACGTTCCTAAGGTGTTTGGAAGTCTTAAGATTGCTTCTATCTGCATATAGAAGAGTCCTAAGCAGTTATGGAAAGTTCCGATTGTGATCGGATTAGGATTGGAGTCCTAGTTGAGATTGGGATGGCCTAAGGGCTGGTTATATAAGCAAGGGAAGGCCAAAGTTCGTGTAGATGACTTTGGGGCTGTTCCTCTTGTGTTCTATTGAATAAAATTCGTAGTTTGAAGGAACTTTTGTGCCTTGTTCGTCCGACTTGTTCCAGACAAGTTTTACTCGTCGAGTTTCTGGACAGTACTACCTTTCGTCGGTGGTTTTATCATAACTCGAGTTTTATAGATCCAATTGACGTGATTCTTTTTGGGTTGTCTTCACAACTTGATTTTCTATCACATGTCAAAATTTCACGGTCATTGGATTTGTAGTTTCTGAGCTACACGAGTTTCTTTGCAGCATTCCAGAAACTGTTTTTCTCGGGTAGGTCAGATTGACCATAGTCTGATCTTTCGATCATAACTTGAGTTTTTCTCGACGAATTTGAGTAATTCTTTTTGTGTTGTCTTCGTGACTTGATTATCTCTGATATCTATCACTTTTGTCATGGTGAAACACGTTTTATATTAGTCTCATACACGATTTCTTTAACAGATCGTTTTTCTACCGAAGGGATTAGGGTTTTATTGTTTCCGCTGCGTAAGATTTTTAAATCTACCATTCACCCCCCCCCCCCCTCTGGTAGCTTTTCACGTGCTCTTCGATCCTACACCATGCTTTCCCTCTCATCCAGCAACTGGCCCCAGTACTCCATCCGGGCCTTCTCCCTCTTGACCCACTCCTTGTCGTCGACTAGCCTTGTTTGCGCCAGCTTGGTCTCGAATTGGAGCCGGTTGTGCCACCTCCTAAGGGTTTGGCGCTCCTTCTCGAGGGCCTTGCTGTCATGATAAAAGGCAAGCTAGACCTTACGAAGGCTCGAGCAGGCGTTGTCGATGGATAACGACAGAGGGATCAGCTTCGGACCTGTCGGGGTCCGCTCCGCTGGTTCCACCGGGTTCTCCATAATAAAAATGTGGTCCCACTCTATAAGAGTGGTCCCCTGAGCTTCTGCCGCACTAGAGCCGCCCTCCAGGAGTGCCTAAGTCATCGCCGGGGATGGTCCAACAACGGGAGCTTCTACCTCCGGAGTCAGCTCTAAAGGTCCCGCCGCCAGTTCATTAGCAAGTGGCCCCTCAGGCAGAGGATCAGCCGCTTCATCTTGGCACCCTGGCTTAGGCACGAGTACCTCCGAAACTACCACCTCCGGGGTAGTCATTAAAGACTCGGCCGGAGCTGAGGCCACGTCCGGCTCCAGCGCTGGTGTCTCCTCCACTGCCGGTTCAGGCGCCGGTGCTTCGACCTCCACCAGTTCGGGTGCTGGCACCTCCACGAGAACCTGCTCAGGTGCCGTAACTTCATGAACCACTGGCTCTGCCGCAGAGGCTTCAATAGCATCCATCCCTAAGGCCAGAACTACAGCTACCTCCGGCTCTGAGGCCGGAGCATCCATCATCGCAGCATCCAAAACCGGAGCTTCAGCCTTCGGAGCTGGTGCCGCTGGAACGTCTTCATCCCCATGGTCCGGCGCTACCATGGGAGCTTCGGGAGATGAGTCGAGGTCTAGAACCTCGACAGCTGGCGCTGGAGCAGCCGAGACCTCAGCCACCACCTGGGGCGGCGCTGGAATAGGAGTCAGAGCCTCGCCTGTACAACATCAGCTGCTGTCACAGGAACCGGAGCTTCAGCCCCTTTTTTGGAGACCCTGTGGATGAGGGACAAAGAAACTCAAAATATGGTTACAGAAAAACAATCAACTGAGGTAAAAAAAAGTAAAGTTACCTTGGGAGGCTTCCGCACCAGCTAGTGCGGAACCTCTTCGCCGGACGCTTAGAGCCCGACCCAGTCGCAACTGGGGTAGTAGCTCCGGAAGGCTCTTCGTAGCTTACTATCGCCGTTAGCGATGTCTTGGTTGGGGCCTTCCTCGATTGGCATGGACCCTCGGACCTAGAGCCCTTAGCTGGCCCCAGCGCCAGAGTCACCTGGGCGTAGCTGACATTCCGGGTAGACGCCGATGTTTGAGTTGTCATCGCCGTCGAAGACCTCCCCCACCGGGGAGAAGGAGCTGTTGTGGAAGGAGTAGGTCTGACAGGCCTCCCGTCAGAGTGCTTCAACTTCCTCTTTCGGCTAGAGGGCTCCGCCAACTCTTTGCCCTTGCCTATGACTTCAACTCTTGGTCTCAGGGCGGAAGCAGGGCCACCTTCGGAAGCTCTAGGATTCACCAATCTGGTGGTCGGACGCCTCTCTACCTCACCGAGGTCGTCAAGCACCGGCATCTTCTGCCGGAGCTCCCTGCTGAACTCTGCCTCCATGTTCAAAGGGAGGAAAGCCGCTGGTGGAGTTAAGTTGTCCCCCTCGACGTCGATGCCATGCTGGAACTTCTTGATATGAAGCTCCAAAGCAGCGCCCTCCAAATTGGACTTTAGACCGGTTTCAATCGGATCATCGTCCATCACGCTATTGAGGGCCCAGTCGAGCTTCTCCCTCTTCTTCAGCGGAGCCCACCTGTTGACTAGGAAGTTGCAGAAGACCGTCTGGGGGGTCACCCCTCCTTCCACACATTGGCGAATCCTGGTCAAGGCAGGGTTGAAGGCCTCTGAAAGCACCAGAACCTCACTCCAGGTGTCAGTGTCAACACCTTTAGGCAGCTCCAGCTTCTCGTGCTCCTCTGCCGTGATGATAATCCAATCCTTGTTCCAGTCGTCCCACTTGCCGGAAGGGAACGACCTCAAGTACTTATAGGGGCATTTCTTGCACATCACAAAGTAGTAGAAGCCAAGATACTCGGAACTCTTGTCGGTAATGTGGATGGTGAAGAAGGTATGAAAAAGCTCGACGCAGGGGGAATACTGACCAACATCTCGCAGAAGTGGACAAATGTTGACACAAGAAGAATGGAGTGGGGGCCAAGGTGGTACAACTGCATACCATAGAAGTCTAACAGCATCAAGAGAAAAGTTGAGAAAGGTGGGATCAGTCCCACTATGGCGTACACAGAAAGGTACACCATGTCGCCTCCGCGCTTCTTCTTGAATGGGAGCTCGCCGGCGCGGACCAGGTGGTTAAAGGAGTCACTGGACCACCCCATGTAGGTCCGGACTTTCTTCAAATCGTCATCGGTTGTGAGATGGCTCTTGCGGAGACCCAACTCCATCGCAACACGGCGGGGCGAGAGAGAAAAAGCAAACAAAAGTTTGGAGGATTTGAGCGCAAGTTCAAATGAATGCGTAAGGAATCCCCAAACCACGCGTGCTTTCCCTCTTAAGTAAGCCCCCGCAACGCTTGGATGGAAACCGAAAAAAGACCAGAGATACATTTCAAAAATTACATCCTGCCAATGACAAAGGGGCCCAGGGCCACCCAAACAATCAAGTCGAGGTCCTTACCCTAGGCGAACAGTTGTCATGATGAGAGGCGGGAAACCCGAGGGCGGTGGCCTGACAGGGCGTGCGGAACCGATACGATTTTCGGGGAACCGACGACCTTCAATTGCGTGAGATCCGCATGCGCAGATGTCACCTGCCACATCCTGGAGATGCCACACAGCGATGGTTTAACTACGAACCACCACCTCAACACCACATCCAAAAACCCTTGATGACACAGCGCAGAAATCAAAAGATGGACCCCCTCTGGCAGAATGACTTAATCCAAAAGGTCTCTACCATAGGTGGGCCCAGGGTCCACTTCCGGTACCCTGCGTGCCGGATACCCCTTGGAACTGCAAAGAGTGCAAAGGAACTCCACCTATGTGAGTCAAGACCTCCGAAGGCCCCACGTGTCACTCGTAATCGGACCTGCATCCCTCCTATGGTTAGTCCCAGTGCCGCCACGTGTATCATAAAATTGGAGCTACAATCCCTACATGGGAATGCTCCGGCTAGATACCTGTGTGGCACCCCCAGACCTTACCCCCGACACGTGTACAATGGCACTGGACCTACTCGTCCAAGACGGTAAGCTCCAGAGCTGCCACGTGTCCAACCGTCGGACCTTCAACCTCAACAGGCAGATTGGTGGACCTTCAACAGCTCGGACCTTCAAGGGACATTAAAGACTTCAAGACGTGATTGTGTGTCATTAATGCTATCTTAATGACACATGATTGGATGACCCTTAATACCAGTAATGCCACCATTAAAGGGTGTTATCACGCTATTAAGGGGAATTAAACACATTAATTGTGTATTAGGCATCAGTAACCGCCAGGGCCACATGTCGGGTCAGGCTAATGATGTAACGACCAGCCCTTGTACTATAAAAGGACTGGCCGAGCGATACGTAGGGGACTCTTCCAGACTGGCTTGGGACTCTAGACGCTGACTCAGGCGCTAGAGACTTTTTTGGCCTCTCTCTGGCTCACGCTCTCATACACCCAATACAACAACAACAACACACTCGTGGAGTAGGGTATTACGCTCAGGCGTCCCGAACCACGTAAATCCTCGTGTCAAGTCACCATCTTGCTCTGAATCTCCGCGCGCCGCAACCAAACTAAGAAACTCCGCGGACTGTCAACGGTAGTACTGGGAGAATTGCTGGAACCAGACTCCGACAACCTCCCGATCAACTCAACCACAATTCCTCCTGAACATGGTTGTTGAACCACATCTTCTCCCTAAGACTGGTTCAATGGATCATGTTACCTGCCATGTCTTTAACACAAGCCCTGCACATGAATAAATAACCAATTTATTCGTGCACAAGTCCTCCATTTGACTCATGTTAGACCGATAACGACAACACCTTTATGAGCACCTCACATAAGCATGTTGCAAACATAGCAAGATAAAATCCACCATGATCATGAGGTCCAATAGTTCCGGCGAGCTGTACCCATTCCATCCTCGTCGATCATCTTCATCATTGTAGGCACTTATGGTGACAACCTCCACTCTCTGGCATCGAAGGCTAGGACATCCAGGACAAAGAAGCTTAGGAAACATTTTATCTCAGTTCTCTGTTCCAGACACAAATAAAATATCACATGTTTGTGATGCTTGTCAAAAAGGACACCATGTGCGGCTGCCTTTTCCAACTTCATATTCTGTAACCTATTTTCCATTTCAACTAATGCATTGCGATATTTGGACATCGCCCATTGAAAGTGTCACTGGATTCAAGTATTATCTAGTTCTACTAGATGATTACACATGCTACGTATGGACATTCCCATTAAGAAATAAATCCGATGCATCCTCTGTCATACAAAACTTCCACGCATATGTCCTCAACAAGTTCAGATCAAGCATCCAATGTTTTCAATGTGATAATGGAAAAGAGTTTGATAACACCACTCTTCATTCCTTTTTCACTAAACATGGGATTTCCTTCTGATTCTCATGTCCATATTCCTCTGCACAAAATGGGAAGGCTGAGCGTTCTTTATGTACAATTAACGATGTCCTCCGAACCTTGCTTTTTCCGGCACATCTACCGCCCAAGTTCTTGGTCGAGTCACTACTCACAGCCACATATCTTCTTAACAGACGTCCTTCCAAACCTCTGAATTTTCAGACCCCATATCAAGCCTTGTTCGGTAAACAGCCAGAGTACTCTCACTTAATAGTCTTTGGTTGTTTGTGTTATCCAAATACTGCCTCTTTAGCTCGCCACAAGCTTGATACTAGGTCCACGACATGTCTTTTCCTAGGATATCCAGCTGAACATAAGGGATACAAATGCATGGACTTATCTACACGCCGGATCATTATCTCACGACATGTCATTTTTGATGAATTCTGTTTTCCCTATGCTGCTACAAAGGAACATCCCACTGTCAAAACACCTACACATTCAGACATACCGCATATAGCCTCTGTACCTGGTCCACCTGTACCTATACAACTTTCACCTACACCCTCTCCATCAGTATCAGGTGCACATCCTAATTCAGCTACACCTATGAACAAAACTCCAACACGTAGCTCTCTGTTTTCTTCTCCATCGGCACATGGCAGTTTCAACACATCAGCTCCTAGCACTCAGACACCCAGTACATCACCATCGCCCAGTCCATCGCCACAGCAAGTTATTCCTGAACACCACATGATCACAAGAGCCAAGGCTAGAATATTTCAACCACGCAATATTATGAACCTTCTAGTGAAACCATCTCCCCTATTCCTTCCAATTATCGGTCAGCTCTTAATGATCCCAACTGGAACCGTGCTATGCTTCAGGAATATAATGCATTGATGTCAAACAATATTTGGTCTCTTGTGTCTAAACCTGCAGGTGCTAATGTTGTCACTGGTAAATGGATTCTTCGTCATAAATTCAATCCAGATGGCACACTGAATCGCTACAAAGCACGTTGGGTTGTCAGAGGCTTCACACAAGAAGAAGGTATTGATTTTCATGGGACTTTTTGTCCTGTTATCAAACCGGCAACTATACGAACAGTGTTGAGTATTGCTACATCATCTTCTTGGTTTATACATCAATTAGATGTAAAGAATGCATTCCTCAATGGTGACTTGTCTGAGAACGTATATTGTGCTCAGCCATCTGGGTTTATTGACTCTGCTCGTCCGTCCCATGTCTGCAAACTCAACAAGTCATTGTATGGGTTAAAACAGGCACCACATACTTGGTTTCTTCGTTTTCAGAGATTAATACTATCAATTGGATTTCATTCGGCTAAGTCTGACAACTCTTTATTCATTCTGCACACGAAGACTGAAACTGCATATTTGCTGTTATACGTCGATGATATTATCTTGACAGCCGACTCAAGCTTTCTTCTGCCATCTGTCATTCAGAAGCTTTGCAAGGAATTTGCAATGACGGACCTTGGACCATTGAAACACTTTCTTGGTATTCAGGTAAAACATTCAGACTCTGGTATTTTCCTAAGCCAAGAACAATATGCTCTGGATATTCTTGAGCGCGCACACATGAGCCACTGCAACCCTGTGAGCACCCCAGTTGACAACAAGTCCAAACTTTCAGCGTCAGAAGGTGAGCTGCTGCAGAATGCAACTGAATTCAGAAGCCTTGCCGGTGCTCTCCAATATCTAACAATCACTCGTCCGGACATAACGTATGCGGTACAACAAGTGTGTCTCTTCATGCACTGTCCTAGGGAGCCCCATCTACAACTTCTCAAACGCATTCTACGGTATATTCGTGGGACAGTCAAGCATGGCCTTCAGTTTCTTAAATCATCAGACACCACTTTGACAGCTTATTCAGACTCGGACTGGGCTGGTTGCCCAGATACCAGACGTTCTACCTCCGGATTCTGCATTTTCTATGGGGACAATCTCATATCATGGTCCTCTAAACGACAGTCTACCGTTTCACGATCCAGCGCAGAGGCTGAGTACAGAGGTGTCGCAAATGCAGTGTCCGAAGCGACTTGGTTGCGCCAACTTCTGAATGTACTTCATCAACCGGTGGCCAAAACAACAGTCGTGCTCTGCGACAATGTCAGCGCAATGTATATGTCCAACAATCCCGTTCAGCATCAGAGAACCAAGCACATAGACATTGATCTTCACTTTCTTCGAGACAAAGTATCCATTGGTGAAGTCAAAGTCCTCCACGTTCCTTCATCTCTTCAGTATGCCGATATATTCACAAAAGGACTTCCTTCACTACTGTTCTACGACTTCAAGAACAACGTGCACATCTGGGATCGTCCAAGCTGAGGGGGGCTACTGGAGAATAATCCTGGTCAGTTACGTAGGATAGAATTTGTTAGGCATGCCGTAACTCTCTCATACATGTTGCCATCTCTCCTGTACACGTTAGCACTACTTCCTACGATATAGGATCTGTAACCTCCTCTGCAACATCATGTAACGTGTCTATTTAATGGCCACTGATCAATGGAATACGAGTGTGCTTGTGCCTCATCTTTCATCTCGCAGCCATGACAAATAGTAGGGTTGTATCTAGAGCATGTGATGCACATGGTCACGAAACTAACTACTATAGGATTATTCAAAACATTGTGAAGTTCAAATATGGTCGTTACTATGAATGAGTATTTTGTCTCCTACATGTCGACATGGAAACAACAGATGTAGTGCATTACAAAGAGTTCAAGTATTCATAAGAATAATTTAGAGAAGAACTATACAGAACAGTTTGGAAACAATTTAGAAATACTTTTCTAAGCTTGGACTGTTGTCTTCACTATGCCACCGCTACCGCCGCCTCCACCGCTACAGATTCCTCAACCGCTACAGATGCCTCCACCGCCTCGTCCCTTTGGAACACAGATATATTTGTACTATTTTATTTTTGTAAACTGATAGTATACTTTGCCCACTTCTGATTCAGAATTGATATAACATGTATCATTATTGATCAACAGGGATCATCATCGAGGCCACAACAATTCAGAGTTCTGGTACAAACTTGCACACTCCGTCTCCAGGAGGATAGGATGATGGAGACAAAAACGTCGAACAGTTTTTCGTTCCTGGCGGTTTCAACTAGTACGGTGTAAGTGTCCATTTTTATATCTGTTTTGCTGCCTGTAGCATACTTCAACTAACCTTTGTCATTATCGACATGAACATGAAAAAATCTCAAAGTTTAGCAAACAAGTTACAAGTGGATATTACTGCATATAAAAAAGATCTCGTTGTGTCAGTTTTTAACAATGAAAAACTATGTGTGAATATGCATGTTTTGATGCTAGTTTCAGGGTTAGGATTTTCATTGGACTTTTGTTCCTTTGGAGCCTATTTGCAGCTGTTACATATGTGCTACATTTTGGTGCTGCGGGAAAGTTTGGTGGTGGCATTGCAGCTCTATAATAGCACTTCAAATCCTTTTATCTGGTATAGTTGTCATTTATCTCGATGCTGTACTAAAAAGGATATGGACTGGTAGCTTGCATATATTTGTTATCTGCTGCCAATATTTGGTAAGGACTTGAAACTAGAGCATTACAATTGAACTTATGCATGTGTTGACGATAGCTACTTGCTATTTTTATTTTAAACTAATGCATAACGATAGCTGCTTGAATAACTTAACAAAGGCTGTATGGACGTATGCTGTCAATGCCCTCTCTTCAAATTATCAGTATGGACATATACTGACATGCATCTCTATTTTGTTGTCTATGGACATATATCTGTCAATACAAGCTGTCTACTCATTACAGGTAACAAGATGACTAACGACGGTCAGAAATCATCCTTAATAAGCTACTTACCATCGCAAATAACTTATTTACGACGTCAAATGCTTATTTATGAAGGTTTCTGACTGTCACTAGGTATTGATCGTAAATAAGCTTATTTACGATGATCACCATCGTAAATTAGCTAATTTACTACCGCTTCTTCTTGCTATCATAAATAAGTGGGTCTGTGCCACGTGGAGGCTGAGGCTCATTATTTACGACGGTTGGGCCTGACCATCATAAGTACTAATGGCTTATTTACGACAGCCAGTAGGTGGGCTATCGTAAATAAGGGAATCATTAAAAAATAGATAAATGATAAGCTAGCTTCGAGGTCAGCCCTGACTCGAAGATCAACGACAGGCAAACATATATCACATGCAAACATTTAGTATTATTCACACAATAATATTCACATCACATCAATTCACTATCACTACAAAAGAAAGGTTGATCCGAGACGTTCCCAAACAAAGAAGGGAGACCAACAAATTGTGCATCTCCATCGCCGTGTCTCACATTACGATGTCATCAGAGGCGGGCGGCAAGCGCATCGCCGATCAGTCGAAGTGCGAGACATGATCAAAGGTAGTGTGTCTCCTTTCAGTCATAACAGACGATCTTTACGGTGTTATTGGAGACATGATTCATGCGCGTCGCCCATCAACATACATGCGAGACAAGCACTAACATAGTGCATCGTAGATTTATTGACTGATCCGAGATGTGCTTTATTGCAGCGCATCGCAGATTTGTTTACTGATCTGAGAATAGCTTTAAGGAAGCTTGTCTCCTTTATTTAGGTAATCCGAGATGATCTCTGCTACAGCCCGTCGCGGATTCATTACAAACAGGGTCTCCTATTAGGTGTCCCCTATCCTTGATTATCCTGGTTGCTGGCTGCATCCTAGAGGTAGCCAGGATTTGGCAGCCGTATTGCTAGTGTCAGCAACAAACACATACATGAACATATGTATAGCAAAAAAGATCACACCTTAAATTATATTGACTAATCAAATATTAACAAAATGTCAATCGTGGTTATCAAGTATACTAATTACACAACAAAGAATGCACCCCTGTTCATCCTGATTACAAAATAACTAATTACACACATCATAACTATTATTATCTAATCTTGTATACTGTAATGAAAATTCTCCTGATCAATGACTTCATTAACGATGAGCCTTCATAGCATGTAATGCTCCGACTGAGACATCTTCAAATTCAATAAATCATTGAAATCAAATAAAACATTATCAAATTGCAGTCACATTCGATTAAACAGACACATAAGAGAGCAAATATATGAAGGCTTAGGAACAAATTGTATACAATTGTAATAAAGACATGAAATTTTAGTGAATAGAGAATCAAGCTTACTTGTAGCACAAGCAGCAGTTGGTTGGCATCTGCAAAGCATCAGCAGAGAATATGTTCTCATCATAAAGGACATGGTAGTGAGCTGGTGTGCTTGTCCCCTGAAAAACAAACAATTTACATTTCACTGATGCATTAACAACCTGATATCAAAATCCCGTGAGAGAAACACCAATTATCGCATAGGTACCTTGATTCTGGCATGGCTGCAGAGGTAGAAATCAAAGTCACTGGGTTGGCAAATGCTAGTGTCAACCACAGTTCCTGAAGTGTCAGGGCTTTGTGAATCATAATTCATTATATCCAACATTACTTCTGCATTGGACATAAACAAGGAAGATGAATGTATACCATAATGAAAATTCTCCCTCTGGATCAATGACTTCATTAACGATGAGCCTTCTTTGGACATCCTCAAATTCAATAAAATTACTAAAATGCACGCTCTGAGGGCAGAGTCGAGGCGGCGGCGTGTTCTGGTGATAGGGGACGAGGCGACGGCATGCTCCAAGAGGAGTTGGCGGAGGTGCCGAAGCAGCGGTTCCTCAACTCTCTAATGACAGTAGCCCGACATGCTCTGGGGACCGATTATCGAGCTCGGGGTCGAGGCGGAGGCGTTCTCTGGAGACAGAGGACGAGGTGACGTGCTCCAGCGTGCTCAACTCTCTAATGACGAAGGTCGGAGTCAACGGTGGGGTCGGGGTCGACGGTGGCAGCGCGACAATGACAAAGCATGGGTTGAGGAAGATGGACGGTGGTGGCGTGCTCAGGAGCTGCGGTTTCTAGGTCAAGAGAGCGCACACAAGCTAAAAAAAATTTGCCAAGTGTTGGGAGAGAGCGTGCGAGAGATGAAAATAGCAAAACTCAGAGACGGGCCTCTATAACACCCGTCTATCATTTCAGCGTCTTACTTTGGTCAAGATGGCGCGAGTAAGTTTTGCGCGAATATTTTTGATAGGAGCGCGCGAGAGCTAAAAATAGGTCAAAATTGGAGACGGACATGTATAACATGTGTCTCGCGTTATTTTGTGGCCCAACGGGCACGCTGTATGCCAAAGATGCACCACTGTGTGTTGAAGCCAGGAACAACATCTTTGGCATACGGGCATGTCAAACTGGCAACTATGCGCAGTGCGTTATATGATCGTTGCAATGCGATCAACTTTTCGTGGTGGGACAGAAGATCTTCGGCATGAATCGGAGACGAGCCCATGTAAGGCGCGTCTCGCATTATTTTGTGACCGAACGGGCACGCCATATGCAAAAGATGTTGTTCGCGGGGTGCAACACCATCTTTTGCATGCGGGCATGTTCAACTGGCAACTGTGTAAAATGCCTTATATGATCTTTGCAACACGCATAGATTTCCGAGGTGGGACAAAAGATCTTCGGCATGAATTGGAGACATAATCAGGTAAGGTGCGTCTCGCATTGTTTTGTGGTGAACGGACACCCCGTATGCCAAAGATGTGCCACAGTGTGCTGAAGCCAGGAACAACATCTTTTGGCATCTGGGCATGTCCCACTAGAAGTTGTGCGAAATGCCTTATATGATCGTTGTAACGCACACAACCATCCGAGGTGGGACAAAAGATCTTCGGCACGAATCGGAAACGTGCCCGAGTAAGGGACAAAAGATCTCAGGAATCAGAGATGCACCTTTTTAAAGTGCATGTGCTCGTCTCCCTATTGCCACTCGCATGACATCGTGAGCATCCATTGCCACTCGAACAACATCGTAAGCGTTTGTTGCGGGGATAAACAAATGCAATGACATTGTAAATCAGAGATAATTTGCAACTCAATGAATTTCATAGTTCAAACACATTTCGTGCCCTCTAAACTAATTTTGATTCTAAACATATTCCTATGAAGCTCCCATCGATGAATCTAAACTATATTGTCCAGCTTGATCCCGAACACGTCTCTTATATTCCCATGGACCCTGAAAAGATTAACATTCTTTAAATTAACAAATGTCAAATGAGGAATGAATAACCTACGTTGGTCACTAACACAAAGTTACTAACCTTGATAAGTAGATTATAAAAATCATTATCAGCATCGGTCGCATTTGTTTTATGAAGCAAACGCTGAACTTCAAGTATTATAGTTTTGATTGTCAAACCAATCCACCACCCCTACGAAATATCAATTTAAGCAACATAAGAAACCAGTTCAAACAAGTTCACCAAAAATTACTAATTACTTGAGCAAAATAAGTCTATTTTATAGTCTCTTGATAATGAATCCCAAGGAAGAGTGCTCCTGAGCGATGGACATTTGGGTAGAAGAAACCACGTGGAAAGGCGCATCTTAAAGGCAACAATGGATAGTCCTTTGAGAAGGAGATTGTCATAGGGTAGTAAACACCTTCCCAGTCAGTCTACATAGGAAATTCATTTATAGGAGGATGATGGTTATACTCATATGATTGTGCCTGTTCTTCATGACTTACCCCTTCTTTACCGGGGACAATGCACTTCCACTTCAATAAATCTCCCGAATTAGGCTTCGCAGAGAAACCCTATGTAGAGAAATTGGAAATACCAAAAAAAAACAAGACCGAAAAAAAGCTATAGTTAAGTTCATCAGTCCATTGTAGAGCTACATATATACAATCCAGCCATGGGGATGGTTCTTGCGCCATGCCAAGCGCTCCTCCTTCAGTAGGCTACGCGCCAAGCCGGTATCTAACCCAGCCATGAACAGTGACGATGACGACGAGGATGCCGATGACGACCACAACGACGACGGCGATTGCGAACAGAGGCGGCGGTCGCACTGGAGTTGGTCGATTATAAAGGAGTGTTGGTTGATTAGTAAGGAGCATCGGAGGTGAAGAGACGAGCTAGAAAAAAAGAGAGACTAAAGCGAGATGCGCGAGAGACTAAAGCAGGACGCGCAAGATATGAAAGTGTGTATTCCATTGTTGAAAGAGAGACGTGCGGCACGAGGACTGCAAAGAACATAATTTCGGCAGCGGTGGTGCAGAGACACGTCTGATCGGCGTGCGCGACCTTTCATTTCCCCAAGGTGGTATCGATGCGTCCCGTCGTTCCATCAATGGGCGGGAAACCAATCGCTCCATCGTCGACTCCGCACAGAGCTTATATAAGACGCGTCATCACTCGTCAGTTCTCCACAAGCGTGTCTCTCATTTTGCATCCATTTATTCTTCTTCATCTTCTCCGCGTCTACGACTCACCACCACCATGGCCAACGTTTCACCTCCAAGCCCGCCGAGAGAGCCACCCTAAAGGAAACTGTGATGAACCTCCCCCGAGAGGTTCAACACTGACCAACGCCTCCTTATGGCGCAAGAGGCGTACAATGATACGTCTCGCGCCATGAGTTCCTTGGGTCTAGGTACCCTTCCATAGTTGATTGTTTTTCTTTTCTTTGTGTCTTCTTATACTTTTTTCTTGTGTTTTGTAATATATTGTGTTAATGAATGAAGTTTTTCTATGTTCAACTCTGTATTCCACTGTTGTGAATGAATTTTTTTCTTGTGTGTTCAACTGTGCAAATGAATGAATGTGTGGTGTGTTCATTGTGTGACCAGTGAAATATGTGAAAGCAATTGCAAACATGAAGGATTTTGATTATTTTTTGTACAAGTGAATGATTTATTTATCAAGTGAATGTGCTCTAAGTTCAGTGATGTGTGATTTCAATAGTGAACCAAAGCAAAATGGAGAAAATCACGAAGCTAAAGGAGATGTGGGGAATAGGAGATGCGCTTTTCATATGAGCGCGTCTCCCTTTTACCAGAAGACAGGGAGAAGTCAAGAATAAGAGACACACATCACTGCTAAGCGCATCTCCATTTTGCGTCTCTGCACAAACCTTATATAATGCGCAATCAGTCTCTCCTCTTCTCTTCAATTGCCTTCTTCGCGCAAACAACAAACCATGGCCAATGTTCTGCCGCCAAGCCCACCGAGGGAGACCCCCTGCGAGAAACAGTGATGCTGCTCCCCTGAGAGGCTCAACAACGAGCTGCTCGAGATGTTATTCGACAGGTTCTTCGACCGGTTCTAGCGGCTGCTCGAGACAATGGCCGAGGTGCTCGCTGACGAGGGACGCATTATCCTGTTGGCGGCGATGGCGAGGAACCTGGGTCAAGAGGTTGCACCACTGGATCTGGACCAGCCGGAGCAACTGACGGAGTAGCAGGAGCAGCAGCAAGGGCTCCTATTGCACCAGCGCCAGATGGCCGCCGCCGGGGGAGGAGGAGGAGGAGGAGGAGGAGTAGGATTTAGGTTTTATTTTGTTGTTTTTAGTTGATATTGTTTTTTTCTTTTCATGTGTCTTCTACTTTTTTTTTCTTGTGTTTTGTAATATATTGTTAATGAATTCATGTGTTACTAGTGTTCATCTGTGTGATGAATTTTATCTTTTGTGTTCAACTTTGAATGGATGAAGTTCAATGATGTGTTCATTTCTATCTATAACCGAAGACAAAGGAGACACGCTTTCTGTAAAGTTTGTCTCATTTCTTTAACAAATAGGAGATGCGCTTTGCTAGATGCGCGTCTCCCGTTTGTCAGAGAGGAGGGCACGTCTCGGATACCGACATAACTGACATGGGCTATATAGTAACTCGTCTCCTTGTACGTTCAACCGAGCCATGTTAGATCCTCGTTGAAGCTGGCTCATCTCGCTTAACCTTATCAGAGACACTTGCCTTTGAGTGCGTCGCCCATCTTTGTCTCCTATTTGGGTTTCTTACGTAGTGTATACAGTCGAGCTTGCTCCCTGACACGTTTCTTATATTCTTTTAGATCCGTAAACATAAAGACTATTGAAAATAACAAAAATATAATGAAGAATGATATCTAACAAAGTTAGTAACCTTCATAAGTAGATTATGGCGATCAGTTCCAATATCAAGAGCATTTGGCTGATGAAGCAAGCGTTAAACTTCATGTAGTATCACTTTCATAGTGATAGATCAAGACCACTCCTAGCACGACCGGGATTCCGGTTTATTGCGACGAAAAAAATCGTTGCAATGGGTCGAAATTCGTCGCGATTGGTTGTTGTCGCAACAAAATAGAACGTCGTGATACTTTTTCTGACTCGTGGCGGTAACAGCCGTGGCAGTAGGATAATGTGATGACTTGACATCCGTGGCAAATAGTATAGTATTGTGACGACTCCACGTTCGTTGCAAATAGTATGGTATTGCAACGGTTTAACGTATTGCGACGATTTAACGTATTGCGATGAAAATATTGGTGTTGCAACGATGTCACATTTGTGGCAAAAAGTATGGTATTGCAACGACTCCACGTTCGTGGCAAATAGTATGGTATGCAACGGTTTAACATATTGCGACGATTTAATGTATTGCAACGAAAATAACGGTGTTGCAACGATGCCACGTTCGTGGCAAAAAGTATGGTATTGCAACGACTCCACGTTCATGGCAAATAGTATGGTATTGCAACGGTTTAACGTATTGCGCTGATTTAACGTTTTGCAATGGAAATAACGGTGTTGCAACGATGCCACGTTCGTGGCAAAAAGTATGGTATTGCAACGACTCCACGTTCGTGGCAAATAGTATGGTATTGCAACGGTTTAACGTATTGCGACGATTTAACGTATTGCAACGAAATAACGGTGTTGCAACGATGCCACGTTCGTGGCAAAAAGTATGGTATTGCAACGACTCCACGTTCGTGGCAAATAGTATGGTATTGCAACGGTTTAACGTATTGCGACGATTTAGCGTATTGCAACGAATAGTACGTTATTTGCGACGATTTCACATCTGTGGTGATAAGTACAGTATCGCGACGATTTCATACTCGTGGCAAATAGTATGGTATCGCGATGTTTTCACATTCGTGGCGAATAGTACAGTGTTGCAACGATTTCACATCCGTAGCGAATAGTACAGTATGGCAAAGTTTTTACATTCATGGCGAATAGTATGGTGTTGCAACGATTTCACATCCGTGGCGAATAGTATGGTATCGCGACGATTACACACTCGTGATGAATAATATGGTATCGTGACGTTTTCACATCCACGGCAAATAGTACAGTATCGCGATGATTTCACACTCGTGGCGAATAATATCGTATCGTGATGTTTTCACATTCGTGGCGAATACTACGGTGTTGCAACGATTTCACTTCCGTGGTGATTAGTACGGTATTGCGACGATTTCACACTCGTGGCAAATAATATGGTATCGCGATGATTTCACAGCCGTGGCCAATAATACGGTAATGCAACGATTTCACGTTCATGGCGAATAGTACGGTATTGCAACGATTTCAAAACCGTGACAACAATATTGTATTGCAACGATTTCTGATGTGTGGCAATAGGTCCATAATGCAACATATTCAAATCCATTGCAACAGGGTCGTAATGCGACGTTCTCTGGGTGGTGGCAATAGCAGTCTAGTGCAACGCTTTTTTGGTCGTAGCCAAATGTTTGTAGTGCAACATTTTATAATTTGTGGTAATAGCTAGCTTCCTATTGCAACAGTTTATTTTTGTCGCAATAATCTGTTAATGCCACGTTTTATAATTAGTGGCACTAGAATCCTAATGCACCAGGTTTTAAAATTAGTGGCAACAGAATCAATTTATTCGCACACGAGATATCTGTTGACTTAACAACAAACATCCAGCAATTGATGCAACGCTCAAGGACCCTTGCGTCGTTGCGAGATGATGTTATTTACAGTTTTTTCAGGTTGCAACATTGCACCCATTAAAATAGCACCGCGACGAGTTGTAGTATTAGGAATAGTTTCCTGAACATCCAGCTTCAACTTGGTGCAAGCAGGAGCCTTTTATGGAGTTGCTGCTAGCCGTTGTTGATTTTGCAAGCTCTCCATCATTCTGCGCATGTCTGCTAGCTCCTTTTTTTGCCGTGCAGAATTGGCTGCCATCTGATCATGTAAAGCCCGGACTTCCTGGTTGAGCTGTTCATTTGCCTGGACGAAGCCATCCATCTGGGAGGTCATATGATCATTTCTTCCTTCCAACTCTTACACCTGAGAGCTGAGGTCTTCATTTCTATTTTGCAAGGATTGAACTTGCTGGCCGAGCTGGTCAGACATCTGGATACGCAGTCTTTCAGAAACATTAGGTTTATCCATATAACCACGCCCCCGAAATTGTGATCCTCCAGAACCGGTTGCGGATATATAAGTAAGCTGGAAGATGTTGTTTCTTTCCTCATCTTGGATTGGGACTCCTAGCTCAGCTTCCTTGACGTTGATTTGGGCACGTGCCTGGGTCTATATACAAAAAGAAAAGTCACATGTACATTGCAAATATTCATTTAAATGGGGACTGTTTGAAGTGTTTCTCACATGTACAGCTTGTGCCTGCTCGTTTGCCCATTGACCGTTCTTCACATAGCTTATCTCCCACAGTTCTATGTCATCGGGTTCTTTTCCGGTCTCTGGGTCTCGCTACATCAAATACAAGTAAAATTTGATTGAATGATTGCAGTGCAAAGTAAAAGCATGATTTAGTTTTCATACCTTCTCGTAACTAAGTTGGGCATAGGATTTCGAGCCAATCAAGTGTTTTTTCTTTTGAGTACTTCGATTTCGTGAATTGGATTTGCTTATTGACTGCAATTTTAAGAATTAATTTCACGAATGAGTGTTATCAAATAGTTTTTGTAGGATATGAAGGTATTAGAAAGCTAGCTGACCTTGAATCGCTCGAACCCAAAATAGTCCATAAGTGCCAACCAATTGGAATCTGCTACGTCAACAGGCTTGTTTTGTATACGTTCCTCATCGGTTGAATATTTCTTATAGGTGGCATGCAATGTTGATCACCACCCCTTGTAGCGCTCACCAGCAATATTCAATATTTTTCTTCTGGTATCATCTGTGCTCTCCAAGTCCCAGGCATTTTGTACATTGTATATCACACTGTTATAAACGTACAAGATGGAGGTCGCTAGAAAAATTACTTATGTGGGGTGGCACAACACTAACCAGAATGTCTCTCACTATATCGCTCTTCGAAGTATCGCCAACCTCTGCCCACTTCCTTACACCAGTGAGGGGTGCATTTTTTTTGTTGTAATAGCCAAATCATCGACAAAGTGCCGCTGATTAGGACCAACCGAAGCACCCAACCTATCGGACCACTGAATTTGTAGCTTCCGATTCTAATCATTCGTTCTATCTGCAGATGCTAGATAGCGCAATTTAGCAACCTTAAGTCCTTTAGCCACCCCTCTTCCAAACTTCTTTCCTTCTGTTAGTGTCATTTAAACAGTAAACGTTTAAAGAAAATTAGCAACTGACCAGGCCTAGTATCATGTACAAATAGTGTGAAAGAAGAAGAAGTCTGATGTTTTACCATCTTCAGGATGAGTGCGGCAAATACGAGCGTGGGAACACCGCGTCACAACAGCATTTTGCTCCATATTGGGCGATGCATCGACTTGTTGACTTCTTTGTTGCTGTTCATACCCTACAATCAGGCATCAGATAGTAGTCAGTGGCGCTACAGCACCTGTAGTACTGCAGGGGATTTTCAGTCCAGCTGCGAAGCAGGCAAGACAGTAGCTGGCAATGCTAGAGAAAGAGAGGGTTTGTCGGGTGCTCATCCTCTGCAATACTGCCGGTTCGGTCTGACCGACATCAGCAGGAGCGCGTCTCGAGGCGAATTGGTGGCAGGGCGAGTCATGGACGTCAGCGGTATTAGCAGGTAGAGGATGCAAGACAGATGAGGCGGGAAGCTTGCGATGTTTAACAAAGCTAGGGTTCGGTCTGGCAGTGCAGTGACCACATTTTAGTCAGAGGATCGACGTCCAGATCACACCGGTGATCTCACGTGACTTACGCTTTTACTGCAGGCAATGCAGTAAATATCCAACGGTGTGATTCCGTTGGATCTTTACTGCATCGCGTGCAGTAAAAGTGTATAAGTCAGGTGACCTGCGTCCAATGATATCACCCCGGAGCAAGTCTCGAGGCTAGGAGGACAGTGTGGCGGATCTAGGAATTAAATTTAGGTGGATTGCATACTGATATTTTGCTCTGCATGTTAGCATCTCGCCCTAAAGTGCTACTAGAACGGATACATGAATATAATCTTACGTTAATTACCAGAAATCAGCAACGCATTTGGCAGTGTAAAAAACGTAATTGAGATCATATAAGCAGCAATGAACCCTCATGTACATGCATCTCTAAACTATATGAGACTAACATTTCTTAGTGGATAGGGGTTAATGATATTGGACTATTTTTTCCAGGGTATGCCATGTCATACGGGGCATAGCATGTAGGTACGCCGTAATGGCCAGGGGTTTGCTGGCGGCGGGGTCATCATGGCACGCGAACGATGGGACGTGGAGATGGAGGGAGACGCGTCAGGGAGGATAATGAAGTGACTACCACCAGGGCGTGGGCTTCGGCCGGTGCCAGAGTGACCGGGGACGACATGGGTTTGCGGGCGGCGCGGTCATCATGACACGCGAAGGATGGGACGTGGCGATCGTCGAGGGAGACTCATTTCTGAGGACACTGAAGTGAGCAGCAGCAGGGCGTGGTCGCCGGTGCCGGAGTGGCAGCGGCGAGAGAGCCCAGCATGCGCGTGTAGGCATCAATAAATCACGCCAACACATATACTCACCAGCAGGGCGTGGGCGCCGGCCGGTGCCGGAGTGACTGGCAGCGACTTGGATTTGCAGGCGGGAGGGTCATCATGACAAGCGAAGGATGGGATGTGACGATGGTGGAGGGAGACGTGTCGGGGAGGACACTGAAATGAGCAGCAGCAGGGTGTGGTCGCCGGTGCCGGAGTGGCCGGCGGCGAGAGAGCCCATCGTGCGTGTGTAGGCATCAATAAATCACGTCATCACATATACTGATTAACTGTTAACTGGGACTAGGAAACTACAATCGCAATGCTAAAATATTTAGTAGAGCCCGGTACATATTTATACTCGTAGTACCAGCATGGGATGACGAATCTCGGGGTTCCTGAGCATCAGGTGCTGCAATATTCTCTGCATATGATGCAAAGGAATTAACATGTTATTAATATGTGTATTTTGATAGTAAACACATTTATAGTTGTACCAGGTGCTTGTTGCCCATCACGATTACTTGTAGACGACATGACGGTTTGGTGTCTTGTTCCTAAAGTAAAGAGTATATATAGTAAGTAACAGTGATAACGTCAGATTACATGAGGATGTGTATTTTAGATCGGGCGGTGTGGTTGCTATGAACTGAAAATGTTTGTTTTGAACGGAGTAATTAGAAATGAAGGAGTAGGAAAAAAACCGTACAATCCGAGAAAGAAAAACAAGAAAAACATGTATAAACCGTGGGAACTGAAAATCTTAAGAATACAAGTTTGGAACACAGGAATGAGAGTACAACATTGGGAGTGGTTGATAAGATAACCCTGGCGTCATTTACTTCTAAATCAAGAAATTACATAGTACATACGGTTTTTAATAGTTATCTTTCCTGACACGGAAATGTACTAGAAATACACTACCATAAACTGTCGGAGCGACATTTATTACGGGGCAGAGGTGTAGTGTATTTTATATATGGAAAAAAGTAGAATGCAATCAGATGCTAGGGTAAAATAAAAAGATGAATCGACTGTAGGATGCAGATCTAACAATTGAGGATATTTGATTGCACGATTGCACCACGAGACATTCATGAAACATAAGAGCATATAAGGAGTTGGGACGACAACTAGGAATGAACTGGCTGCAGCTGTTGGGACGACAACTAAAGCGATAAGGAGGGAGTAGCTCTATAAAAAGACGGCATGGATCGTGTAGAACTTACGCAGCACAAAACTGGAGTCCGAGATGTCGCAGGAGGGGTCGGCGACGAAGAGGTTCGGTAGAGCCCGTCAAACTTGGTCGCTCAACATTGTACCCACAGTCACCACCACCACTCACGTGGGAATTTCATAGGAGTGCAAGTTTGGAACACAGCACTAAGAGGAGAACATGTGTGCCGGGAACGGAAGCCACTGCGGGATTAGAGGGAGACGCACATTTATATTCGTCGTGGCTAGCTACAAATGGGCAGGACTGGAATTTTTGGCGCACGGAGTGAAGTTTCAATTGTGAAAATCTCAATTGTGCGCGCCAAGAAGAACGAAATTTTTTTCGATGGACCGCTACCTGCCGTTCATCATTTTTTTCATGGAGATGTAAAAGCAGTCATGTGGTAGTGGGACATTCCAAAAAAAATACGAACAAAAATATGAATCGCCAAATGTATCATTGTGCTAATGCAAACGACATGCAAATACAGAACACCCAAGTCCACGAAAGGAGGACGACAAATCCATGGTCTAGTAAAAGGTAAACAATGAGCATTTTATATATAACATTCGTCGCAATGAAAAAATAACATATACAGAGTATATACTACTACTACAAAATAAATCATTTTCCCCTGTGATGTCTAATCTTCAGGCCGTCAATCCAAAGCCGCCTGTGATACGAGTATCACAGGTACATACGATATATATATCAACAATGTCATCGGATATTAGTTACAACGGATAAAGTTTTCATGCACCTATTGCATCAGGCGAGGGACTAGTTAGCAATTTAGATGACGTAATTTCCTAATCATGTTAATTATGCATCATGTCTGTTGTTAGTTCTATTACTTGTAAGGATAATGTTTACCGGATTTCATTCATTCAGCCACAAGAAATATAGACGGTCCAAAGTTACAAACATATAGAAGATGTTTTCGATAAAAGAAGTTTTTCGATACTGCATATATAGAACACATTGTTCATGAACATAAAGACATATTTCATTAACAAACAAGTAATAGGAAAACACGTAGTAGAGAGCAAGAACAAGATATACTACACCTAATACTACTCTACTAAGAGATCACAAAATAGATAAACTAGTCCTAATACTACTCTACTGGGTGAAAACCACATCCTCCCCCTTCGCCGCTGTCGCCTCCTCCGCCTCCGTTGCCGGTGCCGCCTCCTCCTCCTCCTCCTCCGCCGCTGCTGCTGCCTCTACCACCGCCTACGCCGCCGCTGCCGCCTCCTCCTGCTCCTCCTCCGCCGCTGTTGCCACCTCCATAGCCGCGTCCACCTCCGCATCAAGAGACGCCTCCTGCTCCGCCTCCTCCGCTGCCGCCGCTGCCCAAGCCGCCTCATACTCCTCAACCTCTGTCACAGTCCGAAGCTTCCCGGCGACGCGATGCTTAATCTTCAGGGGGCCCTCTACCCCAGCAACATCCGTGATCGTCTCGTGGAGGGCGTCGAGACGACCGGCCACAGTCATCAACCCGTAGCAGTAGTGGCCCGTGGTGTCCATGCTCGTGTGGAGGGGAAGGGTCCCAAGACCCAGACGGCGACTCGAGCGATCTGTGTCGGAAAAGACCTTCCGCACCACTGCGTTGAGCGCTAGTACGCTATGAGCGGCGGCGGACTTGGCGTCGATGGCCACCTTAAGGCGCCGATCGAGTTTGTCGATGCAGTCGGTGAGGAGTCTGAGAGTCTGCTCAACCCAACCTCGGTGAGGAAGTGCAGGCGCCGCGGGCGGAGATGCGGGCGCCGCCATCAGTTCCATCTGCATTGCCGGCGGCGATGGAAATGGAGAAGGGGGTTCGGAGGATGACGATAGCCTAGAGCGCTTTGGCGTGGGGCTACCCATTTGTGTGGTGACGGAGGTGCAGGGAAAGAGCGAGAGGTGGTCGACAGTGGCGGGGGGAGAAGTTTAGAGGCTAGGATCTAAGGAGTGGTGCGGTGGAGAAGCAAGAGGACGATGAGCCTTTATAGCGGGTCGTCGTCTAAGTGGGCGTGTCAAGATGATCAGACGCTAGATGAAACCGCGCTTAATTATGAACCGGTCGGTGGCCCCAGTTTCCTCGAAACCGCGGTTTGCATCCTCTCGGTCCCAACGGCTCGACGCATCCCATTAGGAGTAAATTTACACGACGGGAAAAACAATTTTTTCATTATATAAAAAAAAATCCGTCCGTACACGCCTAAGCCAACTTCGTGACCGCGCGTCCGTGCCAGCGGACGCCTTGCAGCGAACATGGGCCTAGTATTGCACGCATTACTTTCATTTGGATTTTTAACTGCAACTGTGCGCCATGCATTATAACGTCGGTGCACTGACCTCAGCTTTCCGTGGTGGGACTAATCCTTCGCACCTGTTCCATATGTTCTTTTCTTCTCTGTCTATTGTCTAATACTATTTATGTTCTATGTTCAACATGCACGTGCGATCTTGATCCATGATCATGTATATGATGTTATACGTGTGTTTTCTCTTTTTGTTGAAAGATCGTCATGTACTGTTTGAGGTATATATATATGCATGTATGTTAGTGTTGTTAAACATGACCGAGGTGTTTTAATTAATTCTAGCTATGTCTAACATGCACGGACCGCAAACATGATCAACCAATTACACTACGTAAGAAACCCGAATAGGAGACAACGATGGGTGACAGATCGGATGTCCATCGATCACAAAGTGATGCGAGACGCGCTTAAAGTCATTGTTTGTCTCCTTTAGCTTTGCAATTACAAATCTATACGAGCTTCAAACCCTAAGATCTTTTGTTTTTGTCCAATTTGCTCGGTTCACTTGTGACAGATTAACACATCACTAAACTTAGAGCACATTCACTTGATTGAAATCCAAAAATTCTAACACACCAGTATTCATTGACACGAATGAACACATATATATTACAAAAAACAAGAAATATGTACAAGAACAGAATTGAAGCTAAACATGTACAAGAACTCCTAAAACTACAAAAGAAATATGTACAAGAACTCCTAAAACTACTCTGCCAGCCTCGCCTCCTCCGCCCTCTCCCCCGACTTCTCAAACCACGACGAGCGGTCCTCCTCCTCCTCGTCGTTGTCATTGTCGTCGTGGTGGTGGTGGTCGCCGTCGTCGTTGTCATCATCATCGTCGTCGTCATCATCGTCGTCGTCGTCCTCCTCCTCCTCCCCCCCCTCCTCCTCCTCCTCCTCCTCCTCCTCCTCCTCCTCCTTCTCCTCCTCCTCCTCCTCCTTCTCCTCCTCCATCTCCTCCTCCGGCGACGATGCAGCAGGAGAGTGGGCCGGCTGCTCCGACTGAGCCGATTGCTCCGGCTGCACTGGTGGCTCCGGCTGCACCGGCGGTGGAACCCCGCCGCGACGGAAGTTCCTCTCCGTCGCCACCACCAGGGCACTATGGCCCTCGACGCCGAGCTCCTGGGCCATCGTCCTGGACAAGATGTCCAGGCGATCGGCCACACCCGTGAGGGCGTAGAGGTAGCGGTCGATGGTATCCATTCCCGGAAACTCGGGAAGGGTACCAAGACCCATGGCGTCCAAGGCCCGAGACGTACTATTGTACGTCTCTCGCGCCATAATGAGGCGCTGGTCGTCATTCACCCTCTCGTGGGAGCTGCAGCATATCCGCTTGCAGGGTGGCTGCCTCGGCGGGCTAGGAGGTGGAAGGTTGGCCATGGCTATGGTGGTTCGTCGGCTCCGGTCTAGGAGGTGGAACGATGGAAGAAGAAGAAAGGAGTGCAAAAGTTCCGTGCTTGTACATAACCGACGATGCGCCTTATATATGGTCTGTGCGGAGTAGACGAGGGAGCGGCTCGTTTCCCGCGCATTGAACTCTTTGCAGACCTCGTGAGGCGCAATTAAACCACTGTGGAAGACGATTTTCAGAGATCCTTCCGTCTCTCTTGTATCCATGTGGAACGGCGTGCAAGCATCCCTGCACCACGGCTTCTTAACTTCTCTGCAGACCTCGTGCGGCGCGTCAGTTACTTGGTGCATTGGAAAGGCCAGCGGCTAGATCTCCGGCGAGCCCCGCCACGGCGGCGCCGCGCGCGCCCTCGGCACGAGGAGGAAGAAAGGGTCTGTGATGTTGCTTTTCTTGTTTTGTGATGTTGTTTTTCTTGTTTTGTAGTACTATTGTTTTATGTTAATTAACTCAATGTCATTGTTCCTCTGTTCCATCTGTTATTTTGTTTTCTGTCTGTTATTTAATGAACTATTGGTTCTATATATTTGTATTCTCTGTTAATGAATGACCGTCGCGTACGTGCATTTTTTTGTTGTCAGAGTTGGATTCGATAGGATCATCCATGTTTTTGTATACTGGATCTCGATCCATGCTAGTTGATGTTTCATTGGATATACGACGATCAAAAAGTTTTTGTTTCGTAGGTTGGATTGGATCATCCATGTTGATATTTCATATGATAATATTTATTTATTTATTAATTCTTTATTTTACTAATGTATATTAATAATATTCAAATAATAAATATGACGATCATTTTTTCAACAAAAAGAGAAAACACTTGTATAACACCATCAATTGAACATGATTGTGGATCGAGGTCTTGCACATGCATGTTACACATAGAACACAAATACGGAGTACGTAGTTCATTAGAAAACAGACGGGGAAGAAAATAACATATGTAATAGACGAACAACATTGATTTCAATAACATAGAACATTACAAAACAAGAGAAATGTCATCATGAAACAAGAAAATCAACATCACAAGTCCTCATCAACAAGTGATCAATGATGAATGAAACATGATGGAGACCTCGCTGGCTCTCTTTCAAAAGCATGCATGCATGTCCGGCCATCATACATGATCACGACACAGCATTAATTCTCGAATAGTCGGACGTGTGGCGTACACGTGTTAATTTTCTCTTATGCCGATGGGACGCGTCGAGCCGTTGGGACCGTGCAGTATATATATCCGACTGTGATAATTGTCTTATCAGAGGCGGGTCTTGCAGCAGAACTAACAGCCTATGATAATGGTGTTATCACAGATGGATGTTTACCTACATCAAGCCGCCTGTGAAGACCTTTTAACGCAGCCGGTTTCTACCATAACAGTAACCGCCTGAGATAATTAGGTTATCAAAGATGGTTCTTTACTTATATCTAGTCGTCTGTAATAATTGTTTTTCACAGACATGCCTAGCCGTTGGTTAATAACCGCCTGTGATAAGGTATAACCTATGCAATACTACTGCTGTTATTTCTAATTTCCAGGTCAATTCAATATAATCACAGAACAAAAATCGATAATATCATCACAGAACAAAAGTCAACGATATTATCATCACAGAAGTCAATTTGACTAAAACAATATACATATGTACAAGTTACAGATACAATTCATCTCAAAGTTTACAAGTTTTCACTAAAAACTACTTCTATTGGCATAGTCGCAAAGTTTTGGCACATCAGCTGCTGCACCATCCTCATCAAAGAACTCCCCTCTTTTGTGCAGAATTTTGTGACGAATGAATTGACAGAGTTCAGCAGCAATCCTGTCGGCTCCTCCACTAGGAATACTTCTACAAACCGGCCATTCTTCGTTCAAATTCTTCGTGTGCTGCAATATAACACATAACAAGGTTTAGAATGTATTGGTTTGAACAATCTCAAAGTATAGATCAAAGTGAGAGTATACAGAAATTTATTTGGTATTTTTGGAGCAGTTGTACTATGAGCAATTGAATTTTGAAGTTGGAATCAAAATATGAAAATAATTTTTCTGGTAATATTGAACAGCAGAGAATGTAAGTATTAAACTATGCTAGTTACAATTAAAATGAAACACAAAAGTAAGAAATAAGGTATCGACATTAAGGATAACTTACATCCTCACGATTCACTCTATATACGACGGCGGTCCGAAGATGCTCGCATACATAATACCCGCATAAGACACTCCCACCATGCTGCTTCGGACAAGTATAATACGTTTTAATGTCCAATGCATTCGTATTGGAAGGTCTCTCACCGCCAAGCCGTTCCGCGTAAAACCGCCAAGCGCTGTAATACAAGAAATGTCATATAAAACTTGTCAACACATTCTAAATGTGCGTAAATTGAAATTATTGAATAAACATACAATTTCAAAATGGAAAGGAAATCTTTGTAACGATCTGGTGAGAAATCGGCCGAGTCCAAGACTGTTGCTATTCCCTGCGTTGGCTTGATGAAGATCATTATGTAGTGATTACTGCAAACATACAAACACACGTGTTAACAATTACCAATAATTGCTATTTCAATGTCATGTGTCGAACTTACTCAGAGTGGTATGGAGCCTTTACGAGGTCCTTGCTGTCTCTGACAAAGTTAAACATCGCATGTCCTATGTAAGTTGCAACTTCTGTCCTTTTATCCTCCTTAAGTTATGTGATTGCTTTTTCAAAATCTTTTTTTTCATGTGTTTGAACTGTGCTGAGTCTCGATCCGCCTGGACGTCGAATATCATCTTTGCAATCATATTAGGGTCAAGGATACCTGTCTTGCACTCCAACTTTTCATTATCCATGTATCGTATCCTATTGAAGAAGTCCAGAATTGTTATAATCTCATGAAATGCGTATGCGTGTAGTAAGAAAAGCAAATACAAAATATTAGAGCACTTACAAGCACCAGACGAGTAGCAGGTTGATTTCGAGCACGCCCTGATGGAAAAGGGAACGCAAATCTTCAAATAAAATGACTCGTCTATCCACTCCAGTGCTCTAGAATGCTTCTTTTGGAATACAAAATGTGACGCAATTAAGACCATATTTTGTGCAGGCAAGGATGTACCACTCATGCATTCTTCTGAGCTGGTCGTGTTGTTTGCTAAGTTGTACGGATGTCCTGAACGACTTCCCATTCTCAAATTCAGGAGGAACATCCTCAAGCTTGTATATTGGAACTCCTGGTTTAACTAAAGTCGTCTGCCGATTATACATGACACCGTCTTCTTCCCACTCCTCGATATATCCTAATGATGGCTCATGAGAAGAACGAGATGCACTCGATTTTATAATATTTTCTTCATAGTTTTCAAAAATTTTGACACTTCTGATGAAGGTTTCTTATTTTCGTATGAGGTAACTTCGATAGGCACTGATGATCGAGGAGTAGTCGTCGGAAGTTGGACACTGGCTTGTTATTGAACCTGTTGTTCAACTAATTGCTCTTTACTCCCAGCAGTTGGCTCTAGTACTACTTCATGCTGTTGCCCAACTGGTTGCTCTTTACTAGCCACAGCTTGCTCTGGTACTGCTTGAAGCTGTTGTCCAACTTGTTGCTCTTGGATATCATCCTTGCTGAGACATATGGGTAGTGGATCTTCCTGGACTGGGAGTGGATCTTCATGCACTTTCGCCTCAGAAGATGGGGTTGCAGTATTTTGAGATGCGACGGAGCTAGAAATTGGCTCATAGTCCAAAACGATATCGCGTCGGTGCCAAAGGATTAATTGGTTGACAACCTTCCTCAGAGTCGTGATCTCCTCAGGTGTGACGTGGTCTATTTCATAATCTTCATAATCATTATCAATGATCTGAAGAACTTGCACCATAGCATAATACAACGGAAGTGGATTCCCGTTTAAGTCACGATCAGGTTTTGCCATAGCAGTGGCAACCTTTTTGGTTTTGTTCCCTGCTCTGCCTATCGGGACAAGAAGACGACAAGATTTGTTGTTAGAAATATCATCGACAAGGAACTTATGGGTTGACCCTGAGCCTGGCATGGAGCCAACGCTGCTAGGGTAGGCAGTTGGAGATACTAATTGATCCTTTTGCACCGGAACCATCACTGTACTCGATGCCACTAATTGTCCCGATTGTCTAAGTTGTTCCATATTTCTTTCATATTTTCTTTGACCTTTTGAGCAATCGTTTCATGAAGTGTTTTCTTAAACTTCTCACATCTTCTATATGTGTCTTTATCTTTAGGGAAACCATCTAGCCAAGACATTTGAGAAGAGACCGGTCGAACCCCTCCGCTGTGTTCAGGGTTTCCTAAGATAGAGGTAAGATTGTCATTCTCCCTCTTTGGCTTGAAGAGAACCTTCTGTTCCTTTTCAATTACTTCTTTCATTTTATCCTCTACTTCATTCAAAGAGTCAGGCTTTTCAAGTTTGCCCTCGCTGGTCAAACCTGACCGAGCAAAGACCCAACATTGAGTTCGCTCATCGCACCCTTCTAATCGGTGAGGATTGCCCTTACTAGTAATTTTGTCTAATATCTTATTCCATTTCTGGACTTTGGGGGCATATCCGGCAGACCCCAAGCGATGATGGTATTTGTTCTTTTTTGCAAGCTCTGACCTAGTTGCACTCAGAGCTTTAGCATCAGGTGTGCTCTTTTGCTGAACAAACTCTTGCCACTGAGCTTGTGTGATTTTTCCCATCTTCCTCAGGCTAGGGACCTTATCGGCCTTAACATAAGCATTCATTTCACTCTTGTAGCATCGAAACTTCTTGCCGCAAGAGACCAATGTTGCTTTCTTTACAACTTCTTCTGTGCCTTTCAGGAACTTGAATTTTTTCTTTATCCTTTCCCACAACTCATTCTTGGTCTGCTCGGGCAACTTCCCCCAATTCTCGGTTGTGATTGGCAGAACCTCCCTAACAAGAAAACCGCATGCATTACGGTACTTGGTAACTGAATCCAGTGGTTCTTGGGGAAGCCCACCTGGACCGACCCTTGTTATGTACATGATGCGGTCCAATGGACCCTTATTGGGACCTCGTTACCCTCATTTTCGCTTGAGTGAAGTTGAGGATTTATCCATTGGAGAACCTTCTGCGGTTTTAGGAGCCGATGTCACCTCATTGTCTTCGCGATTAATCTAGGTAGAAAAAAATTATAATACTTCTTGTACTTGACAACCAACATTAACTTGAACTGCTGAAGTTAAGATTCGTGATCCATACCTCGTCGGCAGGATCATATTCCGGGTCTAGATCAACTGAAGTCTTTTTAATTTTTATATTTGGAAAAGGATCCGATGGACTGTGATAGGAGCCTGAACTACTGGAGTCAGTAAACTCCATATTGTCTTCTTTATTGTTACTACCAGGACCAGTCTTCTTAGAGCTTTCCATGCTAGAACTAATAAGACACAAAATCTAATAAATGGCATATTAACTCTACATGAAGTGTTGCATGAAGAAAAAGATGGAAGCATTCTAGGATTTGATAAGGCATTCTAGGGTTTAAGGCGACTGAGCAAAAGGTTCCTATACATTGCGAGGGTGACAAGCATGTTAAAGTTGCTCACCAGCAATGGCAATTTTATCTTCTTATTCTAAATAGGCTAGCTTCGTTCAGAGTGGCGACCACGTTCTTGAGGTTTACTAGGCGGCGCCTAGCTCCGGTCCTATAACTGATCAAGCAAGGGACAAAAAGCAAATCCTCCAGCCCTTTTCTAGTATCAAGAATTGCAAAGTGTGGCACTTGGGTTTGGATGGTGAGGTGAGGCGAGGCGAGGTAGTTGCAGGCGAGAAGAGACACTCTTTTTCAGCAATGAGGGCATACCTGGAAGTGACGAGGGCGAAGCTCGGCAGTGACGGCGAAGCTCGGCGGCGTACCTGGAAGTGACGAGGGCGAACACTTGGCGGCAAAAAAAATTTTACCATCCTAACGGCGTCTAAGTGTTTTGCGCGGGTTAGGTTTTTCCTACGCTGTCGAGGGGTATATATAAACTCCAATTTTCTTAGACGGATTTTAAGTACCGACCGCCTGAGAAGACGGTTACCTCAGGCGGGTTTTACTTACCAACCGCCTGAGAAGATATTTACTACATTGATATTTTTTTGAATCAATGTGTGTTCATACTTTTATGAACGCCTACATAAAGACCCCTCACCAACTGTCTATGAAGACGTGTCGACGACCGTGCACGACCTTTGAATGCGCGGTAAACAAACTGCTCCATCTTCCACTCTGCGCAGCCTTAAAGACGCGCTATCACCCGTTAGTTCTCCACAAGCGCGTCGCTCACTTCGAATCCTCTTCTTTTCTTCGTCTTCCTCCGCTCCGACAACCCAACACCACTATGGCCGACCTTCCGCCGCCAAGCCCTCCGATGGAGCCACCTTGCAAGAAACCATGTTGCAGCTCCCCCGAGAGGATCAACACCCAACAGCGCCTCCTCATGGCGCGAGAGGCGTACAACAATACGTCTCGCGCCATGAGTGCCTTGGTGCTGGGTACCCTTCCAAAGTATCCTGGAATGGGTACCATCGGCTACTACCCTATGCCCTCACGGGGGTGGCTGATCGTCTCGACATTCTGTTCACGACGATGGCCCAGGTTCTTGGCCCCGAGGGCCGCAGAACGCTGGTGGAGGCGACGGCTAGCAACCTCGGGGTTGCACCGCCGGTGCAGCCGGTGCAGCAGATGCAATCGGCCCTGTCTCCTATTGCACCGGCGCCAGAGTCACCGCCGGAGGACGTGGAGGAGGAGGAGGAAGAGGAGTAGCAGTAGGAGTAGGATTTAATTAGTTTTTCTTTGTTGTTTTTAGTTGCTTCTGTTTTGTAAATATTGTTAATGAATGAAATCTATCTTTGTTCATCTATGTGATTGAATATTACTTGTGTATCTTGTGTGTTCTTGTGTAAATATTGTGTATCTTGTGTGTTCTTTTGTGAGATGTGTGTTGAATAATGTTAATGAATGTGTATCTTTTGTGTTCTTCAACTGTGTCAATGAATGAATGTGTAGTGTGTTCATCCTGTTCCTCAGACTCGGGTATCATAAGGTAATTATCTCAGGCGGTTGGTAATTCAAACTTGTCTGAGAAGAAGATTATCTCAGGCGGTTGGTAAGTAATACCCATCTGAGATAAACATCTTCTCGGGCGGTTATTAAGTACCAACTGCCTGTGATGATATTTACTTCTTCTTAATTAATATTCTTGATTAAATGTGGCTCCTTTAAAAAGGTAAAATTCCACTTTCTTGTAATATTATTGATAAGTAAAGGTTACCATTAAATTTCACTTCATAAATCTTTTGAAATTGGTCAGAACATAAAAAACATACAACAAATGCTATTTTTCATTTTTCTATCTTAATGAATATAATGCCTTTTTCGTTTATTTTTTCAGTGGACATTTTTACTCATCATACCAACCTCTATAAATTTTTTCAGATTTTTTTAAATTTTTTGAATCAATGTGTGTTCATAATTTGATGAATGCCTCATATGTATATGAGCATTTAGTTAGAATGATGGATAATTTGAAGTTTGACATGTTGGAATGCTTTTAAATAAATTAACAAAATTCATACATGTATAAATGATACAAATATGTTCATACAAACAAATTTGAGTGAAGGATCTTTTTATTATGAGATACACAAATGTGAATAATATGTGAGTAGAAATTAATTTGATTTACCAAAACATTACAATGTCAGCTATACAAGTTTTAAAATATTTGGTTCAGGTGGTAGATGTTAATTTTCTACAAATCTAGAAGAAAGAATCATCGAATTTGGACACAATTTGCAGATTCTAAACATGTTTGAGTATTTATATTGGAATCTAAATAAAAAAGAAGCAAGGGATAAGGAAACCGAAGAACAGTATCGGGCATTATCTCAGGCGGTTGGTAAGTAACCCGCCTAAGATAGACATCTTCTCAGGCGGTTATTAAGTACCAACCGCCTGTGAAAATATTTACTTCTTCTTAATTAATATTCTTGATTAAATGTGGGTCCTTTAAAAAGGCAAAATTCCACTTTCTTGTAATATTATTGATAAGTAAAGGTTACCATTAAATTTCACTTCGTAAATCTTTTGAAATTGGTCAGAACATAAAAAACATACAACAAATGCTATTTTTCATTTTTCTATCTTGATGAATATAATGCCTTTTTCATTTATTTTTTTAGTTGACATTTTTACTCATCATACCAACCTTTATGAATTTTTTCAGATTTTTTTTAAATTTTTTTGAATCAATGTGTGTTCATAATTTGATGAATGCCTCATATGTATATGAGCATTTAGTTAGAATGATGGATAATTTGAAGTTTGACATGTTGGAATGCTTTTAAAAAAATTAACAAAATTCATACATGTATAAATGATACAAATATGTTCATACAAACAATTTTGAGTGAAGGATCTTTTTTTATGAGATACACAAATGTGAATAATATGTGAGTAGAAATTAATTTAATATTTACCAAAAAATTACAATGTCAGCTATTCATGTTTTAAAATATTTTGTTCAGGTGCTAGATGTTAATTTTATACAAATGTAGAAGAAAGAATCATCGAATTTGGACACAATTTGCAGAATCTAAACATGTTTGAGTATTTATATTGGAATCTAAATAAAAAAAGCAAGGGATAAGGAAACTGAAGAACAGTACCCGACTGAGATAAACATATTCTCAGGCGTATTAAGTACCAACCGTCTGTGAAAATATTTACTTCTTCTTAATTAATATTCTTGATTAAATGTGGGTCCTTTAAAAAGGCAAAATTCCACTTTCTTGTAATATTATTGATAAGTAAAGGTTACCATTAAATTTCACTTCTTAAATCTTTTGAAATTGGTAAGAACATAAAAAACATACAACAAATGCTAGTTTTGATTTTTCTATCTTAATGAATATAATGCCTTTTTCATTTATTTTTTCAGTGGACATTTTTACTCATCATACCAAACTCTATGAATTTTTTTCAGATTTTTTTAAAATTTTTTGAATCAATGTGTGTTCACAATTTGATGAATGCCTAATATGTTTATGAGCATTTAGTTAGAATGATGGATAATTTGAAGTTTGACATGTTGGAATGCTTTTAAAAAAATAACAAAATTCATATATGTATAAATGATACAAATATGTTCATACAAACAAATTTGAGAGAAGGATCTTTTTTTTATGAGATACACAAATGTGAATAATATGTGAGTAGAAATTAATTTGATATTTACCAAAACATTACAATGTCAGCTATACAAGTTTTAATATATTTTGTTCAGGTGCTAGATGTTAATTTTATACAAATGTAGAAGAAAGAATCATCGAATTTGGACACAATTTGCAGAATCTAAACATGTTTGAGTATTTATATTGGAATCTAAATAAAAAAGAAGCAAGGGATAAGGAAACTGAAGAACAGTATCGGGCATTATCTCAGCTGGTTGGTAAGTAATACCCATCTGAGATAAACATCTTCTCAGACGGTTATTAAGTACCAACCGCCTGTGAAGATATTTACTTCTTCTTGATTAAATATCTTATCAGGTGGTTGGTAAGTAAAACCCGACTGAGATAAAGTTAAAAACCGCCTGTGAAAAACCAACGTCTGGAGACGGGGACCCCTCACCACACGCCCGCTATTAGACGACGACCTACTATAAAGGCTCACCGTTCTCTTGCTTCTCCACCGCACCGCTCCTTAGATCCTAGCCTCCAAACTTCTCCCCCGCCACCGTCGACCACCTCTCGCTCTTTCTCTGCACCTCCGTCGCCCCACAAATGGGTAGCCCCGCGCCGAAGCGCTCTAGGACATCAACGTCCTCCGAACCTCCTTCTCCGTTTCCATCGCCTCCGGCAAAGCCGGTGGAACTGATGGCGGTGCCTGCATCTCCTCAGCCCGACTGGTTACAGGAGACTGTGTGCCTCTTTACCGCCCGCATCGATGAACTAACGCGCCGAATTAAATATGTCAAAGACGACGTGTCCTCCGCCGTCGAACATGCAAGAGCACTGGACACAATGTCGCGGGATGTATTTAACAATACATCTCTCATCTGTCGCCGTCTGGGTCTTGGGATGCTTCCCCAGCTCCCCAGCATGGACTCCACCTGCTACTACTTGTTTGGGTTAAGCTTTGTGGCCGCTCGTCTCAACGCCCTCCATGAGACGATCGCAGAGGTTGCTGGGGTACAGGGCCGCTGGAAGATTCTGAAAGCGTCGCCTGTAAGCTCGGTGTGGAGACGGAAGAGGAGTTGCCTCCACCGTCGAAGGCGGAGGCGGAGCTGCCGGAGGATGCGTCAGCCGCGGCGCGCGCGACGGCGGAGGTGGACGAGGCCTCCGAGTAGAATAGGATTAGGAGTAGTTTTGCTCTTGTTTCTACGTGTTTTTCATCCATGTTTTCTTTACCCTTGTTTGTAATATATGTGTTGGTAGTATGTTCATGTAATATATCTTTTATGTTCATGAACAATGTGTCTGATGTATTATCGAAAAATTCTCCTTTTATCAAAAAACATCTCCTTTAATGACGCCAAGTTTTAACCTTTAACCCACTTCGTGCGTGAATCAAAAAACATCTCCAGTCGTGATGTTGTGTTTCTCTTGTTTTTTTTGATATTTTTTCTTTTCACGTTTTGTCATGTTGTTTTCCTGCAGAGATCTTAACAGTCGCTAGACTCGCGATGTTATTATTGCACGGACTGGAACAGGCCGGAAGTTACCCCTATACGCGGTGTCATCATTACAATGTCCATAGGACCCACATGTCAGCCCCTGCTACTGCACCTGCAGTACTGCAGGGGATGTGCGGCGGTTCCATGTTGTTCCGCTTTATAATATAGGAGTACTCTGGAGACTCCCAAGAAGCCGCAACCTCCAAATACTAGTAGTACACCCTTTGTTTCTCTCAGGCAGATTTGTTTCTTCGCCGCTCGTCACTCATTAATGGCAAACTTCTCCATCGACCCCCATCGGTTTTGTCTGCGGCTGATGATCCCAGAAGAGTGTGGTCCTCTGAGAAGGACCAGAAACGTGTGCCACATATCTGGCAAAATCGCAAACAAAAATGAGGAATATGCGGTTGCGGTCACAAATGAGGTACTAACTCCCGCCCAGCGTAATGAATTTATGGACCAGATAGCAGTGTACATCCAAGATCTGGCAAGAATGCATGTAGTTACTTACGGTGCACATCCCCATGGGATTGGCATGTACTACAAGTTAAGAAATAAATTGGAGAGAGATGCTTTGGTCCTAGGAAATCCCCACGTGGTCGGGAATCGGGAGTTCAGATTTGAAAAACATGATGAGGCAATCCTTAATACGCGTCGTGCTCAGTTTACCAGAAGGTGTTGGATTTTACTACTTGGTTATCCTCTGGATCTAAAGGAGTGAAGGTTTATTGAACAAACCTGCTCCAGTTTTGGCCAGTTGCTTCATTGGGATGAAAATGATCCAAACCCGACTAGGGTCATTCTGCTAGTGATGGTGGATAATCCACTTGACATCCCTCGAAGCCTTGTTCTCAGGAGAGGCAACAAAGTCAGCGGGGAAGGACGTTCATGGACTGTACCAGTTTACGTCCTAGGTCTTGATTTTGTGGACCACCTTCCGGGTGATGAGGAGGACCCTCCGCCTTTCAATGGCAACCCCCACTTTTACCACGGACCAGTTTTGCCTGGTCCTTATCCTGATGATCAAGGTGCTCCGCCTGCTGCCCCAGATGACTTGGTGCAGAATGATCCTGGCGACCAGAATAATGAAGCGTCGGATATGTTGTCCACGGCGCAGGTAGCATATAATATCCTAATCTTTCTCCTCATATATAGCATGTTAACTATTTTTTCAGCCCCAAATGATCTAGAAAAATTACTCTAGATTTGATGATGCCATAAACTAATCACTGCTGAAAACAATGACGGTTGTCCAAGCAAGGTTGTCGTGATGCAGGATGCATGGAGGTAGACCCAAGGAAGGTGTTGGTGCAGGATGATGCATGGAGCTAGCTGACGGACTGAAGGTGCTACTTGAAGAGATGTGGTGCGGACTAGATGTGCTGATTAGTTTATTTTGTGTTTTTTTGATTACGTAAGAGCTAGTACTGTCAAATTAATTAGTTTCTTGCCTGGAATGGTACGTTGAACACTATTGTTTGGTTCCATCGATGTTTATATCTAGTATTTAATCCTTGTTTATATCACTTTGTTGCCGGTTGAAGAGATTTTATGCGTATGCTTTATTTTAATCCTTGTTTATATCAATGTGTTTATATCTAGTAGTACTTAATTACGAACCTGTATAGAAGTAGCAATTTATACAACTTTATTATTAGTGAAGCCAAAATTTATAGAACCTTGATTTTTTAAAGCACATGTGTCACTTTCGGAGGAATCCATTCCTTTAAACTGCCCCGTGAGTTTCCTTTGATGCAAACGGGGCTAAACAAAAGATGAGCGCGCATAGGGGAAACACAAAAAGTGCAACATTCATCAGAGACGAGCATGCATATATTGGAGAAACACATCAACATGCCTTATACAAGTCTATTTTATATACAATACTCCCTTTGTTCACTTTTCATTGGCGTTCGGAGAACTAGGGGTAGCGCATCCAAAAGGGAATGGAGGGAATATAACCCATAGAGTACAACACGTTATGGCAGAACAGGTCATACTCACGCTCAATCCTACAGTTCTCAGTACAGAAGACGGTCCACTCGTACCACCCTCGCCGGCCGCAGCGGGCAGGCCCCTGGTTCCCCCCTGTTGGGCAGCGGCAAACGTAATCGTCAATGTCGGGCAGCGCCACCGGCGGCGGTCCCGGAGGAGGCCTACGCAGTAACCTCCAGCTCACGAAAACGTCGAGCCTCTGCATGGCTTGATTCCGACACCGGCAGCACTCCGTGTTGGTCCTCTTCATCGCGAAGGACTCGGCCGCGTTGTCGCCAACGTGGGCCTCGCCTTCAACTTGCCAGATATACTGGTGGGTGTCGCGGTCCCAGCGGTCGGCGCCGTAGCGGAGCATGGCAAGGACGTAGGCCGCCACCTTGTGGCCGTTCGCGGCCGCCCGGGCAAGGAACTGGGTGCCCCGCTGCCCCTGCGAGCGGCCGTAGTTGAAGACGAGGTCGAACCCGGTGACATAGCATGCATGAGGGTTGCCCACGTTGGCCAGGCGCACCACGAGGGCGGCGTAGCTCCCGTTCCCGTGCTGTTGGAACCACAACCAGCTGCTCTCCCGCTCCAGCGCCACGCGCCTGCCCACGACGGGATCACGACACGCCGCGTGCATGGCCTTGCAGGTGGCGCATAGACTGGAGAGGTCGTCCATGGGCTGGGTGGAGGTTGCGGCGGCCCACCCCGCGATCAGGACCGCAATATCGTGCGGCAAGGGGAACTCCATGGACTTCGAAGGGAACCAATGAGGGCGCGCGCGACGGTGAGGAAGAGTACGCGTAGAGAAGAGGATGTTGTGTGTGGCGGAGTATAGGATGGTGTGTCGTCTTACTACTCTTTATTAGTACGCGCGGAGAAGACAATGAGACACCTGGTGATTTTTAGTACGAGCGGAGAAGAGGGATGGTGGTGTGTGGGCAGTTATTTCCAGCCATTTTTTTTTGTCCCAGCTGAACTTTACTTTCACTGTATGGTCATGTCAGCTGTGTGCTCTGCACATTTTCAGCTACTGTCCTTTGTTGCCGTAGCAACTTGCTGCCATTGAATGAAAGTCGGAGGATATGTATTGATGAAGGGTGTTAGGGTAATTTTATGTGTTGACTAATGTGCGGTTTGAATCCTAAAAATAGAGTTCACTTGGGACGGAGGGAGTATAAGATGGTCACCCGCGCCATTGTCTTTTCCGCACAACCGTTCCAACATCCTCTCTTCTCTCCACAAAACCTAGATGCGGCTAGTATACAACAAATGCTTTCGAGCTCGAGCAACCCTCCACCACCGAGCCCGCTGAGGGACCCGGCTGCCGGTAAGCGGCCGCGGCTGGACCCCCCCTTGCTGCCGCACGTGAAGGATACCCTCCTGTTCAACATGGCCCGAGATGTATTTACGGATAGATCTCACTCCATGGAACGCCTTGGGCTTGGTACCCTTCCACAAAGTACTGGAATGGACACCACGGTCCACTACGTCTTCGGCCTCTGGCACGTGGCCTCTCGTCTCGACTCCCTCTGGGAGACGATGGCGGCCGAGCTCGGTGTCGCGGGTCGTCGCAACCTCATCGTGGTGGCGGCCTTGAGACTGGGTCACCTTCCGCCGCCAGAGCCCGAGGCGCTAGAGGAGGGTCAGGAGCCCGAGGACCCACCCAAGGAGGAGGAGGTGGAGGCTGAGTAGAGTAGTATTTAGGTGTTTTCTTTTCATGTTTTTAGTTGTAGTTTATCGTTTCATGTTTTTAGTTGTAGTTTTTCGTTTCATGGTTTTAGTTGTAGTTTATCTTTTCTCGTGTTTGTAATATACTCCCTCCATACAAAGCGACAAGTATTTTGGGACGGAGATACTCCCTCCATCGAAAGGGACAAGTATTTTGGGACAGGGGGAGTAATGTTTTTAAGTTAAATGTACTTGGTGTTCTTGTTCATGGATGTACTATCTGTGCAAAATTAGTTCGAATTTTTTGATCACCAAACCCTCCTTGTCCCCAAATCGGTGGAGTTGCCAGGAGATCACCCGCAGTGGGGCCCGCAAAGCGGTCTGTAAAGTAGTAGTAACAGGAAAATGAAACAGGACGGTAGCTAGGACTGGAATGAAAAAATTGAAGACAATACGAGGAAGAAAATGTTTGAAAAAAGGAAGAACAACCGAAATGTTAAAAAGGAAATCTTTTCACGGAAATTAATCCAGTCGTAATCCTCTCAAACATAGGCTCCCATTGAAGGATAGGATTTGTAAAGGATTTTTAGTTTCCATAGAAAATGTAACACATGAGCTAGGACACTTTGGTAGCCATACTAAAAGAGCTGCTTATCTGCCTCATCCACTTCCTCGCGCTGCCAGTAGAATCTCTTCGGCCGCAGGAAGGTGTCCCCCGAAGAGTTCGAGGACACCGAGGAGTGTCCGTCAGAAGAGTCGCCTGATGACGAGGAGGCCGGGGAGTTGGGGTGGAAGAGCAGTGTATAGTCAAGGTAGTGATCCAGTTGGATGATGAGCTCTGTCGTGAGGCCGCCAGGTCGGACCACTGCGGCATGGTTGAAAGGTTCTGCCGGCGGCCCGCCATCACTCCCAGTCCGGCCATCACTTCCTGCAAAGAAGGTGGCCATTTTGGCCCAAGGCAGGAGGCTTGGGTCTTTCATCCACCCAACGACCGTGCACAGGTCAGCATGCTCCCGGTGGTAAGTGGAAGCATCAAAGTGATCAAAGAGGAAGATGTCACCCAGAACCTGTCTGATGCCCTCAGCAAACCAGACCTGAAGAGGGAGGTTCTCGATGACAACCTGCACGTGGAAGAACCACCCGACGATCGGCACACCGATGCCAAAGATCCACGGTCGGATGTAGTGGTTATCATCCGGCATGGAGATGATTGTCGTCTCGATGGCGAGCTCCCGATAGTCATCACGGGTGAACCGCACCAGGAACTCACCATCCCTAAACGTGGACACGGTGAAAACCCAATGCAAGATTTCAAGTTGGTGATGGATGGCCAGGGTGATCTCCATGGGCGTCGCCACGCTGCGACCTCCTCTGGGTCCTAGAACAGCTGCTTGGCGGCCCAAACGGATAAACTCCGTCGTCATGACGCGGTTGTTGACCACCTTACATTGCCCCTTACGAGGGCGCGGGGACGGTGAGCCTGCAGGTACCTGCTTGCGTCTAACATGGATGCGAGGCATGGCGCTGCAACAACAGAGGCAAAGGACTTCTCAGTCAACACACGGGAGCATGCATGGGAATCAGTCAGGGAACTTGAGCCTGGAAGCAATAGGGGGGGGGGGGTTTAAGAAGGAGAGGATGAAGAGGCCAAACATCGGAAGCAGCGTCCCTTGAGGATCTCACTAAAATTCGGTGATAGGACCGGACCATTCGAGGCCTTCGACTCTGTGCAAGCGTCATGAATGCGCAATTGGCCCAGCTTGAATATAAAGTGAATCAGCGCAGTTTCAGCCCACAAATAACAAGCGGCCCAGCTTTTTCGTCTTGCCTGCCTGCTCGCGGCGGGAAATTTTTGTCACGCCGAATGAACAAGGAAAATAATAAACGAAAATAATGTTTTATTACGGTACCCTTTGACCCGCAACGCCGGCCCCCTCTCTGCAACGCGCTTGTAGGAGCATCCGCCAGCTGCCACGATTGTAGGAGCATCCGTCGGCCGCCATGCTTGTAGGAGCATCCGCGGGCCGCCACACTTGGAGGAGCATTCGTCGGCCGCCACGCCAGGAGGAGCATCCGCCGGCCGCCACGCTTGGAGGAGCATCCGCCGGCCGCTACGCTTGGAGGAGCATCTGCTGGCCGCCAAGCTTGGAGGAGCATCCGCCGGCCGCCACACTAGTAGGAGCATCCGCCGGCCGCCACTCTTGTAGGAGCATCCACCGGACGCCAAGCTTGGAGGACCAACCGCCGGCCGCCACGCTTGGAGGAGCATCCACCGGCCACCACGCTTGTAGGAGAATCCGCCGGCCGCAGCGCGTGGAGTAACAACAGCTAGGTACAATTGCTCACATAATGTGTTCTTGTACATCTATCCTCTTACGGATAGGCTGATGGCTGATTGAATTGTAGGAAGCGATGTCAGAAGATAAGACATGGATGGGAAACGACAGGCATACGAGGGATTGGCAAGATGGAATGAAGTCATTTTTAAATTTTGCATTTCAGGACACTCGTGAAGGAGGAACTATGCCTTGTCCTTGCACGAGATGTCGTGATATTTGCCACAAGACACGCAAGGAAGTTCATTTACACCTGCTCAGAAATAGGATGCTATTGGATTATACTTGTTGGATACACCATGGAGAAATACGAGTTCAGGAAAATATTGTTGAGCAATCAGCAAATAATGAGGAGATAATTTCTGATGATGGCGCTATGAAAAATATGTTGTCCAGTCTACTTAGAGGCACTACTCATGGTGGTACTTCAGCAGATGTTGATGATCAAGAAAATGCTATAAACCAGCAGGAGCCAACTGGGGATGCAAAGAAATTCTATGACTTATTAACTGATGCCAAAAAGGAGTTGTATCCAGGTTGTTCGCAGCTGACCCAATTATCCTACATTGTCAGGTTCTACCAGATAAAGTGTTTAACTGGTATGAGCAAAGTAGCTTGTGAGATGTTACCTGAACTATTCTCATTTGCGCTTGCAGAGGGCCACTGCATTCCTAATACACTTGATAAACTTCAGAAGGTTGTTCATGACCTCGGGCTGGACTACCAAAAGATCGATGCATGTGTCAATGACTATGTGTTATTCTAGAAGGACTATTCTCAACTGAATAGTTGCCCAAAATGTGGTGAATTAAGAAGGAAAAATAGTACTGCTGGGGATGCAAGAGAGGCTTTACCCTGTGGAAAATCCAAGAAGCTTGTAGCACGCAAGATTCTATGTTACTTACCTCTATTCCCCGTCTACAAAGGTTTTATATGGGAGAATCAACGGCATCAAACATGCGCTGGCACAAAGAAGGTCATGCTGATGATGGAATATTACGCCATCCCGCAAATTCGAAAGCATGGAAGCATTTTGATAGCATTCACCCAAATTTCTCATCTGATCCTCGCAACATAAGACTTGGGCTAGCATATGATGGTTTCAATCCTTTTGGAGTAATGAATGTTTCTTACAGTACATGGCCTGTGTTTCTAATCCCTTATAATCTACCACCTTGGTTGTGTATGAAGCAGTCTTATTGGGTGATGTCAATGATAATTCCTGGGCCAAAGTCACCTGGAAACAACATTGATGTGTATCTGCATCCTTCGATTGATGAGCTACTGAAATTATGGTCTGATAGTGTTGAATCATATGACAGTTTAAAGAAAGAGACATTTGTCATGTGAGCTCCTTTATTGTGGACAATAAATGATTTTCCAGCATATGCAATGCTATGTGGATGGAGCACAAAAGGGAAGCTAGCATGTCCATATTGCCATACAAACACTGACACCTTCTGGTTGAAATATGGAAGAAAGCATTGTTACATGGGTCATCATCGTTTCCTACCTCAGGATCACAGATGGCATCGAAACAAAGGTTCTTTCAACAACAAGGCAGAGAATAGAGAGGCTCCAACATCACTCTCTAGTGACAAAGTACTCCAACAATACGAGTGTTTTGATCAAGTGAGTTTTGGACCGACGAATGATAAGAGAAAGCACACCGAGGAAAATAGATGGCATAATTGGATGAAGAAAAGTATATTTTTCGACCTCCCTTATTGGAAGACATTGCTAATATGGCATACGTTGGATGTCATGCACATTGAGAAAAACATTTGTGATAGCATATTGGGGACATTGCTTGCTATGGATGGTAAAACAAAAGATAGTCTACAAGCTCGTCCTGATATGAAGGATATGGGTATACGGCCAGATCAACATCCGAAGTTCATAATGAGCAAGTACACATTCCCACCAGCATTATATACTTTGGGCAAAGATGAGAAGACCACCTTGTGCAAGTTTTTGGGGAATGTGAAGGTGCCCGATGGTTATGCCTCAAACATCAAGAGATGTGTGGACATAAAAGCATGTAAGGTATCGGGTCTAAAAACTCATGACTGCCATATTATATTTCAGAAGCTCCTTCCTATTGCAGTACGTAACATATTGCCTGAAAAGGTTGTTGCACCTTTAATTGAGTTTAGCACATTCTTTTCTGGAATTTTTTCTAAAGAATTGGCGGAACCAGATTTGGACAAGATGAGCAAACAAATTCCTGAAACAATTTGTAAGCTTGAGATGTTGATTCCTCCCACTTTCTTTGATATCATGGTACATCTTCCAACCCATCTTTCTGAAGAAGCACGGTTGGGTGGACCTGTTTCTTACAGATGGATGTATCCAATTGAGAGGTACCTTGGTACATTGAAGAGGTATGTATGTAACAAAGCTCACCCGGAGGGTTCTATAGCTGAGGGATATATTGCCGAAGAGTGTATGTCTTTTTGTAGTCAGTTTTTGGATAACATCAGCACCAAGCGTAATAGGCCAGAACATCATGAAGCTGCAGCTACAAATGAACCTTCTGTTGATAATTCTAACATATTTACAGAAGTTGATAATTCCAAAAAAGGGTATAAATGGGACCAACTTACTATGATGGAACTACATAACATCAGGCATTATCTTATTACTAACGTTGAAGAGGCCGCTCCATGGATCAAGTAATAACGTATAACTCAAATGTTGTATACTATATATATGGCCTATTGTAGATGGCTAATTTAATTTTGTACCCTTTTTAGTGGGCATATTGAAGAACTGAAAAAGATTCATTCTTGTGATGTTGATAAACGCCATAGAGATGAGTTTGTTGATTGGTTTCAGAAACGAGTAAGTACATGGAAGTTTGCACTTTGATGAAATATTGAACAAATATGTGTTCTGAAATTGGTTTTTCATCGATAACCCCTGTTATACTAATGTGTACAGATTACGACATTACACAAAGAATGCAAAGCAACCGATTATCTGTATGCATTATCTAGAGGACCTGATCGTCGGACACGTTTTTTTAGTCAGTTATTCATCAATGGCTTCTTCTTTCGAACTGCAGATGTGGAAAAAGATTTACGGACCCAAAACAGTGGTATTGTTGTTCGGGGCACTGATCATGATTTTTTTGGAGTAATCAAGAAAATCATTGCTGTTGATTTTGAAAAAAAATCAAGAGGTTCTGTTATTTCAGTGTGAATGGTTTGATCGGCCTTTTGGAAGCAGTCAAAACCAAAGCAGAGGCTACAAAAAGGATCAATACGGAATGATAGATGTTGACACTACTCTGTTTCGATTCCAGTATGAGCCTTACATTCTAGCCACCCAAGCAGAACAAGATTTTTATGTTCCAAGTGTGAAGCATCCTAAATGGGCTACAATTATTAAAACGAAGCCACGTAACCTTTTGGCCATGCCCCCTGCAGACAGTAAAAATAATGTGACTGAGACGATGGAGGCTGAGACATTTCATGATGATCTGCTTACTGATGATACCAATAATGAGGATACGACCGCATGGGCTAGGAATGACATTGAGGGAGCCAGCGGCGATGCTTCCACTCTTATAATGACAACGTCAGGTGATCGGTTTGAGGTAGATGGAGTTGCATCAGAAAATGAAGACGACGACGATACATATACCAATGATGGTCATGTAGCTCCATTTTGGGGGACGACAGCGAAGATGATGATTTTTTAGTATAATTAAGTACGTGACATGTAGCTCCACAATGAATTCATCCGTCCGAACCCGACTTTATTTTTCAGTTATTTATATTTGCTACCCGAAAAGTACCCGATACTCGATATTTCGGTTTTTTCAGTTCCAGTCTCGAGTTTATCAGTTTCGGTTTTTTAGTCTCGGTTTATTTGCCCACCCCTAATTTACGTAGTAGTAGCATATATATGGGATATACAAATTTCTCCTGCATGTTTTTTTTGCAAAACTATTTAGTGATATATCCTATGTGCACATTACATATGTAAAACCAATGTAAAGTATAAAACTTTATCAAAGGGAAGTCTTAGGTTTCGTCAAATCTATCTTTCAGATTTACGCAATTTTGATCTGTTTTAACAATACAAGAATTGTACTTTTAGATTCGCCCTAAAAATATTTCCATAATATACAATCTAGTACTACATGTTATTGAAGTTCATAAATTCCATATAAATCATTTGTCAAAGGTAATTAGTTTGACCAAAACAGAAATAGAGTTGAGTTGGGGCGGAGGAAGTATTATATGTTGCTATTTGCCGCATAAGGTTTCGTCCTTCGTTCAAGCCATAGCCATTTGTACAGGCGGCCAATGCGACAGGGCGCACCGAGCTTACATGCGCGCAAGTCACCGAGGCGCCTTAAACGCGCGCAGCGCATCCGTTAAAATCACCTGCGGTACTGCAGGTCCAGTAACAGTCACTGACATGTGGGTTCGGCTATCCATGGGGCCCACATGTTAGTGATTGTTACTGCACCTGCAGTACTGCGGAGGTTATGTATCCCGCATGCGCATCTTTGAATTCAATTGGAACCGCTCCGCGTCCCATCACCGCTTTACCGTGAACCACTGTGGATGGTCTTAAAGGCAGGTCCAGCTCTAGGCCTAGGTGGGCGGAAATAAATTTTCTGCGGCCTTGCCGCACAACATTGCCTGCCGTCGGCCCGCCGCCCCTGCGCCCCCACCGACGGCCCGCTGCTGACTCGAGAAGGGATCGAGGGGAAGGCTCATCACCCATAGCGGTCGTGTACCTTTCGTCCCCTTGATCTGTTGGCGATGATCCTTCTCCTCATCCGTTCTAGAGTTCGCGGCGGCCACGGCGCCGCTTCTACCCTACTTCTGGACTGAGGATGCTGATGATCTGCAACATACTTTTAAATCTGCGCGTTGGTATTCTCCCCCTCATATTTATTGATGCGTTAATACCTGATGTTTTACATCGTTGAGTATGTTGCGGATCATCAGCGTTGTTAGTCCAACACTGAGTCGTCAGGAGGCAAAAAGTAATGAACATCATTGATCAGCACTGCGCCGAGGAGAACGCAAAAATTGCAGTTGGCCGCGTCAAATCGATTTTATGATTTTATTAACATTCCATTTGACTTTAAGTACCACTCCTATGCTTTGAAATATATGATTATACTAATCAAGCTCTGGTCTCTTACTGATTGATACTTAACCTCGTTTGTTGCATTTGCCAAGGTCCGAGGCCAACAAGGGCTACTGCTTTGTCAATGTCACATCGCCAGATGCGGCGTTCTGGCTGTGGACGAAGCACCTGCATGGCTTCCGTTGGAAGGTGAACGACTCGCGGAATATGTGCGAGGTCGACTACGCCAACATCCAGGTACGTCGCCGTCCGCTGCCACCGTTTTCCATTGCGCCGCCGCTGCATGGTGTTCACCTGCCGCTGCTCGTCATCCTTTCGCAAGGTCAGGATGCGTTGGTGGACCATTTCTCCAAGTCATGCTTCGACTGCGAAACCGAGGAGTTCCTGCCAGTGTGGTTCAGCTCGCCGCAGAAGGTGAACAACTCGCGGAAGATGTGCTAGGTCGACTACGCCAACATCCAGGTACATCACCGTCCGCTGCCACTGTTTTCCATTGCGCCGCCGCTGCAACGTGTTCACCTGCCGCTGCTCGTCATCCTTTCGCAGGGTCGGGATGCGTTGGTGGATGCGGCCAGATGGTTGCTCTTGCAGGTGTATGGTAATTACGTGAGTGTTTGGTTGGGTCATGTGGTTAGTCCACGATGCACCCTAAACCCGGTGTTGAGGCCGTGTATTTGTCATTTGTCCGTACACTCTAGTGACATGTGACAAAGTGCTCAGTCATCAATTGCGTTTGGTTTGACGTCGAAGTTCGATTGGAGATATATCATCCATTTCTTTATGTCTTGGATCATCCAAATTAATGTTTGGTTGGATGGACTGGACGATCCAATTTTTCGTTGGTAGGTTGGATGAAACTTGATTGAGATTATTGAATCATCAAAGTTGATAATTTCATAATATTATTCGTGCGCATGATGATCGATCGTGCACGCCGAGCGCCGAGTTATTCGGATCACTGAGCAAAGTTTGGACGTGGAGTTCGTGTGTGCCCGTGCGCTCTGCAAGATTCGGTGCGCTCGCGTGCGTGGCAATCATCAGGGAAGGGTGGTACAGTCACGGGAACCGTACAGTGCGCCCTTGGCTGTATGATTTGGAGCGTGAACGTACGTGGCAGTCATCTGGGGATGCAACTTTGGTGCTCCCATTTGTGCTTCCATGCGCACTCCGCGCTTATGTGTCATCATCTAATTGGTTGAAGTTAAATCAGACATTATGTTAGGTAAATGAAAGGGCCAATAAAATCATGACACTTAAGTAGGAGCACGCACGGAAGCACTGAATGGGAGTATACAAGCCGTGTCCTCGCTTGAAACTTCATGTAGCTCCATCCTAATGCAACGATTGTGTTTTGTTGCATTAGTATCCTGACGCCACGAAAAAGTGAATCGTGGCCACACATCCTAATTGCTACGATTGGGGTCCGTGGCCATTGATACTAACGCCATGAACCAGAGTATCGTGGCAACACATCCTAATGCAAAGATTGTGCTCCGTGGCGATAGATCCTGTAACACCATGAACCAATAATTCGTGGCAACAGATCCTAATGCAACGATTGTGGTCTGTTGCATTAGCATCCTGACGCCAGGAACCAGTGAATCGTAGCAAGACATCCTAATGCAACGATTGTGTTTCGTTGCATTAGCATCATGATGCCACGAAAAAGTGAATCGTGGCCACACATCCTAATTGCTACGATTGGGGTCCGTGGCCATTGATACTAACGCCACGAACCAGAGTATCGTGGCAACACATCCTAATGCAATGATTCTGTTTCGTTGCATTACGGTCCAAATGCAACTGTTTGCCGATTCGTGGCAACAGATCCTAATGCAACGACTGTGTTCTGTGGCAACAAAGCTGTAACACCACGAACCAGTAATTCGTGGCAACAGATCCTAATGCAACAATTGTGTTCCGTGGCAATAAAGTTGTAACGCCACGAACCAGAGTATCGTGGCAACACATCCTAATGCAACGATTCTGTTTCGTTGCATTACGGTCCAAATGCAACTGTTTGCTGATTCGTGGCAACAGATCCTAATGCAACGACTGTGTTCCATGGCAATAAAGTTGTAACGCCACGAACCAGTATTTCGTGGCAATAGATCCTAATGCAACGATTGTGTTCCGTGGCAATAAAGCTGTAACGCCATGAACCAGTAATTCGTGGCAACATATCCTAATGCAACGATTGTGTTCCGTGGCAATAAAGCTGTAACGCCACGAACCAGAGTATCGTGGAAAAACATCCTAATTCAATGATTCTGTTTCGTTGCATTACGGACCAAATGCAACTGTTTGCTGATTCGTGGCAATAGATCCTAATGCAACGACTGTGTTCCGTGGCAATAAAGTTGCAATGCCACGAACCAGTAATTCGTGACAACAGATCCTAATGCAACGATTGTGTTCCGTGGCAATAAAGCTGTAACGCCACGAACCAGTAATTCGTGGCAACAGATCCTAATGCAACGATTGTGGTCCGTGGCAATAGATCATGTAACGCCACGAACTAGTAATTCGTGGCAACAGATCCTAATGCAACAATTGTTGTCCGTGGCGATAGATCCTATAATGCCACGAACCAGTAATTCGTGGCAACAGATCCTAATGCAACGACTGTGTTCTGTGGCATTAGCATCCTGACGCCACGAACTAGTGATTCGTGGCAACACATCCTAATGCAACGATTGTGTTTCATTGCATTAGCATCCTGATGCCACAAAAAAGTGAATCGTGGCCACACATCCTAATTGCTACGATTGGGGTCCGTGGCCATTGATACTAACGCCACGAACCAGAGTATCGTGGCAACACATCCTAATGCAACGATTATGTTTCGTTGCATTACGGTCCAAATGCAACTGTTTGCTGATTCGTGGCAACAGATCCTAATTCAACGACTGTGTTCCGTGGCAATAAAGTTGTAACGCCATGAACCAGTAATTCGTGGCAACAGATCCTAATGCATAGATTGTGTTCCGTGGCAATAAAGTTGTAACGCCACGAACCAATAATTCATGTCAACAGATCCTAATGCAACGATTATGGTCCGAGGCGATAGATCCTGTAACGCCATGAACCAATAATTCATGGCAACAGATCCTAATGCAACGATTGTCGTCCGTGGCATTAGCATCCTGATGCCACGAACTAGTGATTCGTGGCAACAGATCCTAATGCAACAACTGTGTGTTGTGGCGATAGATCCTAGTGCCACGAACTAGTGAATCATGGCAAAAGGCCAAGCTTACTGCAATGATTTAGTATTCGTTGCAGTACAATCGTTGCAACAGGTCGGAATCCTTGTAGTGTAGCAAAATTTTAATTGCAACAACATAAGAATTCCAAAGTGAGGTATTGCGAGAACTTAAAATAAGATTTTCAATCTTACAATCTCCTCATTAAGAATCCTAAGGTAGACCACTACTGTGGAATGGACGTTCGGGTGGAAGAAACCCAGTGGAAAGTTGCAACATGGAGGCTCCCTAGGATAGTCCTCGTTGAAGTAGATTGTAAGATAGTAGTACCCGACTGCAAAATAAATTCATTAATAAGTAAAAAATGATCAAATAGTGGATTATGCTTATTCACGACTTACCCCTTCTTTAACGGGGATGATGTACCGTCAGAACATCATATCAAATGTCTCTGCTTCGCAGCAAAACCTTGCACCACCAAGAAGTACATCATATTAGCAGCTCCGCCTGTGCATTTATATCATCATGGATAAAATTGAAAAGAGCATACAGTACATATGTGAGGGTGGCTCTTGCACGATGCCTATGCTCATCTGCGAGGCGGCCACATGCGAGGTCGACAATAAAACCCAAGACATGATGACTGTTGCGTATAAACAATTAAGCAACTAAACAACTAATCAACTAATCAGCTAAACAAATAAATCTGAATAAATAAATAAATGAACAAAGACAGCAGGGGCGAGGAGTTTGCCGTGGACAAGCGAGCAGGAGCATGGGCGAGAAGTCGGCCACGGGGAGGTTGGAGACTAGGAGGCAACCATGTGGGGAGGTCGAAGGCGTCCACACCGATAGATCAGAGGAATGGTAGTGCGGGTGGAAAGGAGGCATGTGGTTTGGGAAGGAAGGTGCGTGTTAGGACAAATTTTCAGTCCAACAGGCCCGATAATCCTAACCCTAAAACACTCTTCATCTTGCATGTACACCGTTCAATTGGGATTCTTCGACCTCCCAATCCGAGACTCCTCTCCCTGTCTTGTCGATCAAGTCTTTCACCGTCGTTTTCTTCAATCCAGGTTACTGCCACCTTCACCGGTTCATGTAGTCTAGGCATGGTGTCCATGCCAGAGCGTCTGGATGCCTAGGTGTCGCATGAACAATGCTGCTAATCAACTAATCTATGGTTTGGTGAGACGTTTTTTATATAGCATGATATCAAATCATAACTGTCCGATCTAAAAACTAAACAATTGATGGTTTCGCTGCCTCCTCTACCTCTGCCCCACACTCCTCTACCCCCACCAACAACCGCCTCCTCCGCCATCGACCGCCACCTCTCAGCCTCCAACTGCTGCCTACTGTCGCCGATCGCCACCTACTCCGCCTCCGCTGCCGCCCAACGCTGCTTTCTCTACCTCCTCGACCCTAATTTTTCCCACTCCTCAAATCAGGTCATCCGATCGACTGACTCCTCTAGTCGCCCGACTAGTCGCCTTGATCGGTTGATAATTAACTAATAACTTAATCAACTAAACAACTATTCAACTAATGACTTAATCAACTAAACAACTAATTACACAACTAATCAACTAAGAAACTAATTAAACAACTAATCAAACAACTAATCTACTGGTCGATGGTGGGGGCGGGGGCATGGTGGCGGGGTGGTCGAGGGAAGGGCATGGCGGGGAGGGAGGGGGCGGCAGTGAGGGAGGCGGCAGAAGGAGGAGGGGGCATCGGGGAGGCACCGCTGAGGGAGGAGAAGGCGTCATGGAGGATGGAGGGAGGGGAGGTTGTGAGGGAGGCTTTGGAGGGAGGGAGGGAGGCACTGGCGAAGGGAGGGAGGGAGTCACTTGTGATGTGAAAGAGGAAGGGAGGCACGTGTACCTCTGGCAGCGAAGATTGACGGGCGAGGCAACGGTTTCTGAACTGTCGACTTGTCCGCGGGGCCATTAATATAAGCCCTATTTACGACGGCTAATGAAGTTACGATGGCCGCGGTAGGGAACCATCGTAAACAGGTGTATTATTTACGACGACGCACCTAGCCCATCGTAAATAACCTCCTATTTATGACGGCCTAGATCAGCAGTCGAAGATTAGTTTATTTACGACAGGGCCATTGTAAATAAATGTGACCATCATACATTGGTTGTTTTCCTGTAGTGACTTCGATTATAAGCAGATAGTTGCATGTCCTTTGATGTTTAAGTCAGTTCTCAACTTAGATAATTTGCATTTGCATTTTTTTGCTAAAATTCATATTATCGGATTTGCTGACTATTTTTTTCCTCCTTGCCAATATTTCATTAGGGGTCAAGATAAACCTAATACTGATGCTGTAGGAGCTGCCGTTCACTTGATAGTTTCATTTCCTTTAATGTCTATGAGCTATGTAATCTATGAACTATGTACTCTGAACGTTAGCTGATATGAACTATGTTCTCTAAATACATTGTATGAACCATGTATACCTAAGATTCTTTTAATGTGGATATGGAATTGCTATCACTGTTGTGTATACTTGTTCTGCTGTTGTGTATGTGTTTATGTGTTGCAAGTATTTGAAAATGTGATGTAAATGACATAATTAGCACATTTTTATACAGGCTACGTCATGTATTTTTGTGGGCCCAGAAAAGCTCACGATAATAAGACTATATTATTTTTCCAAGTAGGTGACAACCGACGAAAATCAAGCAAATTATTGTCGTGAGCTTTTACAGGGCCGATGAAAATATCACAAATTATGTTTGTCAACTTTTACGTGGCAATATCATGAATTATATTCATCAGTTTTTACGTTGCCCATGAACATATCATGATTTATCTTCTTCAGCTTTTGAGGGACCGACGAAAATAGCACGAATTATTTTCAACAGCTGCTACGGGGCCGACGAAAATAAATTTCCTATTATCGTGAGGAATTTCAGCCGACGAAAGTATATCTGTTTTTGTGGGCCCATTTTGCCGACAAAAATATTTCAGATCCGGTTGCCGATTCTTAAAATGTTTATCTATGGAAGAAATCATTGTTGCAATTTCTAGTCGTCCCTGCATGATTCAATAGTTATAAAATATAAACTTTTTCTTTTACATTAAGACTATTTTTGGTAAATTTGACGTTTCGGAGTTTGCATGTTTCCTTTAGATTAAGGTTATTTTCTGTATAGACGTATAGTTTATGTAAAACATTTTTTCATAAAAATAAGCAGTAGTGTTTCAAACAGAAAACTTCTGCATCTCAGGTTGTGTTTGACTGGAGGGATATCCCGGGACGGGTTGGGGCGATCCTTCTTGTACCCCAGTTTGATTAGGAGACATTGTGAGATGGAATGAACCCACCGAGAAATATCCCTCCAGTATGCGGGCCGAGCTGATCGACCAAAATCGACCCGGACGAGATCATCCCATTTCTGCCCCATGTCATGTGACGCACACGTGCGCACTCCCCTGACCACTCGGTGCTCGTTACCCTCACCACTCAAACCTGAAATAAAATCAAACCCCACTCGTCCGCTCCCTGGCGGATGCCTCACAAGGCAGCAGCGTCACCCAATGAAGCTGGAAGCGGCTCCCACAGAAGACGGTGGTCAATCCTCCACGTGCATCAGGCCGAATCCTCCACACGCCTCGGATTGAATCCTTCGATGCCGGTTCTCTTTGAAAAGAGTTTTGCAATAAGAGGGAGAAGTAGTTGAATCAGTATTATTATAGTTGGCAGGCCCTGGGAGAGTTTTACACCATCTCGCCAGTTCCCTTGCTTTTAGATGAGTCTTCGGATCCATGGCCCTAACGACTCTGGCACGCACGCCAACACTTTCCCAAAACACGACAGCCTCAGCCACCCACACACACGCTTCAAGGAGATGCACAGATGATAATCAATAGGAGCCTATAACATAGTGTGCTAAGACTGTGACAACATCTATCCATAGATTAAGACTCTACAGAGTTTGTACACTTTACCCACAGGACATGCACACCTTTCAAGGGTATGACATGGCGCTGACCCCATCTTCCCCGAGTAACCCCACAATCACACCTCGGCACGATGCAGGGGCTATTCGGGCATTACCTACCCAGCAAGACAACAGACAACCCTTAGTCTCTGTGCCATTTCTTGGTCCACCATGTCCTCCATGGCTCTCTAGTTGTCTCATGTGTCAGTCACCAAAAAGGTAGGGCGAGCCCCGCCCATACAGGTTCTGTGGTTGTATGAAATCACTATGTTGAGGTCAAACGAGGCGGTCCTTATTTTGGTGAGGCGGCTCCATTCGTCCTTGGCAGAAGGACTAGCCCAGATCACACGACACCAGACTAAACTGAAGTACTGAGCAAAAGGCTAGTCCAGAAAACATGGTCATCGGACTATTATTGAAGCACTCAACATCGGTCGGTGGGCTACACCGAATATGCAGCCGCAGCTGGTATACCTCTTAGGGAGCACTCGGCATGCCATCCCCATACCCGCCTTGACCACCCTCCCTCTTCACACACACAGTTCATTAATCACCCTCCCATATCCTAACTCACACCACCAAACACCTTTCAACACATTTAACAATCATGTATATCGTGTGCAGTGGTTCGCAATGCGAACATCGTAGAGGTTCCTAAGCATAGTACTAATAAGGAGGTGCTCACATAACTGCTATAGTGCAGTGATGAAGCTGTTAGGTTGTCAAGGGGTTGTGTTGTCAAGGTCAAGGAGGGGATTGTGATAGTCATTTCAATTATCATAACTGATGCAGTGTCTTGTATCAAGCCATTGATAACAAGTAACTATCGTGTTACTCTTTATTGTTGGCTAGTAGCTAACACCGATACTCAGTCATCGACATAGCTCATGCTACCACATTTCAAGTGGTTCATAGCATAGAAACATTTTAAAATAGAGATACAGTCATGCAATAAAAACAGGCAACAGGTGCAATTGCAAAATATAGGTGAAACATGATCAAAGAGTTAGAGCATGCCTTTACAATGCTTATTAGAGTCTTTGTCCTGTTCTATGTGATCCGGGTCTTGAGATTTCTTCACGAACTCTCCTATTACTAAGTACGTAGCTGTGCGAAGGAAATACGATTTATCGATGAAGATCCAAGAAATCCAAATAAAACTCCAATAAATACCAACAATCATTTAATAATTCATTTTCTAATATTCTTAGAAGGCTCATCATAGAATACAATATTCTACCAGTGGCTTGTTTAAAAACATTAGTATTTCTTTGGCCAACTAATCATTGTAAGGTTAAACGTTATAATCAATCTTCTTAGTTTGATAGCCTAATGATTAATCTTATTACGCTATATGCTTTCAATAATTACCTTATGTAGTTATGGGTGTCAAACTTCCAAGTTTGGGGTACGATTTCCGTCAGTCTACTAGTTATTCACTTGGTTTCTGACAATCAAGGTGAACTCACTAGTTTATATCATAATTTATTTAAATTGGGGTGAATGAACTGACCGTAACATCTATGGACCTTCTTTATAGTTGTTCTGTCTTTGCGATAGCATATTCACTAAAGTTCTACTAATGTACGTCTCACTTATTTTAGAGGCCAAGAATATGTGATAATATTCTTGAGCCAACTGAATATTTTTAATAACGACTAGTGTATGACTCATTATTTTATATCATCCCCTATTTGCTAATTTGTTAATATGTCCTGAAAGTCATGAACAACTTCTATAACTTCTTTCGTATATTCATGAATGTCTTCTATAACTTATTTAGTATATGGCTATTAGCATTTTTAGAGATTTACTAGTGAAGATATTATTATATTTAGATCTCTGACTTAATAGCTCTCTGATTGTGTTTACTATTTAGCATGCAAGTTCCTCTTACTTAATAGCTCTCTGATTGTGTTTCCTATGCTACTGCTATTTAGGTCATTGTCCTATAGTCTATCTTAGTCAATTACTATTCTATAGTCCTAATAATATCTTCCTAGAAATATTTAGAATGTTGTTTATGGAGAGATTAATTGTTAGCTTCTATGTGCATTTTGTTAATCATGAATACCCACACGATTTTTCCTATGAGAATGATAACTACTTCTCTATCCCATAATTTATATTAGTCTAATACCACATGCATTATATTACATATGTCTAATACCATTTTCTAGGTACTTTTATATATTTTTTGTCATGAGTATATCAAATTTGAATACTAAACATGGATTTTCCCAATCTCCTAATTATTTATTATTATTTATTAGCTAATAGTATTTTTCAGAACTACTACCATTTATTTGTGCCAGTAGTAACTGTTTCTATATTGTAATAGTCATTTACTAATTATAGACAATTTTCTAGAATTTTCCTAGATAAAGAAATGCATTTTCTAAGTCTTTGGGTACACTAACAGGAGCACCCAACATATTAAAGTGGAGTAGTGGGGCTGACATGTGGGACATATATTGTCAGTGTGCACATGTGTATAAACCTAGAAAGTTTTCCTTTCGGTGCTCTAGCTGACGAGTGGGTCTAAAGCGTCAGTGGCATATGTGCCTGGTTCATGTGGACCTTCTTCACGGGTGCAGTCATAGGCTCGGGTGGCACACCGCGCAATGTAGCAGCCTTCTGGTCACCATGCGTGCGCCACGTTGGTGCCATTTGTGCGCGATTTTGGCGCCACGGGCTAGAGCAGAGGAGCGGCAGGGAGGCGACTGGGGGCATGCCAGCGTCTAGACAGAGCCAGGTCGCCGAGTATGGGGGGTGCTTGAGGAGTTGCGAGAGCTAGCGAGGAACCCGGTGGGGTGCTCAGTTCCACCTTGGCGGTGCCTACGGCGGCCGGCGACGAGTTTTGGTGGACGCCCATGGCGGAGCTTGACGGAGGTCATTGTGGGGTCGCTAACCTCTGGGTTTAATTAATCCAACGCAGACACAGGAGCTAGGGGTACGCGTTGGAGTGCACGCCCGGGCCTGGGAGACTCCCACGGTGGTCAGCGGGCCATGGAGACCGCATGCGGCGGCGCAACAGCGATCTACTCGCGCGTGTGGGAGATCAGCCAAATATCGTGTCAGGGGTGTGTTTCAGAGTGCGTGGAGCGTGCTGGTCCACTCGGACTAGCCATGGCACGACCAACTACTGCCGGCGGCGAGCTGTGGCAGCCCCACGCGGTAGTGCTCCGGCAATCTACGCGTGGATGCTGCAACCCAACGGGATGGCTTGCCGGTGACACGTTCCAGCATGTGATAAAGGTGTTGGGGCACTCGTCCAGGTCGGTAAGGATTGAACGGTAGTGGGCGATGGCTGACGGCGACGGAGAGGACAGGGGCGCATCGCATCCTCACTCTCGAACGCGTTTCACCATGTAGTGATATACCTATACTAACTACGGACTACGGCATGTCTAAAGGTCATGGCTGATTGGGATGAACAATCTCCTAGCTTGCCGGCGGCTATGGTGTGTGGCGGCACCGACAAGGGGCCATCAAGATCTACTCAGTGGTAAGCTAAGTGAATATACAACATGTGTTCTGCGCGTTCTACCAAATGGGAAAATAGTGGGAGAGGTTAATTGGATTACCTTGGCTCGGACGCGTTAGAACGGGCGAGGTCACCGGCGGAGAGGAAGAAAGTGGGGAATGGCAAAATTCCACTCGGGGAGGGCTGCGCAAGCTCGGTGGTGTGCGGTGAGAGTAAGAGGGGGGCTGTACTAATGTGAATGGAGGATGTCGGGGTCCTTTTATAGCTGTAGGGAGGCAGTTTGCTGAGAGACGGTGGTCGGCACGCCTTTTGGCGGGGGAGCGGCGGTGCTGCGGGTCCCGTGGCACACACGCCACACTTGCAAGCTGGCGACGAGCTATCAGGCGCGCGAAGTGATATCGGTGCCAGGCGACGTGATAGGAGAACGGAGACACCAGGGGGGGGGGGGGGGGTCGGCCAGCGGGCACAGCTTTTGGCGCGAACTGAGACAGTGCGCAGAGGCGTTCTTGTCTTCAGCACCGTTATGCCGGGAAGGGAAGGTTGGAGGCGAGTGAGGGCGACGGCGGTAGGCGTGCTACGTGACGAGACGCATCGCATCCCTAATTCCGGGTGTTGGGCATGCGCGTAGGGTTGTCGGGCTGAGAAGGGAAACAGGTGGAAGAAGAAGTCGGCACAGTGCTGGCATTACAAGGATTCCGCCCTGTTGCAATGATTGTACTGCAACGAATACTAAATCATTGCAGTAAGCTTGGTATTTTGCCGTGATTCACAAGTTCATGGCATGAGCATATATCACCACAGAACATGATCGTTGCATTAGGATCTGTTGCCACGATTCACTAGTTCGTGGCATTAGGATCTATCGCCATGAATCTGTTGCCACGATTCACTAGTTCGTGGCATTAGCATCTATCGCCACGGAACACGATTGTTGCATTAGGATTTGTTGCCACGATTCACTAGTTTGTGGCATTAGGATCTATCGCCACGAATCTGTTGCCACAATTTACTAGTTCGTGGCATTAGCATATATCGCCACAGAACACGATCGTTGCATTAGGATTTGTTGCCATGATTCACTAGTTCGTGGCATTAGGATCTATCGCCACGAATCTGTTGCCACGATTCACTAGTTCGTTGCATTAACATCTATAGCCACGGAACACGATCGTTGCACTAGGATCTGTTGCCACGATTCACTAGTTCATGGCATTAGGATCTATCGCCACGAATCCCGATCGTTGCATTGGGATTTGTTGCTACAATTCAGTAGTTCGTGGCATTAGCATCTGTCGCCACGGAACCCGATCTTGCATTAGAATTTGTTGCCAAGATTCACTAGTTCGTGGCATTAGCATCTATCGCCACGGAACGCGATCATTGCATTAGGATCTGTTGCCACGATTCAATAGTTCGTGGCGTTAGCATCTATCGTCGTGGAAAACAATCGTTGCATTAAGAACTTTTGCCACGATTCACCAGTTCTTGAATCATGACATTAGAATCTATCACCATGAAACACAAACGTTGCATTAGGAACTTATGCCACGATTCACAAGTTCGTGACGATAGGATATGTTGCCACGAAATACCGGTTGGTGGCGTTAAGATCTATCAACACGGAACGCAAACGTTGCATTACATAGTTCACGTACAGCTAGCTCACACAGTACCTATATAAAAAAATATGAAGGAAAAAGTGGGCTGCGTGGAAAAATATGAAGGAACCAGCCTACTGGGCCGCACCAGAAAATAGATAAGGGGAAAAAGAAGGAAACGGTCGAGCTTGGAATGGGAGCAGGAAAGGTTTCAAATTATTTTCTCTTTTTCTTATTTGCTTCAAAATGTGAATTCAAATTCAAGTTTGAATTCAGATTTTTGTTTATAATCGCGTTATGCACTTGCGTAATTTTGTTTCTAAATAATTTGTTTAATTATTCATTACTTGTTTTGTCAAATATATTCTAATCCATTTTGTTGATTATTGTTTAGCATATATATATATATAAATATATATATATATATATATATATACTCATGCCAATTTTATGTATTATTTAATTATTGCCCCTGATTTTAGAAATGAATCTCGACCGGTTTACGCTAAACGTCTATGGTATTTAATCAGTAAACTGTTCTCTTTATTTTCTATCTTGATTAGTGGTGGGCTCACATATACATGTGTATATGTGTATTATGATTTCCTTTCTACTTTCATATTTAGTTTTGTTTGGTTCAGATTTATTTTATAGTTTGATTCATATTTAAATGTACACGTGTTCATATTTATACATCCATTTATCTTGATTTTCTATTGACAATTAATGTTCGTTCAAGTTTTTTCAAAAATTTTAATTTGGGGTGATTTTTATATTTTGTGAAAATTCGGGCTGTGACACCAGTAATCCTCAGATCCCATCTCCCGGTTGTTTCTTCCAGGTACGTCCCTTTTCTCCTGCTGTTCTTCACAGATCCACGTTTGTTTCCTTGATCCGGCATTGTGCGCAGGTTTTTGGCCGCCTCCAACTCCGGTTGTTTGACCCGGCTCCACATCTGGCCCCGGTGGTGACCGTACATCGGACCGAAGAGCCTCTATGGGCCCGGATCGAGCAGGTATTCTTCAAGATCCCATCCCTCCTGCTGCTTCTTCCATGTTTTTTTCCTCCGGGTGTTCCTCACAATTTTTGTGCCAGTTTGCTTAAGATCTGCCAATTCGTGCAGTGTTCCTTCCGGATCTTCGGCCCATCTCCACCTCCGGTCATTCGGCTGCCTCCACCTGCGGCGACCCATCTCCACCTCTAGCTCTTCAGATCTGCATGCAAAGGACCTCCCAAGGTACTTCACCTCTCTACTGCTTCCAATGACAGTCATTTTTACCTTATGGAGCTATGGAGCTTCGGGTGGCTTATGGAGCCATGGAGCGTTGGAGCTTGCTTAGCTTGAGCTTCCCTTTCCTGGGGACTCCTCGTTTTGGCGCCCCCAAGACCCAAGTGGGGAGGGATGCGTGAGGATTTAGAGATGTCTCAGTAGATGCGGCACACGTTGTCCCTGTTTCCCACCATTCTTTCTCTGTGGCCTTCCTTCTTTCGTTGTTGGGTAGATATATCCTAGACTTTTGGGCTTAGCAAGGACGAAAATTATGTTTCTTCTTGCCTATATCCTCCCTTGCATTTGCTTAGTTTTTTCCTTTGGGATCTATGTTGAGCTGAAACTGGTTGTCATGTGTAGTCTGATGAGATTGTTGTTCCTTTGACCCTCTGATGCAGTTTGCTCTCTGATATGCGAGTAATCTGTTTTGTTTGGCATCATAACTGTAGTCTTCTTTGGTATTTGCTTCCTTTTGCAGCTTCCCAATGTTTTGTAAGACATGTCTTATAGTGACTAGATACTCGAATACTTTCTCATGAGCACATGAAGCCTAACTAATGTCGTGAATTACAAATTTCTTTTCAAATGCCATTATGTAAGTTTGTCAGTCAAATAGAGTTATACCTCTGGGAATCATTTACTGCGTTCCTCGCCTGACCTGTGTGCCCTTTTGCATGCACACATTGAAGTTTTCTCGTTTCATTTATCAACTGCGCTTCTAGTTTTTATGCAAGAGGACCTGGGGAGGTGATCAGTTTGCTGTGTTGCCTTATGTATAGGATTTTGTGGGAAGTTTCACCTTGCTATTGAACTTTTTTCCAGTACAACTTGCAAAATTTTTTTTTTAAGATAATGGATAACCCGACCTTCCCCTCAAATTGAGGTTATGACCACAAGTTTACAATGTTCAACAAAACAAGACTTAACCAGTCCATACTAAACCAAAGAAAACAGCTGGACGCGTACATGAGGAGGTACATAAAATTATTAAAATATGATTCTGCGACTAGAACACCATCCGCAATTTTGCGAAGGCCTACATTGCTGTTATTTCCATGAACATGCACGGCCTCCTCATGTAGTGTTTGTCGTCTTCAGCTTTTTGCAGTGACGCCCAGGTGCGGCACTAATGAGTGCCCCTAAAAAGTACCTCCAAATAATTTTTTAATAGACTGTTGTCAAACACACAATCGTTCCTCGATAACCACACAGTACAACAAAAAGTTGCTGCTGCAACCAAGATTTTTTCCTGTACAGTTTCGGGAACGAAGTTATCCAGTCATCGAACATGATAGAAACACATACAGGCGTATAAATGCTGAATGTGATGCATACAATTATCCACAAAAATCTAGCATAATGACAGTCAAAGAGTAGATGTTGTATAGTTTCATCCTCATTGCAAAACACACATTTTTCATCTTCCTCCCAGTTACGTCTTGCTAGGTTATCTTTTGTAAATATCACTTCACGTTTCAAATACCACATAAAGATCTTAATCTTTAGTGGCATTTTTACTAGCCATATCATGTCGTTTCTACACACATTCCCATTAGTAATGAGTGCTTTATACATTGACTTAACCAGAAAATTACCACTTTGGTTTAGTTCTTGTCGGTACCCTGCGTACCAGGTACACGATACTGCAATAAAAGCCGAAGAGTTCCTACGTCCGAGTTGAAGACCCCCGGAGGCAACACACGTCTGACACCACTGGGCCTGCATCCCTCGTTTGGGTAGCTCCGGGACTACCACGTGTCCAACAGGACTGCGCCTACCTCCCTTCACAGGGAAGCTCCGGTCCTGCCACTTGTCTAGCAACTCCAGACCTAAACCCTAGTAGAGGGAAGCTCTAGTGCCGCCATGTGTTGAGTGGCTCCGGACCTACCTCCCCGTAGAGGGAAGCTCCAGAGCTGCCACGTGTTGTACCTCCTGAGCTTTGCCAGCAACGACTACAGGATCTCCAACGGCACAGACATTCAAGAGGCTATTAAAACAGCAGTTACAAGACCTGATTAACGTGTCATTAATTCAGCATTAATGACACACGGTCAGTGGACCTTTAGTACCAGTAACGCCACCATTAAGGCGCATTATCACACTATTAATTATGCTTAATACATGTAGATCGTGTATTAGGTAATTGAATATTGTCGGGGCCACATATCGGGCTAGGCAACCCATGTAAGGGCCAGCCCTTGGCATATAAAAGGGTTGAGCAGCACAGTAGAAACAAACTCGAACCCAACCAACTCAAGCACAAACACATACACCCTCATACAATCAACAACCACCCCATGGAGTAGGTATTACGCTCAGGCGGCCCGAACCACGTAAAAATCCCCTGTGTCACCGTCTCGTTCATGATCTTACGCGCGTCCCAACCGAATACAAATGTCCGCGGACTATGATTTAGTAGTACCGGGTGAAGTGTTGTAGCAACACTTCAACATTTGGCGCACCAAGAAGGGGCGCCTGAGAATTTGAGATGGTGAATTCCGTCGCAGGGTCGTCCAACAGCCATGCTTAGCAGCCTGCTAGAGAAAATCCCTCCCACGTGCAGCAGCCAGCCAATGCTGTTGTCCCGGCTAGTGTTGCTCCACCAGCACCACCACCATCGCAGCAAGATGGTGTCTTCACGTTGATCACTGCATCGACGAACAACCCAGAGCACGCGTTGAACGCAGTGCAAACTCTTCTTCGGCATCCACCTGCACCCGAAGCACTTCAGGGTGCAATGGAACAGTGATGTACTGATGTGCAGCATCTGGTTGCAGTAGAAGCCAATGCCATCAATAACCAAGGTTCGCCCCCTGCTGCAAGAAACAGGACCATGTCTAGTAGACTTGTCCTCAAGTGTCACAGCACAGGAGGCGTGTGCCCTCCTAGCAAGTAACATCACTACACTCCGTGGCACGCTGTACTCACATGGTGTTGAGGCTCTCGACTCATGATCTACGGTCGGAGCTCGAGCGCCGCTACATGAGGCAGGATGGCCGCGTCCACATGGAGCGTGCTCGCGAGAGGCGAGCTGCTCGTGAAAACCCTTGTCCCTTGGAAGTAGGGGGCGACTATTTGGCCCTGGCCATGCACCTTCGCATGGTCTAATGGCCACAGAAGTTCCGACCTCATTTGCTGGAGAAGTATGATGGGACTGTCAAACCCGTTGAGTTCCTCCAAATTTACTCCACCGCCGTCCTCGCGGCTGGAGGCAATGAGGCTGTTATGGCCAATTACTTTCTAGTGGCTCTAGCCGGGACAGTCAGGTCCTGGTTCATGAGTCTCCCGCTTGATTCCATCAACACTTGGGCGGAGCTTTGCCGCCAATTCACCGCCAACTACGGGACCTCCTATACCCGAACTGGCATTGAGTTGGACCTGTTCGCCGTTCAACAGAAGATGGGAGAGTCGCTGCGATCGTTTATCCAGCGATTTTCTCAGATATGGAACACTATTCCTTCAATCTCCAATTATTTTTGTTGTCGTCACATTTTGACAGGGTGTTAGAGATAAGAAGATGTTGGAGAAGCTAGCAACGAAAGAAGTCGGCAGCATCACGGAGTTCTTCAGCCTAGCTGACAAATGTGCTAGGGCTGCAGAGGGTCGAGAGATGCACTCCAAACTAGCTCCGAAGGCTGGTAAAAAATCCTCCAAGACTGAAGCCGCTGCCTCCGACAGTGGAAAAAGGAAGAAAAATTCCAACAGCAAGAAGAAGCCATCGGCGGACATGCCTACTGTTGTCGCTACTGCAGCTCTGGGTGGCCGGACCATGCCCCAAAATATGTCCAGGACCATCGTCTGAAGACGGCGACGATCAAAATATGTGGTGTTCGATTCACAAAGCGGACACTCACGATCTTGAAGACTCCCGCGAGGTCCAACGTCTTGTTGAACGCTTAAACAAGCGCGGAGAAGAAGCTCCTTTCCGCCAACAGGAAGGAAAGCAAAAGGTGGACGAAGCTTTGGCCGATCAGGAGCTAGGCTTCCAGGACAAAAAGAAGGTCGTGAAGGCCATCTACAAAACTGTCGACGATGATTCCAACATCTCTAACAATGAGCGTTAGAAGACTCTCCATACGATATATAGAGGGTCATGGGATATCACCTCTCGCCGCGTCCTCAAGATCATGTGTCGGGAGATGGCTGTCGCAGCTTCTACCGCCAAGGAAGAACCCCATCGGAAGTGGATGGACACTGTTACCACTTTTGATGCTTCTGATTGCCCAAGAAACATGATCGGAGCTGGTCGATTGCCTTTGATGGTTTCTCCTACCGTCAACAACATCCAGCTCTATCATGTCTTGGTAGATGAAGGCGCAACACTCAATATCCTAAGCTACGAAGAGTTTGTGAAGATCTAGCTCAGTCTCTTGGACCTTTGTCCCTCATGTCCCTTCTCCGAGGTAGGTACGGGAGCTATCTCTCCTCTCAGGTCAATTACACTCCCGGTGACCTTCAGGACCCGGGTGAGCTACATGACCGGGAAGCTGGTCTTCGATGTAGCGCACATCAGTCTACCCTTCAATGCCATCATAGACAAGCCAACCCTGTATTGGTTTGTGGCCGTAGCTCACTACGGCTACTTGGTGTTGAAGATGTTGACACCTTCAGGTGGTTTTTGGATTTGCGGTATTTGCCCTGCGGGAGTCACTGCGCTTGACAAACTCCATGCGCTTGCAACAGTGTAGGAGGAAGCATCCGGTAAAGAGCAAGCTGCTCAACCTCCGAGCTCTCTTCACCGAGGCTCAACCTTTGCACCACGCGTGCAGCCAAGCGGTGACACCGACATTCCCATCAAAGTCATTCAAATCAGTTCTAATGCTGCCTAGACCAACCGTATATCCGGAGGTCTGGATAAAAAATAGGAACCCGCGCTCATCACTTTCCTCCGGGGGAATGTCGACGTGTTTGCATGGAAACCATCACAGATGCCTGGGATCCCTAGGGAGGTGATTGAGCATAGCCTGAAGATATATCCTGATGCACGGCCAATACGCCAGAAGCCCCGAAAGCAATCAGTCAAGTGGCAGAACATTATCAGACAAGAAATTAAGAAGCTGCTCGAAGTTGGTTTTATCCAGGAGGTTCATAATCCACGATGACTGGTAAACCCTATCATTGTACCCAAGGCCGGCGGGAAGCTACGGATGTGTATTAACTACACCACCTTGAATAAGGCATATCTAAAAGACCCATTTCCCTACAAAGGATAGAACAGATAGTGGACTCCACCTCCAGGTGCGAGCTATTATGTTTCCTAGATGCATACTCTGGATATCATCATATCCAAATGTCTAGGGAAGATGAAGAGCATACTGCCTTCATAACAGTAGATGGGTTGTATTGTTACACCGCTATGTCATTCGGTCTCAAAAATGCTACTTCAACTTTTGTGCGAGTCGTGCACAAAAAATTTGGAGAGCTCATTAGGGACTTGGTGGAGGTCTACGTCCATGTCATCGTCGTTAAAGTGAAGAACAAGGAATCACTCCTTGACAACCTCCAAGCCGTCTTCGACAAGCTGCGCATGAAGTGCACTAAGCTAAACCTGGAGAAATGTGTCTTCGGGGTCATCTCCGGGAAGCTCCTCGGATTCTTGGTGACTCACCAAGGAATAGAGGCAAATTCGGCGAAGATCAAGGCTATTGAATAGATGCAGCCCCCAACACGTGTCAAGGATGTCCAGAAGCTATCTGGATGTCCAGCTGTGCTCAGTAGGTTCATCTCAAGACTTGCAGAGCGGACACTTCCCTTCTTCAAGTAATTGAGGAAGTCCGGACCATTCCATTGGTCTGAAGAAGCAGAAAAAGCATTCCAAGAGCTCAAGAAGCTCCTCTTATTGGTCGTGGAAAGACCAGAGCCATCTCCAGTTAGGGAGTCCAGACCCCTCTGGGAGGGTCTAGAGCTACCTAAAGGCGAGTCTGGGTCCCATCCCCCAGGCGCGGATCCTGAAGGCAAGCTGCCAAAGGATCAACCTCTCTCATCCGAGGGAATTTTTACGGCTTAAGAAGAAGTTTCGGACGCTTCCGGGGGGGGGGGGGGGGGGTCTGAGAAGCTCAAGAAGAAGGTTCAGACCCGTGCGGGAGGGTCCATGTTGATGAAGAAGAAGCTTCGGGGCCTTCCGGGAAGGTTCGGACAGTCCAGCGGCCAGTGTACTTCATCAAGGAAGTACTGCATGATGCTAAGACTCAGTACCTCGAGGTGCATAAACTGCTCTACGCAGATCTTATTGCCTCAAGGAAGCTTTCTCACTACTTCCAAGCGGATAAAATATTAGTGGTAACTTCTTATCCACTACATGCTATATTGCATAACCCCAACTCTATGGGAAATATTGTAAAGTGGGCAGTGGAGCTGGCAGAATTCGATCTAAAATTCCTGCCTCGACATGCTATCAGGAGTCAAGCATTGGCTGATTTTGTGGCGGAGTGGACTCTCTCTTCATCAAATCGTGTGGACCACAGTGAGCAGAAGCCAGAACCCAAGGTCCCAGTCTTCACCGAGCCTCATTGGACCCTCTACTTCGACGGCTCCGTGCAGAAGCAGGGGGCTAGAGTTGGAATCTTTCTCCTCGCTCCGACTAGGGAGAAGGTCAAGTACATGGTACACCATAGCTTCAAGGCAACCAACAACACAGCGGAGTATGAAGCACTCATCTATGGGATCAAGGTGGCGCTATCATACGGCGTCAAGCAGTTGATGGTGAAGTGTGACTTGCAACTAATCATCAATCATGTCAAAGGTGAATGCAGTTGCAACAACCCTCAACTCGTTGCTTACCTCCTTGAAGTCAAGAACTCTCGACGAAAGCTTCAACTGGAGCTCAAGCTCCCGACGGAGTTTTTGTCAGGAGATTGTCAAGTCCCACCGCTCAGCCTGCCGAACTGAGTGAAGGGGGCGAGACCAGCACCCAAAAGCCGGTGGTCCTGGTGACCATTTACCATGGTGTCCACCAAGGATTGTAGGCGCTGCAGGAAGCTCCGAGCAACCCAAGACTCAAGATCCGGAGGCTCAAGTTAGCTCTGATGCATGGATCTCGGGGATTCGGAGCTACTTGAAATACAACATCATTCCTGAAGACGGTGCTTCCGCTGACCGAATTGTCAGACTGGCTAAAAGATACACGCTAGTAGAAGGGGATCTCTATCGGCATAGTGCCAACATCGTTCTAATGCGGTGCATTGCCCGGGAAGAGGGTCGTGAGCTCATTGCAGAAATCCATGGAGGCATGTGTTGGAACCACGCATCTTTCTGCACGTTGGTTGGTAAAGCCTTCCCGCATGGCCTTTACTAGCCTACAACACTCAAGGAAGCAGTTGAGCTAGTAAAAAAGTGTGAAGCGTGCCAATTTTGCGCAAAACAAATTCACACACTGGCTCAGCCATGTGAAAATCAACAAGCAATCTGCCATCAAGTTCTTGAAGTCCATAGTCTGCAGATTTGGATTTCCGAACAGAGTCATAATTGACAACGGAACCCAATTCACAAGTGCAGCATTCCACGAATATTGTGAAGACCTCGGTATACAAGTCAGCTACGCATCAGTAGCCCAACCGGCATGTAATGGCCTAGCCGAGAGAGCCAATTCAGAGATACTAAAAGGACTCAAGAGACGCACGTATGAGCGCCTGAAGAAACACGGAGCCAACTGTATAGAAGAGCTTGTGGGTGAGCAGGACAGTACCTGTCGGGGGATGGTTCCGACAATTCTCCCGGCACCACGGTTAGTAGACCGCGGAGTTTCTGAGTTCGATTAGGGTGCTTGGGGATTCAGAGAAAGATGGCGATTTGACACGAGGATTTACGTGGTTCAGGCCGCCTGAGCGTAATACCCTACTCCACGGGAGTGTGTTGTTGTTGTATTGAGCATCTGAGCGCTTGTGTGTGTGAGAACAGAGTGTCTGGGAGCCCAAAGAGAGAGAGGTCCCTTGTGTATCGCTCGATCAGTCCTTTTATAGTACAAGGTCTGACCGTTACATCATCAGCCTGGCCTGACATGTGACCCCGGCGGTTACTGATGCTTAATACACAGTTAATGTACTTAATTCACTTAACAACATGGTAACGCGCCTTGATGGCGGCGTTACTTGTATTAAGGGTCCTCCGATCGTGTGTCATTAAGATAGCATTAATGACACATAATCAGGTCTTGAAGCTTTAATTGTTCCTTAAAGGTCTCAGCCGTTGGGGGTCCACTAGTCTACTTGTTGAGGTTGAAGGTGCGGCGGTTGGACGTGTGGCAGCTCCGGAGTTTACCGTCTTGGACGAGTAGGTCCGGTGCTATTGTGCACGTGTCGGTACCGGAGCTTCCCCCTGTCGGGGGTTAGGTCCGGGGGTACCACACAGGTATCTAGTCCAGAGCCATCCCATGTATGGAATGTAGCTCTAGTTTTATGATACACATGGCGGCACTGGGACTAACCATAGAAGGGAGGCAGGTCCGGTTCCGTTTGACACGTGGGGCCTTCGGAGGTCTTCAACTCATATAGGTGGAGTTCCTTTGCACTCTTTGTAGTTCCAAGGGGTATCCGGTACGTAGGGTACCGACAGTACCCAACCGGTCAACTGGAGAGACACCCTTCTTCCTGGTGTACGGAACTGAAGCGGTCCTTCCTCCGAAGATCATCATGAGGTTACTCCAAGTCCGGACCTTCGATGAAGCCGCGCAGGACAAGCTCCAATGTGAAGACCTAGACCTCGTCGACGAGAGATGGTGCCAAGCAGCTGTTCAGAATGCATGATGCCGCCAGGCACTCCGGTGCTATCAAAGGCACATGCACAACCGGCAGCTTGAAGAAGACGATCTGGTGCTCTAGAGAATACTGACTCAAGAAGGGATGAACAAACTCTCTCAAGGTTGGGATGGTCCCTTGCGAGTTATCAAAGTTTCCTGCCCTGGATGCGTTCGCTTGGCAACAGAGGATGGGACCCTAATTCCCTATCCATGGAACATCGAGCACCTACGTAAGTTCTATGCTTAGTTTCACGGAGGTGAGTCTGTGCTTACATATAATGTAAATTATAGAGTCTATGTACAGAGTCGAGTAGGTCCAGGACAAAAAGCACACTTAACTTGGTCAATATACTTTAAGTGTAGCTTACCTACCCTGGGTTAGAACAAGTTGAATAACACACTTAGCTTGGTTCCGTACCCTAAGTGTGTCCTTGTCTCCCCTGTAATTTGGACCTATAATGAAATACATTGTCGTGTGGAAACTGACTCCACGTGCATTAATTTTGCAGAGGCTCGTTTCTTTTATAACTTTTCCTTTTTGTCTATAACGGAATTGTGCAATTCTTTTTGAGATTTAGTCCAGGTTATTCATAGGATATACAAGTTATATTGTTGATCTTCTTTTGGATCTTAGCATTGCTAGACAGACTACCCGCCTGAAAACCAAAGCTAATGAAAGGTACGAAGTGTGCTATCGACTTAGACTGTTCAAGCACCCTAAGTACGCCACTCTACCCACATTCTGGTAGGTCTCACTAAGGCGGGTCCAGAAGTGTCAAAGCGTACTAACGACACTTCCCTAGGTACTACTACATTGTAGCCCGCGGAGGTTCTTGTATCATTTTGGGCGTGCGGAGATCTTGGACAAGATGGTGACACATATGATTTACGTGGTTCGGGCCGTTTAAGCGTAATACTCTACTCCATGGGATGTGTGTTGTTGTATTGAGGAATTAATAATGATTGTGTGCGTATGAGCTTGCTTGTCTAGTATTGTGTAGCACATGCCTTTTACAGACCAAGGGATGGGTGTTACATGAGTTACCTGGCCCGACATGTGGCCCCGACGGTTATTATTGCCTAATACACAATTAAGTGTGTTTAAGCACCCTAATAGAGTGATAACGCGCCTTAATGGTAGCTTTACCAGTATTAAGGATCTTCTGATCGTGTGCCATTAATATTGTATTAATGACACATAATCAGGGCTTGTAACTGTCGCAATAAGTATCCCTTGAATGCTTATGCTATTGGAGATCTGTCTATATTCCCGTTGGTAGCGTAGGTCCGGAGGCTCGACACGTGGCGGCTCTGGAGCTTTCCCTCGTGGGGAGGTAGGTCCGAACCTGCTATACAGGTGGAGGCACCAAAGCTTCCTTCTACTGGGGGTTAGGTTTAGGGTTAGCGTACACATGTCAAGTACGGAGCTCCCATATGTAGGGAGTTTGGCTCCAGTCTTATATTACACGTGGTAGTTCCGAAGCTACCCATATGAAAGAGGTGGGTTTAGTGCCGTGTAACACGTGGGGCCTACAGAGGTCTTCAACTTTGATAGGTGGAACTCCCTTGCACTTCTTGCGGTATCATGGGGTACCTGGTACACAGGGTACCGACAGTGGCCCCCGGGCCCACCTCTGGGAGAAACCCTTTCGGTTAAGTTATTCTACCGGAGGTGGGACCATCCTTGATTCTCGCACTGCAACTTCAAATGTCTTATGATGTACCATTGGGGCGATCGTTTAGGGTTAAACCATCGCCGCGTGGCTTGTTTGGAATGCGACAGATGAGATCTTTGAGTGCGGATCTCACGCAATTGAATGTTGCCGGTTCCCAATACAAAAACCGTTTCGGTTCCGAGCGCCTTGTCAGACTGCTGCTCTCGGGCTTCCCGCCGCCCATCAGGACAATGGTTCGCCTGGGGTAATAACCTCGACTTCTTTGTCTGGGTGGCCCCGAGCCCATTCTTCATTGACGGGGTAGATTCTTTGTAATGTGGACTTGCTCTGGTTGCGGTTTCCATCCAAGCATCGTGGAGGCTTACTTAAGAAGGAAGGTATGCATGGTTTGAGGACTCTTTACGCTTTCGATCAAACTCACGCTCAGAGCCTCCCAAACTTTGCCTAGCATTATCCTCTTTTGCTCCACTTTGCTGTGATGGAGTTTGGTCTTCCCAAAAGCCGCATCCAGAGCAAGGACAATCTGATGAAGATCCGGACCTTCATGGGATGGTCCAGTGACTCCTTCAACCACTTGGTTCGTGTCGGCAAGCTCCCCTTCAAGAAGGAGCGACGCGGCGAGATGGTGTACTTCTCAGCGTACGCCATGGTGGGACTAATCCCACCATTTTCAAGTTTCATCCTGATGCCGCTGGACTTCTACGGCCTTCATCTACATCATCTAGGCCCTCACTCCCTCCTACTGGTGGCGACTTTTGTCCACTTCTGCGAGATGTGGGTGGGCGTGCCTCCCTGCGTCGAACTATTTCGGACCTTCTTCACAGTCCATACCACCGGCAAGGGGGCTGAGCTGCTTGGCTTCTACTACATTGTGAAGCACAAGAATTGTCCCTTCAAGTACTTGAAGTCGTCCCCCTCTAGCAAAGGGGATGACTGGAATAAGGATTGGGTCATCATTGTCGTGGAGGAGCACGATAGGTTGGAGCTGCCCCAGGGACTCCCCAACGTCGGCACCGATGCCTGGAATGTGGTTCTGAAGCTGTCGGATGCGATCCAGTCTGTCCTAGCCAGAGTCCAAGAATGTGTGGAGGGTGGAGTGACCCCCCAGATGGTCTTTGGAAATTTCTGTGTGAACATGTGGGCTCTGCTGAGGAGAAGGGAGAAGCTCGCCTTGGCCTTCAACAGTGTGATAGATGATGACCGGACTGAAACCGGTTTGAAATCAAACTTGGATGATGAAGCTTTGAGGCTCCCTCTCAAGAAACTTCAGCACGGGTCCATCGCCGATGATGCCTTGGCTCCGCCGGCTGCTTTTCTGCCTATGAACATGACCCCAAAATTCAGCAGGGAGCTCCGGAGGAGGATGCCAGAACTGGATGACCTGGGTGATGAGGACATCACAACAGCAGAGACGCGCATTGAACTGCAAGGACCAATCACAAGAGCACGGGCACGGTTATTAAATCAGCACGTGAATTCGTTCTTAACTTCTTTTGCATGTGAGTTTGAGAATAGATTGCTATGTGATGATTTAATTGTTATTAGGAATAATGGAAAAGATCAACAAGTGAAGGAAGGAGGCCTTGGGAGCGTGGAGAACCACCTGGGACGTCCACAAGTAGATGGAAACAGTTTACAACTCGGACTCGAGTTCAACTCGGAGTCCAGGAGCAGTCCACCTTAAAACAGGCGCCCAGGAGGCATACGGACTCCGTTTTCAACGTTCTACATATGCACGGAAAGAGGAGAAGATAAACTTTCAAATGGTTCTGGTCCCACCTCAAAATTCCTCCGGAGTCATTGGGAATCGTCGAAACAAGTCGAGTCCAGATTTCTGTCAGGTGCTGCACCACCGAATCGGGCCTTTGGGCCTTGTATCCCGTAAGAGTCCATTAGGGACACGTCTAATCGTGTTTTGGTCGAACCCTAGCCTATAAATACTGCAGCCGCCGGTCATATTCGGTGGGTTTTGCTTAGATCAATAATATCGCCGTTCTACGGTTTGTGAGACCCCAATTTTGCGATTTCCGATTGTGTCTTCTACGTTCTTGCTCGTGTTCTCGATTGCACTTGTAGGGATTAGCCTTCTTGGCGAGGTCAAGCGTGTGAAGCACGGTTGATAACCAACGGAGCCGTGGTATAGTGATTGCAGGGGCACTCGAACCACTCGAGTGCCGCGGATCATCAACGTCGAGTTCTCCACCCCAATCGTCATACCTTTCGGAAGATCGGGCCTAAACCTACTCATCAATTGGTATCAGATATCCAGGTTGCCCGTGAGGTATCTTTGTTTTCCTTCCTTCCATTAGATCGATTTTGTATCGTACCTAGAGTCCACAAAAAAGCCACAAAAAAAAATTAGATCGTTTTTACCGCTTCCCAGACTATAGTGCCTGCAGTTTCGTTTTTCAGTTTGCATTGTTGAGTTTGCATTCGTGTGGTTGAGTCTTGTTGCTGGTTTAGCTTTGTGTTTTTTGGTCCTAGTTATCGTGTTTCGTACTTGTTTTCTTGCTATTCGACACCTATTCCACAATCCCTAAATAACAAACCGATCCGCCACGTTCATCGGTTTGTCCTAGCTAGCCGCCTTGCGTGAACTCCCGCATCGCCATCCCTAGATTAGGTGACAAATCGTTGTGCCATTCATCCTTGAATCATCACACACCACCCCATTAGTTGCTGTGCAAATTCCCGATCGTTTTCGTATCCGTTTGCGAGTTCTGTTCTCAAACCGAGTTGGAATCAACATCCAAAAAAACGTAACTCGGACAACCTACCTTAAAACGGCCATAACTTTCGCATACGAACTCGAAATCGGGCGAATTTTTTTTTCAAATTCATCTACGCGAAATTTCGCATCTGATTTTCCGGGGCATAGCCGCGTTTGGCGAAATTAGATTGCCCAAATTCCCCACGGAAGATAGGCTATCCGGCCTCCGAAGTTTCAGCACGAATTTTAAAGAACCTTCTTGATTTTCTATAGGCCGCATATTACATCCAATTGAGCTGCAAATTTGTGTGCTTCCTATATTTGTGCTACTGAGTAAAGAAAAAAATATCAAAAAAATATTACAAAAAAGAAAAAAATAGTGAAGAGCACGCATATTAAAGCAATTGGCCTATACCACTTGGTGCTGTTTGTTTGGTTATATCATTCTGTCTTTCTTTTGCCTTGATACTTCCTTGTGTTGTGCTAGGCTCTAGGGCACTCAGTTGACCAGCAACAGTTTCCTACATTGAATACTTATTCAACTTTGTTTAGCTGTTAACGATTTTCTGCTTATTAGCCACCATATTGTGTCATCCAAGCTCCACCTTTCTCTTGAGCATAACAGGTACCTTTGCAATCACCTCACGCTTCATTGGTTCATCTCACCGTCCACACCACCTGCTGTGTCGGTAAGAACACTTGTAAGAGCGTGGTAAGACGCTTGAGCGAGAGAGATTGCTTTCTTCCACCTTCCACATTGTCACTGTAGTTGATAGGGATAACATTTTTTGTTGTTGTCTTTTGTTTCCTACTAACAATGGCAGCAGAAGAAAATAATGACGAATGTGTTCAACATGTTGAGTTACGTGATATGTTCGCCAAATACAACGCATCAACGGAGGAGTCATTGGCGAACTTGACTCGCAAACTGGATGACCTTGCTCTTCGGATGAATACTTTTGAGGCTCGATTGCCTCTCGCTGGAAGACAAGAAGACAATGCTTATGATGAACTGGAAGATCACAGTAATCAGCCAAGACTGCCACTTTATCGTCGAGGTATGGGAGGTAATAATCATAACAATTATAACTGCCCTCCTGATGATCCTTTTGCTAAAGTGAAATTTACTATACCCTCTTTTTCTGGTGCTTATGATGCTGAGGCTTATCTTGATTGGGAGATGACAGTAGAGCAAAAATTTAATTCCCATCTTGTTCCTGAACAACATAGAGTTCGTCAAGCCACTAGTGAGTTTAAGGACTTTGCTATCATATGGTGGAATGAACTTGTTAAAACTAGAACTGATCCTCCAACATGGGATAGATTAAAGGAAGCTATGCGTGTTTGATTTGTTCCTCCATCTTTTCAGCGGGACCTTCGCAAAAAATTGCAGCGTTTAGACCAAGGTAACATGTCCGTAGAGGAGCATTATCAAGAGTTACAAAAGGGTATGCTGCGTTGTGGGGTAGTAGAGGACATAGATGATAAAATAGCTCGTTTTTATGGGGGGTTGAGGCGTGAAATTCAGGACATTGTTGATTACAAAGAATATGATACTGTTAACAGATTGTTTCAGCTTGCTATGTTGGCAGAAAAAGAATTGCAGGGCCAACAACAACAGCAACAACGCACGAGGAGCAACTTCACGCCGCGTGCAGCAACTACACCATCCAAAACAGCACCATCTTCGGCCCCCCGTGCAGCGACTACACCACCCAATGGCGGCCAATGAACTATACCTGCTGCTCCACCTTCTCATGTGCCGGAAGGCAGCAAGGCGACATCATTCAAGCCTTCGTCGTCCACTCCTTCTACGGGTCATACTTCCGACATTAAGTGTCACCGCTGCCAGGGACTTGGTCATATGATGAGAGATTGCCCGAGCAAACGAGCATACATAGCACGCGACGATGGCGGGTATGATAGTACTTCGGATTTTGAAGATGAATATTCTCTTGCTACTGACTTTACAGATCCAAATGACGAACACACCGAAGAAGAGGTACTTGGTACAGCGGCGACGGAGAACTATAGGAGCATCATTGTGCAGCGTACCTTGAGCTCCAAAGTGGAGACCGACGACAAGCTACAACGACACAACCTCTTCCACATGTTTCTCGTCGTCAAGGACTGCCGTGTACACACTATAATTGATGGAGGTAGCTGCAATAACTTGGTAAAAACGGACGTCGTCAAGAAACTCGGTTTGACAACAAGAGCACACCCTCATCCGTACCACATTCAATGGTTCAACAACAGCGGTAAGGTGCGGGTAACACAAACTGCGAGAATCCATTTTTCAATTGGTTCATACCATGATTTTGCTGATTTTGATGTTGTTCCTATGGATGCTTGTTCTCTTTTATTGGGTCGTCCTTGGGAATTTGATACAGATGCTATTCATCATGGTAGAACCAATAAATATACTCTCATGCATAAGGGAAAGAAAATCACTTTGCTCCCCATGACTTCTGCTGAAATTGTGCATTTTGAGAAGAGTAAATTTCGTGAGTGCAAAGCAACTAAATTAGAATCTGAAAAACAGCAAGTTATTAAGTGAAAATCACCATCATTGCTCGCAACTAAATCTGAACATGCTGATTTATTCGATTCTAAGGGGATGTGCTATGCTTTAGTTTGCAAAGAAGCCATGTTTTCACTTCATGAATTGTCTATTGCATTGCCCCCTGCTGTTGCTAACCTTTTGCAGGAGTTTGAGGATGTGTTTCCCTCCGAGATACCCCCTGGTTTACCACCGATGATAGGCATTGAACACAAGATCGATTTGATTCCAGGAGCAAGTTTGCCAAATCGTGCAGCATACAGGGCGAATCTACAAGAAACTAAGGAAATTCAGCGACAAGTCCAAAATCTTTTGGACCGCGGGTACATTCGTGAAAGCCTTAGCCCTTGTTCCGTTCCTGTTCTTTTGGTTCCTAAGAAAGATGGTAGTTGGCACATGTGTGTTGATTGTCGAGCGATTAATAACATCACCATTCGATATCGTTATCCTATTCCTCGATTACATGACATGCTTGATGAATTGAGTGGTGCTATCATCTTCACAAAAATTGACTTGTGTAGTGGTTACCACCAAATTAGAATGGCACTAAGAGATGAATGGAAAACTGCATTTAAAACCAAGTTTGGACTTTATGAGTGGTTAGTCATGCCTTTTGGTTTAACTAATGCACCCAGCACCTTTATGCGATTAATGAACGAGGTTTTACGTGCTTTCATTGGACAATTTGTGGTGGTTTACTTCGATGATATCCTTTTTTACAGCAAGTCATATGATGAACATCTTGATCATTTACGTGCTGTTTTTACTGTTTTGAGAGATGCACGTTTGTTTGGTAACCTCGAAAAGTGCGTTTTTTGCACCAATCGAGTCACGTTTCTTGGCTATGTCGTTTCCTCGCAGGGAATTGAGATGGATGAGGCAAAAATTGAAGCAATCACCAGCTGGCCAGCCCCAACTACCGTCACACAGGTTCGTAGTTTTCTTGGTGTTGCAGGATTTTATCGGCGCTTTGTGCGGGATTTCAGCACCATTGCAGCACCTCTACATGAGCTAACGAAGAAGGGAGTTCCATTTCGATGGGGCGAACAGCAGAAACAAGCTTTTGATGCTCTCAAATCGAAGCTTACACAAGCACCATTACTACAACTTCCTGATTTTGACAAGACCTTTGAGCTAGAATGCGATGCAAGCGGCATTGGTATTGGAGGCGTTCTCATACAAGGAGGTAAACCCGTTGCTTTCTTTAGTGAAAAACTTCATGGTCCTTCTCTGAATTACTCCACTTATGATAAGGAATTGTATGCCTTAGTCCGTGTATTACAAACATGGCAACATTATCTTTGGTCTAAGGAGTTTGTCATACATTCCGATCATGAATCATTGAAGTATCTTAAGTGTCAAACCAATCTGAATAAACGACATGCTAAATGGATTGAGTTCATAGAATCGTTTCCATACATCATTAAGCATAAGAAAGGGAAGGAAAATATCATTGCCGATGCATTATCTAGGCGTTATACCATGCTGTCCCAACTTGATCATAAAATCTTTGGTTTGGAAACAATTAAAGCATTATATCCTACTGATTTGGACTTCAAAGTTGCTTTTGAAAATTGTAGAGAAGGAAGAACTTGGAATAAATATGTGCTGCGAGAGGGTCTCCTCTATCGTGCTAACAAGATATGCGTTCCAGCTAGCTTCGTTCGTCTATTGCTTTTGCAGGAAGCACATGGAGGAGGTTTGATGGGACATTTTGGAGTGAAGAAAACTGAAGACGTGCTGTCCACACACTTCTTTTGGCCAAAGATGAGGCGTGATGTCGAGCGCTACGTGTCACGATGCACTACTTGCAACAAAGCTAAGTCTCGTCTTAACCCACATGGTCTTTATATGCCTCTTCCTGTTCCTAGTGTACCTTGGGAGGATATTTCTATGGACTTTGTTTTGGGATTGCCTAGGACTAAGAGGGGGAGGGATAGTATTTTCGTAGTTGTTGATCGTTTTTCCAAAATGGCACACTTTATACCTTGTCATAAGAATTATAATGCCTCACACATTGCTGATTTATTTATGACGGAAATTGTTCGTTTACATGGTGTGCCAAATACCATTGTTTCTGATCGTGATGCAAAATTTTTAAGTCATTTTTGGAGAACTTTGTGGTATAAATTGGGAACCAAGTTGCTGTTTTCAACTACATGTCACCCACAAACGGATGGACAGACCGAGGTAGTTAATCGTACTTTATCCACTATGTTACGGGCTGTCTTGAAAACAAATTTGAAGTTGTGGGAGGAGTGTTTACCACATATAGAATTTGCTTACAACAGATCCGTTCACTCCACAACAAAGGTAAGTCCATTCCAGGTAGTGTATGGTTTCAATCCCCGTGCTCCTATTGATTTACTACCTTTGCCTCCTTCTGAAACTATAAATTTTGATGCTACACAACGATCTGAATTCATTCTTAAGATGCATGAAACTACAATGAAAAATATTGAAATGATGAATGAGAAGTATAGGATTGCAGGTAGTAAAGGTAGAAAAGAAGTAAAACTTGAACCGAGCGATTTGGTGTGGTTACATTTGAGAAAAGAGCGATTTCCCGACTTGAGAAAATCTAAACTTATGCCACGAGCTGCTGGTCCTTTTAAGATCGTTGAAAAGATTAATGATAATGCATATAAGCTTGAATTGCCTCCCGATTTCGGGGTTAGTCCTACATTTAACATTTCAGATTTGCGACCGTACTTGGGAGAAGAAGATGAACTTGAGTCGAGGACGACTCCAATCAAGAGGGGGAGGATGATGAGGACATCACAACAGCAGAGACGCGCATTGAACTGCAAGGACCAATCACAAGAGCACGGGCACGGTTATTAAATCAGCAGGTGAATTCGTTCTTAACTTCTTTTGCATGTGAGTTTGAGAATAGATTGCTATGTGATGATTTAATTGTTAATAGGAATAATGGAAAAGATCAACAAGTGAAGGAAGGAGGCCTTGGGAGCGTGGAGAACCACCTGGGACTTCCACAAGTAGATGGAAACAGTTTACAACTCGGACTCGAGTTCAACTCTGAGTCCAGGAGCAGTCCACCTTAAAACAGACGCCCAGGAGCCATACGGACTCCATTTTCGACGTTCTACATATGCTCGGAAAGAGGAGAAGATAAACTTTCCAATGGTTCTGGTCCCACCTCAAAATTCTTCCAGAGTCATTGGGAATCGTCGAAACAAGTCGAGTCCAGATTTCTGTCCGGTGCTGCACCACCGAATCGGGCCTTTGGGCCTTGTATCCCGTAAGAGTCCATTAGGGACGCGTCTAATCGTGTTTTGGTCGAACCCTAGCCTATAAATACTGCAGCCGCCGGTCATATTCGGTGGGTTTTGCTTAGATCAATAATATCACCGTTCTACGGTTTGTGAGACCCCAATTTCGCGATTTCCGATTGTGTCTTCTACGTTCTTGCTCGTGTTCTCGATTGCACTTGCAGGGATTAGCCTTCTTGGTGAGGTCAAGCGTGTGCAGAACGGTTGATAACCAATGGAGCCGTGGTGTAGTGATTGCAGGGGTACTCGAACCGCTCGAGTGTCGCGGATCATCAACGTCGAGTTCTCCACCCCAATAGACATACCTTTCGGAAGATCGGGCCTAAACCTACTCATCACTGGGTGAAGTGGAGAAGCGCAGGGTCTCCAGGGTTGTGATACTCGGAGCTTCCGAGGAGGTGGTCGGCCCTACCCCGAGCCAAAAAGTTGATAACGTTGGCAAGGGCAAGGGCAAGGGCAAGGGCAAGGAGCCAGCCGAATCTTCTAGCCGGAAGAGGAAGCTGAGGCACGCTGATGGGAGCTCCATCAGGTACGCTCCATTTATGACTGCCCCTTCTCCCAGGCGAGGGAGATCTACTGCGGTGACACCTCCTCCGATACAAGCGTCCTCGAGAGGCGCCAGTTCAGTACAGTCGACTCCGGTCCTAACGCCAGCTACGAGCCCTAGGTCCGGTAGTTCTTCGCAGCCAAGGAAGGCCCCAGCAGGGTAAATGCCGATGACGGTGATGGGTTCTGGGCATTCTTCCGGAGCCCCCGCTACGCCAGCCACAACAGGCTCCGGCTCTAAGCATCAGGCGAAGACGTTCCGCGCCGATTGGAGCGGTAGCTTCCCATGGTAAGCTTTGCTTTTTCACCTTGATTTTCCATTCTTATTTTTTTTATGTTTTGAATCTTCCAATCTTTCGATTGCAGGGCATCAAAGACGGGATCTAAAGCTCCGTCCTATATTGCAGCAGCCGGAACAGTGGGGACGGAAGTGCCAGCTCCAACCCCTGTGCCTCCTCAAGTGGTGGCTAAGGTCACGGCTGCTCTGGTGACTGCTGTCGTGGATCTAGATCTAGAGTCGACGCCAGAAACACCAGTGGTAGTGTCGGACCACGAGGAGACATACATGGAGACACTCCAGTAGCGGCAGCACCAACAACTGAAGCTCCGGCGCCAGACGCGAAGAGAGTGGAAGCTCCGGCTTTAGAAACAGAGGTGATTGAGGCACCCATCGCTATGCCAGAAGTTTTTGCTGAGCCGACAAGTGGATCGGTGGTGCTAGAAGCTTTGACCCTTGAGCCGCAGGTCGTTGATGCCTCAGCCACCAAGTAGTTGGGACTTGAAGTTCCGGCCCTTGAGCAGGAAGTTGTTGAAGTTTCGGATGCCAAGCCAGAGATGGTTGATGTACCGGCACTCGAGCCGGTGGTGGATGTGGCTTCAGGTGATGCTCCAATGACCGCCCCGGAAGTAACTGCTCCGGAGGTGCCCATGCCCGAGGCAGAACACCATGAAGAGGCGGCTGTAGGATCTCCACCCGCAGAGCCAACAATTGAAGTTCTTGTGGTGGGACCTTCAGCGTCAGCCCCAGGGGTAGAAGTTCCCCCAGTAGGGTCTTCCTCAGCAGCGGCCGAGGAGCTCCCGACGGTTGACTCCAGTGCCACAGAGGCTCAGGGAACCATGCTTGTTGCATGGGACATTATTTTAATTCTTAAAGACCCTCTAGAGCCGGCGGAGATGACCCTAGTAGTTTGGGAGCCTATTCCTTTAGCGTTGTCTATTGATAATGCCTGCTCATGCCTCCGAAAAGTCCAGCTCGCCTTCGACCACGATAGAAAGCTCCTCGAAGAAGAGCATCATACCTTAAGGCGCTGGCGCGACAGACTTCACTTCGAGACCAAGCTGGCGCAAACAAGGATTGCGGACCAAAGGAGTGGGTTGAGAAGGAAAAGGCCCAGCTGGAATATTGGGGAAAATTGTTGGAGGAGAAGGAAGCCGCCATCACGACTCTTGACGCTAATTTTTGAGAGATTCTTGAGCACACCAAGGAAAGGATTGATGCTACTGACGAGCATCACGACAACCTCAATGAATTAAATGAGGTTCTCTTGAAGCATCGAGCAGACCTTGATGCAAGAGAATAGAAGCTCCTGGAACAGCAGGAGGATGTTTTGAAAAGAGAGGAGGAACTCGGTCAGAAGCTGACTCTAGCTGAGCAAAATTTGGCAGATCGCTCTATGAAGTTTGATCTGTGGAGTAAGGAGGAGGAGGAAAAGTACTAGAAACTGGGGCAGAAGCTCTCGAAAAGAGAAGCTGATGTTGTCACCAGAGAAGGGAAAGTAAGAGGCAGGGAGAAGGACTTGGCAGAATGGCGGAACCGCATCCACCTCCGGGAGACAGAGCTAGCCGACCGCAAAAAGCAAGTAGCTGAGAGTATGCAGCAACATGCCAAAGCAGTTGAGCGCCTCGCTCGGGAAAGTTTGGAGCTAGCGGCCGCCCGGAGGTCACTGGAGGAGCTGTGGAGCTCAAGGGCAACTGAATCCCTGCTGGTGTGGGATTTTCTGGGGCGTCCGGACAGAGCCTTGGTGCCTCTTGGCTTCAGTCCAGTACGTCTTGAGAACCCAGCAGAGGAACTGGACCAGACGCTAGTGGCACTTGGCTTTGCTAGCAGCAAACTCGACGCATTGGGTGATTTCATCGCCGATCAGCTGGAGACAGGGGGAAATCTCTGGCCAAGAACGTTGTCGAGTATGTCTTGGCGTGTTACAAAAGTCGAGACCACGAATTTTCTCTTGATCCAGCCTCCGAAGGACTCATTACCGAAGAGGAGGATGTCGCCAAGGCTAGCGTCCAAGAAGCTACTGAAGGTTGCCTCATTTTTTTGCAGGACTTAGATCCTCCAGTAGTTAGGACTTTTTCCTTTTGCCTTTTGCTGTAACCCTGATTTTGTAATCTAGTACTTTGAATGAATGAAATCCTCTATTTGTGCAATGATTTTCATATTGTTGTCCTTGTCTTCAATACGTTGTCCTTTATCTTGTTTGCCCCCTGGTAGATGTACACAATTTGATTTCGAACATGTACCAAATGGATTTGACAATGTGTTGATGACTTGGACACTTCGAACTTGTAGCTTTTAGGTCTGAAGTCTATTTCTGACTTTTCCAGGGAGCTTTTGTAGCATCGACGGCAGGCCCCCCGGGGTTGTCAGAGCTTGAGTAGGTCCGACGGCACCCACTGTCAACATGTAGAATTTCAACGGCGGCCCCCCTATGGTTGTCAGAGCTTGGTAGCTCCGGCATCGTCCACCATCGCTGGGTTTTTTGTTTTTCTTGTACACTAAAGACAAGAAAAAGAGTAAAATTCATCCTCTTATCTATAAATTGTTTGTGACTTATTGTTCTTATTTGAGTTTTAGATCCGAAGAATTTCGATATGATAACAAGCGTATTGATGTAATCTTTCAAGATCCACATGCTTTTTTAGTTCTCACCTTACTAAGGCCTGCCGGGATGTAGGTAGAGTGGCGTACTTAGGGTGCAGGACCAGGCTAAGTTGATAGCACACTGCGGACCTATGTTGGCTGGGCATTTAGGCAAGAAGACTATGCAGTAACATTAAGATCAAAAAGAGACTAACAATATAACTTGTAACACATATGAATAACTTGGACTAAAACATAAAAAGAATAGCACAACTTCATTATAGACAAGAAGGATAAAAATAATTATTCAAAAGACTGAGCCTTGTACAAAAATAAATGCACATGGAGTCTGTTTTCACAGAACAATGTCTTTCATTATAGGTTCGGATTACAGGGGAGACAAGGACACACTTAGGGTATATGACCAGACTAAGTGTGCTATACATCTTGTACTAGCCTGGGGCTGGCAGCTACACTTTTAGTTTTGTGGCTGTGTCAAGTGTTGCTTGAACTTCCCGGACCCTCCCGGAGAGGTTCAAATGTTTTCCCGGAGGACCTACCCGTCTCTGTATATTGACTCTATAACATACATTGCGTGTAATTATAGACTAACCTCTGTGATTCTAAACATATACGGAGGGGCTCGATGTTCCGAGGATTAGAAAGCAGAATCCCATTCTCAATTGCCAAGCGAACACATTCGGGTTGGGATACTTTGATCACTCCGAAGGGACCTTCCCAGGTAGGGGAATGTTTTTTCATCGCTTCGCGAGCTAGTATTTTCTGCAGCACCAGATCGCCTTCCTTGAGCTGTCGGTTGTGCACATGCCTTTGATGATAGAGCAGGAGTGCTTGGCGATAATGTGCATTCCGGACCGCTGCTTGGCACCTTCCCTCGTCGAAAAGGTTAAGGTCTTCACGTCGGAGCTGGTCCTGCTTGGCTTCGTCGAAGGTACGGACCCGGAGCGACCCCATGGTGATCTCCGGAGGAAGGACTGCTTCAGCTCCGTACACCAGGAAGAAGTGTGTCTCTCCAGTTGACCGGTTAGGTGTTGTCCTGTTAGCCCACAATGTAGACGAAATCTCTTCTATCCAGTTGGCTCCATGCTTTTTCGGGCGCTCATATAAGCGCTTCTTGATTCCTTTTAGGATTTCTGCATTTGCTCTATCGGCTTGGCCATTGCTTGCTAGGTGAGCTACTGAGGTGTAGCTAACTTGAATGTCGAGGTCTTCGCAATACTCTTAAAATGCTGCACTTGTGAATCTGGTTCCATTGTCAGTTATGACTTTTTTCGGAACTCCAAATCTGCATACAATGGACTTCAAGAACTTGATAGCTGATTGTTTATTGATAGTGACAACTGGGGTAGCTTCCGGCCACTTGGTGAACTTGTCAATGACGACATACAGGGACCTGTAACCTCCGACATCTTTCGGGAAAGGTCCTAAAATATCCATGCCCCACACAGCGAATGGAAATAGAGGGGAATCATTTGCAGTGATTGAGCCAGTGTGTGAATTTGTTTTGCATGGAACAGGCATGCTTCACATTTTTCACCAACTCCACAGCATCCTGGAGTGTTGTAGGCCAGTAGAAGCCGTGCCGAAAGGCTTTGCCGACCCGTGTGCGGGAAGACGCGTGGTTCCCACACTCGCCTCCATGGATTTCTGCGAGGAGCTTGTGACCTTCTTCCCTTGCAACGCACAGCATTAGGACGTCGTTGGCACTGCGCCGGTAGATATCCCCTTCTACTAGTGTGTATCTTTTAGCCAATCTGATGATCTGGTCAGCGGATGCAGGATGTTGTCCTTCAAGTAACTTCGGATCTCCGAGATCCATGCATCAAAGCTAACATGAGCTCCTGAGTCTTGCATGCTGGGTCGCTCAAAGCTTCCTGCAGCACCTATGACCCTTGGTGGACACCATGGTAACAGGGCCATCGAGACTGCCAGCTTTGAGGTGTTGGTCTCGCCCCCTTCGCTCAGTTCGTCAGATTGAGCTGCTGGTCTTGACAAACTCTGAATGAAGATTCCATCAGGTGTCGGAGCTCCGATTGAAGCCTTTGTCGAGAGTTCATTAGCTTCAACATTATGGAGACGCTAAACATGGTGGAGATCGAGGACTTCAAAGTCCTCTTCTGGATCTTCTGGACTTCAAGGAGATATGAAACTAGTTGGGGGTTGTTGCAGCAGCATTAACCTTTTACTTGTTTTATGATGAGCTGTGAATCACCCTTCACCAACAGCTGCTTGGCACCAAAGGATAATGCCACCTTGAGCCCGAAGATGTGGGCTTCATACTCCGCCATGTTGTTGGTTGCCTTGAAGTCAAGATGAACCATGTATTTGACCTTCTCCCCAGTCGGTGCGTGGAGGAGGATTCCAGCTTTGGCCCCCTGGTTCTCCATGGAGTCGTCTAACTAGAGAGTCCAGTGAGGCTCGATGAAGACCGGGACCTTGTGTTCCGGCTTCTGCTCACTGGGGCCCCTAGGATTAGATGGAGAAGGAGTCCACTCCGCATGAAGTCAGCCAAAGTATGACTCTTGATTGCTTGTCGTGGTAGGAATTCGAGATCGAATTCGGCCAGCTTCGCTGCCCACTTTGCGATGTTCTCAGTAGAATTAGGTTATGCAATATAGCACGCAGTGGATAGGAAGTTACCACTGATATCTTGTTGGCTTGGAAATAATAGTGAAGCTTCCTTGAGGCAATAAGAACTGCTTAAAGCAGCTTATGCACCTCGATGTATATGGTCTTGGCATCATGGAGAACTTCACTAATAAAGTACACTGGCGTTGGATGGTCCAAACCCTTTCAGAGGGGCCCAGAGCTTCCTCTCCATCGACCTGGACCCAACCGGAGGGGTCCGACCCTTCTTGTTGAGCTTCCCAGACCCTCTTGTAGGGGCCCAGAACTTCTTCTTGTTCAACTAGAACCCTCCCTGAGGAGTAAGGATCTTCCTGAACAGCTTTGAGAACCCCCTCAGATGAGAGAGGTTGATCTTCTAGCACTCTGCCTTGAAGATCTGTGCCTGGGGGTTGGGACCCGAACTCGCCTTCAGGTAGCTCTGAACCCTCCTGGAGGGGCCTAAGCTCATGAATTGGATGTGGCTCTGGTCTTTTCGCGATCAGGACCATGCATACAACTTCTGTAGATGCAGAAATGTAAAGCAGTAGAGTCTCACAAGGGTTCGGAGCTACCAAGATTGGTAGGGTGGTGAGGAGCTGCTTGAGATCTTGGAATGCTTTTTCTTCTTCTTCGGACCAATGGAATGGTCCAGTCTTCCTCAAGAGTTTGAAGAAGGGTGGATCCCTTTCCACCAGTCTTGAGATGAACAGGCTGAGCGCAGCCAGACATTCGGTCAACTTCTGGATGTCCTTGATGCGGGCTGGAGGCTGCATGTCTTCTATAGCCTTGAGCTTTGCTGGGTTTTCCTCAATTCCTCGTTGTGTTACCAAGAAACCAAGCAGCTTCCCGAAGCTAACCTCGGAGACGCACTTGTCTGGGTTCAGCTTGGTGTGCGTAATGCGCAGCTTGTCGAAGATGGCTTGCAAGTTGTCAAGGAGTGACTCCTTGTTCTTGATCTTCACAACAATGTCATCGACATACACTTCCACCAAGTCCCTAATGAGCTCTCCAAAAGTTTTGTACATAGCTCGCACAAAGGTTGAAGCAGCATTTTTGAGACCAGAGGGCATGGCAGTATAACAATACAATACATCTGCTGTTATGAAGGCAGTATGCTCTTCATCTTCCCTAGACATTTGTTCTTGATGATATCTGAAGTATGCATGTAGGAAACACAATAGCTCACACCCGGAGGTAGAGTACACTATCTGATCCATTCTAGGTAGTGGAAATGGATCTTTTGGACATGCCTTATTTAAGGTGGTGTAGTCGATACACATCCGAAGCTTCCCACCAGCCTTAGGTACAACGACTGGATTTGCCAGCCATTTTGGATGAAAAACTTCCCAGATGAAACCAGCTTCGAGCAGCTTCTTGATCTCCTGTCGGATGAAGTTTTGCCGCTCAATTGATTCCTTTTTGGGGCTTCTGGTGTACAGGCCGTGCTTCGGGATAAATATTAAAATTGTGCTCAATCACCTCCCTAGGGACCCCAGGCATTTGTGACGGTTGCCAGACAAACACGTCAACATTCGCCCGAAGGAAAGTGATGAGCGCAAGTTCCTATTTGCTGTTCAGACCTCCTGATATACGGGTGGTCTGAGCAGCATCAGAACCGATTTGGATGACTTTGACAGGAACGTCGGTGTCCCTGCTTGGTTGCACACATGGTGCAGAAGTTGAGCCTCGTTGACAAGTCTCAGGGGTTGAGCAATGAGCTCTTTGCCGGAGGTTTCTTCCTGCGCTGTGGCAAGCGCATGGAGTTCCTCTAGCGCGGCAACTCCTGCTGTGCGGTCACCATGGACCTGGAGAATGCCTGAAGGTGTCATCATCTTCAACACCAGATAGCTGTAGTGAGCTACGGCCATGAACCTGTACAAGGCATGCCTGCCCACGATGGCGTTGAAGGGCAGATTGATGTGAGAGACATCAAAGACCAGCTTCTCAGTCCTGTATTTCTCCCGAGTCCCAAAGGTCACTGGGAGAGTAATGGATCCGAGGGGCTGATGGCCCCCGGACCTGTCCCAGAGAAAGGTCTCGAGGGGCGAAGGTCCGAGATTTGCAGCTGGATCTTCATGAACGCTTCAAAGCTCAACCTAGCCTCCGTCTACCAGAACATGGTAGAGTTGAACATTGTTGATGGTCGGAGATACCATCAGCGGGAGTTGGCCAGCTCCGACCATGTTTCTGGGGCAATCTGTTGCATCAAAGTGATGGGCGTATCCATCCACTTTTGGTGTGGTTCTGCCCTAGCAGCAAAAGCTACGGCAGCCATTTCCCTCCGCATTGTCTTAAGGACATGGTGAGAGGTAATGTCCCAGGACCCTCTGTAGATACTGTTGAGGGTCTTCCAACGCTCATTGTCAGAGATGTCAGAGTCATCATCGACTGTGTTGTACACAACCTCTAGGACCTTCTTGGGCTCCTTGAATCCTAGCTCCATTTCAACCAGAGCTTTGTCAAATCTTTGCTTTCCTTCCCGCTGACAGAAAGGAGCTTCTTCTCAACGTTTGTTGTAGCGCTCGACAATGTTTTGGACCTCTCGGCAGTCCTCCAGACTGTGCTTGTCTGTCTTGTGTATTGGACACCACATCTTGGAACTATCGCCATCTTCTAACAAAGGTCGAGGTTGTTTTTCATGGCGTGGCCCCTGACCACCCGGAGCTGCAGCAACTTTAGTAGTAGGTGTGCCGGCCGACGACTTCTTCTTGCTGTTGGACTTTTTATTCTTTTTGCCACCATCGGAGGTAGTGGCTTCAACTTTGCAAGACTTTTTGTTAGCCTCTGGAGCTGGCTTTAAATGCATTTCTTGGCCCTATGCGGCCCGAGCACACTTGTCAGCCAGGCTGAACAACTCCGTGACGCTGGTGACTTCTTTCGTCGCCAACTTCTCTAGCATTTTATTGTCTTGGACGCCCTGTCTAAATGTGACAATAACAGAATAGTTCGGGACAGAAGGGATTGTATTGTGTACATGAGAAAAATACTGGATGAAGGATCACAGTGATTCCCCTGTTGTTTGCTTCACAGCAAACATGACCAGTTCGTTGCCTGGTCAGGTGTAAGAGTTCCCGAAGTTGGCAGTGAACTGTTGGCATATCTTCACCCAACTGTTGATGGAGTCGGGCGGAAGACTCATGAACCAGACCTGGCGGTCCCAGATAGAGCCACGGGGAAGTAATTGGCCATCACGGCCTCATTCCCCCCCCCCCCCCCACCGCAAGGGTAGCGGTGGAGTAGATTTGAAGGAATTCAGCGGGGTTGACAATCCTGTTGGATTTCTCCAGCAAATGAGGCCGGAACTTCTGTGGCCAGTGGACCATGTGTAGGTGCATGGCCAAGGCAGAACAACCTCCTCCTACTCCCACTTGAGTAGGGTTGTCCCGATCCTCTCGCCTCTCGCGAGCACGCTCAATATGGACGCAACCATCCTGCTGTCGGTAGCGGCGATCGAGCTCTGGCAGGTCGTGCGTCAAAAGCCTCGACACAGTATGGGTGTGTCGCACCCCGGAAGGCAGCGGCGTCACTTTTTGAGATACAGCGCGCCTCTGGTGCTGTGATACATGGGGACCAAGTCTTCCAGACAAGGTCCTATGTTGAGTCGGTGGCTGCCCCGAAGGGGGAGGACATTGGTTGCTGATGGCATCAGTTGCGGCTGCAACTAGATGCTGCACATCAGCAGGTCACTGCTCCATCGCACCCTAAGGTGCTCCGGGCGTTGGTGGGCGCTCTAGTAGAGTACGCGCAGCAATCAGCACATTCTCAGGGTTGTTGTTCGCCGATGTTGTGACCGACGCGAGTGTCCCATCCTGCTGTCCAGCATTGTTTGCTGGAGCAGATGGTGGTCGTGGTGGTGGTGCGACGCCTGCCGGGACAACGACGCCCGCTGGTTGCTGCATATTGGAAGGATTCCCTCCAGCAGGTTGCACAACATTGTTGCCGTTTGATGATCCTGCGGTAGATTTCAGCATCTTGTGATCTCAGAAGCCCCTTCCTGGCGTGCTAAATGTCGAAGCGTAGTAACAAAACATCCCCCGGTACTTTTAAATTGTAGCCCGCGGAGGTTCTTGTATCAGTTCGGGCGCACGAAGATCTTAGACAAGATGGTGACACAAATGATTTATGTAGTTCGGGCCGCCTGAGCATAATACCCTACTCCATTGGGTGTGTGTTGTTGTATCGAGGAATTACTAGTGATTTTGTGCGTAGGAGCTTGCATGTCTAGTACCGTGGAGCACATCCCTTTTATAGACCAAGGGATGGATGTTACATGAGTTGCCTAGCCCGACATGTGGCCCCGACGATTGTTATTGCCTAATACACAGTTAAGTGTGTTTAAGCACCCTAGTAGAGTGATAACGCACCTTAATGGTGGTGTTACCAGTATTAAGGGTCTTCTGATCGTGCGCTATAAATATTGTATTAATGGCACATAATCAGGACTTGTAACTGTAGCAATAAGTGTCCCTTAAATGCTTATGCCGTTGGAGATCCGTCTATATTCCCGTTGGTAGCATAGGTCCGGAGGCTCGACACATGGTGGCTCTAGAGCTTTCCCTCACGGGAGGTAGGTCCGAAGCTGCTATACACATGGAGGCACTGGAGCTTCCTTCTACCAGGGTTAGGTCCGGGGTCACTCTACATGTGTCAAGTACAGTGCTCCCCTATTTGGGAGTTTGGCTCCAGTATTATATTACACGTGGTAGTGCCAGAGCTAACCGTATGAAGGAGGTGGGTCCAGTGCCGTGTGACACGTGGGGCCTATGGAGGTCTTCAACTTTGACACGTGGAACTCCCTTGCACATCTTGCGGTATCATGGGGTACCCGATACGAAGGGTACGGACAGGAAGGCACTTGGATCTAAAGAGATTGCATTAATAGATTTGTTATCATGTTGAATTCCTTCGAATCTAAAATTAAAAAAAAAAACAATAAGCCACAAACAAGATGTAGATGAGAGGACAAATTTTACTACTTTTCGTGTCTTTATTATGCAAGAAAAAACATAAAAAAACATGGCGATGGTGGACAATGTCGGAGCTCCTAAGATCCGACAATCACCAGGGGGCCTACCGTCGACGTTTTATACGTTGAAAGTGGGCGCCATCAAAGCTAACAAGTTCCAACAACTCCCATGGGGGCCAGTCATCGATGTGAAGAATTAATGGCGATCTAAACGAAGATGTTTGAGAAATCACCCTGAAGACGTCCGCCGTCAACATATTATGCATTGACAGTGGACACCGTCGAGGCTAGGAAAGCTCTGACGATCCCAGGGTGCCCGTCGTCGATTTTTATGGTGGGCACCGTCGGACCTACCTAGCTCCGACAACTCCCAGGGGGGCTGCTGTCGACGTTTCTAAGCTTTGATGGTGGACACTGTCAGTCCTACCTAGCTCCGATAACTTCTAGGGGGCCCTTCATCCACGGTTTGATGCGTTGATGGTGCGCACCTTCAGACCTAACTAGCTCCAACAACTCCCAAGGGGCCCGCCATCCATGTTTCTAAGTGTTGATGGTGCACGCTGTCGGACCTACCTAGCTCCGAGAACTCCCAGGGAGCCCGCCGTCGATATTTCTAAGCGTTGATGGTGGGTGTCGTTGGACCTACCTAGCTCTGACAACTCCCAGGGGGGCCGCCGTCGACGTTTCTAAGCATTGATGGCGGGCACCGTCGGACCTACCTACCTCCGACAACACCCATAGGGCATGTTGCTGATGCAACAAAGGGTCCCTTGAGATGTCAGAGGTATACTTCAGAACTCGAAGCAATTGTTTTGGCTACGAGCGATAAGTGAAGTCATCAACATATTGTTGAATCCTGTTAGTACATGTTCGCAATCAAATTGTGTACATCTACCAGGGGGTCAACAATATAAAGGGCAATGTATTGAAGACATACAAAATGGAATTCATTCATTCAAAAGGTTGGATTCCATTCTTACAAAATGAGGATTATAAGTGAAGGCAGAAGAAAAAAGATCTAGCTATTGGAGGCCCTATGGAAAAACGAGGCAACTTTCTGGGCAGCTTCTTGAACGTTGGCCCTGCCGATGTCTTCTTCAACAATGGGTTCTTGGCCAGAGACTTCCCCTTCGTCTCCAGTTCGTCAATGATGACATCACCCATTGCATCAATATTGTTGTTGGCAGAGCTCAACGCCACCAGCGCTTTGTCTATCTCCGGCTCCGGGTCAGCCGAACGTAGTGGACTGAAGCCAAGCGGCACCAAAGCATTGTTAGCATGCCACAGGAAGTCCCAGACTTGCTGGGACTCAGTTGCCTTCAAGTTCCTAAGTTTCTCCAGTGACCTTCTAGCGATCGTAAGCTCCAAACTCACCCAGGCGAGGTGCTCGACCTCATTGGCATGTTGTTGGATCCTTTCGGCCACATGCTTTTCTCGGTCAGCAAGCTTTGTCTCCTAGAGGTGAATGCGTTTCCGGCGGTCCGCCAGGTCCTTCTCCCTAGCCTTCACCCTCTCTTCTCCGGCGGACATGAATGTATCCTAGAGGGGGGGGGGTCAATAGGCTTTTTGAATTTTTGTTGATCCCTAAAACACTAAACAGATTTATCAAATACTGGGAAATTGTATTAGTCCAGTACGGTGCTGACTAGTCTGCTATGTGGGGACTAGAAAAATCAAGATTGTTCAATAATTTCACTTCTAGTACCCTATGGAGCGGAAAGTAATTTGCAACTTGGATGTATTACGAAAATTAAACAATGTATGGCAAAGATCAACTTTAATTTCAATATTTCAATGTGAGTTACATAAGATTATGTAAACCCTAGAATGTGATGAACAATAAAACAAAAGTGTGCAAGACAAGATTTTATCCTGTGGTTCGATTCCCAAAGAGGAAACCTACATCCACGTTGAGGAGTCCACGGAGGACCGGATCTTCACCAACCCTACCCTCGTCGAATCGCCACGAAGGTTGATTCTCTTCCACTAATCACAAAGGGAAAAATAACTCGTTCAAGGGGCCTTCTCACAATTTGAGGGCTCCCCAAGAATTACAACGAAGAACACCACCAAACACACTCAAAAGATGTACAATAAACAAAAAGAGTGTGCAAGAGATCAAACCCAAGAGCTCAAGATGTGTAGAACAAGTCTCTCCTTTGATAAATTGCTAATCCTCATAGATTTGATCTTTTTAGGGTAAGAATGAGGGAGAGATGTTTATTTTGGGATCTTGGAAGGTGTGACGGTGCAGGAGGTCGAGTGTTTTTGGTTGTAGGGACGTACACCTCTATTTATACTAGGGTTTCCAAAAGTTACCATTAGGGTTTGCTATGATCGGAGCGCGGCATGTGGAAAACCCTAAGTGTTCAGAGATACCGGACTTGTTCATAAATGTGCGGACTAGTCTGATCTGGGCAGTAAATTGTTCGGATTAGTCCGGCACATATCGGCCTAGTCCGATGCGGTGAACCTCGTGTAGAATTGAGGACAAGTCCGCACTTGGAGGACTTATCCAATTTTAGTCAGAGAGTTTTCGGACTAGTCTGATGGATATCGGACTTGTCCGGTGTCGTGAGAAGTTGTGGGGCTAAGGACAAGTCCGGACATGGAGGACTTGTCTGATTTTAGTCAGAGGATTATCAGACTAGTTCGGTTGATATTGGACTAGTCTGGTGCTGTGTAAAGTGGCGTGCTTGCGGACAAGTCCGCACTGGGAGGACTTGTCCATTTCTAGTAAGAGAGATATCGGACTAGTCCGGTAGACATCAGACTAGTACAAATATGCATATTTGTGTGTAGTGAGTGAGATCTCTTTTGCTTGAGCTCTTGGGGTGTATTTCTCCAACACACTTCATACAAAATAAACTATTCTTTTCGTCTCTTGAGCTCTTTTCCTTTTGATTTCTCATTCTCCTTTCTTTTTGAGCTTTCCTCCTAATTTCTTTAAAACCTGCGCTCATCTGAACGATTTTGATAGGATCTCATTTGTTTGTCATAAATCAACCAAAACCCACAAGGGATGCCTAGATGCACTTACAATCTCCTCCTTTCTGGTGATTGATGACAACCAATTGAGATTACACAAATATGATAAAAATTCAGATTTTCATAAAGTGTGCACATATGAGCTTGGAACAAAATAGGCAATGTAGACATAGGACATATGTGCACTCTTTATGGCGGGGTGCAAAACTATGTGTGTGTGAGCAATAATCGTGATGTGAATGAAGTAAATGGCATAATCATAACAACACATTAAGATTATCAAATATGTATATCAATTTCAGAGCATAAACATAGATCATAACAAAGCATTACCACAAACTCCACAAACATGTCCAGAAGCATAATTCGAACATAATAAAAGTCTTACAGCACCAAAAGTAACACAGAATAGCAAAAGAAACACAAATAGAGCTCTCATCTCTCAACCTACTGCTAGGACCTAAGACCCCCCCCCCCCCTCAACCTCTCCCCCTTTGGCATCAAGGCACCAAAAAGAAGAAGAGGAGGGATCTACTCATCGACGTCGGCTCACTCCGCGCTGTCGGTCCTTTCATCATCTTCATCATAAGGCTGTGGAGGAGGGGGAGAGGAACCACTCGTCGTGCACCAAACGCAAAAGTAAGAAAGATCGTAAGGTGAAAAAGGTGGAAGCTATGAAAAGTCAGAGGCGGAGTCATCTGAGATGACTGGAGATCCAATAGGCTCAATCTTCAGTTTTGGACAAATGGTTTTGATATTGTCCTTCATGTACCACATTTCCTCTTTTCTTGCATTTTTCATCTTGTGAACTTTCACCTCAGTCTTGCAGCAAGAACCAAATATAGCTGCCAAATACTTCATGATTCCACTAGCAGATCCTTTGTTAGGAGGTGCCCTTGAGCCTGATGGAGGTCTTGCCTCTCCTCGGGCTCTCATAGGAGCCTCTTCACTTGAAGTAGGGGATGGAGCAGTTGAAAGAACAGTTTGAGGTGGCTTCTGAGGCCTCAAAGTTGTATGCTCAACATCCTTCACAACCTATGCCTGTGACCTTCTCTATCATAAACATGATATACAGTGCATAGCCACAGGATCAATTAGGGGTGCAGGAGATGTTTACCATCTCGTTTCAGATGTAGTCAAAGATGTCAAACTTCCTCTTCTTGCTAATCACTTTCATCAAGGTTCTCAAGTAACCTTGGACACTCCCTGCATCTCCATCATTTGGAGCAATGGTCTTCTGAAGCACTCTATTGAGAACCATGAAGAAGGGCTTCATGTTCTTGGTTGAGGGAGGATTGTATTTGAGGCGAGTATCATTGAGAAGGTCTATCTTGTCCTTCTCCAGGACACCAAGATTGTGAATCACAATTGCATTATTGTCGGTGTCCTCTAGATGCAGCAGTCTGGCAAACTCATAATATGTGACTTTGTACTTGGATCCATGAGTCATCCAAGTCACTCTCTCTTCTTCATCACTGGCAAAGTAGCAAGTTGCAAAGAATTGAGCGATGACCTGATCATTCCAGTTATACCTAAAAGAAAACAAGTCCTTTAAACCATGCCTCTCTGCCACCTCTACCACTTCATCAAAAGCACCACAACTTTTTCTTTCAAAATGGCTCCAGTCAATCCATTGGTTGCGGACTACTGGAGTCTTCATCTGAAGGTACACGGTACTGTAGTAGTCCGCATGAAAGTGACTTCAAAATCTTGGGTCAGCTGCCTTCTTGCCACTTTTATAGGCATCAATCTTTCTGAGCTTCCATGCCACATCACTCCCCTTTCTATTGAATGTTTCCCTCCAAGGAGTCCCTTTTTCCTTGTCTTGGAGCAGTCATCTTATGGGGGCCGATAGGGCCAGAGGCAATTCCTTTGCATTTTCCCTTAGTTTGACGTGGAGCAGTCAAATTAGAACCAACCACTTCCTTCGCTTTTGAAGCTTGTTTCTTGGCTAGAACCTTTCGCCGGACCCTAGGTGCGATGGACAAAGGCTCGACAGCACGCTCTTGTCTTTTGATGGAGCGAGAATCCGACATGCGAGCCAACACTTCTTGATCCAATTCGGCCTCAAAGTCGGAGATATCATCGTTTGAGTTCGACATTGTCCTGACAAGAAGGTTACATATGACATAGATAAGAATCGGTGGCAAGGGAAAGCATTGAGTTGAAGAAAGTTAGGGTTTTGTTCAGCTAACATCGGACTTGTCTGTTGTTCAGGTGCGGACTAGTCTGGAATACCGGACTTGTCCGCACTGAGAATGGACTAGCCCAATATTCAGCTGCTCGAACCCTAACTAACAAGATAATGGAGTTTCTCAATGCAAAGGTGAATCAATGTAGTTGTAATACAACAAGGAAGCTTGTATGACAAGAGGAACTAAGCTATTTGAGCAAAAACATGGAAAATCGTAGGTTATAGGGTTTGGAGAGAAATTTACCAAAGCTTTTGTTTTGTGGAGATGAAGAGGTTGTTAGTGCGTACGAGTCTGTGGTATTCGATCCCCTTGCAATGGAGATCAAATCCCACCGAAACTCGAGTGGATGTGATGGAGATTTTGCGAAATCGCCTTGGGAGCACTCGAGTGTAGAGAGAGAACGTGAGAGTAGTTGTATGGAGGAAGAAGATTAGGGTTGCGCCGGCCCTAGGGTTATGGAGTCGAAAAATCGGACTAGTCCGTGGCCGGACCGGACTAGTTCGGACTAGCAAACACTTCACAGACTAGTCTGCAATGTGCAGACCAGTCCGGTGTAACCACGGACTAGTCCATGGTCACCTGGACAGAAAAATATATAGACCTTTCTTATATACTCGAAGGTGCTTAAAAAGATGATAGGGACAAAAACACACAAATATTCTTGATAAATATGATCAGTAAACATACAACAATCAAGCTATGACCATAATTCACCAAGATCAAGAAATTAACATACTTTTTCGGATAAAATAGAGAGAGATAATTTTTCAACGCAATCAACATGATTTTTGAAGATGGCATACAGGTATGCAAGTTTTGATGCCACGTTCCGAGCATCCAGGTTATTTAGTTCATTTCGGAGCTCACAAAAGCGTTTGTCATCAAGTCGCTTGGTAAAGATATCGGCTAGTTGTTTTTCGGTGTTGACATAGGAGATGGCTATGTCTCATTTTATTGTGTGATCTCTCAAAAAGTGATGTCGGATGTCTATGTTCTGTCTACCTTGCATCCGACATAATCTGCATCGGAGTGTCCAATGAGATTGAATTTTGAACCTTTAGGATACCAAAGGCCTAGGTTGGGTGTATGAAATAAATATCACAAGATCCTTTTTACGGCTATCAAATGACATTCCTTAGGATTGGCTTGAAATCTCGCACACAAACATACACTCAACATGACATCATGCCTAGATGCATATAAATAAACTAAGGATCCAATCATGTAGTGATATACCTTTTGATCCATGTTTGGTCCGTCTTCATTGAGATTCAAGTGTCCATTTGTCGCCATGGGAGTCTTTATGGGCTTTGCTTTGTCCATCCCAAACTTCTTGAGAATGTCTTGAGTGTACTTTGTTTGGCTTATGAATGTCCCGTCCTTTTGTTGCTTCACTTGGAATCCCAAGAAGTATCTCAACTCTCCCATCACGAACATCTCGAATCTATCTATCAGAATCTTACAAAATTCTTGACAAAAAGATTTGTTAGTTGAACCAAATATAATATCGTCAACATAGATTTGGCAAACAAAGAGATCATCATCAAAGTGTTTAGTAAACAAGATCTAATCAGCTTTACTGATGTTGAAGCAATTTTCAATCAAAAAATCTCTAAGGCACTCATACCAAGCTCCAGGAGCTTGTTTGAGGCCATAGAGAGCCTTAAACAATTTGTACACATAGTTGGGGTACTCTTGATCTTCAAAATTGGGTGGTTGCTCCACGTACACCTCCTCCTTGATCGGACTATTGAGGAAGGCACTTTTCACATCCTTTTTATAAAGCTTGAAATCATGGTGAGTAGCATATGCAAGTAATATACGAATCGATTGAATCCTAGCTACGGGAGCAAAAGTCTCGTCGAAATCAAAACCTTCGACTTGTGAGTACCCATTGGCCACAAGTCGTGCATTGTTCCTTATTACCACTCCATGTTCGTCTTGCTTATTGCGGAAGACCCATTTGGTGCCGATGACGTTGGACTTGGGTCTTTCAACAAGGTCCCACACTTCATTCCTTTTGAAGTTGTTCAATTCTTCTTGCATCGCCATCACCCAATCCAGATCTTTTAATGTATCTTCAACCCTGCATGGTTCAAAAGAAGATACAAAAGAATAGTGTTCGCAAAAATTAGCTATGTGAGATCAAGTTACTACTCCCTTTTGAATGTCACTAATTATGTTCTTGACAGTATGATCTCTTTGGATGCATTGGTGTACTCTTGGATGTGGCACTTGTGGTCTAATCTTCATGATTATCATCTTCTTCTCCCCCTGGATAGTTGCCCTCATTGATGTCTTCAACACCTTGATTATCTTGAGATTGATCTTGTGTGGAAGCTCCCCCTTTATCATGGTCCTCCACTTGTGGTTCATCTTCTTCATTCGCATTTGGAGGTGGCACTTGTGGTCGAATATCGCCCAATGCCATTCTTCTCAATGCTTGACATGTGTTTCTTCTTGACTATCACATATTGATCAACTTCCTCTTCTTGAGAGCCGTTTGTTTCATCGAACACTACGTCACATGCTACTTCAACAAGTCCGGAGGTCTTGTTGAAGACACGATAAGCGTAGGAGTTCGAATGATAGCCAAGTAAGAAACCTTCATTGGACTTCGAAGCGAACTTCGAGGCCCTTGGCTTCTTGTTGAGAATATAGCATTTTGAACCAAAAACATGAAAATATGAAATATTCGTCTTGTTACCCGTGAGTAATTCATATGAGGTTTTCTTGAGTAGGAGATTAAGATAGAGTCGGTTTATGGCGTGACAAGCAGTGTTGCCCGCATCAGCCCAAAACAGGTCCGAAGTATTGTATTCATCGAGCATTTTCCCCGCCATCTCAACGAGTGTTCGGTTCTTCCTTTCGGCTACTATGTTTTGTTGAGGAGAGTATGATGCTGAAAATGCGTGCATTATCCCTTCTTCGTCTAGATACTCCTCAACTTGGGTGTTCTTGAATTCCGTTCGATTGTCAATTCATATGTTCTTGACCGTCAATGATAATTCATTTTGAGCTTGCTTGAGGAACTTCTTGACGGTTCCTTGAGTTTCTGTCTTATCATGCAAAAAGAAAACCCACGTGAAGCGAGAAAATCATCGATAATGACTAAACCATATTTATTGCCACCGATGCTTATGTATGCAATGTGAGGACCGGAGTCCACACCTCCGAGGATCTCATTGGGTGGTGCCGTGCGATGCAGCACCTAACAGCACACATGAAGAGAATACAAAAATATAAAAAGTTTTCATTTTATAATAAGAAGAGTTTACAAAAGAGTGTACATCAGAAGTACACACGCAGTGGAATTACATACTCATATTCTCACCTACCTAAGCATAAGAGAAAACGTCCATGCCCTAGGACGCGCCTCACTAGCAACATGACGATCATTCAGCAGCGGCGTGGTTCACATGAGATTTATCTCGACACCTCGAGTCTCATGTACAACCTGAACAGCAGAAATAAAACTAATACCTGCAAAAATCGTTAGAGCGCAAACGTGAGCATAAGGCTCAGCAAGACTTAACCATCTCACTAGACATATGCAGGGGGAAGTACTAAGCATGGGTAAGGAATAGCATAAAGGACTTGCCTACAAGTGGATCCTTATATTCATATTTTAAGTAGCAAATGACATTCTTCAGGCACGGCACATCATAGATTCCACAATCAAACAAGAAATGCTTTGCCGATGATATGACATGCCCAAAGCACATAATGCTATTACAACTAAAGTATGGGGAAACTGTAAACTTTTAATTATACTATCTCTAAGCCAAACAAGGTTGCAATACAATGTTAAGAAGATCGGCAATATTTATCATCATGATTACTCTTATTTACTACGTCACAACTTAGTGAACAAGTGGTACTCTATTACCGCGAGGGACGGTGATTGCAATCAGGACACACCCGGAATACACGACACATACGCCCGCTCGGAAGTACCTATCACTATACTCCACTCCAACGTCGTATGTGGCCACCATTCACCCGTCATCCCGATGTTGAACCAGTTCTACCGTCCCAATAGTAAGGTCCCTAACCGAGCACGTCGAAGTTGCTCCTTAGAGATTCCCACCTTACGATCATCTTTCCCCGAAGGACGGCGGTATAAGTTTCGACACAAGGGTGCTCAAGCTACATCAGTTTAGTGGACCCCATTAATTCATTATGTAACCGGTACTGTTCAAACTTGCTCAACAGGGCCGCACACGAGACGGTCCTTAACCGACACAGACGGGGCTACAACTAACCTCCACATTTGCCTTACCCTTACCGGCCCAGGCCCAAATGTGGTCGCAAGCATTGCCCCCCTCATCCGGGATCAGACAACCTTGCGCGTCCCGTCCTACAGGAACATCCCCGTCCACATCTCCAATTATTAAGAGCGAACATTTTGGTAACATCTCGCGAGTAGGTTTCCCTTACTCGACTTCTCTCGCAAGTAGATTTCAACTACTTGACTTGTGATCAATAAAATGTGATCCTCTCGCGAGTAGATTCCAACTACTCGACTTCTATCGAATTTCCTATACATTAGCAAAGCAGTGCTACACGTCAAGCTGTAAACCTTCCCAACCTTCCCATAGGATTTTTTATGGATATGCAAGTGGGGTATCAAACACCTTATACATAATGCACAATATCAACTAAAGACGTAAATGAGAAATACTGCAAAACTCTGTAAAGCTTTCAAATGCAAACCGGGGCTTGCCTTGTTTGCACTAAGTCAAAGAGTCAGTGGCTTCATGCTTCTCAAACTGGTCCTCTTTGACTCCTTTCCGTCACGTCGTCTATCGCAATGGATATGCATATAACACATAATATATTTTAATAACCTAACTAATGAATATGCACACATGATGCGATGTCATACTCATAAAAGAAGTATGTTTGTAATTCAAGAATGAATAAAGTGTACTGTTGGGTATTGAATTGGATTTGGGTAGGTTAATTTGATATTACTTCATATTCTAAGAATGTACATAAGCGATTTTATAGTCATGTATATTAGGAACTATACATAATACATTATTATGCAGATAAGTTCTTTTGGCTCTGATAATTTAACTCTGGTATAGAGATGTGATGAATAAATTCCCATAAAAATTTCAGAGAATTTGATGGGAGAAAATGATCTACAAAAACCTATCAAGATTTCATCATATAGGAATTTGCAGATAAAACCTGAGGTTTTATCATGTCCATAAATGGCACATCTAGATAGTACTGATCAAAAGGAAACTACCAAAATTGGTTTCACAATTTTTCAAGCTTTCTACAGTAAGATATTGAATTTACAAGTTCTTATGAATTTCTGGATTTAATTTGTTATTTTCTGGATTTATAATTAACCTAGGCAAAGACTTTGAATTAAACCCTCTTAAACAACTTTGTTATGTTTGAAACTTTTACAGGAGCTTCTACATAACAAAATGATTGGTTGGGTAAATTTCCAGAATTATCTGAATAAAATCCTATTTTCTCTATTTTCCACAATGTATTATACTAATTGAATTATAAAATATTCTCTAGGAATTTTTATGAAGATTTGGATGTACCACTGGAAAGTACAGATCCTAAGGAGAATTACAAAATTTGTTTCATCTATTTTGGAGCATCCTAGCCAAAGTTATAGTATTCCAAAGTTTAGGCATTTTATATGGAATTCTTTTTGAATGGAAAAGACAACCCCTTTAATACGCTGACACGTGGCCTCTAAATTTTTCCACCCAGCCGATGCCACACCGGGGCCACAGAATTTAATCGCGTTGGCACACTAAATCCCGGCGCCACAGAAAATCCCGTGGGGTGTGTCTTCTCCTTCCTCCCGAATCCGGCGGCCTGCTGCGGCGCCATGGTCGGAGAACGACCGGCGACTCGCCGGAGCAGGCCGAATCACCCTACCCGTGGCTGGGACTTGCCACCCGGGGGTTTTTGACCCTCAGGAACTCACTGGTGGCCTCCGTTTCGACTGAAAAGCCACGGAAAGGTGTCTACACCGGCGACCGGCAGAACCCGACGATCGGCGACGGCGCTCTCGGTGTACAAGGCATGGGAGAAGCTGATTTTTGCTCTGGAAGCTTCGTGGTGATGCTCTGATCATTGTACAACACTCTAATCGGATTGAAATCGGCCGGAGGATGGGGGCGAGATTTGAAATCCGGGCTAACCGGAGTGGGGCTATGGCTATCTAACGCCTCGGGAAGGTTCGCACGTCAGTGTGGATGCTGGAGGCGGCTGGAATTGTGGAGCTAGTCACCAAGGAGGAAGGACCTCGGGTTGTAACCGAAGAGAGTCGTCGGTGCACCGGGGGAAGAACCCGCGATTCCTTCCGGGACGCTTGATCCGGCGGCAGCCACGGTTCAGCGATATCTAGGACGTATGAGCGCGCACCTAATCGAGGCTTTGCTCGAGCGGGGGCGACGGTGATTTGGGCGGCCGAGTGGAGTGCTGCAGTCGGAAGAAAAAGAGTGAGCGCTCGGTCCCCTTTTATAGGCCGACGACGGAGTGGGGCAGGTGTCTTTGCGGCTCGCCGTGGCGCGCATGCAAGCGGCAAGTTATCGCGCTGGAGGTCGCGGTGGAGAGCTGCTTGCCGCTGCTGCTCCGTGCTGGCGCGCGTGGGTGAGGCGAGACAGAGCGGTTTTGCTTTGGGCTCTTCTTACAGGTGGGCCCCACCCTGCTCTTATCCCCTCCATTCTGTTATTTCTTTTTGGTTACTCAAGTCTACATGTGATAAGGACTCAAATTCAGAAGAGAATTGGTCCTGCTACATTTAAATCGTTTGACAATTTGAATATCCAATTTGGCCAATTAGAATTTGAATTAGATTCAAATTTGAACTCATAACTTTTATGCAGATATTTTAATCTACTCAATTATTTCCTTTTTAATGGTCAAGGGTTTCCAATAATGTGCTCAATAATTTGTCCAAATGCAGATTTGAAATTGAGCACTTAATTTGAATATATTTTCTATTCCACATATAACATGTTTGGTTAAATTTGAATTAGATTCAAATTAAAATTTTCTAATCTATATGCATGTCATTTAATTCTTTCCCCTAATATTAATGTATATATTGTCCCATGTTTTAGTTGCCTAACCTGACCAAATGGAGAATATGTTTTTGTACCTTGATCATTGACTTGCATATTTTGGACATTTCCATATATACTTTTATTCACTCATGTTTGTTTTATTTCTTTTGATTTTTCCCTTGTGAGCAAAGCACAAAATTTTAGAGGTTAAATTTAAAATTCAAGACCTTTGGAAATTTGAGCTTAGCTGAATTTAAAAAGGGGTCCTAGGTTTTATCTAGAGCTTCACATTAACAATTTTACTCATGTCCATATGAACTTTATTGGCTCTCATATGACCTTAGTCTTCAATGTACATGTTTACAACTATTAATTCATGTGCCATACATTGGAGACAACTATTATTTCATGTGCCATACATTGGAGACAAAAGTTTCCAAAAGTTTGGGATTTTACATTCCTCCCCCCTTAAAAGAATCTCGTCCCGAGATTACAAAAGAAGAAGGAGTGTCGTAGTGTATCACCGTTGATACGATGATAGCAACTCTGGATAGTTGGAGCGAAGATAGTCTTTACTCTCCCGTGTAGCTTCTTCAACGGTGTGGTTCTTCCATAACACTTTATAGAACCACAACATCCGATTTCTTGTCTCTCTCGTCTTCTCATCAATGATCCGGATCGGTTGTTCAACATAGGTCAGATCCGGCTTCAGTTCTTCCATGTCCTGAGATATGACTTTTGTTGGAGTTTTGAGGCACTTTCTTAACTGAGACACGTGGAATACATTGTGTACTCCGGACAAGGACGCGGTTAGCTCCAGCCGATAGGCTACGGGTCCACATCTTTCCTGATGGGGAATGGCCCGATAAATCTTGGGGCTAACATTCCCTTTACTCCAAAGCGATGAATTCCTTTCATCGGAGAGACACGAAGATACACGTGGTCTCCGACGTTAAAGCTCAAGGGACGACGTCTCTTGTCGGCACAACTCTTCTGCTGAGATTGAGCTGCTCTGAGGTTTGCCTGAATTAGCTTAACTCGTTCTTCAGCTTCATTAGTGAGATCCACTCTGAAGATTACCCTCTCTCCTGACTCACACCAATTGAGTTGTGTGCGGCACTTCCGACCGTAGAGAGCTTCAAAAGGTGCCATTTTGATACTGGACTGATAACCATTGTTGTATGAGAACTCTGCCAGCGGTAAAGGATCATCCCAGTTCTTTCCGTGATCTATGGCACATGCCCTTAGCATATCTTCTAGGATCTAGTTCACCCTTTCAGTTTGTCCATCAGTTTGAGGGTGGTATGCCGAGCTTCGGATTAACTTAGTTCCAATTGCTGCGTGTAGTTTCTCCCAGAAACGAGCAACAAACAATGATCCTCTGTCAGAGAGATGGTGCGGGGAACTCCGTGTAAGCACATGATTTGTGACATATATAGCTCAGCATATTTATTTGCATTGTACGCCGTGTTCACTGGAATAAAGTGTGCTGACTTGGTTAATCGGTCTACGATTACCCAAATAGAATCGTGCTTGTGGAACGTGAGAGACAATCCAACAATGAAGTCCATACTGAAATCCTCCCATTTCCATGCAGGGACAATTAAAGGTTGTAGTGGTCCCGCTTTCCTCATATAGTCAGCCTTCACTCTTCTGCATGTATCACACTCGGACACATACTTTGCAATTTCTCTTTTCATTCGTGTCCACCAGAATTTCGTTCTAAGATCTTGATACATCTTATTGCTTCTTGGATGGATTGAATACTTCGATAAGTGAGCTTCATCCAAGATCTTCTTCATGAGTTTCATGTTCCGGGGTACCACTATACGATCATTGAACCATAGAGTTCCTTGTTCATCTTCCCGAAAACATTTCACCTCTCCGTCTCTCATTCTCTTCCGAATGTGAGACATAGCCTTGTCTTTCTTCTGAGCTGCAATAATATCCTCTTTGATTGTAGGTATGAGGGCAAGATTATATAGAGCTCCGTAGGGAACCAACCGGAGACTTGGTTCTTCCTCTTCATCTGAAATGATGGTTATGTTGTTAACATGAGATTTCCGACTCAAAGCATCGACAACTATGTTTGCTTTGCCCGAATTGTAATGGATCTCAAGTTCATAGTCCTTTATAAGCTCTAACCATCTTCTTTGCCTCATATTCAAATCCTTTTGAGTGAATATGTACTTGAGGCTCTTGTGGTCTGTGTAGAGATGCACTAGATTTCCCATTATGTAGTGTCTCCACATTTTCAATGCCATTACCACTGCAGCCAACTCCAAGTTATGAGTCGGATAATGCTGCTCATGAATACGGAGTTGCCTTGATCCATATGCGATTACACGTCCTCCTTGCATTAAGACGCATTCCAGACCAGTGCCTGATGCATCGCAATAAATATCAAACGGCTTTGTCGTATCTGGTTGGGCTAGAATTGGTGCCGTTGTTAGATGTTCCTTCAATATTTGGAATGCCTCTTCACAGGCTTCACTCCAGACATACTTGTTTCCTTTCTTCAGCAATTCCGTCATAGGTTTAGCCACTTTGGAGAAACTTGGAACAAATCTCCGGTAGTAGCCAGCTAAACCTAAGAAACTTGACTTCATGGACGGAGGTCGGAGATTTCCATTTAAGTACCTGTACCACTTTGCTTGGATCCACAACAATACCATCTGCTGAGATAACATGACCCAAAAATGGTACCTTGTTAATCCAAAATTCACATTTGCTAAATTTTGCATATAGCTTATGGTCTCATAATCGTTGAAGCACGATATTTAGATGTTTGGCGTGTTCTTCCTCTGATTTGGAATAAACCAAGATGTCATCTATAAAGACCACCACAAACTTGTCCAACTCCGGCATGAATACTGAATTCATTAGATACATGAAGTGAGCCGGTGCATTGGTGAGACCAAAAGACATGACAAGATACTCATACAGCCCGTATCTTGTCGATAATGCCGTCTTAGGTATATCTTCAGCCCGTATCTTGATCTGATGATAACCGGACCGAAGATCCATCTTCGAAAATACCTTAGCACCCACTAATTGATCGAATAAAATGTCAATCCGTGGATGTGGATACTTGTTCTTTATAGTTACAACATTCAATGGACGATAGTCGACACATAGCCTTAGTGTCTCGTCCTTTTTCTTCACGAATATCGCTAAGCATCCCCAAGGTGATGAGCTGGGATGTATGAATCCCTTCTCAAGTAACTCATTCAACTGTTCTTTTAACTCCGCCAATTCCTTGGGTGCCATCTTGTAAGGTCTTCGAGATATGGGTGTGGTTCCTGGTATTAACTCAATCTTAAATTCCACATCTCGCTCAGGTGGTATGCCTGGCAGATCGTCAGGAAACACATCCGGGTAATCCTGAACAACAGGAATGTCCTCTAGCTTTGTGGCTTCCGTGCTATACACCACTAGAGGTTGTGGTGTCACATTATTCAGAACTAAAGTATGCTGTTCGTGCCTTTTAGAATTCAGTTGCACGGTACGAGCACTGATATTGAAGATTGCTTCATGATGTGTCAACCAGGACATTCCCAAGATAATGTCAATCTTCTGCCCGTCCAATATAATGAAGGTGGTAGGGTAAATCCTATCATCCAAACATAGAGGTGCTCGGGCAATAATCTGGTTGGCAGACATCTTTGCTCCAGGTGAATTTATTGTATACGGTGTTGATAGCGTTGTTGATGGTAATTGACGCTTCAACATGAACTCCTTGCTGATGAAATCATGTGTTGCTCCAGAATCAAACAACACAAATGCCGGTTGAGCATTCAAGCTGAACATACCCGCTAACACAGATTCTCCTACTGGAATATCCACGACAGCTATAAAATTGAGGCTGCCGGCTTTCATCTTCTTCTGATGCCTACGAGATTGAGTATTTGTCGGAGAAGCAACTCTTAGACTGAGGTCTTGTTTAGCTGTAGGACCTTCTAGAACTAACTGCTCTTTATCACCACCACTATGTACTGTCCTTTGCATTACCTGTAGTGGAGTAACTTTTCGTGCCGCTCGTGACGGTGGTGCACAAGAACTCACTTGCTGCTGCATTTCTGGTGCTTCAATCCACTGCAATGGTGGTGACCAACTCTGCATCGGTGGCTGTATTGCAACTAACTGAACTTCCGGTTCGGCTGGTAAATGATATACCAGTCGATATTTCCTAGGAGTACCAATAACATCATCCGTTGATGTGATGCTCTTTCTCATCTCCGCCTGACAACAGAGAGAAGCATCTTCCTGATATATAGCGTTACTGACCAATTCGTTATAGTCTCCTTGGTTGAATAGGACCAATCTTTCACGAAGTTTGGCGTTCAAGCCTCGGAGAAATAGGTCACACCTCAAAGCTTCTGTTCTCACATAGTCTGGTGCATATTGTGCTAACCGGTTGAATTCTCTGGAGTACTCAAGAGCACTCCTCCCCCCTTGGGTCAATTCTACAAACTCTTCAAGCTTCGACTTGATAATCCCCCTCGGAATATACCGAGCACAGAACGCATCCCAGAATTCATTCCAATTAACGTGATGTCCCTCAATGGTCATGGCGAGATACTCTGCCCACCAAGCTCCAGCAGATCCATGAAGCTGCTGAACTGCAAAGTCCACCTTCTGATACTCGTCACATTGGATCAAACCGAGTTTAGCTTCAATAATCCGAATCCAATGATGTGCCTCCAACGGATCTTTTTCTTCCGTGAAGACATGCAGTTGAGTTGTCAGAAAATTCAAATACAAACTTTCATTCAGATCCCGTTGTCGTGATGCTTGAATAAAACTTTGTTGCACCAATTTCTGAAGCAGCTTGTTGTTCTCACGATGAGACTCAACCATTTGTGCCATAACCTCCGTCAATCGGGTCAACGGCAGTCCTGAGGTCGAGTCAAGTCATTTCCTCTGTGACTAGATTCTCCCATTTCAGCACCGGAATGAGTGCGAAACATACTGCAAGAATGACCAATTACGGTTACTCTCCAAGATTGAATGACTTCGATGCTTGAAAAACATTAACCGTATATGAATCATAAAACTTTGCAGCATATTCATACATGTTCAAGCGACACTCTGATTCTAAACTTCTTTTAGACCTCTTAATGAATTATCTCCAATGCTCAAGTTTCATAAACTGAACATACATACATCTTGACATGCTGCACAATTTTGGCAAGTTTCAAACATGCCTATCCATAAACAAGTTTCCATTTCAATTGCATTGGCCAATCTGCTATCCAAAATTGACCAGTTTGCAAAGAACTCAGATTCTACTACAGTTAAGAGTAAAATCAATCCTGAACTTGAATACCAAAGTTACATCCAACTTTATTAGCTTTCATAAAAATCTTACTTTGTTTCCTGATAAGCTCTGGATCAAAAGTTATGATATTTCAAAGTTGACAGAGTTCTGGAAATTTTTCAACAGCACCTCCTTTGGAAGTGGCTGATTTGAACATCAATTTCCATACACTTCTGCCCCAAATTTGGAAAAACTATGAATTACAAAGTTGTAACACATATCATAGAATTTCCAACGATATAACCTAGGAGCTATAGAAATTTTTCAACACGAAGTTATGGTGGAAAAACAGAAAAATTGCAGAGGGGTTTTAACAATTCAGTTTCCAGCAACAGTTTCTACCAATCTGGAATTTTCACCCATTAGAAGATGGATTCAGTTCTGGCAGTCTAAAAAAAAAGTGTAGAGCACTTCAAGACCTCTCCGAAACTGTATTACACATCCACATTGGTTAAACCTAGCAAGAGTTATGCCCTGTACAAATCCAGCAAAAATTCTGCCAGAAAAACAGGGGACTCCGCTTTTGAATCTTTTTGAAAAATCACTAAACTCCACTAGAATCTTAGTTCAACATCAGAGTTCTGTAGTTAATATTAGATTCTAAACTTTCTTTTGGATCTCGATTCAAGGTTTCACTTGTTTTTAACAGAAAAGATATTTGGGATGAAGTAAGGTGTGAATGCATCACAATATTTATGTCGGTGCTACGTTACCTCACATACTCAAAATCTTTACCGGATTCTTAGCCGGCATAACGTGCTATAGGTGGCCATAAAACGATCACTCGCAAACGTATTCTACTCGCAAAACGTCCCACATGGTTAGTGTACCTGTCACTACACTCAAACTACGGATCAATCATATGGTACTGTACGGTACAGTCTAGCCCGCACGGGCTATCAATTCACAAAAACATATATGAGAGTAAAAACATTCGTCCCGTATCATTCCATACGGGCCGCCTCGATTTAAGCCACGTCTCGAGGTACATGACCGGGTTTTCTACCACCCGACGGGGTCCCACGTCTTTGCCTAATGCTGCACCAGTAGGAGGCGCATCGGGTTATATCACACCCGACGGGGCTCCCACTAATTTTGTGTCACGCTGGGGTACCGCGTGTCATATGCTCTCAGAAACATGGAAAGTTTCAGAGACTCATATTGACATTTCCGTGCCAAGCCACGGAAATAATCACATGCTACCTCTCGCATGGTGAGCTTACCGCAATTGATCCGCTTGCGGTGGCGTACCTTACCTCTTACCTGACGTCAGAGCGTCATTACAGAATATAATAACACATATGTTACCTTTGCCACCTTAAGTACTAATACTATAATAGACCTTATGTGGGCATATAACTAATCCTCACTCGACTACTTCGTAGTTTTCCAAAAATAGGCTCTTTTTGAGTGTGCTATTCCCAATGAAGCTCTGATACCATGTCTCTGAGGACCGGGGTCCACACCTCTGAGGATCTCATTGGGTGGTGTCGTGCGATGCGGCACCTAACAGCACACACATAGAGAATACCAAAATATACAAAGTTTTCATTTTATAATAAGAAGAGTTTACAAAAGAGTGTACATCAGATGTACACACGCAGCGGAATTACATACTCATATTCTCACCTACCTAAGCATAAGAGAAAACGTCCATGCCCTAGGACGCTCTTCACTAGCAACATGACGATCATTCAGCAGCGGCGTGGTTCACATGAGATTTATCTCGACACCTCGAGTCTCATGTACAACCTGAACGACAGAAATAAAACTAATACCTGCAAAAATCGTTAGAGCGCAAACGTGAGCATAAGGCTCAGCAAGACTTAACCGTCTCACTAGACATATGCAGGGGTAAGTACTAAGCATGGGTAAGGAATAGCATAAAGGACTTGCCTACAAGTGGATCCTTATATTCATATTTTAAGTAGAAAATGACATTCTTCAGGCACGACACATCATAGACTCCACAATCAAACAAGAAACGCTTTGCCGATGATATGACATGCCCAAAGCACATAATGCTATTACATCTAAAGTATGGGGAAACTATAAAATTTTAATTATACTATCTCTAAGCCAAACAAGGTTGCAATACAATGATTAAGCAGATCGGCAATATTTATCATCATTCCATTACTCTTATTTACTACGTCACAACACAGTGAACAAGTGGTACTCTATTACCGCGAGGGACAGTGATTGCAATCAGGACACACCCGGAATACACGACACATACGCCCGCTCGGAAGTACCTTTCACTGTACTCCACTCCCACGTCGTATGTGGCCACCTTTCACCCTTCATCCCGATGTCGAACCAGTTCTACTGTCCCAAAAGTAAGGTCCCTAACCGAGCACGTCGAAGTTGCTCCTTAGAGATTCCGACCTTACGATCATCTTCCCCCGAAGGACGGCGGTATAAGTTTCGACACGAGGGTGCCCGAGCTACATCAGTTTAGTGGACCCCATTAATCCATTATGTAACCAGTACTGTTCAAACGTGCTCAATAGGGCCGCACACGAGACGGTCCTTAACCGACACAGACGGGGCTACAACCAACCTCCACATTTGCCTTACCCTTACCGGCCCAGGCCCAAATGTGGTCGCAAGCATTGTCCCCCTCATCCGGGATCAGACAACCTGGCGTGTCCCGTCCTACAGGAACATCCCCGTCCACATTTCCAATTATTAAGAGTGAACATTTTGGTAACATCTCGCGAGTAGGTTTCCCTTACTCGACTTCTCTCGCAAGTAGAATTCAACTACTTGACTTGTGATCAATAAAATGTGATCCTCTCGCGAGTAGATTCCAACTACTCGACTTCCACCGGATTTCATATACATTAGCAAAGCAGTGCTACACGTCAAGATTTAAACCTTCCCAACCTTCCCATAAGATTTTTATGGATATGCAAGTGGGGTATCAAACACCTTATACGTAATGCACAATATCAACTAAAGACGTAAGTGAGAAATACTGCAAAACTCTGTAAAGCTTTTAAATGCAAACCGGGGCTTGCCTTGTTTGCGCTAAGTCAAAGAGTCAGTGGCTTGATGCTTCTCGAACAGGTCCTCTTTGACTCCTTTCCGTCACGTCGTCTATCGCAATGGATATGCATATAACACATAATATATTCTAATAAACTAACTAATGAATATGCACACATGATGCAATGTCATACTCATAACAGAAGTATGTTTGTAATTCAAGAATGAATAAAGTGTACTGTTGGGTATTGAATTGGATTTGGGTAGGTTAATTTGATATTACTTCATATTCTATGTAGTCATGTATATTAGGAACTATACAGAATACATTCTTATGCAGATTAGTTCTTTTGGCTATGATAATTTAACTCTGGTATAGAGATGTGATGAATAAATTCCCATAAAAATTTCAGAGAATTTGATGGGAGAAAATGATCTACAAAAACCTATCAAGCTTTCATCATTTAGGAATTTGCAGATAAAACCTGAGGTTTTATCATGTCCATAAATGGCACATCTAGATAGTACTGATCAAAAGGAAACTACCAAAATTGGTTTCACAATTTTTCAAACCTTCTACAGTAAGATATTGAATTTACAAGTTCTTATGAATTTCTGGATTTAATTTGTTATTTTCTGGATTTATAATTAACCTAGGCAAAGACATTGAATTAGACCCTCTTAAACAACTTTGTTATGTTTGAAACTTTTACAGGAGCTTCTACATGACAAAATGATTGGTTGGGTAAATTTCCAGAATTTTCTGAATAAAATCCTATTTTCTCTATTTTCCACAATGTATTATACCAATTGAATTATAAAATATTCTCTAGAAATTTTCATGAAGATTTGGATGGACCACTGAAAGTAATTATCCTAATGAGAATTACAAAATTTGTTTCATCTATTTTGGAGCATCCTAGCCAAAGTTATAGTATTTCAAAGTTTAGGCATTTTCTATGGAATTCTTTTTGAATGGAAAAGACAACCCCTTTAATACGCTGACACGTGGTCTCTAAATTTTTCCACTTAGCCGATGCCACACCGGGGCCACAGAATTTAATCGCGTTGGCACACTAAATCCCAGCGCCACAGAAAAACCCATGGGGTGTCTCTTCTCCTTCCTACCGAATCCGGCGGCCTGCGGCGGCGCCATGGTCGGAGAACGACCGGCGACTCGCCGGAGCACGCCAAATCACCCTCCCCATGGCTGGGACTTGCCACCCAGGGGTTTTCGACCCTCAGGAACTCACTGGTGGCCTCCGTTTCGACTGAAAAGCCACGGAAAGTTGTCTACACCGGCGACCGGCGGAACCCGACGATCGGCGACGGCGCTCTCGGTGTACAAGGCATGGGAGAAGCTGATTTTTGCTCTGGAAGCTTCGTGGTGATGCTCTGATCATTGTACAACACTCTAATCAGATTGAAATTGGCCGGAGGATGGGGGCACCATGGAGATGATTCTAGGCTGCTGCGAGATTTGAAATCCCGGCTAACCGGAGTGGGGCTATGGCTATCTAACGCCTCGGGAAGGTTCGCACGTCAGTGTGCATGCTGGAGGCGGCTGGAATTCCGGAGCTACTCACCATGGAGGAAGGACCTCGGGTTGTAATCGAAGAGATTCGTCGGCGCACCGGGGGAAGAACCCGCGATTCCTTCCGGGACGCTTGATCCGGCGGCAGCCACGGTTCAGGGATGTCTAGGGCGTATGAGCGCGCACCTAATCGAGGCTTTGCTCGTGCGGGGGCGACGGTGATTTGGGCGGCTGAGTGGAGTGCTGCGGTCGGAAGAAAAGGAGTGAGCGCTCGGTCCCCTTTTATAGGCCGACGACGGAGCGGGGCAGGTGTCTTCGCGGCTCGCCGTGGCGCGCATGCACGCGGCAAGTCATCGCGCTGGAGGTCGCGGTGGAGAGCTGCTTGCCGCTGCTGTTCCGTGCTGGCGCGTGTGGGTGAGGCAAGACAGAGCGGTTTTGCTTTGGGCTCCTCTTACAGGTGGGCCCCACCCTGCTCTTATCCCCTCCATTCTGTTATTTCTTTTTGGTTACTCAAGCATACATGTGATAAGGACTCAAATTCAGAAGAGAATTGGTCCTGCTACATTTAAAAGGTTTGACAATTTGAATATCCAATTTGGCCAGTTAGAATTTGAGTTAGATTCAAATTTGAACTCATAAATTTTATGCATATATTTTAATCTACTCAATTATTTCCTTTTTAATGGTCAATAGTTTCCAATAATGTGCTCAATAATTAGTCCAAATGCAGATTTGAAATTGAACACTTAATTTGAATATATTTTCTATTCCACATATAACATGTTTGGTTAAATTTGAATTAGATTCAAATTAAATTTTTCTAATCTATATGCATGTCATTTAATTCTTTCCCCTAATATTAATGTATATATTGTCCTATGTTTTTAATTGCCTAACCTCACCAAATGGAGAATATGTTTTTGTACCTTGATCATTCACTTGAATATTTTGGACATTTCCATATATACTTTTATTCACTCATGTTTGTTTTATTTCTTTTGATTTTGCCTTGTGAGCAAAGCACAAAATTTTAGAGGTTAAATTTAAAATTCAAGACCTTTGGAAATTTGAGCTTAGCTAAATTTAAAAAGGGATCCTAGGTTTCTTCTAGAGCTTCACATTAACAATTTTACTCATGTCCATATGAACTTTATTGGCTCTCATATGACCTTAGTCTTCAATGTACATGTTTACAACTATTATTTCATGTGCCATACATTGGAGACAACTATTATTTCACGTGCCATACATTGGAGACAAAAGTTTCCAAAAGTTTGGGATTTTACAAGAAATTGGACCGAATAGATCCATGTGGAGGAGTTCAAGCGGTCTTGTTGTAGTCATGGCATTCTTCGCGGGATGGGGTGCTCCTACTTGCTTCCCGGCTTGTCACCCTCTACAAGGCCTGTCTTTCTCAAAAACAACATCATTTAAACCACGGATGTGATCGCCTTTAAGTACTTTTTGAAGATTCCTCATAGCAACATGTGCTAGCCGTCTATGCCACAACCAACCCATTTTGGTCTTTGCAATCAAGCATGTGTCAAGTTCAGCTTTATCTTTGTTGAAGTCAAGTAGATAAAGTTTTCCCTTTAACACACCCTTGAATGCAACCGAGTTATCATTCCTTCTAGATACGGTCACACCCTCATTAGATATGGAAAAAAGGTTACAATCCAAAGAATCAACGTGTAAAACATGAGAAAGAGTATGTTTTGTTGAAATTGCAATTTTACCAGTACCAAGCACCCTTCCTTGACTATTATCACCAAAGTAAATGCCTTCGCTTGGATCTTCATTTTCTTCATTCCATGAACATTTGTCTTTCTCCAGTCATGTGATTTGTGCATCCACTATCTAGCACCCATTTAGCTCCACCGGATGAATAGGCCTGCAAAAGACAAATTATGTTTTGGTCTTAGGTACCCAAGCTTGCTTGGGTCCTTTGAGATTAGTTACAAGTGATTTGGGCACCCACACATGAGACTTGGTGTTCCCATGGCGTGGCCCAACATATTTAGCATAAACTCTACCAAGATTACTTTTCATGAGTACATTTGAAGCATCAAATGTTCTAAATAAAATTTGTTGTTCATATGAGTTAACGATGTTCATTTTATCAAGGTTATCTTGTTTTCCAACATGAGAAGAGTTTCCCTTGTACAAATGCAATGTGTTCCTTGTTATTCTTGTGGCTTCTAGTGTTTTGCTTTCCACCATAAGAATACCCAATGCCATATTTGACATTAGGAGGTCTTGTGACCGAGTATGCACTGCGTGCATACTTGACCTTCTCCTTGTCAAATATCCCACTTTGGGAAGGATGCTTGTCCTTTGTCGAGTTTGGCTTTTTCTTCAAGTTAGTGTCATTTTTATCACATGTACAAGCAATAACAGTTCCAGATTGTATATGTTGAGAAGGTGAGCTTGAGGAGGATGAAGAACCACTTTGCTTTAGTGACTCAACTTGTACCTCAAGGATCTTGGTAACATTGGTTAAGGTATTAAGTTCATCTTTGATAGCCACATTTGAGTCGTTTAGCTTCAAACAAGCTTCCTTGCTTGACGCTAACTCAAGTTCCAGTGAATTGCTTCGCTCCTTTTCAAGCTCAAGGAGTTTTTTGATCTTAAGATATTCTTCCTTTAGGAGGATGATCATATCTTCTTGACGATAAACTAGCTACTCCTTATCAACAAGATTATCCATTAGAAATATCATCTTAGCAGCAGTTTTCTTGTCTAAATCCCTAAGCATATCTTCATCATTACTAGAATTATCACTATCACTAGCAAAAGAATGCAAAGAGGAATATTTAGTTGTTACCTTTCTTTTAACTTCCTGTAACACCCTCATTTCCATCCATCATGCATTGCATACATTCCAATACATGTTTAATATTGAGCAACATAAAAATGAACAAGTTTAAAATGAATTAGAAACAAAACCGCACTTAAGAATTCTGGGAAGTGCGGACTAGTCTGATTTTTGTGCGGACTAGTCCGATTTCTCCCTGACTTCAAACAGACTTGTCCGTTCTTCTGTGGACTAGTCTGTTTTTCTCTTTGGACACTTTTGGACTTGTATGGTGTTCCAATTCCTTGAAAATTTTGCTAAGTCCCTGGACTTGTCCGGACTAGTCCGGTGTCCAGCGGACTTGTCTTTTCTCCCTCTGACTAAAGTCGGACTTGTCCGATTTTTTGCCAGACTTGTCTGTTTTTCCCCTCTGGATAAGTTCGGACTTGTCCAATGTCCAGTCCGGACTTGTCTGATATCTCTCTGTCCAACTTCGGACTAATCCAGCCCTTTTTCGGACATGTCCGATAAATCACGACTCCGCGTTGATCTTTTGTTTCACGACTTGTTTCTTGGGTTTTACGTAAAGTGGGCCTAGGGACGTCGTGCCTAACTCTTTTAGAGCCCATGTGGGACTCCAAACCGGCCCCTACTCATCTCAAATTCGAAATCCATCTAACTCTAGCCTCCAACTCTATATAAACAACCCCGCCCCTTGGCTTGACATCTATTTGCCACTTTTCAACCCAACCCAAACCATAGCCCGTGGATAGTCGCCACCAAGGAGGGAGAAAGAGATATAGAACAAGAAGAAGAAGAGGAGGAGGAAACGAAAGAGGATCAATATCTCCATCAACTTTGCATTCTTCATCACCAAATCATCTCCAAGTTCTTCATCAACCCTAGATCGTCAAGATCCAAGTGTTGCCTCCAAGATCCTTGATTCATTGGAGTTCTAGACACCTAGTATACCTTCTACTTCCTTTTCCTTATGTGAAGTTGACCCCATTTCTCCAAATTCACGTCGATCTAGAAAACCCTAGTTCGCTAGTTTTGCAAAGGGCGGACTTGTCCGGTCCCTAGCGGGCTAGTCCGATTTTCCAAGTTAACTTCCTATTGAATTAAATCTAAATTGACATGAATCAAATCCAAAACTTGTATAAACTTGTTAAAATCTATTAGAACTAGTTAGTGATCATTAAAAGCAACTCATTAACATGTTCCATCTTGCATTAGCATTAATCATGCATGTCATGCCATATTGAGTAATATATGTGCATCGCTTGATTGTGTTTCTTGTCTTGTATGTTTATTGTGCGGATTAGACAGAGTTGCGATAGAGAGTGCCGCTTAGGGTCTCCGACACCAAGAGTTTGAAGGCTTTGACCCGAACCAATCTCAAGAGCAAGGCAAGTGTCCTTGAAGCATATTCATCCTGTTTTAAAGTAAATGTTTTGTTTGCAAAATTGCATGCTTGTGTCAATTTTATGGGAATCCTACGATAGAAAGTTTACTAGAATTGTTTGACCACCCTTTTCACCTGGATTTTATAGTAGAGAGTCGGGATGGGCTTTTTACCTTTTTGTTTCGCTTAATTAATTGGGATGGGAGGACAACTATACCACTTAACTTACATATGCATTTATTAGCTTTGATTATCATGAACTGGTTAATATGATGTGGTAATGGGTGATCTAAGCACTGGTATGTGGATGGGTTGGATGTTATGGTGGTTTTGCTTGCTTTAGATCTAAGGACCGGTTCATGGAGCGACCATCCAGGATTTACGGTGCCACCACGAGGCCAAGTATGGGTGCGGCATAGCTGATTAATTAGGGCTTTGCCAGTGCTATTTGGACCATTAAGGATGCATGGGGAAGGGGTAGTCACATTGGGTTTGTTGATGATTGGTGGGACTACCCTGGTATCCGAATGACTCGAGAGGGGGCCCTTTGTTTAAGATGTGCTCAGTTAAAGGCATCGCCACCAGTGAAACCTCAGCGTGGTCTAAATAGGCTAGTAATACCTTTGTAAAAGCTATTTTGTGAACTCTTGGCCACACACCTAAGGATGTGTGAGACGGCAAAATTGAGATTCTATAATCATCGAAAGGTGATGAAATCACAAACGCATGGGTACAGTGGTACAACCTCTGCATAGTGTGTCTAAAAACTATCACGATGGTTGTGCTCTCGGTTATGAGCAACCTGGACCCTCACATGATTAGAAGGAAACTTGGTTTTGGGATGGTTTGGTAATGGTTATGGTTAATAATATGGTTATGGTTGGATATGAATTAAGTTCTTATATTGATTATGGTCATTGGTAATGAGGAATCTGGAATATGGATGATGATAATGACTATGGACTGGTATTATGATGAGTATTATGAGGATTATATGGTTTATGATGGGATTGTTTCACATACATATAATATATTGCTTTTCAAATGTTTTAATGTACTTTTAGCACTTAGCCTCATTATTGTCGTCATTTGAATCAGCTACATGTCATACTTTCCACACTTGTTGAGTACGACATGTACTCACTCTTGCAATTCCCCCAGCAACAGTTGCAGGTCAAGATTGGGAGTATAATGATGATAATGCAGAGTTCGAGGCCGTGTCTACCGTCAGCTTTGACTGTGGAGTGTTGGAGTTGCGCTAAACTTTTGCTTAGTTTGGTTATTTAGTTTATTTCCGCTGCATTAGTTCAAACTTGTCATTAATTTTCCTTAGACCTTGTATTCGAGGATATTATGAATTGTGTAATAAAATTGGTTAATTAATCTTGTTCTATGGTAATTCTCTGTATACTCTTTTGTGATTGCACTCGTGTATGTGTGTTGAACGTCCTAGGCACATATATGCATTCACTTGGCTCATTTTTGGTTTCGGGAGTCACAAATTGGTATCAGAGCCACAGGTTGACCGTAGGACACAACCTAGATAGAATGGACACTTTAGAGCACTTAGGAGCACTCAGGAATCAATGTGTTTTTGCTTGGTGTGTTGTTTGTTTTGTTTTGTTGCTTGTGTGCTTAATAGAGGATTTTGGGATGCTTTAGCATTGCCATATCCACGTAGGCTAGTGTAGGTAGTTATTTAGTTTCGTATCCCTTGATGCATATAGTTGGGGATGTTTCTAAATTCTTATCTCTTGCTTTTCTTCAGATAGTGAGGACTCGCAACCAGAGGGATTGCAATGATGAGGAGGAGAACAATGTATCACGTCAGAACAATAATGGACAAGGACCTACTCATGGAGCTATCAACATTGAGCAGTTTTTGGCTATGCAGAACCAACTCATGCAGACCATGATACAAACTATGGGACACTTGCAGGCTGGTAACATCAACAATCAGCCCCACATGCCTCCACCGCCACCCCCACCTCCTCATAACCGGTTGGGAGAGTTTCTGAGCACTAGGCCACCAACCTTTGCTCAAGCCATTGACCCTATGGATGCCGATGATTGGCTCAAGTCCATGGAGAAGAAGCTAGCTATTGTCCAATGCAGTGACAGGGAGAAGGTCCTATTTGCGTCTCATCAACTTGTTGGAGCAGCTGCCGATTGGTGGGATTCCTTATGCAATGCCCATGAGAACCAAGAGAGGATTACTTGGGCTGAATTCAAGGAGAGCATCCGTTCTCATTTTGTGCTAGAAGGAGTTATGATCTTGAAGAGGCAAGAATTTGAGAACTTAAGGCAAGGAAGGTCAAGCGTGAGTGAATAGCTCAATAAATTCACTTAACTCTCAAGGTATGCGCCTGAGGATGTGAGCCGGCAGAGCCAGAAGCAATACTTGTTCAAGAGGGGTTTGAACAATGAAATCCAAGAGATCAAGGAAAGGACCCAAGAGGGAAGATAATTCAGATTTGATGAGGATGATCATGGTACTCTATGGCTTGGTAAGAGGATTGTCGTGCCTAATGTGAAGCATATTCGGGAGGCAATACTAAAGGAGGCAAATGACTCGCCATACTCGATTCACGCCGGTTGTACCAAGATGTACAAAGACTTGAAGACATGTTATTAGTGGGCTAGCATGAAAAAGGACATAGCTGAATATGTAGCATTGTGTGATGTGTGCCAACGAATCAAGGCGAAACATCAAAAGCCAGCGGGTTTATTGCAGCCATTGAAGATTCCGGAATGGAAGTGGGAAGAAATTGGAATGGACTTTATAGTTGGTTTACCGTGTACACAGTCTGGTTACGACTCATATGGGTAATTGTGGAACGATTGACAAAATCAGCTCACTTCATTCCCGTCAAAACCACCCTTAATGGTGAAAAATTGGCAGAACTGTATATGGGAAGAATAGTGTGTTTGCATGGAGTTCCGAAGAGGATAGTGTCGGATAGAGGTTCTCAATTTACCTCCTGGTTTTGGCAAAAGTTGCATGAAGCTTTGGGAACAAGGTTGAATTTCAGCTCAACATATCACCCTCAAACAGATTGACAAACTGAGAGGGCCAGTCAGATTTTAGAGGACATGTTAAGAGCTTGTGCTTTGAAGCATGGGAAAGGTTGGGACAAGAGCTTGCTATATGCAGAGTCCTCATACAACAATATTTACCAAGCAAGCTTGAAAATGTCGCCTTATGAAGCTCTACATGGGACGAAGTGTAGGACACCTTTGTTCTGAAATGAGACAGGAGAAACTCAAGTATTTGGTCTGGATGTGTTACCAGAAGTTGAAAAACATGTTCAGATTATTCGCGAAAACATGAAGGCCGCTCAATCAAGGCAAAAAGGCTATGCGGACAATAAGAGAAGGAAACTAGCGTTTGAAGTGGGAGATTTTGTCTACCTCATGGTGTCACCAATGAGAGGTCATAAGAGGTTTAACATAAGAGGCAAGCTAGCACCTCGATATATTGGACCGTTCAAGATTTTGGACAAAATGGGAGAAGTAGCGTATAAGTTGGAGATGACAGCTCATATTTCAGATGTTCATGATGTGTTTCATGTTTCATAGATCAAGAAGTGCTTGAGAGTACCGAAAGAACAAGTGCCAATGGAAGAATTAGAATTAGAGGCAGATTTGACTTATGCCGAGCAACCGGTCACAATCTTGGAAACCAAGTAGAGAGTTATAAGGAACAAGACTATTAGATGGTGTAAAGTTCAAAAGCATCACACAGAATCAGAGGCAACATGGGAGTTGGAGGATGATCTCAAGAAGGAATTTCCCTACCTTTTCTCTTTCGCATCGAATCTCGAGGGCGAGATTCATTTTAAGGGGGTAGGTTTGTAACACCCTCATTTTCAGCCATCATGCATTGCATACATTCCAATACATGTTTAACATTGAGCAACATATAAAGGAACAAGTTTAAAATGAATTAGAAACAAAGCCGCACTTATGAATTCTAGGAAGTGCGGACTAGTCCTATTTTGGTACAGTCTAGTCCGATTTCTCTCTGACTTCAAAAGGACTTGTCCGTTTTTCTGGGAACTAGTCTGTTTTTCTCTCTGGACACTTTTAGACTTGTCCGGTCCTGTGCGGACTAGTTTGGTGTTCCAATTCCTTAAAAAATTTGCAAAGTCACTGGACTTGTCCGCACTAGTCCGGTGTCCAGCGGACTTGTCCGGTTTTCCCACTAACTAAATATAAAATCCCACTCTTTCCTTTCATGTGAAGTTCAGCTACAAGTTGTTTATCAAACATAATGAAGGTCAATATAGTTGTGCACATGAACCTGACCTCACCAAAAAGTTTTCTTTCTACTCATGATTAATCTTATTAAACATGTGGACTGGACTTCACCCTAATCCTAGAACATTTTAATTAAACCTTTCTGCAAAGTTGGGAATTTAATTGATTGAAATGGCTAGGGCAAATTATATTGCCGCAATATAAAAATCAAAACAAATGTGATTTGATTATGTTGCTATGCATATTTGGCCCTGCCAAAAAGATTCAAATCCAAGGCTCCAAATTTTTCCTTGGCCTCTTAAATACCTTAAATAGCTTCTCAGAAAATTTTCAAGATTTTTGAAGTACATCTTCCACTTATTTGTACACGTACAAAGGATTCATTTCGCGTCGATCTCAGATTTAGCTTTGCATTGAACCTTGCCCAAATCAACCCCCAATTTTTCCTAAGACCTTTTATGGTTCAGGGAGCTTTGTTTCAAAGTTTGGAGATTTACGGACCTCAGCCACTATTTATTTCAATGAGGTTTATAAACATGTTTGAATTCAAATTTGATTTTTAAATTTGAAACAAACTATGTCCAAATTGAAATATGAATGAAGATTTGAGTTCCTCATATTTTTCTTAGCCTGTCTGTAAAGTTTGGGAATTTTTTAGACAATGTTTGAGGTGGAATTTAGAGGAACACAGATAAGGGAGAGCGGTAGGGCCCACATGTCAGCCGGGGAGACCGTTTAACCGCCCCTGTTTCTTTCTCCGTTCGACACCGCAATGTTGCATGCCGCCAGTGCGCCGATCGGCCGTCGGTCGCCTTCAGCTACACCCGACCTCCTTATCTACCGCGGTGAAGTCTATAAATTCACCCCCCACCGACCAGAGTCCCTCACCGATTCACTTTTCGTCACGCCGCGCCATTTCCTCGCCGCCACGACCACCTCAGTGCCGCTCGACACCACTCAGCCTCGGCGTCGATAAAAGCATCCCCGTCCTCTGCAGTCTATAGGAAAAAGGTGCGCAATGATCTTGTGAAGCTTTTGGTTAAATTTGAACTCCTATCGTGCATCCTAGCATCGGTATTTCGTAAATTACCGAAGCACTTTTAAAGCTTCAAAGCTAGTTCATCGGTTTAATTCCGATTGTATGCACAAAATTTCTTCAATCCAGTTAGACGACATGATCTACGTTTCCTAGCACACGTTCCCTCCAAAAATCAGAAAGAACCATCGACTAATTAACTAGCTATCCGATTTTTCCCCTTTCGCCATTGATGGAGCTCGGTTCACCGTCGACGTCGCTGTTGCTAGCTATGACACGAGCTCTAGCCCCTCCTAAACTCCTTCCCATTCTTCCATGATGCTTCCAGAGCTTTCAAACGAGAGTTTTAGCTAGGGAATCGAGGGTCTCGACATAACCGAAACCCTAACACCTGCCGCCACCGTCGGGAGTGGTTTTCCTGTCACCCTTCGCCGTCGTGAGTTGGTCCAGCGTGTTCCCCGCGCGAAAATAGGGTGGGGCGGTTAGTACCGAGACCTCCCATGGGCCGGGAACCAGCACCGGCGAAAGCGTCGCCGCACGCCAGCGAGGGCGCCGCCGCCCGAGCCGTGGCCAAAGGTTGAAGAAGGCAGGTTCGCGGGTCCCACCTGCCAGTGAGTGCAAAGGCGCCCGGATCAGTCTGTGGCCAGGGATTTAGTGTGGCCACGTGGGAAAATTTATGGCCCCCGGTGTGGCTAACTCGTGGTTGGCTGATTTAAAATCCAGTGGGCCCTGGCGCCAAATTTAAAAGATGCAATTTCCCAATATGTGCAGAACCATTTCCAAAGTTGAAAAATCAATATCTCTATGTAGAGTGCTCCAAAAGTATTCAAACAAATTTTGATTGAAAGCCCTTGAGCTCTAGTTTCTGTCAGTTCCAATTAGGTTTTTTGAAACTCATAGTTAAATTCTGTAGAAAACAATCTTTCCAAAAGCAAATACAATTTTTCCAGGTGAACTTGCCACTGGAAAATCCCCAAAATTCACATAAAATACATTTTCCTATTCTTGACATCCAAAAAAAGTTTGGGAGCCATTGCACCTGTATAACCCTCTGTATAGTTCAGTTACCTTTTTCAGTTATTGAATTTTTACAGATGTTCAGTTGCTTTATTAAGTCCCAAATTTGGACTGAACCTTCCATTAGTCATAAACTAGTTGACCTAATCTCCTAGTCCTAATTTAGTTGCAAACTGAATATTAATTGAAAAGATAAAAATTCAATTATAAAATAATTCCAGAAATTCTTGCCAACTTTGAAATTCAATAATTCCTTCACCAATGCTTAGAAATTTATGAAACCAAATTTTGCTAGAACCAGGACAACTTCCTCTATCATGATTATCAACTGGCAGCTATGTTCAAGCTACAGTTTCTTCTCTAAAATTCTTGGAAGTTTATTGCTTGTCATAATTTTGGAGACAACAAACTACTTTGATCATCTCCTGTTCTTTGCAAGAGCTTCTATCATATTCCCTAGTATCTACCATCAAAAATCCAAAGCCAAGTAGGTCATTATCATATAATGATCACCATAGATTAAATTATGGTCTTCGTAGTAATTATTTTTCAAAGTCATTCGTATACATATTATATGCATATCGTGTAGTAACCGAAGTCGAGGAGGAATCAGGGGCCTTGGAAGTACACCTGCCGGATACTAACCCTGACTCTGACCTGCAACCAAGCAAGCCCCGGTTTGCATTTAAGCCATTTTAAAAGTTTTAATTTATCACTATGATGATTAGCATATGAATTGTGCATTACGTTTAGGATGCTTGAATACTCCAGATGCATGACCCACAATCCCGTTGGTTAATTGGGTAGGTTGATAACTCGACGTGTATAATTGCTATGCTAATGTTGTAGGTAAACCGATAGGAGTCGAGTAGTTCGAATCTACTCGCGAGATAGAAATTTACACTCATCTACACTGGGATTACATTTATAGAAAATAATTGTTACGTCTAAACTTGAGAACGGTCGGAGATAGATAAGAAGCGGCAAGACGTGGTCTTGGTCGCATAGCTCTGACTGGTCAGTTAAGGCCCGTCTGTATGCGGCCCCTTCGAACAAGCTTGACTTGTACCGGCGACATACGGGACATATGGACTCCAATAAACTGACGTAACTCGATAACTGGGATGTCGAAGCCCATTAACTCACCATCGATAGGGGTGGGTTGAGGACATAAGGTGTGAATTGGTCGGCGGTCACAAGAGGTGTTCTGTGCGGAGACCTTCTGTTCGCGGAGGTGAGACGGGTTCGGCGTTCGGGTTTCTTGTGAAAGGTGGCCATATACGACTAGTACTGAAGTGTTACGTAGGTATTGGTGTGCTCGCTGACACATCCGAACGTGCGTATGTGTCGTGTTGTCCGGGTGTGTCCTGATTGCAATCATCGTCCCTCGCGGTAATAGAGTACCACTTGTTCACTGCACCGTGATGTATTAAATACTAAAGAAGTCAGAAAAATATGTTGTATTGAATTATAGTTTGCTTTGCAACCTTATATGACTTAGAGATGGCAAAAATTAAAGTTTACAGTTTCCCCATACTTTAGCTGTAATAGCATTATGTGCTCTGGGCATGTCATATCATCGGCAAAGCGCTTCTTGTTTGATTGTGGAGTCTATGATGTGCCGTGCTTGGAGAATGTCACTTGCTACATAAAACCTGATTATAAGGATCCACTTGTAGGCGAGTCGTTTATGCTTCACCTTACCTATGCTTAGTGTTCAACCTTGCATATGTCTAGTGAGACGGGTTAGTCTTGCTGAGTCTTATGCTCATGTTTGCAGTTAACGAGTTTTTGCAGGTTATATGATTGATGAAGGGTTTGACGATGAGGCTGCACCCCCTCCAGGGTGTACAGCCGAGTGGGAACCCTGCATGCTACCGTGATTTGGGTGTTGCTAGTGCATAGTATCCAGGGCATGGATGACTTTGCTTTTGCATAGGTAGTGCTGAGAGCGTAGCTATGATATATATGTTTCTTTCCTTCTGCTAGTGTTGTAAAACTTCCGCTGTATGATAACTAAAAGACTCCGACTTGTATTTTATTCTAGTTTTGTTCTTGTATATTGTTGGATGTCGCATCGCACGACACCACCCAATGAGATCCTCGGATGTCGGGATTCCGGTCCCCACACACATGGTATCAGAGCATCATTGGGAACAATGTACTTGAAAAGAACATATTTTCAAAAATTAGGATTTGAGTGAGGAATTAGCTATATGCCCTTATAAGGAGTATTATTAGTATAAGATATAAAGGTGGTAAACTAACTATGTGTTATTATATTCTGTAACGATGCCCCAACATCAGGTAAGAGGTAAGGTACGCCACCGAGAGTGGATCAATCTCGGTAAACTCAGCATACGAGAAGTGGTATGTGAAATTTTCGTGACTTGGCACAGAAAGTTAATAGGAGTCTCTGAAGATTTCAATGTTTCTGAGAACCTATGACACGCGGTACCCCAGCGTGCTCCAAAGTTAGTGGGAGCCCCCGTCGGGTGGTGTATAACCCGATAGTATGCATCTCTAGAACCATTCATGTTCTATGGGAGCATGCGAAACACATATGCCCGAGCGTGTAAAAGCTGGATCGTACGGGGGTCTTTGCTGTACAGACGTATTTACAGCCATGTACCTCGAGACATGACCTCGCTCGAGGGCGACTCACACCAGAGTCTAATGCATTTATTTTCATATGTATTATTGTGACTGCCTGTTGTGCTTCCCCATACTGCCCTTGAGGTGTGAAGGTGTGAAACGGGATTGTTTGTCTTTTGCAGCATTAACTATAGTAGAAGACCGTGTAGAAACCGTTTGCGAGAGAACGATATAGGAACCACCTATAGACGTAACCGGATATACCGGATATAATTTTCTTTGGTGAGATACGTAGTACCGTCAGTATCAAACATGATACTTGACCATGCCCAACCACAGAATGGATGCATAACGTTTTGGAAAGTCCAAATATCATATGCTGGTAGGTTTGGACTCCGTAAAAAGGGACTCCGACTCGATAGGGCAAGTAGAATCAAGATTCTTGATTTCTGGCAGGAGTTGGCTCGACTTTGCCGGGTTGTAATCTTGGTTATATGATAGATAACATAAGGGTATCATATATGGATGGAAATCTCGTGAAGACCTCTGCAACTTTTCTGTTGACCGTCAGGGCAGAAAAGTTAGATAATCTGTTGAAATCTGGAGTATACTAAAACTGCTCCAGATGACCCACCTATTGTACCAGTTCCAGAAATATTGCCATAACTCACTGTAGGACATCTTCTGCCTTATTGTGACACATGTATGGAAAGGGCAGAGAAATATATACAGGTTTGATATTTAGAGTTTTTCGTAATTCGAATTTGAGTCAAATCAAATTTGGAAATCAAAACAGTGGACTGCAGTACTGCTGGTGCAAACCAGTCAGTTAAACTGTTTAGTTTGGATAGTTATAACTTTTAATCCAGAATAGTGAAATAATCACATATATACATTTCTGGAAATCTAAGGAAGTCCTCTATCAACTTTATTTTTCATTCATGATCTGAATCTGGGTATAGCGGTGTCTAATTCCATTTGTCGCAAACTTGGTTCTGGCAGTCCAGAACTTGAAGCAGTTTGCACATGTTTGTGAATTTGCGTGCGATACCTGTATATCAAACTTTTCGGGGGAGAACTCTTATACTTCTGGATTTTTAACTTGATGTTATACAAAGTTTATTTTGTCATTACCTCAAAATATTGTCATGATATCCCTGTATAAATTGTGGACATCACTACATATACAGGGGAGGTTCTGTCAAAATTTCCAGAAAATATGGGTCAAATTAAAACCTGTATAGATTCTATTTCCTAGCTCAACTGTAGCTGTATGAGTACAATCTGGAAAGCTTGGAAAGTGCGCTACAACTTTGGTATTCAACTCCACCTTTGATTCTGAAAAGTCCTGTATGAAACTGTGGTGTTTCTACAGGAATATGGCAGCAGAGATGATCCAATTACCTAACGGTTGGGTGCACGCGACATGCACTGGTCAAGGCGGGTTTCCGGATTTGTTTGTCTTGCTGATAAGCCAGTGCTGATATGAGGAGGTGCCTAGCTATTGGGGAAAAGAATTCCATGACAACAGAGTGAAGAGGTGTGTCATCTATGTCGACGTGCCTGCTGGTCCACCAAGCAACGGATGGGCCCCCTTTTCTATCAAAACAAGGGGTATTCTGTTGGAAGAAACTTGGGGCTTCGCCGCAAGTGTTGCTATGGGGAGGTTTTGCAAACTTCACCATCGTCAGCTAGTGGGTACTCCGTATGAGTTCTTTCCAGTCAGCGGTAGAGCTGCTGAAGAGTGGGCTAACCGATTGATCGCAGATTATGACCTCCGCAGTGGAACATCGGTGACGGCCTTAGCGGTGTATGCATCGGCATCACGTCGTGGAAATGGCACCCAGAAGGCGTCCATTAAGGAGGTGGTGGATAATCTGAGGGTAACCATGATTCGAGAGGATCATTTTGAGCGTGAAAATAAATCGCTTAGAACCTCGATCGCTCCTCTCAACCGACGTCTCCGCTTCAAAGAAGAGCAGTATGAGTTAATTGCTCAAGACCTGCCGGAGGCTCGTGGAGCAACTCAAGAGATGGAAACTGAGTTGGAAGCAAGCTTATTTTATGTGCACCAGCTGGGTACTCAGTTGAGAATGATAACTGAAGATCGGGATCGGTCCAGGGCGGAGGCTCGGGACTGGAAGTTGTGAACAGGCCCAGCAGGAACTTGACGGCTTTAGGATGTTTATGGTGCAGGCCGATGTACAAGCATTTGCTGTCACAAAAGCATCGATAATGGGTGAGGCAGTAGCTTCTACTTCAGCACCCGTACCAGTGGTGCCCAATCCTGAGGATTAAGAAGAAGATCTCGAGGAACTCGAATACGTCGAGTAGGACATACTGAAGTGGGATGTGGCAGCACTTCTGCCGACACGGGGCAACATATAGTTTAATAGTTGCTCGTGTTTTTCTTTTGTGACCTTGTTTGAGTCATATTAAGAGTAGTGGTGGTTATGTCTAAGATGACAAGATGTGTACGACGTCTCATGGGGACCAAGTATGGTAGAGATGTATTTCCATAGTGGAAGTCCATCATTTTGGAGTTTACTACTGTAAACATGGTCATGAGATAATATATCTTCATGGTGCGTACACGTACAGCCCCGGAAGTGGGAGGCTCAAGTGGGGCACAGGGGGATGACACACCACCCCCGGCGCGGAACACGCCCCAGACGTAGCCACCTCCACCACCTCCACCTACACTTCCCAGAAGTCGCGCGGAGGTTCTCGCAGCAGTGCTTGGCTCACGCGACAAGCAAACCTAGTTGTTGCGGACCCTTGTACAACATTTGTCCCATCAAGAGGGACGACAGGCTGATGGGCCACGTCAGTCATATCCGAGTTCCTACTCGGATTTCACATCGACGCATCCGTCGGTCTTTAGGGAGGCCGACGAACCTTTGGAGGCGGACAACTGGCTCCGCACCATTGAAGGGAAGTTTGGTTTACTCGAGATAATTGAACAACAGAAGACTCTGTTTGCAGCTCAACAACTGCACGGTTCTGCTGGTGCGTGGTGGGCAAACTACCTCGCCGCACGCCTCACAGGCTATGTCGTGAGCTGGGCAGAATTCCGGGAGGCGTTCCGTGCCTACCATATCCTTCCTGGGATTATGAGGAGGAAGCTTCAAGAGTTCTTGGAGCTGAAGCAGGGAGGAAGGAGTGCTTATGAGTACTTCAAGACCTTCAACCACTTGGCTCAATACACAAAGGACCAAGTGAACACGGAAGACAGGAAGCGAGAGTGCTTCTACCGGGGGTTGAACCTCAAGATGAAGGACAAGCTTGTCTTGTTCAACCGCGGCAGCTTCAACGACATTGTCAACGCCGCGATCATGCAATAGGATGCTACTCGAGAGCTGTCCTCAGACAAGAAGAAGAGGAGTGCTCCGCAGGGCAGCGGAGGTGGTGCTCCTCAGAAGTACCGAATGGTGTATCGATCACCATCCGGCCAGAGGTGGCAACCGCCATCACGACCACCGATGTACAGTGGTCGCCAGTTCGGCAACACCGGTTTCCCACCGTAGGAACAGCATGGGATGATCCCATGTGCATTCCACCTCCACCACATGCACCGGGATTCCATCCTCCCATTCGTACCGGCCAAACCTCGTACACGTGTTTCACGTGGTGACGCACAGGGCACTTCGCCAAGGACTGCCCGCAGAGTAGGCAGGGCGGAGGACAGTCATCATACCAGGGAGCCAACCAACCCTGCAACCAGCCCAAGAAGCCTGTTCCCAGACTCGGCAACATCCACCACCTCACTATTGAGGACGTTCCTGAAGGCGCACCCATACTCACGGGTACGTTCTCTATCTTTGATCATCCCGTAGTCATACTCTTTGACTCCAGAGCTTCACACAATGTCATTAGCATGTCTTTTATCATTAAAAGTCAATTGCCCATTATCTCCACAAAAACTCCGTATGTGATTTGCACTCCGGCAGGGAAGACAGTAACAAATGATTTGGTTCCTGGGATACCACTTAACCTAGATGGAACTATATATCTTACTTCGCTTCTGATACTAGAGAATCAAAAGCTAGATGTCATCTTGGGAATGGCGTGGTTACAATACCATGGTGCTATTCTAGATCTAGTTCCTCGAAATATTTATCTAAATTCTCCACTTCATCCTTCCCATGTCCTCAATCTAGAGAGAACAATTATAGTGAGTCCTTCTACTCACAATACCGAGGTTATTGGACTTAAGGATATTCCGGTAGTATGTGAATACCCGGACGTGTTTCCCGAAGATCTTCTTGGTATGCCCCCAGAAAGAGATATAGAGTTCAAGATTGAGATTGTACCGGGAACAGTGCCGATCTCAAGGCAACCCTACAAGATGGCACCCAAGGAACTTGCAGAACTGAAGGAGCAGTTAACGGAACTTGAGAACGAAGGTTTCATTCGTCCAAGTTCATCACCATGGGGATGTTCTGCATTGTTCGTAGAGAAGAAAGATAAGACCTTGAGACTGTGTGTGGACTATCGTCCACTCAATGTTGTCACTATCAAAAACAAGTATCCACTACCACGCATTGATATTCTTTCGATCAACTAGTGGGTGCTAAAGTATTTTCGAAGATGGATCTTCGTTCTGGTTATCATCAGATTAGAATTCGGCCAGAATATATACCTAAGACAGCATTCTCGACGAGGTATGGAATGTATGAATACCTTGTCATGTCCTTCGGATTGACCAACGCACCAGCTCATTTCATGTATCTCATGAACTCGATGTTCATGCCATAATTGGACAAGTTTGTTGTGGTCTTCATTGAAGACATCCTTGTGTATTCGAAATTCGAAGAAAAACATGCTCAACACTTGCGTATCGTGCTTCAATGATTACGGGACCACCAGCTATATGCTAAGTTCAGCAAGTGAGAATTCTGGATCAGCCAAGTGCAATTTTTAGGGCACATCATATCAACAGAAGGGATTGCTTTGATCCAAGCAAGATAAAGCAAGTAATAAAATGGGAGTCTCCAAAGTCCATACATGAAGTTTGAAGTTTCCTAGGTTTAGCTGGGTATTACCGGAGGTTCATTCCCAGTTTCTCCAAAATAGCTAAACCAATGACAGAACTTCTGAAGAAGAGGAAGAAGTATGTATGGACTTGTAGTATCGAAGAGCACATGAAAAGCTACCAGAGGGGGGGGGGGTGAATGGTAGATTTAAAAATCTTACGCAGCGGAAACAATTAAACCCCAACCCCTTCAGCAGAAAAACGATCTGTTAAAGAAATCGTGTGTGAGACTAATCTAAACGTGTTTCACCTAGAAAAAAGTGATCTATATCAGATAGATTCAAGTCACGGAGAAAACACAAGAAGAATCACTCAATTCCGTCGAGAGAAATTCAAGTTATGATCGAAAGATCGAACAAAGGTCAATCTGATCTACCCGAGAAAAACAGTTTCTGGAACGCTGCAAAGGAACTCGTGTAGATCAAACAACACAAATCCAATGACCGTGAAATTTTTACAGATGATAGATAATCAAGTTTTGAAGACAAACCAAAAAGAATCACGTAAAATGGATCTGTAAAACTCGAGTTATGATAAAACCACCAACGAAAGGTAGTGCTGTCCAGAAACTCGACAAGTAAAACTTGTATGGAACAAGTCGAACGAACAAGGCACAAAAGTTCCTTCAAACTACGAATTTTATTCAATAGAACACAAGAGGAACAGCCCCAAAGTCGTGCACCACGAGCTCTGGGCTCCCTTGCTTATATAACCAGCTTGAAAGCCAACTCAACTCAAATCAGGAACCTAATCCTACTCTGTTCATGAATCGTAACTTTCCATAACTGCTTAGGATTCTTCTATACGCAGATAGAAGCAATCTTAAGACTTCAAAACACCTTAGGAACGTATCCCACATTCCTAAACAACTCAAATTCGTGACCCATATGAAATCCTATCATAACCAACTCAAATCTTTCCATATTTGAGTCAAACCCGACTCAGCCGCAGCCTGAGTCCATAACCTAGTCGCTTGGACCTTTCCGAAAAACTCTTTACGTCCACATCTCTTCATCACATCTCAGAACCATGTAGCCACGTCCATGCACTCCTTGCACATGTGCAAACATCTTCCAATGACGTCCACGATACCTTCACATGCATTTTTCTTGATTCAATCATGCTGCGCAACCTCCTGATTAGCTCAACCACAATTCCTCCTGAATTTGGTTGTTGGAACCTCATCTCCTCCTTGAGACTAGTCCAATGGATCTCATCACCAGCCATGTCTTGAACTCAACCAACACCTGCACATGAATAAACAACCAATCCATACGAGCCCAAGTCCTCGACTTGACTCAAGTTAGTTCTGAACACAACACCTTACGTGAGAACCTCACGTAAGCATGTTGCAAAACCACAGTAACACGATATCATCTATGTCAACCAAAACCGCACCAAAGACTTAGCAAATGAATACTAAGCAATCTTTTCAGAGATGTAAGCAAGTACGAAACATTGCAAATAAAAAACAGAAGCATTGCGGTCAAGTTCCGAACCTTGCCAGAGCAACCCGGACCTTGAGCCGGAGCTAATAAAAGCTAGTAGAACCTAGCGCCGGAACTTACCAAAACTAGTACAACCAAGCTCCTGACGGAGCTTACAAAACTAGCAGGACCTTAATAAAAAGGTGTTTATCATCAAAGCAAGTGTATTCACTACGAGCCAATGTATTCAGCACACATAGGTCTTACAATCTCCCCCTTGATGAATGCATTGGCAACACCATTTAAAATCCGAACATTGGCTTATTCAAAGAAAAGTTTTGAAGGCAATTTATCCCCCTTTGTAAATCAAAATTAAAATGAGAAGAAAATCCAAAAATTATCCCATATTATCTCTCCCCCTTTATTATCTCTCCTTATGCACATATTCTCTTTCTCTTCATTCTTATCTCTCCCCCTTTGACAATGTATTCAACAAGTCATGAGCATATAAACAAATTATCTTTCACCCTATAGTTGTTATGAGAATATTATAACATATACAAATAAACAAAGCTCATCCAAGTCGTACTATCAAGTACCTTACATTATCACATCAATGAAATACATAAAGTAGTGTAAGCCATGCTAGAGATCAAATGTAATTTTCAATTTAAGTAAGTCATGATCTCACAAACTTAGCTATTTCAAAACCTGAAAGCATGACACTAGTTGCTGAATTTTATTATTTTTCAAAGCATAAATTTAGATCATATGATATTTGCAAGAGATTATATGCGCATCTGCCTTATTCTAACCAACCAAGCCAAGCCTATGACATTTGACAATCAAAAGCTTAAGGACATGGTTTTAGTCATACACAACTTCTTCCAATTTCATATCTAAGTGCAATGATAAGCCATCTCAAAAGAAGAAGTGTGATGCATGCATATTCTCTTGATCTTTTCTCAATTTATATTTGGTCGTAAAAACTCAACATGTGAGTTGATTACTTGATTAATTCTTAATGATTAAAAGCACTTGTGAACATGTAACAAGTTCAAAACAGCAAGAAAGTTCGACCATGACCAGTTTTAGTGTAAGTAATTATTCCAATTAATAGACATGGCAAAAACTACAAAATGTATAACACGAGTAATGTAGTGAGAACTTTCAGCATGTAAAAGGAATCACAAAGTCATATATGTATGAAATACTATGCTCATATTATTTTAATTTCGTATTCACACATAGACTTCCCAAGTTTCAAAACTCCCCCTCAATTTAATCCATGAGGATGCATAACCCCTATTCACTACGAATATAACAAAAACGAGTGAAACCCAAAGCTTTTGTGAAAATGTCAGCCAATTGTTGTTCGATATCTACATGGTGAAGCACAATGATACCTAATGTCAATGTGCTTAGTTCTAGAATGTTGCAAATGGCACTAGTGTTATCACAGAACAGTGGAACCCTATCTAGATCAACTCCATAGTCCTTAAGTGTTTGAACAATCCATAGAATTTGTGAGCAAGCACTAGCAGCAGCTACATATTCAGATTCGGCTGTGGATTGTGAAACTGAATTTTGTTTTGTAGAGGACCAAGCAACAAGAGAATAACCAAGAAAATGACAAGCACCGGAAGTACTTTTCCTATCAATCCTACAACCCCCAAAATCAGCATCCGAAAAAGATTTCAAAGTAACGGTTGAGGAAGAAGGAAGAAAAAAGCCAAATTCTTGAGTTCCATGTAAGTACCTGAGAATCCTTTTGACGGCTTGACGATGTGAACCACGTGGGGAAGCTTGAAACCGTGCACAAAGACAACGCTGAATTGTATGTCTGGTCTTGATGCCGTGAGGTACAAAAGTGATCCGATCATGCTTCTATATTCTTTTTGATCCATGGGTTCACCATCTTCATCAAGTTCAAGTGTTGTTGCTGTTCCCATTGGTGTCCGAAGAGGCTTGCTTTTGTCCATGTTGAAGCGCCTTAGAAGATCTTTTGTATACTTCATTTGATGCACAAAGGTACCATCCTTGGTTTGCTTGATTTGCAGCCCCAAAAAGTAAGAGAGTTCACCCGTCATACTCATTTCAAATTCGGAACTCATCATTGCTGAAAACTTGGACACAAGATCATGAGAAGCACAACCAAAGATAATATCATCCACATACACTTGAACAAATAATGAGTCATTGCCATGCTTAAGAACAAAAAGAGTTTTATCATCCTTGCCCATGGTAAACCCTTTTTCAAGTAAGAATGTTTTTAACCTATCATACCATGCTCTAGGGGCTTGTTTGAGACTGTAGAAGGCTTTGGACAGTTTGTAAACATGATTAGGAAAATCTGGATTTTCAAAACCCGGTGGTTTTTTCACATAAACCTCCTCATCTATGTAGCCATTAAGAAAAGTACTTTTAACATCCATTTGATATATCTTAAAACCAATAGATGCAGCAAAAGCTAACAAAATTCTTATGGCTTCTAATCTAGCAAAAGGAGCAAAAGTTTCATCAAAATCTAGACCTTCAACTTGAGTGAAACCTTGAGCAACCAACCTAGCCTTATTCCTAACCGCAACTCCATCCTCACTTTGTTTATTTTTAAATACCCATTTAGTTCAAATTGAAGTGTGACCTTGAGGTGGAGGTACAAGTTTCCAAACATTATTTCTTTCAAAATTTTCTAACTCTTCTCGTATGGCAATAATCCAAGATTGATTAGTGAGTGCGTGTGATATATCATTGGGTTCAAAAGAAGCAACAAAAGGAGAATGAGCATAAGAGTTTGGATCGCAAAACCTGGACCGTGTGACTCGTTCGTGCAAGCTTCCAATCATCTGTTGTGGGGGATGATCTTTGTAAAACCGTAGGGGAACAGATGTCTCACAAGCTTCTTCTTCTTCTTCTTCTTCATGTTCATCACAAATCGATGAGCTTGTGACTTGAGGATGATTTGAATCAGCATTGATGGTTGTCGGTGCTGGTTGAGAATCAACATCTGGATCTGAACCAAAGTCTTTAGCTGCTGAATTTTCGGGCAGCAGCTCCAATTCTTCCTCATCTTCAACGAAAATGCTCCCCCCTGCGGATATGGATCTGGACCTGCAATGTTTGAGCTAGTACCTGGGCTAGCTTCATCAAAAGACACTTCACAAGTCTCCACAATTTTGTTAGTGTCAAGTAAAAGCACACGGTAGCCTCTAGTATGAGATGGATAACCAAGAAACATGCCATCAATGGATCTAGGCTCAAATTTATCAAGATTACCATGTTTCTTAACAAAGCATTTGCAACCAAAGACCCAAAAGTGTGTAACACTAGGCCTATGTACAAATCAGAGCTCATATGGTGTTTTACCTAGCTTAGCATGCAAGAAAACACGATTTGAGACATAACAAGCGGTTGCTAACGCATCAGCCCAAAATTTCCTAGGAGTTTGATATTCATCAAGCATAGTCCTAGCCATCTCAACTAAGGTTCTGTTCTTTCTTTCTACAACACAGTTTTGTTGACGTACATATGGTGAAGAAAATTGATGATCTGTTATATTTTTAGCACAAAAGTGATCAAAGGATTGATTTTTAAATTCAGTTCCATTATCACTTCTAATTGCTTTTAAAGATCTTGGGTAATCAATTGATAATCTAAGAAATAAAGTTCTAAAGTGACTAAAAACTTCATTCTTAGACGCCATAAAGTAAACCTAAGAGTATCTAGAATAATCATCAACAATCACAAGTACATACCATTTACCTCCGAAGGATTGAACACGTGAAGGTCCTACGGTGTCAAGATGCAAAAGTTGACACGGTTCAGTTGTCATGATCATTGTGAGAGGAGTATGTGAACCTGCAACCATCTTAGCATGTCTAAAAGAAGAGAACACAACTTCTTCGTCCCCTTTAAGCCTAGGCAGCCCACATATGCGATCAAGAGCACTAACACAAGTTAGATGATCAAAGCCTACATGACCAAGTCTACGATGCCAAAAATATATGTCCTTTGAATCATTAGCAACTAGACACCTATTCTTAGGGGAAGACATATCAAAGTCAGCTTTAAAAACTCTTCCAAACCGAGACATGTTAAAAATAAGATCACTATTTGAACTTACAACTTTGCAGCAGTTTTTATTGAAAATAATTTCGAGATTTTCATCTAGCATTTGTGAAACAAAAAGCAAGTTGTATTTCAAATTTTTGACAAGTGACACATCCTTCAAAGTGTAGTGATCATTTACTCTAACTGAACCGTTAGCAATTATAGGAGTTGAAGAATTATCGGCAAAAGTAACATTCTCTACACTTGACACAAAAGAGAGGGAGGAGAACCATTCTTTGTTACCGGTCATGTGGCGTGAGCAACCTGAATCCACAATCCAAAAGTTCTCCTTCCTCAAGCGTGTAACCTACATATAAGCACAATACATCGATGACTCAATACTGGGTCAGTCAAAAGGCATTTAGGAATCCAGTACTGAGTCACGCGACGTGCAACAGGAAAAACACGCGAAATCTGAGACAAAGCAGCAGATTTATGAGCCAAAGTTTGAGGATTTTTGTACCCATCTACTGACTTATGAGATGTTACATGTGTAGCACGAAAAACAATAGGTTTGGTAGCAAACTTTGCATGCTTTCGGCTCAATACAGGAGGTTGCATGGCATGTTCCTATCATTCGGTTTAGCATGTGCAGCAAATTTTGCATGAAAGTTATGAGATCTAGCAATCATTCTTTCCTTTTTATGTTGTTTAGCTAGTCTATAACAAAAATATATGACATGACTATCTTTACCACAGTAGGTGCAATGAAATTTAACTTTGTGTTCATGTCTAGATGAGCAAGCAACATTTTTATTTGAAACGGAATGAGACAACACTCCTGCAGATTTGAAAACCACTTCTTTTTGTTTAGGAACTGTTTGAATCAAACCACTTCCTAATGACTTTACAATTTTAGGTGGATGTGCCTTAGCATGAGCAAGAGAAACAAAACCTAAACCAATTTTATCATTGCAAGACTTGGAAGAATTCAGCAGCAAGTTTAGTTTCTTATTTCCATTACAAAACTGATCTAATGTCTTATGCATGTTATCAAGTTTATTGGACAGATCAAGGCAATTTTCACATGAAGTTTTTCCTTTTAATTTGCAATTGGAACAATATTTAACTTCATGAGAACGTAAAGCATTGTTCAATATAGAAATTCCATTCATAGCATCTTGTAGTCTCTTATCAAGATCATCACAAGTAGAACAATGCAAATCAATTGTAGAACAACTAGCATCTTTCAAGTTTTTATCATTAAGTGTAGCAAGCTCTATGTTCTTTTAAAGTTCTGACTCAAGTTTATCAAGTATGGAGGTGTGCACACTTCTTAATGAGGACAATTGTTCATATATTAAATCACATGAGGAACAAGAATCATCACTAGGAATCAAGGATTTTCAATGACTAATTTCAGATTCTAGTGATTCAATTTTAGCAGCACTATCCCTAAGCTTTTTGTCCTTTTTCTTAACTATAATAGTGGCACGAGAAATAGCATCACACATTTCTTCGCAAGTAGGACATACCTCTTCATTGTCGCTGTTGTGTTCTGCATCCTCCATACTTGATCTTGCTTTGCCCGCCATGAAGCACAATTTTGCCAAATCATCTTCATCTTCGTCACTTCCAATGTCCACATCGCTTGAGCCAAGTTCTTGAAGTGCGGAGATAAAACTGCTCACCAATTGACGTTCTGTAAAACCCTTCTTTTTCTTCATATCTTTTGCAGAGGAGTGTTTCATCCTTGTTTGCTTTTCATCCCGGAAAGTAGGACCTGAAAGGTTAGGGCAATCTGAACGAAAATGTCCCGTCTTACCACATTCGAAACATCGTTGAGGTCCGGAGCTTCCTCCCCTGCTAGTTCTCACATTTTGCAATACTTTTGAGAACCTAGTAGAGAGAAGTACTAGCTCCTCCTCTGGAAACCCCTCAACCTGTTCAAGGGTTAGAGAGGACAACAAAGCAAGTGTACCACAAGATGAAGATTGGCTGGAGCTAGGCATATCACGCTGGGAAACAAAAGCAATAGACTTGCTGGGGTTCTTACGTGATATTATGTCAATTTCATGAATTCTTAACTTGGAATATAGCACATCTAAAGTAAGTGTACTCATGACAGTAGATTCACGAATAGATGTGACTTTCATCTCCCAAATTGACATATCTAATGCACTTAACAGTTGCCTAGCATTTTCAGCATCTAAAAATTAACATTGACACTACGCAAGTTGCTGAGAATTTTATTAAAGTGAGGAAAAAGGTTATCAATAGACTCTCCGGGTTGCATCTCGAAGCGCATGTGTTCTTTCTTGAACATGTCTTGCCTTACCTCCTTGATCGTGTTGGATACTTCGTGGTAGTCACAAAGTGCTTTCCACACATCGTATGCAGATCAGATGTGTGCAACACGGTCGAAGTCGCTTTGAGTTAATCCTTGTATGATCAAGTTCTGAGCCTTGTTGTTGTTGTCGACATCTCTCAGATTTGTAGCTGCAACTTGATGATTTTGATCTTCGTAAGGTTTGTATACGTTCTCCCATATTGCAAAGCCTTGTGCCTGGATGAAAGCTTCCATACGTGCCTTCCAAACCTGAAAATCAATACCACTAAACACACAAGGTTTGGCGGAGTATTTCTTCATGATGATTAGTCAAAAACACGTGCAAATCACAAAGATTAGAGAACCGTGGCTCTGATACAATTTGTAGGATCGAAGAGCATGTGAAAAGTTACCAGAGGGGGGTGAATGATAGATTAAAAAACTTACGCAGCGGAAACAATTAAATCTCAACCCCTTCGGCAGAAAAATGATCCGTTAAAGAAATTGTGTGTGAGACTCATATAAATATGTTTCACCATGACAAAAGTGATAGATATCAAAGATAATCAAGTCACAAAGACAACACAACAAGAATTAGTCAAATCCGTCCAGAGAAACTCAAGTTACGATTGAAAGATTGAAAAAAGGTCAATCTGTTCTACCGAGTAAAAAACAGATCTATAATACTGCAAAGAAACCCGTGTAGATCAAAAACCACAAATCCAATGACTGTGAAATTTTGAAAGATGATAGATAATCAAGTTGTGAAGACAAATCAAAAAATAATCACGTCAATTGGATTTATAAAACTCATGTTATGATAAAACCACCATTGAAAGGTAGTGCTGTGCAGAAACTCGACGAGTAAGACTTGTCTGGAACAAGTCGGACGAACAAGGCACAAAAGTTCCTTCAAACTACAAATTTTATTCAATAAAACACAAGAGGAACAGCCCCAAAGTCTTCTCACACGAGCTCTGGCCTCACTTGCTTATATAACCAGCCCTTAGGCTAACCCAATCTCAACTAGGTCTCTAATCCTACTCAAATCACAAATCGGAACTTTCCATAACTGCTTAGGACTCTTCTATACGCAGATAGAAGCAATCTTAAGACTTCCAAACACCTTAGAAACGTATCCTACATTTCTAAAACAACTCAAATTCGTGACCCACATGAAATCCTATCATAATCAACTCAAAACTTTCCATATATGAGTCAAACCCGACTCAGCCGCAGCCTGAGTCCATAACCTAGTCGGTTGGACCTTTCCGACCAACTCTTTACGTCCACATCTCTTCATCATGCCTCGAAACCATGTAGCCACATCCATGCGCTCCTTTCATACGTGCAAACATCTTCCAACGACGTCCACAATACCTTCATATGCATTGTTCTTGAATCAAACATGTTGCGCGACCTCTCGATCAACTCAACCACAATTCCTCCTGAACTTGGTTGTTGAACCTCATCTTCTCCCTAAGACTAGTTCAATGGATCCGTCACCAGCCATGTATTAACTCAAGCAACACCTGCACATGAACAAACAACCAATACTCCCAAGCACAAGTCCTCGACTTGACTATTGTTAGTTCTGAAACTACAACATCTTACGTGAGCACATCACATAAGCATGTTGCAAACCATAGCAAAATGATATCAACCATATCAACCAAAATGCACCAAAAACTTAGCAAATGAATACTAAGCAATCTTTCCAACAATGTAAAGCAAGTTCAAAACATTTCACAGTAAAAGCAGGAACATTGCGATCAAGCTCCGAACCTTGCCAAAGCTAACCGGAGCTTGAGCCGGAGCTTACCAAAGCTAGTACAACCTAGCGCTGGAGCTTGCCAAAGCTAGTCGGAACTAGTCAACTCAAAAGCCGGAGCTATAAAAACATGTCAGAGCTAACCAACATAAGTCGGACCTATCAAAACATATCGGAGCTTAACAAAGACATGCCGGAGCTAAATACAAAGCTCACCGGAGCTTCCCAAAAACATGTCGAACCTTGACAAAGCAAGTCGGACTATTGTCGGACCTTGCAGAAGCTCAGAGCTAGAGTCGGACTTTGCTAAAAAGGTGTTATGGCAGAATTCAAAACTTTTATTATCAAAACCAATGTATTCAGCACACATAGGTCTCGCAAAAGCTATAAGAGAGACACGATTTATCCCGTGGTTCAGCTCCACGAAGAAGCCTACATCCACATTGAGAAGTCCACACAAGGATCGGATCTCACTTGACCCTTCTCTCACCAAGCCACCAGAATGGCCGGCTTGGTTTTAACTATATCAATGGGTAGTCCCCAAGTTTGATTGGGGCTGCTCACAAGTTAAGGTTCCCACAAATCAATACAATGAGGAGCACACAAAGCTCAACTCACACAAGCCAAAAAACACAACACAATATGCAAGAGATCAAACTGAGAGCCAAAGCGTGATGATCTTCCTTCGCTCTCCTCCCTAAACCCTAATCTCTTAGAGATTTGGTCTTAGAGGGCTAGTAGGACGAGTGGGAGGCTTTGGAAGACTCTAGGTCACTTGTGCCTAGGGTTCAAAAGTTGTCAAATAGGGGCCGGGGGTCCCCTTTTTATAGGGGTCCCGACAACTAACCGTTGCCACTAGGACAACCCCGAACTAGTCCGACCCTCTGCCACGGACTAGTCTGGCCTTCTGGGACCACCGACAATTTCACGTCATCGGTCGACAAAACAGATGATGTACGCGCCAACGTTTGAATTTTAAACGGCCACTAACAACACGGACTAGTCCGGACAACAACGGAGCAGTCCTAAGTAGGATATAAAGGTTTGGTCCGTCGCAAAATGGACTCAAATGGGTAGGCCCGGACTAGTCGGCCACAGGGGGCAGACTAGTCCGACCCTCTAGGGTTTGCTCAGTTTTTCTCGCACTAAGTCTCAAATGGACTAGTCCGTACCACCACGGACAAGTCCGAACTTCTCCAGAGAGCTTTGGTGCGTTCCAAAATGGACAAGTCCGGTTTTCGGGGACTTAGCTCCAACTTTAGTAAGAAATGAACAGACTAGTACGTACCCATACGGATAAGTCCGATCTCTTCCAGAGACCTTTAGTCCAACTTAAAATGGACTTCTCTACCTGGTCAGACTAGTACGGGCCTGAGGCCCAGACTAGTCCGGCCTCCTAGGTTTTTTTCCTCATTTTGGCTTCTCACTTAGGTTTCTGTCAACCACATGTTGAGGCCTCTAGAATGATTTCAATGCACGTGATACATCCACCCTCACACATGATATGGCTCACTTAAGCTCAATACCATAGAAAACCTAATTTCTACGCTTGAGTCTTTGACGCCCATTTTGATCTTCTCTTTTTGAGGGTTTTTGTCTCATTTTAACCATTACACTTGTGCTTAAGATCAACTCAGCTCATTAGTCTCTTAATTGTCGTCATCAATCATCCAAAACCCACGGGGATGCCTAGATGCACTTTCAGTCTCCCCCTTTTTGGTGATTGATGACAACACATTAAGACTTCAACAAAAAAGATAAAAATTTGTTTTAATAACATTTATTTGTATGAGTGACTCCCCCTCAATGTATGCATCATGAGTAAGAGAGATTGAGAGAGCTCTCATACATATACACATTATGGTGGGGTGCCTAAGTGATGTGCTCATAAATTGTGATAAGACAACAAATATGCAAGATAAACATGTAATTGTGGCAACACATCACAATTTAGACAAAACAAATGAGAACATAGATTAAGTCTTACAACAACTTGAAATGAGAGTTTTAAAAGCATAAGTCCATAGTGGATCAATCTCTCCCCCATAAATTATCTAAGTACCCTAAGTACCCCCTTTCCAATCTCTCCCCCTTTGGCATCAAGACAACCAAAAGGAAAAGAGAGAATGAAGAGTCCTATGATCTACTCTTCATGATTATCGGCATCATTGTCGTCGTCTCCTCCACCTTGGTTCCAGTTGTCGCTCTTCGTGGCCTACGGATCATCATTATCATCATCTTCGGATGGAACGACCGTGGAGGTGCCAACTTCACCGAATTAAGCAAGCTCCTTGCCGGTGAACTCCGGGAATGGAGTCATCGCCCCATCACTCTCCGCGGTGGGAGACATGGGGATGTCCATCTTGTCGCACATCTCCTTGAGATACTTCTCTTGGCGATGCTCCATGCAGTGCTGCTGAACTTCCGCTTTCCGACAAGAGGAGATGATGGCTTTGAAGCACTTGACGAAACCACTGCCTCATTGTAATGAAAGAGGAGGTGGAGGAGGTGATGGAACGAAGTGAGAAGAAGAAACAGGAGGATCCACATTCTTCCTTCTAGGTGCAGCAGGCTCTAGAGGTGGGATTTGAGGATTAAGCTTTCGGTGAGTGATGTCCTTCCTGAAAGTGAGCCCGGATAGTTTCTCGATCATGTACATGATGTAAGGATCATATCCACATGATCGGTTTGGAGTGTGGGAGATGTTGAAGATGTCGTCAAAGATGTAGTCCACCACATTGAAACGGACATCTCGATCAATTAGCACCATCAAGTGCCTCAAATTTTCTTGAATAATCCCTGCATCTCCATCATTGGGGGCAATAGTCATCCGAAGGACACAGTTGAGGACACTATTGAACTACTTGATGTTCCTAATGTGCCCTTCCTCAAATAGTACATGACTTTGATACATGTACTTCAAAGTGTCTCGATCAACTGGTCTTAGGTTGGAAATGATGATCTCATTCTCCAGTTGATCCTCCAAGTCTAGTAGCCGAGCAAACTCCCAGTAAGTGGTGGAGTATTGCTCTCCATGTGTCATGCAAGTGATCCTCCGATCCCCATCGGTGTGGAAGTAAACAGTAGAGTAGAATTGGGCAATTACTTCCACAATCCAATCATATTGAAATGCTATTAACTTCTTCAAGCCATGGCGCTCTATGGCCTCAATCATAGCATTGAAAGCTACATGATCCTTCTGGGACATGTAGTCCCAATAGATCCACCGAGCATTTGTGACTGGAGTCTACTTGGACATGTAGACTGTCCCGTAGTAGTCACAGTGGAAGTCACACCAAAAGTGGGGATCCACTATGCTCCTCTCCCTTTGGTAGACATTCACCTTCCTGAGCTTCCTAGCCTTCTCAACCCCTTTGCCATTGAAGATGTTGGCATCGAAGGCAGCTGCACGGTTGGCATTTTGTGCAGGTGAAGACATCCTCAAGAGACCTATGGGTTGAGAGGCTGCCTTCTTGGCCTTGCTAGCAGGCTTCTTACAACAAGGATCCTCTTCTTGGGTGCAGCATCCACTGGTGCCTTTTCCTTGTCCTTGGAGGTGCTTGCCTCCTGGGATTTTGCCTTCTCCCTACAGTCACAAGTCTTTTCTTCTTGGGAGCTGCCTCGGCTGCAGCTGAGTTGTGAGCCTCCTGTTGTGTTTTCTTTGCTCTTGTAGCTTCTCACTGAGAGTCGAGATATTCCATGACAAGCTCGTCCTCCTCTCACTTTCGACGATATAGTGCTTTCCTTCCCGCCTCGGCCTCAGAGTCGAAAAGTGGGACGTAGTCGGAATTCGACACAGTTGCTGATAAGAGATGCAAAGGAATGTGTGTGAGTCCAAGGATGTAGAGACATGGCATTAGAATTCACAAAATCGATCAAGGTTAGGGTTTTTACTGAGTAACCCATACTTGTCCGCCCAGGGGACGGACTAGTCCGTACTAAGCCGGACTTGTCCGCCCTGTGGCCGGACTAGTTCGGTTCACACAACAAGAAGCCTAATCTAGAGAAATTTTGCAAAATCTACAGATCCTACAATCAAGATTGAGGTACATGATCACAATGATGTGAACAACAACATTTGTGAAGAGGTTTCTATCAATAGACCTAAAAGAATTGAATTTCGAAGGTTTTGGGGTTAGGTCAAGAATACCTCTTCAAATATTCGATTCGATGAAATGTGGGTGAGGAATTGGCCTCCGATGCTTGGGGACAAATTCCCATGCACCCTAGGGCTTCAATCCACGGATTGGAGTCGAGATTTGGTGGTTGGAATGGGAAATCGCCGATTTGGGGGCAGTTTTCGTGCGTTTCGAAGAGAGAGACTGTATGGGTAAGAGTGAGGAGGTCGATGGCTTCCTGGAGAGGTTAAGTCCCCAAGAGCCGGACTATTCCAGTTGGGGACCCGGACTTGTCCGGCAAGCGGAGAGAGTCCGGACTATTTGGAACTACTGAACTAGTCCGGTCTGGGGGCGGACTAGTCCGGTCCTAAGGCTAAAAACTCCTATATATTGAGTTTTCAGTGGAGATTTGATCCTTTTGGACTATATTTTCACAAAAGAACTTTCTAGACATGGTCAGTGAGCAATCAACAATCAAACTATGACCATTATCCACAAAGATTCAATAATTTTAAAATAGTTTGAAGAAAATTGAGGAGGATGAGTTTTTCGCAAGTATGTGTGAATTTTGAATATAACAATCATATGTGAAAGACTCAAGCCACGTTTCGAGAATCTAAGATATTGAGCTCACTCCTAAGTTCACAAAATCTTTTCTTATCTAGGGGTTTGATAAAAATGTCGGCCAATTGTTTTTCGGTTCTCACATGGGAAATTGCAATGTCTCATTTGATGAAGTGATCTCTCAAGAAATGGTGGCGGATATCGATGTGTTTGGTCCTTGAGTTATCAACTTGATTGTGGGCTATTTATATAGCACCCTCATTGTCATATAGGAGGCAGATATGATGCAAATTTATGCCATAGTCTCTAAGAGTTTGTCGCATCCAAAGAAGTTGTGCACAACAACTTCCGACGGTGACATACTCCGCTTCAGCTGTGGAAAGAGCAATGGAATTTTGTTTCTCTGAGGACCAAGACACTAGAGATCTACCAAGGAATTGGCAAGTTCCGGATGTACTCTTCCTATCAACTTTGTACCCCGCATAGTTTTCATCAGAATATACAATGAGGTTAAACTTAGAACCTTTGGGGTACCAAAGTCCTAGGCTTGGTGTGTGAACCAAATATCTAAGAATTCTCTTAGCGGCGGTCAAATGACACACCTTAGGAGCAGCTTGAAATCTAGAACACATACACACACTAAGCATGATATCGGGCCTAGATGCACATAAGTAAAGCAATGAACCTATCATGGAACGATATACCTTTTGGTCCACACTTGGACCATCTTCATTAAGATCGAGATGCCCATTGGTTGCCATAGGAATCTTGATGGGTTTGGCCTTGTCCATGTCAAACTTCTTGAGCATGTCTTGTGTATACTTAGTTTGACTAATGAATGTCCCTTCCTTGAGTTCTTCACTTGAAAACCTAGGAAGAACTTCAACTCCCCCATCATGGACATCTCAAATCTTTTAGTCATTTTATTGGAAAACTCATCACGAAAAGCTTTGTTAGTAGACCCAAATATAATGTCATCGACATATATTTGGCAAACAAACAAATCATCATTAAAATGCTTAGTGAATAGAGTGTAATCGACCTTCCCAATTTTAAAACCATTTTGAGTTGGAACGTCTCTAAGACACTCATACCAATCTCTAGGAGCTTGTTTGAGCCCATAGAGATCCTTGCGCAATTTGTACACATGGTTTGGAAATTCTTGATCTTCAAAGCCGGGGGGTTGCTCCACATACACCTATTCCTTGATTGGACCATTGAGGAATGCACTCTTGACGTCCATTTGATATAGATTAAAATCATGGCGAGTAGCAAAGGCAAGTAATATACGAATTGATTCAAGCCTAGATATGGGAGCAAAGGTTTCTTCGAAATCCAAACCTTCGACTTGTGAATACCCCTTGGCCACAAGTCATGATTTGTTCCTTGTAAACACCCCGTGCTCATCTTGTTTGTTGCGGCCCCACTTGGTGCCTACAACATTCACATTAGGCCTCTTGACGAGCTCCCATACTTGATTTCTTTCGAAGTTATTGAGCTCTTCTTGCATGGCCATCACCCAATCCGGATCTCGTAGCACTTCTTCAACCTTGTGAGGCTCCAAAGAAGAAACAAAAGAGTAATGTTGACAAAATTTTGCAACACGAGATCGAGTAGTTACCCTCTTGGAGAAGTCTCTGAGTATATTGTCAACGGGATGGTCCCGTTGAACGCTTTGGTGCACTCTTGGGTGATGCGCTTGAGGTCTTGAATCTTCATCTTCGTCTTCCTCATTTTCATTTTCTCCCCTTGATTGATGCCTCCATTTTCATCTACTTGGAGAGCATATTGGGGTACTTGATCTTGATCATTTGAGGAAGAGCTTGCTTGATGTGTAAGATGGTCACTTGGATCTTGTGGTTGTTCTTGTGGTCGTATATCTCCAAGTGCCATCCTTCCTATCACCACTAGTGGAGCTTCTTCTTGATCTAGCACATGAAGATCAACTTGCGCCACTTGGGAGCCATTAGTCTTAACAAACCCCACGTCCTGTGCTACTTCAACAATTCCAGAGGATTTGTACCAGACACGATAGGCACAGGTGTTTGAGTCATAACCAAGCAACAAACCCTCATCGGACATAGAAGCGAACTTTGAAGTCTTAGGCTTCTTGTTCAGAATGTAGCATTTGCTCCCAAAAACATGAAAGTAAGAAATGTTGGGCTTGTTACCAGTTAGGAGCTCATAAGACGTCTTCTTGAGTATGCGATGAATATATAACCGGTTTATGGCATGGCAAGCGGTGTTAACCGCTTCTGCCCAAAACCAGTCCAACGTCTTGTACTTATCAAGCATGGTTCTTTACATATCAATTAGAGTTCTATTTTTTCTCTCGGCCACCCCATTTTGTTGAGGTGAGTAGGGGGTCGAGAACTCATGCTTGATGCCTTCTTCATCCAAAAACTCTTCAACTTGAGTATTCTTGAATTCGGTGCCGTTGTCACTCCTTATGGTCTTGATACTTTAGGAGAACTCATTTTGAGCTCTCTTTAAGTATTTCTTGACAAAACCTCGAGTCTCACTTTTATCATGCAAAAATAATACCCAAGTGAAATGTGAAAAATCATCATCAACAACAAGACTGTATTTGTTACGACCAATACTTATGTAGGCGATTGGACCGAAGAGGTCCATGCATAGAAGTTCCAATGGTCTTGTTGTCGTCATAATGTTCTTGGATGGATGTGGAGCTCCAACTTGCTTTCTGTCTTGGCATGCGCTACATGGCCTATCCTTTTCAAACACAACATTCTTTAAACCACGGATGTGCTCACCCTCGAGGAGTTTGTTCAAGTTTCTCATCCCAACATGGGCTAGCCTTCTATGTCAAAGCCATCCCATGTTTGTTTTTGCAACTAAGCATGTATCAAGTTGGGCTTTATCCACGAAAAAATCCACTACATAGAGCTTTCCCTTGAGTACACCCTTAAAAGCAATTGAGTCATTGCTTCTCCTTGTGACAGTCACACCCTCATTAGTGAATTAACAATTATGGCCTTTGTCACATAGTTGTGATATGGACAATAGGTTATAATCAAGTGAATCAACATGTAAAACATTTGAAAGAGTGTGATTAGGGGATATAGCAATTTTATCGGTGCTAGGGATTTTTCCTTGGCTATTGTCCCCAAAATAGATTCCTTCACTTGGATCTTCATTTTGGTCATACTCCACAAACATCTTCCTCTCTCCGGTCATATGGTTGGTGCATCCGCTATCAAGAACCCATTTGGTTCCACCAGAGGAGTATGCCTACAAGAAAGATTTAAGCCTTGGCTTTAGGTACCCAAGCGGTGATGGGTCTTTTGATGTTGTTCAAGAAGCACTTGGGCACCCACACGCAAGTTTTAGGAATCTTTCGGTGTGGCCCAACATACCTAGCATAAGTTTTACCAAATCTGTTAGTTAATAACACATATGAAGCATCAAAGTCATGGAACAATGGATGAGGTTCTTTCTTAGGCATTTTGGGTGATGTAGCGATGTTCTTTCCCTTATTGTTGTATGAGTCTCCTTTGAAAAAAACAATCATGTCTTTGCTATTATTGGGAGTTTTGGCGTTTTGCCTCATCTCCCTAGAATAACCAAGACCATCCTTGACAAGGGGGTGTATTGTGTTGGTGTATGAACTACGTGCATATGCCATCTTCTCCTTGTCAAAGATGCCACTCTTTGGTGCTTGATTGGTTTGTGCCAAATTAAGCTCACCTTTAAGTTTCATAATCAAGTTTGAGCATTTGCAAGGTTGAGGCGCTTCGGATTTGACATTTGTGAAAGGTGAGCTTGTAGAGGAAGAAGGGGAATTGCCCTTGAGAGACTTCACTTGTGTTTCAAGGATCTTGTTAGCTTGTGTCAAACTAACAAGTTCATCCCTGAGCATAATTTTGTAGTGTTCTCAAGGTTTGAGCAAGTTTCCTTGCTCAAAGCAAGTTCACGCTCAAGTGCCTTGCTTATTTCTCTTTCAAGCTCCAAGAGCTCCTCAACCTCTTGACATCTCTCCCTTTGTTGGATGAGCATGTCCTCTTGACGGTTGATGAGCTCTCCCTTGTCAAATATCTAATCCGTCAACAACCTCAATCTTTTCAAGGTACTTTTACTCATATCTTAAGCATATCTTCATTTTCACTACTACTATCAAAATCATCATGCAAAGAAAATGAAGAGGAGGATTTAGATTTAACCTTCTTTCTTCCCTCCTTGGCCATGAGGCAAGTTGGCCGTGATTTGTCCAAGGTAGGGAAGAGTTTGTTCTCCGCGGTTGTCTTCTTCATAGCAATGGTTGCTATCTTCTCCTCTTCATGTGAGGAGGATTCCTCATTTGAATCCCACTCCTTTCAAAGATGGGCATGCCCTGATTGCTTCTTCTTCTTGAAGTACTTCTTCTCCTTGGACTTGCCCTCCTTTTTCTTTTTGTTTTCCTCATGTGGGCAATCCATAATGAAGTGGCTATACTCCCACAATTGTAGCAAGCCCTCTTTGATCTTTTCTTGGGCTTGTCTTTTCTCTTGCTTTCATGATGATATCCCCCCTCCTTATTCTAAACATCCTCTTTAAGTTATTGATGAAGAGTGCCTCTTCCTCATCGGTGTCGGGGCTCTCTTCATCACTCTCTTTCTTTTCTTTTGATCTTGAGGATATTGCCTTGAATGCAACTTGCCTTTTCTTGGAGGAGGAGAGCTTTTGTAGATCATTGTAAAACATAGCTTCTTGCTCCATCATCTCATGGTTGATGATCATCCCAATCACTTCTTTGGGTGTCATCTTTTGAAAACCCGGACTCTCACGAATTAGTGAGCAAAGAGTGACATTTCGAGGCATGAATGATCGAATCATCCTCTTTACCACCTCATGGTCGGTACACCGGGTGCTTCCATAAGATCTACTCTTGTTGATGAGAGTCTTGAGGCAGTCATACATGTCTTCAGGAGATTCACCATCCATGATAGTGAACCTCCCAAGTTCTCCTTCGATCATCTCGATCTTGGCCTCCCTAATGACACGGTTGCCCTCATGTGCCATCTTGAGGGTGTCCCATATCTTCTTGGCAACCTCCAACCCTTCAATGCAGTTGAACTCTTCTCGAGTCAATGAGGAGGTAATCACTCCAACGGCTTGATCATTGCGATGGAGGAGGACGACTTGCTTCGGAGTGATGTCTTCCTCATTCTTTGGAAGATGTACACCTGTCATAACAATTTGCCACAAACTAGGGTTTAAGGAAATGAGATGCATCTTCATATTATGCTTCCACATAGAGTAATCATTTCCATCAAATTTAGGAGGTTTGCCAATGGGGATAGATAAATAGTGATTTCTTGCGGTTAGTTGCTCATAGTTGTAAGGATATCGGGAGTAGTCTTGTGAACTACTCCCATTGTTGACGTTGATCAGAGCAATTGGCTTGATCTCCTTCTGGGGCACATTGATCTTCTCACAAAGCAGTGCCTTGAGCATACGAACTTCTTCGTCGTCATTTGGATCATCTTGAAGAACATCGACGTTTTTCGTCTTGGTGTCATCAACAATCACAAAAATCTCATTGTCACCCCTTCCAACCATTTCTTCTCCAAGTTGTTAGACTCTTGGTAGAGAAGCCTGCTCTGATACCAATTGAAAGTCTCCTAGAGGGGGGGGTGAATAGGCAATAAGACCTGAAATGGCTTAACCAAATGAGATTAAATTACTGAGGCCAAACTTGTCTGGACAGGGCCGGACTAGTCTGCTTAGCACAGGGCAAAAACCTAAAAACTTGATTTCTACATGCGGAATTTAACTGCACCAAAGATGTATACCATGTATAATAACCTAATACAACATAGATTGACAATTGTAAGCAAATAGGTTACAAGATTTCAACAAGATCAAAGTGAAGAGCAATATGAACCCTAAAAGCAATTCTAGTGATTATCAAATGTAAAGCGGCAAGAGAGACACGATTTGTCCTGTGGTTCAACTCCACGAAGAAGCCTACATCCACGTTGAGAAGTCCACACAAGGACCGGGTTTCACTTGACCCTTCTCTCACCAAGCCACAACAATGGCCGGTTTGGTTTCCACTATATCAATGGGTAATCACCAAGTTTTATTGGGGCTGCTCACAAGTTGAGGCTCCCACAAATCAATACAATGAGGAGCACACAAAGCTCAACTCACACAAGCCACAAAACACAACAAAATGTGCAATAGATCAAACCGAGAGTTAAAGCACGATGATATTCCTTCACTCTCCTCCGCAAACCCTAATCTATTCAATATTTGGTCTGAGAGGGCTAGTAGGATGAGTGGAAGGCTTTGCAATGCTCTAGGTCACTTGTGGCGGCGCTAGGGTTCAAAAGTTGTCAAATAGGGACTGGGGGTCCCCTTTTTATAGGGGTCCCGGCAACTAACCGTTGCCACCAGGACAACCCCGGACTAGTCCAGCCCTCTGCCATGGACTAGTTCGGCCTTCTGGGACCACTGATGATTTCACGTCATTGGTCGACAAAACAGATGATGTGCGCGCAAATGTTTGAATTTCAAATGGCCATTGACAACACGGACTAGTCCGGTCAATAATGGACTAGTCTAAAGTAGGACAAAAAGGATTGGTCCGTCCCAAATGGACACAACTGGGTAGGCCCGGACTAGTCCGAACCTCTAGGGTTTGCTCGATTTCTCTCGCACTAAGTCTCAAACGGACTAGTCCTTACCACACCTGACAAGTCTGAACTTCTCCAGAGAGCTTTGGTCCGTTCCAAAACGGACAAGTTCGGTTTTCGGGGACTTAGCTCCAACTTCACTAAGGGATGAACGGACTAGTCCGTACCCATACGGACAAGTCCGATCTCCTCCAGAGACCTTTAGTATGAATTAAAATGGACTTCTCTTCCTGGCCAGACTAGTACGGCCCTATGGCCCGGACTAGTCCGATCTCCTAGGGTTTTTCCTCATTTTGACTTCTCACTTAGGTTTTTCTCTCAACCACCACTTTGAGCCCTCTAGAATGATCTCAATGCACATGATACATCCACCCTCACACATGATATGGCTCACTTAAGCTCAATACCATAGAAATCCTAATTTCTACGCTTGAGTCTTTGACGCCCGTTTCGATCTTTTTCTTTTGAGGGTTTTCATCTCATTTGAACCATAACACATGTGCTTAATATCAACTCAGCTCATTAGTCTCTTAATTGTCATCATCAGTCATCCAAAACCCACGGGGTACCTAGATGCACTTTCAATGACTACCTTTCCTTTTTTTCCTTTTGTTTTCTCATGCTCATTTATCAAGAGCATGCTTTATTTTTTTTCTTTTTCTTGTACCCATGCATTCTACTCCACTTTTTTTCAATAGCCTTAAAGGGAGTAATTGGCGTTGAGAATATGGAGTATCATTTTGTGATCGAAATGGTATAACAGGAAACTTGCTAACTGTCAATGTAGAAGTTTAGCACGTTCATGTTTGTAATCTTGATCATGGAAGTACGAAAAATATTCTCACATAGGTCTATACTAGTTTGACTAAGCTCAATGTGAAAAGAAATAGCATATGCATGGGGTTTTTCAAATTAAAATATCATATGGCTTTGATGGGATGTTAAAATCTAATGAGAAACTTCATCTTAAACCAATTTGGAAATTTCTCCAGAAATGAAGTTTCACTTTGATTAGGAAACTAGCAGCCCTATGCTCTATATTATATCTCACAACAACCTAGAATTGGATCATGCTTATGCTACCCAGAATTTCTATGTTCAAGTTGAAGTATTTAAAACCAATAAAATCATTAGTTAGATAATATTCAAATTGTAACATAGTACTAAACAAGAATAAAATATAGCAACTATTCATCATTATAACTTATGAAGGAAACAAACATTCTTATTGTGCATAATTTATTTAATTTAATCATATCCTATGTACCTTTCTAGATACAATGATGTGGGAAAGGGAAAATGAAGTCCAAAATGGGATGTGATACAAGTTACATCAAGTGGGGTCCTCCTCCAAGGTTGTTTTTGGTCAAGGTCCGCGATAGGGTTTGAATTTCTAACGGTGGAGGTAGGCCATGAGGTCGAACTAATCTTGTCACCGCCTGGCTTTGACAATGGAGGTTTGAGTGTTGATGTTGTGCTGCTTCCCATGGGTGCTATGAGTGTAGTCGAAGAAAATGTTGTAGATGTCATTTGTCCACACCTCAAAGTATCCCATGTGTTGTGTGTGATCCGTCATTCCTTGGCTAAGGTCATGACAACCTCTAGCCATAAAGGAACAATGTGAATCCACCATTGTTGCAACTCCTTTGAGCTTGAATGGGTGCTTAGAATAGTTGTGACCATAGTGATCTCACTTATTCATAAGAAGCCATTTGTTGCTCATTGAGGGTTTCCATGTAAAATAGCTGGTCTCGTATAGCATGATTGGCCATCGAGCTCTATTTCTGATAGGTTGCAACCATGCTTGATTACTCATTGGCCAGAAGATGTTGAAAGGGAACTCTAGGGCTTCACTCAACGATCAACTTCTTGTATGCATACATAGAAATATCACTCATACAAGTTTCCTCACTTGGTTGGAGGTGGATCATTTGCTCCCGATACTTGTACAAATGAATTCTTGGGTTAAATAACTGAATTTCATTTGCACATCCAAGGAAGAAAAATATCAAATGCGCATTGGGTCAAAAATTTAGTGTGCCATAAACAATATATTCATCATCGTTGTAAAAGTAAAGGTTTGTAAATAAATTGATTTGCTCATTTTCTAAATCCCCGTTTGTTTCTCTTATCTGGAACTCGATTATTTTGTGAGAATGATTTTCTGATGAGCATGTGGTCTGATAAAGCGACGAGGTGTAGAGGTTGAGGTGTTTGGGTAAGCTGATTATTTGTAGTGGATTATCACTTAACTGTTTGTAAAATGACCTTTATATCCCTGATTGTGAGGAATGTGTCAAGGGCGTTGGTTTCGATCCCGTCACGTACCTACTAAGTGCATCTGCATATAGTTTTTTTTCTTCATCCATGGTCGTACATGTTTCTATTCTTTTTTTTTTTGCTCACACCATGTGTTACGTGCGTTGGACCTTCAGTTGATACAATTTTTTTCTTGCAGCATGTGCTAGTACCGTATCTCCTTGGTTCTAGCTCACATGACACCTGAGTATGGATTAAAATTCATTAGTATCACTACAGGAAATGCGAATAATTACGTCGGCTGGAACAACTTACGTGGGCTAGCCGATGTAAGTTACGTAACTTACGTCGGGCGTAGGTAACCGATGTAAGTTTCCTAAGTTACGTGGGTTGCAGTCCCGCAGTCGACGTAAGTAAAGCAACCGGCAGCATTACATAGCTACTAACGTTGGCTAGGGCCTGCTGCTGATGTTAGTAATTGGCCCGTCAGAAGTTGTCACTTACTTACGCCGTGTAACACCCTCATTTTCATGCATCATGCCTTGCATGCACTCATATACCTATTTAACATTAACCCATGCAAGAGGAACGAGTTTAAAATTGATTCTGAGCGTTTAAAAATTTATTTGGACCGAAACCGCACTTAAAGCGCAGGAAAGTGCGGACTAGTCCGATTTTCCTAAGGACTAGTCTGATTTCTCTCTGACTAAAAACGGACTTGTCCGTTTTTGCTGCGGACTAGTCCGATTTTGGCTCTGGAAACTTTCGGACTTGTCTGATTTTGTGCGGACTAGTCCGATATTCTAAGGATCCTTGAAAAATTGCTAAGTCCTTGGACTTTTCCGGACTAGTCTGGTGTTCCAGCGGACTTGTCCGATTTCCTCTCTGTTCAAAGTCGGACTTGTCCGATGTTTGGCCAGACTTGTACGATTTTCTCTCTGGACGACTTCGGACTAGTTCGGTCCATTCCGGACTTGTACGATATTTCGTGACTCCGAGTTGATCTTTTGTTTTACGACTTGTTTCTTGGGTTTCACGTTAAGTGGGCCTAGGGACGTCGTGCCTAACTCTTTTAAAGCCCATGTGGGACTCTAAACTGGCCTCTACTCATCCCAAAACTCGAAATCCACCTAACCCTAGCCTCCACCTCTATATAAACAGCCCCACCCCTTGGATTGACATCTATTTGCCACTTTTCCACCCCACCCAAACCCTAGTTCGTGGAGAGCCACCATCAAGAGGTAGGAGAAGATCCCAAGCAAGAAGAAGAAGAGGAGGAAACAAAAGAGGATCAAGATCTCCACCAAGATTTCATTCTTCATCACCAATTCATCTCCAAGTTCATCACCAACCCTAGATCACCTAGATCCAAGTGCTACCTCCAAGTTTCTTGATTCATTGGAGTCCTAAACACCTGGTATACCTTCTATCCTCTTTTCCTTATGTGAATTCAACCCCTAAACTCCGAATTTACGTCGATCTAATCTGCTGATCTCGCAGAGGGCGGACTTGTCCGATCTCCAGCGGACTAGTCCGATCTTTCTGGTTAAATTGTGTTGAATTAATTCTAAAATTTGATCTAATCAACTCCAAACCTGTATAAACTTGTTAAAATCTATTAGAACTAGTTAGTTATCATTAAAAGCAATCAATTAACAAGTTCTACCTTGCATTTGCATTAATCATGCATGTCATGTCATATTGAGTAATATTTGTGCACTCTTTGAATGTGTTTCTTGTCATGTATGTTTATTGTGTGGATTAGACGGATTTGCGCTAGAGAGTGCAGCGGAGGATCTACAGCACCAAGAGTTTGAAGGCTTTGTCCCTAATCAACAGCAAGAGCAAGGAAAGTGTCCTTGAAGCATATTGATCCTGTTTTTAAAATAAATGTTTTGTTTGCAAACTGCATGCTGTGTCAAATTGATGGGACTCCTATGATTAGGAAGTTTACTAGTTTTGTTTACCCACCCTTGTCACCTGGAACATATGGTAGAGAGTCGGAAGGGGCTTTTACCTTTTGCTTCGCTTGATCAACTGGGATGGGAAACAACTATACCACTCAATTAATTATGCATGGATGAGATTATGATTAACATGAACTTGTTAAATCTGGTAAGGTAATGGGTGATCTAAGCAAGTCTGGTATGTGGATGGGTTGGATGTTATGGTGGTTGCTTGCTTTAGATCTAAGGACCGGTTCATGCGAGAATAAGCCAGGACTACAGTGCCACCACGAGGCCAAGTATGGGTGCGGCGTAGCTGATTAATTAGGGCTTTGCCAGTTATATTCGGACCATTAAGGATGCTCGGGGAAGGGGTAGTCGGATTGGGTTTGTTGATGATTGGTTGGACTACCCTGGGATCCGAATGGCTCAAGAGGGGGGGGCCCTTGGTTGAAGATGTGCTCAGTTGGAGACATCGCCACCTGTGAAACCTCAAGGGGGTCTAAATAGGCTAGTAATCCCTTTGTAAAGGCTATTTTGTGATCTCTGGGCCATACACCAAAGGAAGTGTAATTGGCGAAAGGGAGGTTCTTTAGTCGCCGACGGGTGATGAAATCACAAACACGTGGGTAAAGTGGTACAACCTATACAGAGTGTGTCTAAAACTATCATGATAGCCGTGCTCCCGGTTATGAGCACCTGAACAACTTCCATGATTAGAGGGAACTTGGTATTTGGGATGGTTATGGTTGTGGTTGGTTGCGGATTTATTTCTTGTATTGAATATGGTTATTGGCAATGGTGAAATATGGAATTATTGATGATGGTAGTGAATTCAGTTTGGTATTATGATATTACTTATGGTTATGATGGGTTTACTTCACATACATATAATATATTGCTTATCAAATGTTTTAATGTACTTTTCAGCACCTTGCCATTATTATTGTTGTCATTTGAATCAGCCACATATCATACTTTCCACACTTGCTGAGTACGACATGTACTCACTCTTGCAATCCCCCCAACAGTTGAAGGTCAGGATTGGAAGTTTAATGGTGAGAATGCGGATTTCTAGGCCGTGTCTACCGTCAGCTTGCCTGTGGTGTTATTGGAGCTGCGCTATCCCTTATGCTTAGTTTGCTTAGTTGCTTAATTAGTTTATTTCCGCTGCATTAGTTGAACTTGTCATTAATGTTTATTAGAGCTTGTATTCGAGGATAATATGGTTCATGTAATAAAATTTGGTTAATTAATCTTGTCTTGTGGTAATTTTCTTTATACTCTTTTGTGAATGCACTCGTGTATGTGTGTTGAACATCCTAGGCACACATATGCGTTAGCTTGGTTCATTTTTCGGAATTGGGCATCACAGTTTGGTATCAGAGCCACAGGTTGACCGTAGGATGCAGCCTAGATAGAATGGACACTTTAGAGCACATAGGAGCACTCAGGAATTGATGTGTTTTTGCTTGGAGTGCTGTTTGCTATATATATTGCTTGCTTGTGTGCTTAATAGAGGATTTTTGGATGCCTTAGCATTGCCATGTCCACGTAGGCTAGTGTAGCTAGCTGTTTAGTTTATATCCCTTGATGCATATAGTTGGGGACGTTTTCTAATTCTTACCTATTGCTTTTCTTCAGATGGTGAGGACTCGCAACCAGAGTGATGGCAATGATGAGGAGGAGAACAATGGAGTGCCTCAGAACAACGTTGGACAAGGATCTACTCAGGGAGCTATCAACATTGAGCAGCTATTGGCTATGCAAAACCAGCTCATGCAGACTATGATACAGACAATGGGACAGTTGCAGCCTGGCAATATCAACAATCAGCCCCACATGCCTCCACCGCCACCCCCGACTCCTCGTAACCGATTGGGAGAGTTTATGAGGACTAGGCCACCAACCTTTGCTCAAGTTGCTGACCCTATGGATGCGGATGATTGGCTCAAGTCCGTGGAGAAGAAGCTAGCTATTGTCCAATGCAGTGACCGGGAGAAGGTCTTGTTTGCTTCTCATCAACTAGTTGGAGCACCTGCGGATTGGTGGGATGCTTATTGCAATGCTCATGAGAACCAAGAGAGAATTACCTTGGCGGAATTCAAGGAGAGTTTCCGTTCTCATTATGTGCCGGAAGGTGTTATGATTTTGAAGAGGCAAGAATTTGAGAACTTAAGGCAAGGAAGATCGAGCGTGAGTGAATATCTCAATAAGTTCACTCAACTCTCAAGGTACGCGCCTGAGGATGTTAGTCGGGGCAGCCGGAAGCAATATTTGTTCATGAGGGGCTTGAACAATGAAATCCATGTGCAACTACTCAATTGTGACTATGCAAATTTTCAGAAGCTTGTGGACAAAGCGATTGTGGTTGAGAACAAGATTCGTGAGATGGAGCAAGACAATAAGAGAAAGGCGCCATATCAAGGACAGCAACAAGGAAGTAATGTGCGCCCTCGCTTTGCGTCGCCCAATGCACCTCATTTCAGCTCTTCTATTCCTGCTCAACGCTCTGGATTTGCACCGCGCCCAACTCGGTTTGTGCAGTAGCGCCCTTTCATGCAAACACCTAGGCCTCCAATGCCTTATGCGCCTCGTGCTAATTTTCCTGGTGCCAATGTTCAAAACCAAGCTTGTCCCAATAATTCTGGTGTAGTTAAGAAGTGTTATACTTGTGGAGAAGCTGGACACTTTGCGCATCAATGTCCTAAGTCAGGCCTTGGTCAAGGAAGCAATGCGCCGAGGCAAAACCCAAGACCCAATGGAGGAGCGCCACAAGGAAGCCGTGGACAGCAGAATTTTGTTCGTGGCAACGTGAACCATGTCTAAACGGAGGATGCTCAACAAGCGGATGATGTGGTCATTGGTATGTTTCTCGCCAACTCCAACCCCGCGACTATGTTATTTGATTCTGGAGCACCACATTCATTCATTGCATCAAAGTATGTTGCCAAGTATAGTTTGCCTATCTCTGATATGAAGTTTACTCTATTGGTTAAGTCTCCTGGAGGAGAGATGAGGACAAATATAGTATGTCCAAAAGTAAGCCTTAGAATAAGGGGGGTAGACTTCTCCGCCAACCTCATTGTTTTTGATTCTCAAGGATTGGACATTATACTTGGTATGGAATGGTTGAGGAAGTACAATGGAGTTATTGAGTGTGCCACGAAGACGGTGAAGTTGACCAACGAAGAAGGGATCATCGTAGAATTTGAAGCATCTCAAACCGCACCAAAGCAATTGGAGCTGAATCATATGGACGATGCCGCAATTGAGGAGATTCCGGTGGTGTGTGAATATTTGGATATTTTTCCGAACGAGTTGCCAGGTATGCCACCCGATCGAGACATTGAGTTTGTTATTGATTTAATACCTGGATCTGCACCTATAGCTAAGAGGCCGTATAGGATGCCTCCTTTGGAATTAGCGGAGCTCAAGAAGCAAATTCAAGAACAATTAGAGAAGGGTTTTATTCGCCCTAGCTCTTTGCCTTGGAAGTGCCCGTTCTATTTGTGGACAAGAAGGATGGATACCAAAGGATGTGCGTGGATTACCGAGCTCTCAACGAGGTAACAATCAAGAACAAGTACACCTTGCCACACATAGAAGACTTGTTTGATCAGATGAAGGGTGCTTGTGTCTTCTCTAAGATTGATTTGAGGTCGGGATATATTCAAATGAAGATTAGACCATCGGACATACCCAAGACAGCTTTTAGAACACGGTATGGATCTTATGAGTACACCGTGATTTCATTTGGATTGACAAATGCGCCTACCTACTTTATGTACCTCATGAATAAGGTATTCATGGAGTACTTGGATAAGTTCATTGTGGTGTTTATAGATGACATTATGATCTACTCGAAGGATGAGAAGGAACATGAGGAACACTTGAGTCTTATGTTGTAGAAATTGAGGGAGCATCAATTGTATGCCAAGTTCAACAAGTGTTAGTTTTTGTTGAGAGAGGTGTCGTTTTCGGGTCATATCATCTCAGGTGGAGGAGTATCGGTTGACCCCGGAAAAGTGAGAGACGTCTTGAAATGGGAACCACCGCAAAATGTCATGGAAACAAGGAGTTTTCTTGGGATGGCTGGATATTACCGTAGGTTCATCAAGGACTTTTCCAAGATAGCCAAGCCTATGACGGAGTTGCTAATGAAGGGAAAGGCTTTCCGATGGACTGAAGCTTGTCAAAACAGTTTTGAGGAGTTAAAGAAGAGGTTGACAACAGCCCCAGTTTTGGTACTGCCAGATGTGAGCAAGAGTTTTGATATTTATTGCGACGCAGACAAGGACTTGGATGTGTGCTCATGCAAGAAGGTCAAGTGGTCGCCTATGCATCAAGACAATTGAAGAAACATGAGCAGAATTATCCCACGCACGATTCGGAATTCGCGGCCGTGGTACACGCATTGAAGATTTGGAGACACTATATTCTTGGACATAGGTGTGAAATTTATACGGATCATAAGAGTTTGAAGTATATTTTCACACAAACGGATCCGAATTTGAGGCAACAAAGATGGTTGGAGGTCATCAAAGATTATGATTTGGGGATCAACTACCATCGGGGAAAGGCCAATGTAGTGGCCGATGCTTTGAGTAGAAAGGGAGTAAGTCATCAACTCACAATTCGAGAGTTACCATTCAAGTTATGTAAGGAGTCTGAACGGTTCAACCTCGGGTTTGTAAATGAGATGGAGATGATGGAGTTAAACCCAACCTTGGAGCAAGAAATTCGAGAGGCACAAACCACAGACGAAGAGATCACGGAAATCAAGGAAAGGACCAAAGAAGGGAGAGAATCCAGATTCGATGAGGATGAACATGGTACCTTATGGCTTGGAAAGAGAATTGTCGTGCCTAAGGTGAAGCATATTCGGGAGACAATATTAAAGGAGGCACGTGACTCGCCGTACTCGATTCACCCTAGGTTTACGAAGATGTACAAAGACTTGAAGACTTGCTATTGGTGGGATAGCATGAAGAAGGACATAGCTGAATACGTAGCATTGTGTGATGTGTGCCAATGAGTCATGGTGGAACATCAAAGGCCAGCTCTATTATTGCAACCATTGAAGATCCCGGAATGGAAGTGGGAAGAAATTGGAATGGACTTCATAATTTGGTTACCACGTACTCAGTCCGGGTATGACTCAATTTGGGTAATTGTGGATTGCTTAACCAAGTCAGCTCATTTTGTCCCTGTGAAAACCAAACATACAGCTGCACAATTGGCCGAGATATACATGGAGCATATTGTGTGTCGACACCGAGTACCGAAGAAGATAGTCTCAGATAGAGGTTCTCAATTTACCTCCATATTTTGGCAAAAATTGCATGAAGCTTTGGGAACGAGGTTGAATTTTAGTTCAGCATATCATCCTCAAACGGATGGACAAACCGAGAGGACCAATCAAATTTTGGAGGACATGTTAAGAGCTTGCACTTTAAAGCATGGGAAAAGTTGGGACAAAAGCTTGCCATACGCGGAATTTTCATACAACAATAGTTACCAAGCATGTTTGAAGATGTCACCATATGAAGCGCTTTATGGGAGGAAGTGTAGGACACCTTTATTCTGGAATGAGACAGGAGAAACTCAAGTATTTGGTCCGGATGTGTTGCAAGAAGCAGAAAAGCAAGTCCAAATAATTCGTGAAAACTTGAGGGCTGCCCAATCAAGGCAAAAAGGCTATGTGGACAATAGAAAAAGGAAACTAGCCTTTGAAGTGGGAGATTTTTACCTCAAGGTGTCACCAATGAGAGGTCATAAGAGGTTTAACATAAGGGGCAAGCTCGCACCTTGCTATATTGGACCGTTCAAGATTTTGGAAAAAAAGGAAAAGTAGCGTATAAGTTGGAGATGCTAGCTCATCTTTCAGACGTCCATGATGTCTTTCATGTTTCCCAGCTCAAGAAGTGTTTGAGAGTACCGAAACAACAAGTGCCAATGGGAGAATTGGAACTAGAGGAAGATTTGACTTATGCCGAGCAACCGATCTAAATCTTGGAAACCAAGGAGAGAGTCACAAGGAACAAGGTTATTAGATGGTGTAAAGTTCAATTGAAGCACCACACCGAAAAAGAAGCAACGTGGGAATTGGAGGATGATCTCAAGAAGGAATTTCCCTATCTCTTCTCTTCCGCGTCGAATCTCGGGGGCGAGATTCATTTTAAGGGGTGTAGGTCTGTAACACCCTCATTTTCATGCATCATGCCTTGCATGCACTCATATACCTGTTTAACATTAACCCATGCAAGAGGAACGAGTTTAAAATTAATTTGGAGCGTTTAAAAATTTATTTGGAGCGAAACCGCACTTAAAGCGCAGGAAAGTGCGGACTAGTCCGATTTTCCTGAGGACTAGTCCAATTTCTCTCTGACCAAAAACGGACCTGTCCGTTTTTGCTGCGGACTAGTCCGATTTTGGCTCTAGAAACTTTCGGACTTGTCTGATTTTGTGCGGACTAGTCTGATATTCCAAGAATCCTTGAAAAATTGCTAAGTCCTTGGACTTTTCCGGACTAGTCTGGTGTTCCAGCGGACTTGTCCGATTTCCTCTCTGTTCAAAGTCAGACTTGTCCGATGTTTGGCCAGACTTGTCCGATTTTCTCTCTGGACGACTTCAGGCTAGTCCGGTCCTTTCTGTACTTGTCCGATATTTCGTGACTCCGAGTTGATCTTTTGTTTTACGACTTGTTTCTTGGGTTTCACGTTAAGTGGTCCTAGTGACGTTGTGCCTAACTCTTTTAAAGCCCATGTGGGACTCTAAACCGACCTCTACTCATCCCAAAACTCGAAATCCACCTAACCCTAACCTCCACCTCTATATAAACAGACCCACCCCTTGGATTGACATCTATTTGCCACTTTTCCACCCCACCCAAACCCTAGTTCGTGGAGAGCCACCATCAAGGAGGGAGGAGAAGATCCCAAGCAAGAAGAAGAAGAGGAGGAAACGAAAGAGGATCAAGATCTCCACCAAGATTTCATTCTTCATCACCAATTCATCTCCAAGTTCATCACCAACCCTAGATCACCTAGATCCAAGTGCTACCTCCAAGTTTCTTGATTCATTGGAGTCCTAAACACATGGTATACCTTCTATTCTCTTTTCCTTGCGTGAATTCAACCCCTAATCTCCGAATTTATGTCGATCTAGAAAACCCTAATCTGCTGATCTCCCAGAGGGCGGACTTGTCCGGTCTCCAACGGACTAGTCTAATCTTTCTGGTTAAATTGTGTTGAATTAATTCTAAAATTTGATCTAATCAACTCCAAACCTGTATAAACATGTTAAAAGCTATTAGAACTAGTTAGTTATCATTAAAAGCAATCAATTAACAAGTTCTACCTTGCATTTGCATTAATCATGCATGTCATGTCATATTGAGTAATATTTGTGCACTCTTTGATTTTGTTTATTGTCTTGTATGTTTATTGTGTGGATTAGACGGATTTGCGCTAGAGAGTGCCGCGGAGGATCTACAGCACCAAGAGTTTGAAGGCTTTGACCCTAATCAACAGCAAGAGCAAGGCAAGTGTCCTTGAAGCATATTGATCCTGTTTTTAAAATAAACGTTTTGTTTGCAAACTGCATGTTGTGTCAAATTGACAGGAATACTATGATTAGGAAGTTTACTAGCTTTGTTTACCCACCCTTGTCACCTGGAACATATGGTAGAGAGTCGGAAGGGGCTTTTACCTTTTGCTTCGCTTGATCAACTGGGATGGGAAACAGCTATACCACTCAATTTAATTATGCATGGATAAGATTATGATTAACATGAACTGGTTAAATCTGGTATGGTAATGGGTGATCTAAGCAAGTCTGGTATGTGGATGGGTTGGATGTTATGGTGGCTTGATTGCTTTAGATCTAGACCGGTTCATGCGAGAATAAGCCAGGACTACAGTGCCACCACGAGGCCAAGTATGGGTGCGGCGTAGCTGATTAATTAGGGCTTTGCCAGTTCTATTTGGACCATTAAGGATGCTCGGGGAAGGGGTAGTCGGATTGGGTTTGTTGACGATTGGTGGGACTATCCTAGGATCCGAATGGCTCAAGAGGGGGCCCTTGGTTGAAGATGTGCTCAGTTGGAGACATCGCCACCGGTAAATCCTCAGTGGGGTCTAAATAGGCTAGTAATCCCTTTGTAAATGCTATTTTGTGATCTCTTGGCCATACACCAAAGGAAGTGTAATTGGCGAAAGGGAGGTTCTTTAGTCGCCGACGGGTGATGAAATCACAAACACGTTGGTAAAGTGGTACAACCTCTGCAGAGTGTGTCTAAAACTATCATGATAGCCATGCTCCCGATTATGAGCACCTAGACAACTTCCATGATTAGAGAGAACTTGGTATTTGGGATGGTTATGGTTGTGGTTGGTTGCGGATTTATTTCTAGTATTGAATATGGTTATTGGCAATTGTGAAATCTGGAATTATTGATGATGGTAGTGAATTCAGTTTGGTATTATGATATTACTTATGGTTATGATGGGTTTACTTCACATACATATAATATATTTCTTATTAAATGTTTTAATGTACTTTTCAGCACTTTGCCATTATTATTGTCGTCATTTGAATCAGCCACATGTCATACTTCCCACACTTGCTGAGTTCGACATGTACTCACTCTTGCAATCCCCCCCCAACAGTTGCAGGTCAGGATTGGGAGTTTAATGGTGAGAATGCTGAGTTCTAGGCCGTGTCTACCGTCAGCTTGCATGTGGTGTTATTGGAGCTGCGCTATCCCTTATGCTTAGTTTGCTTAGTTGCTTAATTAGTTTATTTCTGATGCATTAGTTGAACTTGTCATTAATGTTTATTAGAGCTTGTATTCGAGGATAATATGGTTCGTGTAATAAAATTTGGTTAATTAATCTTGTCTTGTGGTAATTTTTTGTATACTCTTTTGTGAATGCACTCGTGTATGTGTGTTGAACATCCTGGACACACATATGCGTTAGCTTGGTTCATTTTTCGGAACCGGGCGTCACACGCCGGCCCTAACATCGGCTAACGTAAGTGTGGAATTTAACCAACCTGACCGGGCCGCGCACACACACGCGCCTCTTCCTCCTTTTCCCCGCCACTTTGCTCTGCCCACGCCGCCACCGCACAGACGCCGTCGCCTGGGCCGCCCGATGCCTCCTAGGCCGTGCCCCACTGCGCTGCCCCAGCCACACCCCATGTGACACCCGGTTCCGAAAATGAACCAAGTGAACGCATATGTGTGCCCAATACGTTCAACACATACACGACTGCATTCACAAAAGGATATACAAAAAATTACCACAAAACAAGATTAATTAAGCACTTTTTATTAAAGAATTCAGAATATCCCCAAATACAAGATCTAATGAATATTAATGACGAGTTTGAACTAATGCAGCGGAAATAAACTAAATAAAGCAACTAAGCAGCTAAGCGAATGGGGTAGGCGTCTCCAAGCTACACCACAGACAAAGCTGACGGCAGACACGGCCTAGAACTCCGCATTATCACCGTTATACTCCCAATCCCGACCTGCAACTGTTGGTGGGGGAATTGCAAGGGTGGGTATATGTCGTTCTCAACAAGTATGGAAAGTATGACATGTAGCTGATACAAATGACGAATATAATAATGGCTAAGTGCTAAAAAGTACATTGAAACATTTGAAAAGAATAATATTATACGTATGTGAAGTAAATCCATCATAAACCATAATTATTAACATAAGACTAGTACATATTCCATATCCATCACCATTATACCAGATTTCACCATTATCATTAACCATATCCATTGACATAAACCATAATTCAATTCATAACCATAACCATGTAACCAACCATAGACATAACCAATACCAAACCATACCAAATCCCAATTTCCTTCTACTCATGGAAGTTGTCCAGGTGCTCATAACCGGGAGCACGACTATCATCATACTTTTAAGACACTTTGCAGAGTTTTTACCACTTTACCCACGTGTTTGTGAATTCATCACCTTTCGGGTGACTAGAACCACTATCTTGTCGTCTCACACTTTCGTTGGTGTGTGGCCAAGAGATCACAAAATAGCCTTTACAAAGGGACTACAAGCATGTACGGACCCAATGAGGTTTCACCGATGGCGATGCCTCCAACTGAGCGCATCTTCAACCAAGTGCCCCCTCTTGTGCCATTCGGATCCCAGGGAGTCCAGCCTCAAATCCAAACCCAATCCGACTCCCCTTCCCTGGTGCGCCATACGATCCATGCAATACTAGCAATACCCTAAATAATCAGCTACGCTGCACCCATACTTGGCCTCGTGGTGGCACTGTTCCCTGGCTTATTCTTGCATGAATCGGTCCTTAGATCTAAAGCAAGCATAACCACCATAACATCCAACCCTTCCACATACCATCCTTGCTTAGTTTACCCATTACCACATCATATTGACCAGTTCATATTGACGATAATCTCATTAATGTATAATTAAATAGTATAGTTGTTTTCCCATCCCAAATAATCAAGCGAAGAAGAAAGGTAAAAAACCATTCCCGACTCTCTACCATGAATTCCAGGTGACAAGTGTGGTCAAACAAAGCTAGTAAACTTCCTATCATAGGAATCCCATCAAATTGACACAAGCATGCAGTTTTGAAAACAAAACATTTATTGTAAAAATAGGATCAATATGTTAAAGGACACTTGCCTTGCTCTTGGGCTTGATTAGGATCAAAGACATCAAACTCCTTGTGCTGGAGATCCCCCAAATGTCTCTCTGGCGCAAATCCGTCTAAACCGCACAACAACATACAAGACAAGAATTACAATCAATTAGTGCACATATATTACTCACTATGTCATGACATGCATGATTGATGCAAATGCAAAGCAAAACTAGTTAATGAGTTGTTAGTGATGTTTACTAACTAGTTCTAATGGTTATTAACAAGTTTGGACTGGTTTGGAGTTGATTCGAATCAATTTAGAATTAGTTCAGCAGAAAACAACAGCAAAATCGGACTAGTCCGCTTGGGACCAGACTAGTCCATCCTTCGCAGGAACAGCAAACAAGGGTTTTCTAGATCGACATGAATTTGGACAAACGGGGTTGATTTCACATGTGAAGGAGGAAGTAGTAGGTATACCAGGTGTTTAGAACCCCAATGAGTCAATGGCTTTGGAGGCAACACTTGGACCTTGACAATCTAGGGTTGATTAAGATTGGTGATGAAGAACGAAAACTTGATGGAGATCTTGATCACTTGATCCTCTTTCGTTTCCTCCTCTTCTTCGTCTCGCTCGGGATCTCCCTTTTGTCGGCCCAGGCTAGACTTTATTTTCAGGTTTTGCTTTAATGAGGGTCCGGATCCCCCGAGATGTTTTACCAACCAAGGCCAAAATGTCATAACCAAATGGACTCAACATTTCCAATGCTCGCCGCTTTGCTCCCTCCTTGGTGGCGTCTCTCCACAAACTAGGGTTTGTGGTCTTGCAGTTGAGGCAAAAGGATATAAAGTCAAGGGGTGGGGTTGTTTATATAAGGGTGGAGGGCAAGGGTTTGATGGATTTCGAGTTTGGGGTGGGTGGAGGCCGGTGTGGGGTCCCACATGGGATCCATAAAGAGTTAGACACGGCGTCCTTAGGCCCACTTAAGGTAAATCCCAAAAACACATCGTGGAACAAAATATCAACTCTGAATCACGATCACCATACAAGTCCGAAAAAGGACGGACTAGTCCGAAGTTAGTCAGAGAGATATCGGACAAGTCCAGATTGGAGGTTGGACAAGTTTGAACTTAGTCAGAGGAAAAACAGACAAGTCTGGCCAAAACCGGACAAGTCCAATTTTAGTCAGAGAGAAAATGGACAAGTCCGCTAGATGTCGGACAAGTCCAGACAAGTCTAGGGACTTGGCAAAATTTCAAGGAATTGAAATACTGGACTAGTACGCAATGGACTGGACGAGTCCGAAAGTTGTACAGAGAGAAAAACAGACTAGTCCCAACAAAAACGGACATGTTCGAGGAAGGTCAGAGAGAAGTCGGACTAGTCCGCAAAAAAAAACGGACTAGTCCGCACTCCTTAGAACTTTTGAGTGTGGTTTTGCTTTAAATTCATTTTAAACTCATTCCTTTTTATGTGGATTAATGTTATAAATGTATTAGAATGTATACAATGCATGATGGATGAAAATGAGGGTGTTACAAACCTACCCCCCTTAAAATGCATCTCGTCCTCGAGATTCGACCTAGAAGAGAAGAGATAGGGAAATTCCTTCTCGAGATCCTCTTTCAGCTCCCAAGCTGCCTCTGATTCTGTGTGATGCTTCCATAGAACTTTACACCATCTAATAATCTTGTTCCTTGTGGATCTCCCTTTGTTTTCCATGGTTTTGACCGGTTTCTTGGCATAAGTCAAATATGCCTCTAGTTCCAATTATTCCACTGGCACTTGTTCTTCCGGCACCCTCAAGCACTTCTTGAGCTGGGAAATATGAAACACATCATGAACATCCGATAAATGAGCTGGCATCTCCAACTTATATGCCACTTCTCCTATTTTGACCAAAATCTTGAATGGCCCAATGTATCGAGGTGCTAGCTTGCATCTTATGTTAAACCTTTTGTGACCTCTCATTGGTGATACTTTGAGATCTACGAAGTCTCCTACTTCAAAGGCTAGTTTCCTTCTCCTATTGCCCGCATAGCCTTTTTGTCCTGATTGAGCAACCCTCAAGTTTTCACGAATAATCTAAACTTGTTTCTCAGCTTCCTGCAGCATGTCAGGTCCAAACACTTGGTTCTCTCCTATCTCATTCTAGAACAAAGGCATCCTACACTTCCTTCCATACAGTGCTTCATATGGTGACATCTTCAAACTTGCTTGGTAACTATTCTTATATGAAAATTCTACGTATGGCAATATCTTGTCCAAACTTTTCCCATGATTCAAGGCACAAGCTCTCAACATGTCCTCCAAAATATGGTTGGTCCTCTCAGTTTGTCCATCCGTTTGAGGGTGATATGCTGAACTAAAATTCAACCTTGTACTCAATGCTTCATGCAGCTTTTCCCAAAACCTGGAGGTAAATTGAGAACCTCTATCTGACACTATCCTCTTTGGAACTCCATGCAAACATACTATTCTTCTCAAATACAATTCTGCCAACTTCTCCCCATTGAAGGTGGTGTTGACGGGAATAAAGTGAGCTAACTTAGTTAACCGATCCAAAATTACCCATATAGGATCATAACCGGACTGGGTTCGTGGTAAACCAACTATGAAGTCCATACCAATTTCTTCCCATTTCCATTCCAGAATCAGCAATGGCTGCAATAATCTAGCTGGCCTTTGATGTTCCGCCTTCACTCGTTGGCACACATCACACATCGCTACATATTCAGCTATGTCCTTTTTCATGCTAGCTCACCAATAACAAGTCTTCAAGTCCTAGTACATCTTTGTACAACCGGGATGAATTGAGTATGGCGAGTCATGTGCCTCCTTTATTATTGTCTCCCAAATATGCTTCACGTTGGGCACGACGAAACTTTTTCCAAGCCATAGGGTACCATGTTCATCCTCATCAAATCTGAATTCTCTTCCCTCTTGGGTCGTTTCCATGATCTCCTGAATTTCCTCATTCTTTGTTTGACCCTCTCGAATTTCTTGTTCCAATGTCGGATTTAACTTCATTATTCCCATCTCATTCACAAATCCAAGATTCAACCGCTCTAACACCTTGGATAACTCCGAAGGCAATCCTCGAACCGTGAGCTGGTGGCTTACCCCTTCTCAACTCAAGGCATCGGCCACTACATTAGCCTTCCTCGGATGATAGTCGATCCCCACATCGTAATCCTTGATGAGCTCCAACCATCTTCATTGTCTCAAAATAAGATCCATTTTTGTGAAAATATACTTAAGACTCTTATGATCAGTATAAATTTCACACCTATGTCCAAGGATATAGTGTCTCCAAATCTTCAATGCGTGTACCACGACTGCAAGTTCCAAATCATGTGTTAGATAATTCTGCTCATGTTTCTTCAATTGTCTCGATGCATATGCAACCACTTGTCCTTCTTGCATGAGCACACATCCAAGTCCTTGTCTTTATGCATCGTACAAATACAAACGCCTTGCTCACGTCTAGTAATACCAACACCGGTGCAATTATAAATCTCTTTTTCACCTTCTCAATGTCGTCCTGGCAAGATATAGTCCATTTGAGAAGCTTTCCCCTTGTTAGCAACTCAGTCATGCACTTCACCACATTGAAGTAGTCCTTGATGATTGGTTAGCATTGACATCTATTGCGACACATCAACTCCAATGCTGACTCCCTTATCACTTGTCGATTGCATTGTCCTTGTGGCATACTAGACCACTCCATTATGCTTTCGTAGCCAATCCATTCCAAGTGTTATGTCCGATCCTTGTGAATCCAAAATAATAAGGTTGGCGAAGAACTCTACCCCCCTTATTTTAAAACTTACTTTTGGACCTATTATCTTTGTTCTCATCTTCCATACAGCTTCGTCTGAGACAGTGAATCTTCTAGTTGTGTTCTTCTTCCATTGAAGTAGAGGTTGAGCAAGATAGCAAAGAAAGATAAACCGAATCCCCAACTATATGCATCAAGGGATATGCTAAGCAACTAAACTACCTATACTAGCCACATATGGACATGGAAATGCTAAAGCATCCCAATCCTCTACTAAGCACACAAGCAGTAATACATAGCAAAAAACACACCAAGCCAAAACACATCGATTCCTGAGTGCTCCTATGTCCTGTAAAGTGTCCATTCTATCTAGGTTGCGTCCTATGGTCAACATGTGGCTCTGATACCAATTTGTGACACCCGGTTTCGAAAATGAACCAAGTGAACGCATATGTGTGCCTACGACGTTCAACACACATACACGAGTCCATTCACAAAAGGATATACAGAAAATTACCACAGAACCAGACTAATTAAGAACTTTTTATTACAAAATTCAGAATATCATCAAATACAAGCTCTAATGAATATTAATGACAAGTTTGAACTAATACAGCGGAAATAAACTAAATAAAGCAACTAAGTAGCTAAGCGAATGGTGTAGCGCGACTCCAAGCAACACCACAGGCAAAGCTGACAGCAGACACGACCTAGAACTCTGCATTATCACCCTTATACTGCCAATCCTAACCTGCAACTGTTGGTGAGGGAATTGCAAGGGAGAGTACATGTCGTACTCATCAAGTGTCGAAAGTATGACATGTAGCTGATACAAATGGCGAATGTAATAATGGCTAAGTGCTGAAAAGTACATAAAAACATTTGAAAAGCGGTATATTATACGTATGTGAAGTAAACCCATCATAAACCATAATTATTAGCATAGTACCAGTCCATATTCCATATCCATCACCATTATACCAGATTTCACCATTATCATTAACCATATCCATTGCCATAAACCATAATTCAATTCATAACCATAACCATGTTACAAACCATAGACATAACCAATACCAAACCATCCCAAATACCAACTTCCTTCTAATCATGGAGGTTGTCCAGGTGCTCATAACCTGGAGCACAGTTATCATGATAGTTTTAAGACACTCTGCAGAGTTTGTACCACTTTACCCATGTGTTTGTGATTTTATCACCTTTCGGTGATTAAAACCTCTATCTTACCGTCTCACACTTCCGTTGGTGTGTGGCTAAGAGATCACAAAATAGGGACTACTAGCATGTATAGACCCACTGATGTTTCACCGGTGGTGATGCTTCCAACTGAACGGATCTTAAACCAAGGGCCCCCTCTTGTGCTATTCAGATCCCAGGGAGTCCCGCCTCAAATCCAAACCCAATCTGACCCCCCTTCCCTGGTGTGCCGAATGATCCATGCAAGACTAGCAATACCTTAATTAATCAGCTACGCCGCGCCCATACTTGGCCTCATGGTGGCACTGTTGACCTGGCTTATTCTCACATGAACCGGTCCTTAGATCTAAAGCAAGCGGAACCACCATAACATCCAACCTTTCCACATACCATGCTTGCTTAGATCACCCATTACCACATCATATGGACCATTTCATATTGATGATAATCTCATTAATGCATAATTAAATAGTATAGCTGTTTTCCCATCCCAATTAATCAAGGGAAGCAAAAAGGTAAAAAGCCCTTCCCGACACTCTACCATGAATTTCAGGTGACAAGGGTTGTTAAAAAAAATCTAGTAAACTTCCTATCATAGGAAACCCATCAAATTGACACAAGCATGCAATTTGAAAAACAAAACATTTATTGTAAAAACAGGATCAATATGTTCAAGGACACTTGTCTTGCTCTTGGGATTAATTAGGATAAAAGACATCAAACTTCTGATGCTGGAGATCCTCCGCAGCACTCTCTAGCGCAAATCCATCTAAACCGCACAACAACATACAAGACAATAATTACAATCAATAAGTGCACATATAATACTCAATATGTCATGACATGCATGATTGATGCAAATGCGAAGCAAAACTAGTTAATGAGTTGTTAGTGATTTTTACTAACTAGTTCTAATGGTTATTAACAAGTTTGGCCAGGTTTGTAGTTGATTCGAATCAATTTAGAATTAATTCAGCAGAAAACAAACAGCAAAATCGGACTAGTCCACTTGGGACTGGACTAGTCCGTCCTTCGCAGGAATAGCGAACTAGGGTTTTCTAGATCGACGTGAATTTGGAGAAACGGGGTTGAATTCACGTGAGAAAGAGAAAGTAGAAGGTATACCAGGTGTTTAGAACCCTAATGAGTCAAGGGCTTTGGAGGCAACACTTGGATCGTGACGATCTAGGGTTGATGAAGAGAACTTGAAGGTGAATTGGTGATGATGAACAAAAACTTGATGGAGATCTTGATCACTTGATCCTCTTTCATTTTCTCCTCTTTTTCTTCTCGCTCGGGATCTCCTTCTCCCTCCTTGATGGCGGCTCTCCACGAACTAGGGTTTGTGGTCTTGCAATTGAGGCAAAAGGGTGTAAAGTCACGGGGTGGGGTTGTTTATATAAGGGTGGAGGGCTAGGGTTTGATGGATTTCGAGTTTGGGGTGGATGGAGGCCGGTGTGGGGTCCCACATGGGATCTAAAAACAGTTAGACACGACGTCCTTAGGCCCACTTAAGGTAAATCCCAAAAAAAATGTCGTGGAACAAAAGATCAACTCGGAATCGCGATCACCGGACAAGTCCGAAAAAGGACGGACTAGTCCGAAGTTAGTCAGAGAGATATCAGACAAGTTCAGATTAGAGGTCGGACAAGTCCAAACTTAGTCAGAGGAAAAACAGACAAGTCTGGCCAAAACCGGACAAGTCCAATTTTAGTGAGAGGGAAAACGGACAAATCCGCAAGTTGTCGGACAAGTCTAGGGACTTGGCAAAATTTCAAGGAATTGAAATACTGGACTAGTCCATGGACTGGATGAGTCTGAAAGTTGTACAGAGAGAAAACAGACTAGTTCATAGCAAAAACGAACACGTCCGAGGAAGGTCAGAGAGAAATCGGACTAGTCCGCACCAAAAACGGACTAGTCCGCACTCCTCAAAACTTTTTAGTGTGGTTTTTATTTAAATTCATTTTAAACTCATTCCATTTTCTGTGTATTAATGTTAAACATGTATTAGAATGTATGCAATGCATGATGGATGAAAATGAGGGTGTTACAAACCTACCCCAATTAAAATGAATCTCGTCCTCGAGATTTGACGCGGAAGAGAAGAGATAGGGAAATTCCTTCTTGAGATCCTTTTCCAGCTCCCAAGTTGTCTCTGATTTTGTGTGATGCTTCCAAGAACATTACACCATCTAATAATCTTGTTCCCTGTGACACTCTCCTTGTTTTCCAAGATTTTGACGGGTTGCTCGGCATAAGTCAAATCTGCCTCTAGTTCCAATTCTTCCATTGGCACTTGTTCTTTTGGCACTCTCAAGCACTTCTTGAGCTGGGAAACATGAAACACATCATGAACATCCGATATGTGAGCTGGCATCTCCAACTTATATGCCACTTCTCCTTGTTTGTCCAAAATCTTGAATGGCCCAATGTATCGAGGTGCTAGCTTGCCTCTTATGTTAAACCTTTTGTGACCTCTCATTCGTGATACTTTGAGATATACAAAGTCTCCTACTTTAAAGGCTAGTTTCTTTCTCCTATTGTCCGCATAGCCTTTTTGCCTTGATTGAGCAGCCCTCAAGTTTTCACGAATAATCTGTACTTGTTTCTCAGCTTCCTGCAGCATGTCAGGTCCAAACACTTGGTTCTCTCGTGTCTCATTCCAAGACAAAGAAGTCCTACAATTCCTTACATATAGTGCTTCATATGGTGACACCTTCAAACTTGTTTGTAACTATTGTCATATGAAAATTCTGTGTATGGCAAGCTCTTGTCCCAACTTTTCCCATGCTTCAAGGCACAAGCTCTGAACATGTCCTCCAAAATTTGGTTAGTCCTCTCAGTTTGTCCATCCGTTTAAGGGTGATATGCTGAACTGAAATTCAACCTTTTACCCAATGCTTCATGCAGGTTTTGCCAAAACCTGGAGTCAAATTGAGAAACTCTATCTGACACTATCCTCTTTGGAACTCCATGCAAACATACTATTCTTCCCATATACAGTTCCGCCAAATTCTCCCCATTAAAGGTGGTCTTGACGGGAATAAAGTGAGCTGACTTATTTAATCGATCCATAATTACCCATATAGATTCATAACCGGACTGGGATCGTGGTAAACCAACTATGAAGTACATACCAATTTATTCCCACTTCCATTCCAGAATCTGCAATGGCTGCAATAATCCAACTGGCCTTTGATGTTTCTCCTTCACTCATTCGCACACATCACACGATGCTACATATTCAGCTATGTCCTTTTTCATGCTACCCCACCAATCACAAGTCTTCAAGTCCTTGTACATCTTTTTTACAACTGGGATGAATTGAGTATGGCGAGTAATGTGTCTCCTTTAGTATTGTCTCCCGAATATGCTTCACATTGGGCACAACGATACTTTTTCCAAGCCATAGGGTACTGTCAGTACGCGGCATACCGGGTACCCTCGCGCACAAGATAGAACCGCCTAGGTACCTTGCCTCCTAGCAGGGATAGGGTCTGAGGGCGCCATGTGTTCAAAGAAACTCGGACCCACCAGCCTCATATGGAAAGCCTGGGGTTCCCAAGAGACATCCAAAAGGGGGATCTCAGCTCCACCTTGATGACAAGCTCCCAGGCGGCCACGTATCCAGCAGGACAGGACCCGACCTCCTCTGCAGAGGTGAGCTCCCAAGCTGCCACGTCGCCCACGACGTCGAGACCCGTTCTCCCCAGTGGAGGCGAGCATCCGAGCTGCCACGTGGCCCGTGGGGCGAGACCTGGCCTCCCCCACAGAAGTGAGCTCCCGAGTGGCCACGTGGCCCGCAAGACGGGCGCGGCCTCCACCATGGCGGAGAGCTCCTCAGCGGCTGTATGGTCAGTCCACTTGCCCTGAGCAGATAGTGAGGAAGTGAAGAGGGCGATGCGCCTTCTCTCCATCAAGCCTTGAAGCTACACAGCTTCCTCAGGCGCATGGCGCGGTGCACACCTAATGTCAGGTACCGCTACGACTAATCGCATCATAGTGAAGGCGCCACAGGCCTATACCACTCCGCCAAGTGGGTAGCTTACGGCGCCAGAGACAGTTGGATGGGACATTCCCTTCCAATGTGTGCAATAGTGCATGGGCTACTATCAATCGGGGCGGCAAGACGGCGAGTCCTCACGTCTGCGGTCAGATCAAGCTTACAGAAGAAGCCTTAAATCTTTATGATAAGATCGCCCCGGGACAACCTCTCGGGCCCCGGGACCCCACTTGTAAGGCGTCCGACCTTGACTATAAAAGGTCCGGACCGCCATCGCTACAAGGACAAGACTCAAAATCCCCGATACACACACACTCGCATACACTCTCACAAAGTAATACAATCAGCCGTGGAGTATGTTGTTACGCTCCCTGTGGCCCGAACAACGTAAAAAACTCCATTGTCTCATACTTTTCTGCTAGAACACTAGTTTGAGGCCTAAGCCCCGCCGAACAAGAACCTCCGCGGGTTGCTCCTTAGCAGATCTTGGCGAAGGTTCACATTGACCCTTTGACATTTGGCGTACTAGGTAGGGGCTTTTTCCTTCAAAAAAGTGGTAGCGCTTTCACCACCATGGTGTTCATCAGGCCCGTGGAAGCGGTTTTCGCGGCCATCGTCCGGTGACCAGATCCGTCGCTCGAGCGATGCTCCCTGGTCTGTCTCGACCCCGTGCAGGTACGGCTGGCCAAAATGGCACGTCGAGACACACCCCAGCTCAGTCGGCTCCACCAACACCCACAACAGGGAGCCCAGAGAGCGCTTTGGCGGCGGCCAGAGCTCTCCTCCAGCACCCACCGTCGCTGAACGCCTCTTAGGGGGTGGCTCCACAGTGGGTCCAAGACATCGACCACCTCGTCGTCACAGCCATCAACTCCCCCAACAGGGGAAGGCGCCTCGTGTTGCTGTCATGCACGCTGTCCTTAGATCGTCACTCCGCCAACTCCCGCTCCTCCAAGCCTACGACCGTTGGCTGGCTCCCCACGAAGGACCTCAGAGCTGAGCTTGACCGTCATCAAGCTCGCATGGACGGCCGTGTCACCATCGAGCGGCAGTGAGAGAGGCAGCGCAACCTCGACGGCAAATATTGCCCTCAACGCCATGTTCACAATGTGTCCTCCATCCAAGGTGCGCCGCAGGTAAACCCTCTGCCACTTGACCAGGAGTATGTCGACTCAACAGCTCCCCTACAGTACTCGGTGCAGCAGGATGGGCAGCAACAGTACTTGGCACAGCCAATACCGTTGCAGCAACGCATGGCACAACAAGTGCCACAACCGCAAGTCCAACAAGTGCCACACGTCGTGCAGCTGACCCCTTTGGGGTATGCTGTCACATTTGCCTCTCCGATGAGTTCTGTGGGAGGCTGCTCAGCGTTGGCTTTGCACCTCCGCTTCGCAATGTGGCCATGCAAGTTCCGGCCACATATCCTGGAGTGATTCGATGGAAGCATCAACCCGGCGGAGTTCCTGCAGATCTACACTACAACACTCCTTGCTGCAGGAGCGGATGATGCCACCCTGGCGAACTACTTCCCAGTCGCCCTGACTGGATCACCCCGCTCGTGGCTGATGAACCTTCTCGAGGGGTCTATAACCTCTTGGGATGAGTTGTGCTGGCAGTTCACGACGAACTTCAGCAGCTCCTGCACGCGCCGTGGCATCGAGCTTTACCTTTATGCCGTGTGACATCAACCCAAGGAGACACTGTGATCATTCATACAACGTTTCTCCCAAGTACGCAACTCCATTCCCAACATCCCAAATGCCTTTTGCATAGTGGCATTTTGCCAGGGAGTGCATGACTACAAGATGCTCGAGAAGTTAGCTACGAACAACGTCCAAGACATCCCCGAACTCTTCTCTATCGCCGATCGGTGCGCTAGGGCGGCAGAAGGCCTCGACTGGCATGCTTAGCCCGCCCCCGAAGCGGGTGGGGCCGGCCAGACTGGAGAAAGAGCCGCTACCCCTAGTAGTGGCAAAAAGAAGAACAGGAACCAGGGTGGCGGCCAGAACAAGCCGCTCCATGGATCCCCTGTCGCAGCAGCAGCCGCAACCGAAGGAGGCAAGCCCCCACGCCCAGAGAAACACCCTCGTGAGCCACCTGCCACTGATGAAGACGTCGAGTCCTGCCCGATGCACAAGACTCGCGAACACACCGCGAGCGAGTGCCGGGAGATAAAAATGTGAGTTGAACGCTACCAAGAGTGGGCGCAACAGCGCACGGACGGCGCCCCCTTCCGCCAACAGGTGAGCAAGCAGAAGGTCGACCATGATGAAGAGCTGGAGTACCAGAAGCAATAGTGGGCCATCAAAGTGGTCCACCAAGATGAGGACTCACATGCCAGCAGCGACAACGAGCGTCTCAAGACCCTCCATGTCATCTTCGGAGGGTCTTGGGATCCTGCGTCCCTGAACGCGATCAAGAACCTTCATCGTGCGGTGGCTTCGATAGCCTCTGCACCCACTCCGGCGCAGCACCACCGCTGGAAGGAGATGCCGATCAACTTCGACGCCTCTGACTGCCCCATGAACATGGCCGGGGCAGGGGTCCTACCTCTCCTAGTCTCCCCCACCATAGGCAATGCCAAGATCCGCTACGTCTTGATAGATGGTGGGGTCAGCCTCAACCTCCTCAGCCGTGCAGCCTTCGAATAGCTACATATCCCGATCTCCAAGCTGGCCCCCTCGAGCCCATTTTCGGGGGTGGGACCTGGGAGCATCATCCCGTACGGCAACATCCACCTACGGGTGACCTTCAGGACACCCGACAACAACAGGACAGAGAGCATCCTCTTCGACATTGCCGATGTCATCCTCCCCTTCAACGCCATCATCGGCAGCCCTGCCCTGTACCAGTTCATGGTTGTAGCCCACTACGACTACCTCGTCCCGAAGATGCCAACTCCCTCCGGCGTCCTCAGAATCTGCGGAGATCGCACTTCTGCAGTGTTAGCTTTGGAGCAGCTCCAAGCACTCACGGCGGAGCCAGCACTAGTCCCGATCGGCGCTGGATCAAGTCGACCTCCGCCAAGCTCACGACAGCGCAGAGCACCCGTCGTTTCTCTATTGCATCCCTCTGGCAGCATCAACACCTCTGCCAAAGCTGCCAAGCCCAGTTCCGACTCTGCTCGGACCACTCGCAAGACGGGCAGTCAAGGCAGGAAATCGGGATGCTCGCTCATCGCCCCTCTAAGTAGCTGTTGACAGCAAGGTTGCCCACCAAGCACCGCAGCTACTCATGGATCTGTGGGTACCCCTATTGTAAATACTAGTCTTAGTAGAACATTGTCAAGGATTTCGTAGGGCTTAGTCAATGTGGCCTAGAGGGGGGTGAATAGGCCTTTTTGAATTTTAGTCGGAACCTGCAACACTTAGCAACTTGATCAAATACCAGAAAATCGGACTAGTCCGGTAGAGTGCGGGCTAGTCCAGTGCGTGCATACTAGATTTATCAAGTTAGATCAATGATTTCAATACAAGCAAAGTACGCAACGGAATATGTAAATTGAAAGTATTTAGTCAATGAAATTAAGGGTAGCACAAATTAACTTTGATTTGAATGTTTTAACATAAGATGGACAAGATCAAGTAAACCCTACAATATGATATGAAAAACATAAGAACGATTTTGACACAAGATTTTATCCCGTGGTTCGGTTCCCACAAAGCCAACCTATGTCCACGTTGAGGAGCCCACGAAAGGATCGGGTCTTCACCAACCTAACCTTGTCGAATCGCCACGAAGGCCAATTCTCTTTCACTATCACATAGGTAAATCACCAAGTTCAAGGGGCCTTCTCACAAGGTGTGGGCTCCCCAAGATTACAAGTCCAACACCACCAAGAACACACTCTTAAGATCAACAATGAAACAATAGGAGTGCGTTAGAGATCAAACCCAAGAGCTAAAACGTGTGAATCGTGTCTCTCCTTTGATCCAAGATGAATCCTCAAGGATTTGATCTTTCTTGCTTTGGACTGCATGGAGAGATATGTTTTCTACGCTCTTGGAGGGTGTGACGGCGCTGGGAATCGAGAGAGTTGAAAGTAGGGTCGTGCACATCTATTTATATGGTGTTTCCAAAAGTTACCGTTAGGGTTTCGAGGGTCTGGGCAAGTCTGTGGTGGAGTACGGACTAGTCCAGTGTGCGCCGTGTAGGAAACCCTAAGTTCTCAAGAAGATCGGACTTGACCGACTTAGGGCGGACTAGTCTGATTTAGGCTTTGAAAAAGTTCGGACTAGTCCGGTTATTTCCGGACGGTTCTAGCTGTGGTGATCTCCTTAGCAAAATGGGGACAAGTCCGCATTTGGAGGACTTGTCCAATTTTAGTCAGAGACGTTATCGGACTAGTCCGTGGTGAATTTGGACTTGTCCGATTTCGTGCAAATTTGTAAAGTGTAGAGGACTAGTCCGCACTGGGGAGGGCTAGTCCGATTTTAGTCAGAAAGATATCGAACTAGTCTGTGGTGATATCGTACTAGTCCGGTCTGTGTAAACCTAGACTGTGCAGACAAGTCCGCATTGGGAGGACTTGTCCAATTTTGAACAGAGGGATTATCGGACTAGTCTGGATATTATCAGACTAGTCCGGACCTGAATAAATTAGTGCAGTGAGTGAGTTTTCTTGTGATTAAGCTCTTGGGGTGTGTTTCTCCAACACACTCCATACAGAATGATCTAATCCATTCAACTCTTGAGCTCTTTTCCATATACATCCTCATTCACCTTTCTTTTTGTGCTTTCTTCATAATTTTTTTAAGACCTGCGCTCATCTCAACAATTTGGTTACAATCTCATTTGTTTGTCATAAATCAACCAAAACCCACAAGGGATGCCTAGATGCACTTTCAAACTCCCCCTTTTTGGTGATTGATGACAACCAATTGAGATTTCACAAAATATGATAAAATACAAAATTTTCATAAAGTGTGTACATATGAGTTAGGTACAAGTAAAGCAATAAAAACATAAGTCGTATGTGCACTCTTTATGGTGGGTTGTAAAACTACGTGAGTGTGAGCAATAATCATGATGAGAATGAAATTATTGACATTAAAATACCAATATCAAGCATATATGTCAATTTCAAGGCAAAACACAAATTTCATAACATAAGCAAAGTCATTCCATCACACCACAATACCAATAACAATATTAAAGTTTTACAACCCAAGATAGACACTAAAGAGACACAAAAAGATACACAAATGAAGCACTCATCTCTCAACCTACATCTAGGATCTAGTGACTCCCCCTCAATCTCTCCCCCTTTGGCATCAAGACATCAAAAAGAAGGAGAGGAGGGATCTAGTGGCTCATTCCTCGCTGTTGGTTCTTTCCTCATCTTCATCTTCATCTTCTGGTTGTGGAGGAGGAGGAGCAGATCCACTCGAAGTGCCCCCAAAGCCATATTCAATGAGTAGGAATAGTAGAGGCACAATGCTTTAGTGAGGAAATATTTTCACTATTCACAAAGGAGTGATTGAGAGAATCAAATTGAGGTACTTAATATCTAAATTGAACTCTCCGGGATTTAAGTGGAACTTGATTTCTAGGCTATGTTTGCTCCATTTGCTATTCTACCTTTCAACTACTCATGAATATGAAAAAGCATAAGCCCCATGATAACTTAAGAAAGGTAGAGTATCATAGCCAATTTCTGCAATACTAGGTAGAGTATCTTGTTGTGCATTAGATACATTTGAAAATAAGATATTGTAGCAACTCTTGATCATTAACCCAAGGTCTTGACTTTGCTCAGGACGAGCAAAGGATAAGCTTGGGGGAGTTTGTTGACGGCTGTTATATACCAATTTCATCCGTCAATTTAACTCAGTTATGTGAAGGATTTGTCATTTCTTGCACACATCACCTTTCTATCTAACCCAATTCCACTTGGACTTGGAGAAATATGTGTATGCAGAATTTTATGTAGGAAATGAGGAAATGTAGAATGACCAGTCCTATAAAATATCATCCCAGCCAATCAAGCGACGACACGTGGCATCCCATGGATCAAATGGCCCACAAACAGAAGTATTCGAGGATATCCAATGGTGTATCATCCATATACATCAATGGGACCCAGCTGGCAGCCACCTGGAGAAAGCCCACGAGAAACAGTGCAATGACCAGGTCAGCCGAACCAGGGGGTCGACTGACCTGGTCTTTGCACCAAACTCGGTCAGCCTCCACGTGTTGGCTCCTCCCAGCTCCCTGTAGTCAATGGTGACTTATTCGCGCACTTTTGGTGGCGGGAACCGACCTCAAATCTAGTATAAATAGGACCCCCTAGCCCTCACTTCAACATAAACCACTTGAGCTTCATCTCTATTGTATACACTATCATCCATAGTCTTAGAGGAATTAGGTTGTAGAGAGGAGAGTCTCTAGTCCCAAGTCCAAATTGGGAAATGAGTAAGGAGTCTCTCTCTTCCCAATCCTACATTGGGAAAGGTATGGCTCATGTATTCTTTCTTGTAATTGTTACTTTATGCATAATAAAGATAGTATCTTTAGTCCCTACTTATAAATATACTTGGGCAAAGCGTTTCTTGTTTGATCGTGGAGTCCATATATGTGGAAGGTATAGCTTCTATGACTGTTTCATCATGAACATATCTCATTATCATAGAACCTATAGAACCCCACTATATTCTAGTTAATTATGACATAACTAGGTTAGTATGGAAAATTATGTTGTGTATCAACATTGGTTCAATGATGATTCAATTCATTGCCTTAGGATGCTAAGTAGCATTGGATGTCTCGTAGACCCACGAATTGAAGAGGTAGGCAATAGGTGGTGACAGCCCTATCTGTCCTTTGTAATCCTCCACGTTCGGCTATGCCACAGGCTCTTGGCGGGAGTCGCCCTAGTATTGCTAGGGGTAAGCCCGTTCCCGATATGTTGAACCACATAGCATAAGTATTCACAATTGATCTAGATTATGAATAATTAGTTTAGAATATGTATATGTAGAATAGAGCATAGTAGGAGTACCTCCATAACTCTCAACCTTGACTAACCTCTAGGATCCTCTTATCCCCATTAGACTTGAAAGCTTTTGTGTGTGTCACACTACCTCCACTATTATTTTATCCATCCTTACCTATACCTTTCTACCCTTTCCACTTGATGATTGTTTTATCTCTTCCCTGTCTTCCTTTGGGATCAAATAAATGACACCCTTGGGAATACTCTTAAGGGGAAATGCTACAATGATACCTCCGTGCGCTTGCGGAATTCACTCTGTGATCCAATAGAACCGTTAACAAGCATTTCGAACACATCAATTGGAGATGTTTAGTTAATGGTGCATAAGAAATACCAACAAGCATTTCTGGCGCCATTACCGGGGATGATTTGTTAGTATATCTTAGGAGCCATCAACAAGCACCCTGTTGAAAACTATGAAGAAGGGTTTCATGTTCTTGGTTGAGGGAGGATTGAACTTCATGCTAGTGTCATAGAGGAAGTCCATCTTATCCTTGTTCAAGACACCAATGTTGTGAATAGTCAACTCATTGTTGCCAGTGTCTTCAAGGTGAAGGAGTCTTGCAAAATCATCATAAGTAATGGTGTACTTGGATCCATGAGTCATCCAAGTCACCCTTTCGTCCTCATCACTGGAAAATAAACAAGTGGCATAGAACTGAGCAATGATCTCATCATTCCAGTTAAATCTAAAGGCGAACAGGTCCTTCAGTCCATGCGTGGCGGCAACCTCTACCACATGATCAAATGCTCCACATATCTTTCTCTCAATGTGATCCCAGTCGATCCACTGGTTGCGAACCACCAGAGTCTTCATGATAAGGTAAACCGAGTTGTAGAAGTCTGCATGAAAATTGCTCCAAAACCTAGCATCAGCAACCTTCTTGGAATGGCTGTAGCAATCAACAAATCTAAGTTTGGAAGCAGTATCGCTTCCCTTGTCGTTGAACTTCTCCTCTGAAGGATCTCTGTTTCCCTGCCTCAGAGCATGCATCTTGAGAGGGCCGACCGGGCCCGAAGCAATTCCCTTTCCTTTGCCCTTCACATGGCGAAGAGCTGCCGAGCTAGAGCCAGCTGCGTCCTTGGCCTTGGATGCAGGCTTTTTGCCGAGCACTTTGCGTCGCACCTGAGGTGGAGATGGTGCAGGCTCGAAGGGACGCTCTTGCCTCTTTTGAGCGCGAGACTCCGAAGCACGCGACAACAAGTATTGTTCCATCTCATCTTCAAAGTCGGAGATGTTCTCGTTCGACATTGTCCTGAGAGAGCATTGCACAATGTATGGATAAGAATTGATGGCAAGGAGGTGCATTGAGGAATGAGAAATCAGGGTTGAGTTCAGTTAAACATCGGACTTGTCCGTACATGGGCCGGACTAGTCCGGTGTTCATCACCTCAAACCCTAACTAGACGACAAATTGTGATTCCCAATGCAAAACTAGTTCAAGGTAAATATAATACAACAAGGAGGCATGTATTAATCGAAAGGAACTAGGCTATTTGATCAACAATAAAGAAAATCACGATTTCTTGGGTTTGGGAGGAAATTTTACCGAAGATCCTTGATTCTTGCAGATGGGGTGGTTTAAGGTGCAGACAAGTCTGTTGTCTTCAATCCCTATGCAATGGAGATTGTTTTCCACCCAAACTTGGAGGGATTCGATGGAGAACGGAGGAAATCACCTTGGGAGCACTCGAGCGAGGAGAGAGAGTGTGGGGCAAGTTGTGAGGATGAAGAATATTATGTCTTGGCAGCGGCTAGGGTTATGGAGTCAAAGTATTGGACTAGTCCGTGGTTGGTCGGACTAGTCTGGACTACCGGACACTCTGCAGACTAGTCTGCAGTGTGTGGACTAGTCCGGATAACCACGGAATAGTTCGTGGTCACCAAAACAGATTAGTTTAGCCCATTCGTATATATGCGACGGTTCTTATGGATAAAACCTGGGGCCCAAAACAATCAAGTAATCTTGATGAATATGATCAGTAAGCATACAACAATCAAGCAATGACCATAATTTATCAAGATCAGGTAATTGAAATAGTTTTTTGGAAATAAATTGAGAGAGATGATTTTCACAACACAATCAACATATTTTGAAGAATCCATACAGGTATACAATTTTTCAAGCCATATTGCGAGCATCAAGGATGTTTAGTTCATTTCGGAGCTCGCAAAAATGCTTTTCATCAAGTGGCTTGGTGAATATGTCCGCTAGTTGTTTTTCGGTGTTGACATGAGAAATAGCTATGTCTCCTTTCATTGAGTGGTCTCTCAAAAAGTGGTGCCGGATGTCTATATGTTTGGTCCAATAGTGCTTAACAGGGTTATGGGCAATCTTAATAGCACTCTCATTATCACAAAGGAGTGGAATACGACTCATATTGTAACCGTTATCCCTTATAGTTTGTCGCATCCAAAGGAGTTGTGCACAACAACTCCCAGCTACAACATACTCCGCTTCGGCCGTGGATAAGGCAATGAAGTTTTGTTTCTTGGAGGACCAAGAAACAAGGGATCTACCTAGAAATTGGCATGTACCGGAGGTAATTTTTCTATCTACTTTGCATCTGGCATAATCTGCATCGGAGTATCCAATGAGATTGAACTTAGAACCTTTAGGATACCAAAGGCCTAGGTTGGGTGCATGAACTAATACCGCAAGATTCTTTTTACGGCTTTCAAATGACACTCTTTTGGGTTGGCTTGAAACCTTGCACACAAACACAGACTCAACATAATGTCTAGCCTAGATACACATAAGTAAAGTAGAGATCCAATCATGGAGCAATATAGCTTTTGATACACGCTTGGTCCATCTTCATTGAGATCCATGTGTCCATTTGTTGCCATGGGAGTCTTTATAGGATTTGCCTTGTCCATTCCAAACTTCTTGAGTATGTCTTGAGTATATTTAGTTTGTCTTATGAACGTCCCCTCCTCTTGTTTCCTCACTTGGAATCCCATGAAGTATTCCATCTCTCCCATCATAGACATTTCAAACCTATGTGTCATAAAAATTCTTCACAAAAGGATTTGTTAGTTGAACCAATGATATTGTCATCAACATATATTTGGCAAACAAAGAGATCATTATCAAAATGATTCGTGAATAATGTATAATCAGCTTTGCCAATTTTAAAACCATTTTCAAGAAATCTCTAAGGCACTGATACCAAGCTCTAGGAGCTTGTTTGAGGCCGTATAGAGCCTTACGCAGTTTAAAGACGTGGTTGCGGAACTCTTCATCTTCAAATCCGGGGGGTTGCTCCACATACACCTCCTCCTTGATTGGTCCCTTGAGGAAGACTCTTTTCACATCCATTTGATAGAGCTTAAAATCATGGTGAGTAGCATATGCAAGTAATATTCTAATAGATTCAAGCCTAGCTACGGGAGCAAAGGTTTCATCGAAATCCAAACCTTCTACTTGTGAATACCCTTTGGCCACAAGTCGCGCCTTGTTCCTTGTCACAACCCCGTGTTCGTCTTGTTTGTTGCAGAAGACCCATTTGTTGTTGACAATGTTGAATTTGGGTCTTTTGACGAGTTCCCACACTTCGTGCCGCTTGAAGTTGTTAAGTTCTTCTTGCATCACCACCACCTAATATGAATCCTTCAATGCATCCTCAACCCTGCGCGGTTCAAAAAAGGATACAAAAGTGTAATGTTCACAAAAATTAGCAATTCGAGATCTAGTAGTTACTCCCTTTTGGATGTCCCCGATTATGTTGTCGACGGGGTGATCTCTTTGGACGCATTGGTGTACTCTTGGGTGTGGCACTTGTGATCTTGAGTCTTCATGATAATCTTCTACTCCCCCTAGATGGTTTCCCTCATTGACTTGTTGATCATCTTCGTCTTCTCGATGTGGATCTTGTGTGGAAGCTCCCCCTTGATCGTTTACCTCCACTTGTGGTTCATCTTCTTCATTTGCATTTGGAGGTGGCGCTTGTGGTTGAATATCGCCCAACGTCATTCTTCTTAATGCTTGACATGGAGCTTCTTCTCTATCAAGCATACATGGATCAACTTGCTCTTCTTGAGAGCAGTTAGTCTCATCGAACACTACATCACTTGCTACTTCAACAAGTCCAGAGGTCTTGTTGAAGACACGATAGGCGTAAGAGTTCGAATTATAACCAAGCAAGAAACCTTCATCGAACTTTGAAGCAAACATTGAAGTCCTAGGCTTCTTATTCAAAATATAGCACTTAGAAGCGAAAACTCGAAAATAGGAAATATTTGGTTTGTTACCCATGAGTAGCTCATATGATGTCTTCTTGAGTAGTCGATGAAGGTAGAGTAGGTTTATGGTGTGGCAAGCAGTGTTAACTGCTTCCACCCAAAACCGATCCGAGATCTTGTATTCATCGAGCATCATTCTCGCCATCTCTATGAGGGTTCGGTTCATCCTTTTGGCAACTCCATTTTATTGAGGGGGATAAGGTTCTGAAAACTTATGCTTTATTCCTTCTTCGTCTAGGTACTCCTCAACTTGAGTGTCTTGAACTCTGTGCCGTTGTCGCTTCGTATGTTCTTGGTCTTCAATGAGAACTCATTTTTGGCACGCTTGAGAAATTCTTGAGGGTTCCTTCAGTTTCTGTCTTGTCATGCAAAAAGAAAACCAAAGTGAAGCACGAAAAGTCATCAACAATTACTAAGCCATATTTGTTACCTCCGATGCTTATGTAAGCAATTGGACCGAATAGGTCCACGTGAAGTAGTTCGAGCGGTCTTGTTGTAGTCATGACATTCTTCGCGGGATGGGGTGCTCCTACTTGCTTCCTTGCTTGGCACGCGCTACAAGGCCCGTCCTTCTCAAAAATAGCATCCTTTAAACCTCGTATGTGATCGCCCTTAAGGATTTTTTGAAGATTCCTCATACCAACATGTGCTAGCTGTCTATGCCATAGCCAACCCATGTTGGTCTTTGCAATCAAGCATGTGTCAAGTTCAGCTTTATCTTTGTTGAAGTCAACAAGATAATGCTTTCCCTTCAACACACCCTTGAATGCAACCGAGTAATCACTCCTTTTAGAGATGGTCACACCCTGATTAGTAAACAATTAATTATAACCCTTGTCAGATAATTGAGATATGGACAACAGGTTATAATCTAAGGAATCAACATGTAAAACGTGAGAAAGAGAATGTTGAGATGATATTACAATTTTATCGATGCCGAGCACCCTTCCTTGACTATTGTCTCCAAAATAGATGTCCTCGCTTGTATTCTCTTTTTCTTTGTACTAGACGAACATCATTCTTTCTCTGGTCATATGGTTGGTGCATCCACTGTCTAGCACCCATTTCGATCCACCGGAGGAATAGGCCTGCAAAATCAATTTATGCCTTGGTTTTAGGTACCCAAGCTTGGTTGGGTCCTTGAGGTTAGTTACAAGAGGTTTGGGCACCCACAAATGAGACTTGGTGTTCCCATGGAGTGGCCCAACATTAGGAGCATAAACTATACCAAAACTTTTCATAAGAACATATGATGCATCGAAAGATCTAAACCATAGTTGTTGTTGTTCATTAACAGAACTAGTCCGGGAAACCGGACTTGTCCGGATGACCAGAATTGTCCGTGTAGGCACCGGACTAGTCCAATTTTCATATGTGTCAACTGTCTTGGATTTATTAGTATCATTAGTCTTTCTAGCTTGAGAGGAGTTTTCCCTCACAAAGGCAATGCACTCCTTGTTATTCTTATGGTTTCTAGCATTTTGCTTTTCACCATAGGAATACCCGATGCCATATTTGACATTAGGATGTCTTGTGGCCAAGTATGCACTATGTGCATATTTGACCTTCTCCTTGTCAAATATGCCACTTTTGGGAAGGATGCTTGTCCTTGGTAGAGGTTGACTTGTCTTTCAAGCTAGTGTCAGTTTTAAGGAGTCGCTTAACATCAAACAAGCTTCCTTGCTTGAAGATAACTCAAGTTCATGTGATTTTCTTTGCTCCTTTTCAAGTTCAAGGAGCTCATTGATCTTGAGATACTCCTCCTCTTGGACGATGATCATATCTTCTTGACAATCAATAACCCCATCCCTATCAACAAGCTTATCCATCAAGAATTTCATTTTGGCAGAAGTTTTCTTGTCTAAGCCAGCTAGCATGTCCTCATCATCACTATAGTTCTCACTATCACTATCAAAAGAACGCGAAGAGGTAGATTTTGCTGTTACCTTTCGTTTACCTTCCTTCGATATGAGGCAAGTGTTGTTGCCCTTCCATGCGCAGAGATTTGGGAAGAGAGTGGACTTCTTAGTTGTCTTCTCGATGGCTACGCTAGCCATATCCTCATCCTCTTCGGATGAGGACTCATCATTTGAGTCCCACTCCTTTCCTAGGTACGCTTGTCCAACATGCTTCTTCTTCATGAAGAATTTCTTTGGTCGAGGCTTCGTTTCCTTGGTCTTCTTCTTGTTTCCTACATACGGGCAATCAACTATAAAGTGGTCATATTCACCAAAGTTATAGCATGCCCGCATCAGCTTTGGTCTTGATTTTTCTTTGTATTTTCCTTCACTTGATTTTCCCCCTTGTCTTTTCTTCATCATTTTCTCGAATCTCTTCATAAAGTGGATCATGTCCTCTTTGTCAATATCGTTGCTCTCGTCATTGCTTTCAACTTCTTGTTGAGCTTCTCGAGCATCTGTTGACAAGGGTTTGCAAGTAGATTTTAGGGAGACCCCTTTATTCTTTGCCGAGGTGAGGTTGGCAATCTCCTTGACATGTTTAGCTTGCTTCTCCATCATCTTGAAGTTGATGATCTTTCCAAGTAGTTCATCCGGGGTCATTTTCTTGTACCCTGGGCTTTCTCTAATCATTGAGCATAGGGTAACATTTCGAGGAATGAGAGCTCTAAGGATGAGCTTCACTACCTCGCGATCATTCCACTTCTTACTTCCGTATGCTCGAACCTTGTTGATGAGAGTCTTTAACCGGTTGTACATGTCCTGTGGCGACTCATCTTCTTCTATGGCGAATCTTCCCAATTCACCTTCAATCATTTCGATCTTCGCCTCTCGCACATGACGATCACCTTCCTGTGCAGTTTGCAATGTGCTTCTAGATTTCCTTTGCAATCTCGAGTCCATCCACCTTGGTGAACTCGTCCCGACTTAGTGAAGATGTGATGACTGCTGCAGCTTGAGCATTCCGATGAGTTGCTTGCTCTTGGCTTGGTGTAAGCTCTTCATCATCGTCTGTGATATCTATTAATGTGCACACAATATGCCACAGGCTGGGATTGAGTGAGATTAAGTGCAATTTCATGTTTTGCGTCCACATTGAGTAATCATTCCCGTCAAAGTGTTGGGCTTTTCCTAAAGGAATAGACAGAAAATGGCTATTGTTAGAATTTAAGCGATCTTAGTTGAAAGGATATCGGGAGTAGTCGGTGTGACTACTCCCCTTCTTCTTGTCTTCGATCTTCACTTTCCCTTTGTATAGGGCTTTCTTCCTTAGGATCGCCTTGAGTTCAAGCTTCTCCTCATCGTCATCCTCGAAGTCCTGAATGGCATCGAGGAGCTTCTCCAATTTTTGAGCTTTTTCATCTTCAACCATCTCTTGGTTGAGACTCTTGTGCACATCCTTCATATCCGACATGTTCTGTTCGAGCGATTAGTCTCTTGCAAAGAGTCCTTCTCTGATACCAATTGAATGTGGCCTAGAGGGGGGGGGGTGGGTAAATAGGCCTTTTTGAATTTTAGTCGGAACCTGCAACACTTAGCAACTTGATCAAATATTAGGAAATTGAACTAGTCTGGTAGAGTGCGGACTAGTCCGGTGCGTGCGGACTAGATTGATCAAGTTAGATCAATGATTTAAATACAAGCACAATACACAACGGAATATAGTGTGTAAATTGAAAGTATTGAGTCAATGAAATTAAGTGTGGCACAAATTAACTTTGATTTGAATGTTTGAACGTAAGATGGACACGATCAAGTAAACCCTAGAATATGATATGAAAAACTTAAGAATGAGTTTGACACAAGATTTTATCTCGTGGTTCGGTTCCCACAAAGGCAACCTACGTCCACGTTGAGGAGCCCACGAAAGGTCCGAGTCTTCACCAACCCTAACCTCGTCGAATTGCCATGAAGGCCAATTCTCTTTCACCATGACAACGGTAAATCACCAAGTTCAAGGGGCCTTCTCACAAGTTCAGGGCTCCCCAAGATTACAAGTCAAACAACACCAAGAACACACTCAAATTATCAACAATGAAACAACAGGAGTGTGTTAGAGATCAAACCCAAGAGCTCAAATGTGTGAATCGTGTCTCTCCTTCGATCCAAGATGAATCCTCAAGGATTTTATCTTTCTTGCATAGGTATGTGTGGAGGGATGTGTTTTCTAGGCTCTTGGAGGGTGTGACGGCGCTGGGAATCGAGAGAGTTGAAAGTACGGCCGTGTACATATATTTATATGGTGTTTCCAAAAGATACCGTTAGGGTTTCGAGGGTCCGAACTAGTCCGTGGTGGAGTCCGGTGAGCGCCGTGTAGATAACCCTAAGTTCTCAAGAAGATCGGACTTGTCCAACTTAGGGCGGACTAGCCCGATTTAGGCTCTGGAAAAGCTCGGACTAGTCCGGTTATTTTCGGACAAGTCTGACTTTGGTGATCGCCTTAGTGAATTGGTGACAAATCCTCATTTGGAGGACTTGTCCGATTTTAGTCAGAGAGGTTATCGGACTAGTGCGTGGTGAATTCAGACTTGTCCGAATTTCGTGCAAATCTGTAAAGTGTAGAGGACTAGTCCGCACTGGGGAGGACTAGTCTAATTTTAGTCAGAAATATATTGGACTAGTCCGTGGTGATATCGGACTAGTCCGGTTTGTGTAAACCTGGACTGTGCAGACAAGTACGCACTGGGAGGACTTGTACGATTTTGAACAGAGGGGTTATTGGACTAGTCCGGACCTGTATAAATTAGTGCATTGAGTGAGTTTTCTTGTAATTGAGCTCTTGGGGTGTGTTTCTCCAACACACTCCATACACAACGATCTAATCCATTCAGCTCTTGAGCTCTTTTTCATATAGATCCTCATTCTCCTTTCTTTTTGCGATTTCTTCAATATTTCTTTTAAGACCTGCACTCATCTAAACAATTTGGTTAGGATCTCATTTGTTTGTCATAAATCAAGCAAAACCCACAAGGGATGCCTATATGCACTTTCAGTTAGGAGCAACACTAAGGACAACAAAGCACCAGGACAGTTAGGACCAGAGTGTGCAGCCTGCTTAGCTTGGTTCCGAACTCTAAAGCGTGTGCACCCTGCCTCCCTCATCATCCGGAGGCAAGTTGTTGCCCCCTTTTGTAAAAGTTTGTATCCTCCTATGAACTCCTATCAAAAAATCACTGTTTTACTTAAAGGCTTCTTAAAAAACATTTTCCATTTACTTACACATTAAGTTTATGAACATGCCACACTAAGACTCGCTTATTGCATATTATTTTATATGCATGATTGTACACTCTGTAACTCACCCATGCAGGAGTCTGCTTGAGGTACCTGCCATGTATGAGGGATTCTTCTAGCCCCTCTCGTCATTAGGGCCCTATGACGCCAGAAGGTTCCTAAGGAAAGGCCTGTGCCGAGCAGGAGGTCCAAGGGGTGTAAACTGCTTAGCCTAGTACTGTACCCTAAGCATACACACCATGCCTCCTAGCGCTACAACCAAGTACTGAGAACCAGAAAGCTCACACCCAATGGATGACAGGAGCCAGGCCCCGGAGCATCAATGCACTAAACTACCCAGGCCCCACGAATCAGCCCAGGATAGTAACACATGATAGAGCTAAGGGAGAGCTACATGTAAATCAACAAGCAAACTAGTCAACATTGCTTGTATCATATGTGCAGAACAGCCTGCCCCAGTACCTCCCAAGGGGACTGCCTTCGACGCCTCCACGACGATGGTGGATGACGCAGGAGCATCCAGCTTCGGCACCCCCAAGGGGCCTGCCATCGACGTCCCAGGACGTTAACGACAACACCAAGCGCGGATAAGTGAGTAAACACTCCTGCCCCGCTCTTGTTGCTAACAGGGTTTCCTTGCAATGGCCTGTAAATCAGGGGCCTGCCGTCGATGACTCTACGATGATGGTGGATGACACCGAACCATCCAGCTCCGACACCTCACAAGGACCCTGCCGTCGACGACTCTACGATGATGGTGGACGACGCCGGAGCATCCAGCTCGGGCACCTCAAAAGGGGCCTGCCGTCGATGATTCTACGATGATGGTGGACAACGGCGGAGCATCCAGCTCCGACACCTCACAAGGGGCCTGCCGTCGACGTCTCCACGACGATGGTGGACGACGCCAGAGCATCCAACTCCGACACCTTCCAAGGGGGCTACCGACGATGTCTCTACAACGATGGTGGACGACGCCGGAGCATCCAGCTTCGACACCTCCCAAGGGGCCTACCATCGACGTCTACATGGAGATGGTGGACGATGCCGGAGCACCTAGCTCCGACACATCTCAAGGGGCCTGCCGTTGACGTCCCAGAATGTCAACGACAGCACCAAGCATGGATAAGTGAGTAACCTCTCCTGCCCCGCTCCTGTTGCTAACAAGGTTCCTTGGCGATAGCCTGTAAACCAGAGGCCTGTCGTCGACGTCTTCACGATGATGGTGGATGATGCCAGAGCATCCAACCCCGGCACCTCCCAATGGGCCTGCCGTCGATGTCTCTGCGACGATGGTGGACGGCGCTAGAGCATCCAACTCCGGCACCTCCCAAGGGGCCTGCCGTCGACGTATAGACAAACATGGTGGACGACGCCAAAGCATCCAGCTTCGGCACCACCCAAGGGGTCTGCCATCGACGACTCTACGATGATGGTGGACGACGCTAGAGCATCCAGCTCCGGCACCTCCTGAGGGGCCTACCGTCGATGTCCCAGAACATCAACAACAACACCAATCGTGGATAAGTTAGTAAACTCTCCCACCTCGCTCTTGTTGCTAACAGGGTTCCCTTGTGATAGCCTGTAAACCAGAGGCCTGCCGTCGACGACTCTATGACGATGGTGGACGACACCGGAGCATCAAGCTCTGACACTTCCCAAGGGGCCTACCGTCGACGTCTACACGAAGATGGTGGACGATCCCGGAGCACACAACTCCGACACCTCTCAAGGGGCCTTCCATCGACATCCCAAAATGTCAATGACAGCACCAAGCGCGGATAAGTGAGTAAACTCTCCTGCCCCGCTCTTGTTGGTAACAAGGTTCCGTTGCGATAGCCTGTAAACCATGGGTCTGCCGTCGACGTCTCCACGATGATGGTGGACGACGCCAGAGCATCCAGCTCTGGCACCTCCCAAGGGGCCTGCCATTAACATCTCTACGATGATGGTGGATGACGCCTGAGCATCCTTTTCTGGCACCTCCCGAGGGGCCTGGCATCGATGTTCCAGAACATCAACGACAGCACCAAGCACAGATAAGTAAGTAAACTCTCCTGCCCCACTCTTGTTGCTAACAAGGTTCCCTTGCGATAGCCTGTAAACTAGGGGCCTGCCGTCGATGACTCTACAACGATGGTGGACAACGCCAGAGCATCTAGCACCGACAACTCACAAGGGGCCTACCGCCGACGTCTCCACGACGATGGTGGACGATGCCGGAGCATCCAGCTTCGGCACCTCCTCAGGGGACTGCCATCGACATCCCTACGACGATGGTGGACGACGCCGGAGCATCCAGCTCCAACACCTCCCAAGGGGCCTACATCGACGTCTACACGAAGATGGTGGACGACGCCGGAGCACCCTGCTCCAACACCTCTCAAAGGGCCGGCCGTCAACGTCCCAGAACGTCAAACAACATCACCAAGCGTGGATAAGTGGTTAAACTCTCCTGCCCCACTCTTTTTGCTAACAAGGTTCCCTTGTGATAGCCTATAAACTAGTGGGCCTGCCATAGAAATCTCCATGACGATGGTGGACGACGCCGGAGCATCCATTTCCGGCACCTACCAAGGGGCCTACCGTTGACGTCTACACAAAAATGGTGGACGACGCCAGAGCACCCAACTTTGTTACCTCTCAAAGGGCCTGCCATCAATGACTCTATGATGATGGTGGACGATGTCAGAGCATCTAGCTCCGACACCTCCCAAGGGTCCTGTCATTGATGACTCCGCAACAATGGTGGACGATGCCGGAGCGTCCAGCTCTGGCAAATGGTGGCGCTACGACACTCAAAACTCTCCCACTCCACTGGGGGCCAATTCAAGAAATTCTGCGATCAAGTGGTAGATGTGCTTAGCCAACGAAACACATCTAACAAGGGGCCTCTAAGGGGATCCACATGCAGAAAATCAATGGACGACACTTCGGCCATGTCAATTGTGCAAATTGTTGGTCCTGAGAAGCCAACGAGCTCAACAAAGGTTCTACAAATCCTTACATAGCTAAGGACTCAGAGTAGCAGTTGAGAAGCACAGAGTCAATGCAAGAAGACAAACATAAACTCGAATTTGTTAAGGAATTATTTACAAGGGAGGGTGAACCCTGCGTACAAAAAACATGCTACTAGCCTCAACCCTGACTGAACTATGCTATGACATGTTTGGCGGCTTCCTTATCCTCCGCCGCAGCTGTCGCCTCGCGTTCCTCAACAGGTCCTTCAAAAACTGGCTCCAGTGGCAGGTCGGGGTATCGGCTCCGATAGCACACCAAGACATGGGATACCGCCGTCTCTGCTGCCGCCCTACCCTCGGCTTCCAGATGGTGAGCCAGTTGACACTCCCACAGATCAAGCTCCCGGTCGCGGCGCTCTGCTGCCTGCTCTCGGGCTTGAACGTCAAGATTGTGCAGGAGGAGTTCCAGACGCTCAGCTAGGTGCTGCGCTCGATCCCACGCCAAATTGCTCTCCTGGAGCTCAAGGTCTTCAAGGCGGGACTGCAGTCTGTCCCGATCGGCCTCAGCCCGGGCCATCATCGCCTGTGCTGCCACCTCTTGTTCGGCGATAGCAGCCTCCCTCTTGGCAACGGCGGCTTCTTGGCGACTCAGGGCCTCCCGACTGGTAGCAAGAGCATGCAGGCGGGTGTCAGCAGCGTCGTTGGCTGCCTTGTCGTCGGCCAAAATCTTTTGGGTCAAGGCGTCTGAGGCCCTCACCAAGCGGTGCCTCACCTCCAGTCCCTTGCTCTCCTTCTGGTACTTCGCCTTCGCCTCGGTGATCCTGGACCTCAGGAGACCCTCCCAGCTTTGAAGGCGCTCGCCCTTGACACGCAACTTCTCCCACTCCACAGCAAGAACCTCTTTCGCCCGGTTGAGGTTGGATTGCACCTGAAGGATACAGAATAGCGTCAAGCCCAAGACATCGGAAAGCCGCTCCGGCTGCGCCGAAGTCAGGGAAGGCCGTCCGGCGATCATCTCGGGGACCCCTTCCTCTCATAGCAGTGAAGGCGAGGCCACCAGCACTAGGGATCTTGCCCCCAGAGTCTGAGCAGGAGTTGTGGTGCCACCTGACACAGCAGGGCCACCATCGCTCAGAGAGCTGCCCGGCAAATCAGTAGCAGTGGAGGTCAGACCCCCACCCCAGGAGTTGGCTCCGACATGGCCTCTGCCACGATGCCCGGAGGTGCCTCTGGCGCGACAGTTGGAGATGCAACTGGAGATGCTTCACTACCCACGCCGGGCACACACACCGGAACAACGCTCCACTGAACAAGCTTGGCAGGCTGCCCCGCCAGCACAACCGTATCATCTGCGGCCGCATTGAAAGCAGTTATGGGCACTACCCCCAGTGGTAGGTGCCTCACAAAAGCTGACGTAACCCTGCAAATCAAGATCAAGCCCTGACCAATAAACAAAGGAAGGCGGGATAATAGAGCAAGCATTGGAAAGAATGCCTTATCAACGTCCCCAGAAGCTCTAGCGAGCCTCCACTTTCGGCGACCCTAAAGCCGCGGGCCTTGGTGATGGCGTAACAGGAGATGCCATCCTGGCAGGGCCTCCGCCAAAACCACCAGAAGTGTCGCTGCACTGCGTCGGTGTGCTTCCACCAACCTCGACAGAGCCACCTCCCGAGCTGCTAATGACATCGGCTCGAGGCCTTTTTTCCTGAGGCTCTATAGGTGTGATGCTGCCAGAGTCCCCTATGGCACCTTCGACAGCGCAGGTGACGGGGATGCTGGATAACATGCCTACCGCTGATGACGGTGGAGCTGTCGCTTTACGAACCAAACCTCCCCCCGAAGAACCGCCAACGCCAGGTACTAAAGACGGGCGCACCGGTGGACGCTGACTTGGAGGGAAGGCCACCTGCGGCGGTGCCATCGGTAGCGACCGAGGGTGTTTATCCTTCACGACCTCCACCACCAGGTCCTTCCCCTTGCCTACGTCGAGGACTGATACCTTCCCCTTACCTATGTCAGGGACCAACGCCTTGCCCTTCCACCCAGCAGCGGGCGCCTCCTCTGCGCTGGAGGCATCGGAGCCTGAAGAAGGTGCGGACTCCTCCGAAGAGTCGACGATGGCCAGGCAAGGCTCTCATCACCAATCTGCCGTAGAGCAAGACCAATCGCGTTGAAGTTGGTCATCTCGTTCAGAACCTTCATCCGAAGGTCCTGATCTGTGCAAAGCGGTGGCAAGCCTGCGAAAGGTTGAAGACATCGTCCGACAGCAGGTCATCGCACGCCTTGGACATTGCTTCAAACACCTCCTGTGGGGTCGTCTCCGTATCGCAACCCCTTAGCAACCTGGTACCATCTTGGAGTCCAAAGTAGAGCCATGCAGGGCGGCAACGATGCTGGAGAGGGGCCAGATGGTGACGAACGAAGTCGGCCATCACCGACAGGTCGTGGTCCGCCAGGAATCAGATCCTCTCCGTCACCGGCATTTACGCTACCTCAATCTCTGAGCATTCCTCTCAGGCCGCCTTCCTAATCGCCGACCAGCTGGTGGGCAGGACCATACGATCATGGGCGTCGGCATGTACGACCACCCAGTCGCGCCTCCAATCGGGCCACTTCGCTAAGGAGAGCGGAGTAATGTACTTAAAGGGGTTGTTGGCCTGATGCTGAAAGCAGAAGCCGCCGAGGATGTTGGCTTTGTTCTTCTTCCCGGTCCGCCTCGGCACGAAGATATGCCGGAGCACCGGTACACATGGGCTTACCACGACGAACATGTCACAGAAAAGCGAGAACACCACCGCCACCACCAGAGAGTGCGACAACAGGTGATGAAGTTATAGCCCAAGGACTTCCAGGAGTGTCACCAGGAAGGAGGAAACAGGAGGGACGAACCCGACGTATGTGTACGCCTGGAAGAAGACGATCTTCTTCTCCTCTAACTCCAACGGCAAGGAGCTAGGACGGATCAGATCCCGTCGTTCCTTGTCCTCCAATCCAAAAAGCCGCCTCACGGGTGAGACATCCTCCATCCAGGAAGGAGGCAGAGCTGAGTCCATTGGAGCAGGGGGTTGAGAACCTCAATGATGGGCAGACACACAAGGAGGGAGTCGAAGGCTCGAATGCTTGGGACGTGTGGAAGAAAGGAAAATCCATTGCCCACAAAGGTACCTTTTTAATGTACCCTAGTGGCGTTTGGGCGCACCGTGCAAATCAGAGCGGGCTCCAAATCAATGGATCGCACCATGGCATCCATGACGAGTGGGCCCAGGCCCCCTGTCAGAAAAGCTGGCTCGAGCAGTTTCTCGCCAGAGAATGCAACCCGACGGTTCCCATAAAGATGAAAGTGAAAGCAGCAGAAGTGCAGCAGGCACCTTGGGAACCGTCTTGATAAAATGATAGCAAGCAAAGATCCCGTCGCCACAACCCCTCAACCAGAGAGGGAAGCGTGGTCACAACAGCTGAAGAGCGCACTGCTTTGACTAATCAAGACAAAACTAAAAGTCCGTGTGGGAGAGCGGGATAAGGCCCCACCCTCGGGCTCGTCGCCTCACCTCAAGGTGGACTCAGGGGCCACTGTCGGTACCTGACATACCGAGTACCCTCGCACACAAGCTAGAACCGCCTAGGTACCTCGCCTCCCAACAGGGACAGGGTCCGAGTGCGCCACGTGTTCAAAGAAACTCGGACCCACCGGCCTTAGATGGGAAGTCTAGGGTGCCCACGAGACATCCAAAAGGGGGAGCTCAGCTCCACCTTGACAACAATCTCCCAGGCAGACATGCATTCAGTAGGACGGGACCCGACCTCCTTCGCAGGGGTGAGCTTCTAAGCTGCCACGTGGCCCACAAAGTCGAGACCCGATCTCCCCAGCGGAGGTGAGCACCCGAGCTGCCACGTGGCCCGCAGGGCGAGACCTGGCCTCCCCCACGAAGGTGAGCTATCGAGCTGCCACGTGGACCACAAGACGGGCGTGGCCTCCACCATGGCGGAGAGCTCCCCGGCGGCCGCATGGTCAGTCCACTTGCCCTGAGCAGATAGTGAGGAAGTTAAGTGGGCGGTGCGCATTGTATCCATCAAGCCTTGAAGATACGCAGCTTCCCCAGATGCATGGTGCGGCGCATGCCTAATGTCAGGTACCGCTAGGACTAATTGCATCACAGTGAAGGCGCCGCTAGCCTATCCCACTCCACCAAGCGGGTAGCTTACGACGCCAGAGATAGTTGGATGGGACATTCACTGCCATTGTTAGCAATGGCACGTGGGCTACTAACAACCCGGGTGGCAAGATGGCGAGTCCTCACGTCCGCGGTTATAGCAAGCTTACAGAAGAAGCCTTAGATCTTTAGGATAAAGATGGCCTTGGGACCACCTGTCGGGCCCCGGGACCCCACTTGTAAGGCGCCCGACCTTGACTATAAAAGGCCCGGACTGCCATCGCTACAAGGACAAGACTCAAAATCCCCGATACACACACACTCGCATACATACTCACCAAGCAATACAATCCACCGTGGAGTAGGGCGTTACGCTCCCTGCGGCCCGAACCACGTAAAAAACTCCATTGTCCCATACTCTTCCGCTAGAACACTAGTTTGAGGCCTAAGCCCCGCCAAAAAAGAACCTCCGCGGGCTGCTCCTTAGAAAATCCGGGGGAAGTGTCGCATTGACCCTTCGAAAGGTACCAAGTTCATCCTCATCAAATCTAAATTCTCTCCCCTTTTGGGTCCTTTCCTTGATCTCTTGAATTTCCTCATTCTTTGTTTAAACCTCTCGAATTTCATGTTCCAAGGTCGGATTTAACTCCATTATTCTCATCTCATTCACAAATCCAAGATTCAACCGCTCAAACTCCTTGCATAACTCGGATGGCAATCCTCAAACCGTGAGCTGGTGGCTTACCCCTTTCCGACTCAAGGCATCGGCCACTACATTAGCCTTCCCCGGATGATAGTTGATCCCCACATCATAATCCTTGATGAGCTCCAACCATCTTTGTTGTCCCAAATTTAGATCCATTTGTGTGAAAATATACTTAAGACTCTTATGATCCGTATAAATTTCACACCTATGTCCAGGGATATAGTGTCTCCAAATCTTCAATTCGTGTACCACGGCGGCAAGTTCCAAATCATGTTTCTAATAATTCGGCTCATGTTTCTTCAACTGTCTCGATGCATATGCAACCACTTGTCCTTCTTGCATGAGCACACATCCAAGTCTTTGTCTTGATGCATCGTACAAATCCAAACGTCTTGCTCACGTCTAGTAATACCAACACCGGTGTAGTTATAAATCTCTTCTTCACCTGCTCAATGTCGTCCTGGAAAGATATAGTCCATTTGAGGATCTTTCCCCTTGTTAGCAACTCAGTCATGCACTTCACTACGTTGAAGTAGTCCTTGATGATTGGTTAGCTTTGACATCTATTGCGGCGCATCAACTCCAATGTTGACTCCCTTATCACTTGTCGATTGCACTGTCCTTATGGCATACTAGACCACTCCATTATGCGTCTGTAGCCAATCCATTCCAAGTGTCATGTATGATCCTTGTGTATCCAAAATAATAAGGTTGGCGAAGAACTATACCCCCCCTTATTTTAAAACTTACTTTTGGACCTATTATCTTTGTTCTCATCTTCCATACAGCTTCCTCTGAGACAGTGAATCTTCTAGTTGTGTCCTTCTTCCACTGAAGTAGAGGTTGAGCGAGATACCAAAGAAAGATAAAAGGAATCCCCAACTATATGCATCAAGTGATATGCTAAGAAACTAAACTACCTATACTGGCCTATATGGACATGGAAATGCTAAAGCATCCCAAAATCCTCTACTAAGCATGCAAGCAGCAATACATAGCAAACAACACACCAAGCAAAAACACATTGATTCCTGAGTGATCCTATGTGCTCTAAAGTGTCCATTCTATCTAGGCTGCGTCCTACGGTCAACATGTGGCTCTGATACAAATTTTTGACACCAGGTTCCAAAAATGAATCAAGTGAACGCATATGTGTGCCCTGGACGTTCAACACACATACACGAGTGCATTCACAAAAGGATATACAGAAAATTACCATAGAACAAGATTAATTAAGCACTTTGTATTACATAATTCAGAATATCTAAAATACAAGCTCTAATGAATATTAATGACAAATTTGATCTAATTGATGAGGACATCACTTTTATGGATACAAACAACACTCCATTGAACATACAAGATGCAATCAATTGAGTTCATACACAACAATTAATTTTAGAGGTGAGCTCGTTATTATATGTTTCCTTATATGTTTTTGAGAATAGATTTCTACCTAATGATTTAATTGTGATTAGGATCCATGGAGAGATTCAAGGAGTACCTGGAGGTAGTCTTCGGGACGTGAAGAACCAGAGAATACGTTCAAAGAAGATGGAAACCGATCCCAATGCAAAATCGTGTCCAACTCGTAGTCCAAGAGTAGTACGCACTAAAACGGAAGCCCAGGACGCATACAAACTCCGTTTTGTACGTTCTACATATGCACAGAAAGAGGAGAGAATAAAATTTCCAATGGAGCCGGTTCCATATCAAAATCCCGTCGAAGTTGATGGGAATCGTCGAAACAAAATCGAGTTCAGAATCTGTCAGGGTGCTACACCACTGTATTGGGCTATTGGGCCTTGTATCAAGTCTAAGTCCATTATTTTTGTATATTAGGGTTATGTCACGACCCCAAAACCTCCTTGGACGTCCTCTAACCTACATATACTCCATAGTATCCGCCATGAACAATTGGGTTTTTCTTATATTAATCTGTTATACACAGTTTCGCCGTTCATCGGTTTGTGAGACCCCAACTTAGCAATTCAAATTGCTTCTACCTTGTTCTCGCTTGTGTTCTCATTTGCACTTCCAAGGATTAGTCTTCTTGGTGAGGTCAATCATGTGCAACACGGTTGATAACCAACGGAGCGGTGGTGTACTGATTGCAGGGGTTTTTCGTGTTCTACTCGAGAGCACCGAATCATCAACGTCGAGATCTCAATCAATCGACTTATCCATTATCTTTCGGAAGATCGGGACTCATCTTACTTATCAATTGGTATCAGATTTCCAGATTGCCCATTAGTTAATTCATATACCCATTACATTAGTTTTGTTTTCCATACATAGAGTCCACAAAAAAGCCACAAAAAAACATGGAGTTTAGTAGATCTGTTCATTACTTTGTCCAAACCACATTGAACCTTTTGCAAATTTTGTTATTCAGTTTGGTTTTGTTGAGTTTGTGTGCATGGTTGAGTCATATTGCTGCTTTAGAAAGTGTTTTTGTCTTAGTTTGAGTTTTGAATTGTGTTGATTCAACCTTTTGAATCACGTCATCACGTCCAGATTAGATTCATCTCCATCCAGTTCAGTATTTTAAACATATCTTGCTCATACAAACTTGTAATTTGAAGTTCTTGTACTTTCTGGAAATATAAAGATGTTCTCTATAACTTTCGTATTCATAGGTTTTTCAAAAAACAGAGTTATCATGGTCAAAAGTGCATTAGATCTGAATCTGTTCTCGACCTAGAATTTCTGGACAGTCTGTGTTTGGGGGCAATATCTCCTATTGTTCTTGTCTAAAATAGTTCTTCCATATTGAAATTAAAGAGGAGAGATATATCTACAATCTTGCTGTTGTATGTTTTTCTATTTGGAGCCTCTAAGTATGCCTATTTGTCCTTGGACGATTGAGCAAAAAATCTGTAACAGACCAACGAGATATCTTTGTTTGCTTTTTATTGTGTTCTTCTTTTGCAGCACATTCTGAAAAAAAAAGAAGAAAAAATAAAAAGGCAAGTGCAAATCAAGATACAAAAGCCGCTCAAAAAAGGGAGAAAAAAACAACAAAAAAACAGAAGTGCTTGCATTCTTTGTGTCATCTAGTTTTGTCTCATGTCTTGCTAGCTTGAACTACTAGGAACACATTTAGGCCAACAACTTTGACAAGTATTTTGGACACTTATTCAACTTTAATATCTTATTGCATTGTTGCTAGTTCTTGCTACATATAAAGTTCCATCCAAGCTACACCTTACTCTTGAGAAGAATCGATACAACTTTGCGATCATCCCACGCTTCATTGGTTTCTTCATACTGGCCACCGTTTGCCACCTGCAGTGTCAGTAAGAACACTTGTAAGAGCGTGGTAAGACTCTTGAGAGTGTGTGATTCCACTTCCACTTTACAAATATACTTTGTAGTTGATAGGGATAACATATTTTTGTTGTTGTCTTTTGTTTGCTACTAACGATGTCAGGTAAAAGCAATAGTCATGCATTATATGCTAAGATGATTGACATGATGAAGACGGCGATGGAGTTTCTCACTAAGAATCAAACATCAACCAAGGATTCACATGACATTCAGACCACCTTTACAACACCTTCCACAAGAAGTAATTACATTCTTCCATCTCTTCCTTCCTATGATGGTTTTGGTTACAATGAATATATTGCTTGGGAAATAGAGTTAGATAAAATTTTGGACAATGGCATATGTGTGAGAGGAGAAAGATTAGAAATATTGCTAGTGCGTTAGTTGATTGTGCATTAACTCGGTGGGACAATGTGAGAGATTCAGAAAAACCTCGGACATGGAAAGATATGACAATTCTTATGCGAGAAACTTTTACTAATGTATCTAATTGCAAAGATGAAATACATGAACTTGAGAAGAACTTTCTTGTTGTACCTCTTCCTATGCCTAACCTTTAGTAGGAACATGAACAAATAAATGTAGATGCAAATAAGAATGAGGTGTTGAACAACTCTTCTGAATTTTTTGGTGAATCAACTCATAATGCATTTGAATTTCTTGCTGAAAATGAGAGTAGTGTTAATGGACAATGCTCTACAGTTAACCAAGGTATGACGTTTTCAGAAGTGATGAATTTTACCACCAATCATGCTATCGATGAGCAGCAACAACATGAACCTTTTCATAATACGGCTTTACCACTAGTAGATTTTCCTACTGATTCTTACGACAAAAATGAGTTGTCGGTTGATTATTATATTATACCTATGCTAGAACAACTGAATGAGTTTGATACTTTATCACCCACATGTGCCGAAATTAAGCATTTGATTCCAATTACATGTGAAAGGGATGAGCTGAAATTATTGTCTTCTCTAAATACATTGGGTTATATTGAATTTGACACTCGTTGTGATCTCAATATTGTAGAGAGAAGTATATTTTCTAAAACTGAATTATCTTTGTTGACTAGAAACACTTTTCATGTTATAGGCAAATATGAACCTAGTGTTATGTTTATGGTGCATAAATTTTACATATGTTCAAATGAGAAAGCTCATTTTGTGCTGCAACAACATGATAAAGTAAACGAATGTACTAAAGCCAATAATGTCTTGTCAAGTTTTTCTAGTATATTTTCCTTGCAGCAGGGACAACAAAGCATTATTCACTGTGGTTGTGCATTATGGACAACCCTCATTCTACCCCCAAAGCAACACTTTTTGCTGGACATACGAACAAGTCGAGGATGGCTTGTCATCAAGAAGGGGAGAATGATGAGATCATGCACATAATCACTGCACCTACAAACATGCTACAAAGTTTATTTATTTGGGATCCTGACTCAAGTGAATGTGCAATCTTATTTGATGGACAAGATCAATATGGCGCACTATGTCGTCCACCACCTTGGCCTGCTCCATTCATGCATACAAAAAGATTGATGGCGTTGCACATTTGGACCAACACATGAGAGAAGGTGAACTTGAGTCGAGGACGACTCCAATTCAAGAAGGGGAGGATGATGAGGACATAACTTTTATGGATACAAACAACACTCCATTGAACATACAATATGCAATCAGTAGAGTTCATACACAACAATTAATTTTAGAGGTGAGCTCATTCTTATATGTTTCCTTATATGTTTTTGATAATAGATTGCTACCTAGTGATTCAATTGTGATTAGGATCCATGGAGAGGTTCAAGGAGTACTTGGAGGAAGTCCTAGGGACGTGGAGGACCAGAGAATACGTTCAAAGAAGATGGAAACCGATCCCAACTCAAGATCGTGTCCAGCTCGGAGTCCAGGAGCAGTACACACTAAAACGGACGCCTAGGACACATACGAACTCCGATTTGGAGGTCCTACATATGCACGGAAAGGGAAGAGGATAATGTTTCCAATGGCGTTGGTCTCATATCAAAACTCTGTCAGAGTTGACGGGAATCGTCGAAACAAAATCGAGTTCATAATCTGTCAGGGTGCTGCGCCACCGTATTGGGCCATTGGGCCTTGTATCAAGTCTATGTCCATTATTTTCGTATCTTAGAGTTAGGCCACGACCCCAACACCCCCTTGGACGTCCTCTCACCTATATATTCTCCATAGTAGTCGCCATGAAAAATTGGGTTTTGCTTATATTAATCTGTTATACACAATTTCGTCGTTCATCGGTTTGTGAGACCCCAACTTAGCAATTCAGATTGCTTCTACCTTGTTCTTGCTTGTGTTATCAGTTACACTTGCAGGGATTAGCCTTCTTGGCAAGGTCAATCGTGTGCAGCACGGTTGATAACCAATGGAGCGGTGGTGTAGTGATTGCAGGGGGTTTTCGTGTTCAACTCGAGAGCCTCGGATCATCAACGTCGAGATCTCCATCAATCAACTTATCCATTACCTTTCGGAAGATCGGGAATCATCTTCCTTATCGCTAATGCAGCGGAAATAAACTAAATAAAGCAACTAAGCAGCTAAGCGAATGGGGTAGCGCGGCTCCAAGCAACATCGCAAGCAAAGCTGACGGCAGACACGGTCTAGAACTTCGCATTATCATCGTTATACTCCCAATCTTGACCTGCAACTGTTGGTGGGGGAATTGCAAGGGTGAGTACATGTCGTACTTAGCACATGTGAAAATTATGACATGCAGCTGATACAAATGATGAATATAATACTGGCTAAGTGCTGAAAAGTACATCAAGACATTTGAAAAGCAGTATATTATACATATGTGAAGTAAACCCATCATAAACCATAATTATTAACATAGTACCAGTCCATATTCCATATTCATCACCATTATACCAGATTTCACCATTATCGTTAACCATATCCATTGCCATAAACCATAATTCAATTCAAAACCATAACCATGTTACCAACCATAGACATAACAACAACCAAACAATCCCAAATCCCAATTTCCTTCTAATGATGGAAGTTGTCCAGGTGCTCATAACCGGGAGCACGACTATCATGATAGTTTTAAGACACTTTGTAGAGTTTGTACCACTTTACCCACGTGTTTGTCATTTCATCACCTTTCGGTGACTAGAACCTCTATCTTGCCGTCTCACACTTCCGTTGGTGTGTGGCCAAGAGATCACAAAATAGCCTTTACAAAGGGACTACTAGCATGTACGGACCCACTGAGGTTTCACCGGTGGCGATGCCTCCAACTGAGCGCATCTTCAACCAAGGGCCCCCTCTTGTGCCATTCGGATCCTAGGGAGTCCCGCCTCAAATCCAAACCCAATCTGACTCCCTTCCCCGGTGCGCCAAATTATCCATGCAAGACTAGAAATACCTTAATTAATCAGCTACGCCGCACCCATACTTGGCCTCGTGGTGGCACTGTTGTCCTGACTTATTCTCGCATGAACCGGTCCATAGATCTAAAGCAAGCGGAACCACCATAACATCCAACCCTTCCACATACCATGCTTTCTTAGATCACCCATTACCGCATCATATTGACCAGTTCATATTGACGATAATCTCATTAATGCATAATTAAATAGTATAGTTGTTTTCCCATCCCAATTAATCAAGCGAAGCAAAAAGGTAAAAAGCCCTTCCCGACTCTCTACCATGAATTCCAGGTGACAAGGGTGGTTAAACAAAGCTAGTAAACTCCCTATCATAGGAATCCCATCAAATTGACACAAGCATGCAGTTTTAAAAACAAAACATTTATTGTAAAAACAGGATCAATATGTTCAAGGATACTTGCCTTGCTCTTGGGCTTGATTAGGATCAATGACTTCAAACTCCTCATGCTGGAGATCCTCCGCATCACTCTCTAGCGCAAATCATCTAATCCGCGCAACAATATACAAGACAAGAATTACAATCGATAAGTGCACATATATTAGTCAATATGTCATGACTTGCATGATTCATGCAAATGCGAAGCAAAACTAGTTAATGAGTTGTTAGTAATGTTTACTAACTAGTTCTAATGGTTATTAACAAGTTTGGACATGTTTGGAGTTGATTCGAATCAATTTAGATTTAATTTAGAAGAAAAGAAACAGCAAAATTGGACTAGTCTGCTTGGGACCAGACTAGTTCGTCCTTCATAGGAATAGCGAACTAGGGTTTTCTAGATCGACTTGATATTGGAGAAACGGGATTGAATTCACGTCAGAAATAGGAAGTAGAAGGTATACCAGGTGTTTAGAACCCTAATGAGTCAAGGGCTTCGGAGGCAACACTTGGATCTTGACGATCTAGGGTTGATGAAGAGAACCTGAAGGTGAATTGGTGATGAAGAACAAAAACTTGTTGGAGATCTTGATCACTTGATCCTCTTTCGTTTTTCCTCTTCTTCTTCTCACTCGGGATCTCCTTCTCCCTCCTTGATGGCGGCTCTCCACGAACTAGGGTTTGTGGTCTTGCAATTGAGGCAAAAGGATGTAAAGTCAAGGGTTGGGGTTGGTTATATAAGGGTGGAGGGCTAGGGTTTGATAGATTTCAAGTTTGGGGTAGGTGGAGGACGGTGTGGGCTCCCACATGGGCTCCAAAAACAGTTAGACACGATGCCTTTAGGTCCACTTAAGGTAAATCCCAAAAATACGTCTGGAACAAAAGATCAACTCGGAATTGCGATCACCCGATAAGTCTGAAAAAGGACGAACTAGTCTGAAGTTAGTCAGAGAGATATCAAACAAGTCCAGACTTGACATCGGACAAGTCTAGTAAGAGAAAAACAGACAAGACTGGCCAAAACCGGACAAGTCCAATTTTAGTCAAAGGGGAAACGAACAAGTCCGCTAGATGTCAGACAAGTCCGGACAAGTCTAGGGACTTGGCAAAATTTCAAAAAATTGAAATACCAGACTAGTCCGCAATGGACCGAACAAGTCAGAAAGTTGTACAGAGAGAAAAACGGACTAGTCCGCAGCAAAAACGGACACATCCAAGGAAAGTCAAAGAGAAATCTGACTAGTCCACACAAAAAATGGACTAGTACGCATTACTCAGAACCTTTGAGTGTGGTTTTGCTTTAAATTCATTTTAAACTCATTCCTTTTATGTGGATTAATGTTAGACATGTATTAGAATGTATGCAATGCATGATGGATGAAAATGAGGGTGTTACACCCCACCTCCGCGGTGCCGCCCCACCGTGGCCGCGCGCGCTATGAACCGGAGTGCCGCCACCTCCTCGCTCTCTCACCGTCGGCACTGGGCTAGCGAAGATTTCATCAGTAAGTCCACAAAGGCTAGACAATGCCGCATGGGATTTGACGGCAAGCACAACTATGGCGGTGATGACTACCCGCATTTGGCTAAACGCATGGTAAATACTTTTTCAATTTATTTATGTGTTCCTAATATATTTATATCACTAACACGACTATACAAGAGTGAGAGATGGGTCAGGAGCCGACCCCAACCAAGGTTTGGAAGAGAGGTCACAACGGAAGTGACCCTTCTTAGTCAAGGCAGTGTAGTCAGGTCGCAGCCGATCGACTGGTAAGTTTTCGAAATTCATCAATTTCATTATAATTAATACTATTATTGACATGCTTACAATATTTCTTAATTTTTTAGGTAAAGTACGCACAGGAGGTCGCGAAGATACAAAGTGCGGATTATGATTGGGAAAACGCGTCGATCGACCGCCAAGCCACGTACGCCAGCGGAGGTGGGAAGGCCCATGGACGGTGAGTTGGTCATTTGTTTCATTCATTTTTAATTTATCTTCTTCTACTTAGTGTTTTCATTCTTTTGCAGGTTTGTTACTTTTGCTGGAGTTGTCGACTCGAGGTCAATACGAGCTTTGAGAGGTGCTTCATCAATGCAGGCCTCGTCCGTTGCGCCCTCAAGTGGTCATCTCTCGCAGACCCAATTGGAGCTCCTTGCCTTGAAGGATACGCTGGCGCAGACCCAGGCGGAGCTGGGGATGTCGAGGGCGGTGGCAAGGGAGGAGCAGTGAAGAACAGCCTTAATGATGACCCAGATACAAGCAGCGGTGGCGGTAAGTAATTTAAACTACCATAGTTAAATTTTGTAGCATTTCAATAACATATATCTTCTAATATTTTGCAATGGTAGAATCTTGCTCGAAACAGCGGTCAGAATATGGAGATTCCTGCGCTTCCGTCGCAGGAGATCCCAGAGCTGGTAATAAACTCTTTCTTTAATATTATCGTATTCATTTCAGTATTTTACATAGGGAGGTAAGGAGGTAGAACAAAGAGTGGGAGAGAGTGGGACAGAGGTCGGGTAAGAGAGACATACATAAGTTGAGAGAGAGGGAAATAGGAAATACCACATGAGAGAGGGAAATAGGAAATACCACATGAGAGAGAGGTAGAACCGAAGCTCCCGGAATCCCATTCCGCGTGGTGCTCTCCCCGCTCGCTAAAATCCGAGCCCCACGCCGTGGGAGCCGAGTGGCACCGGCGCTCGGCACGTAGAGACGCCTCCGCCACCATGAGGCTCACGGTGAAGACCCTTAAGGTCACGAACTTCGAGATCCGGGTGCAGCCCAACGACATTGTGAGTCCCGCACCATTTCGGTTTTAAATCTCTTATCCCTATTCTCTCGCTCTTATGGCGTTTCAAATCGGTGATTCACGCGGTCGACTTTGTGGCCATGCCGACTTCCGATGTTTCTATAGCGTCGCTTTGTTGTTGTAACACTATCCGCACCAACTCTCTCTAAAGCCTACTCTATACACTATTCTCCTACTTATACAGTACATACTCTAAATTACACTGTGAAACAGTGTATCCAGTATGCTTTACAGTGTGCCACTGTGGATGGTCTAAGGCGAGTCGAGTCGAGTGATTTCTGCAGAGTTAGGAGAAGCTGCCCATTTTGCTGGAGCTGTGGATACCTGTATGCGTACGTGTTTTTTTTTTTTGTTAGGAGCTGCTGTGCAGCTGGGGATGCGGTTCAGTTACAAATAGGGGATGGATTTTGTACTGGAGACTGGACACCATGCCTTCGTAGTAGTTTAGAATTTGGTGCCATAAGGTGGCAATTTATTTGTATATTCTTTTTTTTTGTCCATGCATCTTGCTCAAACCGTAACTTTCAGGACTTTCATCATCCTTAGCCGTGAGCTGCAAGGCGCAGAGGGAGCACTTGAAAGACGATGCATCATAAAAAAGAACCTCGAGGCGTGTCGCCAAATTCTTATCAAGTGGTTAGCTCTCGAGTGGCACAAGGTGATCGATTTGGTCCATAACTATCGTGCGACTCCTAAGTGGACGCACTTCGCTCGAGCCCTGACAGTCGAGGTCGTGGTGGGGATCCTACTCGAGCTCGAGCTCAGGGATGGTTTGCTTTTTCAGTAAAACAAACAGCTGAAGTAAGCGAGGAAAGCCTTACCCTTTTGTCGCATTCTGGTCTTTTCGTCATACATGAGGAACTCGGGGTTCTCATGAGTAGAAATGCCTAAGGTGTTCTATGTTCCGTACATTAGGGAAGGTGTTTCCGTCGATGTCATTCCGGCGATAGGCCCCGTGTCGTATGATGTCCACTACCACGTACGGGCCCTCCCACGGAGAAGACACCTTGTTCTTATCCTTGTAGTTTGGATCCTTCAAAGGACCAAATCGCCGACTAGGAAAGCTCGGGCTGGATGCGTCTGCCGTGGTAACGCCGTAGTACCTGCTGGAACTTGGCAGATAGGAGGGCGATGGTGTGAGTTCCGTCCAGTTGTATGATGGAGTCTTTCTATGCTTACTTAGGACGTGCCTCATCGCAGTCCTTGGTCCAAGGTGGGACATACTCCAGCTCAGACGATAGGATAGCTTTTGAGCTGTACAGCATGAAGAAGGGTGCGAAATCGATCGATATGTTGGGTGTGGTGCGCAAGCTCTACAACATCGATGTCACCTCCGTGGCCCGTCGGCATGCGAATTTTTTAGCTCATCGAATATGTGGGGCTTGAGCCCATGCAGGATCATGTTGTTGGCACGCTCGACCTGCCCATTTGTTTGGGGATGCGTCATTGAAGCCCAATTGACTCGGTTGTTGAACTCGTCAAGAAACTAAATGAATTTCTTCCCCATGACTTACGTGCCATTATCAATGATGACTAACCTAAACATCGTTGAACCAATATTGAAACCAAGTACTATGTTATTCATACTAACATATTTATGTTATACCCAACTAGACTATAGTGAAGCCCTATGGTGTTTATGATAACATAATAATAACATTACTACATTATCGTAATGACAACTAAACCTACCACATGCATGACTCCACCATCAAACAGGAAATACTTCATCCAAACATATGAATATGAGAAGACTAATAATATTAATAAGCACAAAATCAATAACAAGGGAAAAGATACATGTTCCATACGTTTTCCAAAATGGACTTGAAAAGTACAGGCTCCTCTCTATAGCCGAAACTCCACTAAGGACTTGAAAAAGTGTGTATACAAGAGAATAATGCTCAAGTGGTGTGTGTGAAACTGAGGGGTGAGGGGTCATATTTATACTATCTTCTGAGGCGGTTCACACCAGAATTCACGTGGGAATCAGTCTCTACCGCAATCAAGGAGCCCAAGGAGTCGACACGTGGAAGCTGACCTTGTTTGGGGGTAAGACCAGGTCGACCAAACCAGGGGTTTGACTACACCTTGGCTGACCCCTTCTGTGGTGTGCTTCATCCAGGTGGCATGTAGGTGGGTCCTCTAACATTTTCTCGGTGATTTGCCGTTGAATTCCCTTCCCTTGGATACCCCTGTAGGTAAGCCATTTGATCCGTGTGCTGCCACATGTCAGTGCATGATTGATTGGGAGTGTACTCTTAAGTATCTCTCCCTTGGATTCACATCAATTCTATATGAAATGGCTGCATGAATAATTCTTTTCAAGTACAAGTAGAACTTAAAAAAAAATTGCGTGTAAGAAATGTCTAGTCTGTCACATAATTGAGATATATTGATGGTCAAAATTGGTACTTAACGATCGTCAACAAACTACTCCAAGCTTATCCTTTCCTTGTCCCAAGGCAAAGTAAAAGACTTAGGTTGTTGATCAGGGGTTGCTACTATGTCCTATGCTTCAATAGTACCAAATGAACAACTAAACATTCTACCTTGTATTAAATACATGGACAATGATACTCACCCTTTATCTTAGTCATCATGGGGCGTTTTGCTTTCTCCTCCTCTTGGGTGGTTGGAAGATAGAACAGTTCACAAAGCACGCATTATTTCAAAATCATAGATCCACTTAAATCCCGAACAGTTTCAAATGATTTTCAAAATTGGGCATAAAATCCTCAAATGATACTCTCAATCACTTCTTTGTGTAAGTTGAATTTTTCTCACCAAGGCAATGTCTTTCTTGTCCTATATGTAAAAATAAGTTTTTTTTGTGGATCTTGGTAGGGAACAAGGGTATGCATATATACATCATATATGTTGCATGTCAAAAAAGTAAGCATTAGGAGAAAAAAAAATTACTTCTAGATCAAGATTGTGCAAGTGTGATGGAATTTATGGAAGTGGAAGACAACTCCATTTTATGCACCCTATTTCTTATGGGGATGAAGCATGACTACCTTTTCTTTTTTACCTTTTTTCTCATGCTCATTTATTAAGAGCATGCTTTATTTTTTTTCTTTTTCTTGTCACCATGGATTCTACTCCACTTTTTTTCTATAGCCTTAAAGGGAGTAATTGGCATTGAGAATATGGAGTATCTTTTTGTGATCAAAATGGTATAATGGGAAACTTGCTAACTCTCAATGTAGACGTTTACATGTTCATGTTTGTAACCAAGATAATGGAAGTATGAATACGATTCTCACATAGGTCTACACTAGTTTGACTAGGCTCAATGCGAAAAGAAATAGCATATGCATGGGGTTTTTTCAAATTGAAATATCATCTAGCTTTTATGGGATGTTAAAAACAAATGATAAACTTCATCATAAACCAATTTGGAAATTTCTCCAGAAATCAAGTTTCACTTTGATTAGGAAACTAGCAGCCCTATGCTCTATATTATATTTCACAACAACCTAGAATTGGGTCATGCTTATGCTACCCACAATTTCTATGTTCAAGTTGAAGTATTTAAAACCAACAAACTCAATAGTTAGATGATATTCAAATTGTAACATAGTACTAAAGAAGAATAAAATGTAGAAACTATTCATGATTAAAACTTATAAAGGAAACAAACATTATTAATGTGCATAATTTATTTTATTTAATTATATCCTATGTATTTTTCTAGATACAATGATGTGGAAAAGGGAAAATTAAATCCAAAATGAGATGTGATACAAGTTACATCAAGTGGGGTCCTCCCCCAAGCTTGTTCTTGGTCAAGGTATGCGATAGAGTTTGAATGTCTAACGGCGAAGGTAGGCCATGAGGTCGAACTAACCTTGTCACCGGGGTTCGACAATGGAGGTTTGAGTGTTGATGTTGTGCTGCTTCCCATGGGTGCTATGAGTGTGGTCGAAGAAAATGTTTTAGATGTCATTTGTCCACCCCTCAAAGTATCCCATGTGTTGGGTGTGATCCGTCATTCCTTGGCTAAGGTCATGACAACCTCTAGCCGTAAAGGAACACCGTGAATCCAACATAGTTGCAACTTTTTTGAGCTTGAATAAGTGCTTAGAACAGTTTGAGCATAGTGATCCCACTTATTCATAAGAAGCAATTTGTTGCTCATTGAGGGTTTCCAAGTCAAATATCCAATCTTGTATAGCATGATTGACCATCGAGCTTTAATTTTGATAGGTTGAAACCATGCTCGATTACTCATTGGCCAGAAGATGTTGAAATGGAACTCCAGGGCTTCACTCAACGATCGACTTCTTGTGTGCCTACATAGAAATATAACTCGTACAAGCTTCCTCACTTGGATGGAGGGGAATCGTTAGCTCCCAATACTTGTACAAATGAATTTTTGGGGTTAAATAACTAAATTTCATTTGCACATCCAAGGAAGAAAAATAGCAAATATGCATTGGGTCAAAAATTTAGTGTGCCATAAACAATGTATTCTTCATTCCCATTAAAGTAAAGGTTTGTAAATAAATTGATTTTCTCATTTTCTAAACCCCTGTTTGTTTCGCTTATCTGGAACTCGATTATTTTGTGAGCATGATTTTCCGATGAGCACGTGGTCTGATAAAGTGACGAGGTGCAAAGGTTGAGGGGTTTGGGTAAGCTGATTATTTGTAGTGGATTTTCATTTAACTATCTATAAAATGACCTTTATACCCCTGATTGTGAAGAATGTGTCAGGGGTGCTGGTTTCGATTCCGTCATGTACCTACTAACTGCATCTGCATACACTTTTTTTTTTCTTCAGCCATGATCGTACAGGTTTCTATTTTTTTTTTGCTCGCACCATGTGTTACGTACATTGGACCTTCAGTTGAAATAATTTTTTTCTTGCAGCATGTGCTAGTACCGTATCTCCTTGGTTCTAGCTCACAAGACACCTGAGTACGGATCAAAATTCATTAGTATCACTACAGGAAACACGAATAATTACGCCAGCCGGAACAACTTATGTGGGCCAGCCGACCTAAGTTACATAACTTACGTCGGACGCATGTAACCGACGTAAGTTTCCTAAGTTCCGTCAGCTGCCGTCCCGCAGCCGACGTAAGTAAAGCAACCGACGGCATTAAATAGCTACTAACGCCGGCCAGGACCTGCAGCCGACATAAGTAATTGGGCCAACGGAAGTTTTCACTTATTTACGTCGGCCCTAACGTCGGCCGACGTAAGTGTGGAAATTACCCTACCCGCTCGGGCCACGCGCGTACGCGCGCCTCTTATTCTTTTTCCCCGCCGCTTCGCTCGCTCCACGCCGCCACTGCACAGACACCGTCGCCCGCGCTGCCCAACGCCACCGCTTGACGCCGCCGCCCGACACCCCAGCCGCGCCACACCTCCGCGGCGCCGCCCCACCGTGGCTGCGTGAGCCACGAACCAGAGCGCCGCTGCCTCCTCGCTCTCTCACTAGGTAAGGCCTCTGCCTTATCCTCCCTGTGCCCCACCTCTCTCCCTCCCCACTCCACCCTGACATCCACCCTCCCTAACCCCCCCCCCCCTCACCCTCACCACCGCAGCGCTGCCTCCTCCCCGCGCTCCACCTCCCTCCCCACTCCATGCCGGCCTGCACCGTCACTGAGCCCCCCGCCCCACCCTCACCCTCCCCCTCAATTCAATTGTATGCTGCATTTGATCAACTTTCAATGAAATTCAAATTTTAAATTGAATTTAATTGTTTAAATTATGCTTAAATTTCTTAATTGTTTATTTAATTATGCTTAAGTGGTTAATTTGCCTAATTATGCTTAATTTGCTTAGTGTAGATTATGCTTAATTGGTTTAGTGTAGATTATGCTCAATTTGTTCAATTATGTGTCGAGCTCGACCACTGTGGGGAGGGAGGAGACGAAGGCGGCCGAACGTTGGGGTGCTGCAGCGCCAGAGGTGGCCGGCATGAGGGAGGTGCGATGGGGGCACCGAGCTCGGACGCCATTAGGAGGGCGGCCAGCTATCGGGTGCTACGGCGTCGGGGGTGGCCGGTGGCCCCAGGAGAGCGAGAGGAGGTGGTGGCAGCGTTTTGTGAGGAAGATAAGAGAGTTGGGTCATGTGGGCCGGAGATTGGTTAGTTGGGGACGTATATTGATGAAGCAATAGTGAAAGCTGAAGGAGGTGGCCGGAGGGACGTGGATTGGCTGGTTAGATGTCCTCGACGGAGGCGTCCTAGTCCCTGATCAGCTTCACGTAGTGAGAAGGGTGATGGATCGCAGCCTCCCCCGCCATTTTATTTCTCTCTCTGTCTCTCTGTCTTCGATCGACGATGGACATGAAGGACGAGCCGAGATCTGCCAACCCACCTCTCTTTAAGAGAAGAGAAGAGAAGAGAAGAGAGGAGAGGAGATTATGAAGTGAAGTGAGTGAATGAGTTGGGCCTTTTGGTCAGGTCAACCGCGACAGATGGCGGCCCAAGTTATGAAGCCAAGGGCCCTGGGCCCAATCCTAATTGCCTCTGCCGTTCTCTGCTCCCAGTCCCAGTCTCCCACCTCCCAAGGGTCGGGGGCAGGGCACCAAGGAAGGATATGGTAATGGCCATCTAAATCCATAAGGTCGCTCGATGATGAAAATGAAACGGGAGATCGGGGTACCCAAGGAAGGAAGGGGGAGGGTGTCAACGACTTCATCCCCTTTCTCTTTCTCACCACTGATGGCTGCCATGCCAATGTCGTGGAGAATGAGAAGAGCCGCGCGGAAGTCCACCCGGATTGGGTGGTGGGCCTACTAAAGCAGAGGAAGTGAGGAGGCATAACCGCCGCTGCGCCTCTGCCGCACCCCGCGGTGCCCTACCGCAATCAGCCGCCCCACCTTGACAGGCCATTTAGGTTTTGTCGTGGCCCATTTAGTGTGAAGTTAAAGTATGCGTCTAGAACACCTAAACATGTGTGTGGCAGACCCCAACGGACCCAGTTCACTGCCTCTCTCATTCTTTCCTCTTTCTCTCTCTCTCTCTCTCTCTCTCTCTCATTCTTTCCTTTGTTTTTGAAATGACTCGAAAATAAAAGATTAACATAACCTACTTACAACGGTTTAAAAAATGCACCATTTTTGGGGGTTCTACTGTAAAAACAAGCGGCGTTATGCTGCAGAAATTTTGCTGTGCATAAATGGAATGAGCGTTTTCGTTCTCATATAGCGATAAGGCGCGGTGCCCATGTATGAAATTACGGAACAGAACATTTTTTGACAAAGTGGAACCTACGATGCACTTGTGTCCAAACGGTTACGTGTCACATTATGAGTTGTGAAACTTCCACGGCAAGACAACTTCTTAAGCTGTACAAGAAGCGGAAGTGGACAATGATGATACCACAGAGGTTGTTATGATGGATGAGATGTTAGAGGCTATACGACCAGAGCTTACGGAGGATCCTCAAACAGCAGAGGTTAAAGAGTTCTTCAAACTTCTCAAAGATTGAGAACAGCCGTGCATGGACACACTAAAATGACAATCCTCAATTTTGTGAGTAGACTTATGGCAATTTAGTCTAAGTTCTTATTTTTAATAACTGTTACAACGAGCTCATCAATTTGTTCATGATGCCGTTCCACATCCAAACAAAGTGCCTAAAGATATGTATAAGTCGAAGAAAATTCTTTCCGGTCTTGGTGTGAACTACGAGAAGATTCATGTGTGTCCGAACAACTTCATGCTTTCTAGAGAGAGCATGCCAATGAGAACAAATGTTAAAAATGTGTTCAACTGAGGTTTGGCCAAGATGTTAATAACAATGGTGATACTGTGATGACGGAAGTCGCACGTAAGCAGCTTCATTACTTATCCGTGACACCTAGGTTGAAGCAGTTGTTCCTTTCAAAAAAAAACAGCCAGACACATGAGATGGCACAAAGAAGGTCAGCGTCAGAACAATGGAGTCATGACACACCCGTACGATGGTGAGACATGGAAGGCGCTGGACTGGTTCAATCCATAATTCGGTCGTGAAGCGAGAAATGTTCGCATCGGGTTGGCGACAGATGGGTTCACACCGTTTAGCACAAACATCGCACCATACTCCTAATGGCCCGTCTTTGTCATTTTGTACAATCTTCCACCGACTTTTTGCATGAAGTATGAGTTCATATTTCATAGCCTCATTGTACCTGGGCCGGAACATCCTGGGTCACGTCTCAATGTGATGTTGAAACCGCTGATCGAAGAGTTGAAAATGTTGTGGATAGGAGTCGAAGCGTACAAATGTTACAAGAAGCATAAATTCAACCTTCGAGGATCTTATTTGTGGTCCGTCCATGATTTTCCAGCGTACAACATGTTTTCTGGATGGAGCACCCATGGTCAGTTGACGTGTATGATATGTGCTTCAGATACCAATTGCTTTTGACTTACTCATGGAGGCAAGATATCATACTTCGGTTGTCATAGACGTTGGCTGCCTCAGAATCACGTGTTTAGACAACAAAGGAATGTCTTCAGAAAGAACACAGCTGTCACTAAAAGACTACCAAAATGTCTTAACGGGTTAGAAATATCTGATATGTTGGACAAATTGGTGCCAGATGAATTTATTGCCTCGAAGGTTACGGAGACAAACATAATTGGCTCACCTATGTGGACTTTGGGAGCTACCGTATGTGAAGTCGTTAATTCTAAGGCACAACATTGATGTCATGTATCAAGAGCGTAACATGGCCGAATGTATCATAAGCACATGCATGGACAGGACGGTCAAAACAAAAGACAATTTAAAGGCTCGAAAGGATCTCGCCGAGCTTTGTAACCGTCAAACTCTCGAGCTCTCCGAAAATGGTGGTAAACCACGCGATCCTTTCTGTCATCGACCTAAACAAAAGAAAGAAGTTCTCAAATGGTTGCAAAGTTTGAAATTCCCAGATGGTTATGCAACTAGTCTGAGTTGATCCGTGAATGTGAATACGGGAAAAATCATTGGGTTGAAGAGTCATGATTATCACATAATCATGAACAGACTTATGCCTGCTATGTTTCAAGGCTACTTTGATGATGCGGTGTGGAAGCTGTTAGGTAAGCTGAGCCACTTCTATAGTCAACTCCGTGCTAAAGATATCACACCAGAGATGATGACTAAGTTGCAGAAGGAGATTCCGATACTTTTGTGTAATATGGAAAAAAATTCCTCCAGGATTCTTCAATCCAATGCAACATCTCTTAATCCTCCATTTGAAGCGAAAGTGGGTGGTCTCGTGCAATATAGATGGATGTATTATATTGAAAAATGACTCAGATATCTAAAACCAATGGTTGGTAATAGGGCAAGGGTTGAATGTTGCATCACTGAAGCTTTTACTCTTAAGGAAGTAGGATACTTCTCAACTGTTTACTTTGCAGAGGAACACAATGTCAATACTTCGGCATTGCGGTATAATATGGATGAGCAACCTCCTTGTAGCGATCTCTCCATTTTTGCAACAAGAGGCACTACTGATGGTAGCTACACTTCCTATGATGTTAGCAAAAATTAAAGACGTGTTGCTTTCTTCTACATGTATGCTAATATGGATGAAATGGAGGAATATTTCAAGTAAGTGTTTCTCCTAGATTTATGCTTTTCAGCATATTTGGCAACACATCTATTCTAAAAGGTTCTATTTTCGTGCAGTAAGTTCGACAAGGAGACGTTGACATCAACCCACGTAGATCATATAACGTTTTCTCGTTAACATATCAATATTAACAACATTTTCTTATAACTTAAGAATGCATACGTTTTCTAATAACTTAATATCTTGGACAGTGCAAAAAAGATGCCAACATCCATGAAGATTTGCGACAACTATCCTATGGAGTGGTTAACGTTAGAAGCTGTGGTCGATATGACTTTAACGGGTTTCGATTCTGTACAACTCAATTTGAATCTCTTCATTCTCTCGCGACAACATGTAATACTGAAGTTGTGATGAGGGCAACCGATTTGCAAGAACGTCAAGCTTATTACTACAGGATTATTAAAAATCCTTAAAATCACTTTTGTCGAAAACAAGACAATTCAAGTAGTATTCTTTGACTGTGAATGGTTTGATTCCATTCGTGGAATTCGAGTAAACGAATTTGGCATGGTCGGAGTAAAACACAAGGAATGATTGAAAGGATTCCATTCATTAGTTCTTGCACACCGAGTAGGGCAAGTGTACTATCTACCTTATCCATGCAATAAATTCAAAGCTTGGTGGGTGGTACATAAGGTGAATCCTCGTGAGCGGTTATACGCTCCAGGAGATGATGATTACCATGGTGAAGCTGGGGCTGATGAGGTCTACCAAGAGGAAGAGCTGCAAGACTCCTTCTCAGTCGAGCTTGGTGTAGGACTCGATGACTTAGTTGGAGACGCTCAAAATATTGAGACTGACATGGAAGCGGAAACAGAATCAGAATCGGAAACTTAAGAAATCGATGACTTAGTCAAACCTGCTGATTTGCGAAAACGAAAATGATATGCCGAAGAAGAAGATCGATGGGCTGGTTTAAGGAGTATGGTGCATGACCGTGATGTTGATGAATTTTTAAATTTATGAAGTTACGTTTTATTCACTTACATAAAATTAATTTTTTATATTATCTTACCATATTAATCATTTATTCCTTGCAATAGGATGTCGTCGCAGGGGAAGGGGTAGTCAGTGAGAGGGTTTGAGCCGGCACGAGAACCTTGGTCAGGGACCCCGTTAACTTCGAGCCGACGTTCCATGTTTCTGGTGCACGCTCCACGCTCAGCCTAGGTGTGCTTCCAGCGCATCTAGGTAAATTTTAGTTTACAATCAAGTTATTTTATAAATTGCACTTGTTAATAATTATTTATTATCAATGTAGCCACGTCTCGGAATCATGTAGCCACGTCCATGCACTTCTTGCACACGTGCAAACATCTTCCAATGACATCCATGATACCTTCACATGCATTGTTCTTGATTCAATCATGCTGCACAACCTCTTGATCAACTCAACCACAATTCCTCCTGAATTTGGTTGTTGGAACCTCATCTCCTCCTTGAGACTAGTCCAATGGATCCCATCACCAGCCATGTCTTGAACTCAAGAAACACCTGCACATGAATAAACAACCAATCCATACGAGCCCAAGTCCTCGACTTGACTCAAGTTAGTTCCGAACACAACACCTTATGTGAGAACCTAACATAAGCATGTTGCAAAACCACAGTAACACGATATCATCCATGTCAACCAAAAACGCACCAAAGACTTAGCAAATGAATACTAAGCAATGTTTCCAGATATGTAAAGCAAGTACAAAACATTGCAAATAAAAAACAGAAGCATTGCAGTCAAGTTCCGGACCTTGCTAGAGCAACCCAGACCTTGAGACGGAGCTAACAAAAGCTAGTAGAATGTAGCGCCGAAACTTACCAAAACTAGTATAACCAAGCTCTCGTCGGAGCTTACAAAACTAGCAGGACCTTAATAAAATGGTGTTTTGGTGATATTCAATACTTTTATCGTCAAAGCAAGTGTATTCACTACAAGCTAATGTATTCAGCACACATAGGTCTTACAATCTCCCCCTTGATGAATGCATTGGCAACACCATTTAAAATCCAAACATTGGCTTATTCACATAAAAGTTTTGAAGGAAATCCCCTCCCCCTTTGTAAATCAAAAGTAAAATGAGAAGAAAATCCAAAAATTATCCCATATTATCCCTCCCCCTTTATTATCTCTTCTTATGCACATATTCTCTTTCTCTTCATGTTTATCTCTCCCCCTTTGACAATGTATTCAGCAAGTCATGAGCATATAAACAAATTATCTCCCCCCCTTTAGTTGTTATGAGCATATTATAACATATACATATAAACAAAGCTCATCCAAGTCATACTATCAAGTACCTTACATTATCACATCAATGAAATACATAAAGTAGTGTAAGCCATGCTTTGAGATCAAATGTAATTTTCAATTTAAGTAAGTCATGATCTCACAAACTTAACTATTTCAAAACCTGAAATCATGACACTAGTTGCTGCATTTTACTATTTTTCAAAGCATAAATTTAGATCATATGATATTTGCAAGAGATTATATGCGCTTCTGCCTTATTCTAATCAACCAAGCCAAGCCTATGTCATTTGACAATAAGAAGCATAAGGACATGGTTTTAGTCATACACAACTTCTTCCGAGTTCATATCTAAGTGCAATGATGAGCCATCTCAAAAGAAGAAGTGCGATGCATGCATATTCTCTTGATCTTTTCTCAATTTATATTTGTCCATAAAACTCAACATGTGAGTTGATTACTTGATTAATTCATAATGATTAAAAGCACTTGTGAACATGTAACAAGTTCAAAACAGCAAGAAAGTTCGACCATGACTAGTTTTAGTGTAAGTAATTATTCCAATTACTAGAGATGGCAAAAACTACGAAATGTATAACACGAGTAATGTAGTAAGAACTTTCAGCATGTAAAAGGAATCACAAAGTCATATATGTATGAAATACTATGCTCATATTATTTTAATTTCAGATTCACACATAGACTTCCCAAGTTTCAAAACTCCCCCTCAATGTAAGCCATGAGGATGCATGTAAAACCCCACTTTTATGGCATGTTAAGTTCATATGGGTTTTGTGATCAACTATTTTGGATCTCCAATATAATGGTACACATGAACTATGCCATCCAAAACTTATCTTGCACTCTTTGTTAGATTCTTTTATCATGGGTATTAGACTTCACCATGAATCCAAATTATATTCTATTCACCTTTTAAGAATAAGAATTTTTGGATAAGGATTAGTAAGCAATGCACAATGAAGCCCTAATAAGCTCTAAACCAAATATTCAAATTAAGGGCTCTAAATTTTTCCATGAGCTCCTAAATTCCTCAATAGCATGCTTACAAAGTTTCAAGATTTTGGAAACTCATCTACTATTTTTATTGAGGTGCTTAGCAAATTTAAATCAAATTCAAATCTGAATTTTAAATTCTTCTCCAACTTCTTTAAACATAAGAATTGAATTCACCATTGTGTTCAGAATAATTCATTTGCCATCTCCACAAAATTTCATGATTTTTGGAGTTGATCTTCTATTTTTAAATGAATTAGTAACTGAGCTGTGGGGAGAATCACTGGACAGTGGGCCCCACATGTCAGCTCCCCTTTTAAACGGATCAGCTCAACCCCGACACCTCTGCACCGCCGCGCCCCCGCTCGACACCGTGCGCGCATGCAGCTCCAGCGAGCTGCCTGCCTGCTCGCCGCGGCTCTATAAAAGGCCGGCCGAAGCCCCTTTAATCCTCATCCCCGGTCACAGCTCCACTGCCTCGCCATTTTTCTTCCGCCGCGCGCCATCGCCGCCGCTCGCCACTGCTCCGCGGGTGCCGCCGTTCCACGCCGTTTCAAGCCTAGCTCCAAAGAGCAAAAAGGTGCGCCTGATCAAACTCTAGCTCATGGTACAAACCGTTTCCATTATCGTTGAAGCCTGAGCCAGATATTGATCGTTTCCTCTACGGCCGAGGGTAGATAGCTAGCTATGATTTCATGTCAAATTCCTTTTCGACAAGCAATCATCCTTTGCAATTACTTAGAGATAGTTTCTATAGGCCCTAGCGATCCTGTCTGATCAAAAACTTTTAAGGATCATCAAGCAACGGCTCTGAATTTCGAGTTTTGCTCGCCGCCGGTGAGAAAACCTCGGTTCACCGTCGAACTCATGATTCCCGGCAACTCACTCCCCTTCTGCGCCCATATCCTTGAACTCCATCATCCCAGAAAGGTTTTGGAGCAATTCCCAAGTGATTTGAGCTACTCTTTAGAGAGTTCTATGATGCCCGAGCACGCATCGCCGCCACCGCCGTCGCACGACCTTTTCCGGCAAGTTTCAAGACCCATTGACCTCACCACCGTGCTCAGCGACCCCAAAAACCCCCAGGCGGCAAGTTTCCGCGATTCTGGTGTGTTGGATTGGCCGGCGGCGAGGCTCGCCGGAGAGCACCGCCGCGGGAACCCCGCGCGCCGCCCGCGTCGGGAGGTAGAAGACGACGCGGCGGGTCCCGCGTGTCAGCGGCGGTAAATCCCATCGGATCAGGTGTGGCCACGGGATTTGCTGTGGCTACGCGGTGGGAATCTGTGGCCCCCGTGTGGTTTAAATGCTATTGGTTCATTTTAAAACAGTGGGGCCCACGAGTTAAATCAAATTAGGAAATTATTCCAGAATAGGCTCCAACTTAGAAAATCCATAACTTTCTGTAGGATACTCCAAAATTCTTCAAACAAATTTTGTTCGAAAGATCTCGAGCTCTAGTTTCTGTCAATACCAATTAGGTTCTGTGAAACTCAGAGTTAAATTCTGTAGAAAACAATCTTTCCTAATGCAAATGAAATTTTTCCAGACAAGATATCCACAGGAAAAATCCCCAAAATTCACATAAAATTTATTGTCCTATTCTTGATTATCAGGCAAAATTTGGGAGCCATAGCACCTGTTTAACTCCCTGTATAATTCAATTTCCTTTTTCAGTTGTTGAATTTTCACAGCTACTAGGTTGCTTTATTAGGTCCCAAAATTTTACAGGGTCTTCCTTTAGTCATTCCCTAGCTCCTGTTAAAGTCTTGGATTTAATTAACCTACTATACTAGTCCTAAATCAGTTACAAACTAAATATTGGTTTAATGTCTAGAAACTCAATCATAAAGTAAATCCAGAAATTCCTACCGAATTAGAAATACAATAACTCCTTCCCCACAGCTTAGAAAATTATGAAACAAATTTTGCTAAGACCAGAACCACTCCCTCCATCTTGATTATCAACTGTTAGCTAGGTTCAAGCTACAGTTTCCTCTCGGAAATTTTTGGAAGTTGATTTGCTTGCCATACTTTCGGAGACCACAATCTGCTATGATCATCTCCTGTTCTTTGCAAGAGCTTTGATCATATTCCCTAGTATCTACCATCGAAGTTCCAGAGCCAATTAAGGTCCCTGTCATATAGTGATCACCATGAATTAATTTATGGTCTTAAACTAAATAAATTTCAAAGTCATTTATATATCCATCTTATCTGCATATCGTATAGTGACCGAAGTCGAGGAGAAGCCAGAAGCCTTGGAAGAGAACCTTCCAATTTTTAACTCAGAACCTGACCTGCAACAAGGCAAGCCCCGGTTTGCATTTAAGTCGTTTATGAGCTTTTGCATTATCACTATGATGAATAGTATATGAATTGTGCATTACGTTTAGGGTGTATGATACTCCACTTGCATGACCAAAAATCCCAGGGGTTTGTTTGGCACGAGTTACAGTTTGACCTGTAGTAACTGCTTTGCTAATGCATAGGAAATCCGGTAGAAGTCGAGTAGTTGGAATCTACTCGCGAGAGATGTATCTCACAGGATTGGTTGAAAAGAAAATGGTTTAATATAATGAAATTGAGACCGGGCAGGGATTGGATAGGAAGCGGCGAGAATTGAGTCTCGGTCGCATAGCCCTGCCTGTGTCGATTAAGGCCCGTCCGTATGCAGCCCCTTCGGACAAGCTTGAATTGTACCGGCAATATAATGGACATATGGAATCCAATAAACTGATGTAACTTGATAACTGGGGTGTTGAGACCCATTAACTCACCATCGATAGGGGTGGGTTGAGGACAGTAAGGTGTAAATCGGTCGGCAGACACATGAGGTGTTCTGTGCGGAGACCTTCTGTATGCGGAGGTGAGACGGGCTCAGCCTTTGAGTTTCTTGTGAAAGGTGGCCATATACGCCTAGTACTGAAGTGTTATGTAGGTCCAGGTGTACTCGCTGACACTTCCGAACGACGTATGTGTCGTGTTGTCCGGGTGTGTCTTGATTGCAATCACTGTCCCTCGCAGTAATAGAGTACCACTTGTCTGTCGCAGTCGCGACGTAGTAAATACTAAAGAAGTCAGGAAAGTCATATGATATTGAATTATAATTACTTTGCAACTTTGTTTGATTTAGAAATAGTATAACTAAAGATTTACAATTTCCCCATACTTTAGCTGTAATAGCATTATGTGCTTTGGGCATGTCATATCATCGGTAAAACGTTTCTTGTTTGATTGTGGAGCCCATGATGTGCCGTGCTCAGAGAATGTCATTTGCTACCTAAAACTTGGTTATAAGGATCCACTTGTAGGCGAGTTATTTATGCTATTCCTTACCTATGTTTAGTGTCCCCGTGCATCTGTCTAGTGAGACGGTTAAGTCTTGCTGAGCCTTAAGCTCACGTTTGCAGTTAACGAGTTTTTGCAGGTTACCCTTTTGAGGATGGGTTTGACGATGAGGCAACACCCCCTCCAGGGTGTACAGCCGAGTGGGAACCCTGCACGCCGCCATAGTTTGAGTGTTGCTAGTGCAAAGTATCCCTGGCATGGAAAACTTTGCTTTTTGCATAGCTAGTGCTGAGAGCGTAGCTATGGTATGTATATATTTCTTTACATCCGCTAGTATTGTGAAAACTTCCGCTGTGTATTAAATAAAAGACGTGGTCTTGTACTTTATTCTGGTTCTATTCTTGTAAACTGTTGGGTGTCGCATCGCACGACACCACCCAATGAGATCCTCGGATTTGTGGATTCCGGTCCCCACAGACATGGTATCAGAGCTTCGTTGGGAACAGTGTACCGGAAAAGAACATATTTTCAAAAATTAGGAACTTGAGTGAGGAATTAGTTATATGCCGTTATAAGGAGTATTATTAGTATAAGATATAAAGGTGGTAAACTAACTATGTGTTATTATATTCTGTAACGACGCTCCGACATCAGGTAAGAGGTAAGGTACGCCACCGAGAGCGGATCAATCTCGGTAAACTCAGCATACGAGAGGTGGTATGTGAAATTTCCGTGGCTTGGCACGGAAAGTCAATATGAGTCTTTGAAACTTTCCATGTTTCTAAAGAACATATGACACGCGGTACCCCAGCGTGACACAAAGTTAGAGGGAAACCCCGTCGGGTGGTATGTAACCCGATAGTGTGTTCTCATATCTGTGAGAACATGCGAACACGTATGCCCGAGCGTGTATAAGCCGGATCGTACGGGAGTCTTTGCTGTACAGACGTATTTACAGCCATGTACCTCGAGACATGGCCTTGCTCGAGGACGACTCACACCAGAGTCGTATGCATTTACTTTTAGTTATATATTATTGTGACTGCCTGCCGTGTTTCCCCGTGCCGCCCTTGAGGTGCGAAGGTGTGAAAGGGGATTGTTTGTCTTCTGCAGGTAATCTAACTCCGGTAGCAACCCGTGTAGAAGCCGTTTGCGAGGGAACGATATAGGAACCACCTATAGACGTAACCGGATGTACCGGATAGAATTTCCTTTCGTGAGGCACGTAGCACCGTCAGTATCAAACATGATACTAGACCCTCCCCACCGACAGAATGGTTGCATTGTGTTTTGAGAAAGTCCGACTATCAGATACTGATAATTTCGGGCTCGACTTGATAAGGTGGATAGAACCAAGATTCTTGTTTTCTGGTAGAAGTAGCTCAACTTCGCCAGGTTGTAATCTTGGTTAGCAATTAGATATCATAAGAGTATCCTACATGGATGGAGAGCTCGTGAAGGTCTCTCCAACTTTTCCGTTGACCATAAAGACAGAAAAGCTTGTTAATCTGTTGAAAACTGGGGTTTACTGTAATTACTCCATATGAACCCACCTTTGTACCGTTTCTGTATTCTTGCCATAACTCACTGTAGAAAAATCCACTACCTTATTGGGATATATGTTTGAGAAGGGTAGGTGGAGATTCACGAGTTTGTTTTGGGGAGTCCTTCCTGATTTTAATTGGAGTTTAACCGAATTTGGAAGTCAACACAGTAAACTGCATGACTGCTGATGCAAACCAGTCAGCTTTACTGTTGAGTTTGGATAATTATAACCCCTAATCCAGAACAGTGATATGGTTACGCATATACATTTCTGGAAAGCTTAGGAAGTCGTCTATCAACTTTATTTATCACTCCTGACCTGAATCTAGGTGTAGCTATGCCTAATTCCATTTGTCGCAAATTTGGTTCCTGCAGTCCAGAACTTGGGACAGTTTGCACATAATTGTGAATTGATGCATAATACCTTCATGACAAGGTTGTCGTGGGGGAACTTCTTTAGTTCTGGATCGTTAACACGATGTTACTCAATGTTTATTTTGACACTACCTCAATATCTTATCATGATGAACCTGTATAGAATGTGGAGATAAGCCCATATACAGGGGAGGTTCTGTCAAAATTTTCAGAACCCTTGAGTCAACTTAAAACTGGTATAGATTGTTCATACTAGTTCAACAGTGGCTGTATGGGTACAATCTGGAAAGGTTTTGAAGTGTACTACAATTTTTGTATTCAACATAAAGTTTAGTTCTGACTTCTTCTGTATGAAACTTACGGGTTACTGCAGATAGGTCAGATAAACCAGAACTGTACTCATTTCCAGATTGCAGCTTTGACTGAACCAATTGATTATGGATATTTCTTTTTGTCCCACATCACCAGTGATTGGGTCGAATACTTAAACGGTGTATTGACATTGGGGTATATTTGTCCACAGATGGCAGCACCAAGAATTCAGTTGCCTAATGGATGGGTGTTCTCAACATGCACCGGGCACGCCGGTTTTCCGGACGTGTTTGCACGGTTGCTCGGCCAGTTTGGCTATTTGGTGTTACCTAGCTATTGGGGCAAGAAGTTCCAGGAGGGCGGTATGTGGAGTTGCACCATCTACGTCGATGTGCCTGCCGGTCCACCGCATCTCGGATGGGCTCCATACTCCATCAAGATCAAAGGATTGATATTAGAAGAAACATGGAGCTACGCCGCAAGTGTTGCCATTGGGAGGTTTTGCAAACTCCATTACCGTCATCTGGTGGGTACTACGTATGAGTTCTTCCCAGTCAACGGCAGGGCTTCTGAAGCCTGGGCAACCCGCTTGCTTGCGGAGGTGGGAGAGCATGGCGAAACATCCGCAACGGCCTTAGCGATGTATGCAGCAGCCTCACATCGCGAGAAGGGTAATCAAAGGACATGCATAAAAGAATTGACAAATAATCTGAAGCAAGCCATGAAGCGAGCAAACCACTTTGAGTGGGCAAATGACGGACTTAGGGATATGATGGCTCCTCTTAATCATCATTTGAACCTTAGGGAGAATCAATGGCATGACGCTGTTATGGATTTGGCCGCGTCTCGCCAGGAGACTCTAGAGAGAGATATTGATCTGGAGGCAAGCCTACTTTATGGGCACCAACGGGACACACAGTTGAACGTGGTGACTGCAGACAGGGATCAGTCTAGAGTAGAGGCTCAGAGCTGGAAGACCAGCTGTGAACAGGCTCAGCAAGAGAATGAGGCCTGGGGGATGTTTATGATACAGACAGATTGGCAAGCTATGGCTGCCAAGAGGACGTTGATGTTGAACGATGTATCAACTTCTACTCCAGCACCCGTATCAGAGGTGCCTAGCCCTGAAGATGAAGAAGAAGAAGAAGACCCAGAGGAACTTGAATACGTCGAGTAGAGCGTATTGAAGTTAGATGTGGTAGCACTTCCGCCAACACCGGGCGGCATATAGTTAAATGGTTGCTAGTGTTTCTCTTTTGTGACCATGTTTGTGTCATATTATGAGTAATGGTTGTGGTGTCTAGCTAATGAGATGAGTATGACATGTCAGGAAGGCCAAGTATGGTAGAGATGTATTTCCATAAAGGGAATCCATCATTTTGGGTTTACTACTGTAAACTTGGTCTTGAGATGATATATTTTGTATAAAGTTTGTGCTTTATCAATATATGTAAATGTTATGCTTCGTCTATTATTGTCTACCGCATTTCTAAGAGAGGATGAACTTGAGGCAATGGGACTTACCGTGTTATTCATTATATTGCAGTATGGTGCGTACTCGTACAGCCTCAGAGGTGGGAGGATCTAGTGGAGGACAGGGGGATGACACACCACCCCCAGGGCAGAATACGCCTCAGACGCAACCACCTCCACCACCTCCAACCACACTCCCCAGGAGTCTCGCGGAAGTTCTCGCTGCAGTGCTCGGCTCGCGCGACGAGCAAACCGAGTTACTGCGGACGTTGGTGCAGCACTCGTCCCGTCAAGGGGGACGACAGGATGATGGACCGCGTCAACAATTTCAGAGTTCCTACTCTGATTTCTCATCGACACACCCACCGGTATTCAGAGAAGCCGATGAACCGTTGGACGCGGATAACTGGCTCCGCACCATTGAAGGAAAGTTCGGTTTACTCGCGGTAACCGAACAGCAGAAGACGTTGTTTGCAGCACAACAACTGCAGGGGTCTGCCGGTGCGTGGTGGGCCAATTACCTTGCCGCACGCCCCGCAGGCCATGTTGTAAGCTGGACCGAATTCCGGGAGGCATTTCGCGCCTACCACATCCCTCCCGGGATTATGAGGAGGAAGCTTCAAGAGTTCTTGGAGCTAAGGCAAGGAGGAAGGAGTGCATACGAATACTCCAAATCATTCAACCACTTGGCCCAATATGCTCAGGACCAAGTGAATACCGAAGATCGGAAGCGGGAATGTTTCTACCGGGGTTTGAAACCCAAGTTGAAGGACAAGCTTGTCCTGTTCAACCGCGGCAGCCTCAACGACATAGTCAATGCCGCTATCATGCAGGAGGACGCTACGCGCGAGCTGTCCTCCGATAAAAAGAAGAGGGGTGCTCCACAGAGCAGCGGAGGTGGTACTCCTCAGAAGTACCGTATGGTGTATCGATCACCATCCGGCCAGAGGTGGCAGCCGCCATCGCGACCACCAATGTTCCGTGGTCGTCAGTTCAACAACGGCGGATTTCGGCCGCAGCAACAACAGGGGATGGTTCCACGTGCACTTCCACCTCCACCACGTGCACCGGGATTCCGCCCTCCCCTTCGTATTGGCCAAACCCCGTACACGTGTTTCACGTGTGGACGTACGGGGCACTTCGCCAAGGATTGTCCGCAGAATCGACAAGGTGGAGGGCAATCATCTTACCAGGGGGCCAACCAACCCCGCAACCCGCCCAAGAAGCTAGCCACCAGACCCGGCAACATCCACCACCTCGCCATCGAGGACGTTCCAGAAGGCGCACCCGTGCTCACGAGTACGTTCTCTATCTTCGATCAACCCGTAGTCATACTCTTTGACTCCGGAGCTTCACACAATGTCATTAGTAAATCTTTTGTCGTTAAAAGTTAATTGCCTGTTATCTCCACAAAAACCCCATATGTGATTAACACTCCAGCCGGGAAAACGGTAACAAATAAATTGGTTCCTGGAATCCCACTTAACCTAGATGGGACCATATATCTTACTTCGTTTCTGATATTAGAGCATCAAAAGCTTGATATCATCTTAGGTATGGCATGGTTGCAGTACCATGGTGCTATTCTTGATATCATTCCTAGAAAGATTTATCTAAACTCTCCACTCCATCAACCCCAAGTTCTCAATCTTAGGAACATCATTCCATTAGAACCATCTATTCTCAATACCGAGGTTATGGAACTAGAGGATATTCCGGTAGTATGTGAATACTCCGACGTATTTCCTGAAGATCTTCCTGGTATGCCCCCAGAGAGAGAGATAGAGTTCAAGATTGAACTTGCACCAGGAACAGTGCCAATTTCAAGACCACCCTACAAGATGGCACCTAAGGAACTTGCAGAACTGAAGGAACAATTAACTGAACTTGAGAGCAAAGGTTTTATTCGTCCAAGTTCGTCACCATGGGGTTGTTCTGCACTGTTTGTGGAAAAGAAAGATAAGACCTTGAGGCTATGTGTAGACTATCGTCCACTTAATGCTGTCACCATCAAGAACAAGTATCCACTACCGCGCATTGATATTCTTTTCGATCAATTAGTGGGTGCTAAAGTGTTCTCGAAGATGGATCTTCGTTCTGGTTATCATCAAATTAGGATCCGACCAGAAGATATATCCAAGACAGCATTCTCAACAAGGTATGGACTGTATGAGTATCTGGTTATGTCCTTCGGATTAACCAACGCCCCGGCTCATTTCATGTATCTCATGAACTCAGTGTTCATGCCGGAATTGGACAAGTTCGTTGTGGTCTTCATTGACGACATACTTGTGTATTCAAAATCCGAAGAAGAACATGTTCAACACTTGCATATTGTGCTTCAGCGATTACGGGACCATCAGTTGTATGCTAAGTTCAGCAAGTGTGGATTCTGGATCAACCAGGTGCCATTTTTAGGGCACATCATTTCAGCAGAAGGTATTGCAGTTGATCCAAGCAAGATCAAGCAAGTCCTCAAATGGGAGTCTCCAAAGTCTGTACATGAAGTCCGAAGTTTCCTGGGTTTAGCAGGATATTACCGGAGGTTTATACCCAGTTTCTCCAAAATAGCTAAACCAATGACAGAACTTCTGAAGAAAGGACAAAAATATGTATGGACTGAGGCATGTGAGGCAGGTTTCAAAGCATTGGTGAAACACCTTACAACGGCACCAGTTTTAGCCCAACCAGACACTACCAAAGCATTTGATGTCTATTGCGATGCATCTGGGATTGGTTTAGGTTGTGTGTTAATGCAAGAGCGAAGAGTGATCGCGTATGGATCGCGACAGCTTCGGAACCACGAGCAGCACTACCCGACTCATGATCTTGAACTGGCTGCTGTGGTGCTAGCATTGAAGATGTGGAGGCATTATCTACTGGGTAATTTAGTACACCTTTACACTGATCACAAAAGTTTGCAATACATCTTCACCCAGAAGGATTTGAATATGCGACAAAGGCGATGGTTAGAATTGATCAAGGATTATGAGATTGAGATCCACTACCATCCAGGCAAGGCGAACGTAGTCGCAGACGCTCTGAGCCGCAAGTCCCATATCAACAATCTTTCCATTACCTCGAGGGAGGGAAAAGAAGAACTGAGTCTCTACTTGGTTCCATATGGGGCGCTCTACAATCTCGCTCTCATTCCTACCATCAGGGAGGATATTATGGCAGCTCAGAAGGCGGACAAGGGGATGTCACATATTCACCAAAGAATAAAGAAGGGGGAGATGAAATGCTTCCGAAGTGACGATGAAGGTACCCTCTGGTTTAACGACCGTATAGTGGTACCCCGAAACATGGAACTTCGGAGGAAGATACTGGATGAAGCTCATTTATCCAAGTATTCCATTCATCCGGGAAGTAACAAAATGTACCAAGATTTAAGAAAGAAGTTCTGGTGGACTCGGATGAAGCGGGAAGTAGCTAAATATGTATCCGAGTGTGATACATGCCGGCGAGTGAAGGCCGACCATATGAAAGCAGCAGGACAGCTTCAACCTTTAAGCATACCAACTTGGAAATGGGAGGATATCAGCATGGACTTCATTGTTGGGTTGCCTCCCACTCTCCATAAGCACGACTCAATCTGGGTGATCGTTGACCGACTAACTAAGACAGCACACTTCATTCCCGTCAATACCAACTATCGGTCGTCAAAGTACGTGGAATTATATATTGCCAGAATCGTGTGTCTCCACGGAATACCCCGCACCATCATCTCAGATCGTGGGGCTGTATTTGTTTCGCGATTCTGGGAGCATCTCCACGCTGCACTGGGGACCAAGTTAATTAGGAGCTCGGCCTATCATCCTCAGACTGATGGACAAACTGAGCGGGTGAATCAAGTGCTTGAGGACATGCTTCGTGCCTGTGCCATCCACCATGGTAAGAATTGGGATGACCATCTACCATTGGCAGAATTTTCGTACAACAACGGTTACCAGGCTAGCATCCAGATGGCGCCATATGAAGCTCTTTATGGCCGCAAGTGTCGCACACCCTTAAACTGGTGCGAATCAGGTGAACGGGCAGTGTACGGCATCGACTTAGTAAATGAAGCCGAGGATCGAGTTCGCACTATTCAGGCGAATCTCAAAGCTGCTCAGTCTCGTCAGAAGAGCTACGCGGACAAACGACGTCGACCTCTTCACTTCGAAGTTGGAGATCAAGTTTATCTCCGGGTATCCCCTATGAAGGGTATCCATCGCTTCGGGGTAAAAGGGAAGCTAGCTCCCCGCTTTATTGGGCCTTTCACAATAATCGAAAGATGCGGACCTGTGGCATATCAATTGGAGTTACCAACGTCACTTTCCGGAGTCCACAATGTGTTCCACATTTCCCAATTGCGGAAATGCCTTAAGACTCCAGCTGATACCCGCATAGAGGATTTGGAAGCTCTCCAACCAGATCTCACCTATTCCGAGCATCCAACTCAGATCATCGATGAAAAGACTCGCACCACAAGAAGCCGCACCTCGCGTTTCTACAAGATCTTGTGGAGCCACCACAGTGCCGAAGAGGCCACGTGGGAAAGCGAGGAGTATCTTAGAACGAACTATCCGGACTTGTTAGCGGCATATGTTCGATAGATCCTTTTTCCTTTGCCTTCTTTTGTAATCTCGGGACGAGATTCTTTTAAGGGGGGAGGAATGTAAAACCCCACTTTTATGGCATGTTAAGTTCATATGGGTTTTGTGATCAACTATTTTGGATCTCCAATATAATGGTACACATGAACTATGCCATCCAAAACTTATCTTGCACTCTTTGTTAGATTCTTTTATCATGGGTATTAGACTTCACCATGAATCCAAATTATATTCTATTCACCTTTTAAGAATAAGAATTTTTGGATAAGGATTAGTAAGCAATGCACAATGGAGCCCTAATAAGCTCTAAACCAAATATTCAAATTAAGGGCTCTAAATTTTTCCATGAGCTCCTAAATTCCTCAATAGCATGCTTACAAAGTTTCAAGATTTTGGAAACTCATCTACTATTTTTATTGAGGTGCTTAGCAAATTTAAATCAAATTCAAATCTGAATTTTAAATTCTTCTCCAACTTCTTTAAACATAAGAATTGAATTCACCATTGTGTTCAGAATAATTCATTTGCCATCTCCACAAAATTTCATGATTTTTGGAGTTGATCTTCTATTTTTAAATGAATTAGTAATTGAGCTGTGGGGAGAATCACTGGACAGTGGGCCCCACATGTCAGCTCCCTTTTTAAACGGATCAGCTCAACCCCGACACCTCTGCACCGCCGCGCCCCCGCTCGACACCGCGCGCGCATGCAGCTCCAGCGAGCTGCCTGCCTGCTCGCCGCGGCTCTATAAAAGGCCGGCCGAAGCCCCTTTAATCCTCATCCCCGGACACAGCTCCACTGCCTCGCCATTTTTCTTCCGCCGCGCGCCATCGCCGCCGCTCGCCACTGCTCCGCGGGTGCCGCCGTTCCACGCCGTTTCAAGCCTAGCTCCAAAGAGCAAAAAGGTGCACCTGATCAAACTCTAGCTCATGGTACAAACCGTTTCCATTATCGTTGAAGCCTGAGCCAGATATTGATCGTTTCCTCTACGGCCGAGGGTAGATAGCTAGCTATGATTTCATGTCAAATTCCTTTTCGACAAGCAATCATCCTTTGCAATTACATAGAGATAGTTTCTATAGGCCCTAGCGATCCTGTCTGATCAAAAACCTTTAAGGATCATCAAGCAACGGCTCTGAATTTCGAGTTTTGCTCGCCGCCGGTGAGAAAACCTCGGTTCACCGTCGAACTCATGATTCCCGGCAACTCACTCCCCTTCTGCGCCCATATCCTTGAACTCCATCATCCCAGAAAGGTTTTGGAGCAATTCCCGAGTGATTTGAGCTACTCTTTAGAGAGTTCTATGATGCCCGAGCACTCATCGCCGCCACCGCCGTCGCACGACCTTTTCCGGCAAGTTTCAAGACCCATTGACCTCACCACCGTGCTCAGCGACCCCAAAAACCCCCAGGCGGCAAGTTTCCGCGATTCTGGTGCGTTGGATTGGCCGGCGGCGAGGCTCGCCGGAGAGCACCGCCGCGGGAACCCCGCGCGCCGCCCGCGTCGGGAGGTAGAAGACGACGCGGCGGGTCCCGCGTGTCAGCGGCGGTAAATCCCGTCGGATCAGGTGTGGCCACGGGATTTGCTGTGGCTACGCGGTGGGAATCTGTGGCCCCCGTGTGGTTTAAATGCTATTGGTTCATTTTAAAACAGTGGGGCCCACGAGTTAAATCAAATTAGGAAATTATTCCAGAATAGGCTCCAACTTAGAAAATCCATAACTTTCTGTAGGATACTCCAAAATTCTTCAAACAAATTTTGTTCGAAAGACCTCGAGCTCTAGTTTCTGTCAATACCAATTAGGTTCTGTGAAACTCAGAGTTAAATTCTGTAGAAAATAATCTTTCCTAATGCAAATGAAATTTTTCCAGACAAGATATCCACAGGAAAAATCCCCAAAATTCACATAAAATTTATTGTCCTATTCTTGATTATCAGGCAAAATTTGGGAGCCATAGCACCTGTTTAACTCTCTGTATAATTCAATTTCCTTTTTCAGTTGTTGAATTTTCACAGCTACTAGGTTGCTTTATTAGGTCCCAAAATTTTACAGGGTCTTCCTTTAGTCATTCCCTAGCTCCTGTTAAAGTCTTGGATTTAATTAACCTACTATACTAGTCCTAAATCAGTTACAAACTAAATATTGGTTTAATGTCTAGAAACTCAATCATAAAGTAAATCCAGAAATTCCTACCGAATTAGAAATACAATAACTCCTTCCCCACAGCTTAGAAAATTATGAAACAAATTTTGCTAAGACCAGAACCACTCCCTCCATCTTGATTATCAACTGTTAGCTAGGTTCAAGCTACAGTTTCCTCTCGGAAATTTTTGGAAATTGATTTGCTTGCCATACTTTCGGAGACCACAATCTGCTATGATCATCTCCTGTTCTTTGCAAGAGCTTTGATCATATTCCCTAGTATCTACCATCGAAGTTCCAGAGCCAATTAAGGTCCCTGTCATATAGTGATCACCATGAATTAATTTATGGTCTTAAACTAAATAAATTTCAAAGTCATTTATATATCCATCTTATCTGCATATCGTATAGTGACCGAAGTCGAGGAGAAGCCAGAAGCCTTGGAAGAGAACCTTCCAATTTTTAACTCAGAACCTGACCTGCAACAAGGCAAGCCCCGGTTTGCATTTAAGTCGTTTATGAGCTTTTGCTTTATCACTATGATGAATAGTATATGAATTGTGCATTACGTTTAGGGTGTATGATACTCCACTTGCATGACCAAAAATCCCAGGGGTTTGTTTGGCACGAGTTACAGTTTGACCTGTAGTAACTGCTTTGCTAATGCATAGGAAATCCGGTAGAAGTCGAGTAGTTGGAATCTACTCGCGAGAGATGTATCTCACAGGATTGGTTGAAAAGAAAATGGTTTAATATAATGAAATTGAGACCGGGCAGGGATTGGATAGGAAGCGGCGAGAATTGAGTCTCGGTCGCATAGCCCTGCCTGTGTCGATTAAGGCCCGTCCGTATGCAGCCCCTTCGGACAAGCTTGAATTGTACCGGCAATATAATGGACATATGGAATCCAATAAACTGATGTAACTTGATAACTGGGGTGTTGAGACCCATTAACTCACCATCGATAGGGGTGGGTTGAGGACAGTAAGGTGTAAATCGGTCGGCAGACACATGAGGTGTTCTGTGCGGAGACCTTCTGTTTGCGGAGGTGAGACGGGCTCAGCCTTTGAGTTTCTTGTGAAAGGTGGCCATATACGCCTAGTACTGAAGTGTTATGTAGGTCCAGGTGTACTCGCTGACACTTCCGAACGACGTATGTGTCATGTTGTCCGGGTGTGTCTTGATTGCAATCACTGTCCCTCGCAGTAATAGAGTACCACTTGTCTGTCGCAGTCGCGACGTAGTAAATACTAAAGAAGTCAGGAAAGTCATATGATATTGAATTATAATTACTTTGCAACTTTGTTTGATTTAGAAATAGTATAACTAAAGATTTACAATTTCCCCATACTTTAGCTGTAATAGCATTATGTGCTTTGGGCATGTCATATCATCGGTAAAACGTTTCTTGTTTGATTGTGGAGCCCATGATGTGCCGTGCTCAGAGAATGTCATTTGCTACCTAAAACTTGGTTATAAGGATCCACTTGTAGGCGAGTTATTTATGCTATTCCTTACCTATGTTTAGTGTCCCCGTGCATCTGTCTAGTGAGACGGTTAAGTCTTGCTGAGCCTTAAGCTCACGTTTGCAGTTAACGAGTTTTTGCAGGTTACCCTTTTGAGGATGGGTTTGACGATGAGGCAACACCCCCTCCAGGGTGTACAGCCGAGTGGGAACCCTGCACGCCGCCATAGTTTGAGTGTTGCTAGTGCAAAGTATCCCTGGCATGGAAAACTTTGCTTTTTGCATAGCTAGTGCTGAGAGCGTAGCTATGGTATGTATATATTTCTTTACATCCGCTAGTATTGTGAAAACTTCCGCTGTGTATTAAATAAAAGACGTGGTCTTGTACTTTATTCTGGTTCTATTCTTGTAAACTGTTGGGTGTCGCATCGCACGACACCACCCAATGAGATCCTCGGATGTGTGGATTCCGGTCCCCACAATGCATAACCCCTATTTCAATACGAATGTAACAAAAACGAGTGAAATCCAAAGGTTTTGTAAAAATGTCAGTCAATTGTTGTTCGGTATCTACATAGTGAAGCACAATGTTTCCTTTTTCAACATTATCTCAGAGAAAGTGATACCTAATGTCAATGTGCTTAGTTCTAGAATGTTGCACGGGGTTTTTAGCAATGCAAATGGCAGTAGTGTTATCACAGAACAGTAGAACACTATCTAGATCAACCCCATAGTCCTTAAGTGTTTGAACAATTCAAAGAATTTTTGAGCAAGCACTAGCAGCAGCTACATATTCAGACTCGGCTGTGGACTGTGCAACTGAATTTTGTTTTCTAGAGAACCAAGCAACAAGAGAATTACCAAGAAAATGACAAGAAACGGAAGTACTTTTCCTATCAATCCTACAACCCCCAAAATCAGCATCTGAAAAAGCTTTCAAAGTAACAGGTTGAGGAAGAAGGAAGAAAAATGTCAAATTCTTGAGTTCCATGTAAGTACCTGAGAATCCTTTTGACAGCTTGACGATGTGAAGCACGTGGGGAGGCTTGAAACTGTGCACAAAGACATACGCTGAATTGTATGTCTGGTCTTGATGCCGTGAGGTACAAAAGTGATCCGATCATGCTTCTATATTCTTTTTGATCCACGGGTTCACCATCTTCATCAAGTCCAAGTGTTGTTGCTGTTCCCATTGGTATCCGAAGAGGCTTGCTTTTGTCCATGTTGAAGCACCTTAGGAGATCTTTTGTATACTTCGTTTGATGCACAAAGGTACCCTCTTTTGTTTGCTTGATTTGCAGCCCCAAAAAGTAAGTGAGTTGACCCATCATACTCATTTCAAATTCGGAACTCATCATCGCTGAAAACTTGGACACAAGAACATGAGAAGCACAATCAAAAATAATATCATCCACATACACTTGAACGAATAATGAGTCATTGCCATGCTTAAGAACAAAAAGAGTTTTATCAACCTTGCCCATGGTAAACCCTTTTCCAAATAAGTATGTTTTTAACCTATCATACCATGCTCTAGGGGCTTGTTTGAGACCGTACAAGGCTTTGGACAGTTTGCAAACATGATTAGGAAAAACTGGATTTTCAAAACCCGGTGGTTGTTTCACATAAAACTTCTCATCTATGTAGCCATTAAGAAAGGCACTTTTAACATCCATTTGATATAGCGTAAACCCAATAGATGCAGCAAAAGCTAACAAAATTCTTATGGCTTCTAATCTAGCAACAGGAGCAAAAGTTTCATCAAAATCTAGACCTTCAACTTGAGTGAAAACCTTGAGCAACCACCCTAGCCTTATTCCTAACCACAACCCCATCCTCACTTTGTTTATTTTTAAATACCCATTTAGTTCCAATTAAAGTGTGACCTTGAGGTGGAGGTACAAGTTTCCAAACATTATTTCTTTCAAAATTTTCTAACTCTTCTTGCATGACAATAATCCAAGATTCATTAGTGAGTGCGCGTGATATATCTTTGGGTTCAAAAGAAGCAACAAAAGCAGAATGAGCATAAGAGTTTGGATCGCAAAACCTGTACCGTGTGACTTGTTCGTGCAAGCTTCCAATCATCTGTTGTGGGGGATGATCTTTGTAAAACCGTAGGGGAACAGATGTCTCACAAGCTTCTTCTTCTTCATGTTCATCACAAATCAATGAGCTTGTGACTTGAGGATGATTTGAATCAGTATTGATGGTTGTCGGTGCTGGTTAAGAATTAACATCCGGAGCTGAACCAAAGTCTTTAGCTGCTGAATTTTCGGGCAGCAGCTCCAATTCTTCCACATCTTCAACGAAAATGCTCCCCCCCTGCGGATGGATCTGGACCTGCAATGTTTGAGCTAGTACGTGGGCTAGCTTCAACAAATGACACTTCACAAGTCTCCACAATTTTGTTAGTGTCAAGTAAAAGCACACGGTAGCCTTTAGTATGAGATGGAAAACCAAGAAACATGCCATCAATGGATCTAGGTTCAAATTTATCAAGATTACCATGTTATTTAACAAAGCATTTGCAAACAAAGACCCAAAAATGTGTAACACTAGGCCTATGTCTAAACCGGAGCTCATATGGTGTTTTACCTAGCTTGACACGCAAGAAAACACGATTTGAGACATAACAAGCGGTTGCTAACGCATCAGCCCAAAATTTCCTAGGATTTTGATATTCATCAAGCATAGTCCTAGCCATCTCAACTAAGGTTCTGTTCTTTCTTTCTACAACACCGTTTTTTTGAGGTACATATGGTGAAGAAAATTGATGATCTATTCTATTTTCAGCACAAAAGTGATCAAAAGATTGATTTTTAAATTTAGTTCCATTATCACTTCTAATTGCAAAGATCCCGGGTGATCAATTGATAATCTAATAAATGAAGTTCTAAAGTGACTAAAAGCTTCCTTCTTAGACGCCATAAAGTAAACCCAAGAGTATCTAGAATAATCATCAACAATCACAAGAACATACCATTTACCTCTGAAGGATTGAACACGTGAAGGTCCTACGGTGTCAAGATGCAAAAGTTTACATGGTTCAGTTGTCATGATCATTGTGACAGGAGTATGTGAACCTGCAACCATCTTAGCATGTCTACAAGAAGAGCACACAATTTCTTTGTCCCCTTTAAGCTTAGGCAGCCCACGTATGCGATCAAGAGCACTAACACGAGTTAGGTGATCAAAGCCTACGTGACCAAGTCTACGATGCCAAAAATATAGGTCCTTTGAATCATTAGCAACTAGACACCTATGCTTAGAGGAAGACATATCAAAATCAGCTTTAAAAACTCTTCCAAACCGAGACATGTTAAAAATAAGCTCACTATTGGAACTTACAACTTTGCAGCAGTTTTTATTGAAAATAATTTCCAGATTTTCATCTAGCAATTGTGAAACAGAAAGCAAGTTGTATTTCAAATTTTTGACAAGTGCCACATCCTTCAAAGTGTAGTGATCATTTACTCTAACCGAACCCTTAGCAATTATAGGAGTTGAAGAATTATCGGCAAAAGTAACATTCTCTACACATGACACAAAAGTGAGGTAGGAGAACCAATCTTTGTTACCGGTCATGTGGCGTGAGCAACCTGAATCCACAATCCAAATGTTCTACTTCCTCAAATGTGTAACCTACATAGAAGCACAATACGTCGATGACTCAATACTGGGGTTTGTCAAAAGGCATTTAGGAATCCAGTACTGAGTCACGCGACGTGCAGTAGGAAAAACACGCGAAAGCTGAGACAAAACAGCAGGTTTATGAGTCAAAGTTTGAGATTTTTTATTCTTAACTACTGACCTATAAGGTGTTACTTGTGTAGCACAAAAATCAGTAGCTCCGGAGGCAAAAACAGAAGGTCCGGAGGTAAACTTTGAATGTTTTTGACTCAAAACAGTAGGTTGTACATTCGGTTCAATATGTGCAGCAAATTTTGCTTGAAAGTTATGAGATCTAGCAACCATTCCTTCCCTTTTCTGTTGTTTATCTAGTCTATAACAAAAATCTATGACATAACCATCTCTACCACAGTAGGTACAATGAAATTTAACTTTGTGTTCATGTCTAGATGAGCAAACAATATTTTTATTTGAATCGGAATGAGACAACACTCCTGCAGATTTGAAAACCACTTCTTTTTGTTTAGGAACTGTTTGAATCAAACCACTTCCTAGTGACTTTACAATTTTAGGTGGATTTTCCTTAGCATGAGCATGAGAATCAAAACCTAAACCAGTTTTATCATTGCAAGACTTGGATGAATTCAACAGCAAGTTAAGGTTCTTATTCCCGTTACAAAACCGATCAAACATCTTATGCACGTTATCAAGTTTATTGGACAGATCAAGGCAATATTCACATGAAGTTTTTCCTTTTAATTTGCAATTGGAATAATATTTAAATTCATGACAACGTAAAGCATTGTTCAATATAGAGATTTCATTCATAGCATCTTGCAGTTTCTTATCAAGATCATCACAACTAGAACAATGCAAATCAATTGTGGGACAAGAAGCATCTTTTAAGTTTCCAATATTAAGTGCAGCAAAGTTTTTGTTTATTTCAATTTCAAGTTCAAGTTTATCAAGAGTGGAGGTATGTGCACTTCTTAGGGAGGACAATTGTTCATATACTAAGTCACATGAGGAACAAGAATCATCACTAGGAATCAAGGATTTCAAACGATTAATTTCAGATTCTTGTCACTCAATTTTAACAACATTGTCCCTAAGCTTTTTGTCCTTTTTCTTTACAATAACAGTGGCACGAGAAATAGCATCACACATTTCTTCGCAAGTAGGACATACCTCTTCATTGTCGCTGTTGTGTCCTTCCTCCTCCATACTTGATCTTGACTTGCCCGCCATGAAGCACAAGTTTGCCAAATCATCTTCCTCTTCATCACTTCCAATGTCCACGTCGCTTGAGCCAAGTTCCTGGAGTGCTGAGATAAAACTGCTCACCAATTGACGTCCTGTAAAACCCTTCTTTTTCTTCGTATCTTTTGCAGAGGAGTGATTCGTTCTTGTTTTCTTTTCATACCGGGAAGTAGGACCTCAAAGGTTAGGGCAATCTGAACGAAAATGTCATGTCCTACCACATTCAAAGCATCGTTGTGGTCCGGAGCTTCCTCTCCTTCTAGTTCTCACATTTTGCAATGCTTTTGAGAACCGGGTAGAGATGAGCGCTAGCTCCTCCTCTGGAAACTCCTCAATCTGTTCAAGGGTTAGAGAGGACAGCAAAGCCCCAACCTTTGCCTAGCTTTCTTTTCTTTCGCTCCACATTGTCGCGATGGAGTTAGGTCTTCCCAAAAGCCGCATCCAGAGCAAGGATAATCTGATGAAGGTTCAGACCATCATGGGATGGTCCAGAAACTCTTTCAACCACATGATTCGGGTTGACAAGCTCCCCTTCAAGAAGGAGTGTCGTGGTGAGATGGTGTACTTCTCTGTGTATGCCATGGTGGGACTGATCCCACCTTTTTCAAGTTTTGTCTTGATGCTGCTGGAATTCTATGGCCTCCAGCTGCATCACCTTGGCCCCCACTCCCTCATGCTGGTGGCGACTTTTGTCCACTTCTACGAGGTGTGAGTGGGCGTGCCTCCCTGCATCGAGCTGTTCCGAACCTTCTTCACAGCCCATACCACCGGCAAGGGGACAGAGTTGCTTGGCTTCTACTACTTTGTGAAGTGCAAGAACTGCCCCTTCAAGTACTTAAAGTCGTTCCCCTCTGGCAAATGGGATGACTGGAAGAAAGACTGGGTCATCATTGTAGTGGAGGAAAACGATAGGCTGGAGCTGCCCCATGGACACACCAACATTAACACCGATGCCTGGAACATAGTTCCGAAGCTATCGGATGCGTTCAAGCCTGTCCTGGCCAGAATCCAAGAATGTGTGGAGGGTGGAGTGACCCCCCAGATGGTCTTTTGGAATTTCTTGGTGAACAGGTGGGCTCCGATGAAGAGAAGGGAGAAGCTCGCCTGGGCCTTCAATAGTGTGATGGATGACGACCGTATTGAAAACGGTTTGAAATCCAACTTGGATGACGAAGCGTTGAGGCTCCATCTCAAGAAATTTCAGCACGGGTCCATCGCCGATGATGCCTTGACTCCGCTGGCTACTTTCCTGCCTCTGAACATGACTCCATAGTTCAGTAGGGAGCTTCGGAGGAAGATGCCGACGCTGGATGACCTCGGTGAAGTGGAGAAGCGCAGGACCCCCAGGGTTGTAATTCCCAGAGCTTCCGAGGGGGTGGTCACCCCTACTCTGAGCCAGAGAGTTGATGATGTCAGCAAGGGCAAGGGAAAGGAGCCAGCCGAATCTTCCAGCCACAAGAGGAAGTTGAGGGATGTTGATGGGAGCTTCATCGGGTCTACTCCAACTCCAACAGCCCCTTCTCCCTGCCGGAGGAGACCTTCGGTGACCACACCTGCTTTGGTGTCAGGGCCCTTGAGGGACTCAAGCTCCAGTGCTAGTTGTGAGGTCCGGGTCCGGAGGTCCTTCCCAGCCGAGGAGTGTTCCGGCTGAGAATACTCCAGCTGCTACAGACGGCCTCCGACCAAGGTCCAAAGTTGCTGTCTCACCAAATTTGGTGAGCTCTGACTCCGGACCCAAGAAGAAGAGATTCCACGGTGACTAGGTCAGTAGCATCCCTAAGTAAGCATCACCATCTTACCTTGAAATGCTAATCTTGTTTTTATTATATTTTTAATCTTCTTGACCTTTTGCTCCTAGGGTGACAAGAAAATAGTCCGAAGCTTCGACATTTGCTATGGTGACTGGAGTTGTGCATGCTGAAGCTCCGGCTCCAACCATTGATCCTCCCAGGTGGCGGCAGAAGACACGGTAGCTCCAGCGCCAGCTGTCCTGGACATAGATCCAGAAGAGATGCCAGAAGCCCCCGTGGTAACGCCGGACCACGGGGTAGAAGTAGTTGAATTTGCGCCACCAGCAATAGCGTCTGAGAATGATGCTCCGATGCAGGATCCGGATGTGTCTGATGCCCTGGCACTTGAGCCGGAGGTACTCGAAGATCCGGCGCCCTTGCCAGAAGTGGCTAAAGATCCGGCGATTGAGCCAAAGGTGCCTGAAGCTCTAGCCTCTGTGTCAGAGATAATTTAAGCTCCGACTGCAGAGTCGGAAATGCCTAAAGCTCCAGCAGCTGAGCTGGAGGTGATTGATGTACCGGAGCCTGAGATGACAATAGAAGGGGCTTCTGATGAAGCTCTGACAATCGCTCTGGAGGTAATTGCTCTGGGGATGTCCGTATCCGAGCCGGAATGCCCTGAGGAAACAGCAGCAGGCCCTCCACTGGCGGAGCCAGCAATTGAAGACCCAACAGCAGGACCTTCGGCGTCAGCTCTAGAGGTAGAAGTTCCCCCAGCGGGATCTTCCTTAGCAATGACCGAGGAGCTCCAAGAGGGCGGTCCTAATGCCGTATAAGCTCAGGGAACCACGCTTGTGGTATGGGACCCTATTTTTGTTCTTGAAGATCCTCTGGAGTCGGCGGAGATGACCCCGGCGGGTCCGAAGCCTATTCCTTTGGCATTGTCTATTGACAATGCCTGCTCACCTTCGACCATGACAGCAAGGTCCTCGAAGAAGAGCGCCACACCTTGAGGAGTTGGTGCAACACACTCCACTTCGAGACCAAGTTTGCTAATCAGAAGGAGTGGGTCGAGAAAGAGAAGGCCCGGATGGAATATTGGGGCAAGTTGTTGGAGGAAAAAGAGGTCGCCATCAGGGCTCTCGATGCTAATTCTCGGGAGATTCTCGAACAAGCTAAGGAAATGTTTGACGTTGCTGATGAACGTCACAACAGCCTCAATGAATTAAACGAGATTCTCCTGAAGCGCCGAGCAGACCTCGAGGCGAGGGAAGAGAAACTCATGTAACAGCAGCATGATATTTTGAAGAGAGAGGAGGAGCTCGCCCAGAAGCTGGTTCTGGGAGAGCAAAACTTGATAGATCGCACTAAGAAGTTTGATCTGTGGACCAAAGAAGAAGAAGAGAAGTATTGGAGACTGGGGCAAGAGCTCTAGAAAAGAGAGGCTGTCGTTGCCACCAGGGAAGGAAAAGTAAGGGGCAGGAAGAAGGACCTGGCCGAGCAGCGGAACCACATCCACCTCCGGGAGACAGATCTAGCCGACCGTTAAAAGCAAGTAGCTGAGAGTATGCAGCAACATACCAAAGTGGTCGAGTGCCTTGCTCGGGAAGGTTCAGAGCTTGCGGCCGATTGGAGGTCACTGGAGGAGTTGCGGAGTTTGAGGGAGACCGAGTCCATACATGTATGGGACTTCTTGGGGCGAGCCAATGATGCGTTGATGCCGCTAGGATTCAGTCCAGTGCGTCCGAACAATCTAGAGCTGGAGCTGGACCGAGCGTTGGTGGCTCTCAACTCTCCTGGGGGCAAACTCGACGCAATGGGTGACATCATCATGGACCAGCTGAAGACAAAGGGAAAATCTTTGGCTAAGAATATAGCAGAATATGTGCTGACGTGTTACAAGAGCCGAGTTCCCAAATTCCCTCTGGATCTGATGCTTGAAGCTCCCGTTGCTGAAGAGGAGGACGCCGCCAAGGCCATTGTTCAAGAGGTTGCCCAGAAAGTCGCCTCATACTTCCATAGGTCATAGGACCTTATTCCACTTGTAACTTCTCCAATTTTGTAATATCCAATCCTCATTTGAATGAAATCCAAACTTTTTGAATGATTGAATTCCATTTTATCTTCAATACACTGTCCTTCATCTTGTTTGCCCCCTGGTAGATGTACACAATTTATTTGCAAACATGTACCAAAAGGATTTGACTATGTGTTGATGACTTGAGCGCTTCAAACTTGTAGACTTTAGGTCCAAAGTTTTTATCTCCAATTTCTCCAGGCAACTTTATTTCGTCGACGGTGGGCCCCCTGGGGTTGTCGAAGCTTGATAGGTCTAATGACACCCACCATCAACGTGTAGAACGTCGACGGCGGGCCCCCATGGTTGTCGGAGCTTGATAGATCCAACGACACCCACTATCAACACGTAGAACATCGACGGCGGGCCCCCTGGGGTTTTCGGAGCTTGATAGGTCTGGCAACACCCACTGTTAATGCAAAGAACGTCGATGGCGGACCCCCTGGTGGTGTTGGAGCTTGATAGGTCCGACGACACCCACTATCAACGTGTAGAACGTCGACGGCGGGCCCCTTTGCGGAATATCGGAGCTTAGTAGCTCCGGCATTGTACACCATCGGCATGAATTTTCCATTTTTCCTTCACACTAAAGTCAAGAAAAACAGTAAAATTCGTCTTCTCGTCTATAACTCATTTGCGTCTTACTATTCATTTTTGAACCTTAGACCCATAAGAATTCAATATAAAAACAAGTGCACTGAATTAATTTCTTCAGATTCGATTGTCTTCTGGACTCGCCTTACTGAGGCATGCCGGGATGTAGGTAGAGTGGCTTACTTAGGGTGCAAGACCAAACTAAGTTGATAGCTCACTCCAGACCTAAGTTGCCTTATTGTTCGGGCGAATAGACCGTTCAACAATATTAAAATCCAGAGAAATCAATAATGCAACTTGCATTACATATGAATTACTTGGATTTAAAGCCAACAAGAATTGCACACCTTCATTATAGACAAGAAGAAAAGAAAGATAATTCAAAAGAATGAGCCGTACAAAATAAATGCACGTAAAGTCTGTTTTCACACAACAATGTCTTTCATTATAGGTCCGGATTACAAGGGAGACAAGGACACACTTAGGGTTTGGAACCAGGCTAAATGTGCTATACCTCTTGTTCTAACCCAAGGCAGGTAGCTACACTTTTAGTACTGGGACTGTATCAAGTGTTGCTTGAACTTACCGGACCCTCCCGGAGGGGTCCGGATGTTCTCCCGGAGGACGTACCTTCGTGAAACTAAGCATAGAACTTATGAAGATGCTCTATGTTCCATGGATTGGGAAGCGGGATCCCAACCTCAGTTGCCAAGCGAACACATTCGTGACGAGATACTTTGATCACTCAGAAAGGACCTTCCCAGCTGGGAGAAAGTTTTTCATACCTTCACGAGTTAGTATTCTCTACAGCACCAGATCGCCTTCCTCGAGCTGTCGACTGCGTACGTGCCTCTGACGATAGCACCGGAACACTTGGCGATAACGTGCATTCCGAACCGCTGCTTGGCACCTTCCCTCGTCGACGAGGTTAAGGTCTTCACGCTGGAGTCGGTCCTGCGCGGCTTCATCGAAGGTCCAAACTCGGAGTGACCTCAAGGTGATCTCCTGAGGAAGGACTGCTTCAGCTCCGTACACAAAGAAGAAGGGTGACTCTCCAGTTGACCGGTTATGTGTAGTCCTACTTGCCCATAGTGCGGATGGAAGCTCTTCGATCCAGTTGGCCCCATGCTTTTTCAGGCGCTCATAAGTGTGCGTCTTGAGTCCTTTCCATATTTTTGTGTTTGCTCTCTCGGCTTGGCCATTACATGCCGGGTGAGCTACTACTGCGTAGCTGACTTTAATGTCGAGGTCTTCGCAATATTCTTGAAATGCTGCACTTGTAAATTGGGCTATGTTGTTAGTAATGACTCTGTTCGGAACTCCAAATTTGCAGACTAAGGACTTCAAGAACTTGATTGCTGATTGCTTATTGATAGTCACAACTGGGGTAGCTTCCGGCCACTTGGTGAACTTGTCGGTGGCGACATACATGAACTTGTAACCTTCGACGACTTTTGGGAAAGGTTCCAAAATGTCCATACACCACACAGCGAATTTCCATGTAGGAGGAATCATTTGCAGTGACCGAGCCAGTGTGTGAATTTGATTTGCGTGAAACTAGCACACTTCACACTTTTTCACCAACTCCACTGCGTCCTGGAGTGCTGGAGGCCTGTAGAAGCCATGTCGAAATGCTTTACCGACCAGCATGCGGGAAGACACGTGGTTCCCACACTCGCCTCCATGGATCTTCACGAGGAGCTCACGGCCTTCTTCCCTTGCAATGCACCACATTAGGACGCCGTTGGCACCATGCCGATAGAGATCCCCTTCTACCAACGTGTATATTTTAGCCAATTTGATGATTCGGTCAGCGGATACACCATCTTCAGGAAGGTGGTTGTCTTTCAAGTAGCTTCGGATCTCTAAGATCCATGAATTCGAGATGACTTGAGCTTCTGAGTCTTGCGTGCTGGGTTGCTCGAAGCTTTCTGTAGCACCTAGGACCCTTGGTGGACAACATGGTAACAAGGCCAACGGGATCGCCAACTTTGAGGTGTTGGTCTCGCCCCCTTCGCTTAGTTTGGCAGACTGAGCTGTTGGTCTAGACAACCTCCGGACAAAGATTTCGTCGGGAGTCAGAACTCCAGTTGAGGCCTTCGTCAAGAGTTCGTCAGCTTCAGCGTTATGGAGACGCTGAACATGGTGGAGATCCAGGACTTCAAAGTCTTTTTGGAGCTTCTGGACTTCAAGGAGTTAAGCGGTTAGTTGGGGGTTGTTACAACTGCATTGAACTTTGACTTGTTTTATGATGAGCTGCGAATCACCCTTCACTAATAGCTGCTTGACACCGTAGGATGGTTCCATCTTGAGCCCGTAGATGAGAGCTTCATACTCTGCCATGTTGTTGGTCACCTTGAAGTCAAGGTGAACCATGTATTTGACATTATCCCAGGTAAGAGTGAGGAGGAGAATTCCAGCTCCGGCCCCTTGCTTCTGCACGTAGCCATCAAAGTAGAGGGTCCAATGAGGCTCGGTGAAGACCGGGACCTTGAGTTCCGGCTTCTGTTCACTAGGGCCCCTAGGATTTGTTGGAGAACGAGTCCACTCCGCCACAAAATCAGCCAATGCTTGAATCTTGTTTTCCTGTCACGGCACGAATTCAAGATCGAACTCGGCCAGCTCCACTGTCCACTTTGCGATGTTACCAGTAGAATTAGGGTTATGCAGTATAGCACGCAGTGGATTAGAAGTTACCACTGATATCTTGTGGGCTTGGAAATAATGACAAAGCTTCCTTGAGGCAATGAGAACTGCATAAAGCAGCTTATGCACCTCGATATATCTGGTCTTGGCATCATGGAGTACTTCACTGATGAAGTACACTAGGCGTTGGACAGTCCGGACCCTCTCCGAGGGACACGGAGCTTCCTCTCCATCGATCCAGACCCTCCCGGAGGGGTCTGACCCTTCTTGTTGAGCATCCTGGACCCTCCCGGAGGGACCCGAAAGTTCTTCTTCTTGAACTCAGACCATCCCTGAGGGGTCTGGATCTTCTTGAACAGCCGTGGGAACTCCCTCACATGAGAGAGGCTGATCTTCTAGCACTCCGCCTTGAAGATCCGTGCGAGGGGGTTGGGACCTAGACTCGCCTTTAGGTAGCTCCGGACCCTCTCGGAGGGGTCAGGCTCTTGACTTGGATGTGGCTCCGTTCTTTTCGCGACCAGGACCATACTGACAACTTTCGTAGTTGCATAAATGTAAAGTAGTAGAGGCTCACCAGGGTTTGGAGCTACCAAGATTAGTAGTGTGGTGAGGAGCTGCTTGTGCTCTTGAAATGCCTTTTCTGCTTCTTCGGGCGAATGGAATGGTTCGGTCTTCCTGAATAACTTGAAGAAGGGAAGTGCTTGCTCTGCTAGTCTTGAGATGAACCGACTGAGTGCGGCTAGACATCCAGTTAGCTTCTGAATGTCCTTGATGCGGGCTGGAGGCCGCATATCTTCTATAGCCCTGATCTTCGCCGGGTTTGCCTCAATTCCTCAGTGAGTCACACGGAAACCAAGGAGCTTCCTGGAGCTAACCCCGAAGACGCACTTGTCTGGGTTCAGCTTGGTGCGCATGATGTGCAGCTTGTCGAAGACGGCTTGCAAATTGTCAAGGAGTGACTCCATGTTCTTGATCTTCATAACGATGTCATCGACGTACACCTCCACCAAGTCCCCAATGAGTTCTCCAAAAGTTTTGTACATAGCTCGCACAAAGGTTGAAGCAGCATTTTTGAGACCAAAGGACATGGAAGTATAACAATACAATCCATATACTGTTATGAAGGCAGTATGCTCTTCATCTTCCCTAGACCTTTGGATTTTAAGATATCCGGAGTATGCATCTAGGAAACACAATAGCTCACACCCAGAGGTGGAGTCCACTATCTGATCTATCCTAGGTAGTGGAAATGGATCTTTTGGACATGCCTTATTTAAGATGGTGTAGTCGATACACATCCGAAGCTTCCCACCATCCTTGGGTACGACAACTTGGTTTGCCAGCCTTTTTGGATGATAAATTCCAGGATGAAACCAGCTTCGAGCATCTTCTTGATATCCTATCAAATGAAGTTTCGCAGCTTGACTGATTGTTTCTAGAATTTTTGGTGTACAGGCCGTGCATCGAGATAAATCTTCAAATTGTGCTCAATAACTTCCCTAGGGATACTAGGCATTTGTGACGGTTGCCAGCAAACATGTCAACATTCGCCCGGAGGAAAGTGATGAGTGCGAGTTCCTATTTGTTGTTCAGACCTCCCGATATACAGGTGGTCTGAGCAGCATCAGAACCAAATTGGACGACTTTGATGGGTATGTCATTGTCGCCGCTTGGTTGCACACGTGGTGCTGAAGTTGAGCCTCGATGACGAGTGCTCGGAGGTTCAGCAGCTTGCTCTTTGGCGTGTGCCACCTCCTGCGCTGTTGCAAGCGCATGGAGTTCTTTCAGTGTAGTGATTCCTGCAGTACGATCCCCGTGGATGCGGCGAACACCAGAGGGTGTTGGCATCTTCAACACTAGGTAACCATAGTGAGCCGCAACCATGAACCTATACAAGACAGGCCTGCCCAAGATGGCATTAAAGGGTAAGCTGATCTGAGCGACTTCAAAGACCAGCTTCTCGGTCCTATATTTCTCCTGAGTCCCGAACGTCACCGGGAGTGTGATGGATCCGAGAGGGCTAATGTCCCCCTGACCTACCCCAGAGAAAGGGCATGAGGGATGAAGGTCCGAAGGTTGGAGCATGAGCTTGACGAAGGCTTCATAGCTCAGAAGGTTCAGCCCCACACTTCCGTCCACCAAGACATGGTAGAGATGGACATTGTTGATGGTAGGAGATACCATTAGTGGTAATGGGATAGCTCCAATCATATTGCGAGGGCAGCCCGTAGCATCGAAGGTGATGGGAGTGTCCATCCATTCCCGATGAGGTTCCGCCCTGGCGGTAGGAGCTGCAGCAGCCATGTCCCACTGCATTGTCTTGAGAACGCGGCGAGAAGTGATGTACCAGGAACCACAATAAATGGTGTTCAGGGTCTTCTGACGCTCGTTATCAGAGATGTCAGAATCATCATCGATCGTGTAGTACACAACTTTCAGGACCTTATTGGGATCCTAAAAGCCTAGATCTTCTTTAGCTGGAGCTTCATCGACTTTCTGTTTTCCTTCCTGTTGGCGGAAAGGAGCTTCTTCTCGGCGCTTGTTGTAGCGCTTGACAAGGTTCAGAACCTCCCGACACTCCTCTAGATTGTGCTTGTACCTCTTGTGGATCGGACACCACATTTTAGAGTTGTTGTCGTCTTTTGATGAAGGTCGAGGTCATTTTTGTGGGCCTGGCCCCCGGCCATTCAGAGCTGCAGCAGCCGCAATAGCAAGTGCGCCAGCCGACGTCTTTTTCTTGCCGTTGGTATACTTCTTCTTCTTCTTTCCACTACCGGAGGTAGTGGCTTCAGCCTTGGAGGACTTCTTATTGGCCTCCAGAACTGGTTTGGAGTGCATCTCCCAGCCTCCCGCAGCTCTGGCACATTTTTCAGCCAGGGTGAAGAGTTCCGTGACACTGGAGACTTCTTTTGTCGCCAGTTTCTCCAGCATCTTCTTGTATCGGATGCCCTGTCTGAATGCGACAATAATAGAAGCGTTCGAGATAGAGGGGATGGTATTGCGTACCTGAGAGAATCGTTGGATAAAGGATCGCAACGAGTCTCCCGATTTTTGATGAACAGCAAAAAGGTCCAATTCAGTGTCGGGTCGGGTTTAGGAGCTCCTGAAGTTGGCGGTGAACTGTTGGCACAGCTCCGCCCAACTGTTGATAGAGTCACGCAGGAGACTCATGAAACAGGACCTGACGGTCCCGGTCAAAGCCACATGAAAATAATTGACCATCACGACCTCATTGCCCCCCACTGCAAGTATAGCGGTGGAGTAGATTTGGAGGAATTCGGCATGGTTGACAGTTCCGTCGAATTTCTCCGGCAGATGATGCCGGAACTTCTGGGCCCAGCAGACCATGCGTAGATGCATGGCTAGGGCAGAACAACCTCCTCCTATTCCTAATGGAGAAGGGTTGTCCCGAGCTTCTCGCCTCTCGCGAGCACGCTCGATGTGGATGCGGTCGTCCTGCTTTTGGTAACAGCGGTCGAGCTCCGACCGCAGGTCATGTGTTGAGAGCCTCGACGCAGTATGGGTGCGACGTGCCTCGGAGGGCAGCGAAGTCACTTGTTGGGACACAACACGTCTCCTGTGTTGTGAAGCTTGCGGACCAAGTCTTCCTGATAAGATCCGACGCTATGAAGGTGCCTGCCCCGAAGGAGCAGGACCTTGATTCCTGATGCCATCGGCTGCAGCTGCAACCAGATGTTCAACATCAGCCCTCCACTGCTCCATCGCACCATGTGGTGCTCCTGGAGGTGGTGGACGCTGGAGCAGAGTGCGCGCACCAACAAGCGTGTGCTCAGGATTGTTGTTCGTCGATGCCATGATCGACGTGAGTATTCCATCCTGCTGTCCAGCATTGTTTGCCAGAACAGTCAGTGGTGGTGGTGGCATGACGCCCGCAGGAACAACAGCGGTTCTGTAAAATCCCACATTTTCCTTCATATGAGGTTCAGTTGTAAATTGGTTGTTAACCCTAATGGAGACCAATTATAGTCATGCTTATAAACTTGATCTCATCAAATCTTTTCTTCTACTCATAGATTAAACATAGATTAATTCTTTTGACCTCTCTTCAAAGTTTGGAATTATTTGAAGTAAGATTGCTAGGCCAATTTAATATGCAGTACCAAATAGATATTCAAATTAATATAAATTGAATACTACTGTATATTTGGCCCTGTCAAAATTATTCAATTCAGAGGCCATAAATTTTTCTATGGTTTTCTAATATTCTAAATAGACTTCCTGCAAAGTTTCATAAATTTTGAACTCCATTTGCTATTTTAATTTAGATGCTTAGCAAATTCAAACCCTGTTTTGAATTCTGTTCAACTCTATTGAACATCAATATTTGAACACACACTCATGGTCAGCATAACTTGCTTGACTTATCCTCATAGTTTCACAATTTTCGGAACTCAATTGCTATTTAAATCAGTGACACCATTGAATTTCCTCCAAATTCAAATTTGATTTTGAAATTCAATTGAAACTTGCTCCAAATCAAAATCCAATTGTGGAATCAAATTCTAGATATTTAATTGAGCCTCCCCACAACAATCTAGAATTTTTGAACAAAATTTGGTAGGAGAATTGAAGTTACAGAGAAGGGAAGTAGATAAGAGGAGGTGGGGCCCACTATCAGCCAAAGCACTCGAGTGAAACCAACGGGGGGTGCCCTGTCTCCAGCTCGCCCCGCCGTTCGACTCCGGCAGCGTGCGACACCGCGACACACATGCATCCACCGAGCTGCTTGCCTGCTTGACGTCGTGGCACACTCCCCTCTCCCCTCAGGCACTATAAATACTCCTTGTCCATCGCCGTTGGACACCATCCTGGTTCACGCCATTTTCGCCACCCTATTCGACCGAGCTCGCGCCGACGATTGCAGTCGTCTCTTCTCGAGCTGTAAGTAGATAAAATGCGTGTCACAAATTCCTCTACGTATTCCATTTGGTCATTGATCGTGACATAGCTTCTGCTGGGCATATTTTGAAGTTTCCCAGTCGTTGTCGAGGAAGCCGCTGAGAACCTTCATTGTCTCGCAATCGAACACCCGTTCCAGACGATCTCCAGCCTCGATCCTTTAAGCAAAAAGGTTCGCAATCCTCTCTAGTTCATGCTCACAGAATCTAAGCTTATGACATGAAGTGTAACTTGAGTTCTTGTTCGAGAACCGAATGGTTTCTCAATAGAACAGCAAAGCTTCACGCTTAAATTCATTTCATTCTTGCAATCATCCTTAAATCTGGTTAGCAGATAGTTTCTATGTGTCCTAAGGAAGCTCCATGCCCAAAAACCCTGAAAGTTATCAACAGAGCATCTTAGATTTCAAGTTTTCGAGGCCGCTGGTTGAAAAACCGCACTTCGCCGTCGAACTCAACCTTGCTGGCAATTTCACCCAAATCTAACCCCCAAATCATACTCCTGGTGCTTCCAGGAACCTTCCCGAGTTTTTCCCGGGCCTATTGAGCCATTCCCGAGCATTTTCGACGAAGGCCGAAACCCTAGCTCCGCCGTCACCGTCGCGCCGCCGTCTCCGGCCATCGCCGGCGTGATTGGACAACACCATCGGCTTGCGCGGTCAATTTTAGGGTTGAGCGGTCACGGCGAGGCCAAACGGAGGTCAACGCACCTAATTCCGGCGAAGCACCGCAACGGTTCCGGCGAGGAGCGCCGTCGCGTCGCGAGGTAGACGAAGGCCTATGGGCCCCACTTGTCAGCGCCTATTCGAACGGCCGGGATCAGCTGCGGCACTAGATCTGGTGTGGCTGCACGGTAGAACCCCGTGGCCCCCGGTGTGGCCCATATGCGATTGGCCCATTCAAATGAAGTGGGACCAGCCCCTTTTATTTGAAATTTCCAATAGAAAAATAAATCCAGATTCAATCCAAATTTAGAAAATCCATAACTTCAAGTAGAATTATCCAAAAATTCCAAAATTAATTTTGTTAGAACCAGCATGAAGAATAAAGTCCAGTGGTGCACCTGGATTTGTATGAAAAGACATAGAAATTTCTCCATAATTCAGATAAGCCAAATGCTTAAAGAATTCATTCCAACAATTCTGTTAATTGGCAAATTTCCAATTTTGGTCAGAACACTATTGTTAATACCCTTGATCTCCAGTAAAAGTTTCAAGCTCTTTGGACTTAAAATACTGGGTTGATCAATGTTTCAAACCTCTATGTAGTTATAAATTGAGAAAAATGGAAAATCAATTTCCAGAAATTTACCCAAACTTGAAAAATCAATTTCTCCCTGTAGGAAGCTCAGAAAATTGTGAAACAAATTTTCCTAGAACCAGTGAGACCCCCTCTACATGATACAACCCTTGGTAGCCATAATACATCTCCAAAAAAATTCAACCAAAATTCAGAGAAAATTATTGCTTACCATAATTGTTAAGAATAACAAACATCCTTTATCATCTCCTGTTCTTTGCAAGAGTCTTCTCTATAATCCCTAGTATCCACCATAAAAATCCCAAAGTCAATTAAGATAATTATCTTATTTTATCTTAATATACTGACCCCACCTTAAGCATATTAATTATTCACAAAATCATTTGTACCTAGAATATGCATATCGTGTAATAGCTGAAGTCGAGTAGCAGCCAGAAGCCTTGGAGGTCCAGCTGCTAGAAACTAACATAGACTCAAACTCGCATTCAGGCAAGCCCCAGTTTGCATTTAAGTTCCTTACAGTGTTTTGTAGTTTTATTTCACCTTACGTCTTCGGATGATTGTTCATTACGTTTAAGGTGTTTGACATCCACTTGCATGGCCCACAAATCCTATGGAGTCTTAGGTAGGTCTACGGCCCGTTGAGTAGACACTGCTATGTTTATGCTCATAGGAATTCAGTAGAAGTCGAGTAGTTGGAATCTACTCGCGAGATAGGAATTTTATCACATGGGAGATTCTGGAATAAGAAAATGGTTTATGAATATGAAATTGAGACTGAGCAGTGTATAGGATGCAGTGAGACGTGGTCTCACGTGCGTAGCCCTGCTTGTGTCGATTGAGGACCGTTTCGTGTGCGGTCCTGCTGGACAAGCTTGTATTGTACCGGCGACATACTAGAGGAATGGGCTCCAGTAAACTGACGTAGCTTGATACTGGTTTGTCGAGGCATTCCGTTTCGTTTTATTGGCGTGGGTTGAGGGCAGCAAGGTGTAAATCAGCTAGTGGGCACGTCAGAGTACGCCCCATGCATTGACCTCCTGCTCGTGACGGATCGACTGGTTTGACATTCGAGTGTTTAGTGAAATGTGGCCATATACGACTAGTACTGAATTGTTATGTAGGTACTGTTGAATGTACTCGCTGGCATTTCGGAAAGTGCGTATGTGTCGTGTTATTCCGGGTATGTCCTGATTGCAATCACCGTCCCTCGCGGTAATAGGGTACCACTTGTTCACTGCGCTGTGACGTAGTAAATACTAAAGAAGTCAGGAGAATATGATATATTGGTTTATAAATTGCTTGGACAACCTTGTTTGGCTTAGAGATAGTACAATTAAAAGTTTACAGTTTCCCCATACTTTACCTGTAATAACATTATGTGCTTTGTGCACGTCATATCATCAGCAAAGCATTTCTTGTTGATTGTGGAGTCTATGATGTGCCGTGTCTGAGGAATTTCATGTGCTAATTAAAACATGACTATAAGGATCCACTTGTAGGCGAGTCCTTTATGCTATTTCTTACCTATGCTTAGTATTCATCCTTGCATATGTCTAGTGAGACGGGTTAGTCTTGTTGAACCTTATGCTCATGTTTGCCATTAATGATTTTTTGCAGACTATACGACTAATGACGGGTTTAATGAAGAGGCTACACCCCCTCCAGGGTTTACAGCAGAGTGGGAACCCTGCACGCCTCCATGAATTGTGTGTTGCTAGTGCAAAGTATCCAAGGCATGGATGATTTCACTTTTTCATTGCTAGTGTTGAGAGCATAGCTATGATGTATAGTACTCTTTCCTTCCGTTAGTACTTTTAAACTTCCGTTGTGCTCATGTTTCGCACTACACCACGCAATGAGATCCTTGGAGGTCGGGATTCCGGTCCCCACAAGTTTCTGACTGTTGAATGTTGGAGGGATTCCCTCCCGCATGTTGCTCAACGTTGTTCCTGTTGGATGATACTGTGGCAGAGTTCACCATCTTGAGATCCCAGGCGCTCCCCTACCTGGCGCGCCAAATGTCGAAGCGTACGAATGACACTTCCCCCGGTACTACTAAATTCTAGCCCGCAGAGGTTCTTGTATCATTTTGGGCGCGCGAAGATCTTAGACAAGATGATGACACAGTTGGTTTACGTGGTTTGGGTCGCCTAAGCATAATACCCTACTCCAGGGGGTGTGTGTTGTTGTATTAAGGATTTACTGGTGCTTGTGTACGTCTCAGCTTGCTTGTCTTGTTTCGTGCAGTACATCCCTTTTATAGACCAAGAGATGGCTGTTACATGAGTTATCTGACCCAACACGTGGCTGTGGCGGTTATTATTGCCTAATACAAAATTAAGTGTGTTTAAGCACCCTAATAGCATGATAACGTGCCTTGATGGTGGCGTTACCAGTATTAAGGATCTTCTGATCGTGTACCATTAATATTGTATTAATGGCACATAATCATGTTTTGTAACTGCAGCAATCAATGTCCCTTGAATATTTGTGCCGTTAGAAATCCATCAGTATTCACGCTAGTGTCATAGGTCCAAAGGCTCAACACGTAGCAGATCCGGAGCTTCCCCTCGCAGGGAGGTAGTTCTGGAGAAGCTACACAAATAGTGGTACTGGAGCTTCTTTCTACTGGGGGTTAGGTCTGGGGTCACTGTACACGTGTCAAGCATGGAGCTCCTCTATGTAGGGTGTTTAGCTTCGGTCTTATATTACACGTGGTAGTGCAGGAGTTACCCATATGAAGGAGGTGGGTCCAGTGATGTCTGACATGTGGGGCTTACAGAGGTCTTCATCTTTGACAGGTGGAACTCTCTCGCACTTCTTACGATATCATGGGGTACCTGGTACGCAGGGCCGACAAAATCAGAATCGGAAACTGAAGAAATAAATGACTTAGTTGAACCTGGTGATTTGCGGAAACGAAAACGATATGCGGAAGAAGAAGATCGATGAGCTGGTTTAAGGAGTAGGGTGCATGACCGCTGTCGGTACCCTAAAAACCGTACACCCCCTGAGATTACAAAGATCTCAGGGGAAGGACGACTACTCGAGTTGAAGACCCTCGGAGGCCCACTTGTCAGAACATGACCAGACCAGCTTTTCCAACATGGTTAATCCCTAGGTCGCCACGTGTACTACTTAACCGGAGCTACCGCCCACAAGGGGGAAGCACCGGACCGAGTACCGAAACGACACCTCCGGACCTAACCCATGACCGAGAGAAGCTCCGGACCTGACACATGTCAAGTAGCCCCGGAGCTTCCTGCTTCCCGCAGCAAGCTCCGGAGCTGCCACGTATCTAAACATCGGAGCAAGCCGCCTCTAACCTCCGGGAGACCTTGTAACTGCTCCGGATCTTCAAATGAGAGCCATGGACTTCAAGACCTGTTTAAATGTCATTAATGCCATATTAATGACACTTAAACGGACGATCTTAACACCTATAACGGCACTGTCGAAGCCCGTTACAGGATCATTAACAACAATTAATCGTATATCAATACTAGTAACCGCCAGGGCCACATGTCGGGCCAGGTAGCTTGTAACGGCCTGTCTTTGTACTATAAAAGGACAGGCCGACGATACACAGGAGAGAGAGAGACAGACGGTAGATCATACGTGATAAGCCAATACAACATCAACACCCCCGTGGAGTAGGGTATTACGCTCAGGCGGCCCGAACTACATAAGTCCTAGTGTCTCCAGTGTTAAACCGCAATTCACCTTCTTGAGTCTCCGCGCGCCCACACCGAACTGCGAACTCCTTCAACACTTTAGCTATGTCAGGAGATCTGCTGACTCCAACAGTCGACAGTTGGCGCGCCAGGAAGGGGCGCCTCAGATTTTCGAGAATGGTGAACTCCGCGGCTGGATCATCCAATGGCCAACCTGCTGCTCAAGCTGTTGAGGGCAATCCCTCCAACAGTCAGCCACCAGCAGGAGCCACTCTCCCACCACCACCGTTTTCTCCGGCGAATCGTGCTGGACAACGTGATGGTGCTCCGGCGTCACTGACTGCGTCAGCAAGTCATGACAACCCAGAACATGCGCTCCATGCAGCGCGTGCTCTTCTCCAACGACCACCACCTCCGGACGCATCTCGAGATGCAATGGAGCAGTGGAGGGCCGATGTGGAGCATTTGGTCGCAGCCGCGGCCGAACGCCTCAACAACCAGGGACCTCCTCCTTCCGAACGAGCCCCGTCGCAGCGGCGAACTTTGTCTGGGAGACTTGGTCCGCACGTCTCCAACAATAGGAGACGTTCTGCGTCACAACAGGTGACATCGTTGCCCTCCGGGGCACGACGTACCCATACGGTATCTAGGCTTTCAACTCATGACCTCCGGGCGGAGTTGGATCGCCGATACCGCCAACAGGATGGCCGTGTCCACATCGAGCGTGCTCGTGAAAGACGGGAAGCTCAGGACCTTTCTACTCTGGAAGGAGTAGGAGGAGGCTGTTCAGCCGTAGCCATGCACCTGCGCATGGTTAGATGGCCACAGAAGTTTCGGCCACACCTGTCGGAAAAATTCGACGGGACTGTCAATCCCGCTGAATTCCTTCAGATATACTCCACTGCAATCTTGGCAGCTGGAGGAAACGAGGCTGTAATGGCCAACTACTTTCCAGTGGCCTTAACTGGGACCGCCAGGTCCTGGTTTATGAGCCTTTCACCCAACTCTATCAACAGTTGGGAAGAGTTGTGTCGTCAGTTCACTGCCAACTTCGGGAGTTCATACACTCGACCAGGCACTGAACTGGATCTTTTTGCGGTCATGCAAAAAGGGGGAGAATCTTTGCGGTCCTTCATCCAGAGGTTCTCTCAGGTATGCAACACAATCCATTCTATCTCAAGCGCTTCTGTCATTGTGGCATTCAGACAGGGCGTACGGGACAAGAAGATGTTGGAGAAGCTGGCGATCAAAGAGATCACCAGCGTCACGGAACTCTTCAGCCTGGCAGACAAATGTGCCAGAGCTGCGGAGGTCCGTGAAATGCACTCCAAACCAGCCTCGGAGGATCACAAGAAATCCTCTAAAGAAGAAGCTGCTACCTCCGAGGGTGGCAAGAAGAAAAAGAAGACCCACGGCAAGAAGAAGCCGTCGGCCGGTACATCCAACGTTGCAGCTGCTACAACTCCTGGTGGCCGGGGGCCACGCCCCGAGAAGCGACCTCGACCGTCTTCCGAAGACGGTGGCAAACCCAAAGTGTGGTGTCCCATTCACAAAACGGGCAGCCACGGTTTGGAAGACTGCCGAGAGGTCCAAAACCTTGCCGAGCGCTACAGCAAGCGCCGGGAAGGATCTCCTTTCCGACAGAGGGAAGGAAAACAGAAGGTCGACGAAGCTCCGGCTGAAGAGGAGTTAGGGTTTCAGGATCCCAAGAAGGTCCTGAAGGCCGTCTACACTTCCGTCGACAACGACTCTGACGTCTCTGACAACGAGCGTCGGAAAACCATGAACACCATTTTTGGTGGGTCATGGGACATCACCTCCCGTCGCGTCATTAAGACTATGCGGCGGGATATGGCCGCTGTAGCTCCTACAGCTAGACCGGAGCCACATCGAAAGTGGATGGACACACCCATCACTTTTGATGTTTCGGACTATCCACGAAGCATGGTTGGAGCTGGACAGTTACCTTTGATGGTATCTCCCACCATCAATAACATCCAGCTTCATCATGTTATGGTGGACGGAGGTTCGGGGCTGAACCTCATAAGCTTTGAAGCTTTTACCAAGCTTCAGCTCCGACCTTCGGATCTCCAGCCCTCTCGACCTTTCTCCGGAGTAGGTCCGGGGGCCATTACTCCACTCGAAGCTATAACTCTCCCGTTACCTTCGGGACACGGGAGAAGTATCGCACCGAGAAGTTGGTCTTCGACGTCGCTCAGATCAACTTACCATTCAACGCCATCTTGGGGAGACCTGCCCTATACAAATTTATGGCAGCTGCTCATTATGGATACCTGGTGTTGAAGATGCCAACACCAGTAGGCGTTCTCTGGATCCGCGGAGATCGCACCGCCGGGGTAACTGCTCTGGAGGAGCTCCATGCATTAACCACGGCGCAAGAGGAGGACTCCAGACAGGAGCAAGCTCCAAAACCCCCGAGCATTCATCAACGGGGCTCAACCTCTGCACCACGTGTGCAACCAAGCTGCGACACCGACATTCCCGTCAAGGTCGTCCAAATTGGTTCCGATGCCGCTCAAACCACCCGTATATCGGTAGGGTTGAACGACAAATAGGAACTCGCGCTCATCACTTTCCTCCGGGCAAATGTTGACGTGTTTGCTTGGCAACCGTCACAAATGCCTGGGATCCCCAGGGAAGTGATTGAGCACAATCTGAAGATTTACCCCGATGCTCGGCCTGTGCATCAGAAGCCTCGGAAGCAATCCGTAGAGCGGCAGAACTTCATCCGACAAGAAGTGAAGAAGTTGCTCGAAGCCGGATTCATCCGAGAAGTCTTCCATCCAAAATGGCTAGCGAACCCAGTCATTGTGCCCAAGGCCGGCGGGAAACTTCGGATGTGCATCGACTACACCACACTGAATAAGGCATGTCCAAAAGATCCATTTCCACTACCTAGAATAGATCAGATAGTGGATTCCACCTCTGGGTGTGAGTTACTGTGTTTCCTAGACGCATATTCTGTGTATCATCAAATCAGGATGTCTAGGGAAGATGAAGAACATACTTCCTTCATCACAGTAGATGGATTGTATTGTTACACAGCCATGCCATTTGGTCTTAGGAATGCAGCTTCAACTTTTGTACGAGCTATGTACAAAACTTTTGAAGAACTCATCAGAGATATAGTGGAAGTGTACGTCGATGACATCGTGGTCAAGGTCAAGAACAAGGAGTCCCTCTTGGACACCTTACAGGCTGTCTTCGACAAGCTGCGGGCCACCCGCACGAAGCTAAACCCAGACAAGTGTGTCTTCGGGGTTAGCTCCAGAAAACTTCTGGGGTTCCTGGTAAGTCACCGGGGCATAGAAGCTAATCTGGCGAAGATAAAAGCCATTGAAGAGATGCGGCCACCAACCCGCATCAAAGACGTCCAAAAGTTAACTGGGTGTCTAGCTGCCCTCAGTCGGTTCATATCAAGACTGGCGGAACGGGCGCTCCCCTTCTTCAAGTTGTTGAGGAAGTCTGGACCATTCCAATGGTCCGAAGAAGCAGAGAAGGCATTCCAGGAGCTGAAACAGTTCCTCACCACCCTACCAATTCTGGTAGCTCCAAACCCTGGTGAGCCTTTGCTACTTTAAATTTCAGCTACTGACGAGGTTGTCAGTATGGTTCTGGTTGCGGAGAGACCAGAACTATCCCATACTCAGGAATTCAGACCCCTTCGGGAGGGTCCGGAGGTCCCTGAAAGTGAGTCTGGGTCCCAGCTCCCAGACTCAAATCCACAAGAAGTCACTTCAGAAGACTCAGACCCCTCCGAGAGGGTCCAAGTCATTTCTGAAGAAGCTACAGGTTCCTCCAGCCAGAACCCGGAGGTCCCTGAAGAGAATCTGGACTCCTCCGACAGGATCCGGATCAATAGAGAGGAAGCTCCGGACCCCTCCGGGAGGGTCCGGACCATTCAACGTCCGGTATACTTCATCAGTGAAGTATTACATGATGCCAAGACTCGATACCTAGAGGTGCATAAGCTGCTTTATGCAGTTCTTATTGCCTCTAGGAAGCTCCAACACTACTTCCAAGCTCACAAAGTCTCGGTGGTGACCTATTATCCACTTCGAGCGATCCTGCATAATCCCAATTCAACTGGGAATATTGCAAAGTGGGCAGCGGAATTGGCTGAATTCGATCTCGAATTTATTTCAAGACAAGTAGTCAAGAGTCAAGCGTTGGCAGATTTCATGGCGGAATGGACTCCCTCTCCATCAAACCCTGGGGGCCCCAGCAAGCAGAAGACGGAACATCAAGTTCCAACCTTCACCGAGCCTCATTGGACTCTTTACTTCGATGGCTCCATGCAGAAGCAGGGGGCCGGTGCTGGAATCCTTCTCCTTGCACCGAGTGGGGAGAAGGTAAAATACATGGTACACCTTGACTTCAAGGCAACCAACAACATGGCGGAGTATGAAGCACTCATCTGCGGGCTAAAGGTGGCACTGTCATACGGTGTCAAGCAACTGCTGGTCAAAGGAGATTCACAGCTCATCATCAAGCAGGTGAAGGGTGAATGCTCCTGCAATAATCTCCAGCTAGCTGCTTACCTCCTTGAAGTCCAGAGGCTTCAGAAGGACTTTGAAGTCCTAGACCTCAACCATGTTCAGCGTGCCCACAACGCTGAAGCTGACGAACTCTCGACCAAAGCGTCAACCGGAGCTCCAGATCCTGACGGAATCTTTGTCCGGAGGTTGTCAAAACCCACAGTTCAGCCTGCCGAACTGAACGAAGGGGGCGAGATCAGCATCCCGAAGCTGACGGTCCCGATGGCCCTGTTACCATGGCAGCCATCAAGGGTCGTAGGTGCTACCGGAAGCTCCGAGCAACCCAGCACGCAAGACTCAAATGCTCAAGTCAGTTCCGATGCATGGATCTCGGAGATCCGGAACTACTTGAAAGACAACATCCTTCCTGACGATGATGTATCCGCTGACCGGGTAGTCAGATTGGCTAAAAGATACACACTGGTAGAAGGGGATCTCTACCGGCGCGGTGCCAACGGCATTCTAATGCGGTGCATCACAAGGGAAGAAGGCTGCGAGCTTCTCGCAGAAATCCATGGAGGCGAGTGTGGGAACCACACATCTTCCCGCACGCTGGTCGGAAAAGCCTTTCGGCATGGCTTCTACTTGCCTACAGCGCTCCAGGATGCCACTGAGCTGGTAAAGAAATGCGAAGCATGCCAATTTCATGCAAAGCAAATTCATACACCCGCTCTGCCCTTACAAATGATACCTCCTACATGGCCCTTCGCTGTGTGGGGGATGGACATCTTGGGACCCTTCCCAAGAGCCGTCGGAGGTTACAAGTTCCTGTACGTCGCCATTGACAAGTTCACCAAGTGGCCGGAGGCAACTCCAGTTGTGACGATCAACAAGCAATCTGCTATCAACTTTCTGCAATCCATTGTAAGCAGATTTGGAGTCCCAAACAAGATCATCACTGATAATGGGACTCCATTCACAAGCTCCGCATTCCAAGGGTATTGCGAAGACCTCGGCATACAGGTTTGCTACGCTTCCGTAGCTCATCCCGCCAGCAATGGCCAAGCTGAGAGAGCAAATGCGGAAATCCTTAAAGGACTCAAAACGCGCACCTATGAGCGTTTGAAAAAGCACGGAGCCAATTGGATCGAAGAGCTTCCGCCCACTCTATGGGCCAACAGGACTTCTCCAAACCGGTCAACCGGAGAAACACCCTTCTTTCTGGTGTACGGAGCTGAAGCAATCCTTCCTCCGGAAATCACCATGGGTTCGCTCCGGGTCCGGACCTTCGACGAAGCCGCGCAGGACCAGCTCCGGCGTGAAGACCTAGACCTCCTCGAGGAGGGAAGGTGCCGAGCAGCTGTTCGGAATGCCAGATATCGCCAGGCTCTACGGCGTTATCACCAGCAGCATGTACACAACCGACAGCTCGAGGAAGGCGATCTGGTGCTACGGAGAATACTATCCAGAGAAGGGCTAAACAAACTTTCCCCCGGCTGGGAGGGGCCCTTCCGAGTGATCAAAGTATCCCGTCCCGGAAGCGTTCGCTTGGCTACTGAGGATGGGACACCTCTCCCAAATCCTTGGAACATCGAGCACCTCCGTAAGTTCTACACTTAATTCCACGGAGGTGAGTCTTGAGTAACTTGAGATGTATGTTATAGAGTCATTGTACAGAGTCGGGTAGTTCCTCCGGGAGAGCAGCCGGACCTTTTCCGAAAGGTCTGTAAAGCTCAAGCAGCACTTGTTACAGTCTCCGGACTAAAAGCGTGGCTAACTACCCTGGGTCAAACGAGAAACCAAGCACACTTAGCCTGGTCCCGTACCCTAAGAATGTACTTGTTTCCCCTGTACTCCGGACCTATAATGAAAGACATCTTCATGTGAAATAGACTCCACGTGCATTCATTTTGTGCAGGCTCGATATTTTTATTTTTCTCTTTATTGTCTATAACAGAAACGTGCAATTCTTAAGAAATTTTAGTTTGACCGGTTTATATACGACTCAAGTTGAATTGTCAGAACTCTTGGATTTAAATATCGTTTATGGCCAACTCGCCTGAAAGCCGCCAAGCCAATCTAGGGCCGGAGTGCGCTATCGACTTAGCCTGGTCAAGCACCCTAAGTACGCCACTCTACCTACACCCCGGCAGGCCAAAGTAAGGCGGGTCCATGGACAGTTGGATCTAAGAGAAAAGACAACGCATCCAGTTGTATTTAAAATCGCGTTCAACTTAAAATTTACTTGGGAATTGTAAGCCGCGATGAAATTATAGACAAGGAACAAATTTTATTGTTTTTCTTGGCTTAAGTGTGCAGGAAAAATAAAATATACGTTGATGGAGAAAAGCCGGAGCTAACCAAGCTCCGACCCCCTCAAGGGGGTCAACCATCGGCGCTGAGTAAAAGATGGTGAGAAGACCCCGTACATGGAGTCTGTTGCCAACTTACTAAGTGTTGCTAAAGGTCATTGCCGAGGCTACTAAGCTCCGACACCTTGGAGTACTAACTATCGACGCTCTACGTGTTGATAGAAGCTATTGCCAGAGCTACTAACCTTCAGCGATGGACAGTACCGGAGCTTCTAAGCTCCGACAACTTCAGGGGACCTTCACTATCAAAGACTTCGGAACTAAATTCTACAAGTTCGAAGCAAATTCGTCTTCAACAAAACTCAGTATCCTTTTGGTACATGTTCACAATCAAATTGTGTACATCTACCAGGGGGCCAAGAGAAGATAAAGATGTTGAAGACAAAAAATGAAATTCGCAAAAATATGGGGATTTCATTTATCTGGAGACAGGAGATTACATCTGGAGACAAGGGAGTACAAAATTGAGGAAGAAGAGAAAATACAAGCGGGAGCTAAAGAGATGATCCTAGACCCTATGGAAGAACTCGGCGACCTTCTGGGCGACCTCCGATACGCTAGCTCGGGTAGCTTCGCCTTCTCCTTCGACGGGGCCTTCAAGCACCGGGTCCAGAGAAAATTGAGGGTTCCGGCTGGTGTAGCACGTCAACACGTATTCTGTGACGTTCCTCGCCAGGGATTGCCCCTCGACCTCCAGTTGGTCCGCGATGACGTCGCCCACCTTGGAGAGCTTGCTGCCTGCTGCGCTCAACGCTTGCAGCGCGAGGTCCGGCTCCGGCTCCGGATCATCCGGGCGCACGGGGCTGAAACCCATCGGCGTCAGCGCATCGTTGGCCTTGCCCAGGAACTCCCTAATCTGCAGGGAGTCCACTGTCCTCAGGCTCTTCACTTCTTCCAAGGATCTCTTGGCCGCCGTCAGTTCGGAATTCTCACGGGCGAGGCGCTCAACTTCTTTGGCGTTTTGCTGAATTTTTGCAGCAACCCGCCTCTCAAGTCTTCCGAGCTCCTCCTCCCGGAGGTGGATCTTGTTCCGACGGTCGACCAGGTCTTTCTCCCTAGCCTCCACTTTCTTCTCCCGAGCAACAAGGGAACACTCGTATTCGTAGAGTTCCTGCCCTCGCACCCAGGTCTTCTCCTCTTCCTCGAGGCAGCGCTCTTCTAACTTCTTAGTGCGCTCCTCGAGGCCCTTGTCCGCCAGAGCTGTTTTCTCGGCGAGCTCCTCTTCCCTTCTCAGGATGTCATCCCGCAGCTCCAGGAGTTTTTGCTCTTCGTCTTCGAGCCGTCTCTCCCTCCCTTCGAGTGCCTCTCGGCGCTTGATGAGAGCTGCGTTGATGGCTTCAAGCTGCTCGAACCGAGCATTGGCCGCGTCATTGGCAGCCTTGGCCTGATCATGGAACTCCCGAGAATGAGCATCGAGGGCATGGGTCATGTTCTCCCTCTCATCCAGCAGCTTCTCCCAACACTCCAGGCGGATCTTCTCCCGCTTGATCCACTCCTTGTCATCCGTGTGCCTCGACTGCGCCAGCTTAGTCTCGAAGTGGAGCCGATTACGCCACCGCCTAAGGGTTTGGCGCTCCTCTTCAAGAGCCTTGCTGTCGTGGAAGAAGGCCAGTTGGACCTGACGTATACTGGAGCAGGCGTTGTTGTAAGGATCGAAATGCCCAAGAGGGGGGGTGAATTGGGCTTTCTTTCAAATTTTAAAAACGATTAAGAACTAACAACCTCAAGCCCAATTCCCTATGCAATTAAACTATGCAATCAATGTAAATTAAAGTTGCGGAATGAAGATTGCATAAGAGTAAAAGGGAGAGGGATGCAAACGCTCAAGGGACACGGAGTTTATCCCGTGGTTCGGTAAGATCACAAGGATCTTCCTACATCCACGTTGTGGCACCCACCGAAGGGTTTTGCCACTCCCAAGTCACCAAGACAAGGGGCTTCTTCACTATTCTTCTCCGTTCGCCAACCTCGGCAAGGTGGAGCTCAAGCCTTGTACACTTTTGGGATCCTCCGGGCTTCCACAATCCTCTTGGCAAGCTCCGGAAGTTGCACACACCAAGGGACACTCCCTTATGGCTCTCACTACACTAGAGACTCCAATCACCAAGGATGGAGGCACCCAAGCACTATCTCTAGCTAGTTCTAGCCTATCTCTTGGTGTACAAATGATGAACAAATGATGTGAAAGTGGTAGCTCTATTGCTTGAATGCTCTAGGATGTGTAGAGTATGTCTGGGCTTCAAGTCATGTCGATTTGACAGGTTGAAGGGGTATAAATAGCCAGCCTCCACGAGATAGCCGTTGGAAAAGTAGGCTGACATCACTTCTCTGTGAACACCGGATGATCCGATGTCTCCCCTTCAGTTAACATCGGTCAAAGCCAAATTAGCTGATGTCATTGTGTCAGATTTGACCGTTGTTAGACCGATGTTGCTCCTGTCTTCTCATCGGATGATCCGGTGGCTCTTCCTCCAGAATTTGCTTGATCTTGAGGCTCACTGGAGTTATTGACCGATGTGTGTAAGTCTGTACATCGGATGATCCGGTGCTTCACTTGGTCCAATGGTATTGCAATCTGTGATGATGGACCGATGTCACTGAGCCACTCACATCGGATGATCCGGTGAGTGCATTTGTCTGAGGTCTTCTTCTTCAGTTGAACCAACTCGACCGATGTGTGTCAACTCAAAGACCATCGGATGATCCGGTGTGTTCAACTTGTTGACTTCGAGTTGTTTTGAGTTGTTCTTTTGGAATTTGAACTTGTGACCTCTTTGACACTTGTTTGAAATGTTGTTTTGATTGTCTTCAAGCATTGAGTGATATCAAGTTAGAGCTTTCACTTCTTGTCTTCATATGATTTGGTTTGATCTCATTCGTTGATTTTATATGGGTCTCCAATGTAATTTTGATTTCATTCGATTGAGTGTTATTGAGACCTTGCATTCACAAATTCATTAGTAATATCGAATGGTTGTCATTAATCACCGAAACCGTACCTCATGGGGCCTAGATGCTTTCAATCTCCCCCTTTTTGGTGATTGATGACAACACAATAATTTAAAGCGCAATAATAATGAATTTGATGATAATACTCAAGTATATATATATGCAATGAATACAGCATAGGACACATTAAGCTTGTAAAACGCAAAAGAAATTTGTGGTGCGAAAAGCTCAATTGATTAAAATCATAAGCAAATGAGACAAGTGAAAGAGTGCTTAATTAAAATTACAAAAGAGTACACAAGCATGAATATAAAGGATAAGCACACACACACACTCCCTACACTCCCCCTGAGACTACCACTCCCCCTGACTCTTCTACATCTTCTCCCCCTTTGGCATCAAGACACCAAAAAGGGATCAGAATGCCTATAGACCCTGAGAGCTGGGCGCGAGGACGAACTGAGAACCGTCGCAGTCGTCGGAGTTGGAGTCGCCGGTCGTAGGAGCTGCCGGGGCGGCGGGAGCTGGAGGGTCCGCTGCCGGTGCTGGAGGAGAGGAAGCCAGGACTAGAGGTGCCGGTGGATCTGGAGGAAGTGGAGCGCTCACCACGGACGCCGGTGTCTGCTGGAACAATATCGTCGCCGGCAGTGGTGAGTGAATCGGTGCGCTGGATGCCAGAAGTGGTGACATACTGATTGAAGGTATAGGAGAAGTAGGCACCTGAGCAACACCTGGAGCCAGTCCCAGTCCAGGCTGCTGTGGAGGAAGGGCGATCCCGGTCTGAGTGTAAAGGTTGGTGATCAACCCTAGGATCCCCATCATGGCCTGCTGGGTCTGCTGCTGCTGGTCGAGGGTACGGCGGTGCATCTGATCTACCAGGTTGGTGAACCGGTCCGTATCCTCTCGCCTCTGACGGGCGATCTCTAGCTGGAGCTCCTGCTGCTGCCGCTGCAGCTGTGCCAGGTGAGCAGCCTGCTCTGCCCTGGCCTGCTCAGCAGCGAGCCTGTCCTGGCGCTGCTGCTCGATCATCTGCTGGAGGAGCGACGTCAGCTCAGACGGCTGCGTCACCTGCGCCTCGAACACAGGAGGTGGTGTCGGTGGCGGAGCAGCTGATCCTCCTGCCTCGACGTCGTGCTGCCTCGGTGAAGGTGGAGGGGGAGGGAAGTACTCCTCGACACTGTCGTCGGTGTCGCTCTCAGACCAGATGTGCTGCAGGTCCTCCCCCTGAGCCTCAGCCTCAGCAAGCCTCTCGTCCTCCCGCTCTAGGTCGGACCAGTCTTCCTCTGACAGACGGGCCCGGACCTGGCGCTCAACTAAACGACCAAGGCGACGGTCTCCAGGAGCAGAGGCACGATAGTGACTAAATCGAGTCACACTCTCGTCAGCTAGCCGGGCTTGTGCTGTATGTCCCTCAGGCACCACCATAGAGCAAATGTAACTGATCCAGTGCCCGTAGACCATCTGCCTCATCATGCCGATTCCATCCGTGATTACGTCTTCCATCTCACAGAGGAGTATGTCCACGATATCGAAATCCATCCCGTTCATTATGTAGAACAGGAGGGTCTGCTGCAGACTCGTGAACCCCTCCAAGTAACCTGACCTCGGCAGGAGCGTGCGGCGCAAGGCGAGGTGCACAATGCGCGCAGCTGGGGTCAGGAGAGCTGGGACTCTCGGCTGGTCTGGAGAGAACGAGGGGCCAAACAAAGAGCGGATCTCGTCCAGCTGTGGTGCTACCCCTCCAGTAAGTGGCCTCCTTGGTGGATCTGCCTGCCCATAGACTTTCTCGTGTACGCTGGTGTCGTGCAGGTCCAAACCAAGAATATGCCCCAAAGTCTGCCTCGAGAGGTGGTAGTGCTGACCATTGAACATGAAGGCAATCGACCTCCTGCCCTCTGAGATGTACAGGGTCGCGTAGAAGACACGGACCCACTCTTCCACATACGCACTTCTCTCATAATCCAGTAGCTCCACCAAGCCTCTGTATCTCTCAAAGAAAGGACGGACCTCAGTCTCCGCTGCCACTGCAAGCTGCCTCCAGTCCAAGTGGTTGTGCTGAAAAAGCTTGTGCCCTCGGCGCTTGTAAGTCTCATAGAGAGACGCTTGAGTGACAGTCCAGAAGCGACTGTCCACAAGAAGCTCTCGGGGCTGTGGGAACCACTCCTCAAGCAGTACACTCCATCTGAGCTTCCGGAGTTGCTTAGCCTTCATCTTCCGGTAGTCCACAAGACGGACTCCTTCACCGACCCGGACGGCCGTGTCCATCTCATTGATGGCCCTCTCAGCCTCCCTGTCCTCACGATGGTCGGCAGCCGTCGGTCTCGGACGAGGAGCAGCCTCGGCGTGACCCCCACGCGTCCGGGCTGAGCGCCGGCGGACGAGGGGCTCAACTGGCTCCTCCTCGGCGTCGGAGTCGTCGATCACGGGAGGCAGCCTGCCCTCGCGGATCCTCAGGGATCCCCCACGGCCGCTCTCACGCTCCTCGGCGGCGCGAGCGGCCATGAGAGCCTGCTTCTCATCCTTCGATAGTTTGCGCTTCTTCGCGGCGGGCTCCGCGATTGCCTTGCCCTTTCCTTTGCGATCACGACCCATCTAGATGCAAGGGAGAGGTAGGATTTAGCGACGATGAAAAAGAACGACGAGAGAAGCAACGAGAGACGTCGCACGGCACGGAGCTCACCTTAGCAACGATGGAGCTCGGGAAAACCTAGCGACGGGGGCCGGAGAAGACGGCGTTTCTCGGGTGGAGGTGCTTCGACGGAGGGAGGAGCGGTGGCGATGCTTGGATGCGGTGGAGAGGTGCGTGGAGGCGGCGGTGGCGCTTGGGCGCGGGTGGAGCACGGCGGCGGCGGCGCCTAGGGCGGCGGCGGCGGCGGCTGCCGGCGGAGGTGGCGCGGTGCGCGGGCACGGGCAGTGGTGGCGCGGGGGTCGCCGGCGGCGGCGCGAGCAGAGGGACGGCGGCGGCGGCCGGCGGCGGCGCTGCAGGCGAGGGAGAGGCGGCGGCGCGAGGGAGAGGCGGCGCCGCGAAGGAGACGGTGGTCGGCGGCGGCGGGAGATAGGGGTGTCGGGGAGAGAGAAAGTCAGCGGCGGTCGCGTGGGTTTAAATAGTGGACCCCAAACCCTAGCCGAAAATTTAACACCAGATGGACCGATGATAGGTGAAGTGCACATCGGTCGATTGCCACAGAAAGGATATTTAAGAATTGCTGTTGACATCGGATGGACCGATGTTTAGGGTTTGGGTCATCGGTCGAACGGCACAGTAAGGGTGTTCAGAAGAGGAATGTTGACACCGGATGATCCGACGTAGGAGGAAGTAAGCATCGGTTGAATTGACCACAGCTCCAGAAGAGTGAACATCGGATGGACCGATGTTTTTAGGAATGAACTCGTCGGATCATTTGAGATTCAGACAGAATTGGGCTTAGAGGATTGAACACTTATTGGACCGATGAGGGATTGACATAGGCATCGGATAATCCGATGACAACAGAACGAAAACATCCCATATATGTCCTTTGACCGAACAAACAATCGAGGAGAAACACATGTCTTAGGACTTTTTGGGCAACCCCTTACCCCTCAAGAAGCTAATATGCCAATAGCTTGGCTAGACCTTAACGCAAATGGAACACCAAGAAAAATGGAGGAAAATATCCAAATAAAATGTAAGGCCCATGCTTTGTGAGGTAGAGTATGAAGACTTCTATCTCTTTGAAGCATGATCCTCTAGGCATTAACGTACCTAACATTTTGTTCTTTCCACCTTATATGAGTTGAGATATTGCATTTCAAACAAGTCTCCTTCTCATGAGGTGGGTTCCCCTTTGTGACAATCTACCGTTATGCAATGCCAAACAAATTATAATGCAAGATATTAAATGAGTGCAAGTTTATATGGCAGGGATCATGCAAGGCATAAAATAAATCTATCTTGCCAAGTTTGAACCTTCCAAAGGCTTCCTCAGGAAAAACTACTTCTAGCTTGCCCCTATCCTTTGGGAGTTAGACAAGACCTATATGATATGCATCCTTACATGAACATGGCAACTTACATGACGTTAGATGCATCTAGCACATTTAATTCACTTCTATGTCTAGAAAAGGTTTTCTCATCAAGTGGTTTTGTGAAGATATCCGCCAATTGTTCTTCGGATCTAACACCTTGCAAAGAGATGTCTCCTTTAGCCTCATGATCACGCAAGAAGTGATGGCGAATATCAATGTGCTTAGTGCGGGAGTGTTGAACGGGGTTTCTAGCTATCTTAACCGCACTTTCATTGTCACAAAGGAGAGGCACACAACCAATTTTAATTCCAAAGTCCAAAAGGGTTTGCTTCATATATAGAATTTGGGCACAACATGCACCGTCCGCTATATACTCCGCCTCCGCAGTGGACAAAGCCACGGAATTTTGCTTTTTGCTCGACCAAGATACTAGGGAACGCCCAAGTAAGTGGCACCCACCGGAGGTACTCTTGCGATCCACACGACATCCGGCAAAGTCCGAATCCGAGTATCCCAAGAGATGGAAACTAGCGTTCTTGGGGTACCACAAACCTACACTTGAGGTATGCTTGAGATACCGAAGTATCCTAAAGACCGCCTTCTTGTGCGATTCTTTAGGTGCCGCTTGAAAGCGAGCACACAGGCACACACTAAACATAATATCGGGCCTAGATGCGGTAAGATATAACAATGAGCCAATCATAGAACGATAATGAGATTGATCAATAGGTTTACCGTCCATGTCCGCGTCGAGATGGCAATTTGTCGCCATTGGAGTGCTTCTTGAGCTACAATCTCCCATCTTAAATTTCTTCAAGAGGTCCTTTGTGTACTTCTCTTGATAGATGAAGGTCCCCTCTTGAAGTTGCTTGATTTGGAATCCAAGGAAGAAGTTGAGCTCTCCAATCATTGACATCTCGAATTCCCTAGACATCATTTTGCCAAACTCATGGCTAAGAGCTTTGTTAGTTGAGCCAAAAATAATGTCATCAACGTAAATTTGACAAAGAAATAAATCTCCGTTGATGTCCTTGGTGAAGAGTGTAGTATCCACCCTCCCGATCTTGAATCCTTGCATGACTAGGAAATCCCTTAGTCGTTCATACCACGCCCTAGGTGCTTGCTTGAGCCCGTAGAGCGCCTTGTGTAACCTATACACATGGTTAGGATTCCTCGGATCTTCAAACCCGGGAGGTTGCTCAACATAAACAAGTTCGTTAATACAGCCATTGAGAAAGGCACTTTTAACATCCATTTGATAAAGCATTATATTGTGATGTGAAGCAAAGGCAAGGAGTATGCGAATAGCTTCTAACCGAGCGACCGGAGTGAATGTTTCTCCAAAGTCTAGTCCTTCAACTTGTGAAAACCCCTTGGCCACAAGTCTTGCCTTGTTGCGGACCACGACGCCATTCTCGTCTTGCTTGTTCCGGTATACCCACTTCGTACCGATGACGTTCTTGTCCTTGGGTCGCTCCTCCAACACCCAAACTTCATTGCGGGTGAAGTTGTTGAGTTCTTCTTGCATGGCCATCACCCAATTTGGATCTTGGAGTGCTTCCTCTATATGAGTGGGTTCTACACACGAAACAAAAGAGTAGTGCTCACAAAATGAGGCGACATGGCGGGAACGAGTACTTACGCCCCTTGAAGGACTTCCAATGATTTGGTCCATTGGATGCGCCTTGGAGATGCGTCCATGCCTCATAAGTGGTTGTGAGGCACTTGGCGGTGGTGAAGCTTGTTGTTCCTCTTGTGGTTGGACTTGATCATGGACTTCTTCTTGTTGTTGGTGTTGTGTGGCTTGTGAATCTTGCATTGGCAATGGATCATCTTTTTCTTCTTCTTCTTCATCAACTTGAGGCATCATGGAGGTGTTGATGTTGGAACTTGATGCTCCCCCTTGATCATGGCCCTCTTCAACTTCCGGCTTGATGTCTCCAATGGTCATGTTTTTCATGGCTTCTCGTAGAGGCTCATCATCTATTTCATCATGACCAAAACTCTCCTCTTGGGAGCCATTAGTCTCATCAAACTCAACATCACAACTTTCTTCAACTAGACCGGAGGTTTGGTTGAATACTCGATATGCTTTTGAGTTTGATGCATAACCAAGAAAAATACCAACATCACATCTTCTTTCAAACTTACCGAGCCTTTTGTTGCGATAGATGTAGCATTTGCACCCAAAGACTCTAAAGTAGGAGATGTTGGGTTTTCTCCCAATGAGGAGCTCATATGGGGTCTTTTGGAGTAGTCGGTGAAGATAGACCCTATTTGCGGCATGGCACGCCGTGTTGATTGCTTCGGCCCAAAACTTCTCCGACGTGCCATAGTCATCAAGCATTGCTCTTGCAAGGGTGATAAGGGTCTTGTTCTTCCTTTCAACGACACCGTTTTGTTGAGGGGTGTATGTGGCCGAAAACTCATGCTTCACGCCTTCACGATCACACCACTCCCCAATGTTGTAGTTCTTGAACTCGGTGCCGTTGTCACTCCTGACTTTGATGATGGGAAGTTGAAATTCCCTTTGAGCACGTTTGGCAAAGGTCTTGAAAACTTCCGGAGTTTCACCCTTGTCACCTAAAAACAAAGTCCAAGCATATCGAGAATAATCGTCAACGATAACAAGACAATAGAAGTTACCACCAAGACTTTGATATGTGGATGGTCCGAAGAGGTCCATAGGGAGTAGTTCAAGCGGCTTGGAGGTTGACACCATTGTCTTCATTGGGTGGTGTGAAGCAACTTGCTTCCCGGCTTGACAAGCACTACAAAGCTTGTTCTTCTCAAACGTGAAATCCTTCACGCCGGTCACCATCCCAAGCTTGAACGACTTCTTAAGCTTGCTCATCCCAATGTGAGCAATGCGACGATGCCATAGCCAACCCAAGCCTGTCTTAGTGAAAAGACAAGTGGTCAAGCTAGCATCCTTGTTGGAGAAGTCCACCAAGTAAAGATGTCCATGCCGAAATCCTTTGAAGATTAGTTCTTTGCTTGATTCACTAGTTACTACAACACCATTCTTGTCAAAGGTGCACGTTAGTCCAAGATCACATAGTTGTGCAATAGAAAGTAGATTGAAACTAAGTGACTTAACATATAGTACATTAGAAATGGACAAATCATGCGAAATAGCAATTTTACCTAAACCAATTACCTTCCCCTTTGAGTTGTCACCAAAGGTGACTTGTTCATGATTATCGGGGTTCTCTATGGTGGTGAACATACCATCATTGCCGGTCATATGTTGAGTGCACCCGCTATCGAGTACCCAATGTTTTCCTCCGGCTTTGTAGTTCACCTACACACATGAAGTTAGTTTTTGAGTTTAGGCACCCAAGCTAACTTAGGTCCTTGTATGTGTGATACAAGTGATTTTGGGACCCAAAGTTGCTTGGGGAGCTTCCCCTTCATGCCCTTAATGTCTTTGCCGATGAACCTTGCCTTCACCTTGCCACCTACTTTGCTTAAGAGATAGTGATAATCATGGAAAGTAGATTTGTAGTTAGGAGGCAATTTGGGAGAAGGACGGTTGGGAAGAGGACACTCCCTCGTGTGGTGTCCGGTGACCTCACAATGTTGGCAATAGGATCCAACTTCTTTGATGAAGCTCGTCCTAAGCTCCGGTGAGGGCACCTTCCCTTTGTTGAGCACCGGGAAGGATCCAAGTCCTCTCTTGTTGAAGCCTTTGGCTTGTTGGTAGAGGATTTCCTTGTGCTTGTCCTCCCCCTTGGAAAGTCTCACCACACTAGTGCGGAGACTTTCAATTTCGTCCATCAATTCCTTCTCCCTAAGGCTTGCTTTCAAAGGCAAAGACTTATCCAAAGTGTTAGTGGCATGTGAAATAGTTGATACTTTGCCATCAAGGGTTTCCTTTTTCATGTTTTTCATTTTTAGTTCAATTGCCTCATAAGCAAGGTTAAGCACTTCATGTTTTTGAACCAAGTCATTGTGCTTTCTCAAGAGTGCTTGGTTTGCTAAGTCAAGCTCATGATGATCAAGCTTGATTTGAGCATTTTCCTCCTCGATTTGCTTGACATGTGTTTTGAGCGTGTCATGCTCTTTAAGTATGGTTACATACTTGTCATGCAAATCGAGCTTCGCACTCTCAAGTTTAGCACAAGCTTGTTCAAGTGCTTTAACCTTGCTCTTTTCCCTTTTTATGATGACATGGTATTCATTAATCATAGATGCTAGTTCATCGGGGGAGAGCTCATCATCATCGCTAGAATCGTCACATACCTTAGAGTTACCTTTAGCCATGAGGCACATAGGAGGTGGACGAAGAGGTGAGTTGTCTTTGTCGACGACGGCAAGGCCCGCCAAGTTTTCTTCATCTTCACTCTCTTCATCGCTTGACTCTTCATCCGTGATCCACTCATTTGCCTCGCACATGAAGACTTTTTGAGGCCCTCTTCTCTTCTTTGGAAAGAGCTTGGTTTTCTTGCCCTTGTCAAATTTCTTCTTTCCAAAAGGCGCGCTTGGGTTTGACCTCTTCTTCATCTTCATCACTTTCTTCTAGCTTTCTATACTTTCCTTTGTGGTTGTCCTTCCTCTTGTCGGGTCTTGGACAATCATATGATATGTGGCCTTGATCACCACAATTGTAGCATGTTTTGTTTTCATCTTTTCTTGGGAGGAAGGCTTTCTTCTTTGGATCAAAGGAGTATCCCTTCTTTGCGATTTTGGAGTTTAGACGTGAGAATTTTCTCATCATCAACGCAAGCTCATCATCGTCATCTTCGCTTGTTGCTTGCTCTTCTTCGCTTGAGCTAGGCTCAACCACTTTCTTTTTCTTGGGAGTTGTCTTCTTGGTTGAAGCCTTGAGAGCAATAGTTTTTGACGATGACTCCTCCATCATTCCAAGTACGCTCATCTCATGAGCATGAATTTCTCCAATGAGCTCCGAGACTTCAATGTTGTCAAGTGATTCCTTTTGGAGCATTGAGTTGATAATGTTGTACTTGGGCTTAGGTAGAAGCATGAGGATCTTGCGGTTGATAAGTCCCTTACCAAGAGAAGCAATGTCAAGTGCGTTAATCTCCTCAATGAGCACATTTAAGCGAGAAAACATTTGGTTAACATTCTCATGAGGAAGCATTTTGAATTCATCATACTTGGATTTTAGCAAGTGATATTTGAGTTCTTTAACACGAGATGAGCCCTCATGAATTTCAATTAGACATGCCCAAATTTCACAAGCTTTCTCCTTACTAGCAATTCTAGCAAAGACATCTTGACTTATGCATTCATAGATGGCATTTCTAGCCTTAGCATCCCATTTTAGTTGATCACCAACATAATTAAGGTCTCCAAATCCCGCATGGGTCGCTTCCCAAACTTCGGGAGCAATGGCCTCTAGGTAGGCACGCATGCGTGCTTTCCAATAGGCAAAGTTCTTGCCCTCGAAGATAGGAACCGAACCCCCATTCATGGCCATTTAAGCTCTCTAGCGGTGAAGCTAGAATGATCCAATGAGCAACAAGGCTCTAATACCAATTGTAAGGATCGAAATGCCCAAGAGGGGGGGTGAATTGGGCTTTCTTTCAAATTTTAAAAACGATTAAGAACTAACAACCTCAAGCCCAATTCCCTATGCAATTAAACTATGCAATCAATGTAAATTAAAGTTGCGGAATGAAGATTGCATAAGAGTAAAAGGGAGAGGGATGCAAACGCTCAAGGGACACGGAGTTTATCCCGTGGTTCGGTAAGATCACAAGGATCTTCCTACATCCACGTTGTGGCACCCACCGAAGGGTTTTGCCACTCCCAAGTCACCGAGACAAGGGGCTTCTTCACTATTCTTCTCCGTTCGCCAACCTCGGCAAGGTGGAGCTCAAGCCTTGTACACTTTTGGGATCCTCCGGGCTTCCACAATCCTCTTGGCAAGCTCCGGAAGTTGCACACACCAAGGGACACTCCCTTATGGCTCTCACTACACTAGAGACTCCAATCACCAAGGATGGAGGCACCCAAGCACTATCTCTAGCTAGTTCTAGCCTATCTCTTGGTGTACAAATGATGAACAAATGATGTGAAAGTGGTAGCTCTATTGCTTGAATGCTCTAGGATGTGTAGAGTATGTCTGGGCTTCAAGTCATGTCGATTTGACAGGTTGAAGGGGTATAAATAGCCAGCCTCCACGAGATAGCCGTTGGAAAAGTAGGCTGACATCACTTCTCTGCGAACACCGGATAATCCGATGTCTCCCCTTCAGTTATCATCGGTCAAAGCCAAATTAGCTGATGTCATTGTGTCAGATTTGACCGTTGTTAGACCGATGTTGCTCCTGTCTTCTCATCGGATGATCCGGTGGCTCTTCCTCCAGAATTTGCTTGATCTTGAGGCTCACTGGAGTTATTGACCGATGTGTGTAAGTTTGTACATCGGATGATCCGGTGCTTCACTTGGTCCAATGGTATTGCAATCTGTGATGATGGACCGATGTCACTGAGCCACTCACATCGGATGATCCGGTGAGTGCATTTGTCTGAGGTCTTCTTCTTCAGTTGAACCAACTCGACCGATGTGTGTCAACTCAAAGACCATCGGATGATCCGGTGTGTTCAACTTGTTGACTTCGAGTTGTTTTGAGTTGTTCTTTTGGAATTTGAACTTGTGACCTCTTTGACACTTGTTTGAAATGTTGTTTTGATTGTCTTCAAGCATTGAGTGATATCAAGTTAGAGCTTTCACTTCTTGTCTTCATATGATTTGGTTTGATCTCATTCGTTGATTTTATATGGGTCTCCAATGTAATTTTGATTTCATTTGATTGAGTGTTATTGAGACCTTGCATTCACAAATTCATTAGTAATATCGAATGGTTGTCATTAATCACCGAAACCGTACCTCATGGGGCCTAGATGCTTTCAGTTGTCGATAGACATCGACAGCGGGATGGGCTCCGGACCTGCTGGGGTCTCCTCCGCTGGTTCCAGCGGGTCTTCACATACAAAAATTGGGTCCCACTCTACTAGAGCGGAACCCTGAGCTTCCAAAGCGCGAGGGCCTTCCTTCGGGATGGCCTCAGTCGCCATCGAAGAAGGCCCCACCACCAAGTCTTCATTCGCCCCCTCAGGCAGGGGGCCGGCGACTTCGTTTAGGCACTCTGGCTCTGCCACAGGTACCATCAATGTCGTTGCCTTCGGAGCAGGAACTACTGCTGGCTCCGATCGGGGCACCTCTTCTGAGGGAGACCCGAGCTCCCTCGCCTCTTCAACCGCCGGCTCTGCGACTGGCGCTCCAACAACAACCGGCTCAGCGACCGGTGCATCGGAGGTAACCGACTCAACTGTCGGAACTACCTCGACTTCCGGCTCGCACGCCGGAGCTTCAATCACCTCCGGTTCAATCGCCGGGGCTTCAACGAGTTCCGGCTCCGAGACCGGGACTATTACTTCTTCCGGCTCTGCAGCCGGAGCTTCCATTACTGCAGCACAAGGACCCGGAGCTTCAATCTCCGAGACAAGTGCCGACGGCATGTCTTCACTCCTGTGGTCCGGCGCTACCACGGGATGTTCTGGGGACGAGTCGAGGTTCATGACCACGACAGCCGGTGCCAGAGCTGTCGCAGCCTCAGCCACCATCTGGGGCAGAGCCGGGACAGGAGCGGAAGCTCCCACAGCCTCAGAAACCATGGCCGAGGGTGGAGCTTCACTCCCTTTCTTAGGGACGCTGCAGAGGATGGATAAAGAGAATTAACAAACAATCACTACAACTAAAAAGTTAACCAGGGTAAACATCAAAAATTACCTTGGAAGGCTCCCGCACCAGCTTGCGCGGAACCTTTTTCCCGCACGTTCTGGGCTGGACAGGGTCAGCGTAGGAGCTCTAGGAGGCCCCCCAGAACTCGCTGTAGCCACGGGAGATTCCCGGGTCGAGGCTCTCCTCGATCGGGAGGAACCCCTGAACCTGGAGACTCCAACCGCCCCAGGGGCCGGAGTCGTACACCTGGAGCTAGCACCACCGGAGGGCTCTACCACGGAGACGGAAGCGCTTCGGGAGGATCCCACTGCAGGAACAGTCTCGTTCCGGGAGGACCCCACCATGGGGACAGTCGCCACGGCACCAGAAGATCTTCCCCCTTGGGGAGAAGGAGCCAAGGTAGAAGCAGCGGGCATGACGGACCTTCCGTCGATATGCCGCAGCTTCCTCTTCCGACTCTCCGGCTCCTCCGCCAGCTCCTGGCCCTTGCCGATGACTTCAACCCTCGGCTGTGGAGCAGGGACTGAGCCATCTTCGGGCACCCCAGGGATTGCCACCCGGGTGGTTGGTCTCCTCTCGACGACGCCAAGGTCGTCAAGCGCAGGCATCTTCCGCCGGAGCTCTTTGCTGAACTCCACTTCCACGTTCAGAGGGAGAAAGGCCGACGGCGGAGTCAAGTAATCTCCGTCGACGTCGATGCCGTGCTGGAATTTCTTGAGGTGGAACTCCAGGGTCTTCCCCACCATGTCGGACTTTAACCCGGTTTCAACCCGGTCCTCATCCATCACGCTGTTGAGGGCCCAGGCAAGCTTCTCCCTCCTCTTCATCGGCGCCCACCTGTTGGCCAGGAAGTTGCAAAACACCGCCTGGGGAGTCAATCCACCCTCCACACATCGGCGGATCCTGGTCAGGACAGGGTCGAAAACTTCCGCCAGCACTGGGACTTCACTCCATATCGACGTGTCGATGCCGGGCAGACTGTCTGGCAGTTCCAACCGCTCATGCTCCTCCACCCTGACGACAATCCAATCTTTCTTCCAGTCATCCCACTTCCCGGAAGGGAACGACCGGAGGTACTTGAACGGGCACTTCTTGCGCTTCACGAAGTAGTAGAAGCCAAGGTACTCGTTGCTCCGGCCGGTGGTGTGAACAGTGAAGAAGGTTCGGAAGAGCTCGACGCAGGGGGGGATGCCCACCCACATCTCGCAGAAGTGGACAAAGATGGACACAAGGAGAATGGAGTGGGGACCAAGGTGGTATAGCTGCAAACCATAGAAGTCTAGCAGCATCAAGAAGAAAGAAGAAAATGGTGGGATCAGTCCCACCATGGCGTACGAAGAAAAGTACACCATCTCGCCAGTGCGCTCCTCTCAAAGGGGAGCTCTCCGCCGGCACGGACCGAGCGGCTGAAGAAGTCCGAGGACCACCCCATAAGGTCCCGGACCTTCTTCAAATCATTGTCGGTCTTCAGGCGACTCTCGCGCAGACCCAACTCCATCGCAGCACAGCTAGGTAAGAGAGGAAGAGCAAAGTACGAGTCAGGAGTTTGAGAGCAAGATCATATGGGAGGCTTAAAGAACTCCCGAAGGTGCGCCCTTTCCTTCTTAAGTAAGCCCTCACAACACTTGGATGGAAACTGCAGGGGAGTCGAAAATACTACTCAAGAGTTCAACCCAGCCGATGACAAGGGGGCCCGGGACCACCCCGACGATCAAGTCGAGGTTCTCACCCAGGCGAACGGTTGTCATCACGAGGCGGGAAACCCAAAGGCGGCGGCCTGACAAGGCGCGCGGAACCGATACGGTTTTCGTATCGGAAACCGGCGACCTTCAATTGCGTGAGATCCGCACGCCAAAGATCGTATTTGCCACCTGAGGTGTGCCACGTGTCGGGATTTAACTGTAAAATCCTGCCAACGGCACCTCCGAAGACCTTTGAAGACCCAGTTCAAGAGTCGCAAAGGTGGACCCACCTCCGATGGAACGACTTCACCCCGGTGACCTTCCTCGGAGGTAGGTCCAGGGGGCCACTGTCGGTACCCTAAAAACCGTACACCCCCTGAGATTACAAAGATCTCAGAGGAAGGACGACTACTCGAGTTGAAGACCCTCGGAGGTCCACTTGTCAGAACATGACCGGACCAGCTTTTCCAACATGGTTAATCCCTAGGTCGCCACGTGTACTACTTAACCGAAGCTACCACCCACAAGGGGGAAGCACCGGACCGAGTACCGAAACGACACCTCCGGACCTAACCCCTGACCGAGAGAAGCTTCGGACCTGACACGTGTCAAGTAGCCCCGGAGCTTCCTGCTTCCCGCAGCAAGCTCCGGAGCTGCCACGTATCTAAACATCGGAGCAAGCCGCATCTATCCTCCCGGAGACCTTGTAACTGCTCCGCATCTTCAAAGGAGAGCCAAGGACTTCAAGACCTGTTTAAATGTCATTAATGCAATATTAATGACACTTAAACGGACGATCTTAACACCTGTAACGGCACTGTTGAAGCCCGTTACAGGATCATTAACAACAATTAATCGTGTATCAATACTAGTAACCGCCAGGGCCACATGTCAGGCCAGGTAGCTTGTAATGGCCTGTCTTTGTACTATAAAAGGACAGGCCGACGATACACAGGAGAGAGAGAGACAGACGGTAGATCATACGTGATAAGCCAATACAACATCAACACCCCCGTGGAGTAGGGTATTACGCTCAGGCGGCCCGAACCACGTAAGTCCTAGTGTCTCCAGTGTTAAACCGCAATTCACCTTCTTGAGTCTCCGCGCGCCCACACCGAACTACGAACTCCTTCAACACTTTAGCTGTGTCAGGAGATCTGCTGACTCCAACAGTCGACAACCGCGATGTTGATGAATTTTGAAATTTATGAAGTAACATTTTATTCACTAACTTAACATTAATTTTTTACATGATCTTACCATATTAATTATTTACTCCTTGTAACAATATGTCATCGAAGGGGAAGGGGAAGCCAGCGATAGGGTTTGAGCCGGCACAAGACCCTTGCTCAGGGACCTCGTTAACTTCGAGCCGACGTTCCTTTTTTCTGGCACACATTCAACGCTAAGCTCAGGTGTGCTTTCCATGCACGGAGGTAAATTTCAGTTTACAATCAAGTTATTTTATAAATTGCACTTGTTAATCTTTGTGCAGTCTGACTCAGAGTCATCTAAGTCGGAGTCGGAGGCTAGGGGGCCACTACAGGAGCCTGAGTCAGAGGCTCGGGGGCCGCGACAGGAGCCCGCTAGCACTAGCCTCTCTTCGGATCCGGCTACCACTAGACTTCTTCTGAACTACGGTGGTTCCACGGAGCTTTCGGAGTCACAAGACGCGGCGGCGCCGCAGCAGAGTCGACGGGTGAGGAGGAACCACTTTGCGGCTCCTCCTCTGGTTCCTGCTCAACAGATCACTATCCGTCCGTCATTAAATATTAGATTTTTTTCCGTTACTTAATGATATAATATATTTTGCAGATGTTGGTACGACACATTGTTCACGGGGGCCGAGAAACACCACAGGCTGGTTAACAGTGTCCTAGGTGCTATAGGGAAGTTGCACTACCCCGGTGTCATTGACGGTCCCCTGCCTTCTTGTGGGGTGACTACGCTTGTGTCTCTCACGAGGTCCACGACACGGTTCAGGGAGCCATGAGGAATGATTTTATGGTAAGTGTAACTGTTTCAATTTTTTCAACATATTTGAATTGTTAATGCATATCACTTGAATGTTTATTTGCTTAAAGCTGTGGTACCAAGTAGAGGATCCGAGCATGGAGGACCATGCGAGACGCATGTTCTATTACAATGCTCAAAAGCTCACGACGGCGGTGCTATCGAATGCCCAAATTCAGGCCGTCAACGCGTACTACAAGCGGCATCCCCGAGAGCACGAGCAGCAAATGGGTCCATGTAGGAAGGACTCTGACACGTACTTGACAGAGGAGTAGTACATGGAGGTATGTTTTTAATATTGTTAAATATGTACAATACCTATGTATGTTAACTACATTGATGAAAAATTAATTATGTGCAGGTTAGTATTTCCTGGTTACAAGGTAACTCCGAGGAGTACTTAGCTCTCTATCGGCACTGGGCTAGCGAAGCTTTCATCGGTAAGTCCACAAAGGCTAGAGAGTGCTGCATGGGGTCCGAGGGCAAGCACAATTATGGCGGCGACAACTACTTGCTTTTGGCTAAACGCATGGTAAGTACTTTTTCAATTTATTTATGTATTCCTAATATATTTATCTCACTAACACAGCTATACAGGAGTGAGAGATGGGTCAAGAGCTAACCCTGACCCAGGTTTGGAAGAGAGGTCACAAGGGAAGTGACCCTTCTCATCTAGGGCAGTGCAGTCATGTCACGGATGATTGACTGGTAAGTTTTTGAAATTCATCAATTTCATTAAAACTAATATTATTATTGACATGCTTACAAGATTTATTTGTTTTGTAGGCAAAGTACGTGCAGGAGGTCGCAAAGATACATGGTGCTGATTACAACTGTGAAAACGCGCCGATCGACCCCCAAGCCGCGTACGCGAGCAGAGGCGGGAAGGCCCATGAATGGTGAGTTTGTCATTTGTTTCATTTCTTTTTCAAATTATCTTCTTCTACTTAGTGTTTTTATTCTTTTGCAGATTTGCCATTTTTGATGCAGTTATCAACTCGAGGTCGGCGTGACCTTTGAGAAGCACTTCATCGAAGTAGGCCCCGTCCGTTGGGCCCTGAAGTGGTCATCTCTCGCGGATCCAGCTGGAGCTCCTTGCCTTGAAGGAGACATTGGCGCATACCCAGGCGAAGCTGGAGAGGTCGAGGGCGCAGGCAAGGGAGGACCATGGAAGGACGACCTTAATGATGGCCCAGATGCAAGCGGCAGTGAAGGTAAGTAATTTAAACTATTGTAGTTAAATTTCATTGCATTTGAATAACATATATCTTCTAATATTTTGCAATGGCATTCTTTTGCTCGAAACGGCGGTCAGAATATCGATATTCCTGACCTTACATCACACGAGATCTGGAACTGGTAATAAACTCTTTTTTAATATTGTTATATTTATTTCAGTATTTTATATGAGGTAAGGAAGTAGAACATAGAGTTGGATAGAGTGAGATAGAGGTGGAGTAAGAGAGATATACATAGGTTTTGAGAGAGAGAGGGAGATAGGAAATACCAGACGAGAGAGAGGAAGAACCGAAGCTCCCGGAATCCCATTCCGCGCCGTGCTCTGCCCGCTAAAACCCTAGCCCCACGCCGCGGGAGCGGAGTGGCACCGCCGCTCGGCACGTAGAGACGCTTCCGCCACCATGAGGCTCACGGTGAAGACCCTCAAGGGCACGGACTTTGATATCCGAGTGCAGCCCAACGACACTTTGAGTCCCGCACCATTCCGGTTTTAAATCTCTTATCCCTATGCTCTTGCGCTTATGGCGTTTCGGATCGATGATTCACGCGGTCGACTTTGTGGCCATGTCGACTTCCGACGATGCTCTAGCGTCCCTGCGTTGTTGTAAGGCGAGTCGAGTCGAGTCGAGTGATTTCTGGAGCATTAGGAGGAGTTGCCCATTTTGCTGGAGCTGTGGATTCCTGTATGCGTATGTGTTTTTTTTTTATAGGAGCTGCTGACTAATGGTGTGTTTGCCATGACTCTACTCTTCAATGGAGCAACTCTACTGTGGTGGAGGAGCTGACACTAGAGATGTTTGGCTGGAAAATAGTTCTCAGCTCTAAAAAGGAGGGATGTTTCGATGAAATGTCAGTTTTACCCCTATTTATGGTGGGCTTGTAGTGGGCTGTATTGTTAGGCAAATTTGATAGTACCTTGCTGTCACGTTGTCATTTTTTATTTTTTTATTTTTGCACTACACCATGTGATGTACGTGTCTGTCTGGTGGCTGGCGGTGGTCACGTTCTTTTTTTTTGTGTGCTACACGAAGTGCTGTTGTGACTGGTAGTCATGGTCTCTCTTTTTTTTTCCTCTTTTCTCTAGGGACATCATTATTGTATGTGGTGTTCAAGTAATTATTTAAAACACAAAATAAGCATAATTCCATAAAGTCATGAATTATAAAATATGAAAAATAATACATGAAAATTACAAACTAATTCCACGCAAGAGAAAGAGATGTTGTCACACTATCACGAAATATATCCATTGTGACAAAACTTGATTCCAAAGTAGATTCATCGGAGACATGTGCCGACACAGCGTATTTATCATATCTACATGGAATTGTAGGCACGAAGTCTGGATCCCGGTCGTAATTATCAGAGTCCACATCGCCGCTTGAATGCTCTCGGATGAAATTATGATTACCTTGCACTATTGTTGGTAGAACAATGTACTGCAACAGTAGTACAATTCTGCGCAAAAAAGAGCATAAGGTCAAAATATAATAATCTAGGCTGGCCAATACTGCAAGCATGTACAAATGGTTGTAATACAATAACTGGTTTAAAGACTGTAATGTTAATACTGTACAAACTACATTGAATCTCAAGTCTCATAAAGAAAGAGTGGTTATTGAATGTGTTGAGAAATGTTGCAGCGCCTTAAGCAAAGTTTGTATGGAACAGAGCATTATTGGCTAAGAAAAAAATTACAGTAACAGCTCCGTAGGAAGATTATCGACACTGCAACAAAAAATACAAATAGCACACTATCAGGACTCAATTGCTTGCTGCAGTACAAGAAACCTAACTAGCATTGCCATTACAAATATTAAAAACAATGATACGAGTCCTTGCCGCAGTACAGAACTATAACAAGCATTGTCATTACAAAAATTAGCCAGCATGAGATAATTAGGCAACATGAGATTATAATTACAAATATAATGCAGCATTAGATGATTAGGCAACATGAGATTGCAATTACAAATATAAGATCTAATTGTGGCAACACTTCAATAGTACTAGCTGACAAAAAAACTACTGTTCACTACAGAAATACCGGTCACTTACGTCGGCCAAAGCCGACGTAAGTTAGGCTTAAACCGACGTAATTAACTTAATTACGTCGGTTTTTGCTTAATTACGTCGGCTTTCAGCCGACGTAGGGTTTTGGACGTAATTAAGGTAACGTTTTATATCTGGTAATGTGGTTCTAGCGATCAATTTACATTGACCTTACCAAATAGACCTAATTTACTAACCGCATCAGATAGTAAGTGCACTTTTAGTACATGCAGTGCCGCACTATTGAAAACAGAGACCTGTCGGATGTCATATAATAATCGATCTAGCTACAATTCCACGACACATATAGGAAAAGACCTACAAACAGCATAGACGAACAAAAGTCGATGCTGAACAGGGAAGGGAGACTGCGTGCTTTGCCAGAGGTGGGCTGGCGCCGGATTCTGTAAAGGGCAGTGGCGGACGATTACCTGCAGGCGGCGGCGGCTAGGGTTACGCACACAACTCGTCGGTCTCCTGCACACGAAGCGCCAAACGTACTCGATGCGGGCCGGACTCCTCCAGTCATGGCGCGGCTGGCAGCGGCCTCGGACGCGGCGGCAGCCTCCGGCACGGTGGCGCTTGAGTCCGTACGGAGGCCTCACGGACTGGGAAGAACGAGCCACGGGAAAAAAAGAAAAATACCGTTTCTTTGTCTAACCAGTGGCAATTGCGGGTAATTATTCCCAAACTCCATGTCTACTTTCATAATGACTCGTTTTGGAGTAGAAAATGAGGTACTCCGAAAATTTGTACTAGAACTTTGAGAACTTTCTAGAGTTGGACCTCCTTGTGGAGTTTTGGAGTTAGGGTGTTTGGCTACTTTTTTCTGCTCTTCTATAGAGTTTGGCTCTGGAGCCATGCAAAACACGCCCTTTTTTTTCTGCTCTTCTATAGAGTTTGGCTCTGGAGCCATGCCAAACACGCCCTAATTGTTTGAAATAAATCATGGCATGCAATTAATTTGATGATCTGAAATGTCAAAACGACTAGAACAGATCTACTAGCAGTCGACATGAATAGTGCTATCATTACACAAACAAGAACTAAAAAATGCGAATAATTCGCTCATCAAATAAATCGAACTAGCCATAGTTCGAGAGATCCACTTACAGATCGTCCTGCTATAAATAGACGATGAAACTGTTGAGGAAGACGGAAGTGCAGCGAGCAGCCGTGCGATTACACTTCCCAAAGACCTGATCGCCAGCACCTGTGCTGGTCTTCAGATCACCGGCGTCGGTTTAGAGATACCGCTCTCCCTCAATCCGATACACGACGGACAAAGGGACGACAAGGCAAAAACACGGTAGTGCAGAACAGTTAGCGAGAGAGACGAGTTTATGTGTTGTGTGTACCTCTAGGATACAGGACGTCTCCTTATATATTTGAGCATGCCTACCGCCTCAGATTCGATCTTCTCAGGAAACCACCCCCAGGAATTCCTTATCATGCAACTAATGGGAGCATTTATGGGCATTCTTGCACATTAAGCGTGCACCTGCAGTTATGCCTCAAATTACTCCACACATTGACATTGCAGTCTAGGTGTGATAAAATATTCCCTTTATATGTGTGGCGGAAAAAATAAATGTTTAGTAGAACATAACTCGTCACAACGCGAACGCGCAACGTCGCAAGTCACAAGTCATACGATAAACACGCGTAAAATAGTGAAACGCGCGCGCGCCTGTGTGTGTGTCTTTGTGTCCATAGCAGCAGCCTTCACCCCTCATTATTCTCATGTTGAGAACCTAAACAAGGGCCACTATATATATTAGGAAACACACATTTAGGTGGGCAACGTGGGACTAAACATCCCAGTCACCTCTACACACCACCTTGACTTTCCACCAGGAGAGTTGGCCCAAATAAATGAGCCCATAAATGGGCTGCACCATAGGGCCAAATCCTAACAATCCCCACCAAAAGCCAAGGTCTACAAGTAACAATTCTGCGCTTTAATATATCAGCTTTGTAGTGCAGAACCATTACGAGTTGAGCTGCACCTAGCATTCCCTTATCCACATACTCACAAGTTTGCAATGGACATAGCCTTGAATTGCTAGTTTTGTGTGAGCAAGTTTCACATGAAAGCATCGCTGATACTAGGCCGCTTAAAGCCATGCCTCAAGTTGGAGCATTACGGTCTTCTCCCGTGTCTGTTCATGAGTTTATTTGAGATTACCCACATCTCATACTTTGCGACCTGACAGTCAAACTCATATAGGTGTGTTCTTACAAGTATACCCTACGGGACGGTACCTTGCCTATTTAGGCCTCAGAACACATTAAGACATTAAAGTCAACCTTACATGCAGTACTAAGAGTACGCATCTGCTAGTGGAAAAGAGTAATAAATATGTACTCTCCAGTTATCCATACAACTTGTTTTTCCCAAGATCTACTTCACGGGATCTCCGATCACATAGTTTGGGTTACCATTGTACGATAACATCACGTGCGTTTCAAACACATTTCCCTTGATGCTTCTTCAATTACAGCACGTGTTAATCCCTTAGTAAAAGGGTCTGCAAGATTTCTTTTATTATTAATATACTCAACAGCAATCTCTCCCGTATTTCGCAAATGTCTCACGGGTTTGATCCGCCGTTTCACATGTCTTGAGGATTTCAAATTTTCTTTTGAATTGCCTATAGTGGTGATCACACTTTGATTATCACAATGCAAAAGAATGGCCGGCACAAGTTTAACGACCAATGGCAAGTCCATCAAGAGCCGTTTGAACCACTTCGCCTCAGTTGTGGCTTTCTCATGTGTTACAAGTTCCACCTCCATAGTGGACTTTGTCTATATAGTTTACTTACGAGACCTCCAAAAAACTGCAGCACCACCAATAGTGAAAACGTATCCACTAGTGGCCTTGATCTCATCAGCATCTGAAATCCAATTTGAATCACTAAACCCATCTAATACAACTGGGTACCCCGTATAGTGAAGTCCATATGTTGATGTACCTCTCAAGTATATCATTACACGTTCTAGTGCACTCGAGTGATCTCTTCCAGGATTGGAAGTAAATCTGCTCAATTTGCTTACTGGAAATGAGATTTCAGGTCTGGTTGCACCATCAAGATACAAGAGACAACCAATAATCTGGGAATATCTCAACTGATTAATTCCTTGTCCTCCGTTCTTGCGAAGCTTTAGACTAGGATCACATGGCGTTCGAGAAACTTTAGAATCTGAGTACCCAAATTGACTAAGAATATTCTCCACGTAATGAGATTGTTTTAAAGTAATCTCATTATCTCTCTTAATCAGTTTGATGTTTAGAATAACATCAGTCACTCCCAAATCCTTCATATCAAAATTTTGAGACAAGAATGATTGACATCATTTATCACATCGATACTAGTCCTAAAATGAATATGTCATCAACATATAAGCTCAATATTACTCCCTTACACCAAATCGATAGTAACCGCACATTTGTTTGCGTCATTTACCACAGCACCTGCTGAGGTCATAGTTCTATCGAACTTCTCATGCCACTGCATTGAAACCTGCATGAGGCCATACAAGGATTTTCGTAACTTACACACTTTATCCTCTTGCTCAGGCACCACAAAACCATCAGACTGCTTCATATAGGCTTTCTTCCTTTCCACACTTCATGCGGGGTTATTTCAACCTTGGATGATGGAACTCGATTCAGCACCAAACATGCAATAAAAATGGCTTCCCCCCCACCATGAGTTGGATAAACCCGACCTGTCCAACATGGCATTAACCAAGTCAGTTAGTGTTCGGTTTTTCCGCTCAGACACCCCACTCAATTGGGGTGAGTACGGAGCCGTTGTTTCATGGATAATTCCATGCTCTGCACAATATTCACCGAAATCATTAGAAAGATACTCTCCTCCTCTATCGGACCTAACACTTTTGATTTTTCTTTCTAGTTGGTTTTCAACCTCCGCCTTATAGATTTTAAAATTGTCCAGTACCTCATCTTTCAATTTAATAAGATAGAGATAACAATATCTAGTAGCATCATTGGTAAAAGATATAAAATATTTCTTCCTTTCTCTGGTCAAAATTCCATTCATTTCACACAAATCTGAGTGTATAAGATCTTGTGGTGACAAGCTCTTCTCTTCCACGCTTTTAAAAGGCTTACGTGGCTATTTAGCTTGCACACATGCATGCCACTTAGATCTACTTTCAACAGGAATTTTCGGAATCAAATTAAATTCGAACATTTTAATCATGCGATCATAATTAATGTGACAAAGTTGAGAGTTTCCAACAGTAGCCTCTCGCCCATTGCATTTAGAACTAGAACAAGCAACTGAGTTCACAAGATTATTACAATCTTCAGCAACTGAAAGATGAAACAGGCCTCCGCTATCATAGCCTTTTTTCATAAATAAACCAAACTTTGAAACAATAAATTTGTTCGACTCAAACACTAGCTTATAGCCATCACGACACTGTGACGCCCGGTTCTGAAAAATGAACCAAGCTAACGCATATGTTTGCCCAGGACGTTCAACACACATACACGAGTGCAATCACAAAAGAGTATACAGAAAATTACCACAAGACAAGATTAATTAACCAAGTTTTATTACACAAAACATATTATCCTCGAAAACAAGCTCTAATAAATATTAATGACAAGTTCAAGTAATGCAGCGGAAATAGACTAAATAAGCAAGCCAAACAACTAGGCAGCATAAGCGATAGGGTATAGTGCAGCTCCAATCAACACCACAGGCAAAGCTGACGGTAGACACGGCCTAGAACTCCGCACTATCACCATTAAACTCCCAATCCTGACCTGCAACTATTGGGGGGGGGGGGGTTGCAAGAGTGAGTACATGTCGTACTCAGCAAGTGTGGAAAGTATGACATGTGGCTTATTCAAATGACGACAATAATAATGGTTAAGGCTCTAAAGTACATTAAAACATTTGAAAAGCAATATATTATATGTATGTGAAGTAAACCCATCATAATCATAAGTAATATCACCATACCAATCCATAGTTCACCATCCTCATCAATAATTCCAGATTTCACCATTGCCAATAACCATATTCAATACCAGAAATAAATCCATAACCATTACCAAACCATAACCATCTCAAATCCCAATACCGAGTACCCTCTAATAATGGAAGTTGTCCAGGTGCTCGTAATCGGGAGAACGGCTATCATGATAGTTTTGTTAGACTCTGCAGAGTTTGTACCTCTTTACCCACGTGTTTGTGATTTTATCACCTTTCGATGACTAGAACCTCTATTATGCCGTCTCACACTTCCATCGGTATGTGGCCAAGAGATCACAAAATAGCCTTTACAAAGGGATTACTAGCCTATTTAGACCCCACTGAGGTTTCACCGGTGGTGATGTCTCCAACTGAGCACATCTTCAACCAAGGGCCCCCTCTTGAGCCATTCGGATCCCAGGGTAGTCCCACCAATCATCAACAAACCCAATCCGACTACCCCTTCCCCGAGCATCCACAATGGTCCAAACAGCACTAGCAAAGCCCTAATTAATCAGCTACGCCGCACCCATACTTGGCCTCGTGGTGGCACTGTAGTCCTGGTTTATTCTCGCATGAACTAGTCCTTAGATCTAAAGCAAGCAAACCATCATAACATCCAACCCATCCACATACCAGGCTTGCTTAGATCACCCATTACCATATCATGTTATCCAATTCATGTTAATCATAATCTCCTCCATGCATAATTAAATTGAGTGGTATAGTTGGTTTCCCATCCTAGTTGATTAAGCGAAGCAAAAGGTAAAAAGCCCATCCCAACTCTCTACCATAATTCTAGGTGACAAGGGTGGTTAAACAATTCTAGTAAACTTCCTATCATAGGATTCCCATCAAATTGACACAAGCATGCAGTTTGCAAACAAAACATTTATTTTTAAAAAACAGGATCAATATGCTTCAAGGACACTTGCCTTGCTCTTGCGGTTGATTAGGATTAAAGCCTTCAAACTCTTGATGCTGAAGATTCTCTGCGGCACTCTCTAGCGCAAATCCGTCTAATCCGCACAATAAACATACAAGACAAGAAACACAATCAAGAGTGCACAAATATTACTCAATATGACATGACATGCATTATTGATACAAATGCAAGGTAGAACAGGTCAATAGATTGCTTTTAATGATCAATAACTAGTTTTAATAGCTTTTAACAAGTTTATACAGGTTTGGAGTTGATTGGATCAATCTTTAGAATCAATTCAACACAATTTAACTAGAAAGATCGGACTAGTCCGCTAGGGACCGAACAAGTCCGCACTCAGTGAGATCAGCAGATTAGGGTTTTCTAGATCGACGTGAATTTGGAGATTACGGGTTGAATTCTCGTAGGAAAAGAGAATAGAAGGTATACCAGGTGTTTAGAACTCCAATGAGTCAAGAAACTTGGAGGTAGCACTTGGATCTTGATGATCTAGGGTTGGTGATGAACTTTGAGGTGAATTGGTGATGAAGAACGAAAGCTTGGTGGAGATCTTGGTCCTTTTCATTTCCTCCTCTTATTCTTCTTGCTTGAGATCTTCTCCTCCCTCCTTGATGGTGGATCTCCACGAACTAGGGTTTGGGTGAGGTGGAAAAGTGGCAAATAGATCCCAAGCAAAAGGGGTGGGGCTATTTATATAGAGGTGGAGGCTAGGGTTAGATGGATTTCGAGTTTGAGATGAGTAGGGGCCGGTTTAGAGTCCCTCGTGGGCTCTAAAAGAGTTAGCACGACATCCCTAGGCCCACTTAATGTGAAACCCAAGAAACAAGTCATAAAACAAAAGATCAATTCGGAGTCACGAAATATCGGACAAGTCCGGAAAGGATCGGACTAGTCCGAATTCGTCCAGAGAGAAAATCAGACAAGTCTGGCCTAAAATCGGACAAGTCCGACTTTAAACAGAGAGGAGATCGGACAAGTCCACAAGAACACCGGACTAGTTTGGAAAGTCCAAGGACTTAGCAATTTTTCAAGGATTCTTGGAATATCGGACTAGTCCGCACAAAATCGGACAAGTTCGAAGGTTTCCAGAGGCAAAATCGGACTAGTCCGCAGCAAAAACGGACAAGTCCGTTTTTAGTCAGAGAGAAGTCGGACTAGTCCTCAGTAAAATCGGACTAGTCCGCACTTTCCTGCGTTTTAAGTGCGGTTTTGCTCCAAATCAATTTGAAATGCTCCAAATAAATTTTAGACTCGTTCCTCTTTATGTGGGTTAATGTTAAACATGTATATGAGTGTATGTAGGGCATGATGCATGAAAATGATGTTGTCACAAACCTACCTCCCTTAAAATGAATCTCGCCCTCGTGATTCGACGCGGAAGAGAAGAGATAGGGAAAGCCCTTCTTAAAATCATCTTCTAGCTCCCAAGTTGCTTCTTTTTCTACGTGGTGCTTCCATTGAACTTTACACTATCGAATCACCTTGTTATTTGTGAATCTCTCCTTGGTTTCCAAGATTTTGATCGGTTGTTCGGCATAAGTCAAATCTTCCTCTAGTTCCAATTCTTCCATTGGCACTTGTTCTTCCGGTACTCTCAAGCACTTCTTGAGGTGGGAAACATGAAAGACATCATGGACATCCGAAAGATGAGTTGGCATCTCCAACTTATACGCTACTTCTCCTCTTTTGTCCAAAATCTTGAATGGTCCAATATAATGAGGTGCGAGCTTGCCCCTTATGTAAAACCTCTTATGACTTCTCATTGGGGACACCTTGAGGTAAACAAAATCTCCTATTTCAAAGGCTAATTTCCTTCTCCTTTGTCCGCATAGCCTTTTTGTCTTGATTGGGCAGCCCTCAAGTTTTCACGAATTATTTGGACTTGCTTTTCGGCTTCTTGCAACACATCCGGACCAAATACTTGAGTTTCTCCTACCTCATTCCAGAACAAAGGTGTCCTACACTTCCTCCCATAAAGCGCTTCATATGGTGACATTTTCAAGCTTGCTTGGTAACTATTGTTGTATGAAAATTCCGCGTATGGCAAGCTTTTGTCCCATCTCTTCCCATGCTTCAAAGCACAAGCTCTTAAAATGTCCTCCAAAATTTGATTGGTCCTCTCAGTTTGTCCATCCGTTTGAGGATGATATGCTGAACTAAAATTCAACCTCGTTCTCAAAGCTTCATACAATTTTTGCCAAAATCTGGAGGTAAATTGTGAACTTCTATCTGAAACTATCTTCTTCGGTACTCCGTGTCGACACACAATATGCTCCATGTATATTTCGGCCAATCGTTCAGCTGTATATTTGTTCTTCACAGGGACAAAATGAGCTGACTTGGTAAAGCGATCCACAATTACCCATATTGAGTCATACCCGGACTGAGTACGTGGTAAACCAACTATGAAGTCCATACCGATTTCTTCCCACTTCCATTCTGGGATCTTCAATGGTTGCAATAATCCAGCTGGCCTTTGATGTTCCGCCTTGACTCGTTGGCACACATCACACAATGCTACGTATTCAGCTATGTCCTTTTTCATGCTATCCCACCAATAGCAAGTCTTCAAGTCTTTATACATCTCGATACAACCAGGATGAATTGAGTACGGCGAGTCATGTGCCTCCTTTAATATTGTCCCCCGAATATGCTTTACATTAGGCACAACGATTCTCTTTCCAAGCCATAAGGTACCATGTTCGTCTTCATCAAATCTGAATTTTCTCCCTTCCTCACTCCTTTCCTTGATTTCCTTGATCTCTTCATCAGTGGTTTGTGCTTCTCGAATTTCTTGCTCCAAGGTTGAATTTAACTCCATCATCTCCATCTCATTTACAAATCCGAGGTTAAACCTTGCAAACTCCTTGCATAACTCAGATGGTAACTCTCGAACTGTGAGTTGATGACTTACTCCCTTTCTACTCAAAGCATCGGCCACTACATTGGCTTTTCCCGGATGATAGTTGATCTCCAAATCATAATCTTTGATGAGCTCCAACCATCTTCGTTGCCTCAAGTTCAGATCTGTTTGTGTGAAAATATACTTCAAACTCTTATGATCCGTATAAATTTCGCACCTATGTCCAAGAATATAGTGCCTCCAAATCTTCAATGCGTGTACCACGGCCGCGAGTTCCAAATCATGTGTTGGGTAATTCAGCTCATGTTTCTTCAGTTGTCTTGACGCATAGGCGACCACTTTACCTTCTTGCATCAATACACATCCAAGTCCTTGTCTCGATGCGTCGCAATATATGTCAAAACTCTTGCTTACATTCGGCAATACCAAAACTGGGGTTGTTGTTAACCTCTTCTTCAACTCCTCAAAACTATTTTGACAAGCTTGAGTCCATTGGAAAGCCTTTCCCTTCATTAGCAATTCTGTCATGGGCTTGGATATCTTGGAAAAGTCCTTGATAAACCAACGGTAATATCCAGCCATCCCAAGAAAACTTCTTATTTCCTTGACATTTTGCGACGCTTCCCACTTCAACACGTCTCTCACCTTTTTGGGGTCAACCAAAACTCCTCCTCCTGAAATTATATGACCCAAAAACGACACCTCTCTCAACCAAAACTGACACTTGTTGAACTTGGCATACAATTGATGCTCCCTCAATTTCTGCAATGTAAGCCTCAAGTGTTCCTCATGTTCCTTCTCATCCTTCGAGTAGATCATAATGTCATTGATGAACACCACGACGAACTTATCCAAGTACTCCATGAAGACCTTATTCATGAGGTACATAAAGTAGGCAAGCGCATTTGTCAATCCAAAAGACATGACAGTGTACTCATAAGATCCATACCGTGTCCTAAAAGCTGTTTTGGGTATGTCCGTTGGTCTAATCTTCATTTGAAAATATCCCGACCACAAATCAATCTTAGAGAAGACACAAGCACCCTTCATCTGATCAAACAAGTCTTCTATGCATGGCAAGGTGTACTTGTTCTTGATTGTTACCTCGTTGAGAGCTCGGTAATCCACGCACATCCTTTGGGATCCATCCTTCTTGTCCACAAATAGAACGGGCGCTCCCCCAGGTGAAGAGCTAGGGAAAATAAAACCCTTCTCTAGTTGCTCTTGAATTTGCTTCTTGAGCTCCGCTAGTTCCAAAGGAGGCATCCTATACGGCCTCTTAGCTATAGGTGTAGTTCTAGGTATTAAATCAATAACAAACTCAATGTCTCGATCAGGTGGCATACCTGGCAACTCTTCCGGAAAAACATCCAAAAATTCACACACCACCGGAATCTCCTCAATTGCGGCACCGTCCATATGATTCAGCTCCAATTGCTTCGGTGTGGTTTGAGATGCTTCAAATTCTACGGTGATCCCTTCCTCATTGGTCAACTTCACCGTCTTCGTGGCACACTCAATAACTCCATTGTGCTTCCTCAACCAGTCCATACCAAGTATAATGTCCAATCCTTGAGAATCCAAAACAATGAGGTTGGCGGAGAAGTCTACCCCCCTTATTCTAAGGCTTAATTTTGGACATACTATATTTGTCCTCATCTCTCCTCCAAGAGACTTAACCAATAGAGTAAACATCATATGAGAGATAGGCAAACTATACTTGGCAACATACTTTGATGCAATGAATGAATGCGATACTCCAGAATCAAATAACATAGACGTGGGGTTGGAGTTTGTGAGAAACATACCAATGACCTCGTCATCCGCTTGTTGAGCATCCTCCGTAGAGACATGGTTCTTGTTGCCACGGGCAAAATTCTGCTGTCCACGGTTCCCTTGTGGCTGTCCTCCATTGGGTGTTGGATTTTGCCTCGGCGCATTGCTTTCTTGACCAAGGCCTGACTTAGGACATTGATGCACAAAGTGTCCAGCTTCTCCACAAGTATAACACTTCTTAACTCCATCAGAATTATTGGGACGAGCTTGGTTTTGAGCACTTGCACCAGGAAAATTAGCACGAGGTGCATAAGGCATTGGAGGCCTAGGTGCTTGCATGACAGGGCGCTGCTGCACAAACTGAGTTGGGCGCGGTGCATAACCAGGGTGCTGAGCAGGCGCAGAAGGGCTGAAGTAAGGCGCATTGGGCGACGCAAAGCGAGGGCGCACATTACTCCCTTGTTGCTGTCCTTGATAGGGCGCCTTCCTCTTATTGTCTTGCTCCATCTCACGAATCTTGTTCTCAACCACAATTGCTTTGTCCACAAGCTTCTGGAAATTTGCATAGTCACAATTGAGTAGTTGCATTTGGATTTCATTGTTCAAGCCCCTCATGAACAAGTATTGTTTTCGGCTGTCCCGACTAACATCCTCAGGCGCATATCTTGAGAGTTGAGTGAACTTATTGAGATATTCACTCACGCTTGATCTCCCTTGCCTTAAGTTCTCGAATTCTTGCCTTTTCAAGATCATAACACCCTCGGGCACATAATGAGAATGGAAACTCTCCTTGAATTCCGCCCAGGTAATTCCCTCTTGGTTCTCATGAGCATTGCAATAAGCATCCCACCAATCCGCAGCTTCTCCAACAAGTTGATGAGAAGCAAATAGCACCTTCTCCCGGTCATTGCATTGGACAATAGCTAACTTTTTCTCCACGGACTTGAGCCAGTCGTCCGCATCCATACAGCAGCTTGAGTAAAGGTCGGTGGCCTAGTCCTCATAAACTCTCCCAATCGGTTATGAGGAGGTGGGGGTGGCGGTGGAGGCATGTGGGGCTGATTGTTGATGTTGCCAGCCTGCAGCTGTCCCATAGTTTGTGTCATGGTCTGCATGAGCTGGTTTTGCATAGCCAAAAGCTGCTCAATGTTGGTAGCTCCCTGAGTAGATCCTTGTCCAATGTTATTCTGAGGCACTCCATCATTCTCATCCTCATCATTAGCATCCCTCTGGTTGCTAGTCCTCACCATCTGAAGAAAAGCAATAGGTAAGAATTCAGAAACATCCCCAAGTAAATGCATCAAAGGATATGAAACTAGACAACTAACTAGCCTAGGTGGACATGGCAATGCTAAAGCATCCCAAAATCCTGTATTAAGCACACAAGCAAACAATATATATAGCAACAGCACACCAAGCAAAAACACATCAATTCCTAAGTGCTCCTATGTGCTCTAAAGTATCCATTCTATCTAGACTGCATCCTACGGTCAACCTGTGGCTCTGATACCAATCTGTGACGCCCGGTTCCAAAAAATGAACCAAGCTAACGCATATGTGTGCCCAGGACGTTCAACACACATACACGAGTGCAATCACAAAAGAGTATACAGAAAATTACCACAAGACAAGATTAATTAACCAAGTTTTATTACACGAACCATATTATGCTCGAATACAAGCTCTAATAAATACTAATGACAAGTTCAACTAATGCAGCGGAAATAGACTAAATAAGCAAGCTAAACAACTAGGCAGCATAAGCGATAGGGTATAGTGCAGCTCCAATCAACACCACAGGCAAAGCTGATGGTAGACACGGCCTAGAACTCCGCACTATCACCATTAAACTCCCAATCCTGACCTGCAACTGTTGGGGGTGGATTGCAAGAGTGAGTACATGTCGTACTCAGCAAGTGTGGAAAGTATGACATGTGGCTTATTCAAATGACGACAATAATAATGGTTAAGTGCTGAAAAGTACATTAAAACATTTGAAAACCAATATATTATATGTATGTGAAGTAAACCCATCATAATCATAAGTAATATCACCATACCAATCCATAGTTCACCATACTCATCAATAATTCCAGATTTGACCATTGCCAATAACCATATTCAATACCAGAAATAAATCCATAACCATTACCAAACCATAACCATCCCAAATCCCAATACCGAGTACCCTCTAATCATGGAAGTTGTCCAGGTGCTCATAACTGGGCGCACAACTATCATGATAGTTTTGTTAGACTATGTAGAGTTTGTACCTCTTTACCCACATGTTTGTGATTTCATCACCTTTCGATGACTAGAACCTCTATTATGCCATCTCACACTTCCATCGGTGTGTGGCCAAGAGATCACAAAATAGCCTTTACAAAGGGATTACTAGCCTATTTAGACCCCACTGAGGTTTCACCAGTGGCGATGTCTCCAACTGAGCACATCTTCAACCAAGGGCCCCCTCTTGAGCCATTCAGATCCCAGGGTAGTCCCACCAATCATCAACAAACCCAATCCGACTACCCCTTCCCCGAGCATCCACAATGGTCCAAACAGCACTAGCAAAGCCCTAATTAATCAGCTACGCCGCACCCATACTTGGCCTCGTGGTGGCACTGTAGTCCTGGTTTATTCTCGCATGAACCGGTCCTTAGATCTAAAGCAAGAAAACCACCATAACATCCAACCCATCCACATACCAGGCTTTCTTAGATCACCCATTACCATATCATGTTATCCAATTCATGTTAATCATAATCTCATCCATGCATAATTAAATTGAGTGGTATAGTTGGTTTCCCATCCCAGTTGATTAAGCGAAGCAAAAGGTAGAAAGCCTATCCCGACTCTCTACCGTAATTTCAGGTGACAAGGGTGGTTAAACAATCCTAGTAAACTTCCTATCATAGGATTCCCATCAAATTGACACAAGCATGTAGTTTGCAAACAAAACATTTATTTTCAAAAAACAGGATCAATATGCTTCAAGGACACTTGCCTTGCTCTTGCGGTTGATTAGGATCAAAGCTTTCAAACTCTTGATGCTGAAGATCCTCCGCGACACTCTCTAGCGCAAATCCGTCTAATCTGCACAATAAACATACAAGACAAGAAACACAATCAAGAGTGCACAAATATTACTCAATATGACATGACATGCATGATTGATACAAATGCAAGGTAGAACATGTCAATAGATTGCTTTTAATGATCAATAACTAGCTCTAATAGTTTTTAACAAGTCTATACAGGTTTGGAGTTGATTGGATCAAACTTTAGAATCAATTCAACACAATTTAACCAAAAAGATTGGACTAGTCCGCTAGGGACCGGACAAGTCTGCACTCTGCAAGATCAATAGATTAGGGTTTTCTAGATCGACGTGAATTTGAAGATTAGGGGTTGAATTCTCGTAAGGAAAAGAGAATAGATGGTATACCAGGTGTTTAGAACTCCAATGAATCAAGAACCTTGGAGGTAGCACCTGGATCTTGATGATCTAGAGTTGGTGATGAACTTTGAGGTGAATTGGTGATGAAGAACGAAAGCTTGGTGGAGATCTTGGTCCTCTTTCATTTCCTCCTCTTCTTCTTCTTGCTTGGGATCTTCTCCTCCCTCCTTGATGGTGGCTCTCCACGAACTAGGGTTTGGGTGAGGTTGAAAAGTGGCAAATAGATGTCAAGCAAAAGGGGTGGGGCTGTTTATATAGAGGTGGAGGCTAGGGTTAGATGGATTTTGAGTTTGAGATGAGTAGAGGCCGGTTTAGAGTCCCTCATGGGCTCTAAAAGAGTTAGGCATGACATCCCTAGGCCCACTTAACGTGAAACCCAAGAAACAAGTCGTAAAACAAAAGATCAATTCAGAGTCACAAAATATCGGACAAGTCCGAAAAGGATCGGACTAGTTCGAAGTCGTCCAGAGAGAAAATTGGACAAGTCTGGCCTAAAATCGGACAAGTTCAACTTTAAACAGAGGGGAAATCGGACAAGTCCGCTGGAACACCGGACTAGTCTGGAAAAGTCCAAGGACTTAGCAATTTTTCAAGGATTCTTGGAATATCGGACTAGTCCGCACAAAATCGGACAAGTTCGATGGTTTCCAGAGGCAAAATCGGACTAGTCCGCATCAAAAACGGACAAGTCCGTTTTTAGTCAGAGAGAAATCGGACTAGTCCTCAGTAAGATCGGACTAGTCTGCACTTTTCTGCGTTTTAAGTGCGGTTTTGCTCCAAATCAATTTTAAATGCTCCAAATAAATTTTAGACTCGTTCCTCTTTATGTGGGTTAATGTTAAACATGTATATGAGTGTATGTAGGGCATGATGCATGAAAATGAGGGTGTCACAGACACAATAGAGAACCACTAATCAGGTTCCTATTTATTCCTGGAACATGCTGCACATTCTTCAAAGAGAGAGCGTTTCCGAAGGTCAACATCAGATCGACTCTTCCAATTCCATGTACAGTAGTCCTAGACCCATTGCCCATCAAGACAGAGCAATTGTCGGTAGCCTGATAAGAAGAAAATAAATCATAGTCAGAACAAACATGCACATTAGCTCCCGTGTCTAGCCACCAATTGGTGGATTGACATGCTAGAAAAACTTATCGAACATACCCTGATCCAGACATTCCTTCAGCCTTGCTAATAGTGACATTCACAGATTTCTGACCATCACCTTTCTTGCCTTTTCTATTGCGGCATTTCCTGGCTATGTGGCCAAGCTCGCCACACACAAAGCAAGTCAGGTCTTCTTAATTCTTCTTCTTTTTAAAGCTAGTATTTTGTTTGGCCTATCCTTTCCAGTTCTTATTGTTCTTATTGCCACCACCAGATTTACCTACAACCAGATTGGCATTTGTGAGACCTATGTGTGCTGAATACATTAGCTTTGTCAATAAAAGTTTTGAATGTTGCGGTAACATCTTTTTAGCAAGGTCATACTCTAGCTATGAGCTTCTGCAAGGTCCGACGTAAGGTCCGACTTGCTTTGTCTAGGTCCAACATGTTTTTGGGTAGCTCCGGTGAGCTTTGTCTTTAGCTCCAGCATGTCTTTGATAGCTCCGGCATGTCTTTGTTAAGATCTAATATGTTTTGCTAGGTCCGACATATGTTGGTTAGCTCCGACATGTTTTTCTAGCTCCGACTTTTGGGATTAATAGTTCCGACTAGTTTTGGTAAGCTCCGGCGCTAGGTTGTACTAGCTTTGGTGAGCTCCGGCGCTAGGTTGTACTAGCTTTGGTAAGCTCAGGCTCAAGCTCCGGTTAGCTTTGGCTAAGATCGGAGCTTGATCACAATGTTCTTGCTTTTATCTTGCAATCTTTAGAACTTGCTTTATATTCCTAGAAAGATTGCTTAGTATTCATTTGCTAAGTTTTTGGTGCATTTTGGTTCATATGGCTGATATCGTTTTGATATGCTTTGCAACATGCTTATGTGAGGTGCTCACGTAAGGTGTTGTGTTCAGAACCGACTTGAGTCAAGTCGCGGACTTGGGCTCGTACGGATTGGTTGTTTATTCATGTACAGGTGTTGCTTGAGTTCAAGACATGGCTGGTGACGGGATCCATTGAACTAGTCTTAGGGAGAAGATGAGGTTCCAGAACCAAGTTCGGGAGGAATTGTGATTAAGTTGATCGGGAGGTTGCGCAGCATGTTTGAATCAAGAACAATGCATATGAAGGTATCGTGGATGTCATTGGAAGATGTTTGCACTTGTGCAAGGAGTGCATGGACGTGGCTACATGGTTCCGAGGCGTGATGAAGAGATGTGGACGTAAAGAATTGGTCGGAAAGGTCCAACCAACTAGGTTATGGACTCAGGCTGCGGCTGAGTCGGGTTTGACTCAAATATGGAAAGATTTGAGTTGGTTATGATAGGATTTAGTGTGTGTCACAAATTTGAGTTGTTTTAGGAATGTGGGATACGTTTGTAAGGTGTTTGGAAGTCTTAAGATTGCTTCTATCTGCGTATAGAAGAGTCCTAAGCAGTTATGGAAAGTTTCGATTAATGATCGGAGTAGGATTGGAGTCCTAGCTGAGATTGGGTTGGCCTAAGGGCTGGTTATATAAACAAGGGAAGCCAGAGCTCGTGGTGCAATACTTTGGGGCTGTTCCTCTTTTGTTCTATTGAATAAAATTCGTAGTTTGAAGGAACTTTTGTGCCTTGTTTGTCCGACTTGTTCCAGACTAGTTTTACTCGTCGAGTTTCTAGAGAGCACTACCTTTCGTCGGTGGCTTTATCATAACACGAGTTTTACAGATCCAATTGACGTGATTCTTTTTGGGTTGTCTTAAAAACTTGATTATCTATCATCTTTCAAAATTTCACGGTTATTGGATTTGTGTTTTCTGATCTACACGAGTTTCTTTGCAGCGTTCCAGAACTGTTTTTCTCGGGTGGGACAGATTGACCTTTGTTCGATGTTTCGATCATAACGTGGGTTTCTCTCGACGGATTTGAGTGATTCTTCTTGTGTTTTCTTGGTGACTTGATTCTCTCTGATATATATCACTTTTGTCCCGGTGAAACACGTTTAGATTAATATCACACACGATTTCTTTAATAGATCATTTTTTTGCCGAAGGGGTTGGGATTTAATTGTTTCCGCTGCGTAAGATTTTTAAATCTACCATTGACCCCCCCTCTGGTATCTTTTCACATGCTCTTCAATCCTACAATTAGTATCAGAGCCACGGTGCTCTAATCTTTGTGATTTGCACGTATTTTGACTAATCATCATGGAGAAATACTCCGCAAAACCTTGTGTCTTTAGTGGTATTGATTTTCAGGTTTGGAAGGCACGCATGGAGGCTTTCATCGAGGCGCAAGGCTTCGCAATATGGGAGAAGGTTTACAAGCCTTACAAAGTGCCACCTAACGATCAAGTTATGGCTACAAACCTACGGGACAACGACAACAACAACAAAGCCCGAAACTTGATCATCCAAGGACTCACATAGAGTGACTTCAACCGCGTTGCACATATCCGATCGGCATACGATGTATGGAGAGCACTTTGTGACTATCACGAAGGATCCAACACGATCAAGGAGGTAAGGCAAGGCATGTTCAAGAAAGAATACATGCGCTTCGAGATGCAACCCGGTGAGTCCATCGATGATCTCTTTGCTCGCTTTAACAAAATTCTCAGTAACTTGCGTACTGTCAACGATAATTTTCCTGATGCTGAAAATGCTAGGCAACTACTTAGTGCATTAGACATGTCAATCTGGGAGATGAAAGTTACATCTATTTGTGAATCATTTGTCATGAGTACACTTCCTTTAGATGTGCTTTACTCTAAACTCAAAAGTCATGAAATTGACATCTTATCACGTAAGAACCCAAATAAGTCTATTGCATTTGTCTCACAACGTGATATGCCTAGCTCCATCCAATCATCATCTTGCAATACTCTTGCTTTGTTTTCCTCACTAAACCTGGAGCAGATCGAGGAATTTCCAGAGGAGGAGCTAGCACTTCTCTCTACTAGGTTCTCAAAAGCATTGCAAAATGTGAGAACTAGAAGGAGAGGAAGCTCCGAACCTCAACGATGCTTCGAATGTAGTAAGATAGGACACTTTCGTACAGAATGCCCTAACCTTTCAGGTTCTACTTCCAGAGAAGAAAAACAATCAAGGACGAAGCACTCCTCAACAAATGATAAGAAGAAGAAGAAGGGCTTTACAGGTCGCCAACTGGTGAATAGCTTTATCTCCGCACTCCAGGAACTTGGCTCAAGTGACGTGGACATTGGAAGTGACAAAGATGAAGATGATTTGGCCAACTTATGCTTCATGGCGGGCAAAACAAGATCAAGATCAAGTCAGGAGGATGCAGAAAACAACAGTGATGACGATGAGATATGTTCTACCTGTAATGAAATGTAATGCAATTTCTCGTGCAACTATTATTGTTAAGAAAAAGGACAAAAAGCTTAGGGATAATGTTGCTAAAATTGAATCACTAGAATCTGAAATCAACCATTTGAAAACATTGATTGCTAGTGATGATTCTTGTCCCTCGTGTGATTTAATCTATGAACAATTGTCCACATTAAGAACTGCACATTCCTCTACTCTAGATAGACTTGAACTTGAAATTGAAAAAAAAAAACTTGCTGCACATGACATTGGAAACTTAAAAGATGATTCTTGTTATACAATTGATTTGCATTGTTCTAGTTGTGATGATCTTGTTAAGAAACTAAAAGATGCTATGAATGAAATTTCAATATTGAACAATGCTTTACGTTCTCATGAAGTTAATTATTGTTCCAATTGCAAATTAAAAGGAAAAACTTCATGTGAAAATTGCCTTGATCTGTCCAATAAACTTGATAACATGCATAGGACATTAGATCAGTTTTGTAATGGGAATAAGAACCTAAACTTGCTGCTGAATTCTTCCAAGTCTTGCAATGATAAAACTAGTTTAGGTTTTGATTCTCATGCTCATGCTAAGGCACATCCACCTAAAGTTGTAAAGTCATTAGGAAGTGGTTTGATTCAAACATTTCCTAAACAAAAAAAAGTGGTTTTCAAATCTGCAGGAGTGTTGTCTCATTCAGTTTCAAATAAAAATATTGCTTGTTCATCTAGACATGAATACAAAGTTAAATTTCATTGTACCTACTGTGGTAGAGATGGTCATCTCATATATTTTTGTTATATACTAGCTAAAAAATAGAAAAGGGAAAGAATGGTTGCTAGATCTCATAACTTTCATGCAAAATTTTCTGCACATATTAAACCGAATGTCAGGAACATGCAACCTGCTGTAATGAGTCAAAAACATTCAAGGTTTACCTCCGGACCTTCTGTTTTTGCCTCCGGAGCTACTGATTTTTGTACTACACAAGTAACACCTTATAAGTTAGTAGTTAAGAATAAAAAACCACAAACTTTGACTCATAAATCTGTTGTTTTATCTCAGCTTTTCACGTGTTTTTCCTGCTGCACGTCGCGTGACTCAGTACTGGATACCTAAATGCCTTTTAACTAACCCCAGTATTGATTCATCGATGTATTGTGCTTCTATGTAGGATACATACTTGAGGAAGGAGAACATTTGGATTGTGGATTCAGATTGCTCACGCCACATGACCGGTATCAAAGAATGGTTCTCCTCCCTCTCTTTTGTGTCACGTGTAGAGAATGCTACTTTTGCCAATAACTCTTCAACTCCTATAGTTGCTAAGGGTTCGGTTAGAGTAAATGATCACTATACTTTGAAGGATGTGGCACTTGTCAAAAATTTAGAATACAACTTGCTTTCTATTTTACAATTGCTAGATGAAAATCTGGAAATTATTTTTACTAAAAATTGCTACAAAGTTGTAAATTCAAACAATGAGCTTATTTTTAACATGTCACGATTTGGAAGAGTTTTTAAAGATGATTTTGATATGTCTTCCTCTAAGCATAGGTGTCTAGTTGCTAATGATTCCAAAGATTTATATTTTTGGCATCGTAGACTTGGTCACGTAGGCTTTGATCATCTAACACGTGTTAGTGCTCTTGATCGCATACGTGGGCTGCCTAAGCTTAAAGGGGACAATGAAATTGTGTGCTCTTCTTGTAGACATGCTAAGATGGTTGCAGGTTCACATACTCATCTCACAATGATGATGACAACTGAACCGGGTCAACTTTTGCACCTTGACACCGTAGGACCTTCACGTGTTCAATCCTTTGGAGGTAAATGGTATGTTCTTGTGATTGTTGATTATTATTCTAGATACTCTTAGGTTTACTTTATGACATCTAAGAATGAATCTTTTAGTCACTTTAGAACTTTATTTCTTAGATTATCAATTGATCATCCAGGATCTTTAAAAGCAATTAGAAGTGATAACGGAACTGAATTTAAAAATCTATCTTTTGATCACTTTTGTGCTGAAAATGGAATAGATCATCAATTTTCTTCACCATATGTACCTAAACAAAATGGTGTTGTAGTAAGAATGAACAGAACCTTAGTTGAGATGGCTAGGACTATGCTTGATGAATATCAAACTCCTAGGAAATTTTGGGCTGATGCGATTGCAACCGCTTGTTATGTCTCAACTCATGTTTTCTTGCGCGCTAAGCTAGGTAAAACACCATATGAGCTTCGGTTTGGACATAGGCCTAGTGTTACGCACTTTCGGGTCTTTGGATGCAAATGCTTTGTTAAGAAACATGGTAATCTTGATAAATTTGAACCTAGATCCATTGATGGCATGTTTCTTGGTTATCCATCTCATACTTGAGGCTAGCGTGTGTTTTTACTTGACACTAACAAAATTTTGGAGACTTGTGAAGTGTCTTTTGATGAATCTAGCCCAGGTACTAGCTCAAACATTGCAGCCGCCGATCCATATCCACAGGGGGGGAGCATTTTCGTTGAAGATGAGGAAGAGGTGGAGCTGCTGCCCAAAAATTCAGCAGCTAATAACATTGTTCGAGCTCCTGATTTTGATTCACAGCCAGCACCGACGACCACCATTGCTGGTCCTGATTCTCCTGAAGTCACAAGCTCATCGATTTGTGACGAACATAAAGAAGAAGAAGCTTGTGAAGTGTCAACTCCCCTCTGGGTTCTCAAAATTCATCCTCCACAATAGAATATTGGAATCTTGCACGAATGAGATACACGGTCCAGGTTTTGCAATCAAAACTCTCATGCTCATTCTGCTTTTGTTGCTTCTTTTGAACCCAAAGATATATCACACGCACTCACTAATGAATCTTGGATTATTGCCATGCAAGAAGAGTTAGAAAATTTTGAAAGAAATAATGTTTGGAAACTTGTACCTCCACCTCAAGGTCACACTTTAATTGGAACTAAATGGGTGTTTATAAATAAACAAAGTGAGGATGGGGTTGTGGTTAGGAATAAGGCTAGGTTGGTTGCTCAAGGTTTCACTCAAGTTGAAGGTCTAGATTTTGATGAAACTTTTGCTCCTGTTGCTAGATTAGAATCCATAAGAATTTTGTTAGCTTTTGCTGCATCTAAAGGTTTTAAGCTATATAAAATGTGTCGGAGTGTTGATCTGGCAATTCTCCCGGTACTACTGTTGGTAGCCCACGGAGTTTGTAGTTCGGTATTGGGAACGCAGAGATTCAGAACATGATGGCAGATAGACACAAGGATTTACGTGGTTCTGGCCGCCTGAGCATAATACCCTACTCCGCGGGGTGTGTAGTTGTTGTATTGGGTGTCAGAGCTGAGTATGGGAGAGGTCTCCCAGTTCAAAGAGCCGTCCCCTGTGTATCATTGACCAGTCCTTTTATAGTACAAGGACTGGTCGTTACACCATTAGCTTGGCCCAACATGTGGCCCTGGCGGTTACTGATGCTTAATACACAATTAATGAGCTTAATTACCCTTAATAGTGTGGTAACGGGCCTTGACAGTGCCGTTACTGGTTTTAAGGGCCTTCCGATCGTGTGTCATTTATATGGTATTAATGACACTTAATCGGGTCTTGATGTCTTTGATTGCCCCTTGAAGGTCCGAGCCATTGGAGGATCCACCAGTCTGATTGTTGAGGCTGAAGGTCCGGCGGTTGGACACGTGGCAGCTTTGGAGCTTTCTGTCTAGGACGGGTAGGTTCGGTGTAGATGTACACGTGTTAGTACCGGAGCTTCCCTCTGTCGAGAGTTAGGTCCGGGGGTGTTGCACAGGTGTTTAGCCCGGAGCTATCCCATGTGTGGGATGTAGGTCCGGTTGCTGTATACACGTGGCAGCACCAGGACTAACCATAGAGAGGAAGCAGGTCCGGTCCCGTGTGACACATGGGGCCTTCGCAGGTCTTCAACTCAGATAGGTGAAGTTCCTTTGGTCTTTTTGTAGTCCCAAGGGGTATATGGTACGCAGGGTATCGACAGTGGCCCCCTGGGCCCACGTCTGGGAGAGACCTTTTTAATGAAGTCGTTCTGCTGGAGGTGGGTCCATCCATTGGTTTTTGAGCCGTGTCTTCAAGGGTCTTCAGATGTGCCATTGGCGGTAGTTCACTGTAAAACCAACACCGCGTGGCATATCCAGGATGTGGCAGGTGAGATCTGAGCGTGCGGATCTCACACAATTGAAGGTTGCCGATTTCGACACAAAAATCGTATCGGTTCCGCGCGCCCTGTCAGGCGGCTTCCTTTGGGCTTCCCTCCTTTCATGATGACAACCATTCGCCTCGGGTAAGGACCTCGACTTGATCGTCGGGGTGGCCCCGGGCCCCCTTGTCATTGGAAGGGTGAAGTTTTTGAATTGTATCGTCGGCTCCTCTGCGGTCTCCATCCAAGTGTTGTGGGGGCTTACATAAGAAGGAAAGCGCACACCGTTTGGGGATTCTTTACGCCTTCATTCGAACTTGCGCTCAAATCCTCCAAACTTTTGCTTGCTTTTCCACCCTCGCCACGCTGTGCCGCGATGAAGTTGGGACTCCCCAAGAGCCGCATCGAGAGCAAGAAGAAGTTGTCTAGGGTCCGGACCTACATGGGATGGTCCAGTGACTCCTTCGACAACAACATCCGCTGCGGCAAGCTTCCCTTCGAGAAGGAGCGAGCCGGGGATATGGTGTACTTCCTTGGGTACGCAATGGTGGGTTTGATCCCGCCTTTCTCCATTTTCTCTTATGCTGCTTGATTTCTATGGTCTGCAGCTCCACCGTCTGGGCCCCCACTCAATCTTGCTAGTAGCGACTTTCGTCCACTTTTGCGAGATGTGGGTGGGCACGCCCCCTTGCGTGAAGTTGTTACGGACTTTCTTCACTGTCCACCCGACCGGGAAGAGTGATGAGTTCATCGTCTTCTACTACTTCGTGAAGCGGAAAACTCTCCCCTCAAGTACTTGAGGTCCTTCCCTTCCGGCAAGTGGTACGACTGGAAGAAATATTGGGTGGTCATCACTGTCGAGGGACACGAGAGACTGGGGCTGCCTGAAGGCCTTCCTCGCGTTGACACCGACACTTGGAGTGACGTGTCGGAGCTGTCGAGGGAGTACAGGCCCATCCTGGACAGAATCCAGGAATGTGTTGAAGGTGGGATGACCCCGTAGATGGTCTTCGGCAACTTCTTGACGAACAAGTGGGCCTCACTGAGGGCTAGGAGCCGGCCTACCTGGGCCTTCAACAGTGAGATGGATACGAACCGCATTGAGGTTAGCTTGGACACCAACTTGACCGGTGAAGCCTTGAAGACCCATCTCAAGAAGTTCCAGCCTGGGAACATCGGCCCTGGCGACGTGTCTCCACCGGCGGCCTTCCTGCCTCTGAATATGATACCAGAGGAGTGCAGAGAGCTCTGGAGGAAGATGTTGCTGTTGGACGACTTGGGCCTGGTGGAGAGGCGACCAACCTCCGGGGTGGCAATCCCCAGAGCTTTTGAAGGCGGCTCTGCTCCCGCCCCAAAGCCAAGAGCCAAAGTTGTAGGCAAGGGCAAGGAGTTGGCCGAGCCCTCGAGCCGCAAGAGGAAGCAGAAGCATGCCGACAGGAGGTTCGTCATGCCTTCTCCTTCCACGACGGCTCCTTCTCCCAGGCGGAGGAGGTCTTCGGTGGCGGCAACAACTCCAGACTCGGCATCTCCCCCGGGTGCTAGCTCCAGCCATGTGACTCCAGTACCAGAACGAGTTGAGGGCTCTGGGTCCGGAGGTCCTTCCCGGTCAAGGGGGGCCTCAACCAAGAAGGCACTGATGGCAGCGGCAAGCTCCGGGAACCTTATGGAGCTACCACGCCAATGGCGACATGGTGCAACACCGAGCGTCTGGGAAGAGATTCCGCGCTAGCTGGAGCGGAACTCTTCCGAGGTAAGTTTTGTTTTTTACCCGAGTTGATTGTTTTTTGTTGTAATTGTGTTTTGAGTTTCGTCGTCCTTCATCCACAGAGTGCCCACGAAAGGGGCTTAAGCTTCGGTTTTTGCAGCAGTAGCTAATGCTGTGCAGGCGGAAGCTCTAGCTCCAACTCAGTGCCGCCCCAAGAGGTGGCTGAGGCTGCAGCAGATCAGGCACCGGCTGTCGTGGTCCTGGACCTCGACTCATCCCCAGAAGCTCCCGTGGTAGCGCCAGACCACAGGGATGAAGATGTACCAGCGGCACCAGCCCCGGAGGTTGAAGCTCAAGGTTTGGATGTTGAGATGACGGACGCTCCGGCTTTAGAGTCGGAGGTAGCTGCAGTCCCGACCCTAGAGCCAGACGTTGTTGAAGCCCAGGCAGTCGAGCCGATGGTTGATGAGGCCACGGTGATAGAGCCTAGTGTTGATGAAGTCTCGGCGGTAGAGCCTATGGCTGATGAAGTTCCGGCGCCTGAGCCAGTCGTTGAAGAAGTTCCGTCGCCTGAGCCAGTTGCTGCAGAAGTGCTGGCGCCCGAGCCCATGACGGTCAAAGCGCTAGCACCTGAGCTGGCGATGGAGGAGGCGCCAACGTTGGAGGCGGAAGTGGCTTCAGCTCCAGCCGAACCTTCAGCGCCTTCCCCAGAGGTGGTGGTTCCGGAGGTGCCCGTGCATGAGCCAGGATGCCTAGATGAAGCTGCCGCCCCCCGCCCCCCCCCCCCCCCCCCCCCCCCCGCCTGAGGGGCCAGTTGTTGATGACCTGGTGGCGGGACCTTCGGAGCCAACTTCGGAGGTCAAAACTTCTGTTGCAGGACCTTCCTCGGTGGCGGCCGAGGCTATCCCGCAGGACGGCCCTAGTGCCGTGGAAGCCAGGGGACCGCTCTCGTAGAGTGGGACCCGATTTTTTTTTCACGGAGAACCCGCTGGAGCAAGCGGAGAGGAACCCGATAGGTCCGGACCCAATCCCTCTATCGTTGTCTATTGACAACGCCTGCTCCAGTCTTCGTCAGGTCTAGCTGGCTTTTACCACGACAGCAAGGCCCTCGAGGAGGAGCGCCAAATTATTAGGAGGTGGCGCAACCGGCTCCAATTCGGGACCAAGCTGGCGCAGTCGAGGCTAGCTGACGACAAGGAGTGGGTAAAGAATGATAAGGTCCGGTTGGAGTACTGGGGCAAGCTGCTGGATGAGTTGGAAAGCATGGTGCGATCCATCGACAACCAGTACTGGACCATCCACGAACAGGCCGTAGCTGCTAATAATGCGGCGAATGATCGCGGGGGGAAGCTCAGCGCCATCCACGACAGCCTCGTCAAGCGCCGGGAGGCCCTTGAGGAGTGGGAGAAAAAGCTCGAAGATGACGAGCAAAAACTCCTGGAGCTGCGGGACGACCTCGTAAAGAGGGAGGAAGAGCTTACTCAGAGTCTGACTCTGAGTGACAAGAGTCTCGCGGAGCGCACCAAGAAGTTGGATGAGCACTGCGAGAAAGAGGAGAAGAAGGCCTGACAGCGAGGACAAGACCTCCACAAGAGGGAGGATGAGATAGCTGCCTGGGAGAAGAGGGTGCGGGGTCGGGAGAAGGACCTGGTCGACCGTCGGAATAAGATCCACCTCCGGGAGGGGGAGCTAGTAAACTCGAAAGGCAAGTTGCTGAAAAGATTCAGCAGAACGCCAAAGAGGTTGAGCGCCTTGCCTTTGAGAATTCGGAGCTTGCGTCGACTAGAAGATCTTTGCAGGAGATGCGAGGCTCGAGGGCTATGGAGTCCGAACAAGTTTGGGACTTCCTGGGCAAAGCCAACGACGTGCTGATGCCAATGGGTTTTAGCCCCGTGCGTCCGGATGATCCGGAGCCGGAGCTAGACCAGGCATTGCAAGCGTTGAGTTCGACAGGCAACAAGCTCACCAAGATGGGTGATGTCATCGCGGACCAGCTGGAAACCGAGGGACAATCCCTGGCGAAGAATGTCGCAGAATACGTGCTAACGTGCTACACAAGTCGGGACCCTCAGTTCTCACTGGACCCGGTGCTTGAAGGCCCCATCGATGGAGAGGGAGAAGCCACCCAAGCCAGCGTGTCGGAGGTTGCCCATAAGGTTGCCTCATTCTTCCATAGATTCTAGGACTCTCTCTTTGTAGCTCCCACTTGTATTCTTTCTTCTTTTTCTCCAATTTTGTAATCTCTTGTCTCCAGATGAATGAAATCCAAGTTTTTCTGAAATTCATTTTCTGTCTTCAACAAATTTGTCTCACTTGGCCCCCTGGTAGATGTACACAATTTGATTGTGAACATGTAGCAAGAGGATGTAGCAGTTGTTGAAGACTCGCGTGCTTAAAACTTGTAGAACGTAGGTCCGAAGTCTTCAATAGTAGAGGCCCCCTGAGTATGTCAGGGCTTATTAGCTCCGGCAGTGACCATCGTCGGAGCTTAGTAGTTCCGGCAGCAGTCTCCATCAACGCGTAGAGCATCGACGGTTAGTCCTCTGGGACGTCGGAGCTTAGTAGCTCCGGTAGTGACCTCTGTCAACACGCGGTGTGTCGATAGCAGACCCCACTATGAAGTCTTCCCACCATTGTTTCTTCACGTTGACGGCTGGCCCCCTAGCTTTAGCGGAGCTTAGTAGCTCCAGAGACGCTCGTTATCAATGTTTGAAGCATTGACACAAGCTACCTTAGGGGATGTCAGGGCTTTGGTAGCTCCGGACATTCACCATCATCATGGGATCTTTATTTTCCGTGCACACTCATGTCTTTCATTATAGGTCCGGGGTACAGGGGAAACAAGTACACTCTTAGGGTACGGAACCAGGCTAAGTGTGTTTTGTTTCTCTTTTGACCCAAGGTAGCTAGCTACACTTTTAGTTCTGAGACAATGACAAGTTTTGCCTGAACTTTGCGGACCTTCCAGGGAAGGTCCGACTGTTCTCCCGGAGGAGCTACCCGACTCTGTACAATGACTCTATAACATACATCACATGTAACTACCGACTCACCTCCGTGATATTAAGCGTAGAACTTACGGAGGTGCTCAATGTTCCAAGGATTAGGGAGAGGTATCCCAACCTCAGTCGCCAAGCGAAAGCATCCGGGACTGGATACTTTGATCACTCGGAAGGGTCCTTCCTAGCTGGGGGAAAGTTTGTTTAACCCGTCTTTGGATTGTATTCTCTATAGCACCAGATCGCCTTCCTTGAGCTGTCGGCTGTGAACATGCCGTTGATGATAGCGCCAAAGAGCTTGGCAGTATCCACTACAGGAAACCCGATGATTTGTGACGGCCAGGGCCGTCGCAAATAAGCCAAATGCCGTCGCAAATAAGAAATTTGCGACGGCTTTTCTTATTTGCGACGGTTTTTTGCCGTCACAAATAAGTCGTCGCAATTAAGCTTATTTGCGACGGCCGACGTCGCAAATAAGCTTAGTTGCAACGGCTAACAGCGGCCGTCGCGAGTTATTGCTGCGGGCCAGTGGGCCCCGCCACAGTATTTGCGACGGCCGGGACGTCACAATTAAAGCTTATTTGCGACGGCTAGGCTGTTGCAATTAAGGGCCTCTATTTGCGAGGCCCGGCCATCGCAAATAAGATCAGTGGGCAGGGCCCACGTGTCCTCCTCCGGGACCCACACCTCTATTTGCGACGGCCAGGCCGTCGCAAATAATGCTTATTTGCGACGGCCCAGCCGTCGCAAATAGCAGTGGCTTAATTGTGACGGCCTTAATAATTATTTGCGACGGTCCTGTATAAAAAGCCATTGCAAATAAGGTTTTGTAAGACCTATGTGTGCTGAATACATTGGCTTGTAGTGAATACACTTGGCTTTGATGATAAATGTTTTTAATATCACCAAAACACCTTTATATCAAGGTCCGACTCTAGATCCGAGCTATAGCAAGGTCCGACCATAGGTCCGACTTGTTTTGGGTAGCTCCGGCTACGTTAGATGCTAGGTCCGACTTCTTGGTAAGGTCCGACTAGCTTTGGTTAGCTCCGATGAGCTTTATCTTTAGCTCCGGCATGTCTTTGATAGCTCCGACATACATTTGATAGCTCTGACATGGTTTTGCTAAGCTCCGACGTACTTTGTCTAGCTCCGGTGCTAGGATCTACTATGTTTTGTAAGCTCCGGCGGGAGCTTGGCTGTACTAGTTTTGGTAAGCTCCGGCGCTAGGTTCTACTAGCTCTTGTTAGCTCCGGCTCAAGCTACGGGTTGCTCTGGCAAGGTCTGGAACTTGACCGCAGTGCTTCTGCTTTTCATTTGCAATGTTTCGTACTTGCTTTACATTGTTGGAAAGATTGCTTAGTATTCATTTGCTAAGTTTTTGGTGCGTTTTGGTTGATATGGATGATATCGTTTTGCTATGCTTTGCAACATGCTTATGTGAGGTTCTCACGTAGGGTGTTGTGTTCGGAACTAACTTGAGTCAAGTCGAGGACTTGGGCTCGTATGGATTGGTTGTTTATTCATGTGCAGGTGTTGCTTGAGTTCAAGACATGGCTGGTGACGGGATCCATTGGACTAGTCTCAGGGAGGAGATGAGGTTCCTACAACCAAATTCAGGAGGAATTGTGGTTGAGCTGATCAGGAGGTTGCGCAACATGATTGAATCAAGAACAATGCATATGAAGGTATCGTGGACGTCGTTGGAAGATGTTTGCACGTGTGCAAGGAGTGCATGGATGTGGCTGCATGGTTCCGAGGCGTGATGAAGAGATATGGACATAAAGAATTGGTCGGAAAGGTCCAACCGACTAGGTTATGGACTCAGGCTGCGGCTGAGTCGGGTTTGACTCAAATATGGAAAGATTTGAGTTGGTTATGATAGGATTTCGTGTGAGTCATGAATTTGAGTTGTTTAGGAATGTGGGATACGTTCCTAAGGTGTTTGGAAGTCTTAAGATTGCTTCTATCTGCGTATAGAAGAATCTTGAGCAGTTATGGAATGTTACGATTCATGGTCTGAGTAGGATTGGAGTCCTAGTTGATATTGGGTTGGCCTAAGGGCTGGTTATATAAGCAAGGGAGCCCAGAGGTCATGGCAGACGACTTTGGGGCTGTTCCTCTTGTGTTCTATTGAATAAAATTCATAGATTGAAGGAACTTTTGTGCCTTGTTCGTCCAACTTGTTCTAGACAAGTTTTACTCGTCGAGTTTCTGGACAGCACTGCCTTTCGTCGGTGGTTTTATCATAACTCGAGTTTTACAGATCCAATTGACGTGATTCTTTTTGGGTTGTCTTCAAAACATGATTATCTATCATATATTAAAATTTCACGGTCATTGGATTTGTGGTTTATTATCTACACGAGTTTCTTTACAGCATTCCAGAACTGTTTTTTCTCGGGTAGGGCAGATTGACCATTGTTTGATCTATCGATCATAACATGAGTTTTTCTCGACGGATTTGAGTGATTCTTTTTGTGTTGTCTTCGTGACTTGATTCTCTCTGATATCTATCACTTTGTCACGGTGAAACACATTTTGATTAGTCTCACACACGATTTCTTCAACAGATCATTTTTCTGCCGAAGGGTTTGGGGTTTAATTGTTTCCGCTGCGTAAGTTTTTTAAATCTACCATTCACCCCCATCTGGTAGCTTTTCACGTGCTCTTCGATCCTACAGGTTTTTATTTTTTTTAAAAAAAACAAAAAATACTACCCGGCTCGATGGCCAGAATCACAGAACAGATACAATATATCACGCACTATATAACACACAAACATCATCACAATCACAAACTAATAAGTTCTGATACATCTCACATCATCATCAACAAAGCAAACAAGGGCTCACTCGCCCATCTGACCTCCGTAGCCACCTCCGGAGCAACCTCCGAAGTCGAAGTCGTCGTCGCGCCTCATTCCAGGTGGCGGTAGCAACGGCAACGGCGTTTGTGCAGCCTTCGCGGATCCCTGCAATTAATGAAACTTAGAGTTAGAATATATATGCATCAACATCTCTCTCCCTCCCTTCCTCTTCCTCTATCTTCATCTAGATCCCCCTCTCTTCCTCTCTCTTTTCATTTCTCTCTTTGTCTCTCACTCTATCTTTCTCTCTCACTCTATCTCTCTATGGATATCCTTTTCCCTCTATCTTCCCCCCTCTATCTCCATCTACATCTCCCTCCCTCTATCTTCCCCTCTCTCTATCTCCATCTACATCTTACTCTCTCTCTTCGTTCCCCTCCTACTCTATCTAACTATCTTTCACTCTTTCTTTTGTCTCTCTCTTTCTTCTATCTCTCTCTTTCTTCTATCTCAATCATTTTTCTTCTAACTAACTATCTCTCTCTTTCATCTGTCTCAATCTTATTACGCTGGAGAAGAAGGATTACATAGAAAATTACCTGACCCGCTGAAGAAGGATCGCCTGGAAGGACCGGTGGTAGTACCGGTAGCTGGATCTTCAGACCTTGCGCCCGAGCCATGGCCTGTCATTGCAAACATTAAATGCTACCTATTAGTAGGTCATTTACGCTGAATTAATGAGAACTTTAGTTTTTATTTTGTTACCTCCATTGCTTTCCGCATCTGTGCCATCCAGGCTGTCGGGTTTTGATCATGGCCTCCATCGCGATCCTTTGGCGTTCCGCCTCCCTCCTTTCCTCCTCATGTCACCTTTGGTTTTCTTCTACAGTTTCTCAGAGGGATTGCATCTCAATGTCCCTCTGCGATACGCGGCGACGTGCCGTGCCCACCGACGAAGCCTGCGTGGAGCTGCCTCTCGCAGGTCTCCCCGCCCTCGAGCTGACAACTCCATCGAATATGGCGAGCCTATAAAAAAGAGATTCAGTAATATGAAATTAAAATATCTTGAATACTTTGAATTGAAAACGATAAAATGACTTGTAAACTCAACTTCCGTGTGCTTTTCCGCCACCGCTTGCATACGCGCCTTGAGGATCGATTGGTTGACATTCCCAATCGAAATCCTCGCCGTGTATCTTCCTAGCCTCCTCCCCGTACTTAGCCCGCAAAACAAGAAAACTGTGTAAGTTCAACAATCTATATAGTTATATTTAATATGACTGATTTCTAAACTTACCAACCGCTCGGCTGCAGCCTGACTGCACCCCGTGGACTGAGAAGGGTCCCTGTGACCTCTCTTCTAGACCTCAGCAGGGGTGGGCGACACCCCCGTCTTGCGCTCCTATCAATACGTGTTAGTACGAACAATATATTATGAATATATTAACATAAGTTACACACACTTATCATGCGTTTAGCTAAACGCAAGTGGTTATCTTGTTCGTGCCTGCTCTTCCCCTCGACCCCTCTGCGGTCTCGAGCCTTCTCGAACTTAGCTTTAAACTCATCGCTAGCCCAGTAGTGACAAAGGGCCCGAAATGCATCGGTCCGACCCCTACAACCAGCTCATGTGGCCCTGCACATAGTTGGAAGTCGTTAGAAATACCATCGAGGAAATAATCAAAAAAAATACATACTACACTCCACGTACCTGCGCGTACTCCTCCTCCGTCAGGTGCATCTCGCTCATTTGCCGGAAGTGTAGCACGGGCTGCTAGTTCGCCTTCAAGTGCTCATTAACAAGTTGAACGCGGGTGTTCGACAAAGCTTGTCGAAGCGCCTTGGCAGCGTTGTAGTGAAACACTCGCCTCGCATCCTCAAACTGGCGAGGGTCGTTCGGGTCCTCTAAAGTATATCTTGCCTACGATAAAGAATATATTGAAGATATGTTCACTAAAAGAGTTTAAGAGTTGAAACTTACAAACTTTTTTAACATACTTACCATAAAATCGGCCCATACGGCCTCCTGAAGGTTGCCGTGCTCCTGGTGATGGACGCGTGCGTAGTCCTCCCACGAAAGAGCAGGCACCCCGTCGATGACCCCGGGATAGTGCAAACGCACTATGGACCCGAGGGCACCGTTCACCGGTCTGTGTTGTCTCTCATCGGTGAAAGACATGTCGTCCCAAACCCTGCAAGATATTTATTCATTCATTACTTAAGTAATCAAAAGAAACTAAAATTGAACACTATAATTTTTATTACCTGTCTCCGACTGGACGAATCACGATCTTCTGTGAAGGGACCGCAGGAGGACTGACAAAGTGAGTCTCCTCGTCCTCCGTGTCTGCTGGGGCACCACGTCAGGTGACCCAGACGGCTCCTCACCAGCCGAGTCAAAGGCCTCAGGAACAGAAGCATCGCCAACCGGGGGCTGGCTGGCCGAGGGCTGGCACACTGAAGGCGCCACAGCCTCTGAGACAGCCGGTAAGGACTACAACATTCAAATGATTCATAAGTAAGTTTAATGTGAAATTGAATTTAAAGAATTTGTAAAAAACGAGTGACATTTACCTGTGACGAAGCTCTAGAGCTGGTCTGAACGTGCCCCAGCAGCTGAGAGCGTCTGCTGCCAGTCGACGAGGCACCAACGAAAGCGTCCTATGGTCTAGAGGGGTAGAACCCCCTCGTCGGTGGCACCTTCTTACCCTTCTTTGACGCCATCCTGTTGTAATTAGATAATTAGTAAATATGCAAATAAAAAATACAAAATTCATGTTACTATCTTCAAGAAAACATTACTTGTAGTCACTTTCAAAATTCATCAACATCATTGTCATGTACCTGTGCCCTACTCCTTAAACCAGCCCAATGATCTTCCATCGTGGCCTGTTCTAATTTTCGTTTTCGCGTATCATCTGCCTCTACATCTTCAACGTCTTCAACATCTCCAACTAATTGATCGAGTCCTGCACCAAGCTCGACGATAAAAGTGCCTGGCAACTCTTCTTCTTGGTACACTTCTTCAACGTATTCGCTATCATGGTAACCATCATCCCCAGGAGTATATAGCCGCTCACGAGGATTCACCTTATATACCACCCATCAAGCACTGAGCTTCGTGCATGGATAAGGTAGATAATACACTTGTTCAACTTGATGCGCAAGAACAATGGTATCGTAACCTCGTAGTCGGTCCTTATGTTTCACTTCCACCATTCCAAATTGGTTTTCTCGAGTTCCATGAGTACGATCAAAGCAGTCATAGTCAAAGAAGACATCTCGAGGGGTCTTATTTCCCGTAAAAGTAAATTCAAGGATTTTGTTAATGATCCCATAATAATCGGTTAAATTCCCTTGAGTGTCCATTGCTCTCGTCACAACACCGGAATTTGATGTTGCCACGAGAGGACGATGAGCTTCAAAATGAGTTGTACGGAATCGGAAGCCATTTACGTCATATCGGCCATAGCTTCTAACATTCACCAATCCATAAGATAGCTGCCGCAAATCTTCATGGACATTTTGAGTCCGACACTATCATAAATGATTGTGAGTTAAAATAATACTTCTTTAATAATAGTAATTTATAATACATCGAAGACGAGAGAATATTACATATTCTCGAAACCAGGATAGAAAACTCTGCCCCCCCCCCCATTTATTCTTTCCTTTCGCAACGCTTCTACTTGTTTGGCCGTATGTTGATGCCTATGTGGCCAATATTGTCTGTGGAACTCGCTGAACATGAAAAAACATCTTTTAGAGTACATGTGTAGCAAAATATGTCGATCAGCATAAACATAGGAGAAACACTTACTCGAAGTATTCCTGCATGCCTTCTATATTTGCGTACATGTAGAGTAAAGCAATAGTCCTTTCATGTTCGGAAAGCACGTAGGTCGTGTAGCTACCAATGGTGGCGCCTCTCGTTTGAAAAATGGAAAGGTCGCTTAGAGGGGGTGTTTCGTCCACATTGTAGCGCATCGCCGAAGTATTGATATTGTTTTCTTCCGCAAAGTAGACACTTGAAAAGTATCCTACTTCCTTAAGAGCATATGCTTCAGCGATGCACCCTTCCACCCTTGCCCTGTTGCCAACCATTTGTTTCAGATATCGTTGCGCTTTTTCAATGTGATACATCCACCTATATTGCACAGGACCGCCAACTTTAGATTCGAATGGAAGATGGATAAGCAGATGTTGCATTGGATTCAAGAAACCCGGTGGAAAATTTTTTCCATCTTACATAAAAATATGGGTATCTCCTTCTCTAACTTATCCATCATCCCGATCTTGATTTCTTTAGCACAAAGCTGTCTATAGAAATAGCTGAGCTCGGCTAAAACCTTCCACACCGCATCATCTAGATAGCCTCGTAACATAACAGGTAGGAGTCTTTCCATTATAATGTGATAATCATGACTCTTCAACCTAGTGGGGTTTCCTGTGTTAACATTTACGGCTCGTTTCAGGCTAGCTGCGTAACCATCTGGGAATTTCAAAGTTTTCATCCATTTCATAACTTCTTTCTTTTCTTTCGACTGAAGACAAAAAGAAGCACGTGGCTTTCCACCACTTTCAGAGATTTCAAGAGTTGGACGGTGACAAATGTCTGCCAAATCTAGTCTAGCTTTATCAGGCACCAGTTTGTCCAAAATATCAGAAATTTCTGACCCATTGAGACGCTTCGGTGGTCCTTTAGTGAGAACAGTGTTCTTTCGAAAGACATGCCTCTGCTGCCTAAATATATGTTTCGAGGGCAGCCAATGTCTTTGACAATCGAAGTAAGATATTTTGCCTCTATGAGTTAGTCGAAAGCAATCCATGTCTGAAGCACATATCGGACACATCAGACGACCGTGAGTGCTCCATCCAGAAAACATGCCGTATGCCGGCAAATCATGGACGGACAACAAATAAGCAACTCGAAGGTTAAATTTCTGCTTCTTGTAACTGTCGTACGCTTCGACTCCTGTCCACAAGACTTTCAATTCTTCGATTAGAAGTTTTAACATCACGTTGAGATGTGACCCGGGATGATCAGGTCTAGGTACAATGAGGCTGAGAAACATGAACTCGTTCTTCGTACAAAAAGCAGGTGGTAGGTTGTATGGAATGACAAAGACAGGCCAACATGAGTATGGCGTGGCGTTCGTACTGAACAGTGAGAATCCGTCTGTCGCTAATCCAATGCGAACATTCCTCGCATTGCAAGAAAAGTCTGGATCGAAACGGTCTAGCGCCTTCCATGCATCACCGTCAGACGGATTCGTCAAGAATTCTTTGTTCTCACGTTTACCTTCTTTGTGCCATCTCATGTGCCTCGCGGTTCTTTTTGAAAGAAACATCCGCTTCAACCGAGGTGTCACAGGCAAGTAACAAAGCTGCTTATGTGCGACATTTGTCATCACATTATCACCATCATCATTAACAACTTTGACATACCTTGATTTACCACATTTCAAGCACATCTTCTCATTGGCGTGCTCTTTCCAGAATAGCATGCAGTTGTCTGGGCACACATCGATTTTCTCATACTTCATACTGAGACCAGATATCTTGATCATTGACTGATACATATCTAGTGGCGCTTTGTGAGGTTGTGGAAGGATATCACAAATCAATTTCATGAGATCATTGTAGCAGTTGATGGAAAAAAAGTACTTGGACTTAATTGCCATAAATCTGGTCAAGAAAGCAAGTCCGGTCACAGCCGTGTGTTTATGCAACGGCTCTTGTGATTTCTTCAGCTCCTCGAAGAACTTCTCTGCCTCTTTTGTATGAGGATCCTCCGCTTCCAGAGCTTCTAGCATCACATCCATCCTATCAACCTATGTTATATCATCATCCTCATCCACTTCGGCTATGACTCGAGAATTAGTCTCGCCGTGAAAGTTCCACACTTCATAATGTGGAGTGAAACTGTTTCGACATAAGTGAAACGAAAGCTCCAATCTTCTCAAAAACTTGGTGTTCCGGCATTTTGTACATGGGCACCGCACCATATCTTCTGTTGACAACAAAAATGCTCTCCAAAAATTGATCTAACTTGATAAACCACTCATCGGAGTGACCACCAGTTTTGCTCTTCCAGCCAGTATACATCCAACTGCGGTCTTCATCCATGTTTGGCTCTACAGCTTAACACGAAATAAATTGTTGTTAATGTATTGTTGTGTTATTTCACAGCCCTACAACCTAGGCAGATAGATCCTAAACCCACCCAAGAGTGACCGAGCGGAGCGTGCTCATGACGAGACGCGTGATCCGGATTCGAACGAAATTTCGGCAGCATAACCCCGTTGTTCTCCACTGCACGCCCAAAAATGGTGCAGTAGAGAACAACAGGGTTACGTCACCGAAATCTCGTCCGAATCCGGACCCGCGTCTCGTCACAAGCCACACCCCCTCGGTCACTCTAAGGCTGTCCAAAAAGGTACAATTCCGAACCTGCACGTCTCACATGCCAATGGCATGTGAGACGTGCCGATCCGAAACGGGTAATACATTGCTATAGGTTACGTTGCTCATTTTCATTTTCAGATCATTTAAGAGAGAGGAATGAACTAGAGAAAGAGTGAGAGGAAAGTTGCTCTTAGATGACAATTCCACATCCATTTCCACCCTCCACGCAATCGCGGGTCATTAACGTCCTTACCAACCCATTCGCTTCCAAGCTTCCATGTCGCCTTGACGCATACGGTATCACTACTATGGTCTATACGGCACGATCACACATATTGTGTGTCGTGCCCTTCCGGGTTGGTCCGAGCCGGACCAAAACCCCTTTATTTACATATATTAAGTAGTCACTAAAAACATTAAATATCAATAAACAATAAGCACCAATAAAAAAATAAATATCAAACAATAGACAATATGTTATATGAGCATGTGTATGATCATTGGCAATGAAGTAGCAATGAAGCAGGGTCATCTAAACATAACTAGCAATGTATGATCATATATGAGCACGTATATGAGCACGCATAATTTAAAATATTGCATCATCTAAACATAACTAGCAATAAAGTAGGATCATCTAAACATTACCACATTGCATCATCTAAACATTGCATCATCTAAACATTGCATCATCTAATAATTCCATCATTCAAACGTCCATCATGCATTACCAAACAAAGCTTGAAAATTTAACTATTGCATCAAACATCCATCATCTAAACATTGCATCATCGTCACATTCCATCATTCAAAAGCATTCCCATACCTAGTCGGCGGAGGCGTTGAGGGACGGCGGCGTTGGAGGAAGTCGGTGGCCGGCGGTGTCAGAGGGACGGCGACACTGTCTCTGAGGCTAGGGCACAGAGCCGGTGGCACGGCGGGCCGGCGGCCGGAGGGGCGGCGCTGCAGGGGCGGGGCAGGCGGCGGCGGGGCGGTGAAGGCGGGTCGGCGGCGTGAGGCGGCTCGGGGTCGGAGCGGCATGCAGGGGGGGGGGGGGGGGGGCGGGGAGGCGGCAGGCCGGCATCGGGAGCTGGGGCGGCACCGCCGGCGGTGGGGCGGCTACGGCGGGCCAGCGGTGGGGGCGGCTCGGGGTCGGGGCAGCGCGCGGGGCGAGGGCGCGGCTCGTGGTCGGGGCGGCGCCACGGGGGCAGGGCGGCGGCAGGCCAGCGGCTGGAGCGGGGGCGGCGGCGGCGGCGGCAGGGCGGCGACGGCAGGCCGGCGGCAGGGTCACGGCAGCGCGGCGGGGGCGAGGCAGGCGGCTGTGGAGGTGAATGAACCGCCGGGGTCGGGGGTGGCCGATAAAAGCCCTTATTTGCGACAACTTCCTTAATTACGATAGCCTCGGACTACGGCCGTCGTAATTATGTTTATTTGCGACGGCATTTTCTGAAGCCGTCGCAACTAACCTCTAATTTGCCACGATCTCCTTATTTGCGACGGCGCTAGGGTTGGCCATCGCAAATAAGCGATTATTTGCGACGGCTTTTTAATTTGCGACGGTGGACGACAAGCTGTCGCAAATAAATGCAGCTGTCGCAAATGATCGCGTTTCCTGTAGTGATCGGGCATTCCGAATAGCTGCTCGACACCTTCCCTCTTCAAGGAGGTCTAGGTATTCACGCCAGAGCTGGTCCTGCGTGGCATCGTCGATGGTTCGGACCCAACGCGACCCCAAGGTGATTTCCGAAGGAAGGACTGCTTTAGCTCCGTACACCAGGAAGAAGGGTGTCTCTACAGTTGACCGGTTAGGAGTTGTCCTGTTGGCCCCCTATGTGGGCGAAGCTCTTCGATCCAGTTGGCTCCATGTTTTTTCAGGCGCTCATACGTGCGCGTTGTGATTCCTTTTAGGATTTCTGCATTTGCTCAATCGTTTTGGCCATTGCTTGCAGGGTGAGCTACAAAGGCGTACTAACCTGAATGCCGAGGTCTTCGCATTATCCTTGGAATGCAGAGCTCGTGAACTGGGTCCCATTATCAGTTATGATCTTGTTTGAGACATCAAATCTGCATATGATGGACTGCAACAAGTTGATAGCTGATTGCTTGTTTATTGTCACTACTGGAGTTGCTTCCGGCCATTTGGTGAATTTGTCAATGGCAATGTACAGGAACTTGTAACCTCCGACGGCTCTTGGGAAAGGTCCCAAGATATCCATCCCCCACACAGCGAAAGGCCATGTAGGAGGTATCATCTGTAGAGGCTGAGCCGGTGTGTAAATTTGCTTTGCAAGGAACTGGCATGCTTCACATTTCTTCACTAGCTCAGTTGCATTCTGGAGCGCTGTAGGCCAGTAGAAGCCATGTCGGAAGGCTTTACCGACCAGCGTGCGGGAAGACGCGTGGTTCCCACACTCGCCTCCATGGATTTCTACGAGAAGCTCGCAGCCTTCTTCCCTTGTAACGCACCGCATTAGAACGGCGTTGGCACCACGCCGGTAGAGATCCCATTCTACCAGTGTATATCTTTTAGCCAATCTGACTATCCGATTAGCGGATACATTATCTTCAGGAAGGAAATTGTCTTTCAAGTAGCTCCGGATCTCCGATATCCATGCATGAGAACTAGCTTGAGGATTTTGAGTCTTGCGTGCTGAGTTGCTCGGAGCTTTCTACAGCACCTACGACCCTTGATGGATGCCATGGTAACAGGGCCATCGGGACCGCCAGCTTCGAGGTGCTGGTCTTGCCCCCTTCGCTCAATTCGTTAGGATGAGCTGTAGGTTTAGACAACCTCCGTACGATGGTTCCGTCGGGAGCCGGAGCCCCGGTTGAAGTTTTCGTCGAGAGTTCGACGGCTTCAGCGTTGTTGAGACACTAGACATGGCAAAGATCCAGGACGTCGAAGTCCTTCTGAAGCTTCTGGACTTCAAGTAGGTATGCAGCTAGTTGAGGGTTGTTGCAGCAACATTCACCTTTGACTTTTTTTACAACAAGCTGTGAATCACCCTTTACCAACAGCTGCTTGACACCATACGATAGTGCCAGCTTAAGTCCATAAATAAGTGCTTCATACTCCGCCATGTTGTTGGTCGCCTTGATGTCAAGGTGCACCATGTATTTAAACTTCTCCCCGGTCGGAGCAAGGAGAAGGACTCTAGCTTCGACCCCCTGCTTCTACACGAAGCGATCGAAGTAGAGGGTCCAGTGAGGCTTAGTGAAGACCGGAACCTTGGGCTCTGACTTCTGCTCACTGGGGCCCCCAGAATTTGATGGAGAAGGGGTTCATTCCGCCACAAAGTCCGCCAATGCTTGACTCTTGATCGCTTGTCTTGGAACGAATTCAAGGTCAAACTCGGCTAATTTCGCTACCCACTTTGCAATTTTCCCAGTGGAATTGGGGTTATTCAAGATTGCACGCAGTGGATAAGAGGTTACCACTGAAATCTTGTGAGCTTGGAAGTAGTGTTGGAGCCTCCTAGAGGCAATAAGAACTGCGTAGAGCAGCTTATGCACCTCCATGTATCGAGTCTTGGCATTATGGAGAACTTCGCTGATGAAGTACACTGGGCGCTGGACCGTCCGGACCCTCCCAATGGGGCCCGAAACTTCCTCCTTATCTGTCCGGACCCTCCCGGAGGGGTCCGAACCTTGTTCGGGGACCTCCGGGTTCCGGTTGGAGGAACTCGGAGCTTCTTCTGAAGTGACCCGGACCTTCCCAAAGGGGCCCGGATCTTGTTGCTCAGTAGTAGTGACTCCTTCATTTGAAGGAGATGGATCCTCTGGAGTCTCTCCTCGAGGATCTGAGTCTGGGAGCTGGGACACAGACTCGACTTCAGGTAGCTCCGGACCCCCCCAAGGGGTCTGGATTGAACTGGAGATGGTTCTGGTCTTTCCGCAACCAGGACCATGCTGACAACTTCGTCAGTTGCTGAAATGTAAAGCAGGAGTGGCTCGCCAGGGTTCGGAGCTACCAAGGTTGGTGGGGTGGTCAGGAGCTGCTTCAACTCCTGGAATGCCTTCTCGGCTTCTTCAGACCATTGGAATGGTCCGGACTTCCTCAATAGCTTGAAGAAGGGTAGCGCCCATTCCGCCAGTCTTGAGATGAACCGGCTGAGGGCAGCTAGACATCCAGTTAGCTTCTGGACGCCCTTGATGCGGGCTGGTGCCCGCATGTCCTCAATAGATTTTATCTTCACCGGGTTTGCTTCTATTCCTTGGTGGTTTACCATGAAACCAAGAAGTTTTCCGGAGCTAACCCCGAAGACACACTTGTCCGGGTTCAGCTTCGTGTGAGTGACTCGCAACTTGTTGAAGACAGCTTGCAAGGTGTCGACGAATGACTCCTTGTTCTTGATCTTGACGACGATGTCATCGACATACACTTCCACTACGTCTCTGATGAGCTCTCCGAAAGTTTTGTACATAGCTCGTACAAATGTTGGAGCAACATTCTTAAGACCAAATGGCATGGCAGTGTAACAATATAATCCATCTACCGTGATGAATGAGGTATGCTCTTCATCTTCCCTAGACAATCTGATTTGATGGTACCCAAAATATGCGTCTAGGAAGCACAATAATTCACACCCGGAGGTGGAATCCACTATCTGATCTATTCTAGGTAGTGGGAATGGATCCTTTGGACATGCCTTATTTAGTGTAGTGCAGTCGATACACATTCGAAGCTTCCCGTCGGCCTTGGGTACAACGACAGGGTTTGCCAGCCGCTTTGGATGGAGGACTTCTCGGATGAATCCAGCTTCGAGCAACTTCTTCACTTCTTGACGTATGAAGTTTTGTTGCTCTATGGATTGCTTCCGAGGCTTCTGGTGTACAGGCCGAGCGTCAGGATAGATCTTCAGATTGTGCTCGATCACTTCCCTAGGGATCCCAGGCATTTGTGACGGTTGCTAGGCAAACAAGTCGACATGAGCCCAGAGGAAAGTGATGAGCGCGAGTTCCTATTTGTCAATCAGACCTCCTGACATACAGGTTGTCTGAGCGGCATCGAAACCGATTTGGACGACTTTGATGGGAATGTCGGTGTCGCCGCTTGGTTGCACGCGAGGTGCGGAAGTTGAGCCTCGATGACGAATGCTCGGGGGTTTCGGAGCTTGCTCCTTTCCGGATTCTTCCTCCTGCGCTCTAGCAAGTGCGTGGAGTTCGTCCAGAGTTGTCACTCCAGCGGTGAGATCTCCACAGATCCGGAGAACACCGGCTGGTGTTGGCATCTTCAACACCAAGTAGCCATAATGAGTAGCAGCCATGAACTTGTATAAGGCTAGCCTACACAAAATGGCGTTGAAGGGTAAGTTGATCTGCGCCACGTCAAAGACCAACTTCTTAGTGCGGTAATTCTCCAGGGTCCCGAAGGTCACCGGAAGAGTAATTGCACCGAGTGGGGTTATGGCCCCCGGACCTACTCCGGAGAAAGGTCGGGAGGGGAAAATGTCCGAAGGTCAGAGCTGAAGCTTGAAGAAAGCTTCAGAGCTTATGAGGTTCAACCCCAAACCTCCGTCCACCATTACATGGTGGATTTGGATGTTGTTGATGGTCGGTGATACCATCAATGGGAGTTGGCTAGCTCTGATCATATTCTGAGGGCAGTCCGAAGCATCTAAAGTGATGGCAGTGTCCATCCACTTCTGGTGCGGCTCGGCCCTAGCAGTAGGAGCTACTGAGGACATGTCCCACCGCATGGTCTTGAGGACACGGCGGTAGGTGATGTCCCATGAACCACCAAAGATGGTGTTCATGGTTTTCCGACGTTCATTGTCAGAGACATCAGAGTCATCATCGACAGAGGTGTAAACAACCTTCAAGGCCTTTTTAGGGTCCTGAAATCCTAACTCCTCTTCAGCCGGAGCTTCGTTGACTTTCTGTTTCCCTTCCCTTTGACGGAAAGGAACTTCTTCCCGGCGCTAGTTGTAGCGTTCGGCAAGGTTCTGGACCTCCTGACAGCCTTCAAGATTGTGGTTTCTGGACAGCACTACCTTTTGTCGGTGGTTTTATAATAACTCGAGTTTTGCAAATCAAATTGACGTTATTATTTTTGGGTTGTCTTCGCAACTTGATTATCTATCATCCGTCAAAATTTCACGGTCATTGGATTTGTGATTACCGATCTACACGAGTTTCTTTGCAGCGTTCTAGAACTGTTTTTCTCGGGTAGGGCAGATTGACCTTTATTCGATCTTTCGATCATAACTTGAGTTTCTGTCGACGGATTTGAGTGATTCTTCTTATGTTTTCTCCGTGACTTGATTCTCTCTGATATATATCACTTTTGTCCTGGTGAAACACGTTTAGATAAGTCTCACACATGATTTCTTTAACAGATCGTTTTTCTGCCGAAGGGGTTAGGATTTAATTGTTTCCGCTGCGTAAGATTTTTAAATCTACCATTCATCCCTCCTCTGGTAGCTTTTCACGTGCTCTTCGATCCTACAGCATTACAGATAGTTCCTTCCTGCGGAACATAGCGAGGCACATCCTTGGATCTTTCCTTTTTCTCAACATCAAGAGTTGAGATCAGACTCTCAACAGTCATAACCTCTTTCTTGTGTTTAAGACTCGTGGAAAAAATCCTCCAAGATGGAGGTAGTTTGGAAACAATTCCACCAACCACGAAGTTGTCAAGCAAGTATGTATCAAAATGTGCAAGTTTCTCCACCAGAAGCTGAATCTCATGAGCCTGTTCCACGATAGATCGGTCATCGACCATCTTATATTCGTGGTACTGGTCATTAACATAGAGTTCACGTCCAACATCTAACTCTGCATATTTGCGGTCTAGGGCCTCCCACAATTCCTTACCCGAAGTGTGGTTCATCTAAATGTCACATAGGTGATCTGATAGGAGTGACAACAGGCAGCCAAGACAAGTAGAATTGTCCAGATCAATGTCACGGTTCTGCTCCTCAGTGAGAGGATGAACTGAAGAAATCAACCACCAGATCTTTATCGACGTGAGCCAAAACTTGATCCGTGTCTGCCATCTCTTAGAATTGTCACCCCCGGCAAATCGCTCGGGTTTTAGCGCATCAGTAAGTCCAACCATGTTAAATCTATCAGGTTTCTGGATTGTTGGAAAATAATCATGGCATGCAATTAATTTGGTGATTTGAAATGTAAAAACGACTAGAACGGATCTACTAGCAGTCAACATGAACAGTGCTAGCATTATACAAACAAGAACTGAAACAAATGCGAATAAATCGCTCATCAAATAAATCGAACTATCCATAGTTCGAGAGATCCACTTACAGATCGTCCTGCTATGAACTAGACAATGAAATTGTTGAGGAAGAGGGAAGTGTAGCGAGCGGCCGTGCGAAAGCACTTCCCAGAAACCTGATCGCCGGCACCCGTGCAGGTCTTCAGATCACCGGTGTCAGTTTAGAGACACCGCTCTCCCTCAATCTGCTGCACGGCGGACAAAAGGACGGCAAGGCAAAACCACGGCAGCGCAGAACAATTACCTAGAGAGGCGAGTTTCTATGTTGTGTTTACCTCGAGTATACAGGACGTCTCCTTATATACTTGACTCTGTCTACCGCCTCAGATCAAACTGCCTAAGTTCCAGGAAACAGCTTCTAAAATTCCTCATCGTGCAACTAATGGGAGCAGTTATGGGCATTCGTGCACATTAAACATGCGCTTGCAGTCATGCCTCAAATTACTCCTCACGTTGATGTGGCAGTCTAGGTGGGATGAAATATTCTCTTTATATGAGTGGCTGAAAAAATAACTGCTTAGTAGAACGCGCAACGTCGCATGTCACAAATCACGCGATAAACACGTGTAAAATCGCAAAACGCGCGCGCTTGCGTGTGTGTGTCTTTGTGTCCATAGCAGCAGCCTTTTTCCCTCATTATTATTATGTTGAGAACCTGTAGAAGGGTCACTATATATTGGGGAACACACATCTAGGTGAGCAATGTGGGACTAAACATCCGAGTCACCTCTGCACACCACTTTGGCTTTCTATCAGGGGAGTTGACCCAATTAAATGAGCCCATAAATGGGCTGCAATAAAGGGTCAAATCCCAACAGTAAGTGCAGCTTGGGATGCGGTTCAGTTACAAATAGGGGATGTATTTTGTAATGGAGACTGGACACCATGCCTTCGTAGTGGTTTAGAATTTGGTGCCATAAGGTGGCAATTTCAGTGATATCTGTTCTTACTAGTGTCAATGTGATGGTTCACCTGGTGTGTATGTGCAAATGGTCGTTTCAGAATGTGGGATCACACGGTCATCTTCATCCATTTTTGGTGCTTGTTTCCGGTAAATCTGCAGAGAATTGCATTTGTTTGGCAAGTGCCAGGTCATCACACCGGTGCTGTAGTACTAGTCCGTGTTATTGTTACTTCGTTTGTAAATGGACTTGGTAGTTCTATAGAATAAGAGCCTAGCTAGGAGTACTTTGCTTACTAAAGAGTTAGATTGTTTACACGAGCTGGGCAGTTCGTGTAATGCAGGACCCCTAGCTAGGAGTACTTTGTATGGACAAAATCGGGTGGTTCAGTCAAAAGTTACTGCTGCTTATTTCGGCGCTGCAACAGGGAAAAGGCTTCATGTGCTCAAGTCTTAACCCAGGGATCAATTACAACAACCAAGCTTTTGTCCCAAACAAGTTCGGGTCGGCTAGAAATGAAACCCAACAATATTGAAGAAAAGTAATAGAAAATAAGATGAAAGTAAAAAAAAATCTACATTTTATTTATTCTAGAAATGGGTTAATAAGAAAGAAGATGAGAGTAACAAATTAGGAATAAACTAAGATTCTGGCACATGAATTGCTAATTTCCATGCAGTCCTATCATGAGCCAAATCTCTAGGTATGTCCCACTTCTTTAAATCTCGTTTCACCGCCTCCTGCCATGTCAACCTTGGTCGACCTCTACCCCTCCTAAAATTTTCTCCACTCTTTATAATCCCACTGTTAACCGGTGCTTCTGGAGGTCTCCGCTGGATATGCCCAAACCACCGTAGGAGATGTTGGACTAGCTTCTCCTCAGTCGCTGCCACCCCTACCCTATCACGTATTACTTCGTTCCTAATTTTGTCTCTTCTTGTGCGACCGCACATCCACCGTAGCATGCGCATCTCCGCAACACTCATTTGTTGGACATGTTGCCTTTTAGTTAGCCAACATTCTGCTCCATACAGCATCGCAGGTCTGATCACCGTCTTATATTTCCTTTCAATTTTTGTGGAACTTTCTTATCACATAAGATTCCAGATGCTTGTCGCCACTTTATCCACCCGATCTTGATCCTATGGCAAACATCTTCGTCAATATCACCATTGCTCTGTAACATTGATCCTAAATATCGAAATGTGTCCCTCCTAGGTACTACTTGTCCTTGTAAACAAACATTACCATCCTTGCACCCGACATCACTAAAGTCGCATCTCATATACTCGGTCTTGGTTCTACTAAGTCTAAACCCCTTAGACTCTAAGGTCTGCCTCCATAGCTCCAATTTTCTATCAACACCATTCCTAGTTTCATCTACCAACACTACATCATCAGCAAAGAGCATACACCAAGGGATATCCCCTTGTATATCCTTCGACACCTCATCCATCACTAAGGAAAAGATGTAAGGACATAAGGCTGATCATTGGTGTAACCCTATTGTGATAGGAAAAGTGTCGGTCTCACTATCTCTTATGCGCACACTTGTCACCACATTATCGTACATATCCTTGATATGGTTAATGTACTTTGTTGGGACTTTGTGTTTCTCTAGTGCCAACCACATGACCGGTCTTGGTATCGTATCGTATGCCTTCTCCAAGTCAATAAACACTAAATGTAGATCCTTCTTTTGCTCCCTATACCTCTCCATAAGCTGACGGAGTAAGAAAATCGCCTCCATAGTGGACCTCCCAAGCATAAAACCAAACTGGTTTTTAGTGACATTGGTCACTTTCCTCAAGCGGTGCTCAATCACTCTCTCCCAGAGCTTCATAGTATGACTCATGAGCTTAATTCCTCGGTAATTAGTACAACTTTGAACATCTCCTTTATTTTTGAATATGGGTACTAAAATACTTTTCCGCCACTCTTCAGGCATTTTGTTTGACTAAAAAATGCGGTTGAATAGTTTAGTGAGCCATACTATTGATACATCCCCTAGACATCTCCACACCTCAATGGGGACATCATCGGGGCCGCGGGCCTTTCCTCCTTTCATCCTTTTTAGGGCCTCTCTAACCTCGAACTCTTGTATCCCCCGCACGAATCGTCTGTTGGTGTCATCAAATGAGTCATCCAACTCGAACCTAATACTCTCATTCCCGTCATGCCATCTGTTCCTAATTTCTTCCTCCTTCAATAGAATTTGGCCTGCCTCATCCTTAATGCATTTGACTTGGTTGAGATCTCTCACCTTTCTCTCGTGAAGTTTCACCATCTTGTATATATCCTTTTCGCCTTCTTTTGTATCTAGCCTCTTATATAGCGCATCATAGGCCTGCCCCCTTGCTTTACTCACAACACGCCTAGCATTTTTCTTAGCCTCTTTATACTTCGCCATGTTACTTGCACTTCTCTCATGGTGCCAGCTCTTATAAGACTCCTTCTTCTCCTTAATAGCTTTTTGTACATCTTCATTCCACCACCGAGTGTCTTTATCTACATGTTTCTTACCTTTTGTCCACCCAAGCACCTCCCTAGCCGTCTTCCTAATGTAAGTTGCCATCTTCTTCCACATACTATATGCATCTTCCTCTTCGCTCCAAGGTCCTTTTGCGATCATCCTCCTTTTGAATGATTGTTGCGCTTCATCCTTCAACTTCCACCACTTTGTTCTGGTGGTTTTAACACCCTTGTCTCGTGACATACGCACGTGGAAATGAAAGTCGGCTACCACAAGTTTATGTTGTCGAACAACACATTCTCCAAGAATCACCTTACAATCTAAACATGCCCCTCTCTCCCTTCTCCTGGTGAGGATATAGTCGATTTGACTAGAATGTTGGGCACTAGTGAAGGTCACTATGTGAGATAGCCTCTTTTTAAAGAGGGTGTTAGCTACCAATAGGTCATAGGCTACGGCAAAGTCTAGGATATCTTTACCCTCCTAGTTTCTATCACCACATCCAAAACCTCCGTGTACCCCCTCAAAACCTACGTTAGTTGTACCTACATGACCATTGAGATCTCCTCCTATGAAGAGCTTCTCGCTTACCGGTACACTACTAACCATATCCTCCAAGTCCTCCCAAAATTGTCTCTTAGTGCTCATGTCGAGCCCAACTTGTGGGGCATAAGCACTAATGACATTCAAGATAAAATCCCCCACAACTACCTTGACCAGGATGATCATATCCCCTCGTCTACAGACATCCACTACTCCATCCTTGAGGCTCTTATCTATTAGGACGCCTACGCCATTCCTAGCTCCCGTCGAGCCAGAATACCAAAGCTTGAAACCGGTATTCTCAACCTCTCTCGCCTTTTGACCTGCCCATCTAGTCTCTTGTACACAAAGAATTTTTACACGCCTCCTAATCGCAACGTCCACTAACTCTCGTAGCTTTCCCGTCAAGGATCCTACATTCCAACTACCCACCCGAAACCTAGTTTCCTCGGCTAGCTTCGTTACCCTTTGCATCCGTCGAGGAAGATGCAAAGACCCTTGCTCACTTAACACTACATTCGGGCGATGATGTAGCGCGCCACTATGGTGATGGCGATCCGGCCCTCGCTCATTTAACACCACATCCGGGTTCCGATATGGCGCGCCACTAAGGCGGTGGCGACCCGGCCCTCGCCCACTTAACACCATACCCGGGTTCCGCTATGGCGCGTCGCTAAGAGGGTTACGCCCCAACGAATTTCCAATGGCTTTCATTTCCATGAGAATGGCTAAGTTTAGTTGCTGGCTAGCCAAGCCTATCACAACCCCTCCTCCTTTACCCGGGCTTGGGACCGGCTATGTCATTACAACATAGGCGGAGTTTCTTAATCCAGGGATCAATGCATTATTTTACTAAGCGTGGGATCTGACAGGAAAACCAAGAACATTCAGACAAAAGTGTCCTCTGTTCCCATGTACTATAAATAGCATTTGTTTATTCCTCCCAGTAGAGAATCAAAGCTTATACAGGGTGACCCTAAACTGCCAGAAAAATAAGCCTGAGATGCTTTTGAGAAAGTAGTTACTGATTTACTGTTCGATGATCATACCGTTACTTTTCCACTTCCTGCTGGTTTTTCACCTATAGTAGAGTACACAGGTAAATGAGCAGTTTTATGTACGAAAGTACTCTTCACTTTTGTTTTCCTAGCTTTTCATGAACATGCAAGACGAAATATGGTTTTATGACTTTTTGAAAAGAACAGGGGAAAGACAGCATAGAATAGCAAACCAGTTTGTCCTCTGTTCCCAACACAGAGGGGGGGAGGTCACGTTAGCTGCAGGCAGGAGCCACGAGTAAGATGCTTACGTTGCGATCAATGAGTTTGTCCTCTGTTCCCAACACAATTTAACTTCAATGTTGTTTTGCAAGGTTCGGGAACAGCGGCGCAAACTTCTTCGGCACCAGAAGGGACGCACTAAGAAGATCTTCTTGGCTCCGGAGTAAGTGGAGGGGCTAGTGTGTAGCCCGTTGAAATTTTGTTGTTGTTGATGTATTGAATGTTTTGAAACTGTTGTGGCTGCTGTCTGTCTATATATATCTGTTTGTATAACATGTTCTGTGTTCTCGACATCGTGCGAGGTAGTCAATTTCTGTTTTTTTTTAAAAAAAAATCGAAAACTTAACTTACATCGGTTATGGGCCATACCGACGAAAGTTAGCCCAGGTTAACTTTCGTCGGTGTAGCTATACCGACGTAAGTTATCTCTTTACATTCGTCAGTATGGCCATAGCCGACGTAAGTTAATCCAGGTTAACTTTCGTTGGTCCGGCATTACCGATGTAAGTTTGGCAAGAAACTTTCGTCGGCCTAGCCGGGGCCGACGTAAGTTCTCCGGCCCAGCCTGCGGCCCATCCCGGTAACGTACTTACGTCGAATACGGGATACCGACGAAAGTTAACAACTTACGTCGGCGGTTGAAGTGAGTTACCTTAATCATATACAAACTCCTTCGTCAGCCGGCAACAGACGTAATTAAGAGAAAACCGACGTAAGTAAGTAAGTTATATCGGTAAAGGCCCTAACTACGCCGGTCCTAGCCGACGTAATTGATCGGGATTCCTGTAGTGTATGGATCAAAATTCGTGGAATCAATCGATCCAAAATAAACATGCTAATCAAAATTCGTGAGTATGGATGAGAAGAGAAGATCCAAAATCGAACATTTGTTGACAGTGGTGGAGCAAACTGATTCAATAACCAGTGCTAATGCAATTGAAGAATAAACATGCTATATATGAATATTTGAGATTGTTTTCCTCCTGGCAAAATACTAAGCTGGCACAGATTAATAGTGTCGGAAGCCATGGCACACAAAAAATTAAGGGGCTGTCTAGATTTCAGGTGTCTCGAATTTGAGAAAATTTCAGGCACCGGGTAATTAGTAGCTAATTACTACCATTAATCACTAATCATTTTAATTTTATAGGTTAATCAATCACAAAATTGTTTGTTATATTATTTTACAATTAACATAACTTTTACAAATTATGGATTTACAATTAACAAAATAAAAAAAATAATCATCTTCATCTACCTCTGCCGCACCCCGTGTGATCGCCCAACACCGTAGCCTGACCGCTCAGGCACCTGAACTTTAGGATTGCCAAAAAATTTATGATTTTTTCTATTGTATGATTGGGGCTGACCATGAATCAATAATCTAGAAAACAAGCGATGCACCATACGAGGAGGGGACGTGCGACAGATTGCGACGCCAGGGAGCACGGACGGCCTGCCCACGCGTACGGCTGCCGGTGACTGAGCGGGACCAGCGAGGGGCTACTGGGAGCGCGATGGCCATTGGATGCGATGGCAGATTGCACCTGGCTGCGCCATCGCCTGGCGGCGTCGGGGAACACGACTCGCTGGCAGCGCCGCGGAGTGCTACCGACCGGCGCCTTGGAGTCGGCGTGACGGCGGCGCACCTCGGTGTTGGCGTGAGGAGGAGAGACAAACGGTTCTAGGAAGGGTACCGATGGAAAAAGTGTGCCGCTTAATTCCAGACAAACCTCCCACCTCACGTTCTGACAAATCGGGCTTCTGTTGTTAGGCCTCCTCATTAAGCGGCTTAGGGGCTAAGCAAGATTTAAGCAAGGTGTTTGGTGGGTTTTTTCATTGATAAATGGATTTTAAGCGGAAACAAACAGGGCCTAATGCTACTGCTGATTGCAATGCAAATGAGAGTCGTAACTCTATCGGTCCCTTCATCTAGAACTTTTCTAACCATCATAACTTTTTACAAGAGCAAATTTTCATTTGAATTCTGGCAAAAAAGATTTTCAGTTTTACCAACCCCCCCCCCCCCCCCTCGCGAACATTTCTAATGTCTTGCCTAGCAATTTGAAATCTAGTGACCCTATATATGCAACAAATTCAAATCAAATTATGGTCATCACTATTCCCAGGTTGCTGCATGACAATTTACCCCTTTAAGTTATTCCAAAAGCTTTGTTTACCAAACTTATGTGAAAAATTGACAAAGTCCATTAAACAATGCTTATGGAATTCTAGGTATTTGCTTTAGTTGCTTCCAATTAAAGTGATATTTCTTTTAAGAATCCAAAAGACAATGTCAACACTTACTCTCGTGAGGATGTGTAAGAATTGAATGATGGGGGTTGTGTAAACCTTCCCCACCATTGCAAGCAAAATCACTCAATCGTGATGCAATCAAAACAATGGAAAATTCTAAACTCATACTCATTTGAAGAGCATTTTGGGGTTGAAGGTCTTTGTGTGAGAACTCATGACTGTGGACTTGGTGTAGCTTTAATGTCTGATGTCAATTGTCAAGATGATGTTGGAGTTCATGAAGAATAAAGCTTCATCTTGCTCCTCCATCCAGACATCACCTTGAGCATTCCTCCACCTTGAACTCGAAACAACCTCGATGGACAAATATTCCCTTGAATCCTCCTGATGGTGGTTTGATCTTGATCAGGTTTCCACTCTTCTTGTCAAACAACCTCTTCACACATTTCCTCTTCACTGCAATAGAATCAAGAACAAACAAACACAATTCAAAAATGGGTTACATTAGCCAAAAAACAAATTGAACCACACGTCAAATTGTCTTGCCCAACTTGAAACAACATGCAAATGCAATGAGGAACAAGGGAAATCTGTTTGTTTGAATTAGGAAAACAAATTCAAGTGGTTATGTCCCAAGTTCATATCAAAATAAATTCCTTTCCTAATCCAAAATTTTCTTGTTAAGTTGACTGGAAATTTTAGTTTCCAACATGCAAGTGTGAAAATTCAAACATGCTAAATGCGAATGCAAAATTTGATGGAAAATCAAATATGCAGTTGGAAACATAGAAATATGATATAACTACCAATTAAACTATTGACAAGGATTCACCAAAATTTTATTGATGTTGGATGAGCGAGACTTACCTTGGTTTTTTAATATGATGATTCATCGTTCGGGCACGAAGATGAAGGCACGGAAAACTTCTTTTGCTTGACACGCCAATGCTTCTTTGGTGGTCATTTGGACAGTGGGGCACCATGTGGTCTCAGCCTCTCCATTGCCTGGATGGAGACTTGTTGATGTTGCGATGACTTTTCCTTCTTGAAGATATTCTTTTATGAGTTGGGTGAGGCTTGTCCTTCTTTGGGAGTTTAACTTTGAACTTATTGATATTCTTTTGAGTCAAACCCATTTTTATCTTGAATCAAATACTTCCTTAGGCATGATGACATATGGACTCCATAATCAAACAAAAATGCTTCATCCATGATGTCGCTTGACTAAGGTTGCACGGGCTTGGTGGATGTGTAGGGTCCCAACAAGTAATTCTGGATAGCTTGGATCTTGAATGCTCTACAAGTATCTTGTCCTTAGCCAATTGCTTCTTGGGTATATTGTCATTGATTTCTACTTGGCCATGGACAAGATACTTCAAGGTAGGCTAGATGAAGTTGAATCTGTTGGAATTGTTGAAATTCCCTTAGCCTCCTCAATTATATTTTTCCACCCTTGACCTCCTTGTTGTTGGTGGTCATTGGATTTGTTACTTGAAATGAAGAATCCTCACATGTCTTAGGAAAACAAAATCCCAAGTGTCCCATGTTGACATGGATTTTCAGAGATCATGTGAAAATCCATGGCTTGGATCATCGAAACACTTCTCCATTGCCCTGACCTTCTTGATCTTTCAATAGGAGGTGCAGTTCCATGGCTATCATGTCTACCTTGTCAATGGTGTGTATGTCATACTGACAGAACTAGAGCATTCATTGATCTGCCCCCAAATGGTGACCTTTTTCTCTATTAAATCTTCACACTTCTCATGATCATTGAGAAGATCCGTGTGCTGCCACCTGTCAGTGCTTAATTGGCTGGGAGTGTATTTTTCAAGATCCCCCTCTTGGATTCACCTCAATTCTATATGAAATGTCTACATGCACAATTCTTTCCAAGTACAAGCGGAACTGGGTTATTTTTAAAATAAATGCATGTAAAAAATGTCTACTCTGTCACATAATTGAGATATATTGATGGTTGAAATTGGTACTTAATGACCATCAACATCTGACTCCTCACCGGAGGCGTGGTTGGTGGTGATGTCAAGCAGCTCTTTCATTCTCTTCAGCTTGACACAACTGAGCTTGTGCGCCATGTACTAATAGGTGGTCCTCGAAAGGAAACCAGAGATAATGTCAGTGTCGACCACATCATAGAGCTCATCATATTTCTTGGAGTAGTGCTAGATGTACTTGTGAAGGATCCTATCGACTTCTGTTGACACACTTTGAGATCACACGAGTTTCCACATTGCACGTATGTGCCCTGAAAGTTGTCGATGAATGTTTCTCTGAGATCGGCCAGGCCCATGATGTTGTCGTTGGGCTGGTACTCCAGCCATGATCGAGCCAAATCGGCCAAGTAGATGGGGGAGGTACCCGACGATGAAAATGTCATCATCAGCCCTACACGCCAAGTGGTAATCTTCCAACAATATGCTCGGGTTAGACTCGCCGTTGTACATCCCAACATTTTTTGGAGCGTGGAAGAGAGCCTGGAAGGGCTTGAACATGAGAGAGAGAGCTAGGGATCAGGCTCTTCCTTGCTATCATCGTAGCAGTCGCCTCGCCAGGGTCAGCGCCGTCTTTGCTCGGGCTTAAGGTTTATGACCCTTTCCTAGGCTCCACGCCGAGCCTCGAGGGTCTGACAGATGTTGGAACACTCCACATGTTCATGAATCAAGTTACACAAAGGGTATACGACCCACCCTTCTCGACCACGTGCACCCCATTCGGGGCGGGGGATCTGGTCGGTCTGGTGGTACTCCTCGGGTGCACCCTACTCCCTTCGCAGGTTGATGCACCCTACTTCCAAGCAAGTGAGCTCTCTGTGTGCTGGTGCCAACCTTCAATAGTAAGGACCGGTGATTCCGGTAAGTGAATTGAGCTTTGGGCTCGATGGGCTCAGGCACGCTATGGAGCAATGACGCAGAGCCCGCCCAATTCTAGCTCGTTCGCTTGAAACACGAGAGGTTGTCTTTGTCCGTGATAATCACTACAAGAAACAGGAATGATTATGTCGGCCACATTTACTTACGTGGGCCAGCCGACGTAAGTAAATCAAGTTACGTCGACTGCCGCACGCTGATGTAAGTTACTTTACTTAAATCAGCTGCGCCGCGCAGCCGACGTAGGTAACTAGACCGATAGAATTAAGCTCTCAACATACATCGGTGTTGATGGTTGTTATATACCAATTTCACCCGTCAATATAACTAAATTATGTGAAGAAATATCATTTCTTGCACACATCACTTTTCTATTTAACCTATTTCCACTTGTCCTTGGAGAAAGTAGTTCATGCAGACAATTTATGCAGAATTGAAATGCTCAAGGGGATGGATCCTATAAAATATCATTCCAGCCAATCAAGCGATGACATGTGGCACCACATGGATCAAATGGCCCGCAAACAAAAGTATCCAAGGCCATCCAACGGTGTAACACCCATATAAGGGGATAGGACCAACCTGGTAGAGACCTGGAGGAAAAGACCAGGTCGGTCGACCTCCCTAGTGGGCCGACTAGGGAGTGGCGCCAAACCCGGTCAAATGCCACGTGTTGGCTCCTCCCGGCTTGAAGAATTCATGGGTGACTAATTCGCACACTTTTGATGGTGGGAACCGGCCCTTCTCCAAGCTATAAATATGACCCCTCACCCCCTCACTTCAACACACACCACTTGAGTATTCATCCATTGTAGCCACTACTCTCCATAGGTTTAGAGGAGTATAGGCTGTAGAGAGAGAGTCTCTAGTCCATAGTCCAAGTAGGAGAGGAGTAGAAGGAGTCTCTTCCCAATTCCTAATTGGGAAAGGTATGGCTCTTATATTCCTATTTGTATTTGTGACTTTGCTCTTAATAAATATATTATCTTTAGTCTTCTATTGTTCATATACTTCTATGAAGTGTTTTTTGTTTGATTGTTGATTCCATGTATGTGGTAGGAGCAGTATTTATGACTATCATATACCCTTGTCATTATATCATCATAAACACGATAAACCTCCACTATAGTCTAATTAGCTATGACATAATTATGTTAACATGAATCACTTATGCTATGAATTAACAATGGTTCAACAATGATTTGGTTCAATGCCTTAGGATGGCTTGTGCCTAGCCTCTTAAGGTAACTACTTAATATGCTAGCAGGGTGCTAGGATAGAAAGTAGCGTTCAATGTCTCGTAGACCCACGGATTGAAGAGGTAGGCAGTAGGTGGTGACAGCCCTATCCGTCCTTTGTAATCCTCCATGTTCAGCTCTGCCACAGGCTCTTGGCGGGAGTCGTCCTAGTATTTCTAGGGTTAAACCTGTGCCTGATGTGTTAATCTACTTAGCATGAGAATTCATAACTAATATGATCATTTGTAAATAACTTAGGCTATGTATATGTACATTAGAAGCATATTAGGAGTCTCTACCTAGCTCTTAGCCTAGTCCCTCTTTACCCTATTTATACCCTTAGGATAGAATCTCTTGTGTGTGTCACACTATTCCAATTATCATTTATCTATTCTTGCTAGGACATTGCCTAGATCACCCTACCCTCTCCAGTTAATGATTGCTTTGCTTCCACCTAGCCTTCCTTTTGGAGAATATAAATGGCACCCTTTGGGAATACTCTTAGATGGGAAATGCTACATTGATCATTTCCGCGCGCTTGCGGATTTACATGTATAATCTAAAATCTATTAACAAGCATTTCTGACATCACCGCTAGGGATGAATTGTTAGTAGTGCATAGGAACTGTCAACAAGCATTTCCAGTGCCATTGTCGGGGAAGGCAACTGAAGTATTGCATGATTGAGTGAATAGGATAGGACACTGGTAGGTTTTAGTAGGATAACCCTTATTTTTTTTCACATTTTATGCGAAAACATGGTAGTTTATGTCTCATTTCCATTTGCCGGAAACTTTGTTGAAAATCCTAAATCCCTTCTGAGAGATCGACCTCGTGTCATTACTCCTCAGAAGCTTCGAGCGGCAAATCAAGCTAGCGCAATTGCACCAACAACCGAAATGCTAATGGCCCAGAAGACCCTTCGTGAGTTTTCGGCTCCCTCTGCTAACAATGTGCCTGTTGTGCCCACTGTTAACACGTGAGACGTAAACATCAAAATCAAGACTGGCCTTATCACTATGGTGGAAGCCAACCCATTCTGTGGGAAGGCTAACGAGGATGCAAGTGCTCACCTGCAACAGTTCCTTGAGATCTGCAACACTTTTAAAATCAAGGACGTATCTCCTGATGTTGTTTGTCTTAGGTTGTTTCCGTTCTCTCTTCTTGAGAGAGCTAAACAGTGGTTCTACATGAACTGAAGCGCTGTAGGAGCTTGGAAGAAGTGTTCTACGACATTCTTCACCAAGTTTTTCCCGTTGGGCAAGACCAACACTCTATGTGGAAGAATTTCAGCTTGCAGCAAGATGCCAAAGAATCTATTCCCGAGGCTTGGGAATGGCTTCAGGAATACATCCTAGCCTATCCCCACCATGGGATGTATGACTGGCTCATCATCCAAAACATCTACAACAGGATGATCCCTTTTGCCCGTGACTATGTTAATGCTGCTGTTGGAGGAGCCTTCTTCTCATTGACGGTGCCCAAAGCCAAAGATTTAACTCATAAAATGGTGTCAAACATGGGTTGGAGTGACGAGCATCTCCATATCTGCCAACGAGGTATGCACACCGTAAAGGAGTGGACATGATCACTACCAAATTGGAACTCCTTATGAAGAAAATTGATGGACAAGACAATGGTGAGGTATGTGGCAATGCCTATGCCTTAGACTCTCACATCACTTGTGAAGTATGTGGCAACATGGGCCATTTGGGAAATGACTTCTCAGAAACTCGTGAGGATGCCTTATACATAGCCAACAATGGAAACAACAATGGCTATCGTCCAGGAGGTCAAGGGTGGGGCCAACCACGCCTATTCTTTCAAGGATGGTACAAAAACAATGGCACAATGGAAATCAACCCAACTTGAGAGAACATGCCATCAGCCAACTCAAAATCAATGAGGCTATATCCAAGAAGTTTTCGGCTAATGACAAGACCCTAGAAAGCATAAGTGCCAAGATTGAAGGACTATCCTTAGCCTTCAAGAATCAATTGAGTTTCAACAAGATGTTGGAAACTCAATCGGCTCAACTGGCAGTTGCTGTTTCTCTAGTGGAGAATGTCAAGATGCCAGGACAGCCCGAACCTCCTGTGGAAAGTGCCAACATGATTTCTCTACAAGGAGGCAACTGGCTGAAGGACCCTGGATGTCCTACAATATCATGCTCAATTGGGGCTCATCACTTTGACAAGGCCCTTTGTGACCTTGGAGAAAGTGTGAGTGTGATGCCCAGCGTGGCTTTCGACCAGCTGAACTTCATGAAACTTACTCAAACACCAATGCAGCTCCAACTCGTTGATTCTTCAGTCTGTTATCCGATGGGTATCGCTGAAGATGTTCCGGCAAAAATCTGGAATTGCTTCATACCCGTGGATTTCGTGGTGCTCAACATGGATGTCAAGAAGGATACCGCTGCTCATTCTTAGGCGACCATTCTTAAGCACCGCAAAGGCTTGCATAGATGTGGGAGCTGAAGAAATCCACTTCCATATAAATGGCAAGGAGGAGAAGTTTAACTTTTGCCCAAAGTTGGAGCAATGCTCCATGATCCATATCAAGTATGGGTCGAATGTTAAACACATTCCAGAGGTCGAAATCACACCTCCAATGGTGGACCTGTTCATTGCATTCATGAGGAATTTTATCTATGCGGAAAACCCGTCGTATCGTCCGCACTGACACCCCAAGAAGATGAAGAAGTATGGGCCTCCTCAAAGGCCCATGTCCACCAGGCCGCCAAAGAAGGAATGACGGAAGAAGCAAGACAAGCCGTCCGAGCCCATCCCTCTTGGCCCAGATGTCATGAAATGAAGGAGGAATGTCCATCTCGTTGGACGGTGGTGAGACCAAGACAATACCATAAATTGGTAGTTATCCTTTTCTTTGTTTTTCTTTTCTCTTTATTTGGTTTTCCCCATTTAGTTTGATTTTTCCCCGCCGTAGATTTGGTTTTATTAGCAAGTTGAGAATCTTATATTATCAACTATCATTTTTATTTCTTTATTTTCACAAAAAGAAAATTGTTGGGTTTTGGAAAAAGAGTTTTTATTTGGAGAACAATGTTTCTGAGCTGCAAAAGTGGTAATTCATCGACCCCCTTGTTCGGCCGACTAGTGGAAGGAGCCTTTTTGGCTCTCTCCTCCAACGACTACATTTGGTACCCTAGTGACCGTTGGGGAGTGCACACTATAAATGGTGGCTGTGAGGGGCATTTCTCCTCACACTTCACCTCATTTCATACCTCCCCAAAGTCACTCTCGCATACATTGTTTTTCTTGCTCTTCATTGAAGTGCTCTTGATCAATTCCCACCTAAAAAATATTTACTTTGCTTGCATTTAAAATTTTCTCAAAAGTTCTTCAAGGGAAAATTCGTCGGGGGTTTTGCTTTTGCTAACATCACCTCTTTTGAGTTTTTGCCTTCTTGTTTTCTTGTTTATTGTGGCCATGAAAGGGATGAAGAGGTTATTTGGAAAGAGGAAGGAGGCTGCAAGCTCGAGCCATGGTGGAGACTCAAGTGCACACCCCTCTTCCGTTGCTACACCAAGTTCACGGAGGAGGAGTGTAGGTGAAGACACTCCCATTGGTGAGAGTAGGAACCCTTCACGATGACGACCTCGACATACAAAGTTAAGTTGAAGATCAAGCACACAAGCTCCTCCAAGATCGTGAGTTTTCTCATACAAAAGCTTATGATCCGGATTTGATCTCCAAAATAGGTATGGATTCCGAATTCTTTTCCGTTTGTCGTGCACTAGGATGGGAAAACTTTGCTCACATAGAGGAGAGGGGTTGTAACACCCTCAATTTTCGCATCATGCATTGCATACATATTCATGCATTAAATATTAGTAAAATAAAAGAAAAATGATAAAACATAAAATATACATATACAAATATGAGTAGCAAAAGAAAAAAAATAATAATAATGTAAAACATATATTAGGGAATAAATATAAAAATAATAATAATAAAAATATATAAAACAAATATATATATATTTTTGGGGAAACCTAAAGAAACAAATAAAATATATATATAAATAAATAATATATATATAATAATAAATATATATAAAAAGTAATAAAATAAATAAATAAATAATATATATAAATAAATAATAATATATAATAACAGTATATATATAAAAGAACCAAAAAGAAAGAAAAAAAGAAGTCAACCCGCCCGCTGGCCAGGCCGAGCGGCCCAACGAGCGCCTCCGCGCGCGCCCCCGCGCACTGGCCGCCTGGGCCCCGCACCGCGACCCCGCCGCCAGCCCCGCTCGCGCTCCTGCCCGACCGGCCCCGCGCCCCTGCAGCACGCGCGCCACGCGCCGCCAGCTCGCCCGACCCCACCGCGCACCCCGCGCCCCCCTCGCCCACGCCCGGCCCCACGCGCCCCGCGCGTCCACGCCGACCGAGTCGGTCACGCGCCGACCGCGCGTTCCGCGCCCGCCGCCCGCGTCGTCTATAAAAAACCCCGGGGGCTTCGTAATCCCCCGCACCCGGAAAACCTAGCCGCCGGATAGAAAAAAAGGGGGAGCACCAGAGGCGCCGCCAGGGGAAGAAAAGGAAGAAAAAAAAGAGGGGAAGAAGAGGAAGAAAAGAGGAGAGTGCCGTCGTCCGCCGGAGATCGTCGTGCCGCCGGAGGATTGCTGCACCGTCTACTCCACTTCGTATATGCATCGCCATCATCTTGCGATCTTCGAAGTCATCACATCTACGGTAGGATTCATTTTTCCGATGCGAGTTTTAGCGACGTATTAGATCTAATAGACGTAAATTGATTTTTGTTGCATCGCCTTTTTATTTTCAGCAACATTAATCCCCTTAAAACCCCCATAAACTCGTATGAACACGTATGAACTAGTTGCATCTAATTAATAAACAACCGTAGTTAATTAATTATTAATCTTTGCATGCATGCATGTCATCGCATGTTGATTAATATGTGTGCATCATATTGATTTGTATGTATATTCTTGTATGTGTGATGAACATCCTGGGCACACATATGCGTTAGCTTGGTTCATCTTTTGGAACCGGGCGTCACAGATTGGTATCAGAGCCACAGGTTGACCGTAGGACGCAGCCTAGATAGAATGGACACTTTAGAGCACATAGGAGCACTCAGGAAGCGTTGTGATTTTGTTGGTGTGCTGTTTGCTATATATATATATATATATATATATATATATATATATATATATATATATATATATATATATATATATTGTTTTCTTGTGTACTTAATAGAGGATTTTGGGATACCTTAGCATTGCCGTGTCCACCTAGGCTAGTGTAGCTAGCTGTTTAGTTTATATCCCTTGATGCATATAGTTGGGGATGTTCTCTAATTCTTACCTGATGCTTTTCTTCAGATGGTGAGAACTCGCAACTAGAGGGATGGCAATGATGAGGAGGAGAACAATGGAGTGCCTCAAAACAACAATGGGCAAGGATCTACTCAGGGAGCTATCAACATTGAGCAGCTATTGGCTATGCAAAACTAGCTCATGCAGACCATGATATAGACTATGGGACAGCTGCAGGCTGGCAACATCAACAATCAGCCCCACATGCCTCCACCGCCACCCCCACCTCCTCATAACCGATTGGGAGAGTTTATGAGGACTAGGCCGCCGACCTTTGCTCAAGCTGCTGACCCTATGGATGCGGATGATTGGCTCAAGTCCGTGGAGAAGAAGCTAGCTATTGTCCAATGCAGTGACCGGGAGAAGGTCTTGTTTGCTTCTCATCAACTAGTTGGAGCAGCTGCGGATTGGTGGGATTCTTATTGCAATGCTCATGAGAACCAAGAGAGAATTACTTGGGCCGAATTCAAGGAGAATTTTCGTTCTCATTATGTGCCGGAGGGTGTTATGATCTTGAAGAGGCAGGAATTTGAGAATTTAAGGCAAGGAAAATCAAGCGTGAGTGAATATGTCAATAAATTCACTCAACTCTCAAGGTATGCGCCCGAGGATGTGAGTCGGGACAGCCGGAAGCAATACTTGTTCATGAGGGGCTTGAACAATGAGATCCAAGTGCAACTACTTAACTGCGATTATGCCAATTTTCAGAAGCTTGTGGACAAAGCAATAGTGGTTGAGAACAGGATTCGTGAGATGGAGCAAGAAGTCAAGAGGAAGGCGCCATATCAAGGACAGCAACAAGGAAGTAATGTGCGCCCTCGCTTTGCGCCGCCCAATGCACCTCATTACATCTCCTCTATTCCTGCTCAGCGCCCTGGTTATGCACCACGCCCAACTAAGTTTGTGCAGCAGCGCCCTGTCATGCAAGCACCTAGGCCTCCGATGCCTTATGCGCCTCGTGCTGATTTTCCTGGAGCCAATGCTCAAAACCAAGCACGTCCCAATAATTCTGGTAAAGTTAAGAAGTGCTATACTTGTGGAGAAGCTGGACACTTTGCGCATCAATGTCCTAAGTCAGGACTTGGTCAAAGAAGGAATGCACCGAGGCAAAACCCAAGACTTAATGGAGGACAGCCACAAGGGAACCGTAGACAGCAGAATTTTGCTCGTGGCAACGTGAACCATGTCTCTACGGAGGATGCTCAACAAGTGGATGACGTGGTCATTAGTATGTTTCTCGCCAACTCCAACCCCTCGACTATGTTATTTGATTCTGGAGCATCGCATTCATTCATTGCATCGAAGTATGTTGCAAAGTATAGTTTGCCTATCTCTCATATGAAGTTTACTCTATTGGTTAAGTCTCCTGGAGGAGAGATGAGGACAAGTATAGTATGTCCAAAAATAAGCGTTAGAATAAGGGGGGTAGACTTCTGCGCCAACCTCATTGTTTTGGATTCTCAAGGATTGGACATTATACTTGGTATGGACTCGTTGAGGAAGCACAATGGAGTTATTGAGTGTGCCACGAAGACGGTGAAGTTGACCAACGAAGAAGGGATCACCGTAGAATTTGAAGCATCTCAAACCGCACCAAAGCAATTGGAGTTGATTCATATGGATGGTGCCGCAATTGAGGAGACTCTGGTGGTGTGTGAATTTTTGGATGTTTTTCCAGACGAGTTGCCAGGTATGCCACCTGATCGAGACATTGAGTTTGTTATTGATTTAATACCTGGAACTGCACCTATAGCTAAGAGGCCGTATAGGATGCCTCCTATGGAACTAGCGGAGCTCAAAAAGCAAATTCAAGAGCAATTAGAGAAGGGTTTCATTCGCCCAAGCTCTTCACCTTGGGGAGCGCCCGTGCTGTTCGTGGACAAGAAGGATGGATCCCAAAGGATGTGCGTAGATTACCGAGCTCTCAATGAGGTAACAATCAAAAACAAGTACACCTTGCCACGCATAGAAGACTTGTTTGAACAAATGAAGGGTGCTTGTGTCTTCTCTAAGATTGATTTGAGGATAGGTTATTTTCAAATGAAGATTAGACTATCAGACATACCCAAGACAACTTTTAGGACACGGTATAGATCTTATGAGTACACCGTGATGTCTTTTGGATTGACAAATGCGCCTGCCTACTTTATGTACCTCATGAATAAGGTCTTCATGGAGTACTTGGATAAGTTCGTTGTGGTTTTTATTGACGATATTATGATCTACTCGAAGGACGAGAAAGAGCATGAGGAACACTTGAGGCTTAGGTTGCAGAAATTTAGGGAGCATCGATTGTATGCCAAGTTCAACAAGTGTCAGTTTTGGTTGAAAGAGGTGCCATTCTTGGGTCATATAATCTCAGGAGGATGAGTATCGGTCGACCCCAGAAAAGTGAGAGACGTGTTGAAGTGGGAACCGCCGCAAAATGTCAAGGAAATAAGAAGTTTTCTTGGGATGGCTGGATATTACCGTAGATTCATCAAGGACTTTTCCAAGATAGCCAAACCTATGATGGAGTTGCTAATGAAGGGAAAGGCGTTCCAATGTACTAAAGCTTGTCAAAATAGTTTTGAGGAGTTGAAGAAGAGGTTGACAACAGCCCCAGTTTTGGTACTGCCGGATGTGAGCAAGAGTTTTCATATTTATTGTGATGCATCGAGACAAGGACTTGGATGTGTATTGATGCAAGAGGGTCAAGTGGCCGCCTATGCATCAAGAAAATTGAAGAAACATGAGCAGAATTACCCCACGCACGATTTAGAACTCGTAGCCGTGGTACACGCATTGAAGATTTGGAGACACTATATCCTTGGACATAGGTGTGAAATTTATACGGATCATAAGAGTTTGAAGTATATTTTCACACAAACGGATCTGAACTTGAGGCAACGTAGATGGTTGGAGCTCATCAAAGATTATGATTTGGGGATCAACTATCATCTGGGAAAGGCCAATGTAGTGGACGATGCTTTGAGTAGAAAGGGAGTAAGTCATCAACTCACAGTTCGAGAATTACGATTCGAGTTATGTAAGGAGTTTGAAAGGTTGAACCTCGGATTTGTAAATGAGACGGAGATGATGGAGTTAAACCCAACCTTGGAACAAGAAATTCGAGAGGCACAAACCACAGATATGGAGATCAAGGGAATCAAGGAAAGGACCGAAGAAGGGAGAGAATTCAGATTTGATGAGGACGAACATGGTACCTTATGGCTTGGAAAGAGGATCGTTGTGCCTAATGTAAAGCATATTCGGGAGACAATATTAAAGGAGGCACATGACTCGTCGTACTCAATTCATCCCGGGTGTACCAAGATGTACAAAGACTTGAAGACATGCTATTGGTGGGCTAGCATGAAAGAGGACATAGCCGAATATGTTGGGTTATGTGATGTGTGCCGACGAGTTAAAGCTGAACATCAAAGGCCAGCCGGATTGTTACAACCATTGAAGATCCCGGAGTGGAAGTGGGAAGAGATTGGTATGGACTTTATAGTTGGATTACCGCGAACTCAGTCTGGCTATGATTCAATATGGGTTATTGTGGATCGGTTGACAAAATCAGCTCACTTCATCCCTGTCAAGACCACATATACCACCGCAAAGCTAGCAGAATTGTATATGGAGCATATTGTGTGCCGACATGGAGTACCGAAGAAGATAGTCTCGGATAGAGGTTCTCAGTTTACCTCCAGATTTTGGCAGAAATTGCATGAAGCAATGGGAACAAGGTTGAACTTCAGTTCGGCGTATCACCCTCAAACAAATGGACAAACCGAGAGGACCAACCAAATTTTGGAAGACATGTTAAGAGCTTGTGCTTTAAAGCATGGGAAAAGTTGGGATAAAAGTTTGCCGTATGTTGAATTCTCGTACAACAATAGCTACCAAGCAAGTCTGAAAATGTCACCCTACGAAGCATTGTACGGAAGGAAGTGTAGGACTCCCTTGTTTTGGAATGAAACCGGAGAGAATCAAGTGTTTGGTCCCGATGTGTTAAAAGCTGCTGAAAGGCAAGTCCAAATAATACGGGAAAACTTAAAGGTTGTTCAGTCGCGACAGAAAGGTTATGCGGATAATAGGCGAAGGAGTCTGACTTTCGAGGTTGGAGATTTTGTATACCTCAAAGTGTCACCTATACCAGGGCAACGCCGGTTTAACGTCAAAGGAAAACTGGCACCTCGCTATATCGGGCCATTTAAGATTCTGGACAAGCGAGGAGAGGTAGCTCATCGACTTGAGCTGCCGGCGTATCTCTCCGATGTACACGACGTGTTTCACGTGTCTCAACTCAAGAAGTGTCTCAGGATGCCGGAAGAACAAGTGCCGATGGACGAGTTAGAACTTCAGAAGAATTTGTCCTATGTCGAGCAACCTATCAAGATCTTGGACGTGAAGGAAAGGGTCACGAGAAATAAGAGGATCCATTGGTGCAAAGTGCAATGGAAATACCACACAGAAGCCGAAGCTACGTGGGAACGTGAAGAAGACCTGAAGGCAGAATTCCCGCATCTTTTCTCCACGCTGTCGAATCTCGAGGGCGAGATTCACTTTAAGGGGGGTAGGTTTGTAACATCCTCAATTTTTGCATCATGCATTGCATACATATTCATGCATTAAACATTAGTAAAATAAAAGAAAAATGATAAAACATAAAATATACATATACAAATATGAGTAGCAAAAGAAAAAAATAATAATAATGTAAACCATATATTAGGGAATAAATATAATAATAATAATAATATATAAAACAAATATAGATATTTGGGGAAACCTAAAGAAACAAATAAATATATATATATATAATAAATATATATAAAAAGTAATAAAATAAATAAATAAATAAATAATATAAATAATATAAATAATATATATATAATATATAATAACAGTATATATATAAAAGAAAAAAAAGAATGAAAAAAAAGAAGTCAACCCGCCCGCTGGCCAGGCCGAGCGGCCCAGCGAGCGCCTCCCGCGCGCGCCCCCGCGCACTGGCCGCCTGGGCCCCGCACTGCGACCCCCGCCGCCAGCCCCGCTCGCGCGCCTGCTCGACTGGCCCCGCGCCCCTGCAGCACGTGCGCCACGTGCCGCCAGCTCACCCGACCCCACCGCGCACCCCGCGCCCCGCTCGCCAACACCCGGCCCCACGCGCCCCGTGCGTCCGCGCCGACCGAGTCGGTCACGCGCCGACCGCGCGTTCTGCGCCTGCCGCCCGCGTCGGCTATAAAAAGTCCGGGGGGCTTCGTAATCCCCCGCACCCGGAAAACCTAGCCGTCGGATATAAAAAAGGGGGAGCACCAGAAGCGCCGCCAGGGGAAGAAAAGGAAGAAAAAAAAGGAGGGGAAGAAGAGGAAGAAAAGAGGAGAGCGCCGTCGTCCGCCGGAGATCGTCGTCGTCGTGCCGCCGGAGGATTGCTGCGCCGTCTACTCCACTTCGTCTACGCGTCGCCATCATCCCGCGATCTTTGAAGTCATCACATCTACGGTAGGATTTGTTTTTCCGACGCGAGTTTTAGCGACGTATTAGATCTAATAGACGCAAATTGATTTTTGTTGTATCGCCTTTTTATTTTCAGCAACATTAATCCCTGTTAAAACGCCCATAAACTCGTATGAACACGTATGAACTAGTTGCATCTAATTAATAAACAACCGTAGTTAATTAATTAGTAAACTTTGCATGCATGCATGTCATTGCATTTTGATTAATACGTGTGCATCATATTGATTTGTATGTATATTCTTGTATGTTTGATCGCGAGTAGAGGGAAGTGCTCAAGAAGTCGTGTACGAGGATTTCGAGAACCAAGACTTCGAAGCGCTTGAGCAACCCTATCCGCCGGAGCAAGGCAAGTGTCCTTGAAGCATATTGATCTTGTTTTTAAAATAAATGTTTTGTTTGCAAACTGCATGCTTGTGTCAATTTGATGGGAACCCTATGGTAGGAAGTTTACTAGATTTGTTTAACCACCCTTGTCACCTGGAATATATGGTAGAGAGTCGGGAAGGGCTTTTTACCTTTTTGCTCTGCTTAATTAATTGGGATGGCAAACAACACTACACATTTAATTATGCATCAATGATATTCTGGTTAATGTGAACTGGTCAATACGATATGGTAATAGGTGATCTAAGCAAGCCTGTTATGTGGATGGGTTGGATGTTATGGTGGTTTGCTTGCTTTAGATCTAAGGACCGGTTCATGCGAGAATAGGCCAGGACTACAGTGCCACCGCGAGGCCATATATGGGTGCGGCATAGCTGATTAATTAGGGCTTTGCTGGTGCTGTTTGGACCATTGTGGATGCTCGGGGAAGGGGTAGTCGGATTGGGTTTGTTGAGGATTGGCTGGACTACCCTGGGATCCGAATGGCTCAAGAGGGGTCCCTTGGTTGAAGATGTGCTCAGTTGGAGGCATCACCACCGGTGAAACCTCAGTGGGGTCTAAATAGGCTAGTAATCCCTTTGTAAAGGCTATTTTTTGATCTCTTGGCCATACACCAAAGGAAGTGTAATTGGCATAAGGGAGGTTCTTTAGTCACCGACGGGTGATGAAATCACAAACACGTGGGTAAAGTGGTACAAACTCTGCAGAGTATTAAAACTATCATGATAGCCATGCTCCCGGTTATGAGCGCCTGGATGACCTACATGATTAGAGGGAAATTTTGGATTTGGGATGGTTATGGTTTGGTAATGGTTATGGTTGATATTATGGTTATGGTTATGGTTATGGGATGGAATCATGGTTTATGACATTGATTATGGTTATTGGCAATGGTAAATTGTGGACTGGTATTATGATGGTTACATGGTTTATGATGGGTTTACTTCACATAAATATGATACATTGCTTTTCCAAATGGTTTTACTGTACTTTTCAGCACTTAGCCATTATTATTGTCGTCATTTGAATCAGCCACATGTCATACTTTCCACACTTGCTGAGTACGACATGTACTCACTCTTGCAATCCCCCCAACAGTTGCAGGTCAGGATTGTGAGTTTAATGGCGATAATGCGGAGTTCTAGGCCGTGTCTCCCGTCAACTTTGCCTGTGGTGTTGTATGGAGCTGCGCTATCCCTTTTGCTTAGTTGCTTAGTTGCTTAATTAGTTTATTTCCTCTGCATTAGTTGAACTTGTCATTAATGTTCATTAGAGCTTGTATCGAGGATAATATGGTTTGTGTAATAAAATTTTATAATTAATCTTGTTCTGTTGTAATTTTTTCTATACTCTTTTTTGATTGCACTCGTGTATGTGTGTTGAACATCCTGGGCACACATATGCGTTAGCTTGGTTCATTTTCGGAACCGGGCGTCACAGGGGTTCACGCCTTCTCTGCAATAGAATTCCATTGCACACTCAACGTAGGATTTGATGGCATTACTTTTAGATTATTTCAAAAAGAATATAACATCCTATGGAAAGAATTAAGTTAAATCCTAGGCTTCAATAGACAATGTTTGCTAGATTTATACGGTTTGCCTAAATTTAACAAACATAGTTTTTGGCAAGATTTAACTTGTGAGGTCAGATATAGTAAACCTAGAAATAGCCACTTGCACAACCCAACTTTACGCTTCATGCATAGATGGGTGGCTATGACTATGTTCCCTAGAGGAGATGTAATGATAGTGCATGATGATGAGCTGAAAATTTTATTTGCCATGATTAAAAAGATAAAAGTTGCTTTAGTTACTTCCATGATGACACAATGGTTAGATTACATTCCAAGAACAGGGCCAATTGAATGCTCTTCATTGATTTCTCGTATTGCTACTAGGGTAGGAGCAATAAAATATTATTCATTTGAGTATATTGAAAATGATGGAGAATTACTTGATGAAGATTATTTAGTGCAAGGACATACCCTTAAGCATGATCAAGATGGCCCTTTGTTATTTTATTATCTCGGTTCTGTCAGTGATATTTGGTTATCTAACCCGGATTATCATTTGTACAAATGCCAGAGGCTAACCATTGGCCTTCTTCTCATCAAGGAAGTCCGAAGAAGTAATGTCTCTGGCAGTTTAACTAGAAGCCGTACAAGGAGAGCGGTCATGCCTCCGACAACTTCCATGTTCCATGAGTACGAACAGGAAGAGAACCCAACGAGTGATGCACCCGGATGTACTCAACTTCCATCGTATGAGACCGAAGGTCCGTCTTGGCATGGATGGCCAGGTGTCTCGTGGGAGCCACCACTGTCCAATTCAAGCTCTGGCAGCTTTCCTCCAACGTCCATGAGAAGATCTCATTGCTCTTCAGCTAGAAGTCATCGTGACTATGGCCAAGGAATGACTGATGTCACTAGACGTATGGAAGAGCTTGAAGTGAGAACGGGTGACATCTACAACACTCTCCAAGAGCATGTCCAAGGTACCCAAGACTGGCAACAACACATGGACGCTCAATTCACCAACTTCAACTCAACACTACAACAACAACAAGCCGATCTCGCAGCATACTTTCATCATCAATGGTTCAACCCTCATCACGGAGGTGAGTGGAGAACAAGCTTGAGGGAGGACCCCCACTTGAGGTAATTTGTATCAACCCCTTTGCATATTTATTTTCCATTCACCCATCATCCACCCTACATATAAAGTAATTGCAACATAGATATGTTTTCAAATAAAATAAATGATGTGCGGTAAGAATGACTTGGAAATTACATAGATGAAATGATGAATAGTTGCTCTATTTTAATTTTACTAAGTCCCCAGTTCCTACTCTCCAACATATTGCTCTCACCGGATAAAATTGATTTTGCCTTGATTTGGAAATCGTGGGTAGCAATAGCTTAATCCATTTTATGTTCTTGTGAGATATGATATAGTGATAGTGCTGCTATTCCTAGTTTGAAAGTGAAACATAGATTTCCGGAGAAATTCTAGAAAGATTTAAGTTACTCTCATTTTATTGGAAATACCTACCAAAGCCATATGATACATTACATTGATAGACCTTATGCATATGCTATTTGTCTTCACATTGAGCTTCGTCAAACTAGTATAGACCTACGGGAGATTTCATTCATTACTTTATGAATTCAAGACTTCACTTGCACATGCTATACTTCTACACTAGAAGTAAGCAAAATTCCACCATCCCACCATTCCAGAATAAAAAGAGAAACTCCATATCATTCATGCTTAGAACTCTCTCCAAAATTTATTGCATAAAAACGGAGTAGAAGACATGGCTACAAGAAAACAAAAAAATCCATGCTTACATCAGAAGCATGAGAGCAAAAAAAAAGTCGCCATGTTTAATCCTGTCAAAATAAGAGAGTCCACTCAAAAAGGAGTCATCTGAATTCCACATCCTCTTTATTCCATCACACATGCACAAGTCTTGAATCAAATTGTTTTGAATTGATTTCTCCTAAAACTTGCTCCTTTGACTTCGCAATATTATGTGTTGCAAATATGCCTACAGTATTCGCTACCAAGCTCCACATACAAGCCTTATGTAGAGGTAGGATGAATTTAGGAAAAATTCCTTGGTGAGGACACATTTCCACTACACATAAATGAGAGACTGAGAGAATCAAATTGAAATACTTAAAATCTAAATTGAACTCTCCAGAATTTGAGTGGAACTTGTTTCTAGGGTATGTGTGCTCCATTTGTTGTTCTATCTTTCAACCACCCATGAATAGGAGATGGCATAATCCCCATAATGACCTAAGATCGGTGAAGTACCATGCCAACTTTTGCAATACTAGGTAGAGTATTTTGCTGTGCACATGGTTATAATTTTTAATATGATCGCTTGAGTGTTACTATATGTACAAAAATGGGCTTCAGGTCGGCTTGAACCGACACAACCCATTTAGGTCCCGACAATGCCTATTTAGTTGGAAGTTAAAGTATACGTCTAAACGGGCATGAAGACGAATGATGACGGTGCGGACGACAAGAAGCCGCGCGTGTGGATGGTGGACCCCAACGGACTTAGTTCCTTGTCTATCTCTCTCTCGTTCTTTCCTCCTTCTCTCTCTCTTGTTCTTTCCTCTCTCTCGGATATGACTCAAAAATGAATAATTAACCTAACCTATACATTATAAGTTACCCGTTTCAAACCATCCCGTCTCACATGCATTAGGCATGTGAGGTGTTTCGGTTCGGAATTGTCCCTTTTTTGGACTGCCTGGGAGTGACCGAGGGGGCATGGCTTGTGACGATATGCAGGTATGGATCTGAACAAGATTTTGACGGCATAACTGTGTTGTTCTCTGCTGCACCATTTACGAGTGTGCAGTTGGAGAACAGTGGGGTTATGCTACCGAAATTTCGTCCGGATCCAGACCGCGCGTCTTATCATGATCACACTCCGCCCGGTCACTCTTGGGTAGGTTTAGGATCCATCCTTTCGAATAGATGTAGGGTCGTGACATTAAACAAAGTATGATGTAACCATCATTTCTCTGGCTTTAAAGTACGGAGTCAAACATGGCCGAAGACCACAGCCGGATGTATACTGGTTGGAAGAGCAGAACTGGTGGTCACTCAAATAAGTGGTACGCAAAGACATAAGATTTTGTAGAATGAGCTTTTTCATTGTCAAATAGCGATAAGACGCGGTGCCCATGCATGAAATGCAGGAACGGGACATATTTGGACAAAGTGGAACTTTTGATACACTTGTCTCAAAATAGTTACGTGTTACATTATGAGTTATGAACCTTCCACGGTGAGACAAATTTTCAAGCTGTACAAGAAGTGGAAGCGGACAATGATGATGACACAGAGGTTGATATGATGGATGAGATGCTAGAAGCTATACAACCAGAGTTTACAGAGGATCCTCCTACAGCGAAAGTTGAAAAGTTTTTTGACCTTCTCGAAGCTTCAAAACAGCCGCTTCATGGGCACACTAAAATTACACTCCTCATTTTTGGGACTAGACTTATGGCGATTAATTCTAAGTACTTCTTTTCTAATAACTACTACAATGATCTCATCAATTTGTTTATAGATGTCGTTCAACATCCCCGCAAAGTGCCTAAAGGTATGTATCAGTCGAAGAAAATTCTTTCTGGTCTCGGTATGAACTATTAGAAGATTTATGTGAGTCCGGACAACTTCATGATTTTCTAGAGAGAGCATGCCAATGAGAACAAATGTTTAAAATGTGGTCAATCAAGGTTTTTCAAAGTTGTTAATAACGATGGTGATACTGTGATGAAAGAAGTCACACGTAAGCAGCTTTGTTACTTACCCGTGACACACATGTTGAAGTGGTTGTTCCTTAAAAAACCGCTAGACACATGAGATGGCACAAAGAAGGTAAACGTCAGAACAATGGAGTCATGATGCACTCGTTCGACGGTGAGGCATGGAAGGCGTTGGACCGGTTTGATAAAGATTTTGGCCGTGATGGGAGAAATGTTCGGATCGGGTGGCGACAGATAGATTCTTGCCGTTCAGCACAAATGCCACACCCTACTCATGTTGGTCCGTCTTTCGCATTCCGTACAACCTACCAACGGCATTTTTCATGAAGTATGAGTTCATGTTTCTTAGCCTCATTGTACATGGGCTGGATCATCCTGGGTCACGTCTCAACGTGATGTTGAAACCGTTGATTGAAGAATTGAAAATGTTGTGGATAGGAGTTAAGGCGTACGACTGTTACAACAAGTAGAAATTCAACCTTCGAGCTACTTATTTGTGGTCCGTCCATGATTTTCTGGCATATGACATGTTTTCTGGATAGAGAACTCACGGTCGTTTGATGTGTCCGATAAGTTCTTCGGACACCAATTGATTTTGACTTACTGTGGAGGCATGATATCTTAATTTGATTGTTGCAGACATTGGCTGCCTCCGAATCACGTGTTTAGGCAATGGAGGAGTGTCTTCAGAAAGAACACTGTTGTCACTAAAGGACCACCTAAACGTCTTAATGGGTCAGAAATATCTGATATGTTGGACAAATTGATGCCAGATGAAGGTTGTCCTGGATATTTCGTAGGCTACAGAGATGAACACAGTTGGACTCACATATGTGGACTTTGGGAGCTACCGTATGTGAAGTCGTAGATTCTAAGGCATAACATTGATGTCATACATCAAGAGCATAACATGGGCGAATGTATCATAAGCACATGCATGGACATAACGGGAAAAACGAAAGACAATTGAAAGGCTTGAAAGGATCTCGCTGAGCTTTGCAACCGTCCAACCCTTGAGGTCTCCGAAAGTGGTGATAAACCACACAGTTCTTTCTGCCTTTGATCTAAAGAAAAGAAAGAAGTTTTTGAATGTTTGTAAAGTTTAAAATTCTCAGATGGTTATGCACCTAGCATAAGACAAGCAGTTAATGTGAAAATAGGAAAGCTCATTGGTTTGAAGAGTCATGATTATCACATAATCGTGGAAAGACTTCTACGTGTTATGTTTTGGGGCTACTTTGACGATGCGGTGTGGAAGGTGTTAGCTGAGCTTAGCTACTTCTATAGACAATTCTATGCTAAAGAAATCACGACAGAGATGATGAGTAAGTTGGAGAAGGAGGTACCGGCACTATTGTGTCAGATGGAATTTTTTTTCTATCAGGGTTCTTCAATCCAATGCAACATCTCCTAATCCATCTTCCATTTGAAAAAAAAAGTGGGTGTTCCAGTGCAATATAGGTGGATGTATCATATTGAAAGAGCATTAAGTTATGTGAAACCAATGGTTGGTAGCAGGGCAAGGGTTGAAGGGTGCATCGCCGAAGCTTTTACTCTTAAAGAAGTAGGATACTTCTCAAGTGTTTACATTGCAGGGGAACACAATGCCAATACTTCAACGATGCGGTACAATATGGATGAGTGACCTCCTTGTAGTGATCTCTCCATTTTTGCAACAAGAGGCACTATTTTTGGTAGTTACACTTCCTACGATGTTATCGAAGAAGAACAAAGTGATGCTTTCCTCCACATGTACACTAATATAGATGAGATAGAGAAATATTTCAAGTAAGTGTTTGTCCTACATTTATGCTAATCAGAATATTTTGCAACATATCTATTCTAAAAGGTTCTCTTTTGTACAGTGAGTTCGACAAGCAAAATTGGAGACATAGCCAACAACCTACGAGCAACCAAATAGAAAGGATGCGACGAGAAGGAATAAATAGAGGATCTAATTTTCTTTCCTAGTTTCAAGATCATGTAACATTTTCTCGTTAACTTATCAGTATTCACAACATTTTTTGAATAACTTACAAACATTTACAATGATTTCTAATAACTTCATATCTTCGATAGTGCAATAAAGATGCCAACGTCCATAAAGACTTGCGACAACTATCCTATGGAGTGGTTAAAGTTAGAAGCTATGGTTGATATGACGTCAACGGCTTTCGATTCCGTACAACTCAATTTGAATCTTTTCGTCCTCTCGTGGTAACATGTAATACCAGAGTTGTTACGAGGGCAATCGATTCTCAAGGACGCAAAACTAATTACTATGGGATTATTAAAAAATCCTTGAATTTGCTGTTTTTGGAAACAAGGGTATTCAAGCAGTATTCTTTGACTGTGATTGGTTTGATGCCAAACGTGGAATTTGACTATACCAATTTGGCATGGTTGAAGTAAAACACAAGGAACGATTGAAAGGATTTGATTCAATTGTTCTTGCACACGAAATGGACCAAGTGTACTATCTACCTTATCCATGCAATAAACTCAAAGCATGGTGGATTGTACATAAGGTGAATCCACGTGAGTGATTATACACTCCAGGAGAAGATGATTACTATGAGGAAGTTGAGGTTGATGAGGTATACCAAGAGGAAGAGTTGCCAGGCTCATTCTCAGTCGAGCTAGGTGTAGGACTCGATGACTAAGTTGGAGACGCTCAAGATATCGAGATGGGCACGGATACAGAAACAGAACATGAAGATATCAATGACTTAGTCGAGCCTGGTGCTATGTGAAAACGGAAATGAAATGCAGTCGAGGGAGACGGTCACGGGAGAAGAAGATCAATGGGCTGGTTTAAGGAGTAGGGTGCATGACCGTGATGTTGATGAACTTTGAAATTTATGAAGTAATGTTTTATTCACTAACTTAACATATTATCTTATCATATTAATCAATTATTCCTTATGTTATCTTATCATATTAATCAATTATTATTTACAACAGGATGTCGTTGAAGGGGAAGGGGAAGGCAGTGAGTGGGTTTGCACCGGCACAAGACCCTTTCTCAGGTACCTCGTCAGGTCCGAGCAGATGCTCCTAGCTACTGGCACACCTTCCAGAGTTTGTGGCTCAGTTCCAGTCGGGTGAGGTGTGCTTACAGCGCACGAAGGTAAATTTTAGTTGACAATCATGTTATTTTAAATTGCACTTATAAATAATTATTTCTTATCAATCTTTTTTTTGCCATCTGACTTAGAGTCATCTGAGTCAGATGCTAGGAGGCCACCACAAGAGCCGACTAGCTGTTGACGGTCCTTAAGTACCATATTTTGACTGTCAATTCACCTCATAATGTGCATAAAAGAAACACAAAACACAGTGGTAGGGCTATACACTAACCCAATTCTATAACTGTTGGTGTTTATTCGTATGCAGGTGAATTATTACCAAAAATACGAAAACATGCAGGGATGAATCCATGAAAATGGATTTCAACGAATCAAGCGATGACACATGGCAACACATGGATCAAATGGCCCACAAACAGAAGAATACGAGGAGATCCAATAGTGTTGCACCCATATACATCAAGGAGGCCCACCTGGAAGCCACCTAGAGGAAGCACTCCCCAAGGAGAGGCTTGACCAGGTCGGCCTAACCAGGGGTTCGGCCGACCCCTTCCTGGCGCAAAACCCGATCAAATGGCACGTGTTGGCTCCTCACGGCTCCCTAGAGTCAATGGTGATTGATTCGCGCATTAATTGTGGCGGGAACCGACCCTTCTCCACCTATAAATAGACCCCCTCACCTCACTTCTCACACACACCAAATGTTGAGAATAGTTCTACACTCCAAAGGTTTAGAGTAGTCCTAGAGGCTACCAAAGTAGAAGGAGAGTGTGGTGAAGAGTCTAGGAGAAGGAGGCTTGGGCTTGTCAAGTCCCTCTTCTACACGTGTACCCCTACAAAGGTTTTACTCAATCAAGTAAGCCTTTGTGAATTCAATACAAGTTCGATCTTTTATTCTTAGTAGTTTGCACAAGTGGTTACTTGTCGGTTCACTACTTTAATTCATTAGAGGCTCTAGTTGTAGCTTTGTGTTCGAAATAACTAGAGTAGTGATTTAGAAAATAAGCGTGGTGCTTAGGTTATAAATCATCAGTGGATATCTCTTAGACCCACGGATTGAAGAGGTAGGCAGTAGGTGATGACAGCCCTATCTGTCCTTCGTAATTCTCCACGTTCGGCTATGCCATAGGATCTTGGCGGGAGTCGTCCTAGTATTGCTAGGAGTAAGACCGTGCCCGAAGCAAGCATCTACTGCAAACTACCTTGAATTAGGATGAATACTTTGAATTCCTCTCTATTCCTTGCCTACCAAACAACTTTGTGTCCGTGGGTGAGCTAGTTGGAAAGATTAGCACACACGTTCTTTGGATTTGATACCCTTGGGAATACTCCTTAAGTGGAAGTGCTACAATGGTATTTCCGTGCGCTTGCAGATAACTCTGTGGTGTTAAGAAATACAAAAACTAGCCTCCCTTTGGAGCCGCCTAGCGTGGAGCCTTCGCGCTCCGGTGGTGACCAGCCTTCCGGGTCACAGGACGAGGTGGCGCACAGAGGCGACAGACGAGGAGAGCCCACTTTGTAGCCTCCTCCTCTGGTTCCTACTGACTGGATCAATATCTGTCCAGTCAGAGACAGGTAAAAAAACCTGTATAGTATTAAATATTAGATGTTGTATTTCGGTACGTAATCAGTTATCATATTTTGCAGATGTTGGTACAACTTTTCGTTCACGCGCTAGAAACGACACGAGCAGGTTAACAGTGTTCTGGGAGCTTTAGTTATGTTGCACTACCCCGGTGTCATCGACGGTTTTCCAGCCCTGTCTTGGAATGACTATGCTCGTATCCCTCACGAGGTCCACGGCACCCTTCAAGGAGCCATGTGGAACGATTTTATGGTAAGTTTAACTGTTTAATTTTTTTTCAACTTGTTTAAATCGTTAAAGCTTATCACTTAAATGTTTGTTTGCTTATAGCTGAGGTGAGGTACCAGGTAGAGGAACTGGGCATGGAGGAGCACGCGAGACGTAAGTTCCACTACAATGCTCAGAAGCTCGCGGGCGGCGGCATTGGTGAATGCCCGGATCAAGGCCGTGAACGCGTACGACAAGCTGCACCCCCGACATCAGCAGTAGGAAGGGGGTCCATTTATGAAGGGCTCCGACGCGTACTTGAAAGAGGAGCAGTACACGAGGTCAATTTTTATTGTTAAATATTTTCAATACCTACATATCTTAGCTGCATTGATACAATATGAAATATTTGCAGCTTAGTATTTCCTGGCTACAAGGTTGATCCCAGGACTACTGAGCTCTCTGTCGGCACTAGGCTAGCGATGCTTTCATCGCTAAGTCCATAAAGGCAAGACAGTGCAACCAGGGATCTGAGGGCAAGCACAACTACGGTGGCCATGGCTACTTGTGTTTGGCTAAACGCATGGTAATTAACATTTAAATTTATTTATATGTTCATAATATATTTGTGTCACTAACACGGCTATAGAGGAGCGAGAGATTGGTCAGGAGGTGACCCCAACCCAGATTTCGAAGAGAGGTCACAAGGGAAGTGACCCTTCCCAGCCTGGGCAATGCAGTCAGGTCGCAGCTGATTGACTGGTAAGTTTTCCAAATTCATCAATTTCCTTATAATGAATACTATTATTGACACGAAGGTACACGGTAAAGATTACGATTTGGAAAATGCGCCGATCGACCCCCAAGCCATGTACGCGAGAAGATGCGGGAAGCCCATGGACGGTGAGTTGGTCATTTGTTTCATTTCTTTCTCGATCTACCTTCTTTACTTAGTATTTTTCATTTTTTTGCAGGTTTGCCATTTTTGATGGAGTTGTCTACACGAGGTCGGCCTAACCTTTGAGAAGTGCTTCATCGACGCAGGCCTCGTCTATTGGGCCGTCAAGTCGTCTCTCGTAGACTGAGTTGGAGCTCATTACCGTGAAGGAGACGCTGACACAGACCCAGGCGGAGCTGGCGGGGTCGAGGGCCCTCTAGAAGGTCATGACCATGTACATGGCCCAGATGAGAGCAATGGTGACGGTAAGTAATTTAAACTACCGTAGTTTAATTTTATAGTATTTCAGTAACATATATCTTCCAATATTTTGCAATGGCAGGCTCTTGCTCGATAGACCAGTTAGCAGATCGAGATTCCTTTGTTTCCGCCATCACAGGTGACCCCAGCACAGACGCCACAAGCGCAACTGCCCCCCGCGCAGGTAAAAACTCTTTCTTTAATATTATCGTATTCATTTCAGTATTTCACATAGGGAGAGAAGGAGGTAGAACATAGGGTGAGAGAGAGAGTGAGATAGAGGTGGAGTAAGAGAGACAAACATAGGTTGAGAGAGAGAGAGAGAGGTGAGATAGAGGTGGAGTGAGAGACATAGATAGGGAGAGATGAAGTGCGAGAGAGAGGGTAAAGTGTGAGAGAGAGAGACAGTATACTAGAGAGGGAGATGAAGAGAAAGAATGAGAGAAATAGAGAGAGAGGGAGACGAAAAGTGTGACACGAAGAGAAGGAGACGAAGAGAGTGAGACAAAGTGATGGAGAGGAAGAGAGTGAGAGAAAGAGACAGAGAGGAAGAGAGAAAGTGTGACAGAAAGAGAGGGAGAGAAAGTGTGAGAGAGGAAGAGAGTGTGAGAATGAGAGAAAGAGGGTGAGGGAGAGGAAGAGAGTGTGAGACAAAGAGAGAAAGAGAGAGAGGGAGAGGGAGACGAAGAGAGAGAGAGAATGAGAGATAGCAGGAGGAAGAGAGTGAGAGGATGGAAGTTAGAGAGAGAGAGAGAGAGGAAGAGTGTGAGATGCATTTGAAAAATGTCTAACACTGATGTTATTTTGCAGGGTTTGGCGACGGCGGTGTAAACTTCTTCGGCACAGCTACCAGCACCAGAAGGGATGCACAAAGATGAGCTTTTTGGCGTTTTGCAGGGTTCGAAGTTTATGTTGTGGTTGAAGTGTTTGGAATCATTTATGATTGTTTGTTGCTGTTGTGACAATATATATGTTGTGTATGTTTGTTCTGTGAGCTCGCCATCGTGTGAGGTAGGCAGTTTTTGTTTTTATTGAATTCACAAAAGTTTCTTACTCAACTCTAGCAGAACTTCCGTAGAGGTACAAGTGTGGAAGAGGGACTTGACAAGCCCAAGCCTCCTCCTCCTAGCTCCTTCTCACTCTCCTTCTACTTGGTTGGCCACTTGGGCAGCACTAACTCAGTGGAGTGGAATTCAAAACTCAAACTTGTGGTGTGTGAAGTGAGGGAGTGAGGGGGCTATTTATACATGAGTTCAGACGGTTTAGTGCCATAATTAGTGCACTAATCAATCGTTATTGCTATTAGGGAGCCAAGGAAGGGTGCCACGTGTTGATTGGCTGTGTTTGGCGTCCAAACCGATTCGGTCAAGCCAAGGCGTTGGCCGACCTGGTCCTTGCCCCTTGGTTGTGCTTTCTCGGGGTGACTAACTGGTGGGCCCTGAACCCCTTCCCACAAGAATCGACGTTGGATCCCCTCGAATACGACTGGGAATGGGTCCATGGATCCATGTCAGGTCACGTGTCATCGCCTGATTGGTTGATTGTAACTTTTAGGATTGCTCCCTGTATTCTTGGTTATTTTGGGGCTTAATTCACCTGCATGCAAATGGACACTAACACTTGTGGAATTTGTTAGTATTAATCCCTACCACTATGTTGTGTTCTCAATTTTATAATTTTTATGTGGCAAATTGACGGTCAAATTTGACATTTAAGGATCATCAACAAACTCCCCAACACTTAGTTCTTTGATTGTCCTCGAGTGAAAGCAAGAAGAACTAAGTGCAAACATAAAAATTTGCTATGAATATGAAAGAAGAATACAAGGTATTTTAATTCATACCTTTCTTTATCAACCCTTTTGTGGTGTGGCAACCGCATCATCTTGGGTGTTTGAGAGGTGGAACGGTCGAGTGCATCTCACCCGGACTACCTCCTGCTGAAATAACTTTGAGAATTGCTATATTATGAATCTTAGAAGGGTAATGCTTATTTCCTCTCAATTGGATTATCTCAATTCACTCAAAGTGTTTGAATCCTCACCTTGGCATGATTTTGCCACTTTTGTCCATACAACTAAATTGGCTTTATGTGGAGCTTGGTAGGGGTAAAGAGTAGCACATTTGCAATTCATATATTAGTAAGTCTAGAACGAGATCCACATGAGAATACCATGCAATAAAAACCAATGACTAAGGAAATTGTTGTGCACATATTGGGAACGATGGATGATGGATGATAAATGGTGATGATAACTCCCATTTTATCGCTCTGTTTTTGTGCAAGGATGAAGCATGGCTACTTATTGTCTCTCTCTATTTTTTGAATTATTTTTTATAGCTCTTATAGACATGCCTTCTACTCCTTTTTATGTATCTTTTTAAAGAGAGAGGATTTTGCAAAAAAAAATATGGAGTACCTTTAGATGGTGGATGGATGAAAATCATGGAATATGGTGGAGTGCACAAGAAATTCCTAATCAAAGATTTCATGCAAGTCACTCAATAGGATCAAGAGTTTGATAAAGTTCGATGAAAATGCAATGTGGCATATGCATGTGGTTTTAATACCCGTATCATATGGCCTTGGTGGGTAATCAAATTCCAATGCGAGAGGAAGGAAAAACCTTAAGACATCAAAATTGTGCAAAAATCAAAATTAATTTCACTTAAGGATGGTTTTATCCATGGGTTCATTTTACTCACCATATCATAGAAATCAAAAACTTAGATGACATGTTTTCCTAAATTAATCATGTGGGTCCAAAACATGGTCGTGAAATCAAAATACAAGGTATACTGATCTCATCTTTAAGCAAATTGTATTGTTCGTTTTAAATTGAGTTGATTTTTTAGATATTTAAAGTGAATGAATATAATATTTCAACTCAATTTGCAGTGAGTTTTTAAGAGAAATGGATAGGAGATCCAAACTAACGCGGTGTAGCGAAATGGGGCCGACCCCTTGCTGGCTCCTCTGGTGCCCAGCTTTGTCGTGTCGTCTCGCGGGTTCATTTGCGACGTATTCTTGGGTGAAACATGAAATCTTTGCGTCGCGAAATAAAGAATGGGAATCCTACCCCACAGTTGTTCCTAAATACTTTATTGGACAAAAAATAAACTAGAGAGGAGAACTTTACTGTTGTTAGATTAACTGGTAAGTTCACTTTATTGAGTAAAAATTGGAGGTGCTTACATTATTGAATTACAAATTTTGGAATAAAAATGAAATAAATCAATCTAAGGGATAAGCACCAAGGCCTGATGGCATGTCTACTGATGAGGACATCACAACAGCGGAGACACATATTGAAATGCAAGGACCAATCACTAGAGCACGAGCACGGTTAATAAATCAGCAGGTGAATTCGCTCCTAACTTCTTTTGCATGGGAGTTTGAGAATAGATTGCTATGTGATGATTTAATTGTTATTAGGAACAATGGAGAAGATCAACAAGTGAAAAAAAGAGGCCTTGGGAGCATGGAGAACCAGCTGGGACGTCCACAAGTTGATGGAAACAGTTTATAACTCGAAGTCGAGTTCAACTTGGTGTCCAGGAGCAGTCCACCTTAAAACGCATGCCCAGGAGGCATACGGACTCCGTTTTTGATGTTCTATATATGCACGGAAAGAGTAGGAGATAAGATTTCTAATGGTTCTGGTCCTACCTCAAAATTCCAAAGGAATCATTGGGACTCGTCAAAACAATTCGAGTCCATATTTCTGTCTGGTGCTGCACCACCGAATCGGGCCTTTGGGCCTTGTATCCCGTAAGAGTCCATTAGGGACGCGTCTAATGGTGTTTTGGCCGAACCCTAGCCTTTAAATACTGCAGCCGCTGGTCATATTCGGTGGGTTTGATTAGAATAATAATTTCGCCGTTCTACGGTTTGTGAGACCCCAACTTCTCAACTTCATATCGTGTCTTCTACGTTCTTGCTCGTGTTCTCGGTTCACTTGCAGGGATTAGCCTACTTGGCAAGGTAAAGCATGTGCCACACGGTTGATAACCAACGGAGCAGTGGTGTAGTGATTGCAGAGGTATTCGAACTGCTCAAGTGCCGCAGATCATCAACGTCGAATTCTCCACCTCAATTGACTTACCTTTCGGAAGATCGGGCCTAAACCTACTCATCAATTGGTATCAGATTTCCAGGTTGCCTGTGAGGTATCTTTGTTTTCCTTCCATTAGAGCGATTTTGTTTCGTACCTAGAGTCCATATAAAATCCACAAAAAAAATAGATCATTTTTCCCGCTTCCTAGACTATAGTGCCTGCAGTTTCATTTTTCAGTTTGCATTGTTGAGTTTGCATTTGTGTGGTCGAGTGTTGTTGCTGGTTTAGTTTTGTGTTTTGTTCCTAGTTATCGTGTTTCGTCCTTGTTTTCTTGCTGTTCGACACATATTCCACAATCCCTAAATAACAAACCGATCCACCACGTTCATCAGTTTGCCCTAGCTAGCCGCCGTGCGTGAACTCTCGCAACGCCAGCCCTAGAGTGAAAAACTGTAGGATCAAAGAGAACGTGAAAAGCTACCAGAGGGGGGGGTGAATGGTAGATTTCAAAATCTTACGCAGTGGAAACAATTAAACCCCAACCCCTTCGGTAGAAAACGATCTATTAAAGAAATCGTGTGTGAGACTAATCTAAACGTGTTTCACCGTGAAAAAAGTGATAGATATCAGAGAGAATCAAGTCACGAAGACAACACAACAAGAATCACTCAAATCCATCGAGAAAAACTCAAGTTATGATCGAAAGATCAAACAAAGGTCAATCTGCCCTACCCGAAAAAAAAACAGTTCTGGAACGCTGCAAAGAAACTCGTGTAGATCATAGACCACAAATCCAATGAACGTGAAATTTTGAAAGATGATATACAATCAAGTTTTGAAGACAACCCAAAAAGAATCACGTCAATTGGATCTGTAAAACTCGAGTTATGATAAAACCACCGACGAAAGGTAGTGCTGTTCAGAAACTCGACGAGTAAAACTTGTCTGGAACAAGTCGGACGAACAAGGCACAAAAGTTCCTTCAAACTACGAATTTTATTCAATAGAACACAAGAGGAACAACCCCAAAGTCGTGAATCACGAGCTCTGGGCTCCCTTTCTTATATAACCAGCTCGAAAGCCAACTCAACTCAAATCAGGAACCTAATCCTACTCTGTTCACGAATTGTAACTTTCCATAACTGCTTAGGATTCTTCTATACGCAGATAGAAGCAATCTTAAGACTTCCAAACAACTTAGGAACGTATCCCACATTCCTAAACAACTCAAATTCGTGACCCACACGAAATCCTATCATAACTAACTTAAATCTTTCCATATTTGAGTCAAACCCGACTCAGCCGCAGCCTAAGTCCACAACCTAGTCGGTTGGACCTTTCCGACAAACTCTTTACGTCCACATTTCTTCATCACGTCTCGGAACCATGTAGCCATGTCCATGCACTCCTTGCACACGTGCAAACATCTTCCAATGACATCCACGATACCTTCACATGCATTGTTCTTGATTCAATCATGTTGCGCAACCTCCTGATCAGCTCAACCACAATTCCTCCTGAATTTGGTTGTTGGAACCTCATCTCCTACCTGAGACTAGTCCAATGGATCCCATCACCAGCCATGTCTTGAACTCAAGCAACACCTGCACATGAATAAACAACCAATCCATACGAGCCCAAGTCCTCGACTTGACTCAAGTTAGTTCCAAACACAACACCTTACGTGAGAACCTCACATAAGCATATTGCAAAACCACAGTAACATGATATCATCCTTGTCAACCAAAAACGCATCAAAGACTTAGCAAATGAATACTAAGTAATCTTTCCAGAGATGTAAAGCTAGTACGAAACATTGCAAATGAAAAATAGAAGCATTGCGGTCAAGTTCCGGACCTTGCCAGAGCAACCCGGACATTGATCCGAAGCTAACAAAAGCTAGTAGAACCCAGCGCTGGAGCTTACAAAACTAGTATAACCAAACTCCCGCTGGAGCTTACAAAACTAGCAGGACCTTAGTAAAAAGGTGTTTTGGTGATATTCAAAACTTTTATCGTCAAAGCAAGTGTATTCACTACAAGCCAATGTATTCAGCACACATAGGTCTTACAATCTCCCCCTTGATGAATGCATTGGCAACACCACTTAAAATCCGAACATTGGCTTATTCTCATTAAAATTTTTGAAGGCAATTTCCCCCCTTTGTAAATCAAAAGTGAAATGAGAAGAAAATCCAAAAATTATCCCATATTATTTCTCCCCCTTTGTTATCTCTCCTTATGCACATATTCTCCTTCTCTTCATGCTTATCTCTCCCCCTTTGACAATGTATTCAGCAAGTCATGAGCATATAAACAAATTATCTCTCCCCCTTTAGTTGTTATGAGCATATTATACCATATACATATAAACAAAGCTCATCCAAGTCATACTATCAAGTACTTTACATTATCACATCAATGAAATACATAAAGTAGTGTAAGCCATGGTAGAGATCAAATGTAATTTTAAATTTAAGTAAGTCATGATCTCACAAACTTAACTATTTCAAAACCTCAAATCATGACACTGGTTGCTGCATTTCATTATTTTTCAAAGCATAAATTTAGATCATATGATATTTGCAAGAGATTATATGCGCATCTGCCATATTCTAACCAACCAAGCCAAGCCTATGTCATTTGACAATCAGAAGCTTAAGGACATGGTTTTAGTCATACAAAACTTCTTCCATGTTCATATCTAAGTGCAATGATAAGCCATCTCAAACGAAGAAGTGCGATGCATGCATATTCTCTTGATATTTTCTCAATTTATATTTGTTCATAAAAACTTAACATGTGAGTTGATTACATAATTAATTCTTAATGATTAAAAGCACTTGTGAACATGTAACAAGTTCAAAACAGCAAGAAAGTTCGACCATGACCAGTTTTAGTGTAAGTAATTATTCCAATTACTAGACATGGCAAAAACTACAAAATGTATAACACGAGTAATGTAGTAAGAACTTTCAGCATGTAAAAAGAATCACAAAGTCATATATGTATGAAATATTATGCTCATATTATTTTAATTTCAGATTCACACATAGACTTCCCAAATATCAAAACTCCCCCTCAATTTAAGCCATGAGGATGCATAACCCCTATTTCACTACGAATGTAACAAAAACGAGTGAAATCCAAAGGTTTTGTAAAAATATCAGCCAATTGTTGTTTGGTATCTACATGGTGAAGCTCAATGTTTCCTTTTTCAACATTATCTCTGAGAAAGTGATACGTAATGTCAATGTGCTTAGTTCTAGAATGTTGCACGAGGTTTTTTGCAATGCAAATGGCACTAGTGTTATCACAGAACAGTGGAACACTATCTAGATCAACCCCATAGTCCTTAAGTGTTTGAACAATCCGAAGAATTTGTGAGCAAGCACTAGCAATAGCTACATATTCAGATTCGGCTGTGGATTGTGCAACTGAATTTTGTTTTCTAGAGGACCAAGCAACAAGAGAATTACCAAGAAAATGAAAAGCACCAAAAATACTTTTCCTATCAATCCTACAACCCCCAAAATCAGCATCCGAAAAAGCTTTCAAAGTAATGGTTGAGGAAGAAGGAAGAAAAATGCCGAATTCTTGAGTTCCATGTAAGTACCTGAGAATCCTTTTGACGGCTTGACGATGTGAAGCACGTGGGGAAGCTTGAAACAGTGCACAAAGACATACGCTGAATTGTATGTCTGGTCTTGATGCCGTGAGGTACAAAAGTGATCCGATCATGCTTCTATATTCTTTTTGATCCACGGGTTCACCATCTTCATCAAGTCCAAGTGTTGTTGTTCCCATTGGTGTCCGAAGAGGCTTGCTTTTGTCCATGTTGAAGCGCCTTAGGAGATCTTTTGTATACTTCGTTTCATGCATAAAGGTACCCTCCTTGGTTTGCTTGATTTGTATCCACAAAAAGTAAGTGAGTTCACCCATCATACTTATTTCAAATTCGGAACTCATCATTGCTGAAAACTTGGACACAAGGTCATGAGAAGCACGACCAAAGATAATGTCATCCACATACACTTGAACGAATAATGAGTCATTGCCATGCTTAAGCACAAAAAGAGTTTTATCAACCTTGCCCATGGTAAACCCCTTTTCAAGTAAGAATGTTTTTAACTTATCATACCATGCTCTAGGAGCTTGTTTGAGACCGTACAAGGCTTTGGACAGTTTGTAAACATGATTACGAAAATCTGGATTTTCAAACCCGGTGGTTGTTTGACATAAACATCCTCATCTATGTAGCCATTAAGAAAAACACTTTTAACATCCATTTGATATAGCTTAAAACAAATAGATGCAGCAAAAGCTAACAAAATTCTTATGACTTCTAATCTAGCAACAGGAGCAAAAGTTTCATCAAAATCTAGACCTTCAACTTGAGTGAAACCTTGAGCAACCAACCTAGCCTTATTCCTAACCACAGCCCCATCCTCACTTTGTTTATTTTTAAATACCCATTTAGTTCCAATTAAAGTGTGACCTTGAGGTGGAGGTACAAGTTTCCAAACATTATTTCTTTCAAAATTCTCTAACTCTTCTTGCATGGCAATAATCCAAGATTCGTTAGTGAGTGCGTGTGATATATCTTTGGGTTCAAAAGAAGCAACAAAAGCAGAATGAGCATAAGAGTTTGGATCGCAAAACCTGGACCGTGTGACTCGTTTGTGCAAGCTTCCAATCATCTGTTGTGGGGGATGATCTTTGTAAAACCGTAGGGGAACAGATGTCTCACAAGCTTCTTCTTCTTCATGTTCATCACAAATCGATGAGCTTGTGACTTGAGGATGATTTGAATCAGCATTGATGGTTGTCGGTGCTGGTTGAGAATTAACATCTGGAGCTGAACCAAAGTCTTTGGCTGCTGAATTTTCGGGCAGCAGCTCCAATTCTTCCTCATCTTCAACGAAAATGCTCCCTCCCTGTGGATATGGATCTGTACCTGCAATGTTTGAGCTAGTACCTGGGCTAGCTTCATCAAAAGACACTTCACATGTCTCCACAATTTTGTTAGTGTCAAGTAAAAGCACACGGTAGCCTCTAGTATGAGATGGATAACCAAGAAACATGCCATCAATGGATCTAGGTTTAAATTTATCAAGATTACCATGTTTCTTAACAAAGCATTTGCAACCAAAGACCCGAAAGTGTGTAACACTAGGCCTATGTCCAAACCGGAGCTCATATGGTGTTTTACCTAGCTTAGCACGCAAGAAAACACGATTTGAGACATAACAAGCGATTGCTAACGCATCAGCCCAGAATTTCCTAGGAGTTTGATATTCATCAAGCATAGTCCTAGCCATCTCAACTAAGGTTCTGTTCTTTCTTTCTACAACACCGTTTTGTTGAGGAACATATGGTGAAGAAAATTGATGATCTATTCTATTTTCAGCACAAAAGTGATCAAAAGATTGATTTTTAAATTCAGTTCCATTATCACTTCTAATTGCTTTTAAAGATCCTGGGTAATCAATTGATAATCTAAGAAATAAAGTTCTAAAGTGACTAAAAACTTCATTCTTAGACGCCATAAAGTAAACCCAAGAGTACCTAGAATAATCATCAACAATCACAAGTACAAACCATTTACCTCCGAAGGATTGAACATGTGAAGGTCCTACGGTGTCAAGATGCAAAAGTTGACATGGTTCAGTTGTCGTGTTCATTATGAGAGGAGTATGTGAACCTGCAACCATCCTAGCATGTCTACAAGAAGTGCACACAATTTCTTTGTCCCCTTTAAGCTTAGGCAGCCCACGTATGCGATCAAGAGCACTAACACGCGTTAGGTGATCAAAGCCAACGTGACCAAGTCTACGATGCCAAAAATATAAGGCCTTTGAATCATTAGCAACTAGACACCTATGCTTAGAGGAATACATATCAAAATCAGCTTTAAAAACTCTACCAAACCGAGACATGTTAAAAATAAGCTCACTATTTGAACATACAACTTTGCAGCAGTTTTTATTGAAAATAATTTCTAGATTTTCATCTAGCAATTGTGCAACAGAAAGCAAGTTGTATTTCAAATTTTTGACAAGTGCCACATCCTTCAAAGTGTAGTGATCATTTACTCTAGCCGAACCCTTAGCAATTATAGAAGTTGAAGAATTTCGGCAAAAGTAACATTCTCTACACATGACACAAAAGAGAGGGAGGAGAACCAATCTTTGTTACAAGTCATGTGGCGTGAGCAACCTGGATCCACAATCCAAATGTTCTCCTTCCTCAAACGTGTAACCTACATAGAAGCACAATACGTCGATGACTCAATACTGGGGTTAGTCAAAAGGCATTTAGGAATCCGGTACTGAGTCACGCGATGTGCAGCAGGAACAACACGCGAAAGCTGAGACAAAACAGCAGGATTATGAGTCAAAGTTTGAGATTTTTTATTCTTAAATACTGACCTATAAGGTTTTACTTGTGTAGCACAAAAATCAGTAGCTCCGGAGGCAAAAACAGAAGGTCCGGAGGTAAACTTTGAATGTGTTTGACTCAAAACAGCAGGTTGTACATTCGGTTCAATATGTGCAGCAAATTTTGCATGAAAGTTATGAGATCTAGCAACCATTGTTTCCCTTTTCTGTTGTTTAGCTAGTCTATAACAAAAATCTATGACATGACCATCTCTACCACAGTAGGTACAATGAAATTTAACTTTGTGTTCATGTCTATATGAGCAAACAACATTTTTATTTTATACCGAATGAGACAATACTGCTGCAGATTTGAAAACCACTTCTTTTTGTTTAGGAACTATTTGAATCAAACCACTTCCTAATGACTTTATAATTTTAGGTCGATGTGCCTTAGCATGAGCATGAGAATCAAAACCTAAACTAGTTTTATCATTGCAAGACTTGGAAGAATTCAGCAGCAAGTTTAGGTTCTTATTCCCATTACAAAACCGATCTAATGTCCTATGCATGCCATCAAGTTTATTGGACAGATCAAGGCAATTTTCACATGAAGTTTTTCCTTTTAGTTTGAAATTGGAACAAAATTTAATTTCATGACAACATAAAGCATTGTTCAATATAGAGATTTCATTCATAGCATCTTGCAGTTTCTTATCAAGATCATCACAACTAGAACAATGCAAATCAATTGTCGAACAAGAAGCATCTTTTAAGTTTCCAATATTAAGTGCAGCAAGCTTTTTGTTCTTTTCAATTTCAAGTTCAAGTGTATCAAGTGTGGAGGTATGTGCACTTCTTAGGGAGGACAATCGTTCATATATTAAGTCACATGAGGAACAAGAATCATCACTAGGAATCAAGGATTACAAATGATTAATTTCAAATTCTAGTGACACAATTTTAACAACATTGTCCCTAAGCTTTTTGTCCTTTTCTTAACAATAACAGTGGCACGAGAAATAGCATCACACATTTCTTTGCAAGTATGACATACCTTTTCATTGTCGCTGTTGTGTTTTGCCTCCTCCATATTTGATCTTGACTTGCCCGCCATAAAACACAAGTTTGCCAAATCATCTTCATCTTTGTCACTTCCAATGTCCATGTCGCTTGAGCCAAGTTCCTGGAGTGCTGAGATAAAACTGCTCACCAATTGACGTCCTGTAAAACCTTTCTTTTTCTTCGTATCTTTTGTAGAGGAGTGCTTCGTTCTTGTTTTCTTTTCATCTCGGGAAGTAGAACTTGAAAGGTTAGGTCAATCTGAATGAAAATGTCCCGTCTTACCACACTCAAAGCATCGTTGAGGTCCGGAGCTTCCTCTCCTTCTAGTTCGCACATTTTGCAATGCTTTTGAGAACCGGGTAGAGATGAGCGCTAGCTCCTCCTATGGAAACTCCTCAATCTATTCAAGAGTTAGAGAGGACAGCAAAGAAAGTGTACCACAAGATGATGTTTGACCGGAACTAGGCATGTCACGTTGAGAAACAAAAGCAATAGACTTGATGGGATTCTTACGTGATATTATATCAATTTCATGAGTTTTTAACTTGGAATATAGCACATCTAGAGTAAGTGAACTCATGACAGTAGATTCACGAATGGATGTAACTTTCATCTCCCAAATTGACATGTCTAATGCACTTAATAATTGCCTAGCATTTTCAGCATCTAAAAAATTAACATTCACGCTTTGCAAGTTGCTGAGAATTTTATTAAAGCGAGCAAAGAGGTCGACAATGGACTCACCGGGATGCATCTCGAAGCGCATGTATTCTTTCTTGAACATGTCTTGCCTTACCTCTTTGATCATGTTGGATCCTTCATGGTAGTCACAAAGTGCATTCCACACATCGTATGCAGATTGGAGGTGTGCAACACGGTCGAAGTCGCTTTGTGTTAATCCTTGTATGATCAAGTTCCGAGCCTTGTTGTTGTTGTCGACATCTCTCATATTTGTAGCTCTAATATAAATCGTTTGATGGCACTTCGTAAGGCTTGTATACCTTCTCCCATATTGCAAAGCCTTGTGCCTAGATGAAAGCCTCCATGCGTGCCTTCCAAACCTGAAAATCAATACCAGCGAACACACAAGGTTTGGCAGAGTACTTCTCCATGATGATTAGTCAAAAACACGCGCAAATCACAAAGATTAGAGCACCGTGTCTCTGATACCAATTGTAGGATCAAAGAGCACGTGAAAATCTACCAGAGGGGGGTGAATGGTAAATTTAAAAATCTTATGCAGCGGAAACAATTAAACCCCAACCCCTTTGGTAGAAAACAAACTGTTAAAGATATTGTGTGTGAGACTAATATAAACGTGTTTCACCGTGACAAAAGCAATATATATCAGAGAGAATCAAGTCACGAAGACAACACAACAAGAATCACTCAAATCCGTCGAGAAAAACTCAAGTTATGATCGAAGGATCAAACAAAGGTCAATCTCCCTACCAATAAAAAAACAGTTTTGGAATGCTGCAAATAAACTCGTGTAGATCATAGAACACAAATCCAATGACCATGAAATTTTAACAGATTACAGATAATCAAGTTGTGAAGACAACCCAAAAAGAATCACATCAATTGGATCTGTAAAACTAGAGTTATGATAAAACCACCGACGAAAGGTAGTGCTGTTCAGAAACTCGACGAGTAAAACTTGTCTGGAACAAGTCGGACGAACAAGGCACAAAATTTCCTTCAAAATATGAATTTTATTCAATAGAACACAAGAGGAACAACCCCAAAGTCGTGCACTACGAGCTCTGCGCTCCCTTGCTTATATAACCAACTCGAAAACCAACTTAACTCAAATCAGGAACCTAATCCTACTCTGTTCACGAATCGTAACTTTCCATAACTGCTTAGGATTCTTCTATACGCAGATAGAAGAAATCTTAAAACTCCCACATTCCTAAACAACTCAAATTCGTGACCCACATGAAATCCTATCATAACCAACTCAAATCTTTCCATATTTGAGTCAAACCCGACTCAGCCGCAGCCTAAGTCCATAACCTAGTTGGTTGGAACTTGGCGACCAACTCTTTACGTCCACATCTCTTCATCACGTCTCGGAACCATGTAGACACGTCCATGCACTCCTTTCACACGTGCAAACATCTTCCAATGATGTCCTCGATACCTTCACATGCATTGTTCTGGATTCAATCATGTTGCGCAACCTCCTGATCAGCTCAAACACAATTCCTCTTGAATTTGGTTGTTGGAACCTCATCTCCTCCCTGAGACTAGTACAATGGATCCCATCACCAGCCATGTCTTGAACTCAAGCAACACCTGCACATGAATAAACAACCAATCCATACGAGCCCAAGTCCTCGACTTGACTCAAGTTAGTTCCAAACACAGCACCTTACGTGAGAACCTCACATAAGCATGTTGCAGAACCACAGTAACATGATATCATCCTTGTCAACCAAAAACGCATCAAAGACTTAGCAAATGAATACTAAGTAATCTTTCTAGAGATGTAAAGCAAGTATGAAACATTGCAAATTAAAAACAGAAGCATTGCGGTCAAGTTCCGGACCTTGCCAGAGCAACCCAGACCTTGAGCCGGAGCTAACAAAAGCTAGTAGAACCTAGCGCCGGAGCTTACAAAACTAGTATAACCAAGCTCCCGCCAGATCTTACAAAACTAGCAGGACCTTAATAAAAAAGGTGTTTTGGTGATATTCAAAACTTTTATCGTCAAAGCAAGTGTATTCACTACAAGCCAATGTATTCAGCACACATAGATCTTACACAAACCTTTGTGCCACTCATCCTTGAATGAACACACACAATCCCATTAGTTGCTGTGCAAATTCCCGATCGTTTTTATATCCGTTTGCGAGTTCTGTTCTCAAACTGAGTTGGAATCAACATCCAAAAATCGTAACTCGGACACCCTACATTAAAACGGCCATAACTTTCGCATACGCATTCGAAATTGGGCGATTTTTTTTTTCAAATTCATCTACGCAAAATTTCGCATCTGATTTTTTGCCGCATAGCCGCGTTCAGGGAAATTAGATTGCCCAAATTACCCTAGGAAGATAGGCTATTCAGCTTCCGAAGTTTCAGCACGAATTTTAAAGAATCTTCTTGATTTTCTATAGGCCGCATATTACATCCAATTGATCTGCAGATTTGCGTGCTTCATATCTTCGTGCTCCTAAGTAAATAAAAAATATCAGCAAAATATTACAAAAAAGAAACAAATAGTGAAGAGCACGCATATTAAAGCATATGGCCTATACTTCTTTGTGCTGTGATTGTTGGTTATATCATTTTGTCTTCCTTTTGGCTTGCTACTTCTTTGTGTTGTGCTAGGCTTCCTAGAGTACTTGGTTGACCAGCAACAGTTTCCTACATTGAATACTTATTCAACATTGTTTACCTGTTAACGATTTTCAGCTAATTAGCCACCATATTGTGCCATCCAAGCTCCACCTTTCTCTTGAGCATAACAGTTACCTTTGCAATCACCCCACGCTTCATTGGTTCATCTCACCGTCCACACCACCTGCTGTGTCGATAAGAACACTTGTAAGAGCGTGGTAAGACGCTTGAGCGAGAGAGATTGTTTTACTTCCACCTTTCATATTGTCACTGTAGTTGATAGGGATAACATATTTTTGTTGTCTTTTGTTTCCTACTAACAATGGCAGGACAAGACAATGATGGCGAATGTGTTCAACATGCTGAGTTACATTATATGATGAATACCATGACAAATATGTTCACCAAATACAACGCAGCAACAGAGGAGTCATTGGCGAACTTGACTCGCCAACTTGATGACCTTGCTCTTCGGATGAATACTTTTGAGGCTCGGTTTCCTCTCACGAGAAGACATGAAGACAATGCTTATGATGATATGGAAGATCACAACAATTAGCTAAGACTACCACTTTATCGTCGAGGTCTGGGAGGTAATAATCATCATAACAATTATAACCGTCCTCCTGATGATCCTTTTGTTAAAGTGAAATTTACTATACCCCCTTTTTCTGGTGCTTATGATGCTGAGGCTTATCTTGATTGGGAGATGACAGTAGAGCAAAAATTTAATGCCAATCTTGTTCCTGAACAACATAGAGTTCGTCAAGCCACTAGTCAGTTTAAGGACTTTGCTATCATATGGTGGAATGAACTTGTTAAAACTAGAACTGATCCTCCAACATGAGATATATTAAAGGAAGATCTGCATGTTCGATTTGTTCCTCCATCTTTTTAGCGGGACCTTCGCAAAAAATTGCAGCGCTTAGACCAAAGTAACATGTCTGTAGAGGAGTATTACCAAGAGTTACAAAAGGGTATGCTGCGTTGTGGGGTAGTAGAGGACATGGATGATAAAATAGCTCGTTTTTATGGGAGGTTGAGGCATGAAATTCAGGACATTGTTGATTACAAGGAATATGATACTGTTAACAGATTATTTCAGCTTGCTATGTTGGCAGAAAAAGAATTGTAGGGCCGACAACAACAGTAAGAACGCACAAGGAGCAACATCACGCCGCATTCCACGCCCACACCATCCGAAACAGCACCATCTTCGACCCCCCGTGCAGCGACTACACCATCCAATGGCGGCCAACGAACTATACCTGCTGCTCCACCTTCTCGCGTGTTGGAGGGCAGCAAGGCGACATCATTCAAGCCTTCATCGTCCACTCCTTCTACAGGTCGTACTTCCGACATTAAGTGTCACCGCTGCCAGTGACTTGGTCATATGATGAGAGATTGCCCAAGCAAACGAGCATACATAGCACGCGATGATGGCGGGTATGATAGTACTTTAGATGTTGAAGATGAATATTCTCTTGCTACTGACTTTACAGATCCAAATGACGAACACACCGAAGAAGAGGTACTTGGTACAGTGGTGACAGAGAACTATAGGAGCATCATTGTGCAGCGTGCCTTGAGCTCCAAAGTGGAGACCGACAACAAGCTACAACGACACAACCTCTTCCACATGTTTCTCGTTGTCAAGGACTGCCGTGTACACACTATAATTGATGGAGTTAGCAGCAATAACTTGGTGAACACGGACATCGTCAAGAAACTTGGTTTGACAACAAGAGCACACCCTCATCCATACCACATTCAATGGTTCAACAACAGCGGTAAGGTTCGGGTAACAAAAACAGAGAGAATACATTTTTCAATTGGTTCTTACCATGATTTTGCTGATTTTTATGTCATTCCTATGGATGCTTGTTCTCTTTTATTGGGTCATCCTTGAGAATTTGATACAGATGCTATTCATCATGGTAGAACTAATAAATATACTCTCATGCGTAAGGGAAAGAAAATCACTTTGCTCCCCATGACTCCTGCTGAAATTGTGCATTTTGAGAAGAGTAAAATTCGTGATGGCAAAGCAACAAAACTAGAATCTGAAAGACAACAAGTCATTAAGTTAAAATCACCATCGTTGCTCGCAACTAAATTTGACCTTGCTGATTTATTCGATGCTAAGGGGATGTGCTATGCTTTAGTATGCAAAGAAGCCATGTTTTCACTTCATGAATTGTCTATTGCATTGCCCCCTGCTGTTGCTAACATTTTGCAGGAGTTTGAGGACGTGTTTCCCTCGAAGATACACCCTGGTTTACCACCGATGAGAGGCATTGAACACAAGATCGATTTGATTCCAGGAGCAAGTTTGCCAAATCGTGCAGCATACAAGGCGAATCTAGAGGAAACTAAGGAAATTCAGCGACAAGTCCAAGATCTTTTGGACCACGGGTACATTCGTGAAATCCTTAGCCCTTGTTCCGTTCCTGTTCTTTTGGTTCCTAAGAAAGATGGTAACCTTGAAAAGTGCGTCTTTTGCACCAATCGAGTCTCGTTTCTTGGCTATGTTGTCTCCTCGCAGGGAATTGAGATGGATAAGGCAAAAATTGAAGCAATCACCAGCTGGCCAGCCCCAACAACTGTCACGCAGGTTCGTAGTTTTCTTGGTCTTGCAGGTTTTTATCGGTGTTTTGTGCGGGATTTCAGCACCATTGCAGCACCTCTACATGAGCTAACGAAGAAGGTAGTGCCGTTTCGATGGGGCGAACAGCAGCAACAAGCTTTTGATGCTCTCAAACCGAAGCTTACACAAGCACCATTGCTACAACTTCCTGATTTTGACAAGACATTTGAGCTAGAATGCGATGCAAGCGGCATTGGTATTGGAGGCGTTCTCATACAAGGAGGTAAACCCGTTGCTTTCTTTAGTGAAAAACTTCATGGTCCTTCTATGAATTATTCCACTTATGATAAGGAATTGTATGCCTTAGTGCGAGTATTACAAACGTGGCAACATTATCTTTGGTCTAAGGAGTTTGTCATACATTCCGATCATGAATCATTGAAGTATCTGAAGCGTCAAAACAGTCTGAATAAATGACATGCTAAATGGATTGAGTTCATAGAGTCATTTCACATCATTAAGCATAAGAAAGGGATGGAAAATGTCATTGCCAATGCATTATCTAGGCATTATACCATGCTGTCCCAACTTGATCATAAAATCTTTGGTTTGGAAACAATAAAAGCATTATATCCTACTGATTTGGACTTCAAAGATGCTTTTGAAAATTGTATATAAGGAAGAACTTGGAATAAATATGTGCTGCGAGAGGGTCTCCTCTATCGTACTAACAAGCTATGCGTTCCAGCTAGCTCCGTTCGTCTATTACTTTTGCAGGAAGCACATGGAGGAGGTTTGATGGGACATTTTGGAGTGAAAAAAACTGAAGATGTGTTATCCATACACTTCTTTTGGGCAAAGATGAGGCGTGATGTCGAGCGTTACATGTCACAATGCACTACTTGCAATAAAGCTAAGTCTCGCCTTAACCCACATGGTCTTTATATGCCTCTTCCTGTTCCTAGTGTACCTTGGGAGGATATTTCTATGGACTTTTTTTTGGGATTGCCTAGGACTAAGAGGGGGAGGGATAGTATTTTTGTAGTTGTTGATCGTTTCTCCAAAATGGCACACTTTATACCTTGTCATAAGAATGACAATGCCTCACACATTGCTGATTTATTTATGACGGAAATTGTTCGTTGTAACACCCTCACTTTCATGCATCATGCCATACATACACTCATATACATGTTTAACATTAACCCACATAAAGAGGAATGAGTTTAACATTGATTCGGAGCATTTAAAATTGATTTGGAGCAAAACCGCACTTAAAACGCAGGAAAGTGCGGACTAGTCCGATTTTACTGAGGACTAGTGCGATTTCTCTCTGACTAAAAACGGACTTGTCCGTTTTTGCTGCGGACTAGTCCGATTTTGGCTCTGGAAACTTTCGGACTTGTCCGATTTTGTGCGGACTAGTCCGATATTCCATGAATCCTTGAAAATTTGCTAAGTCCCTGGACTTTTCCGGACTAGTCCGGTGTTCCAGCGGACTTGTCCGTTTTCCTTTCTGACTAAGATCGGACTTGTCCGATTTTTGGCCAGACTTGACCGATTTTCTCTCTGGACGACTTCAGACTAGTCCGGTCCTGTCCGGACTTGTCCGATATTTCGTGACTCCGAGATTGACCTTTTGTTTTACGACTTGTTTCTTGGGTTTCACGTCAAGTGGGCCTAGGGACGTCGTGCCCAACTCTTTTAGAGCCCATGTGGGACTCTAAACTGGCCTCTACTCATCCCAAAACTCGAGATCCATCTAACCCTAGTCTCCACCTCTATATAAACAGCCCCACCCCTTGGTTTGACATCTATTTGCCACTTTTCCACCCACCCAAACCCTAGTTCGTGGAGAGCCACCACCAAGGAGGGAGGAGAAGATCCCAAACAAGAGGAAGAAGAGGAGGAAACGAAGGAGGATCAAGATCTCCACCAAGTTTCGTCCTTCACCACCAATTCATCTCCAAGTTCATCACCAACCCTAGATCATCAAGATCCAAGTGTTACCTCCAAGTTTCTTGGTTCATTGGAGTTCTAAACACCTGGTATACCTTCTATTCTCTTTTCCTTATGTGAATTCAACCCCTAATCTCTAAATTCACGTCGATCTAGAAAACCCTAATCCGCTGATCTCGCAGAGTGCGGACTTGTCCGGTTCCTAGCGGACTAGTCCGATCTTTCTGGTTAAATTGTGTTGAATTAATTCTAAAATTTGATCTAATCAACCCCAAACCTGTATAAACTTGTTATAATCTATTAGAGCTAGTTAGTGATCATTAAAAGCAATCTAGTAACAAGTTCTACCTTGCATTTGCATCAATCATGCATGTCATGACATATTGAGTAATATTTGTGCACTCTTTGATTGTGTTTCTTGTCTTGTATGTTTATTGTGTGGATTAGACGGATTTGCGCTAGAAAGTTCCGCGGAGGATCTACAACATCAAGAGTTTGAAGGCTTTGACCCTAATCAACAGCAAGAGCAAGGCAAGTGTCCTCGAAGCATATTGATCCTATTTTAAATTAAATGTTTTGTTTGCGAACTTGCATGCTGTGTCAATTTGATGGGAATCCTATGATAGGAAGTTTACTAGATTTGTTAAACCGCCCTTGTCACCTGGAATTTATGGTAGAGAGTCGGGAAGGGTTTTTACCTTTTTGCTTCGCTTAATTAATTGGGATGGAAAACAACACTACACATTTAATTATGCATCAATGATATTCTGGTTAATGTAAATTGGTCAATACGATGGGTGATCTAAGCAAGCATGGTATGTGGATGGGTTGGATGTTATGGTGGTTTGCTTGCTTTAGATCTAAGGACCGGTTCATGCGAGAATAAGCCAGGACTACAGTGCCACCACGAGGCCAAGTATGGGTGCGGTGTAGCTGATTAATTAGGGCTTTGCTAGTGCTGTTTGGACCATTGTGGATGCTCGGGGAAGGGGTAGTCGGATTGGGTTTGTTGATGATTGGTGGGACTACCCTGGGATCCGAATGGCTCAAGAGGGGGCCCTTGGTTGAAGATGTGCTCTGCGGGAGACATCGCCACCGGTGAAACCTCAGTGGGGTCTAAATAGGCTAGTAATCCCTTTGTAAAGGCTATTTTGTGATCTCTTGGCCACACACCAACGGAAATGTGTAATGTGACCGACGGGTCATGGGCATAAGGGAGGTTCTTAGTCGCCGAAGGGTGATGAAATCACGAACACGTGGGTAAAGAGGTACAAACTCTGCAGAGTGTTAACTAAAACTATCATGATAGCCGTGCTCCCGGTTATGAGCACCTGGACAACTTCCATGATTAGAGAGAAATCGGGATTTGGGATGGTTATGGTTTCGTAATGGCTATGGTTTGGTAATGGTTATGGATGGTTATGGATTAATTTCTGAACATGGTCATCGACAATGGTGAAATCTGGAATTATTGATGATGGTAATGAATTCAGTTTGGTATTATGGTATTACTTATGATTATGATGGGTTTATTTCACATACATGTAATGTATTGCTTTTCAAATGTTTTACTGTATTTTTCAGCACTTTGCCATTATTATTGTCGTCATTTGAATCAGCCACATGTCATACTTTCCACACTTGCTGAGTACGACATGTACTCACTCTTGCAATCCCCACCCCAACAGTTGTAGGTCAGGACTGGGAGTTTAATGGCGATAATGCGGAGTTCTAGGCCGTGTCTACCGTCAGCTTTGCCTGTGGTGTTGATTGGAGCTGCGCATATACATACCCTGTCGCTTATGCTGCATAGTTGCTTAGTTTGCTTAGTTGTTTAATTAGTTTATTTCCGCTGCATTAGTTGAACTTGTCATTAATATTCATTAGAGCTTGTATTCGAGGATAATCTGGTTTGTGTAATAAAATTTTGTTAATTAATCTTGTCTTGTGGTAATTTTCTGTATACTCTTTTGTGATTGCACTCGTGTATGTGTGATGAACATCCTGGGCACACATATGCGTTAGCTTGGTTCATTTTCGGAACCTGGCACCTTATGGCTTGGAAAGAGAATTGTTGTGCCTAATGTAAAGCATATTCGAGAAACAATATTAAAGGAGGCACATGACTCACCATACTCAATTCACCCTGGTTGTACGAAGATGTACAAAGACTTAAAGACTTGCTATTGGTGGAATAGCATGAAGAAGGACATAGCTTAATACGTAGCACTGTGTGATGTGTGCCAACGAGTCAAGGCGGAACATCAAAGGCCAGCCGGATTATTGCAACCGTTGAAGATTCCAGAATGGAAGTGGGAAGAAATTGGAATGGACTTCATAGTTGGGTTACCGCGTACTCAGTCCGGGTATGACTCAATTTGGGTAATTGTGGATCGCTTAACCAAGTCAGCTCATTTTGTCCCTGTGAAAACCAAGTATACAGCTGCACGATTGGCCGAAATATACATGGAGCATATTGTGTGTCGACATGGAGTCCCTAAGAAGATAGTCTCGGATAGATGTTCTCAATTTACCTCCAGATTTTGGCAAAAATTGCATGAAGCTTTGGGAACGAGGTTGAATTTTAGTTCAGCATATCATCCTCAAACGGATGGACAAACCGAGAGGACCAATCAGATTTTGGAGGACATGTTAAGAGCTTGTGCTTTAAAGCATGGGAAAAGTTGGGACAAAAGCTTGCCATACGCAGAATTTTCATACAACAATAGTTACCAAGCAAGCTTGAAAATGTCACCATATGAAGTGCTTTATGGGAGGAAGTGTAGGACACCTTTATTCTGGAATGAGGCAGGAGAAACTCAAGTATTTGGTCCGGACGTGTTGCAAGAAGCCGAAAAGCAAGTCCAAATAATTCGTGGAAACTTGAGGGCTGCTCAATCAAGGCAAAAAGGCTATGCGGATAATAGGAGAAGGAAATTAGCCTTTGAAATAGGAGATTTTGTTTACCTCAAGGTGTCACCAATGAGAGGTCATAAGAGGTTTAACATAAGAGGCAAGCTCGCACCTCGTTATATTGGACCATTCAAGATTTTGGACAAAAGAGGAGAAGTAGCATATAAGTTGGAGATGCCAGCTCATCTTTCAGGCGTACATGATGTGTTTCATGTTTCCCAGCTCAAGAAGTGTTTGAGAGTACCGGAAGAACAAGTGCCAATGGAAGAATTGGAACTAGAGGAAGATTTAACGTATGCCGAGCAACCGGTCAAAATCATAGAAACCAAGGAGAGAGTCACAAGGAACAAGGTGATTCGATGGTGTAAAGTCCAATGGAAGCACCATACCGAAAAAGAAGCAACTTGGGAGCTAGAAGATGATCTCAAGAAGGAATTTCCCTATCTCTTCTCTTCCGCGTCGAATCTCGAGGGCGAGATTCATTTTAAGGGGGTTAGGTTTGTAACACCCTCACTTTCATGCATCATGCCATACATACACTCATATACATGTTTAACCTTAACCCACATAAAGAGGAACGAGTTTAACATTGATTCGGAGCATTTAAAATTGATTTGGAGCAAAACCGCACTTAAAACGCAGGAAAGTGCGGACTAGTCCGATTTTACTAAGGACTAGTCCGATTTCTCTCTGACTAAAAACGGACTTGTCCGTTTTTGCTGCGGACTAGTCCGATTTTGGCTCTGGAAACTTTCGGACTTGTCCGATTTTGTGCGGACTAGTCCGATATTCCATGAATCCTTGAAAATTTGCTAAGTCCCTGGACTTTTCAGGACTAGTCCGGTGTTCCAACGGACTTGTCCGTTTTCCTTTCTGAATAAGATCGGACTTGTCCGATTTTTGGCCAGACTTGACCGATTTTCTCTCTGGACGACTTCAGACTAGTCCGGTCCTGTCCGGACTTGTCCGATATTTCGTGACTCCGAGATTGACCTTTTGTTTTACGACTTGTTTCTTGGGTTTCACGTCAAGTGGGCCTAGGGACGTCGTGCCCAACTCTTTTAGAGCCCATGTGGGACTCTAAACCGGCCTCTACTCATCCCAAAACTCGAGATCCATCTAACCCTAGTCTCCACCTCTATATAAACAGCCCCACCCCTTGGTTTGACATCTATTTGCCACTTTTCCACCCACCCAAACCCTAGTTCGTGGAGAGCCACCACCAAGGAGGGAGGAGAAGATCCCAAACAAGAGGAAGAAGAGGAGGAAACGACGGAGGATCAAGATCTCCGCCAAGTTTCGTCCTTCACCACCAATTCATCTCCAAGTTCATCACCAACCCTAGATCATCAAGATCCAAGTGTTACCTCCAAGTTTCTTGGTTCATTGGAGTTCTAAACACCTGGTATACCTTCTATTCTCTTTTCCTTATGTGAATTCAACCCCTAATCTCAAAATTCACGTCGATCTAGAAAACCCTAATCCGCTGATCTCGCAGAGTGCGGACTTGTCCGGTTCCTAGCGGACTAGTCCGATCTTTCTGGTTAAATTGTGTTGAATTAATTCTAAAATTTGATCTAATCAACCCCAAACCTGTATAAACTTGTTATAATCTATTAGAGCTAGTTAGTGATCATTAAAAGCAATCTAGTAACAAGTTCTACCTTGCATTTGCATCAATCATGCATGTCATGACATATTGAGTAATATTTGTGCACTCTTTGATTGTGTTTCTTGTCTTGTATGTTTATTGTGTGGATTAGACGGATTTGCGCTAGAAAGTGCCGCGGAGGATCTACAACATCAAGAGTTTGAAGGCTTTGACCCTAATCAATAGCAAGAGCAAGGCAAGTGTCCTTGAAGCATATTGATCCTATTTTAAATTAAATGTTTTGTTTGCGAACTTGCATGCTGTGTCAATTTGATGGGAATCCTATGATAGGAAGTTTACTAGATTTGTTAAACCGCCCTTGTCACCTGGAATTTATGGTAGAGAGTCGGGAAGGGTTTTTACCTTTTTGCTTCGCTTAATTAATTGGGATGGAAAACAACACTACACATTTAATTATGCATCAATGATATTCTGGTTAATGTAAATTGGTCAATACGATGGGTGATCTAAGCAAGCATGGTATGTGGATGGGTTGGATGTTATGGTGGTTTGCTTGCTTTAGATCTAAGGACCGGTTCATGCGAGAATAAGCCCGGACTACAGTGCCACCACGAGGCCAAGTATGGGTGCGGCGTAGCTGATTAATTAGGGCTTTGCTAGTGCTGTTTGGACCATTGTGGATGCTCGGGGAAGGGGTAGTCGGATTGGGTTTGTTGATGATTGGTGGGACTACCCTGGGATCCGAATGGCTCAAGAGGGGGCCCTTGGTTGAAGATGTGCTCTGCGGGTGACATCGCCACCGGTGAAACCTCAGTGGGGTCTAAATAGGCTAGTAATCCCTTTGTAAAGGCTATTTTGTGATCTCTTGGCCACACACCAACGGAAGTGTGTAAAGTGACCGACGGGTCATGGGCATAAGGGAGGTTCTTAGTCGCCGAAGGGTGATGAAATCACGAACACGTGGGTAAAGAGGTACAAACTCTGCAGAGTGTTAACTAAAACTATCATGATAGCCGTACTCCCGGTTATGAGCACCTGGACAACTTCCATGATTAGAGAGAAATCGGGATTTGGGATGGTTATGGTTTCGTAATGGCTATGGTTTGGTAATGGTTATGGATGGTTATGGATTAATTTCTGAACATGGTCATCGACAATGGTGAAATCTGGAATTATTGATGATGGTAATGAATTCAGTTTGGTATTATGGTATTACTTATGATTATGATGGGTTTATTTCACATACATGTAATGTATTGCTTTTCAAATGTTTTACTGTATTTTTCAGCACTTTGCCATTATTATTGTCGTCATTTGAATCAGCCACATGTCATACTTTCCACACTTGCTGAGTACGACACGTACTCACTCTTGCAATCCCCACCCCAACAGTTGCAGGTCAGGACTGGGAGTTTAATGGCGATAATGCGGAGTTCTAGGCCGTGTCTACCGTCAGCTTTGCCTGTGGTGTTGATTGGAGCTGCGCATATACATACCCTGTCGCTTATGCTGCATAGTTGCTTAGTTTGCTTAGTTGTTTAATTAGTTTATTTCCACTGCATTAGTTGAACTTGTCATTAATATTCATTAGAGCTTGTATTCGAGGATAATCTGGTTTGTGTAATAAAATTTGGTTAATTAATCTTGTCTTGTGGTAATTTTCTGTATACTCTTTTGTGATTGCACTCGTGTATGTGTGATGAACATCCTGGGCACACATATGCGTTAGCTTGGTTCATTTTCGGAACCGGGCGTCACATTCGTTTACATGGTGTGCCAAATACCAATGTTTCTGATAGTGATGCAAAAATTTTAAGTCATTTTTGGAGAACTTTGTGGTACAAATTCGGAACCAAGTTGCTGTTTTCAACTACATATCACCCACAAATGGATGGACAAACCGAGGTAGTTAATCGTACTTTATCTACTATGTTGCGGGCTGTCTTGAAAACAAATTTGAAGTTGTGGGAGGTGTGTTTACCACATATAGAATTTGCTTACAACAGATCCGTTCACTTCACGACAAAGGTAAGTCCATTCCAGATAGTGTATGGTTTCAATCCCCGTGCTCCTATTGATTTACTACCTTTGCCTCCTTCTGAAACAATAAATTTGGATGCTACACAACGATCTGAATTCATTCTTAAGATGCATGAAACTACAACGAAATATATTGAAATGATGAATGAGAAGTATAGGATTGCAGGTAGTAAAGGTAGAAAAGAAGTAAAACTTGAACCGGGTGATTTGGTGTTGTTACATTTGAGAAAAGAATGATTTCCAGACTTGAGAAAATCTAAACTTATACCATGAGCTACTGGTCCTTTTAAGATTATTGAAAAGATTAATGATAATGCATATAAGCTTGAATTGCCTCCCGATTTTGGGGTTAGGCCTACATTTAACATTTCAGATTTGCGACCGTACTTGGGAGAAGAAGATGAACATGAGTCGAGGATGACTCCAATTCAAGAGGGGGAGGATGATGAGGACATCACAACAGCGGATACACACATTGAAATGCAAGGACCAATCACAAGAGCACGAGCACGGTTAATAAATCAGCAGGTGAATTTGCTCCTAACTTCTTTTGCATGTGAGTTTGAGAATAGATTGCTATGTGATGATTTAATTGTTATTAGGAATAATGGAGAACATCAACAAGTAAAGGAAAGAGGCCTTGGGAGCGTTGAGAACCAGCTGGGACGTTCACAAGTTGATGGAAACAGTTTACAACTCGGAGTCCAGGAGCAGTCCACCTTAAAACGGACGCCCAGGAGGCATACGGACTCCGTTTTTAACGTTCTACATATGAACGGAAAGAGGAGAAGATAAATTTTCCAATGGTTCTGGTCCCACCTCAAAATTCCACCGAAGTCATTGGTAACCGTCAATACAATTCGAGTCCAGATTTCTGTCCGGTGCTGCGCCACCGAATCGGGCCTTTGGGCCTTGTATCCCGTAAGAGTCCATTAGGGACGCGTCTAATCGTGTTTCGGCCGAACCCTAGACTTTATATACTGCAGCCGCCGGTAATATTCGGTGGGTTTTGCTTAGAATAATAATTTTGCCGTTCTACGTTTTTGAGACCCCAACTTCTCAACTTCAGATCGTGTCTTCTACGTTCTTGCTCGTGTTCTCGGTTGACTTGCAGGGATTAGCCTTATTGGTGAGGTCAAGCGTGTGCCGCATGGTTGATAACCAATGGAGCAGTATTGTAGTGATTGCAGGGGTATTCGAACTGCTCGAGTTCCACGGATCATCAACGTCGAGTTCTCCACCCCAATCGACTTACCTTTCAGAAGATCAGGCCTAAACCTACTCATCATCTACTCATGGTGCCTTGTAGATTCTGACATATTTACGGCCTCACATAAGTGCCTAACTTTGGCACTTATACCGCGGCGGACACCATCAATCTCCTCCTTAAGGGCATCAATGTCATCTTTGAGCTCCGCCTTCTCATGCATGCTTCGGCCACAATGTGCGCTAGCTTTTTGTTCTCCAAACAGAAATTTTATATTTCATTTGCTAGCTGCAGTGCATCGGCACAAGGAGATTCCTCATCATTGTTTTGATATTGGCACGGAGGCCTTTTTATAGTAGGTGGTGAGAGGTGATGCCTCACAATGTAGGGGGACAAACCCGTCAACTCCTCCATGGCCATGTTGTCCACACGCTTGTACAGGTCCTTTACAAAACCTTTCAGCATTCTCACGCTGTGGATTATGAAATGGTTGTTCATCGGCTCCGATGAGGTGTGTGTCGGTGACTCATAGAGGTGGCTCACTACCTCGCCCTTCTTTGTCTTGAGCATGCCCGTGTACTTCTCATCAGGCTGAAGTGTGGGATGGACTTAATCTTTTCCATGGAAAAGGCGAGTCGTAATGGGCTTGAGGGCCACCATCGTTGGACATCATGTTGGAGTTTGCAACCTCATTGGCGCTCTACGAGGAAAGAGTGAGCGAGCCACACTGCGATGAGCGGGGCTATGTCCACGGGGCACCCCAAGCGGCAGGATCGCAGTGAGAGGTGCCACATCCGACGCCATGACGGGTTCAATGGCCAAAGTGGCTCCGTCATTGGCCAACGTAGGCTCCCCACTAAGGTTGAATGTGGAGCTGGAGGATGCATAGGGGACGATGTCCTTGCCGACCATGGTGGATGGGACTTTGTGGAAGATGGGAGAGGGCATTTCTTTTCTGGAACGGTGCAAGTCTGCCCCTTTGTTCCTGTTTTTTAATATCGCTGAGGCAGAGACTCAATCTGTCACATCGAGTGTTCTGTTGGGATAACACGGGGGAGATAACCCACGAAAATTGAAACAAGACGGTGCCAACCAGGAGTCGGCCGAACCTAGGGTTCGGATGACTTTGGATGGGCCTTGTTTTGATTTCTGTTTTGTATACATCTTTGTGGTCCATATGGATCATCTTATAATGGGCCCACTTCTTGGACTTCAAGGAATCATGTTGAACTTGGAAGAACGGCTTGAAAATTGATTAAATTTATCACGTTGACTTCCTTTTCCAAATCCTCATGGGAATCCAAGAAGATTTTGAGATGGTGCCCATTCACCTTAAATAGATGACCTTCATCATCTTGGAGTGTGATGGCTCTAAGATAAAGTTTCTATCACGATAAATGATCCTTTCCATTTACTTTGTAATTTCCCATGTCTAAAGAGTTTTACACTGGAGTTAAAGAGAAGGACTTTATCTCCAAGCTTAAACTCTTTCGGCGTATTCCTTTTGTCATGCCATCTCTTAGTTTTTTCCTTGTAGATTTTGGCATTATGATGCGCATTATCCCTGCATTCCTCAAGTTTGGAGATTTGCCTCAACGGGTGCTTCCCATCCTCGATAAGATCTTTGTTCCACCATTTTATGGTCCAATGAGCTCTGTATTCCAATTCTACAAGAAGATGACAAGTATTCCCACAGACAAGTTGAAAAGGAGACATGTCGATGGATTTCTTGCAGGCAGTTCGGTATGTCCACAATGCATTGGTAGCTTATGCTTCCAACCCGTTCCCATTTCCATGCGGTCTTTTGCAGAATGTTTTTGATTTGCTTATTGGGCATTTTCGCCTGACCCCCTTTTGTGGGTGGTATGGAGTAGCAATGTTATGCTGGAGTCCAAGCTTCCTTAGAATGTTTCTAAAGGTCTTATCAATGAAATGAGACCCTCCATCACTTATGACCATTTGGGGAGTGCCAAAGCATGGGACAATGATCTCATGTAACATTTTCCTAGCTTGCTTGGAGTCAGTATTTTTGCATGCAACGCCTCTACCCATTTCGACATGTAATTAACTGTCACTAGAATATACTTGCAAGCATAGGACTTTGGAAAAGGTCCCATGAAGTCAATACCCCATAAATCGAATAATTCGACTTGGAGATTATATTTGAGGGGCAAGGCATTACTGTTAACAGTCGTTATATACCAATTTTGATCATTAATATAACTCATATATGTGAGGTAATAAATATTTCTTACACACATCATAGTTAGATTTAACATAATTTAACTTGTACTTGGAGAAATAGTGCATGTAGGAGTTTTTATGCATAAATGATGGAGAATGAGGGAAGAAATCCTAAAAAGTTCCACCCCAGCCAATCATGCGATGACATGTGGCACCACATGGATCCATTACTTATTCCCAAAAATATCCGAGGAGATCCAACAATGTTTCACCCGGCAAGGTGGACGGGGCCCACCTAGAAGCCACATCAAGGAAGCACACCTGAAGGGGGGCCAGGACCAGGTCGGCCAACCCCCATAGTCGATCGACTTGGGCCTGGCACCAAATCATTCTTCCTCCATGTGATGGATCCTCATGGCTACCTGAAGGCGGTGCAGACTGATTCGCGTGCTAATTGTGGCAGGAACCGCCCCTACTCCGTGTATAAATAGGGGGGTGCCTCACTTCTCCCACACACCACTCAAGCATTATGTCTTGTATTACACTAGTTCTCTTAGTCCCTTGGTAGAGATTAGGCTGTAGAGAGGAGCCTCTTGACCCAAGTCTAAATTTGTAAAGGTATGGCTCACGTATCATTTCTTGTATTTGTGACATTATGCTTTATATTAATGTTATTAGTCTTACTAATCCATATAATTGGATGAAGCATTTTTGTTTGGTTGCGGAATCCATGCATGTGTTAGGTGAGGATATTATTATGGTCTAGTTATAATGCCTTTATTATGTTACAATAAACATCATACACCTTCACTATAGTCTAATTAGGTATTAACATAATTATGTTAATATGAGTAATGTTGTACTTGGTTCCAACATTGGTTTCAATGATGTTTAGGTTAGTCATTGCCTTAGAGATGTACTTGTACTCGAGCCTCTTAGGTATTTACTTATTATTGTAAGCATGGAGCTTAGATAATTAAGTAGTGTTGTGGATGTATCGTACCCACGGTTTTCGGGTAGGCAGTAGATGGTGACACCCTTGTCTGTCCTTCGTGATCCCCCACGTTCGGCTACATCGCAGGCTCATGGCAGGAATCATCCTGATATTCTCAGCGATAAACCCATGCCCTATGTGTTGGACCGCTAAGCCCTAATACTCGTAGTTAGCATAGCCATATGTACACTAGTTGATTGTGCATATGAATACCTAAAGCACAGTAGTAGTAGCTCTCTCTCTCTCTCTCTCTGCCTAACTTATCCTCCACTAGGACATTCTTACCCTTTAGGGTAGTTTGCTTAGGTGTGTGTGACACTACCCCTTCAATTAATTTATCCATCCTATCGGATCCCTCACTAGAACAACCTCTTCTATCCTTGACGTTGTCTCTCTTCTACCGTGCCTTCCTTTGGGATAAACAAATATGATACCCTTAGGAATATTCTTCAGTGAAATGCTACAGCGGTACTTTCTGTGCGCTTGTGCAATATATCTTGCTTTGGCTTAGGTTAGCCTAGTGCCTCTGTAGAACTAGCATTGCTGCTACGATGACCTGTAGACATTAACAAATACAAACAAGCATTTCTGGTGCCATTGCCGGGGAAGGCACCGAAGATTTCCATGATCGTGTGATAGATAGGACTCTAGTAGGTATTTAGTAGGATAACCCTCCTTTGTTTTCGCATTCTTTGATGTTAAAACATGGTAGTGTATCATCGGTTTCCGTTTGCCAGCTAACTACGTAGAAGATCTCGTGTCACTGCTGAGAAGAGTTTGACCTCGTGTCGTTCCTACTCAGGTGATCTTGTCAACTAGAAAACTTGTCACCTCCGCACCATCACGCTGCAAGCCAATGGCCCAGAAGACCCTTCCTGAGGTCTCGGCTCCCTCTACTAAAATATGCCTACTTGGCCCAATGTCAACACATAAAACAGGAACTTTGAGATCAAAACTGGCCTAATCACTATAATGCAGGCTAATCCATTCTATGGGAATGCCAACAAGGATGGCAGTGCTCACTTGCAACAATTCCTTGAGATTTGTAGCACTTTTAAGATCAAGGTTGTCACTCATGATGCCATTCATCTTCAATTGTTTCTGTTCTCCCTCCTTAGGAGAGCGAAGCAGTGGTTCTACGTCAACTGAAGTGCTATAAATACTTGGGAGAAATGTTCTTCAACATTCCTCACCAAGTTCTTCTCCTTGGGCAATACTAATGCCCTACATGGAAGAATTGCAAGCTTTCAGCAATATCCCAAGGAATCCGTTCCCGAGGATTGGGAAAGGCTGCAAGAGTATATCCTAGCCCGTCCCCGCCATGGGATAGATGATTGGCTCATCATCCAAAACTTCTACAACAGGCTGACTTCGTCAGCCCATGATCATGTGGATGCTGCTGCGGAGGAGCCTTTTCTTGCTTACAGTGCCCAAAGCTAAGGAGTTGATTGAGAAGATATTTTTGAACATGGGTTGGAGCAAAGAGCATCTACAGTCCCGACACCAAGGCGTGCACACCATGAAAGAGGTGGACATGATTGCTACCAAATTGGACCTCCTTATGAAGAAGCTGGACTGTGAAGCCACCAGTGAAGTATTTGGCATTGTCCAAGCCTTAGACTCTCACATGACATGTGAAGTCTGTGGCAACGCGGGACATATGGGGAGTGACTGCCCCAAGACTTTTGAGGATGCCTTATACTTAGCCAACAACGAGAATTACAACAACAACAATGGCTATCAACTAGGAGGTCAAGGGTGGAGGCAACCACACCCTTTCTTTCAAAGAGGCTACAACAACGACAATGGGAACCAACCTCACTTGAGGGAACTTGCCATTAGTCAACTCAAGATCAATGATGCCCTATCTAAGAAGTTGTCGAATAATGACAAAACCCTGGAGAACATCAATGCCAAGGTTGAGGCTTAGCTTCTGCCATCAAGAACCAGATAAGCTTCATCAAGATGTTGGAGACCCAGTTAGCTCAACTGGCAACCGTTGTCCCTCTATGGAGAATGGGAAGATTCAGGGCAACCCGAGGCTTCCCTAGAGAATGTGAGTGCCGTGGCTACGAGAGGTGGAAAGACCGCTCGTGACCCACCTTACCTACTCAAGAGGAGACAATAGTTGAAAAGAAGTAAGAAGTTTCCCCTAGGAAAGGAGAAAAGCTTGGTAAGAGAATGGTAATGGAATTTGAGCACACTACCACTATGCCATTCCCTCAAAGAAGCCGGAAGCCAATTGTGGATGAGCAATTCAATCGCTTTGTCGAGGTCATCCAAAAGATCCACATCAATGTGCCCTTGATTGATGCGATGCATGTACCCACTATGATCGCTATCTGAAGGACATATTGAACAACAAGCGACCATTGCCCACCACAGAGGTTGTCAAGCTCACTGAGGATTGTAGTGCTGCTATCCTCAACAAGCTTCTGGAAAAGAAAAAGGACCCAGGATGTCCTACTATATCCTACTCCATTGGATCACAACACCTTGACAAGGCACTTTGTGACCTTGGTGCAAGAGTTAGTGTCATGCCAAAGGTGGTCTTCGACAAGCTGAACTCCACCATGCTGTCACCAACACTAATGCAGCTCCAGCTGGCCGATTCATCGGTCAGCTATCCCGCGAGTATCGCTGAACAAGTCACAGTGAAAATGCGAAACTGCTTCATACCCATGGACTTCGTGGTGTGTGACACCCGGTTCCGAAAATGAACCAAGTGAACGCATATGTGTGCCCAAGACGTTCAACACACATACACGAGTGCATTCACAAAAGGATATACAGAAAATTACCATAAAACAAGATTAATTAACCACTTTTATTACACAATTCATAATATCCTCGAATAGAAGCTCTAATGAATATTAATGACAGGTTTGAACTAATGTAGCAGAAATAAACTAAATATGAGCTAAATGAAATAAACAAGATAAGCAATTAGGGTAGCGTGGCTCCAAGCAACACCACAAGCAACGTTGACGGCAGCGCACAGCCTAGAACTCCTCATTAACGTCGTGATACTCCCGATCCTGACCTGCAACTGTTGGTGGGGGAATTGCAAGGGTGAGTACATGTCGTACTCAGCAAGTGTGGAAAGTATGATATGTAGCTAATATAAATGACGAATATAATAAAGGCTAAGTGCTAAAAAGTACATTAAAACATTTGAAAAGCAATATATTGTATGTATGTGAAGTAAACCCATCAAAACCATGTAGTTATTATAACACCAGTCCGTACTTCATTACCATCATCCATATATCAGATTTCTCTTTATTATTAACCATATCCATTACCATAATTCAACACATAACCAGTACCAACCATCCCAATACCAAAACCAAACAATCCCAAGTTTCCCTCTAATCATGTGAGAGTCCAGGTTGCTCATGACCGGGAGCACATCTATCATGATAGTTTTTAAGACACTTAGCAGAGTTTGTACCACTTTACCCACGTGTTCGTGATTTCATCACCTTTCGATGACTATGGATTTTTATTCTGCTGTCTCACACTTACTTAGCTGTGTGGCCAAGAGATCACAAAATAGCCTTTACAAAGGGATTTCTAGCATGTACGGGCCCACAGAGGTTTCAACGGTGGCGATGTCTCCAACTGAGCACATCTTCAACCAAGGCCCCCTCTTGTGCCATTCGGATCCCAGGGAGTCCCGCCACAAATCCAAACCAAATCCGACTCCCCTTCCCCGGTGCACCAAATGATCCGCACAATACTAGCAATGCCCTAATTAATCAGCTATGTCGCACCCATACTTGGCCTCATGGTGGCACTATAAATCCAGGATGGTCGCTCCACGAACCGGTCCTTAGATCTAAAGAAAGAAAAACCACCAAAGCATCCAACCCATTCACATACCATGCTTGATTAGATCACCCATTACCATGTCATATTAACCAATCCATGTTAACCCGTGTCATTAATTCATAATTAAATAGTAAAGTTGTTTTCCCATCCCAATTAATTAAGCGAAGCAAATAGGTAAAAGCCCTTCCCGACTCTACCATGTAATCTGAGTGACAAGTGTGGTTGAACAAAGCTAGTAAACTTTCTATCATAGGAATTCCCATCAAATTGACACAAGAATGCAGTTTTGAAAACAAAACATTTATTGTAAAAACAGGATCAACATGTTTAAGGACACTTTCTTTGCTCTTGGGCTTGTTTGGGATCAAAGACTTCAAATTCCTGGTGCTGGAGGTCCTCCACAGCACTCTCTAGCGCAAATCCGTCTATACCGCGCAATAAACATACAAGACAAGAATCGCAATCAATAAGTGCACATATATTACTCAATATGACATGACATGCATGAGTAATGCAAATGCGAAGAAAAACTAGTTAATGAGTTATTAATGATGTTGACTAACTAGTTCTAATGGTTATTAACATGTTTAGACAGGTATGGAATTGATTCGAAACAATTTAGAAATAATTCAGTAGAAAATAGTCAGCCATACCTGACTAGTCCGTTGTAGGGCTGGACTAGTCCGCCCTTCGTAGAAATAGTGAGCTAGGGTTTTCTATATCGACGTGAATTTGGAGAAATGGGGTTTAATTCATGTGAGAAAGAGGAAGTAGAGGGTATACCAGGTGTTTAGAACTCCAAGGAATCAAGTGTTTTGGAGGCAACACTTGGATCTTGACGATCTAGGATTGATGAAGAACTTGAAGGTGAATTGTTGATGAAGATCGAAAACGTGATGGAGATCTTGATCACTTGATCCTCTATCGTTTCCTCCTCTTCTTCTTCTTGCTCCAGATCTCCTTCTCCCTCATTGGTGGTGGCTACCCACGAGCTAGGGTTTGTGGTCTTTTAATTGAGGCAAAAAGATGCAAAGTTAAGGGGTGGGGTTGCTTATATAGAGGTGGAGGGCTAGGTTTTGATGGAATTTTTGTTTGGGGTGGGTGGAGGCCGGTGTGGGGTCCCACATGGGCTACCAAAGGGGTTAGGCATGATGTCCTTAGGCCCACTTAAGGTAAAACCCAAAAACACATCGTGGAACAAAAGATCAACTCGGAATTGCAATCACTGGACAAGTCCGCACTAGGCCGAACTAGTCTGAAGTTAGTCAGAGAGAGATCAGATAAGTCCGGACTATATCGGACAAGTCCGAACTTAGTCAGAGGAAAAACAGACAAGTCTGGCAAAAATCGGACATGTCCAATTTTAGTCAGAGAGGAAAACGGACAAGTCTGCTAGATGTCGAACAAGTCTAGGGACTTGGCGAAATTTTCAAGGATGGGATGACCGTACTGGTCCGCAATAGGCCGGACAAGTCCGAAAACTGTATAGAGAGAAAAACAGACTAGTTCGCAGCAAAAAATGGACATGTTCGAAGGAGGTCAGAGAGAAATCAGACTAGTCTGCACCAAAAAAGGACTAGTCCGCACGTCTCAGAACTTTTGAAAGCGGTTTTGCTTCTAAATCATTCTAAAGTCATTCCTATTTATGTGGATTAATGTTAAACATGAATATGAACTTATGCAATGAATGATGCATGAAAATGAGGGTGTTACATGGTGCTCGTCACAGAGGTCTAGAAGGAAACCCCGCTCATTCTTGGGCACTCTTTCCTAGCACCGCAGATGCTCGCATCAACGTGGGAGCCATAGGAACCAGCTTCCATATCAATGGCAAGGAGGAGAAGTTTGACTTGGGACAAGGAAGGCTCAATGCTCCATGATCAAGATCAAGTATGGCTCGTATGTCAAACACATCAAGGAAGTCAATGTTACACGACCCAAAGTGGACATCCTCATTGAATTTATGAGGAAATTGATTTATGAGGAGACTCCATCTTTCACCCACGTCTGCAATTCAAAAAGATGGAGAAGCCAAGACCGTCCAAACGGCCCATGTCCACTAAGCCGCCTAGAAAGGTATGCGGAAGAAGCAAGGCAAGCTAGCTGTGGAGACTTCTCTGGGGCCACAGGCTAAAAAATGAGCTTCAAGGAGACGGAGGAAAATCCATGTCATCATATTTTGGATCGGACCTCACCAATAGGTTAATTTCGTAGTTATCTTATTTTTTATTTTTCCACCATCAATTGGATTTTTTGCATTTTTCCATAGCATGTTTTGAATTTTTTTAGAGGATTGGAAATTTGGTAGCCTCAACTTATATTTATTTTTCATTTTCAGAAAAGTTAGAAATAAAAATATTGAATTTTGGGAAGTTTTATTCGAAAAACAATTTTTCAGAGCAAATTTGTGGTTGATTCACCCAACGGCTCAAAATATAGCCGTTGGGGAGCCACTTGCAAAAAGAGGAGACAGGGGGGGCCCACCTACATGTCGGCCGACCCCCCTAGTCAACTAAGTTGGGGAGAGCGCCACTTTGCCCCTCTCTCCTCTAACGGCTATATTTTTGCGTCTTGTGACCGTTGGGGGGGGGGGGTGCTACACTATTTATACATGTCCGGTTGGGTGTGTTGCTTTACACATCACCTCATTTTCACCTCCCCAACTCACTCACATTTTCTCATAATTTTTTGTGCTCTTTGTTTCAAAACTTCTCTCAACTTCAAGCCAAAAAGATTTTCTTTGATTTCCATTTGCATTTGCAAGTTCCTCTCAAGTTGGCAAAGCAACTAGTCGAAGGTTTTCGTTTTGTTTTCGCTAACGTAACCATTTTTGAGTTTGTTTTGTTTTTGTTCTCAGTTTGTGCAGGGATGAAGAGCATGAAGAATTTGTTTGGGAAGAGGAAGGTACCTTCATCAAGCTCAAGCCATGAGAGAAACTCAAGCTCACACCTCTCCCCCGAGCCTACACCAAGTCCATGGTGGATAGTTGCGGAAGACGATGTCCCCTCCTCAATGACGACAACCTCGACTTGAGGCATGACGTTGAAAGACAAGCCTACAACATCCTCCGAGATCGTGAGTTTTCCCACATGGAGGCCTACGATTAGGCACTACTCTCCAAAATAGGTATGGATTTCGAATTCTTTACCATTTGGCATGCATTAGGATGGGATAATTTTTCTCAAGTAGATGAGGAAGGTTCACGCCTCCTCACTATTCAATTCCTATGCACCTTTAGTGTTTTCTATCCCGACCATATTAATGAAATTAGGTTACCTAACCTGGATTTTCATTTGTATAAGTGTCGGCAACTAACCATTGCTCTTCAATCTTTCGATGAGACTCGTTGGAGTAATGTATCTGGCAGGGTAACAAAGAGCCATTCACATAGAGCAGCCACGGAGATGCCATTGCGGTACCCTCCCACCTAGCTATGAGTACCAAGAGGAAGTGGATTCAATGGGTGATGCACCCAGTTGGACCCAACCTCAAACGTATGAGGCAGGAGGATCGTCGTGGCAAGAGTGGGCTTACACCGGGAAAAGCTCAAGCTCCAGTAGCTTGCCTCCTCCACCAATGGGTACACGACATTCCTTTTCGGCCCGAGGTTATTGTGACCTTAGCCAAGGAATGGCTAAACTCATTTAACGGATGGGAGACCATGACGTGAGGACCGACAACATTTTCAACACACTTTAATACCACATCCAGGATACCCAGACTTGCAGCATGTGTCACCCGATTCCGAAAATGAACCAAGTGAATGCATATGTGTGCCCAGGACGTTCAACACACATACACGAGTGCATTCACAAAAGGATATACAGAAAATTACCACAAGACAAGATTAATTAACCACTTTTATTACAGAATTTAGAATATCCTCGAATACAAGATCTAATGAATATCAATGACAAGTTTTAACTAATGCAGCAGAAATAAACTAAATAAACAACTAAGCAGCTAAGCAAAGGGATAGCGCAGCTCCAATCAACACCACAGGCAAAGTTGACGGCAGACATGACCTAGAACTCTGCATTATCAACGTTATACTCCCAATCTGAACTGCAACTATTGGTGGGGGAGTTGCAAGGGTGAGTACATGTCGTACTCAGCAAGTGTGGAAAGTATGACATGTAGCTTATTCAAATGATGAATATAATAACAGCTAAGTGCTGAAAAGTACATTAGAACATTTGAGAAGTAACATATTATATGTATGTGAAATAAACCCATCATAAACCATATAGTTATCGTAAGACCAGTCCATATTTCAATATCCATCATCCATATACTAGATTTTACCATTACCATTAACGATATCCAATACCATAATTTAATCCATAACCAGCCATAACCATGTTATCACCCATAACCATTACCAAACCATCCCAAATTCCAATTTCCCTCTAATCATGTAAGTCATCCAGGTGCTCATAACCGGGAGCACAACTATCATGATAGTTTTAATACTCTGCAGAGTTTATACCACTTTACCCACGTGTTTGTGATTTCATCACCCGTCGGCGACTAAAGAAAAACCTCCATTATGCCAAAACACTACCGTAGGTGTATGGCCAAGAGATCACAAAATAGCCTTTACAAATTGACTACTAACATGTACGGACCCACTGAGGTTTCACCGGTGGTGATGTCTCCAACTGAGCACATCTTCAACCAAGGGCCCCCTCTTGTGCCGTTCTGATCCCATGGTGTCCCGCCAACCATATCCAAACCCAATCCGACTCCTCTTCCCCGGTACGCCAAATGATACCCTAATTAGTCACCTACACCACACCCATACTTGGCCTCGTAGTGGCACTGTTTTCCTGGCTTATTCTCCCATGAACCGGTCCTTAGATCTAAAGCAAGAGAAACCACCAAAATAGTCTAACCAATCCACATACCATGCCTTCTTAGATCACCCATTACCATGTCATATTAACCATAATATCATTATTGCATAATTTAATTGTATAGTGTTGTTTTCCCATCCCAATTAATTAAGTGAAACAAAAAGTAAAAAGCCCTTCCCGACTCTCTACCATATATTCCAGGTTACAAGGGTGGTTAAACAAAGCTAGTAAACACCTATCATAGAATTTCCCATCAAATTGACACAAGCATACAATTCTACAAGCAAAACATTTATTTTAGAAATAGGGTCAATATGTTCAAGGACACTTGCCTTGATCTTGGGCTTGATTTGGATCGAAGACTTCAAACTCTTGGTGGTGGAGGTCCTCCACAGCACTCTCTTATGCAAATCCGTCTCAACCGCACCACGAACATTCAAGACAAGAATCACAATCAATAAGTGCACATATATTACTCAATATGTCATGACATGCATGACTAATGCAATTGCAAAGAAAAACTAGTTAATGAGTTACTATTAATGTTTAATAACTAGTTCTAATAGTTTAAACAAGTTTATACAGGTTTGGAATTGATTCGAATCAATTTTGAATTTAATTTAACAAAATTCAGATTGGAAGATCGGACAAGTCCGCAGCAGGGCCAAACTAGTCCGCACTGCGCAGGAACAACGGATTAGGGTTTTCTAGATCGACGTGAATTTGGAGAAACGGGGTTGAATTCACATGAGAAAAAGAGAATAGAAGGTATACCAGGTGTTTAGGACTCCAATGAATCAAGAGTCTTGGAGGTAACACTTGGATCTTGACGATCTAGGGTTGATGAAGAACTTGATGGTGACCTGTTGATGGAGAACGAAACTTGACAGAGATCTTGATCCTCTTTCGTTTCGTCCTCTTCTTCTTCTTGTTCCGGATATCCTTCTCCCTCCTTGATGGTGGCACCCACGAACTAGGGTTGTGTGGTCTTTCAATTGAGGCTTAAGGATGCAAAGAGAAGGGGTGGGGTTGTTTATATAGAGGTGGAGTCTAGGGTTTGATGGATTTCGAGTTTAAGATGGGAAGAGGCCGGTGTGGAGTCGCACGTGGGCTCCAAAAAGAGTCAGACACGACATCCTTAGGCCCACTCATGGTAAAACCCAAAAACACATCGTGAAACAAAAGATCAACTCGGAATCACAATTTACCGGACAAGTACGAAAGGGGTCGGACTAGTCCGAAGTTGGACAGAGAGATATCGGACATGTTTGAACTTGATCAGAGGACAAACGGACAAGTCCGCTTGAATACCGGACTAGTCTGGACAAGTCCAGGGACTAGTCCGCAATGGACCGGCCAAGTTAGAAATTGTCCAAAGGCAAAAATAGACGAGTTTGTAGCCAAAACGGACAAGTCCGACGAAGGTTAGGGAGAAATCGGAGTAGTCCGCACCAAGAAAGGACTTGTCCGCACTTCCCAGAATTCTTAAATGAGGTTTTGCTCTAAATTCATTTTAGACTTGTTCCTTTTTATGTTACTAAATTTTAAACATGTATTAGAATGTATGCAATGCATGATGGATGAAAATGAGGGTGTTACACAGCAACAAATCGATGGATGGCTCAACAATGTCAACACCACGTTGTAGCAACAACAGACCTACCTCATGGCCTATTTTCGTCATCAAGGGTTCAACCCTTATCACGGAGATTGAGAAGAGCAAGTTTTGGGGAGAACCCCCACTTGAGGTAACTTGTAACGCACCCCATTTGCATTCCTTTATTTTATTTATTTCTTTCCACCACCGTTGCATCTAAAAAATTAATATAATAATGTAGCATATGTTAGGTTAATAAAATAAAAGATGTTCCATAAGAATATCTTTACTTTGCATAAGTTAAAATGATGAATAGTTGCTCTGTTTTGTTTTCTCTAGTCCCTTGTATACAACTTAGTATTCTCCAAGTATTTCGTTTAATGACTTAGAATATTCTTGCCTTAAACTTGGAATTTGTGGGTAGCAAAAGATGAATCCAATTCTAGGTTATTGTGGGATATGATATAGTGATAAGAGCTGCTAAAATCCTAGTTAAAGTGAAACTTAATTTCTCAGAGAATATTTAAAATGGGAGTTCCTCATTTCATATAAATTCCTACCAAAGCCATATGATGATTTGAACTTGATAAACCTTATGCATATGCTATTTGCCTTCACATTGAGCCTAGTCAAACGAGTGTAGACCTATGTGAGAATCTTTTCATACCTTTAAGATCAAAATTGCACGAGCACATGCTAAACTTCTATACTAGAAGTTAGTAAAATTCCAACATACCATTCCACCACCAAAAAGATACTCATGATTTTCATGCATAATACTCCACCAAAATATTTGAAAAAAAAAGAGGAACATAAGACATGGTTACAAGAAAAAGAAAAAGAAAAAGAAAAATGCATTCTCATATACAGGAGCATGAGAAGAAAAATAAAAAGAGAATAAGTAGCCATGTTTCGTCATCACAAAAAGAGTGCACTTAAAGGAGTTATCTTCATATTTCCACTCCACGAAAATTCCATCACACTTGCCCAAATCTTGATCAAAAGTATGATTTGTTTTTTGCTAAGGCTTACTCTTTTGACTTAGCAATAAATGTGTTGCAAATATGCCTACTCTTGATCCCTACCAAGCTCCATATATAGGCCTTATTTAGATGTAGGTCAAGAAAGGCATTGCCTTGGTGAGGATACAAATACCACTTCCACATAGGAGTCACTGAGTGCATCATTTTAGGAACTTAAATTCAAACACCATTCGAAATTCATCAGAAATTTGAGTGGAACTTTGATACATGCTCATTTTTCTGTTCTATCTTTCAACCACCAAAGAAAAGGATGAGGAATAAGTCCCATATTTACTAAGAAAAAGGGTGAGTTACCATAGCCAATTTAGTCACTTGAAGGTAGAATATTTTGTTGTGCTCTTGGTACTTTTGCAAAATAGCATATTGTAGCAACTTCTGATCAACAATCTAACTCCTTATCTTTTCTTCGAGACGAGCAAAGAGTAAGCTTGGTGGAATTTGTTGATGGTCGTTATATACCAATTTCCACTGTCAATATTACTCAATTATGTGAGGGAATAAATATGTCTTATACACATCATCGTTAGATTGAACATAATTACACTTGTACTTGGAGAAATAGTGCATGCAGGAGTTTTTATGTAGAAATGATGGAGAATGAGGGGAACAATCCTAAATAGTGTCACCCCAGCCAATCAAGCGACGACATGTGGAACCACATGGATCCATGACTCATTATCAAAAGTACCCGAGGAGATCCAACGGTGTTTCACCCAGGAAGGAGGTCAGGACCGACATGGAAGCCACCTCAAGGAAGCACACCTGAAGGGGGGCCAGGACTAGGTCGGCTGACCACCCTAGTCAGCCGACTTGGCGCTGGCGCCAAACTTGGTCTTCCTTCACGTGTTGGCTCCTCATGCATCCCTAAAGGCGCTGAAGACTGATTCGTGCGCTGATCATCGTGAGAACTGCATCTACTACGTGTATAAAGGGGGGGGGTGCCTCACTTCTACGATGCACCACTCAAGTATTCTCTCTTGTATCACACTAGTGCTCTTAGTCCCTTAGTGGAGGTTAGGCTGTAGAGAGGAGCCTCTGGTCCCAAGTCCAAATTGGTAAGGGTAGGGCTCATGTATATTTTTTTTTGTATTTGTGGCATTATGCTTATTATTAATATTAATAGTCTTTACTTATTCATATACTTGAATCAAGCGTTCTGTGAGACCTATGTGTGCTAAGTACATTGGCTTGTAGTGAATACATTTGCTTTGATGATAAAAGTTCCGAAATTCTGCTAAAACACCCTTTTAGCAAAGTATGACTCTAGCTCCGAGCTTCTGCAAGGTCCGACAATAGGTTCGACTTGCTTTGTCAAGGTTTGGCATGTCTTTGATAGCTCCGGCTTGTCTTTGTTAAGCTCCAATATGTTTTGCTAGGTCTGACTTATGTTGGTTAGCTTCGACATGTTTTTCTAGCTCCGGCGCTAGGTCCGACTAGCTTTGGTTAGCCCCGGCGCTAGGTTGTACTAGATTTGGTAAGCTCCAGCGCTGTTGAAGTGTTTGATACGACACTTCCCCCGGACCCGCTGAGAAGCAGCCCGCGGAGGTTATTTTATGGTTGGGGAACATAGAGATCAAGATCATGATGATGACACCAGAGATTTACGTGGTTCGGGCCGCCTGAGCGTAACACCCTACTCCACGGGGTTTGTGTTGCTGTATTGTGAGCTAGTCAGCTGAGATAAGGTTCAATCAGATGTCTTGAGTTCGTGCGATACATCCCTTTTATAGTTCTAAGGGCTGACCGTTACAAAGCTTGCCTGGCCCGACATGTGGCCCTGGCGTATTTAATGACCTAATACACTGTCTAAGGGTATTAAATATAATTAATAGTGTGATAATGTGCCTTCATGATAGTGTTACCCCTATTAACAGTGCACTGATTGTGTGTCATTAATATGGCATTAATGACACATTATCAGGCCTTGTAACTGCCGCTTTAACCGTCTTTGAATGTTTGTAATAGACGTGATCTGCTTGTATTTCCATCATCGATGAATGTCCGGAGGCTCCACACGTGGTAGCTCCGGAGCTTTCCCTTGCGGGAGAGTAGGTCCGGGGCTGCTGTACATGTGTGGACACTGGAGCTCCTCTCTAACAGGGGTTAGGTCTGGGGTTATTGTACACGTGTAGTTGCCGGAGCTTCCGTTGTTTGGGAGTTCAATTCTGGTCCTCTTTTACACGTGTTAACACGGAAGCTAGCCTTATGACGGGAGCGGGTTTGGTGTAACGTGACATGTGGGACCTGAAAGGGCCTTTGACTCTTACAGGTGGAACTTTCTTGAACTTCTTGCGGTATCGCAGGGTACCCGGTATGCAGGGTACCGACAGTGGCCCCCAGGCCCACCTCTGGGAGAAACCATTTGGGTTAAGTTATTCTGCCAGAGGTGGGTCCATTCTTGATTCTCGCGCTTCAATTTTCGAAAGTCCTCTGATGTGCTGATAGAGTGACGGTCTGGTAGTGAACCTTCGACGTGTGGCTTGTTATGAATGCGGCAGATGAGATCTTTTAGTGCGGATTTCATGCAATTGAATGTCGTCGGTTCCCAATACAAAAACCGTATCGGTTCCGCTCGCCCTGTCAGAGCGTCGACCTTGGGTTTCCCGCTGCTCATCATGGCAACGTTTAGCCTTGGGTAAGAACCCCGATCTCTTCGTTGGGGTGGCCACGGGTCCACCCGTCATTGACAGGGTAGATTTTTTTTGAAAAGTAATTTCACTCTTGTTGCGGTTTCCATCCAAGCATCGCAAAGGCTTACTTAAGAAGGAAAGTGCGCCCAATTTGAGGACACTTTATTCCTTTGATCAATCTTGCTCTCAGAGCCTCCCAAACTTCGCCTAGCTTTCCTTCCTTCACTTTGCTTTGCTGCGATGGAGTTGGATCTCCCCAAGATCCGCCTCAAGAGCGATGATGATCTGAAGAAGGTCCTAACCTACATGGGGTGGTCCAGCGACTCCTTCAACCATTTGGTCCGTGCCGGCAAGCTCCCATTCAAGAAGGAGTGCGACGGCGACATGGTGTACTTCTTAGCGTACGCCATTGTGGGATTGATCTCACCTTTCCCAACATTCCTTTTGATGCTGCTGGACTTCTATGGTTTGCAACTGTATCACCTTGGCCCCCACTCTCATCTTCTCGTGGTGACATTTGTCCATTTTTGCGAGATGTGGGTCGGTATCCCCCCTGCGTTGAGCTATTCCGCACCTTCTTCACCATCCACACCACCGGCAAGGGGACTGAGTTTCTGGGCTTCTACTACTTCGTGAAGCGCAAGAACCGTCCCTTCAAAAACTTGAACTCATTTCCTTCCGGCAAATGGGATGATTGGATGAAGGATTGGATCATCATTGCAGTGGAGGAGCATGAGAGGCTGAAGCTGCCCGAAGGTCTCCACAACGTTGACATCGACGCCTGGAGTGTAGTTCCGGTGCTGTCAGATGTCTTCAACCCTGTCTTGACCAGGATTCGCGAATGTGTGGAGCGTGGTGTGACCCCACAGATGGTCTTCTGCAACTTCCTGGTCAATAGATGGGCTCCATTGAAGAAGAGGGAGAAGCTCGCATGGGCCCTCAACAGCGTGATGGATGACGACCGGATCGAAACCGGCCTGAGATTCAACTTGGATGACGCAACTTTGGAGCTTCATCTAAAGAAATTCCAGCATGGAATAGATGTCAAAGGCGACGACTTAGTTCCGTCGGCAGCTTTCCTCCCTTTGAACATGGAGGCGCAGTTCGGCATGGAGCTCCGGAGGATTATGTCGGCGCTTGATGACCTTGGTGAGGTGGAAAGGCGTTCAACAACTGGATTGGTGATCCCTGGAGCTTCCAAGGGTGGTCCTTCCTCCGCCCCGAGCCGAAATACTGAAGACACCGCCAAGGGCAAGGGTAAAGAGCCAGCTGAGCCCTCCAGTTGGAAGAGGAAGTTGAAGCACGCTGATGGGAGATCCGTCAGACCTGATCCTTCCACGACGGCTCCTTCTCCCCGGCGGGGAGGTCTTTTGCAGCTACCCCTGCCCCGGTGCCTACAACTTCAAGAGGTGTCATCTCTGGGCAGGCGACCCCGACCTCAGTGCCAGCTAGAAGCTCCAGGTCTGGGAGTTCTTCCTGACGAACAAGAACTCCGGCCGAAAGGACTCCAGCGGCTGCGAGTGTTCCTCAACTGAGGTCCAAAGCAGCTGTCTCACAAGATTTGGTGGGCTCTAGCTCCGGGCCTCAGAAGAAGAGGTGCCGAGGTGACTGGGGTGGTAGCATCCCGAGGTATGCATTGATTGCTCACCCTAAAATGCTAATCTTGTTTTTGATGTGTCTTTATTCTTCTCTTCCCTTTATTTCTAGGGTGTCGAAGGAGGGACGGGGATCTTCAGCGCCTGTTTCAGTGGTTGGGGCTGTACCTGCTGAAGCTCCGGCTTTAAGCGATGAGCCTCCTCGTCAAGCGGAAGCAAAAGTTGCGACAGCTTCGGCGCCAGCTGTCGTGAGCTTGGACTTGGAGTCCTCACCCGAAGCTCTTGTGGTAGCACCGGACCACAAGAGAGAAGTTGAAGATGTACCCCTGACGACAGTGGTGGAGGCTGATGCTCCAGCACCAGCAATGCTAGAAGTTCTGGCTTTTGAGCCGGATGTTGTTGAAGCCATGGCTGCTGAGCCAGAGGTAGTTGAAGCCCCGGCTATTGAGCAGGAAATGGTTGAAGATCCAGTGGCTGAGCCGGAAGTGGTTGAAGGTCCGACGGCTGAGCTGAGGTGGTTGAAGGTTCGACGAGTGAGCTGGAGGTGGTTGAAGGTCCAGTAGTTAACCCGGATGTAGTCGCGACGGGTGAGGAGATGAGGTAGTCGCGATGGATGTAGTTAACATGGCTAGTGACGGGATCCATTGGACTAGTCTCAAGGAGGAGATGAGGTCCCAACAACTAAACTCAGGAGGAATTGTGGTTGAGCTGATCAGGAGGTTGCACAACATGATTGAGTCAAGAACAATGCATGTTAAGGTATCGTGGACGTCATTGGAAGATGTTCGCACGTGTGCAAGGAGTGCATGGATGTGGCTACATGGTTCCGAGACGTGATGAATAGATGTGGACGTAAATAGTTGGTCGGAAAGGTCCAACCGACCAGGTTATGGACTCAGGCTGCGGCCGAGTCGGGTTTGACTTAAATATGGAAAGATTTGAGTTGGTTATGATAGGATTTCGTGTGGGTCACGAATTTGAGTTGTTTAGGAATGTGGGATACGTTCCTAAGGTGTTTGGAAGTCTTAAGATTGCTTCTATCTGCGTATAGAAGAATCCTAAGCAGTTATGGAAAGTTACGATTCGTGAATAGAGTAGGATTAGGTTTCTAATTTGAGTTGAGTTGGCTTTCGAGCTAGTTATATAAGCAAGGGAGACCAGAGCTCATAGTGCACGACTTTGGGGCTGTTCCTCTTCTGTTCTATTGAATAATATTCGTAGTTTGAAGGAACTTTTGTGCCTTGTTCGTCTGACTTGTTCGAGACAAGTTTTACTCGTCAAGTTTCTAGACAGCACTACCTTTCGTCGGTGGTTTTATCATAACTCGAGTTTTACAGATCCAATTGACGTGATTCTTTTTGAGTTGTCATCAGAACTTGATTATATATCATCTGTAAAAATTTCGAGGTCATTGGATTTGTGGTTTCTACTCTACATGAGTTTCTTTGCAGCATTCCAGAACTGTTTTTCTCGGGTAGGACAGATTGACCTTTGTTTGATCTTTCGATCATAACATGAGTTTTTCTCGACGGATTTGAGTGATTCTTGTTGTATTGTCTTCGTTACTTGATTCTCTCTGATATCTATCACTTTTGTCATGATAAAATATGTTTAGATTAGTCTCACATACAATTTCTTTAACAGATTGTTTTTCTGCCGAAGGGGTTGGGGTTTAATTGTTTCCGCTGTGTAAGATTTTTAAATCTACCATTCACCCCCCCTCTGGTAGCTTTTCACGTGCTCTTCGATCCTACAATTGGTATCAGAGCCACGGTGCTCTAATCTTTGTGATTTGCACGTGTTTTTTACTAATCATCATGGAGAAGTACTCTGCCAAACCTTGTGTGTTCGCTGGTATTGTTTTTCAGGTTTCGAAGGCACGCATGGAGGCTTAGATCCAGGCACAAGGCTTTGAATATGGGAGAAGGTATACAAGCCTTATGAGGTGCCATCAAACGATCAAGTTACAGATACAAATCTGACAGATGTCGACAACAACAACAAGGCTCGGAACTTGATCATACAAGGATTAACACAAAGCGACTTCGACCGTGTTGCACACCTCCGATCTGCACACGATGTGTGGAAAGCACTTTTTTACTACCACGAAGGATCCAACATGATCAAAAAGGTAAGGCAAGACATTTTTAAGAAAGAATACATGCGCTTCAAGATGCAACCCGGTGAGTCTATTGATGAAATTTTTGCTCGCTTTAGTAAGATTCTCAGCAACTTGCATAGTGTCAATATTAATTTTTCAGATGCTCAAAATGCTAGGCAATTGCTAAGTGCATTAGATATATCAATTTGGGAGGTGAAAGTCACAACTATTCATGAATCTACTGTCATGAGTTCACTTACTTTAGATGTGCTATATTCCAAGCTAAAAACTCATGAAATTGACATAATCTCACGTAAGAACCCCAACAAGTCTATTGATTTTGTTTCTCAATGTGACATGCCTAGTTCCGGTCAAACATCATCTTGTGGTACACTTGCTTTTCTATCCTCTCTAACCCTTGAACAGATTGAGGAGTTTCCAGAGGAGGAGCTAGCGCTCATCTCTACCCGGTTCTCAAAAGCATTGCAAAATGTGAGAGCTAGAAGGAGAGGAAGCTCCGGACCTCAACGATGCTTTGAATGTTGTAAGACAAGATATTTTCGTTCAGATTGCCCTAACCTTTCAGATCCTACATCCCGGAATGAAAAGAAAACAAGAACGAAGCACTCCTCTGCAAAAGATACGAAGAAAAAGAAGGGTTTTACAGGACGTCAATTGGTGAGCAGTTTTATCTCAGCACTCCAGGAACTTGGATCAAGCGACGTGGACATTGGAAGTGATGAAGATGAAGATGATTTGGCAAACTTGTGCTTTATGGCGGGCAAGTCAAGATCAAGTATGGAGGAGGCAGAACACAACAGCGACAATGAAGAGGTATGTCCTACTTGCGAAGAAATGTGTGATGCTATTTCTCGTGCCACTATTATTTTTAAGAAAAAAGGACAAAAAGCTTATGGATAGTGCTGCTAAAATTGAATCACTAGAATCTGAAATCAACTGTTTAAAAACTTTGATTCCTAGTGATGATGCATGTCCCTCATGTGATTTAATATGAACAATTGTCCTCATTAAGAAGTGCGCACACCTCCACACTTGATAAACTTGAGTTAGAAATTGAAATGAACAAAGAGCTTGCTGCACTTAATATTGGAAACTTAAAAGATGCTTCTTGTTCTACAATTGATTTGCATTGTTCTAGTTGTGATGCTTGATAAGAAACTGCAAGATGGTATGAATGAAATCTCTATATTGAACAATGCTTTACGTTGTCATGAAGTTAAATATTGTTCCAATTGCAAATTAAAAGGAAAAACTTCATGTTAAAATTGCCTTGATCTGTCCAATAAACTTGATAACATGCATAAGACATTTGATCGGTTTTGTAATGGGAATAAGAACCTAAACTTGCTGCTGAATTCATCCAAGTCTTGCAATGATAAAACTGGTTTAGGTTTTGATTATCATGCTCATAATAGGCACATCCACCTAAAATTGTAAAGTCATTAGGAAGTGGTTTGATTCAAACAGTTCCTAAACAAAAAGGAGTGGTTTTCAAATCTGCAAGAGTGTTGTCTCATTCGGTTTCAAATAAAAATATTGCTTGTTGATATAGACATAAACACAAAGTTAAATTTCATTTTACCTACTGTGGTAGAGATGGTAATGTCATAGATTTTTGTTATAGACTAGCTAAACAACAGAAAAGGGAAAGAATGGTTGCTAGATCTCATAACTTTCACGCAAAATTTGCTGCACATATTGAACCGAATGTACAACCTGCTGTTTTGAGTCAAAAACATTCAAAGTTTACCTCCGGACCTTCTGTTTTTTCCTCCGGAGCTACTGATTTTTGTGCTACACAAGTAACACCTTATAGGTCAGTAGTTAAGAATAAAAAATCTCAAACTTTGACTCATAAACCTGCTGTTTTGTCTCAGCTTTTGCGTGTTTTTCCTGTTGCACGTTGCGTGACTCAGTACTGGATTCCTAAATGCCTTTTGACTAACCCCAGTATTGAGTCATTGACGTATTGTGCTTCTATGTAGGTTACACGTTTGAGGAAGGAGAACATTTGGATTGTGGATTTAGGTTGCTCACATCACATGACCGGTAACAAAGATTGGTTCTCCTCCCTCTCTTTTGTGTCATGTGCAGAGAATGTTACTTTTGCCGATAATTCTTCAACTCCTATAATTGCTAAGGGTTCGGTTATAGTGAATGATCACTACACTTTGAAGGATGTGGCACTTGTCAAAAATTTGAAATACAACTTGCTTTCTGTTTCACAATTGCTAGATGAAAATCTGAAAATTATTTTCAATAAAAACTACTGCAAATTTGTAAGTTCAAATAGTGAGCTTATTTTAACATGTCTCGGTTTGGAAGAGTTTTTAAAGCTGATTTTGATATGTCTTCCTCTAAGCATAGGTGTCTAGTTGCTAATGATTCAAAGGACCTAAATTTTTGGCATCGTAGACTTGGTCACGTAGTCTTTGATCACCTAACGTGTGTTAGTGCTCTTGATCGCATACGTGGGCTGCCTAAGCTTAAAGGGGACAAAGAAATTGTGTGCTCTTCTTGTAGACATGCTAAGATGGTTGCAAGTTCACATACTCCTCTCACAATGATCATGACAACTGAACCATGTCAACTTTTGCACCTTGACACCGTAGGACCTTCACATGTTCAATCCTTCAGAGGTAAATGGTATGTACTTGTGATTGTTGATGATTATTCTAGATACTCTTGGGTTTACTTTATGGAGTCTAAGAATGAAGTTTTTATTCACTTTAGAACTTTATTTCTTAGATTATCAATTGATCAAACAAGATCTTTAAAAGCAATTTGAAGTGATAATGAAAATGAATTTAAAAATCAATCTTTTGATCACTTCTGTGCTGAAAATAGAATAGATCATCAAATTTCTTCACCATATGTACCTCAACAAAACGGTGTTGTAGAATGAAAGATTAGAACCTTAGTTGAGATGGCTAGGACTATGCTTGATGAATATCAAACTCCTAGGAAATTTTGGGCTGATGCGTTAGCAACCGCTTGTTATGTCTCAAATCGTGTTTTCTTGCGTGCTAAGCTAGGTAAAACACCATATGAGCTCTGGTTTGGACATAGGCCTAGTGTTAGACACTTTCGGGTCTTTGGTTGCAAATGCTTTGTTAAGAAACATGGTAATCTTGATAAATTCGAACCTAGATCCATTGATGGCATGTTTCTTGGTTATCCATCTCATATTAGAGGCTACCGTGTGCTTTTACTTGACACTAACAAAACTGTGGAGACTTGTGAAGTGTCTTTTGATGAAGCTAGCCCAGGTACTAGCTCCGGAGTTGTAGGACCAGATCCATATCCTCAGGGGGAGGGTATTTTTGAAGATAAAGAAGAGCCGGTGATACTGCCTGGTAGTATCGAAGTTGACACGTGTCCAGCTCTGGACATTGAACAAGCTCTGGCTATCACCTATGCTGGTCTTGATCGTCCACAAGTCACAAGCTCATCAATCTACGATGAACCTACTGAAGAAGAAGCTTGTGAGACATCTGTTCCCCTACTATTTTACAAAGATCATCCTCCACAACAGATGATTGGAAGCTTGCACAAACGAGTCACACGGTCCAGGTTTTGTGATTCAAACTCTCATGCTCATTCTGCTTTTGTTGCTTCTTTTGAACCCAATGATATATCACACGCACTCACTAATGAATCTTGGATTATTGCCATGCAAGAAGAGTTAGAAAATTTTGAAAGAAATAATGTTTGGAAACTTGTACCTCCACCTCAAGGTCACACTTTAATTGGAACTAAATGGGTATATAAAAATAAACAAAGTGAGGATGGGGTTGTGGTTAGGAATAAGGCTAGGTTGGTTGCTCAAGGTTTCACTCAAGTTGAAGGTCTAGATTTTGATGAAACTTTTGCTCCTGTCGCTAGATTAGAAGCCATAAGAATTTTGTTAGCTTTTGTAGCATCTAAAAGTTTTAAGCTATATCAAATGGATGTTAAAAGTGCTTTTCTTATTGGCTACATAGATGAGGAGGTTTATGTCAAACAACCACCGGGTTTTGAAAATCCAGATTTTCCTAATCATGTTTACAAACTGTCAAAAGCCTTATACGATCTCAAACAAGCCCCTAGAGCATGGTATGACAGGTTAAAAACATTCTTAATTGACAAGGGGTTTACCATGGGCAAGGTTGATAAAACTCTTTTTGTGCTTAAACATGGCAATGACTCATTATTCGTTCAAGTGTATGTGGATGATATTATCTTTGGTTGTGCTTCTCATGATCTTGTGTCGAAGTTTTCAGCAATGATGAGTTCCGAATTTGAAATGAGTATGATGGGTGAACTCACTTACTTTTTGGGGCTACAAATCAAGCAAACCAAGGAGGGTACCTTTGTGCATCAAACGAAGTATACCAAAGACCTCCTAAGGCGCTTCAACATGGACAAAAGCAAGCCTCTTCGGACACCAATGGGAACAGCAACAACACTTGAACTTGATGAAGATGGTGAATCCCTGGATCAAAAAGTATATAGAAGCATGATCGGATCACTTTTGTACCTCACGGCATCAAGACCGGACATACAATTCAGCGTATGTCTTTGTGCATGGTTTCAAGCTTCCCCACGTGTTTCACATCGTCAAGCCGTCAAAAGGATTCTCAGGTACTTACATGGAAGTCAAGAATTTGGCATTTTTCTTCCTTCTTCCTCAACCGTTACTTTGAAAGCTTTTTCGGATGCTGATTTTGGGGGTTGTAGGATTGATAGGAAAAGTACTTCCGGTGCTTGTCATTTTCTTGGTAATTCTCTTGTTGCTTGGTCCTCTAGAAAACAAAATTCAGTTGCACAATCCACAGCCGAATCTGAATATATAGCTGCTGCTAGTGCTTACTCACAAATTCTTTGGATTGTTCAAACACTTAAGGACTATGGGGTTGATCTAGATAGTGTTCCACTGTTTTGTGATAACACTAGTGCTATTTGCATTGCCAAAAACCCTGTGCAACATTCTAGAACTAAGCACATTGATATTAGGTATCACATTCTCCGAGATAACGTTGAAAAAGGAAACATTGTGCTTCACCATGTAGATACCGAACATCAATTGGCTGACATTTTTACAAAACCCTCTGATTTCACTCGTTTTTTTACATTAGTAGTGAAATAGGGGTTATGCATCCTCATGGCTTAAATTGAGGGGGAGTTTTTGAAACTTGGGAAGTCTATGTGTGAATCTGAAATTAAAATAATATGAGCATAGTATTTCATACATATATATGACTTTGTGATTCCTTTTACATGCTGAAAGTTCTTACTACATTACTCGTGTTATACATTTTGTAGTTTTTGCCATGTCTAGTAATTGGAATAAATACTTACACTAAATCTGGTCATGGTCGAACTTTCTTGCTGTTTTTGAACTTGTTGCATGTTCACAAATGCTTTTAATCATTAAGAATTAATCAAGCAATCAACTCACATGTTGAGTTTTTATGAACAAATATAAATTGAGAAAAGATCAAGAGAATATGCATGCATCACACTTCTTCTTTTGAGATGGCTTGTCATTGCACTTAGATATGAACTTGGAAGAAGTTGTGTATGACTAAAACCATGTCCTTAAGCTTCCGATTGTCAAATGACATAGGCTTGGCTTGGTTGGTTAGAATAAGGCATATGCGCATATAATCTCTTGCAAATATCATATGATCTAAATTTGTGTTTTGAAAAATAATAAAATGCAGCAACTAGTGTCATGCTTTCAGGTTTTGAAATAGTTAAGTTTGTGAGATCATGACTTGCTTAAATTGAAAAATTACATTTGAGCTCTAGCATGGCTTACACTACCTTATGTATTTCATTGATGTGATAATGTAAGGTACTTGATAGTATAACTTGGATGAGCTTTGTTTATATGTATATGTTATAATATGCTCATAACAACTAAAGTTGGAGAGAGAATATGACTTGCTGAATACATTGTCAAAGGGGGAGAGATAAGCATGAAGAGAGCATAAGGGAGAGCATAAGGGAGAGATAATAAAGGGGGAGAGATAATATGGGATAATTTTTCCTTCTCATTTTACTTTTTATTTACAAAGGGGGAGAAATTTTCTTTAAAACTTTTAATGAGAATAAGCCAATGTTCGGATTTTAAATGGTGTTGCCAATGCATTCATCAAGGGGGGGATTATGAGACCTATATGTGCTGAATACATTGGCTTGTAGTGAATACACTTGGCTTTGATGATAAATGTTTTGAATATCACCAAAACACCTTTTTATCAAGGTCTGACTCTAGCTCTGAGCTACAGCATGGTCCGACGGTAGGTCCGGCTTGTTTTTGGGTAGCTCCGGCTACATTAGATGCTAGGTCCGGCTTCTTGGTAAGATCCGACTAGCTTCGGTTAGCTCCGGTGAGCTTTATCTTTAGCTCTGGCATGTCTTTGTTAGATCCGGCATGTCTTTGATAGCTCCGGCATATACTTGATAGCTCCGGCATGTTTTTGCTAAGCTCCGACGTACTTTGTCTAGCTCCGGTTTTGGGTTGACTAGTTTTGACTAGTTTTTTGTAAGCTCCGGTGCTAGGATCTACTAGTTTTTGTTAAGCTCCGGTGCTAGGATCTACTAGTTTTGGAAAGCTCCGATGCTAGATTCTAATAGCTTTTGTTAGCTCCGGCTCAAGCTCCGGGTTGCTCTGGCAAGGTCCGGAACTTGACCGTAGTGCTTCTATTTTTCATTTGCAAGGTTTCGTACTTGTTTTACATAATTGGAAAGATTGCTTAGTATTCAATTACTAAGTTTTTTGTGCGTTTTGGATGATATGGCTGATATCGTTTTGCTATGCTTTGCAACATGCTTATGTGAGGTTCTCACGTAGGGTGTTGTGTTTGGAACTAACTTGAGTCAAGTCGAGGACTTGGGCTCGTATGGATTGGTTGTTTATTCATGTGCAGGTGTTGCTTGAGTTCAAGTCATGGCTGGTGACGGGATCCATTGGACTAGTCTCAGGGAGGAGATGAGGTTCCAACAACCAAGTTCGGGAGGAACTGTGGTTGAGCCGATCAGGAGGTCGCGCAGGATGATTGAATCGAGGGCAGTGCATATGAAGGTTACTGGACGTCGAAGGAAGGTGTTCGCACGTATGCATGCGGTGCACGACGTGGCAACATGGTTCCGAATATGGGATGAGGAAGGAAAGATCTGGTCGGAAGGATCGGATCGTACCGGTTGATGACTTTGGCTACGGCGGAGTTGGTTATGGCTCGGTATGGAAAGTATCGAGTTGGTTATATTAGGATTTCGTGTGTGTGTCACGAATTTGAGTTGTTTAGGAATGTGGGATACGTTCCTAAGGTGTTTGGAAGTCTTAAGATTGCTTCTATCTGTGTATAGAAGAATCTTGAGCAGTTATGGAAAGTTACGATTCGTGATCTGAGTAGGATTGGAGTCCTAGTTGTATTGGGTTGGCCTAAGGGCTGGTTATATAAGCAAGGGAGCCCAGAGCTCGTGAGAGACGACTTTGGGGGCTGTTCCTCTTGTGTTATATTGAATAAAATTCATAATTTGAAGGAACTTTTGTGCCTTGTTCGTCCAACTTGTTCCAGACAAGTTTTACTCGTTGAGTTTCTGGACAGCACTACCTTTCATCGGTGGTTTTATCATAACTCGAGTTTTACTGATCCAATAGACGTGATTCTTTTTGGGTTGTCTTCACAACTTGATTGTCTATCATCTGTCAAAATTTCACATTGGATTTGTGGTTTCTGAGATACACGAGTTTCTTTGCAGCATTCCAGAAACTGTTTTTCTCGGGTAGGTCAGATTGATCATAGTCTGATTTTTTGATCATAACTTGAGTTTTTCTCGACGGATTTGAGTATTCTTTTTGTGTTGTCTTTGCGACTTGATTATATCTGATATGTATCACTTTTTTCACGGTGAAACACATTTAGATTAGTCTCATACACGATTTCTTTAACAGATCGTTTTTCTGCCGAAAGGGTTTGGGGTTTTAATTGTTACCGCTGCGTAAGATTTTTAAGTCTACCATTCACCCCCCCTCTGGTAGCTTTTCACGTGCTCTTCGATCCTACAAAAACCACATCTCTCCACGAAATTAAGTGCAATAAAGATCAATCCCTTGGGGATTCTCTCTAGTTCATTGGAGAGACACGTTCAACACCACTTTGAGCTCTTGGTTTGATTCTTCAACACACTCCTGCGATTTAATTGTAATCTTTTGAGTGTATTCTTGGTGGTATTTGGTGTTGTAATCCATTGGAGCTCTCAACGTGTGAGAAGGCCCCTTGAATTTGGTTATTCACCCCTTTGAGATAAGTGGAAGAGGATTGGCCATCGTGGCGATCCGACGAGGGTAGGGTTGGAGAAGACCAGGTCCTTTTGTGGACTCCTCAACGTGGATGTAGGTTGCCTCTGTGGGAACCGAACCACAGGATAAATCTCTTGTGTTTTTCGTTTGTGTTAATTGTCCTTTACATTATATCAATCTAGGGTTTCAATTGATCTTGATTACTTTACGTTGAAATATCAAGTATAAGATTGAATTGTAATATAACCTGATTCATAACCTTGTAACACTTTGTTTAATCGTATATTTCCGCTGCATATATTGAAAAATAAAGTTAATCGATCAAACCTAATCAGTCTAGTCCGTATACACCGGTCTAGTCCGCACTTTACCGGACTAGTCCGATTTCTCTGGTTTTGATCTGGTTGTTATGTTTTGCAGGATCCTACAATTTTTGAAAAGGCCTATTCACCCCCCCCTCTAGGCTTCTATTGGTATCACAGCGGGTTCTTCAAGAAAGAGACTAATCGCTCGAAGGAGATCATGTCGGACATGAAGGACATCCACAAGAGCAACAACCAAGAGAAGGTCGATGATGAAAAGAACCTCAAGGTGGAGAAGCTCCTCGAAGCCATTCAAAACTTTGAGGACGACGATGTTGAGACGCGGGAACTAAAGGCGCTCCTACGAAAGAAGACACTTTCCAAAGGGAAAGTAAAATTTGAAGAGAAGAAGAAGGGGAGTAGTCACACCGACTACTCCCAATATCCTTTTAACCATGATCGTCTAAATTCCAATAACAATCATTATTTGTCTATCACACTTGGAAAAGCCCCACACTTCGATGGAAGTCATTACTCAATGTGGAGGCAAAATATGAAAATGCATCTAATTTCCCTCAATCGAAGTTTGTGGCATATTGTGTGCACAGGGATAGATATCCCGGATGACGACGAAGAGCTCACCCCCAGCCAAGAGCAGGCAATTCACCGAAATGCTCAAGCCGCGGCCGTAATTACCTCTTCACTTAGTCGGGACGAGTTCACCAATGTGGATGGGCTCGAAATTGCAAGGGAGATATGGGACACACTACAAACTGCACATGAAGGTGACCGACATGTGCGTGAAGAAAAAATCGAAATGATTGAAGGCGAGTTAGGAAGATTTGCAATTGAAGAAGACGAGTCACCCCAAGACATGTACAATCGATTAAAGACACTCGTCAACAAGGTCAGATCATACGGAAGTAAGAAATGGAATGACCACGAGGTGGTAAAGCTCATCCTTAGAGCTTTTATGCCTCGCAACATCACACTATGCTCCATGATCAGAGAAACCCCCGGATACAAAAGGTTGACTCCGGATGAACTGCTTGGAAAGATCATCAACTTCGAGATGATGGAAAAACAAGCAAAATATGTCAAGGAGATTACCGACCTCACCTCAGCAATGAAGAAAGGGGTTGCTTTGAAGTCCACTCTCAAGCTCCTATCCAAAGAAGCTAGAGAAGCACAACTAGAGGAAGATAGTGATGACGGGAGCAGTGAATTGGACGAAGAAGACATGATATTGTTCATGAAGAAATTCAAGAGAATAATGAAATAGAGACGAGGTACAAAGTCAAGTGAAGGAAAGTACAAGGAAAGAACGAAGCCAAAGTTGAGGCGGGCATGCTATAATTGTGGTGAGTATAACCACTTTATAGTTGATTGCCCATATGAGGAGAACAAGAAGACGACCAAAGAAGCCAAGCCTCAACCCAAGAAATTCTTCAAGAAGAAGAAATAAGCCGAACAAGCGGACATTGGGAAAGAGTGGGACTCAAATGATGATTCCTCATCGTCCGAAGAAGAAGAGATGGCTAGCATATCCATCGAGAAGACATCCAAGAAGTCTACCCTTTTCCCTACACTTGGCGCATGGAAGGGAGATGGCACTTGCCTTATGGCAAAGGTAGGTAAACACAAGGTAAACATTAAACCCCCTTCCGTGCATTCCTATTCTAGCGATGATGAACTCAATAGTGATAATGAGGACATGCTTATTGGTCTAGATAGGAAAACAGCTACTAAAATGAAATTTTTGCTTGATAAACTTATTGAGAAGGAGAGGTCAATACATCGTCAAGAGGACATGATCATCTCCCAAAAGGAGGAATATGTCGAACTTGACAAACTTCTAGAACATGAAATGGAACGAAGAAAATCACTAGAGCTTGAGTTAGCTTCGAGCAAGGAAACTTGCCCGGAACAAACTGACTCAAATGCCACAATCAAGGACCAACTTGCTGACCTGATCAAGGTTAACAGGATCCTTGAAGTGCAGGTTGAGTCACTCAAGCTGAGTGAACCTTCCTCCTCTTGAAGTTCACCTTCTCAACTAACTCAAACTGATTTTGCTCATGCTTGCACATGTAAGAAAAGTGACACCAGTTTGAAGGATAAGCCAACTTCTACAAAGGAAAAACATCCTGCCCAAAGTGGCATATTTGACAAGGAGAAGATCAAAATGCACGTAGTGCATACTTGGTCAAAAGACCTCCAAATGTCAAATATGGCATTGGTTATTCTTATGGTGAAAAGCAACATGCTAGAAGCCATAAGAATAACAAGGAGAGGATTACCTTTGTAAAAGGAAGGCCCTCTCAAATTGGAAAGTCACATATTAAGACAGCAACTACACATGAACACTGGACTAGTCCGGTCGGTGTCCGGACAAGTTCGGTCCTTCTAACAAGTCCGACCCCCCAGACTAGTCCTATACATAAACAACAACAACTATTGTCTAAAGCTTTTGATGCCTCCTATGTGTTAATGAGAAATAATTTTGGCAAGGTTTATGCTCATTATGTTGGGCCACGCCATTGGAACACCAAGTATCATGTGTGGGTGCCCAAATGCATTGTAACTAACCTCCAAGGACCCAAGCAAGCTTGGGTACCTAAAACCAAGGCATGATTTGTTTTTGTAGGCCTATTCCTCTGGTGGATCTAAATGGGTGCTAGACAGTGGCTGCACCAATCATATGACCGGGGAAAGAAGAATGTTCGTGGAATATGAAGAGAATGAGGACCCAAACGAGGGCATCTACTATGGAGATAATAGTCAAGGAAGGGTGCTCGGTACCGGTAAAATTGCAATATCCTCTAAACACACACTTTCTCATGTTTTACATGTTAAATCTCTAGATTATAACCTGCTGTCCATATCTCAATTATGCGACAAAGGTTATAATTGCTTGTTCACTAACGAGGGTGTGAACATTTCTAGGAGGAGTGATGGTTCTGTTGCATTCAAGGGTATGTTAAAGGGAAAGCTCCATCTTGTTGACTTCAACAAGGATAAAGCTGAACATGACACATGCTTGATTGCAAAGACCAACATGGGTTGGCCGTGGCATAGACGGCTAGTGCATGTTGGTATGAGGAACTTTCAAAAACTCCTCAAAGGCGATCACATCCGAGGTTTAAAGGATGTTGTATTTGAGAAAGACATGCCCTGTAGCGTGTGCCAAGCCAGGAAGCAAGTTGGAGCACCTCACCCCGCCAAAAACGTCATGACTACAACAACACCACTCGAGCTACTACACATGGACTTATTTGGTCCAATAGCCTACATAAGCATCGGCGGTAACAAATATGGTTTAGTTGTCGTTGATGATTTTTATCGCTTCACTTGGGTTTTCCTTTTGCACACCTCACCCCGCCAAAAACGTCAAGACTACAACAACACCACTCGAGCTACTACACATGGACTTATTTGGTCCAATAGCCTACATAAGCATCGGCGGTAACAAATATGGTTTAGTTGTCGTTGATGATTTTTATCACTTCACTTGGGTTTTCCTTTTGCATGATAATTCAGAGACACAAGGCATACTCAAGAAGTTCTTCAAGCGAGCTCAAAACGAATTCTCATTGACAATCAGGAATATTCGAAGCGACAACGGCACGGAGTTCGAGAACACGCAAGTGGAGGAGTATCTTGATGAAGAAGGCATAAAGCACAAATTTTCAGCGTCGTACACCCCACAACAAAACGGAGTAGCCGGAAGAAAGAATCGAACACTCATAGAGATGGCAAGAAAAATGCTCGATGAGTACAAGATATCAGATCGATTTTGGGCGGAAGCGATTAACACCGCTTGCCATGCAGTAAATCGACTCTATCTTCATCGACTACTCAAGAAGACATCATATGAGCTAATCACCGGTAACAAACCAAATATTTCATATTTTCAAGTTTTTGGTTCTCCATGTTATATCTTGAACAAGAATCCTAGGAATTCAAAGTTCGTTTCGAAGTCCGATGAAGGTTTCTTGCTTGGTTATGATTCGAACACTTACGCCTATCGTGTTTTCAACAAGACCTCCGGACTTGTTGAAGTAGCACGTGACGTAGTGTTCAATGAGACTAATGGCTCCCAAAAGGAGCATGTTGATCCATGTGAACTAGGTAAAGAAGAAGCTCCTTGTCAAGCATTGAAAAGAATGGCTCTAGGTGAGGTTCGACCACAAGAGCCACCTCCACACGTACATGAGGAAGATGAACCACAAGAGGAGACCAACGACCAAGGGGGAGCTTCAACACAAAATCAACCACAAGAATACGAAGATAATCAACAAGTCAACGAAGGAAATAACTTAGGGGGAGAAGCAAATGATCATGAAGATACAACTCCTCAAGTGCCACACCCAAGAGTACAGCAATGCGTCCAAAGGGATCACCCAATCGACAACATCATCGGTGACATCCAAAAGGGAGTAACCACTAGATCTCGCATAGCTAACTTTTGTGAACACTATTCGTTTGTATCCTTTTTGGAACCACGCAGGGTTGAAGATGCATTGAAAGATCCAGACTGGGTGGTGGCAATGCAATAAGAATTGAACAACTTCAAGCGGAACAAGGTGTGGGAACTTGTGGCAAGACCCAATGCAAACTCGTCGGCACCAAGTGGGTCTTCCGCAACAAACAAGATGAACACGGGGTGGTGACAAGGAACAAGGCACAACTTGTGGCCAAAGGGTATTCACAAGTCGAAGGTTTGGATTTTGATGAGACCTTTGCTCCAGTAGCTAGGCTTGAATCTATTAGAATATTACTTGCATATGCTACTCACCATGATTTCAAGCTGTATCAAATGGATGTGAAAAGCGCCTTCCTCAACGGACCAATCAAGGAAGAGGTGTATGTGGAGCAACCACTCGGGTTTGAAGACGAAGAGTTCCCCGAACACGTATTTAAATTGCGTAAGGCTCTCTACGGCCTCAAACAAGCTCCTAGAGCTTGGTATGAGTGTCTTAGAGATTTCTTAATTGTAAGTGGCTTTAAGATTGGCAAAGTAGATTATACACTATTTACGAAAATTTTTGATAATGATCTTTTTATTTGTCAAATTTATGTTGACGATATAGTCTTTGGGTCAACTAACCAATCTTTTTGTGAAGAATTTAGTAAAATCATGATAGACAGGTTTGAAATGTCAATGATGGGAGAATTAAAGTACTTCTTGGGATTCCAAGTGCGGCAAAAGAAGGAAGGGACGTTCCTAAGCCAAACCAAGTACACGCAGGACATACTTAAGAAGTTTGGCATGGACAAGGCGAAGCCCATAAAAACCCCCATGGCTATGAATGGCCACTTAGACCTCAATGAAGATGTACCTAGCGTCGACCAAAAGGTATATCGCTCCATGATTGGATCTCTACTCTATATGTGCATCTAGGCCAGATATTATGTTGAGTGTATGTTTGTGTGCAAGATTTCAAGCCAATCCTAAGGAATGTCACTTGACAGACGTAAAAAGGATCTTGAGATACTTGGTTCATACACCCAACATTGGTCTTTGGTACCCAAAAGGCTCAAAATTCAATCTCATTGGTTACTCCGATGCATATTATGCCGGGTGCAAAGTAGATAGAAAAAGCACCTTCGGTACATGCCAATTCCTAGGGAGATCCTTAGTTTCTTAGTCCTCCAAGAAACAAAATTCCATTGCCTCATCCACAGCCAAAGCAGAGTATGTTGTAGCCAGGAGTTGTTGTGCACAACTCCTTTGGATGCGACAAACTCTATGGGACTATGGTTACAATATGAACCATATTCCACTCCTTTGTGACAATGGAAGTGCCATCAAAATTGCCCACAACCAAGTTGAGCACTCCAGAACTAAACACATAGACATAAGACATCACTTTTTGAGAGATCATGCCATGAAAGGAGACATAGCCATTTCCCATGTCAATATACAAAAACAATTGGCCGACATATTCACCAAGCCACTTCATGAAAAGCGTTTTTGTGAACCCTGAAATGAACTAAATATCCTTGATGCTCGAAGTGTGGCTTGAAATGTTGCATACCTGTATGAATCCTTCAAATATGTTGATTGGATTGTGAAAATCATCTCTCTCATTTTTCTCCAAAAAACTATGTCAATTACTAAATCTTGATGAATTATGATCATTGCTTGTTTGTTGTATGCTTACTGGTTATATTCATCGAGATTATTTGATTTGTTTTGCCTCTCTATTTTCTAATTATGAACCTTCAAATATAAGCTATAAAATACTTGCCTGGTGACCACGGACTAGTCCGTGGTTGCCCGGACCAGTCCGCCCATGTAGACTAGTCCGTAGAGTGCCGGTTAGGCTGGACTAGTCCGGTAGACAACGGACTAGTCCGATATAGTCCCTGGAAAAGTTCGGACTAGTCCGGTCATCTCCAGACTTGTCCAATTTTTTGTGTCCATAACCCTAGCCACCGCCAAACTATAATTTCTTCACCTCCACTCTTGCCTCACGCGTTCTATCTCTTTGTGCTTGAGCTCCTAAGGCGATTTCTTGCTCCCTCCACCAAAAAGCTTCGCGTTTGGGCGAAAATCAAGCTTGTCCACTTGACGATTGAAGCTACCAGACTTGTCCAGCCTTCAACACCCTCATCTCCAAGTTTCAAGCAATTGTTCTGGTAATTTTTGCTCAAACCCTAGAAATTCCAAATTTCTTCATTGTTGATCAAATAGCCTAGCATATTTCACTATATACATGCCTCCTTGATGTATTACATGTATGCTACACTTGTTGTGCATTAGGAATCAACTTTTGTCCAGTCTCTTAGGTTTTTGAGGATGAACACCGGACTAGTCCAGTCCATGCACGGACAAGTCCGCTCCCCCAGACTAGTCCGTGCCTGTGCATCGGACAAGTCCGATGTTTCTAAACTCAAAACCTAATTCTTCGATTCCTCAATGCCATTCCTTGCTATCCTTTCACACCTATGCCATGTATCATTCATTATAATTCATGCCACTCATTCTCAGGTCATGTCGAGCTCGGGCAATGATGTCTCCGACTTTGAGGCCGAGATGGACCACGAGGTGGCACGTCGGACCTCGACGGGTCTTGGCAAGAAGCGCCAAGAAAGAATGTCCGAGCCAGCTCTGTCTCTTCCATAGGCTCGGAGGAAAGTGCTAGCTAAGAAGCCATCCTCCAAGGTGCCTGCTTATAGGGCTACCACCTGTGGTGGCCCTAGCGCGGCAAGTGCCCGCCTAGCAAAAGGCAAGGGCAAAGGAATAGCAAAAGGTCTGGTTGGCCCGTTGAAATTCCATGCTCCAAGGGAAGGGGTCCGCGACCCCAATGAAGAGAAGTTCAACGGGAAGGGCAGTGACTTGGCGGCAAAATTCAGGAGCATCGATTAGTATGGCTGACCGCAGCAAGCAGCTGATGAAAGATTCTGGTGCAACTTCCATGTTGATTACTACAAATCGGTGTATCTCCCAATGAAGACACTAGTTGTGCGCAGTCAGTGGATTCACTGGGCACATTTTGAGAAGAAGGGCTGCTCACATTTCACTGAGGTAGTGAGAGCCATTGAGAGGCATGGACTGAGAGATCTTTTCACCTTCAGGAATAACTGGAATAATGAAGTGATTGCGCAGTTCTTTGCAACCTGTCACATCTCTAGTGAGGATGAGGAGAGTGTCACTTGGATGACCCATGGATCCAAGTACAGTATTACTGAGGAAGATTTTGCTAACCTGCTTCACCTTGACACCACAAGATCTAATTGCTTGGTCATACACAACATAGGTGTCATTGACAAGGATAAGATGAAGTTCATATATGAGCCAAACTCAAAGTTCAACCCTCCCTCCACAAAAACATGAAGCCATTCTTTGTGGTGCTGAACAGAGTTTTGAGGAAGACGATTGCTCCTAATGATGGAGATGCTGGGAGTGTGCAAGGATACCTCAGGACTCTGATGAGGGTCATAAGCAAGGACCGCCCGTTTGATGTGGCGGAATACATTTGGAATGACATGGTGAACATATCCTGCACTCCCAACAGGTCATGTGGATATGTTCCTTATCTAATGTTTGTGATTGAAAAACTCACTGGGATTGAGTTTGTGAAAGATGTGGAGCATCTCCCTTTGAGGCCTCAAATGCCTCAAAAGTCGAGTGTGCAGGCTGCTCCCTCACCGGCCTCCAGTCCTGAGGCACCGGCAAGGAGAAGAGAAGATGTCAGGGCTGCCCCTGCTTCTAGTGCATCCCCTCAAAAAGGTTCAGCCAATGGTTTTCTCAAATATTTGACTGCGATCTTTGCCTCCTGCAAAAAGGCCGAAGTGAAGGCCCATAAGCTCAACAAAAAAAGAAAGGAGGACATGAAGTATATCAAGGCAAATGTGAAGCAAATCTGCCAGAAACTGGAGATTGAGCCAATTGGGTCTCCAATAATCTCTGAACACTCAGATTCTGATTTTACTGAGCTCGGGCCCTTAACCCCCTCCGAGCTTGCCTACTTTGGCGTTGGGGGCTCGAGTAGCACCGCACCTCCTCCTCCTCCTCCTCCTCATCAAGCTGAAGATGAAGATGATGATGAAGATGATGAGAGGACCGACAGCGAAGAGTGAAGACCTTAGGACCCTCCTCTCCTTCTTTTTGGTGTCTTGATGCCAAAGGTGGAGAGATTGAGGGAGAGTCTTTGTCTTAGCTGTAGTTTGCGAGGAGAGAGACCTATGCTATATTTCTTTTAACTCTTTTGTGGCTTGTAAAGTATTAACAGTGATCTTATGTTAATTATGGTTCTGTGATGCAATGATTTGATCCTTTGAGTAGTATTCATGAAAACTGTGATTTTGCTCTAGAATGACATATATGCTTGTTACTGGGTAATTAATGTCAATTATGTCATTCTCATTGTTTCAGTGCACTTAGTTATGCATCCCACCATAAAGAATTCACATATGGACTATGCTTTCACTACTTGATGTATTTTGGACTCATATGTGCATACTTTATGAAAATCTCGATTTTTATCATATTTTGTGAAATCTCAATTGGTTGTCATCAATCACCAAAAAGGGGGAGATTGAAAGTGCATCTAGGACTCCCTTGTGGGTTTTGGATGACTTATGACAAGCAATTGGGATCCTAACCTCTTTGTTGAGATGAGTGCAGGTTTTTAATAGAAAAATGAGCAAAGTGCCAAAAAGAAGGAAGAATGAGGAGCAAAGTGGAAATGAGCTCAAGGAAGAAGGATAGTAGATCATTGTGTATGGAGTGTGTTAAGAAAACACACCCCAAGAGCTCAATCACAATTAAACACACACATTGCACAAAGTTAAACAGGACCAGACTAGTCCGACTAACACCGCACTAGTCCGATATCCTTTCTGCACAAAATCGGACAAGTCCGATATCCATCGGACTAGTCCGATATCTCTCTGACTAGATTCGGACTAGTCCTCCCCAGTGCGGACTAGTCCTCAAATCACTTCACAAGTCACACAAAATCGGACAAGTCCGATCACAACCGGACTAGTCCGAAATTCTCTCTGGTCCAAATCGAACAAGTCCGATATTTGCACGGACTGGTCCGAAATACCCTCTGAAATAAATCGGACAAGTCCTCCAAGTGCGGACTTGTCATCCTATACACTTAGGGTTTCACATGTCCGGACAAGTCCGATGGTTATCGGACTAGTCTGAAGATTTCTAGTAGCGAAATCGGACAAGTCCGTTCCTAGCCGGACTAGTCCGATATTTTGGGACACTTAGGGTTTGCTACACACAGCACACCGGACTAGTCCGGTGACCACCACAGACTAGTCCGATCTTTGTGAACCCTAACGGTCACTTTTAGAAACCCATATAAGTAGAGTTGCACGGCCATATTTTACAATATCTAGAACCCTAGCGCCGTCACACCTTCCAAGAGCCTCAAAAACCACATCTCTCCACGAAATTAAGTGCAACAAAGAACAATCCCTTGGGGATTCACTCTAGTTCATTGGAGAGACACGTTCAACACCACTTTGAGCTCTTGGTTTGATTCTCTAACACAATCTTGCGATTTAATTGTAATCTTTTGAGTGTATTCTTGGTGGTATTTCGTGTTGTAATCCAAGGGAACTCTCAACGTGTGAGAAGGCCCCTTGAATTCGGTTATTCACCCCTTTGAGATAAGTGGAAGAGGATTGGCCTTCGTGGCGATTCGACGAGGGTAGGGTTGGAGAAGACCCAGTCCTTTTGTGGACTCCTCAACGTGGATGTAAGTTGCCTCTGTGGGAACCGAACCACGGAATAAATCTCTTGTGTTCTTCTTTTGTGTTCATTATCCTTTACATTATATCAATCTAGTGTTTCAATTGATCTTGATTACTTTACATTGAAATATCAAGTATAAGATTGAATTGTAATATAACCTGATTCATAACCTTGTAACACTTTGTTTAATCGTATATTTCCGCTGCATATATTGAAAAATAAAGTTAATCGATCAAACCTAATCAGTCTAGTCCGTATACACTGGACTAGTCCGCACTTTACCGGACTAGTCCGATTTCTCTGATTTTGAACTGGTTGTTAAGTGTTGCAGGATCCGACAATTTTCAAAAAGGCCTATTCACCCCCCCCCCTCTAGGCCACATTCAATATCTCCAACGCCTCTATTATTGTGGCATTTAGACAGGGCGTACGAGACAAGAAGATGTTGGCGAAGCTGGCGACCAAAGAGATCACCAGCGTCACGGAACTCTACAGCTTAGTAGACAAATGCGCCAAAGCTGCGGAGGGCCGTAAAATGCACTCCCAACCACCTCCGGAGGACAACAAAAAAATCCTCCAAGGAGCCACTACCTCCAGGAGTGGCAAAAAGAAGAAAAAGTCCAACGGCAAGAAAAGGACGTCGGCCGGCACACCAACTGCTGCAGTTGCCGCATCTCCGGGTGGACGGGGGCCACGCCCCGAGAAAGGACATCGGCCATCATCTAAAGACGGTGGCAGCTCCAAGATGTGGTGTCCCATACACAAGTCGAACAACCACAACCTGGAAGACCGTCGGGAGGTCCAGAACCTTGCCGAGCGCTACAACAAGCGCCGAGAAGAAGTTCCTTTCCGTCAATGGGAAGGAAAATAGAAAGTCGACGAAGCTCCGGCTGAAGAGGAGTTAGGCTTTCTAGACCCTAAAAAGGTCTTGAAGGCTGTTTACACCTCCGTCGACGACGACTCTGACGTCTCCGACAATGAACGTCGGAAAACCATGAACACCATCTTTGGTGGATCGTGGGACATCACCTCCCGTCGTGTCCTCAAGACTATGCGGCAGGACATGGCCTCAGTAGCTCCTACTGCCAGGGAAGAGTCGCACCGGAAGTGGATGGACACTGCCATCACTTTCGATGCTTTGTACTGCCCTCGGAATATGACTGGAGCTAGCCAACTACCATTGATGGTATCATCGACCATCAACAACATCCAACTCCACCATGTAATGGTGGACGGAGGTTCGAGGCTGAACCTCATAAGCTTTGAAGCTTTCACCAAGCTTCAGCTCCGACCTTTGGACCTTCGCCCCTCTCGACCTTTCTCCAGAGTGGGTCCGGGGGCCATAACCCCACTCAGTGCAATTACTCTTCTGGTGACCTTCGGGACCTGGGAGAATTACCGCACTGAGAAGTTGGTCTTCGACGTGGCGCAGATCAACTTACCCTTCAACGCCATTTTGGGCAGGCCAGCCTTATACAAGTTGATGGGTGCTGCTCATTGTGCCTACTTGGTGTTGAAGATGCCAACACCAGCTGGTATTCTCCGGATCCGTGGAGATCGCACCCCAGAGTGACAGCTCTGGAAGAACTCCACGCGCTTGCTACAGTGCATGAGGAAGAATCCGGAAAGGAGCAAGCTCCGAAACCTCCGAGCATTCGTCATCGAGGCTCAACCTCCGCACCTAGCGTGCAACCAAGCGGCGACACCGACATTCCCGTCAAAGTCCTCCAAATCGACTTCAACGCCGCTCAGACCACCCGTATATCGGGAGGTCTGAATGAAAAATAGGAACTCGCGCTCATCACTTTCCTCCGGGCTAATGTCGACGTGTTTGCCTGGCAACCGTCACAAATGCCTGGGATCCCTAGGGAAGTGATCGAGCATAATCTGAAGATCTATCCTCACACTCGGCCTGTACATTAGAAGCCTCGGAAGCAATCAGTAGAGCGACAGAACTTCATACGTCAAGAAGTGAAGAAGTTGCTCGAAGCTGGATTCATCCGAGAAGTCTTCCATCCAAAATGGCTGGCAAACCCAGTCGTTGTACCCAAGACCAGCAGGAAGCTTTGGATGTGTATCGACCGCACTACACTAAATAAGGCATGTCCAAAAGATCCATTCCCACTACCTAGAATAGATCAGATAGTGGATTCCACCCCCGGGTGTGAATTACTGTGTTTCCTAGATGCATATTCTGGGTACCATCAAATCAGTATGTCTAGGGAAGATGAAGAGCATACCTCCTTCATCACAGTAGATGGATTATATTGTTACGCTGCCATGCCATTCAGTCTCAAAAATGCTACTTTAACATTTGTACGAGCTATGTACAAAACTTTTGGAGAGCTTATTAGAGACGTAGTGGAAGTGTATGTCGATGACATCGTCGTCATGATCAAGAACAAGGAGTCATTCCTTGACACCTTGCAAGCTATCTTCAACAAGTTGCGAGTCACTCGCATGAAGCTGAACCCAGACAAGTGTGTCTTCGGGGTTAGCTATGGAAAACTTCTAGGTTTCTTGGTGAACCACCGAGAAGTAGAAGCAAACCTGGCGAAGATAAAAGCTATTGAAGACATGCGGCCAACAGCCCACATCAAGGATGTCCAGAAGCTGACTGGATGTCTAGCTGCCCTCAACCGGTTCATCTAAAGACTGGCAGAATGGGCACTACCCTTCTTCAAGCCATTGAGGAAGTCCAGACCATTCCAATGGTCTCAAGAAGCAGAAAAGGCATTCTAGGAGCTGAAGCAGCTCCTCACCACCCTACCAACCTTGGTAGCTCTGAACCCTGGTGAGCCACTCCTGCTTTACATTTCAGCAATTGACGGAGTTGTCAGCATGGTCTTGGTTGTTGAAAGACTAGAACCATCTCCAGTTCAGGAATCCGGACCACTTCGGGAGGCTCTGGAGCTACCTGAAGTCGAGTCTGGGTCCCAGCTCCCAGACCCTGATCCTCAAGGAGAGGTGCCGAAGGATCCATCTCCTTCAAATGAAGGAGTCACTGCTACTGAGCAACAAGATCCGGACCCCTCCGGGAAGGTCTGGGTCACTTCAGAAGAAGCTCCGAGTTCCTCCAACCGAAACCCGGAGGTCCCCGAACAAGGTCCGGACCCCTCCGGGAGGGTCCGGGTAGATGAGGTGGAAGCTCCGGGCCCCTTCGGGAGGGTCCGGATGGTCCAGCGCCACTGTACTTCATCAGCGAAGAACTCCATGATGCCAAGACTCGATACCTAGAGGTGCATAAGCTGCTGTATGCAGTTCTCATTGCCTCTAGGAAGCTCCGACACTACTTCCAAGCTCACAAGATTTCAGTGGTAACCTCTTATCCACTACGTGCAATATTTCATAACCTCAATTCCACTGGGAACATTGCAAAGTGGGCAGTGGAATTAGCCAAGTTCGACCTTGAATTCGTTCCAAGACAAGCGATCAAGAGTCAAGCATTGGTGGACTTCATGGCGGAATGGACCTCCTCTCCATCAAATCCTGGGGGCCCCAGTGAGCAGAAGTCAGAACCCAAGGTTCCGGTCTTCACAGAGCCACACTTGACTCTCTACTTCGACGGCTCCATGCAGAAGCAAGGGGCCGGAGCTGGAATCCTTCTCCTCGCTCCGACCGAGGAGAAGGTTAAATACATGGTCCACCTTGACTTCAACGCGACCAACAACATGGTGGAGTATGAAGCACTAATCTATGGGCTCAAGGTGGCACTATCCTATGGTGTCAAGCAGCTGTTGGTAAAGGGTGATTAACAGATTGTTGTAAAACAAGTCAAAGGTGAATGTTGCTACAACAACCCTCAATTAGCTCCGTACCTACTTGAATTCCAAAAGCTTCAGAAGGACTTCGAAGTCCTGGATCTTTGCCATGTCCAGCATCTACACAACGCTGAAGCCGACGAACTCTCGACGAAAGCTTCAATCGGGGCTCCGGATCCAGACGGAACCTTCGTCCAGAGGTTGTTTAAACCTACATCTCAGCCTGCCGAACTGAGCGAAGGGGGCAAGACCAACACTTCGAAGCTGGCGGTTCCGATGGCCCTGTTACCATGGCATCCATCATGGGTCGTAGGTGCTGCAGGAAGCTCCGAGCAACCCAGCACGCAGGACTCAAATTCTCAAGCTAGCTCCGATGCATGGATCTCGGAGATCCGAAGCTACTTGAAAGACAATTTCCTTCCTGAAGATAATATATCTGCTGACCGGATAGTCAGATTGGCTAAAAGATATAGACTGGTAGAAGGGGATCTCTACCGGCGTGGTGCCAACGGCGTCCTAATGCGGTGCATTAGAAGGGAAGAAGGCTGCGAGCTCCACGCAGAAATCCATGGAGGCGAGTGTGGGAACCACGCGTCTTCCCGCACGCTGGTCGGTAAAGCCTTTCGGCATGGCTTCTACTAGCCTACAGCGCTCCAGGATGCAACTGAACTCGTGAAGAAATGTGAAGCATGCCAGTTCCATGCGAAACAAATTCACACACCGGCTCAACCTCTACAAATGATACCTACTACATGGCCTTTCGCTGTGTGGGGGATGGATATCTTGGGACCTTTCCCAAGAACCGTAGGAGGTTACAAGTTCTTGTACGTTGCCATTGACAAATTCACCAAATGGTCGGAAGCAATTACAATTGAGACAATAAACAAGCAATCAGCTATCAACTTCTTGCAGTCCATTGTATGCAGATTTGGAGTCCGAAACAAGATCATAACTGATAATGGGACCCAGTTCACAAGCTCTGCATTCCAAGGATATTGCGAAGACCTCGGCATTCAGGTCAGCTACGCTTTTGTAGCTCACCCAACAAGCAATGGCCAAGCTCAGAGAGCAAATGCAGAAATCCTAATAGGGCTCAAGGTGTGCACATACGAGCACCTGAAGAAACAAGGAGCCAACTGGATCGAAGAGCTTTCGCCCACACTGTGGGCCAATAGGACAACTCGAAACCGGTCAAATGGAGAGACACCCTTCTTCTTGGTGTACGGATCTGAAGCAGTCATTCCTCCGGAAATCACCTTGGGGCCGCTCTGGGTTCGGACCTTCGACGATGCCACGCAGGACCAGCTCCGACGTGAAGACCTTGACCTCCTTGAAGAGGGAAGGTGTCGAGCAGTTGTTCGGAATGCCCGATACCGCCAATCTCTGTGGCGCTATCACCAACGACATGTTCATAGCCAACTGCTCGAGGAAGGCGATCTGGTGCTATGGAGAATACAATCCAGAGAAGGGTTAAACAAACATTCCCGCAGCTGGGAAGGACCCTTCTGAGTGATCAAAGTATCCCGTCCCGGATGCATTCGCTTGGCAATCGAGGATGGGACACCTCTCCCTAACCCTTGGAACATTGAGCACCTCCGTAAGTTCTACGCTTAATATCACGGAGGTGAGTCTGTAGTTACATGTGATGTATGTTATAGAGTCATTGTACAAAGTCAGGTAGCTCCTCCGGGAGAACAGCCGGACCATCCCCGGAAGGTCTGCAAAGTTCAGGCAACACTCGTCACAGTCTCAGAACTAAAAGTGTAGGTAGCTACCTTGGGTCAAACGAGAAACGAAACACACTTAGCCTGGTTCCGTACCCTAAGAGTGTACTTGTTTCCCCTGTACCTTGGACCTATAATGAAAGACATCATTGTGTGAAAACAGGCTCCACGTGCACCTATTTTGTACAGGCTCAATATTTTTTATTTTTCTCTTTCTTGTTTATAACAAAGTTGTGCAATTCTTAAGAAACTTTAGCTCTACAAATTCATGTATAATTCGAGTTGCATTGTCAATTCTTCCGGGTCTAAACATTGTGAATGGTCTACTCGTTTGAATGCCACAAAGCCAATCTAGGTCTGGAGTGTGCTATCGACTTAGCCTGGTCATGCACCCTAAGTACGCCACTTTACCTACACCCCAGCAAGCCGAAGTAAGACGAGTCCAGAAACAATCGGACCTGGATAAAACAAGCCAGTGCACTTGATTGTATTTAGAATTGTGTTTGACCTAAAACTTTCTCAGGAATAGTAAGTCGCAATTGAGTTATAGATTGGAAATGGATTTTTCTTTTTTTTCTTGACTTAAGTGAGCAGGAAAAATAAAAGATTTCATAATGATGGTGAATGAAGCCGGAGCTACAAAAGCTTCGACATCCCCTAGGTGGCTTGTAGTCGATGTTTCAAACATTGATAGTGAGCATCGTTGGAGCTATTAAGCTCCGGTAAAGCCAGGGGGCCAGCCATCAATGTGAAGAAAAGATGGTGGGAAGACTCCACAGTGGGGTTTGCTATCGACACACCACGTGTTGACAGAGGTCACTGCCGGAGCTACAAAGCTCCGACACCCTAGAGGACTTGCTATCAATGCTCTACGTGTTGATGGAGACTGCTGCCGGAGCTACTAAGCTCTGACGATGGTCAATGCTAGAGCTACTAAGCTCTGACAACCTCAGGGGGCCTCTACTATCAAAGACATCAGACCTACGCTCTACAAGTTCGAAGCACGGAAGTCTTCAACAATTGTAACATCCTCTTGGTACATGTTCACAATCAAATTGTGTACATCTACTAGGGGGCCAAGTGAGACAAAGATGTTGAAGACAAAAAATAAAATTCGAATTTCATAAAAACTTGGATTTCATTCATCTATAGACAAGAGATTACAAAATTGGAGAAAAATAAGAGAGGATACAAGCGGGAGCTACAAAGAGATAGTCCTAGACCCTATGGAAGAACGAGGCGACCTTCTGGGCAACCTCTGACACGTAGGCTTGGGCGGCTTCTCCCTCTCCGTCGATGGGGCCTTCAAGCACTGGGTCCAGTGGGAATTGAGGGTCCCTACTTGTGTAGCACGTCAGCATGTATTCTGCGACGTTCTTCGCCAGGGATTGTCCCTAGGTTTCCAGCAAGTCCGCGATGACATCGCCCATCTTGGTGAGCTTGTTGTCTGCCGAACTCAACGCCTGGTTCAGCTCCGACTTCGGATTATCCGGACGCACGGGGCTAAAACCCATTGGCCTCAGCGCGTCATTGGCTTTGCCCAAGAAGTCCCAAACTTGTTGGGACTCCGCAGCCCTCGAGCCTCACATCTCCTCCAAGGATCTTCTGGTCACCGCAAGCTTCGAAATATCATGGGCAAGGCACTCAACCTATTTGGCATTCTGCTGAATCTGTTCAGCAACCTGCCTTTCGAGTTTACTAAGCTCCTCCTCCGAGAGGTGTATCTTGTTCTGGCGGTCTACCAGGTCTTTCTCCCAACCTTGCACCTTCTTCTCCCTAGTAGCAATTTCATCCTCCCTCTTGTGGAGGTCCTGTCCTCATTGCCAGGCCTTCTTCTCCTCTTTCTCGTAGTGCTCATCCAACTCCTTGGTGCGCCCCGCGAGACTCTTGTCACCCAGAGTCAGCCTCTGAGTGAGCTCCTCCTCCCTCTTCACGAGGTCAACCCGCAGCTTCAGGAGTTTTTGCTCTTCATCTTCGAGCTTTTTCTCCCGCTCCTCAAAGGCCTCCCCGCGCTTGACGAGGCTGTCGTGTATGGCGCTAAGCTTCTCCCCGCGATCATTCACTGCGTTATTAGCAGCTACGGCCTGTTCGTGGATGGCTCGGGACTGGATGTCAAGGGATTGCACCCCCTCTCGTCCATCAGCTTACCCCAGTACTCCAACCGGACCTTCTCCTTCTTCACACACTCCTTGTCATCAGCAAGCCTCGACTGCGCTAGCTTGGTCTCGAATTGGAGCCAATTGCACCACCTCCTAAGTGTTTGACGCTCCTCCTCGAGGGCCATGCAGTCATGGAAAAAGGCCAGCTGCACTTGACGAAGGCTGGAGTAGGAGTTGTCAATAGACAACGACAGAGGGATCAGGTCCGGACCTTTCGAGGTCCTCTCTTCTGGTTCTAGCGGGTTTTCTGTGACAAAAATCGGGTCCCACTCTACAAGAGCGGTCCCCTGAGCTTCCACGACACTAGGGCCACCCTCCGGGATAGCCTCGACCACCGCCGAGGAAGGTCCTGCAACAGAAGTTTCGACCTTCGGAGCTGGCTCTGAAGGTCCCTCCACCAGGTCATCAAAAACTGGCCCCTCAGGTGGTGGGCCGACAGCTTCATCTAGGCACCCTGGCTCAGGCGCGAGCACCTCCAGGACCACCACCTCCGGGGCAGGCACTGAAGGTTCAGCCAGAGCTGAAGCCACTTCCGGCTCAAACGCTGGCGCCTCCTCCGCCGCCGGCTCAGGCGCTGACGCTTCGACCATCAGGGGCTCGGGCACCGGCACCTCTGCAGCAACCGTCTCAAGCGCCAGAACTTCTTTGACGACTGGCTCTACCGCTGGAACTTCATCAACACATGGCTCTACCGCAGTGGCTTCATCAACCACCGGCTCCGCCGTCGGGGCTTCAACAACATCCGGCTCTAGGGCCGGGACTGCAGCTACCTCCGGCTCTGAGGCCGGAGTGTTCGACATCTCAGCATCCAAACCCAAAGCTTCAACCTCCGGGGCTGGTGCTGTTGTAAAATCTTCATTCCCGTTGTACGGCACTACCACGGGAGCTTCAGGGGATGACTCGAGGTCAAGGACCATGACAGCTAGCGCCGGAGCTGCCGCGACCTCAGCCACCTCTTGAGGTGGCGTTGGGATTGGATTCGGAGCCTCCGCCTGCACAGCTTTAGCTGCTGTTGCAGGAACCGGAGCTTCAGCCCCTTTCTTGGGCACCCTGTGGATGAAGGACGAAGAAATGTAAAGAATAGTTACAACAAAAAACAACCAACAGAGGTAAAAACCAAATTTACCTCGGAAGCTTTCCACTCTAGCTAGCGCATAACCTCTTCCCCGGACGCTCGGGGCCGGACCCTGTCGCCACTGGCATGGTAGCTATGAAAGGTTCCCCAGAGCTTGCTGCTACCATCGGTGTCGCCTCGGTTGAGGCCCCCTAGACTGAGAAGGACCCACAGAACCGGAGCCCTCAACAGGCTCTGGTACCGGAGCCACATGGTCGGAGCTAGCACCCCGGGGAGATGCTAATGCTGGTGTGGTTGCCGCCACCGAAGACCTCCTCCGCCGGGGAGAAAGAGCCATCATGGAAGGAGCAGATCTGACGGACCTCCCGTCGGCATGCTTCAGCTTCCTCTTGCGGCTCGAGGGCTCGGCCAACTCCTTGCCCTTGCCTATGACTTCGGTTCTTGGCTTTGGGGCGGGAGCGGAGCCGCCATCAGAAGCTCCAGGGATTGCCACCCTGGAGGTTGATCGCCTCTCCACCAGACCCAAGTCGTCCAACAATGACATCTTCCTTCGTAGCTCTCTGCACTCCTCTGGTATCATATTCAGAGGCAGGAAGGCCGCCGGGGGAGACACGTCGCCAGTGCCGATGTTCTCAGGCTGGAACTTTCTGAGATGGGTCTTTAAGGCTTCACCGGTCAAGTTGGTGTCCAAGCCGACCTCAATACGATTAGTGTCCATCTCACTGTTGAAGGCCCAGGCAGGCCGGCTCTTAGCCCTCAACAGGGCCCACCTGTTCGTCAAAAAGTTGTCGAAGACCATTTGCGGGGTCACCCCACCTTCGACACATTCCTGGATTCTATCTAGGATGGGCCTGTACTCCCTCGACAGCTCCAGCACGTCACTCCAAGTGTCGTTGTCAACGCGAGGAAGGCCTTCAGGCAGCTCCAGCCTCTCGTATCACTTGACAGTGATGACCACCCAGTCTTTCTTCTAGTTGTCCCACTTGCCGAAAGGGAAGGACCTCAAGTACTTGAGGGGAGAGTTTTTCCGCTTCACGAAGTAGTAGAAGCCGATGAACTCATCACTCTTCCCGGTCGAGTGGACGGTGAAGAAAGTCCGGAACATCTCCACTCAAGGGGGCACACCCACCCACATCTCGCAAAAGTGGTCGAAAGTCGCCACTAGCAAGATTGAGTGGGGGCCCAGATGGTGGAGCTGCAGACCATAGAAATCAAGAAGCATCAGAAAGAAAGTGGAGAAAGGTGTGATCAAACCCTCCATGGCGTACCCAAGGAAGTACACCATATCTCTGGCTCGCTCCTTCTCAAAAGGAAGCTTGCCGCAGCGAATGTCACTGTCGAAGGAGTCACTGGACCATCCCATGTAGGTCCGGACCCTAGACAACCCCTTCTTGCTCCCGATGCGGCTCTTCGGGAGTCCCAACTTCATCGTGGCATAGCGTGGTGAGAGAGGAAAAGCAAGCGAAAGTTTGGAGGATTTGAGCACAAGTTCGAATGAATTCCCAAACGATGTGCGCTTTCCTTCTTAAGTAAGCCCCCGCAACGCTTGGATGGAAACCGCAAAGAAGCCGACGATAAAGTTCAAAAACTTCACCCTGCCAATGACAAGGGGGCTCGGGGCCACCCCGACGATCAAGCCGAGGTCCTTACACCAGGCGAACGGTTTTCATCATGAAAGGCGGGAAGCCAGAGGGCGGCGGCCTGACAGGGCGCGCGGAACCGATACGGTTTTTGTATCGGGAACCGACGACCTTCAATTGCGTGAGATCCACATGCTCAAATCTCACCTGCCGCATCCTGGACATGCCACGCGGTGTTGGTTTTACTGCGAACTATCACCAACAGCACATCCGAAGACCCTTGAAGACACGGCTCAAAAACCGAAGGATGGACCCACCTCTGGCAGAACGACTTCCTCCAAAAGGTCTCTCCCAGAGGTGGGCCCTTGGGGCCACTGTCGGTATCCTGCGTACCGTATACCCCTTGGGACTACAAAAAGGCCAAAGGAACATCACCTGTTTGAGTTGAAGACTTGCGAAGGCCCCACGTGTCATACGGGACTGGACCTGCCTCCCATCTATGGTTAGTCCCGGTACTACCTCATGTGTACTCCAACCGGACCTACATCCCACGCATGGGATAGCTCCGGGCTAAACACTTGTGCGGCACCCCCGAACCTAACCCCCGACAGAGGGATGCTCCGGTACCGACACGTGTACATCTACACAGGACCTACCCGTCCCATACGGAAAGCTCCGGAGCTGCCACGTGTCCAACCGCCGGACCTTCAGCTTCAACAATCAGACTGGTGGACCCCCAACGGCTCGAACCTTCAAGGGGCAATCAAAGACTTCAAGACCCGATTAAGTGTCATTAATACCATATTAATGACACATGATCGGAAGGCCCTTAATACCAGTAACGGCACTGTCAAGGCCTGTTACAACGTTATTAAGGGTAATTAACCTCATTAATTGTGTATTAAGCATCAGTAACCGCCAGGGCCACATGTTGGGCTAGGCTAACACTGTAATGACCAGTCCTTGTACTATAAAAGGACTGGTCGACGATACACAGGGGAGATCTCTCCGGAAGCTCTCGACCCTTAGACGCTCAATTCAACAACTACACACCCTGTGGAGTAGGGTCTTACGCTCAGGCGGCCCGAACCACGTAAATCCTTGTGTATACTGTCCATTGTGTTTTGAATCCCTGCGCGCCCAATACCAAACTACAAACTCCGTGGGCTACTAACAGTAGTACCGGGAGAATTGCCGGAACAACACTCCGACAACATTGGTGGCAAATAGGACGCTATTGCAATGTTTTCATTTATTGCAATGATTTAACGTATCGCAACGAATTGTACGGTATTGCAACGGGTTCATGATCGTGGCAAATAGTATGATATTGCAATGATTTCATATTCGTGGCAAATAGTATGTTGTTACAACGAATTAGCGTATTACAACGATTTAACGTATTGCAACAAACAGCATGGTATTGCAATGATTTCACATTGTTGGTAATTGTATGTGGTTGCAACGATTTCACAGCCATGGTAATAGTACGGTATTGTAACGATTTCACATTCGTGGCAAATAGTATGTTATTGCAACGGTTTAGTGTATTGCGACAATTTAACGTATTGCAACGAGTAGCATTGTATTGCAACAATTTCGCAGGCGTGGCAATAATACGGTATTGTAACAATTTCGCATTCGTGGCAAATAGTATGTTATTGTAACAATTTACCGTATTGCGATGATTTATCGTATTGCAACGAATATCATTGTATTGCAATGATTTCGCGTTCGTGGTAATAGTATGTGATTGCAATGATTTTCACATTCGTGGCAAATAATACAGTATTGCAACGATTTTCACAGCCGTGGCAAATAGTAACATATTGCAACAAGTTATGGTGTAGCGACGATTTACCATATTGCAATGAATATCATGGTATTGTAACGATTTCACATTCGTGGCAAATAGTATGGTACTGCAACGATGTCACAGCCGTGGCAAAAGTAGGATATTGCGAATGTTTAACGTCTGTGGCAAATAGTAGGTTAGTGCAACGAGTCAACAAACATGGCAAATAGAATCGTATTGCAACGATTTCAGATCTGTGGGAACTAGTCTGGTACTGCAACGATTTCGTATCTGTGGCGAATAGTTGGGTGTTGCAACGAGTCCACAAACGTGGCAAATAGTACCGTATTGCAACAATTTCAGATCCGTTGGGACTAGTATGGTACCGCAACAATTTCGCATCCATGGCGAATAGTTTGGTATTGCAACGATTTCTTATCTGTGGCAATAGTGTTTTAATGCAACGTTTTTTGAGTCGTTGGCAAATGTTTATACTGCAATGTTTTGTCATTCTATTGCCACATTTTATCATTTGTATTGGAAATAGCTTCCTATTGCAACAATTTATCATTTGTGATAAGAAATTCGTAATGTCACATTTTATAATTAGCGGCAGTAGAACCCGAATGCACTAGGTTTGAAAATTAGTGGCAACAAAATCACGAGTTTAATAATAAACATCCATCAATTGATATTACAACATGCATAACAACACTTGAGGATTACTTAAGCGATGTGTTTGCATGCTAAGAGTTTTCCTAAGCTGATCAGGACTAATTGTTGGAGCGGGTGGCTTTTGGCGGTTCCTTTGTTGGACCTTCTGTGGAGTGGTCGCCATCATCATTTTGTGCATTTCAGCTACTGAGGCGTGCATGTCCTGCATTTCCTTAGCTATCTGTTCACGATCATCTGCTATCTGACCTTGTAAGCTCTGGACTTGAACGATTAACTCTTCATTCTTCTGGTTTATGCAATCCATCTAGGTGTTTAAGCTATAATTTCTTCCTTCCAACTCCTGCACTATTTCATTGAGGCTTGCATTTCTAACTTCTAAGTTTCAAACTTGGTCGTTGAGGTGTTCAAACATCTGGATACGCATATGCTCACGTTCGGGACCAGTTGGGTAGCCATATAACCATGCCCAAAACCCGTGATCCTGCACAACCGATTGAGGATCTATAACAACACTGGAAGATGTGGTTTCTCTCCTCATTTGGAATTGGGCCTCCCTGCTCATCTTCCATGTCGTCCACTTGGGCACGTGCCTGGATCTATATACGAAAGGAAAAGTCACAGGTAATTTGCAAAAATTTATTTAATTGGGGATTGTTTGAAGTGTTACTCACATGTACAGCTTCTGCCAGCTTGTTTGTCCAGTTACCGTTCAACAAATGGCTTGCCTCCCACAGTTGTATGGCATCGGGTTCTTCTCCGGTCTTTGGGTCTCGCTACATAAAATACAAGTAAACTTCAACATGTCGGTATACATATTGTTTGCAACGCAAAGTAAAAGCGTCATTTATTTTTCATACTTTCTCGTAAATAAGTTGGGCGTAGGATTTTGAGCCAAGCAAGTGACACACCTTTTGTCTGCTTCGATTTTGAGAATTGGTCCTGCTTATTGACTACAATAATTTTAAGAATTAATTCCATGAATGAAAGCAAATGAAATATTTTTTGTATGATGCAAAGCAATTAAAAAGTTAGCTGACCTTGAATCGCTCAGACCCAAAATATTCTATTAGGTGCAACCACTCGGGCGCCGTTACGTCAGTAGGCTGGTTTCGTATACGTTCTTCATCGGTAGAATAACTCTTATAGGTGGCATGCAAAGTTGAGCGCTACCCCTTGTAGCGCTCACCAACAATTTTAAAAAATTTTCTTGCGCTCTCCGGTGCGTCCTCCATGTCCTAGGAATCTTGTACATTGTATAACAAGTTGCCATAAATGTACAGGATGGAGATTGCAAGAAAAAAAATACTTGTTTGGGGGTGTGACAACACTCACCAGAATGTCTTGTACTATATCTCTCTTGTTACTATGGCCAACCTATGCCCACTTCCTTGCACCACTGAGGGATGCATGGCTTTTTGTAAACATAACCACATCATCGACAAAGTGCCGCTGATTAATACCAACCGCAGCACCCAACCTAGAGGAGAACTAAATTGGTAGCTTCACATGCTCAGTTCTACTAACTTTGGATGCATAGCGTATTCTGGCAACCTTAAGTCCTATAACCACACTTCTTCCTAGCTTCCTTCCTTCTGTTACATTGATTCAAACGGTAAACGATTAAAGCAAATTACCGTCTGAACAAGTTTAGTATCATGTACAAATAGTGTGAAAAGGAGAAAAGTCTGATGTTCACACCATCTTCAGGACGAGTGCGGCAAATACGAGCGTGGGACGACCGCGTCGTGCCGGCACCATTTTGTTCTATAGTACTCCCTCCTGGTTTACATTAATTGTAGTATCGGAACAACAAATGAAATAAAAATGAACTACTATAGTATTTAGGACTGTCCTAACGACAACTATTTTGATGGGGGGGGGTTACATTATTGACTTCTTTGTTGCTGTTCATACCCTAAAATGAGCCATCAGCTACACATGTCAGTGGCGGTACGCACTCGTAGTACTGCAGAGGATTTTCAGTCCATGAGCGAAGCAGGCAAGACTATGAGGGGGCATGCAGCTGGCAACGCTAGATTAGACAAAGATAGGGTTCGCCGTTTCGGTCTGACTGACATCAGTCGGAGCGCGTCTCAAAGAGAATTATTGGTTGCAGGACAAGTAATGAATGCTAGCGGTAGAAGGTGGCGAAAGCAAGACAGATAATGCAGGCAGCTTGCGGGATTGAAATCCTCTGCAGTACTGCACCTGCATTAGCTGCCACTGACATGTGGGCCCATGAGACATCAGGTCTACTTTTTAGTGGCGGCTACTGGAGTACTGCATAGTGCCAGCTTGCGACACTCAACAAAGTGAGGGTTCGGTCTCGCCGAAACTCTCGAGGAGGATTGGTGGCAGGGCGAGTAATGGCTAGGGTTTTGCGGGCGGCGGGGTAATCATGGCACGCGAAGGATGGGACGTGGCGATGGGCGAGGGAGACGCATTGGGAAGGACACTGAAGTGACCAGCAGCAGGGCATGGGCGCCGGTGCCGGCCGGAGTGGCCGGCGGCGAGAGAGCACAGCATGGAGGCATAAAAAAATCACGCCATCACACAGGCTGATGAACTGTTAACTATAAAGACTAAGTACTAATAAAAAAGTAGAATCGCAAGACATGCTAAAACAATTAGTAGAGCCTAGGAAAGAATCCAAATGACCATGATACACCCATCATCAATACATCTAAAGGACAGAATGTAGTATCTCAAAATGCTCCCAATTCAATGCCAAAGGAGTAGAGTAAAAAACTAACACGGTCTGCCAAAACAAATGGCACGATAGAGAGGCAGGTAGTAATCTGATGTGAAATGGGTAGTTGGAAGCTACTACCGAGGATAGAGTTGGAGTGGGACATTTTTTAAGCTCCAAGAGTAAATTTACGCTGGGGCGGAAGGAGTATTTCCGGTTTGTATATCTATACCTGTTGTTGGTTCATGCATCGTAGTAGTACCAGGGAGTGAAGAACCTCGGGGTTCCTGAACATCATGTGCTACAATATTCTCTGCGTACCATGCAAACGATTTAATGTTGTCTAAATTTATTTAATTTTGCTAGTAAACACATTTATAGTTATACCAGGTGCTTCTTGGCCACCATGAATGCTTGTAGACGACATCACGGTTTGATGTCTTGTTCCTAATGTAAAGAGCATTGTAAGTAATCATTGCAAACAACAGTGATAACGTCAGATTACATGACCGACGTAGATTTTGGATTAGACGGTGTGCTTTCTATAAACTGCAGTGTTTGTTACTAAGGGAGGAATTAGAAAAGAAAGAATAGAAAAAAACGTACGATCCCACAAGAATGAAAAAAGTGAAAACCATGGGAACTAAAAATCTTAGGAATACAAATTTGTAAAACGGGAATGAGAGTACAACATTTGGAGTGGTTGATCAGATAACCCGTACGTCATTTGCTTCTAAATCCAGAAATTACATACTACTACCTCTTGTTTTTAGTATTTGTCATTCCCGGCCAGGAATTGAACTAGAAATACACTATCGTAATAAGATGTCGGAGCAACATTTATTTAGGGACAGATGTAGTACATACATACATATATATATATATATATATGTATATGTATATATATATAACTAAATTCATGAAATAGAAGACCACATTTCTTCTTTGTTAATTTATTTAATCTTTGTATATCAGGATGGATCGTGTATAACTTAACTAGGCTAAAACTGCATGGATCTTGTAGAACCAAGCCAATATAGCTCTATAAAAAGACGGCATGGATCGTGTAGTTTACCTAGCACAAAATTGGAGGACGGGATGTGATTTCGCATGGAGGTGTCGGCAACGCAGATGTTCGGTAGAGCCCGTCAAACTTGGTCGCCCGGCGTTGTACCCATGAATCAACACCACCAAGAGCTTCGATGCATCACTGCGAGATCCATGGGGGAAAAATTGTAAAAACTGTGGGAAACAAAAACACGGGAATTTCTTAGGAATACAAGTATGGAACACTGGATAGAGAGACAACACATTTGGAGTACTGCGAGATCACTGGAATGGCGGGGCAGCAGTGTGTCGGATTGGAGGCCACTGTTTCCATTTATACTCATGATGGCTGAAATAGGGTTACAATAATAGGCGGGACTGAAATTTGAGGCGCAGGTAGTCAAAAGCAGTCAACTGCTAGCTAGTGTGACATTCCAAAAAAATACGAAAAAAATATGAATCGCAAAATGTATATGTGCTAATGCAAATGATATGCAAATACAGCCAAGTCCACCAATGGACGATGGTAAACAATTAGCATTTTGTAACATTAGTCACAATGAAATGATAACATGTAGTATATACTACTACATACTAAAAATACATTTTCTAATACGCCGACTACAAATGAAAAATTTGAGTGAAAGCACACAAAAGAGGAGAAATGCAGCCTCAACCACGATCTCAATGGAGTTTCAACAAAGAGTCGTTGATTGTCGCAACACAACAAATTATTGGCTAGACATTGAAAGACAGTGATCTCGCTCCTTTTTCAGAAAGGAGTTGTTTTTTGATACTGCATAGGACGCATTGTTCATGAACGGAAAAGACATTTATCATTAGAATAGAAACAACACATATATTACAAACAAGAACTATGAAAGAACATAGAAAACAAGAAAAAGAAAACCTACAAATACTACTCTACTCGGAGTCAGAGGAGATCTCCTCCACCTCCTTCTCCGTTGCTGCCGCCTCCTCCTCCGCCACTGTTGCCGCCGCCGCCTCCTCCGCCGCTGCCACCGCCTCCTCCTCCGCTGACGCTGCTGCTGCCGCCTCCTCCGGCAATTGAGTCCGAAGCTTCTGGGCGACGGTCTGTAGAATATGTTGGCGGCCCTCGACCCCAGCCATGTCCTCGATCGTCTTGTAGAGGACGCAGAAACGACTGGCCACAAACCCTAACCCGAAGCAGTAGTGGCCGATGGTGTCCATGCTGGTGCAAACGGGAAGTTTCCAAAGACCCAGACGGTCACATGAGTGAAATGTATCGGAAAATACATCCCGCGCCAATATGTCGAGCTTTTTTGCTCGCCCGGCGGTGGCAGAAAGGTGCTCGGTGGCCTCCTTTAGGCACCGATCGAGTTCATCAAAGTAGTGTTCGACGAGGCAAAGAGTCTCCTGAACCCAAACGGGATGAGGAGGTGCGGGCACCGCGGGCGGAGAATGGGACGGAGGAGGTGCGGGCGCCGCCTCCAGTTTCACCGGCATTGGCTGCGACGGAAACAGAGAAGAAGGAGGTTCGGAGGACGTCGACGGCCTGGAGCACTTCGGTGCGGGGCTACCCATTTGTGCGGTGACGAAGGTGCGGAGAAAGCGCGAGAGGTGGTCGGCGACGGTGCGGCAAGGAAGGAAGAGAAGTTTGGAGGCTACGATCGATGGAGATGGAGTGGTGCGGCGGAGGTGCAAGAGGACGGGTGTGCCTTTATAGCGGGTCCTCGTTATGATCGGACACTTCAAAAACTACGCTTTCGAATTAATCCAAATCGCGGTTGGCTTCCTCTAAGTTGTCGCTTCACAGACAGTTTTTTAATTTGACATGCAAAGGGTCCAGGGTATGTAGTGGCCCACCTGGCATACTTTGTAGGCCCGTCCGGAGGTGTTTCAGTTTTCCAGTTCCAGTTTTTAATTTTGACACGCAAAGGGCCCACCGGCCCAAGGTATATGCATGCAATGTTCCAGTTTTTTTCAGTTTGTCACGCAAAAGACCTCGATCATGTTTCATGATGTTACGTGTTTTCTGAAAGTGCATCTAGGACTCCCTTGTGGGTTTTGGATGATTTATGACAAGCAATTGGGATCCTAATCCTTTTGTTGAGATGAATGCAGGAAAATGATGAAAAATGAGCAAAGTGCCAAAAAGAGGGAAATTGAGAAGGAAAATGAATTTGAGCTCAAGGAGAAGAAATTAGTAGTTTAGTATGTATGGAGTGTGTTAAGGAAACACACCTAAGAGCTCAATCTCATTTAATCACACACACACAATGCACAAAGCTATACAGGACCGGACTAGTCCAATATCAGCCGGACTAGTCCGATATCTTTCTGATCCACTTCGGACTAGTCCTCTCCAATGCGGACTAGTCCTTCACACAATGCACAAGTCACACAAAATCGGACAAGTCCGTTGTTACCCGGACTAGTCCGATATTCATTCTGATCCACTTCGGACAGGTCCAGTGTCTACACGGACTAGTCCGATATACACACTGATCTAAATCGGACAAGTCCTCCAAGTGCGGACTTGTCATCCCAAACACTTAGGGTTTCATATGTCCGAACAAGTCCGACTAGTCCGAAGCTTTCCAGTAGCTAAATCGGACAAGTCCGTTTTCAACCGGACTAGTCCGATATTCCTGGACACTTAGGGTTTGCTACACACAGCACACCGGACAAGTCCGGTGACCACCACGGACTAGTCCGATCTTTCTGAACCCTAACGGTAACTTCTAGAAACCCCATATAAATAGAGGTGCACGACCCACTTTCACCTCTCTCGAACCCTAGCGCCGTCACACCTCCCAAGAGACTCAAAAACCATCTCTCTCCACAAAACTAAGTGAAAAATTGATCAAACCATTGAAGATCACTTGTAGATCATTGGAGAGGCACTTGGCACACGATTGAGCTCTTAGTTTGAATCTCTAACACACTCTTCTATCTCAATTTGTATATTTCGAAGTGTGTTATTGGTGGTCTTGAAACTTGTAATCAAGTGAGCTCTCAACTTGTAAGATCGCCCCTTCAACTTGGTGATTTACCCCTGTGTGATTAGTGGAAGAGGATTGGCCTTCGTGGCGATCCGACGAGGGAAGGGTTGGTGAAGACCCGGTCCTTTTGTGGGCTCCTCAACGTGGACGTAGGCTGCCTTCGTGGTAACCGAACCACGGGATAAATCTTGTGTCTTGTTCGTTTGTGTTCATCATTCTAGTTGATCAACATTATCTAGGGTTTGATTCATATTGTTGAATTCAAGTTAAATAGTTGAACAAGAATCATACTTGCAATAGAACTTGACATACAACTATTGAACTGTTATTAAAGTTTATATTTCCGCTGCAAACGTCAACGAAACAATCAAATTGACCTAACTTGATCAACCTAGCCCGTGAAATCCGGACTAGTTCGTACTTTACCGGACTAGTCCGATATATCTGGTTTTGACCTTGTTGTTGAAGTGCTACAGGAACCGAGAAATTTCAAAAAGGCCTATTCACCCCCCCTCTAGGCCTACATTCAATTGGTATCAGAGCGAGGTTCTTCAAGAAAGAGTGCAACCACTCGAAGAGATCATGTCGGACATGAAGGAAGTCCAGAAAATCAACAACCAGGAAGAAATGAACAATGACAAGCACCAAAAGCTTGAAAAGTATCTCGAAGCCATTCAAGACTTCGATGATGATGATGAGGAGACATTGGAGCTGAAAGCACTCCTTAGAAAGAAAGTGCTTTCTAAAGGGAAATCTAAAGTCGAAGAAAAGAAGAAGGGGAGTAGTCACACCGACTACTCCCGATATCCTTTTAATTATGACCGTTTAAATTCTAACAGCAGTCATTATCTATCTATTCCTCTCGGAAAAGCCCCACACTTCGATGGGAGTGATTACTCCATGTAGAGGCAAAATATGAAGATGCACTTGATTTCCCTTAACCCAAGTTTATGGCATATTGTGTGCACAGGAATAAACATCCCTGATGACGATGAAGAGCTCACGCCAAGTCAAGAGCAAGCCATCCACAGGAATGCCCAAGCCGCAGCCGTTATCACCTCATCTCTAAGTCAAGATGAATTCACAAAGGTGGACGGATTGGAAATTGCCAAAGAAATCTGGGACACACTACAGACAGCACATGAAGGTGACCGGCATGTGCGGGAGGCAAAGATTGAAATGATTGAAGGCGAACTAGGAAGGTTCGCGATTGAGGAAGATGAGTCTCCCCAGGACATGTACAACAGACTGAAGACTCTTGTGAACAAGGTTCGATCATATGGGAGCAAAAAGTGGAATGACCACGAGGTTGTAAAGCTCATCCTTAGAGCCTTTATGCCTCGCAACGTCACACTTTGCTCTATGATCCGAGAAAGTCCCGGGTACAAGAAAATGACTCCGGATGAACTGCTTGGCAAAATCATCAACTTTGATATGATGGAGAAGCAAGCCAAGCACGTAAAAGAAATAGCCGACCTCACATCAGCCAAGAAGAAGGGAGTTGCCCTAAAGTCCTCACTCAAGCCTCTATCCAAAGAACAAGAGAAGCGCAGCTTGAGGAGGACAGCGATGATGAAAGCAGCGAGCTGGACGAAGAAGATATGATTTTGTTCGTGAAGAAGTTCAAAAGAATTATGAAGAAAAGACAAGGAACAAAATCGAGTGAAGGAAAATACAAGGAGAAGACAAAGCCGAAGATGAGGCGGGCATGCTATAATTGTGATGAGTACAATCACTTTATAGTCGATTGCCCGTATGAGGACAACAAGAAGAAGAGTAAAGAGTCCAAGCCTCAACCGAAGAAATTCTTCAAGAAGAAGAAACAAGCTGAACAAGCACACATAGGAAAGGAGTGGGACTCAAACGATGAGTCCTCATCGTCCGATGAAGAAGAAATGGCTAGCATAGCCATTGAAAGCATGTCCAAGAAACCCACACTCTTCCCCACGCTCGGTGCAAAGAAGGCAAATGGAACGTGCATCATGGCTAAGGAAGGTAAACGCAAGGTAAACATCAAAACTCCTTCCTTGCATTCTTACTCAAGTGATGATGATCTAGAAAGTGATGATGAAGATATGCTAATTGGTTTAGATAGAAAAACTGCTGCTAAAATGAAATTCTTGCTTAACCAACTTGTTGAGAAGGAAGAGCTAATTGATCGTCAAGAAGACATGATTATCTCCCAAAAGGAGAAGAATGTCGAACTTGACAATCTTCTAGCTCTTGAAAAGGAGAGAAACCACTCACTAGAGCTTGAGCTAGCTTCAAACAAGAAAACTTGCTTGGAGTTAACCAACTCAAACGTTGCAATCAAGGATCAACTTGATGATCTAATCAAGGTCAACAAGATCCTTGAAGTGCAGGTTGAGTCACTCAAGCTTAGTGAACCTTCCTCCTCTTCAAGCCTACCTTCTCAACCCACTTCGACTAATATCGCTCATATTTGCAAATGTGATAAAATTAACACCAGGTTGAAGGAAAATTCTACCTCCACAAAGGTCAAAAATCCTACCCAATGTGTAATATTTGACAAGGAGAGGATCAACTATGCACGTAGTGCATATTTGGTCCAAAGACCTCCAAATGTCAAGTATGGCATTGGTTACTCTTATGATGGAAAGCAAAGAGCTGGAAATCACAAGAATAACAAGGGAAGTATTACCTTTGTGAAGGGACTAGTCCGGTAACTCGAAAACTAAAAACCTGAACTCTCATGAAAACAGGACTAGTCCGGTTGTGGTCCGGACAAGTCCGGTCATCCGGACAAGTCCGGTCACACAGACTAGTCCGACCCATAATCAACAACAACTCTTGTTTAAAACCTTTGATGCTTCTTATGTATTAATGAAAAATAATGTTTGTAAAGTGTATGCTTATTATGCTGGGCCACGCCATGGGAACACAAAATCCCATGTGTGGGTGCCCAAATGTATTGTTACTAACCTCCAAGGACCCAAGCAAGCTTGGGTACCTAAAACCAAGGCGTAATTTGTTTTTGCAGGCCTACTCCTCCGATGGATCCAAATGGGTGCTAGAAAGTGGATGCACCAACCACATGACCGGAGAAAGGAGGATGTTTGTGGAGTATGAAGTGAACAAGGACCCAAACGAAGGCATCTACTTTGGGGATAACAGTCAAGGAAGGGTCCTCGGTATCGGTAAAATAGCAATATCCTCTGAACATACTCTTTCGCATGTTTTACACGTTGAATCTTTATATTATAACCTGCTGTCCATATCTAAATTATGTGACAAAGGTTATAATTGCCTGTTCACTAACAAGGGTGTGACCGTCTCAAGGAGAAGTGATGGTTCTGTTGCATTCAAGGGTATGTTGAAGGGAAAGCTTTACCTTGTTGACTTCAACAAGGATAAAGCCGAACTCGACACATGCTTGATTGCAAAGACCAACATGGGTTGGCTGTGGCATAGACGGCTGGCACATGTTGGTATGAGGAACCTTCAAAAACTCCTCAAGGGCGATCACATCCGAGGTTTGAAAGATGTTGTGTTTGAGAAAGACAGGCCTTGTAGCGCGTGCCAAGCAGGGAAGCAAGTTGGAGCACAACATCCCACGAAGAACATCATGACCACGACAAGACCGCTCGAACTACTTCATATGGACTTGTTTGGTCCAATTGCTTACATAAGCATCGGCGGTAATAAATACGATTTAGTTATTATTGATGATTTTTCCCGCTTCACTTGGGTGTTCTTTTTGCATGACAAGTAGGAAACACAAGGAACACTCAAGAAATTCTTCAAGCAAGCGCAAAACGAGTTCTCACTATCAATCAAGAGTATTCAAAGCGACAACGGCACGGAGTTCAAGAACATACAAGTGGAGGAGTACCTTGATGAGGAAGGAATCAAGCACGAATTCTCAGCACCATACTCTCCACAACAAAACAGAGTTGCCGAAAGGAAGAACCGAACGCTCATAGAGATGGCAAGAACAATGCTCGATGAGTACAAGACTTTGGATCGATTTTGGGCGGAAGCAATCAACACCGCTTGCCATGCAACAAATCGACTCTACTTTCATCGACTACTAAAGAAGACCCCCTATGAGCTACTCACCGGAGCAAGTTGATCAATGTGAATTAGGTAAAGAGGAAGCCCCCTATCAAGCATTGAAGAGGATGGCTCTAGGCGAAGTACGACCACAAGAGTCATCGTCACAAATACAAGAGGAAAGTGAACCACAAGAGGAGATCAACAATCAAGGGGGAGCCTCGATACAAGATCAATTACAGGAATATGAACATGATCAACAAATCAACGAGGACAACAACTCAGGGGGAGAAGAAGATGATCACCAACATACGACCCCCCAAGTGCCACACCCAAGAGTACACCAATGCATTCAAAGGGATCATCCAATCGACAACATCATCGGCGACATCCAAAAGGGAGTAACCAATAGATCTCGTATAGCAAATTTCTGTGAACATTACTCGTTTGTTTCCTTTTTGGAACCCCGCGGGACTGAGGATGCATTGAAGGATCCGGACTGGGTGGTGGCAATGTAAGAAGAGTTGAACAATTTCAAGAGAAACGAAGTTTGGGAACTTGTGGAAAGACCCAATGCAAATATTGTGGGCACCAAGTGGGTCTTCCGCAACAAGCAAGACGAACACGGAGTGGTGACAAGAAACAAGGCACGACTTGTGGCCAAAGGTTACTCACAAGTCGAAGCTGTATCAAATGGACGTGAAAAGCGCCTTCCTCAACGGACCGATCAAGAACGAGGTGTACGTGGAGCAACCACCTGGGTTTGAAGACGAAGAGTTCCCCGACCACGTGTATAAACTGCGTAAGGCTCTCTATGGCCTCAAACAAGCTCCTAGAGCTTGGTATGAGTGTCTTAGGGATTTTTTAATTGATAATGGTTTTCAAATTGGCAAAGTAGACTACACATTATTCACAAAAAATCTGGATAATGATCTTTTTATTTTCCAAATCTATGTTGATGATATAATTTTTGGATCAACTAACCAATCTTTCTGTGAAGAGTTTAGTAAAATTATGACAGAAAGATTTGAAATGTCAATGATGGGAGAATTGAAGTACTTCTTGGGATTCCAAGTGCGGCAACAAAAGGAAGGAACATTCATAAGCCAAACCAAGTACACGCAGGACATACTCAAGAAGTTTGGCATGGACAAGGCAAAGCCCATAAAGACTCCCATGGCTACGAATGGCCACTTGGATCTCAATGAAGATGGACCGAGCGTCGACCAAAAGGTATATCGCTCCATGATTGGATCTTTACTTTACTTATGTGCATCTAGGCCAGATATTATGTTGAGTGTATGTTTGTGTGCAAGATTTCAAGCCAACCCTAAGGAATGTCATTTGACAGCCGTAAAGAGAATCCTAAGATATTTAGTTCATACACCCAACCTTGGTCTTTGGTACCCAAAAGGCTCAAAATTCAATCTCATTGGGTATTCCGATGCAGATTATGCCGGGTGCGAAGTTGATAGAAAAAGCACTTCCGGCACTTGCCAATTCCTAGGAAGATCCTTAGTTTCTTGGTCATCCAAGAAACAGAATTCCATTGCATTATCCACAGCCGAAGCGGAGTATGTTGCAGCCGGGAGTTGTTGTGCACAACTCCTTTGGATGCGACAAACTCTAAGGGATTACGGTTACAATATGAACCGTATTCCTCTCCTTTGTGATAATGAGAGTGCCATTAAAATAGCCCACAATCCAGTTGAGCACTCTAGGACTAAACACATTGACATAAGACACCATTTCTTGAGAGACCATTCCATGAAAGGAGACATATCCATCTCTCATGTCAACACCCAAAAACAATTGGCCGACATAATCACCAAGCCACTTGATGAAAAACGTTTTTGCGAACTCCGAAATGAGCTAAACATTCTTGATTCTCGGAGTGTGGCTTGAAAAGTTGCATACCTGTATGATTGCTTCAAAATATTGATTGAATTGTGAAAATCATCCCTCTTCATTTTTCTCTCGAAAAACTATGTCAATTATTAGATCTTGATGAATTTTTGATCATAGTATGATTGTTGTTTGCTTACTGGTCAAATTCATCAAGATTATTTGAATTGTTTTGCCTCTCTACTCTCAATTATTGGACCTTCAAATATATATGAATGGGCTATGTAATTCTTTCCTGGTGACCACAGACAAGTCCGTGGTTACCCGGCCTAGTCCGCCATTGCAGACTAGTCCGCAGAGTGCCGGTTAGGCCGGACTAGTCCGACAGACCACGGACTAGTCCGATATAGGTCTCTGGATGACTTCGGACTAGTCCGGTCATGTCCGGACTTGTCCGATTTTTCGTGTCCATAACCCTAGCCGCCACCAAACCCTAATCCCTTCACCCCACACTCGCCCCAAGCTTTCTCTCTCTTGCGCTCGAGCTCCCAAGGCGAATCCTTGATTCCTCCGTCGAAAAGCCTCAATGTTGGGCGGAGATCAAGCTTGAAGACTCGGGGATTGAAGTTAGCGGACAAGTCCGGCCTCCAACCCCCAAAATCTCAAGCTTCCTATGATTTCTTGGTAAATTTTCTTCAAAACCCTAAGAAATCACAAATTTCTCTATTGCTTATCGTTTGGCCTAGCATTCTTCACTAGTTACATGTCTAGTTGATGTACTATGTGTATGCTAGACTAGTTTTACCTTAGGGATCAATTTTTGTCCAGTCTTTTAGGTTTTTGCAGATGAACACCGGACTAGTCCGGTCCAGGTACGGACAAGTCCGGTCCCCCGGACTAGTCCGTGCATGTGCACCGGACAAGTCCGTTGTTTCTGAACCAAAACCTAATTCTTTAATTCCCTAATGCCTTCCATTGCGATCTTACCTCACCAATACCTTGTATAACTTGTCCTTTCTCTTGATCACTCATTCTCAGATCATGTCGAGCTCCGACAACGAAATCTCCGATTTCGAGGCCGAGTTGGACCACGAAGTGGCACCTCGGTCCTCGGCGGGTCTTGGCAAGAAACGCCATGAAAGACCTTCCGAGCCTGCTACTTCCCCTCCCCAGTTTCGGAGGAAGGTCTGTGCCAAGAAGCCTGCCTCGAAGGCTGCTCCGTCTACAAGTGGCCTTCGACAAGCTAAAGGGAAGGGCAAGGGGGTTGCCACAGGGCCAATTGGGCCCTTGAAGCTGCATACTCCCAGAGAAGGGGTTCGGAACCCCAATGAGGAAAGATTCACTGGCAAGGGCAGTGATGTGGCTGCGAAGTTGAGAAGTGTTGATTGCTATGCAAGGCCCAAGCAAGCAACTGATGGCAGATTTTGGTCGAATTTCCATGCTGACTTCTACAAGCTGGTCTACTTGCCGATGAAGACCCTGGTGGTGCGCAATCAATGGATTGACTGGGCCCACCTTGAGAAGAAGAAATGTGCAGCTTTTGATGAAGTGATAGCAGCTGCAGAGAGACATGGTCTGAAGGATCTCTTTGCCTTCAGACACAACTGGAATGATGAAGTGATAGCACAATTCTATGCAACGTGCCACTTCTCAAGTGAAGATGAAGAAAGTGTGACTTGGATGACCCATGGATCCAAGTACTCCATCACTCAGGAGGATTTTGCAAACCTGCTCCACTTAGACTCTGCTGGAAATGACCACCTAATCATCCACAACATAGGGGTCATTGAGAGGGATGGAATGAAGTTCATGTATGAGCCCAACTCTAAGTATGTTCCTCCATCCACAAAGAACATGAAGCCCTTCTTTGTGGTCCTGAACAGAGTTCTCCGGAAGACAATTGCCCCCAAGGATGGGGATGCATGGAGTGTACAGGGCTACCTCCGGACTCTAATGAGGGTCATAAGCAAGTGGAGACAGTTTGATGTTGCAGACTATATTTGGAATGATATGGTCAATATCTCAAGTACCCCCAACCGATCCTGTGGCTATGCCCCTTACTTGATGTTTATGATTGAGAAGGTCACAGGGATCGAGTTTGTGAAGGATGTGGAGCACACTCCACTGAGGCCTCAGAAGCCTCAGTCAGTGAGTGTCCAGTCTGCTCCATCGCCGGCCTCAAGCCCCGAGGCACCGGCAAGGCAAGAAGAAGCTGCTAGGGCTCCTCCTCCCTCCAGGGAAGCCCCTCAGAAAGGATCCGCCAGTGGGATCCTCAAGTACTTGGCTGCAATTTTCTCCTCATGCAAGAAAACTGAAGTGAAGCTTCACAAGCTAAATCAGAAGAGGAAGGAGAACATGAGGTACATAAAAGCCAATGTGAAGCAGCTGAGTGAGAAGCTGGAGATCAACCCAATTGGATCTCCAATACTTTCTGAAGATTATGATCCGGACATCACCGAGCTCAGCCCCTTGACTCCCTCCGAGCTTGCCTATTTTGGCATTGGGGGCTCGAGCAGCTCCGCTCCTCCTCCTCCCTCTCAACCTCGTCAAGCGGAAAGCGATGAAGACGATGAAGACGACGAGAGGACTGACAGCAAAGAGTGAAGCCCTAGGACCTTCCTCTCTCTCTCTTTTTGGTGTCTTGATGCCAAAGGGGGAGAGATTGAGGGGGAGTCTCTAGTCTTAGCTTTAGCTGAATAGGATGCGAGGAGAGAGCTCTCTATGTATTTTTAATTGTGATTGTATTTGTTTAACACTATTTTCATATCATGTTTGGTCCTGTGTTAAATTGCTCAATTAATTTGCAAGTGTGTGATGAAATCTGAATTTTTGCTCCTGAAATGCCATATTCACTTGATATTAGTTGATCAATGCAAATTCTGTCATTCTTAATGCATTCATGCTCTTAGTATGCATCCCACCATAAAGAATGCACACATGCATAATTATCTTGTTGCTTGATGTATTTTTGAGTCATATGTGCATACTTTATGAAAATCTCATTTTATACCTTATTTTGTGAAATCTCAATTGGTTGTCATCAATCACCAAAAAGGGGGAGATTGAAAGTGCATCTAGGACTCCCTTGTGGGTTTTGGATGATTTATGACAAGCAATTGGGATCCTAATCCTTTTGTTGAGATGAATGCAGGAAAATGATGAAAAATGAGCAAAGTGCCAAAAGAGGGAATTTGAGAAGGAAAATGAATTTGAGCTCAAGGAGAAGAAATTAGTACTTTAGTATGTATGCAGTGTGTTAAGGAAACACACCCAAGAGCTCAATCTCATTTAATCACACACACACAATGCACAAAGCTATATAGGACCGGACTAGTCCGATATCAGCCGGACTAGTCCGATATCTTTCTGATCCACTTCGGACTAGTCCTCTCCAATGCGTACTAGTCCTTAACACAATGCACAAGTCACACAAAATCGGACAAGTCCGTTGTGACCCGGACTAGTCCGATATTCATTCTGATCCACTTCGGACAAGTCTGGTGTCTACACGGACTAGTCTGATATACACACTGATCTAAATCGGACAAGTCCTCCAAGTGCGGACTTGTCATCCCAAACACTTAGGGTTTCATATGTCCGGACAAGTCCGATGGCAATCGGACTAGTCCGAAGCTTTCCAGTAGCTCAATCGGACAAGTACGTTTTCAACCGGACTAGTCCGATATTCCTGGACACTTAGGGTTTGCTACACACAGCACACCGGACTAGTCCGGTGACCACCACGGACTAGTCCGATCTTTCTGAACCCTAACGGTAACTTCTAGAAACCCCATATAAATAGAGGTGCACGGCCCACTTTCACCTGTCTCGAACCCTAGCGCCGTCACACCTCCCAAGAGACTCAAAAACCATCTCTCTCCACGAAACTAAGTGAAAAATTGATCAAACCATTGAAGATCACTTGTAGATCATTGGAGAGGCACTTGGCACATGATTGAGCTCTTGGTTTGAATCTCTAACACACTCTTGTATCTCAATTTGTATATTTCGAAGTGTGTTATTGGTGGTCTTGAAACTTGTAATCAAGGGAGCTCTCAACTTGTGAGATCGCCCCTTCAACTTGGTGATTTACCCCTGTGTGATTAGTGGAAGAGGATTGGCCTTCGTGGCGATCCGACGAGGGAAGGGTTGGTGAAGACCCGGTCCTTTTGTGGGCTCCTCAACGTGGACGTAGGCTGCCTTCGTGGTAACCGAACCACGGGATAAATCTTGTGTCTTGTTCGTTTGTGTTCATCATTCTAGTTGATCAACATTATCTAGGGTTTGATTCATTTTGTTGAATTCAAGTTAAATAGTTGAACAAGAATCATACTTGCAATAGAACTTGACATACAACTATTGAAGTGTTATTAAAGTTTATATTTCCGCTGCAAACGTCAACGAAACAATCAAATTGACCTAACTTGATCAACCTAGCCCGTGAAATCCGGACTAGTCCGTACTTTACCGGACTAGTCCGATATATCTGGTTTTGACCTTGTTGTTGAAGTGCTACAGGAACCGAGAAATTTCAAAAAGGCCTATTCACCCCCCCTCTAGGCCTACATTATTTCTTGAAAGATCGTCAGAAAACACAAGAAAAAAATACAAGACGATGAACACACCACACATTCATGCATTCATTAACACACACACACACACGCACACACAAAACTACAAGAAACTCGATCATTTGCAATGGCTGAGTTTATTTGCCCTTGCGCCCCCGCCGCTGGCCCACCCCAGCGGTGCCCCGGCCTCGGCCCCAGCCCCGGCCCTGGCCCAATGCACCGTCGCCGCCCCCGGCCCCCGACGCCCCCGGCCCCTGGCAGACTCTATCTGCGATGATGGAGTTAGGGCCAGGTCCAGAAATCCGGACTCGAGAACGGATCGAGGGGAAGGCTCATCGCCCATAGCGGTCGTGTAGCTTTTGTCCCCTAGATCCGTTGGTGATAAGCCTTCTCCTCGATCCGTTCTCAAGTTCGCGGTGGCCACAGTGCCGCTTCGACCCTGCTTCTGGTCTGACAACGCTGATGATCCGCAACATACTTTTAAATCTGCGCGTTGGTATTCTCCCCCTCATATTTGTTGATGCGTTAATACCTGATGTTTTACATCATTTTCCACAGGAGGCAAAAAGTAATGAACATCATTGATCAGCACTGCGTCGAGGAGAACGCGAAAATTGCATTGGGCCGCATCAAGTCGGAATACAATTTTATTTACATTCCATTTGACTTCAAGTACCACGCCTATGCTTTGAAATATATGATTATACTAATCAAGCTCCGGTCTTTTACGGATTGATACTTAACCTTGTTTGTTGCATTTGCCAAGGTCTGAGGCCAATAAGGGCTACTGCTTTGTCAACGTCACATCGCCAGATGCGTCGTTCCGGCTGTGGAAGCACCTGCATGGCTTCCGTTGGAAGGTGAACGACTCGCGGAAGATGTGCGAGGTCGACTACGCCAACATCCAGATACGTCGCCGTCTGCTGCCACCGTTTTCCATTGCGCTACCGCTGCATGGTGTTCACCTGCCGCTGCTCGTCATCCTTTCGCAGGGTCGGGGTGCATTGGTGGCCCATTTCTCCAAGTCATGTTGTGCGGAAGGGCCGCAGAGAATTCGATTTCCGCACCAAGGGGTTAAGAGATAAGACCATCTGATTCGCAGGCCAGTAATGGTGTTTGGGAACACAGTATTTTTGGAGTTTTAGAGCAATTAGCAATACCGTGGTAACTGAGATTACTATTGTATTTTTTACAGAATGGTGTTTGTCAACCAAACAGTCCTATGTATTGCAAAATCGTGGTATTACAAAACTGTGTTATTGAAATACTTTGGTATTGCCATGTCATTTTAAAAATTGTGGTTTCCAAAACTTTAATATTGAAAAGATGTGTTCCCAAACACAGCCTAAAGCTTTACCGTGAAACACTGCGGATAGTCTTAAAGGCAGGCCCGACTTTGGGCCTAGGCGGGCGGAAATAAACTTTCTGCGGCGCTGCCGCACAACGTCGTGCGTGCGCCCCCGCCCCGCACGCCGTCCCATGGAAATCCCGCTAAGATCCTTTGCTTCGCACTGGTGGGTTTGTTGTCTGGACACCGAAGGATGGAAATCTCGCGTGTCCCGCTCCCACGATTATGTGATGTTGATCGGACGATGTGCGAGGTAGGGGCGCACGCGCGATGCTGTGCGGTAGGGTCACAGAAAATTTGTGGGCTACTTTCTAGGGCCAGGCCGGTGGGTGGGGGTGGTGGGGCGTGCACGATGACAGCTGATAAAGAGAAAATAAATAAAATTAATTAAGTGTGCAGCTTTTATTTTCGTAATTTTTTGAAAGATAATTGTACTACATACGTCCTACTAATGTTAGTTCAATGCTTTATCCAAAACGTCAAATAAAAGAATAAGGAGGGAGTATTTATTAGATTTAGTATAATATCACTAATGTGTTAATTTTCCATATGTGATGTTTTTCGGTAAAAGGAGGAGTTTTTCGTTAGTGCATGTACTGTAGGACACATTGTTCATGAACATAAAATAAAAGACATTTTTTATTAACATAAAAACAACACATATATTACAAACAAGAAAAAAACACATAGAAAACAAAAGAAAAAACAACTACTCATCCTACTCTACTCTGAGGAGGACTTGTCCACCTCCGCCGCCGCCTCCGCCTCCGCCGGCGGCGCCCCCGCCATCGCATCTGTCGCTGGCGCCTCCGCCTCTGCCGCAACCGATAGTGGAGCATCCTCCAACACCAGATCAAACTTCTTCTGGCTGACAGCCTTCACGAGTTGCTCGCGAAACCCCAACCTGGACTCCTCACTGATCGTCTTCGTAGAGGCAGTCGAGACGAGCGGCAACAAAGCCTAATCCGAAGATGTAGTAGCCGGCGGAGTCCATGCTGGCGTGGTGGGGAAGGACACCAAGTCCCAGTCGTCGATAGGAGTGAGATGTATTGGGAAATACATCCTGCGCCATTTTGTCGAGCACTTTTGCTTGCACGTCGGCGGCGAACAGGCTGCCGGTGACCTCCTTAAGCTTGCCATCAAGATTGTCGATGCTTTCCTCGATGAGGCGGACAGTCTCATCACAGTCGGATGCAAGAGGTGCGGGCGCTGCGGGCGGAGACGGGTGTGGAGGAAGTGCGGGCGCCGCCTCCAGTTCCACCGGCCTTGACGGTGACAGAAATGTAGAAGGAGGTTCGGAGGACGTCGATGACCTGGAGCGCTTCGGTGCGGGGCTACCCATTTGTGCGGCAATGGAGGTGCGAACAAATAGAGAGAGGTGGTCGACGGTGGTGCGGCGGAGAAGAAAGATGAGAAGTTTGGAGGCTAAAATCGATCGAGAGGTGCGGCAGAGAAGAAGAGGACGATGTGCCTTTATAGCGGGTCGTCGTCTAAGCGTGTGAGTGGAGATGATCGGACGCTTCAAAACTTGTGCTTTTGAATTGACGGTTAGAGTTACTCCAAACCGCGATTCGCCTCCTCTCGGTTATTGCAACGGATCAACACATACCATCGGCCAGTTTTTTATTTTGACACACAAAGGTGCGGAGATTGACGTGAACACGAGTGGCAATCGACCGAGTGTCCATATCTTTTTTTTAAGGATCCGACCGTTGCCGACCGAGAGGCCATATCGAACTGATAATTGTCGTGATCATGGATGATGGTGGACATGAATGTAATGCATGTGAAAGAGACTCGCGATCAAGCATGTTTGGTCACGTGTTGAGGATTTTTGTGCACCCTTGTTGAGGAACATGTTGAGGCTCGGATGTGGTGTACGTGTTTTCACAAGTGTGTTCATTTGTTCCTAAAATCAGAACACGTAGCGGCTAGCACCTACGCCTGTTGTTTCTTCAAAAGACGAGTACAGCGATACATAATGCCAGCATGCAATCGATTAATTTGATGAACCACTTACGTACGTAGTGAGAGCTGTGTGCTTATTAGACGATGGTAGTCCACATCCTATCCTCGTACCGTCGAGGGAACATCCTTGTGTCAAATTTGTTATCTCTATTGATGACAGGATAATATTCTTCATTAGTGTGGTAGTTAAACTGCCATATACTGTAGGGTTAGAGCATACACATATGCATGGTAGAGAATATGATAAATATAGAAATATATATACATGGTAGGAAATATTATTCTATTCTTGGAATACATGTTTGGGACGTAGCATATGTACGTCTGACATACATGTGAAAGACCTCGATCATGTTTGCTGACATTACGTGTTCTCTTTTTTGTTGAGAGGTCGTCATGTTTGAGGCTCGTTGATCATGTTTGGGGCGTAGCATGCATGGACAACTAACATGCATGTGAAAGACCTTGGCATGTGAAATAACACGCATGTTTTTAAAAGCAAGATATAGTGTTTCCTCAAGAAAAATAATTTTATGAGAGATTAGGAGCACAAGCACAAATGCTAGAACTTGAGCGATGCACCTATGAATTCCATATGCCTTGATGATCGACGACAGCCGATCCGCAAACTCAGTGGTAAGATCAGTAGTCGCCGGAGAGCAGCTTGCGGCCGACCTCGAAGGAGATGAAGGCGTCGATGCACGCATAGCTGATCTGCTCGCCGGAGAGATTGTACGCATCCCAGTTGCTCGTCGTTACCCCGTAAGGCTTCTCCATGTCGGCGCCCATCACGGCGCTCGCAATTTCCTTCAGCACCGCGCGATGGAGGCTCGGGCAATCCATCTCCTCTGCCGCGAGCTCGACCAGGTCCAAGCCCGTGGCCGAGCTCGTCCGCGGGCGTCTCCCAGAGGACGTCGAGGCGACCGGCCAAGTGCGTCATGCCGAAGACATAGTGGCCTGTGGTCCCCATGGAAACATACGCTGGAAGGGGACCAAGCCCAAGGCGATGCATGGAGCATGATGTATTGTCAAATACATTGCGCGCCATCTTCTAGAGAGTCCACTCCTTGTCCGGTGGGGAGTCCGGTCGGGGACGCTTCCCCTTGGCGTCCTTCGGCGGGCTTGGCAGAGGCGTTGTCTTGTTAGCCATGGTGTTCTTGGCACGGTTTTGGGAAGAGAGGAAGAGTGGTCGTGCGGAGAAGACGATGGCGTGCCCGGGTTATCTTATAGCGTAGTAGCAGCCTGGTTGGGGTGCTCATCCTCTGCAGTACTACAGGTGCAATAGAGGTGGCTGAGATGTGGGTCCCACACCATGTAGGGCCCTCATGTCAGCCATCTCTATTGCACCTGCAGTACTGCAGGGGATTTGAACATGCCTGGCTGTTCGTCTCTCGACGCGCGCAGTAGTGGTGATGGGACGCGGAGCCATTCCAATTGAATTCAAAGATGGGCATGCGTTGCGCGCGTTTAAGGCTCCTCGGTGACTAGCGCGCACATAAGCTCAGCGCGCCCGGTCGCATCAGCCGCCTGTGCAAATGGCTATGACTTGAACGAAGGACCAAACCTTATGCGGCAAACAACAACGTATAATACTTCCTCCGCCCCAAGTCAACTCTATTTCTGTTTTGGTTAAACTAATTACTTTTGACCAATGATTTATATGGAATTTATTAACTTCAATAACATGTAGTACTAGATTGTATATTATGGAAATATTTTCATGGTGAATCTAAAAGTACTATTCTTGTATTGTTAAAACAGATCAAAATTGCGTAAATCTCAAAGATAGATTTAACGAAACCTAAGACTTCCCTTTAAAAAAGTTTTATACTTTACATTAGTTTTACATATGTAATATGCACATAGGATATATCACCAAATAGTTTTACAAAAAAACATGGAGGAGAAATATGTATATCCCATATGCTACTACTACGTAAATTAGTGGTGGGCAAATCAACCAAGATCGAAAAACCGAAACCGATAAAACCGAGACCGGAACCGAAAAGACCGAAATATCGGGTATCGAGTACTTTTCGGGTAGCAAATATATATAACTGAAAAATAAATGTCGGGTTCGGATTCCACTCTCAGGTAACTAAAATAACCGAATAGTCGGTCTATCAAATAATAAGTTAACTATGAACAATTCAAATTCAGATATTTTATTTTCAAGTTGTGATGTGTGATGTTGTTGGATTTAAACGTTTATTTTTTATTTTTCATTTGTCCATTTATTATAAATTAGCTATTGGGATTAACTTTATCAATCATATTAAATTTGTGCAAACATGACATGGATATAATGTATAATTCGGATATATCGGGTAGGACCGAAGACCGAACCGGAGTTTTGTTACCCAAAATGTTTGGGTACCTAATATTATTACAACAACTCGGGTAGTGATTTCAAGAAACCGAATTTTGAAAAAGACCAAAATACCCGAACCAAAATATCGGGTAGACCGAATGCACACCCCTTAACGTAAATCCATCCGAAATAATTAGCTAGTTTGAGGATGAATGAAGTTGAGCTTGCGAGCTTGATGAGCACCGTCATTGTTTTGAGCAGCGATTAATTTATGGCATCATCAAATCTGGAGTAATTTTTCTAGATCATTTGGAGCTGAAAAATTAGTTAACACGCTATATATAAGGAGAAAGATTAGGATATGCTACCTATTGCTTATGTTGAATAACCCTGCGTCGTGGACAACATATATCTGACACTTCATTCTGGTTGCCAGGATCATTCTGCCCTAGGGATGAAAACGGTACGGTAAATTCCCGAACCGCCCGACGCCATTTTCGAAAATTTCCGATGCGATTACCATTTTCGACAATTTTCAAAATTTGCGATCCGTTTTTATCGGACATTGAAATCTGTTAAACGGAATGGAAATGATTTAGACTGATTTTCGACCGAATTGTCGGAATACCGTATTTTAATAGAAAATTTACGAACAATAACCGAATACTTTCCAAATAGTAGGTTGGGTCTAATGGGCTGACATGTACTCTCTTCGTCCATTGGAATAGAGGATTTTTAAAGGAAACTTCAAAGGAATTCATTCCTACATTGTGCTAATGTCACAGGTGTTTCGAACACAGGAATCATATTTCCTTTCCTGTAGAAAGACTTCCTTTCCTATGTAAAATGGAGGAATGAAATAATCCAGTTCAAGTTCTTTGTGGTCTGCTGGTTGGCTATGGAGGGAATATATAGGGTGCTAAAAGTCAAATTAACTAACCTAATGATTTGCATGGAATAATTATTTCTTTGTTTGAAACAAGGGAATAATTATTTCTGAGCAACTACAATGCAATAGACGTTTTGATGTTAGAAATATAGGAATGAAGTTGTTTATGAAGCAAACTGGTAGTTCATTTTGGCAAGAAGTTATGACTTTGATTTATTTATTACAAATAATGATAGTTAAGGTTCTAAAGAATTTTGTTTATAGTTGCTCTAACATTTTTCCTATGTTTTCATTCATGCATTCCAAACATCTTGAATTCTCCATTCCTCTGATTTTGATTCCCGTTGTTTTCTCACTTTCTTCGTTCCTGCATTTTGTCTATTCCTATGTTTTTTCCAATTCCTGTGATTTGGATTCCTACATTCCAAACGGGGTCGTAGTAAATATCGCTTTGTAGTTTATTTTTGAACTACAAAGCGACAAGTATTCAGAGATGGAGGGAGTAATAAGCTCAATTCTTTAAATTTTTTATTTAGACACCAGTTTGAATAAGGAGTTCTCAAAGGTAATAAGCTCAATTCCATCCGTTTTCATCCTTATTCTGCCCCAAGTCATCCGGGGCATCAGGCAGAGGACCTTGATGATCAGGATAAGGACCAGGCAAGAAATCATTAGTCAAAGGTAAGGTTGACCAAAGCTAAAAATAGAGTTGAGTTGGGTGGAGGGAGGGGTACTTTTTACAGACCGCTTTGCAGGCCCTGCAGCGGGCGATCTCCTGCCTGCTGACAACTCCAACGGCTAAAGTAGCGTACAGCTGCACTTTAGAAGTCGTAACCCCAGTTTGGATCAAAGGAAACTCACGGGACAGTTTAAAGGAATGGAATCCTCCGGAAGGGAAAGACATTCATACGAGTTTCGTAAGTAGCATTTCAAACGGTGCACATTAGAAGCCATAACCATCACTGCGCGCGTCTCATCGTCTTCTCCGTGCGTACTAATCAAGATACACCATTCCCTTCTCCGCAACACACACATGCCATCCTCTTCTCAGCGCGTACTGTTCCTCTTTGTCTTCGTCACGTGCGCCCTTATTGGTTCCCTTCAAAGCCCGTGGAGTTCCCCTTGCTGCACGGTATTGCGGTCCTAATCGTGGGTTGGGTCGCCGCAACCTCCCCGCAGCCCATGGATGACCTCTCCAATTTGCGCACCACCTGCAAGGCCATGGACGCGGCGTGCCGGGATCGCGCCGTGGTCAGACGCGTGGCGCTGGAGCGGGAGAGCATCTGGAAGTTTAACTGGAGCTATGACCGCCTCGTGGAGCACCTGGCAATCGTCGGCAACCCACATGCGTGCAATGTCACTGGGTTTGACCTCGTCTTCCTGCACAGTCGCGCGCAGCCGGGCACCCAGTTCCTTTGCCCGGGCGGCCGCGAACGGCCACATGGTGGCAGCCTATGTCCTCGCCATGCTCCGCTACGACGCTGACCGCGGGGCCCGCGATGCCTTTGAGTATATCCGGCAGGTCGAAGGTGAGGCCCACGTCGACTACTACGCGGCCGGGTTCGTCGCCATGAAGTGGACCAACAAGGAGTGTTGCCGGTTTCACCATGAAGCTTTGAATAGTATCAGTCGTGTCGCCTGGAGGTTCCCAGGTAGGCCTCGTCCAGAAGCGCCGCCGGCGGCAGTGCCCAACATTTATGATGACACTTGGGACTGCTCAATAGGGGGAACCAGGTAATTGCCCGCTGCGGCAGGACTACGTGGGAGGAGTGGAGAGTCTTCTATACAGAGAATTGTAGGATTAAGCACGAGCATGACATGTTCTGCCGTCTGGCGTTGTACTATATGGGTTATATTCCCTCCATTCCCGTTTGGATGCACCCCTAGTTTTCCCAACGCCAATTAAAAGAGAAAAGGGAGTATATAAAATAGACTTGTAGTATATGTGTTTCCCCTATGCCCGCTCATCTCTAATGAATGTTGCACTTGTTGTGTTTCCCCTATGCGCGCTCGTCTTACGTTTAGCCCCATTTGCATCAAAGGAAACTCACGGGACAGTTTAAAGAAATGGATTCTTTCAGAAATGAATACATTCACTCATAAAGTAGTTTGTAATGAAGGAAATCAGTGTTCCCTTCTCTCGGTTCATTGTCTCCATTTTTTCATTCCAGTCGTCGCTAATCGACAGTACTAGTTGTTACATAATCCCTAATAAACACAAAATAAACTAATCGACACATCTAGTCCGCAGCACTTCCCTTGAAGCAGTGATAATAACTTCTGGCCGCTTATAGGAGTAGTGGTAATGATTACACCGCGTATAGGGGCATAGGGCCAGTGGTACGTTGGAGTTCTACCTATCTTTTTCTAACATTTTCTCGTCCTTTCTTTTGTTTTCTCTCTGTTGATTGTCTCCACTTTTCTTTCCAGTCATCACTACCTATTAGTACTGTATACTACTTTACAGACCACTTTGCAGGCCCCGCTGCAGGCGATCTCCTGGCACCTCTAGCGGCTAAAGTATCATACAGGCAACTTTACAAGACAATGGCGTTGTGGAGGGTCGTTCATTAACAGAGAATACAGATAGAACAGATAGTTCACTGAACAGCAGATAGAAAACAAAATAACAGATGGAACAGACGAACAACATTGATTACATTATCATAAAACATTATAGGCTCATACCTATATTACTTGTCATTAGAACAAGTTTTTTTGTTCATATTTGAACTACAAAACTTGTCCTAATTATTATTCACAAGTACTAATATGGGAAGGAGGAAGTACAAAACATGAAAATCAGCATCACGAAACAAGAAAAAATAAAACATCACAAAAACAAGAAGAGATAAACATCACGACTGGATTAATCAGTCTCAAAAGATTTCCTGTTTTAAAGTTGGGTTGAACTAGAATGTAATAAGATGTTTGGTGCAATCGTGTAATCAACCATCTTCAACCATTGGATCGATCTACATTACAGTCATTGAATCTTTTTATTTAACCCCCTCCACCAGGTGGAGGGGTGGTGGTGGGGTGGAATGGGTTTAATGAAAAGATGTAATAACCTTAGGATGTATAGATCCAACAGATGAAAATCTTTGATTACACGAATGCACCAAAACTTTAATTGCATGTAGCGCTGTCAACAAGTCGAACTCGAGCGAGTTTGTTTCTACCATATATAAAAATTGTGTCCCATAGAACATTTTTAATAGAGTTATATAGTTTAGTTATTCATATGTACATATCATAATGACAACAGCAAATGAGCTTACTCGAACTTTTCGAGCATGAGCTCATGAAGCTGGCAATACTCAACTTCATCCTCAAACTTTCAATCAAAACTAAGTTTGGTCCTTGAACATTCAAATGGGTCAATTATTTAGTCCATCAACTTAAAAAAACCTTTTCACTTTCATCCTTACTGTGAGTTGGACATCCACACATTGGCATGCCACATAAGATAGTTAATGTGTTTTTAATCTTGTTAATTTGTTATAGAAGTTTGTTTTATTTAAATGTTTGAAGTATGCATCATTATATGCATATAAACTCTTTCTCATGTTGAAGCAAGCAGGCAAGAGTTTATGAAACGATTTGAATGGACCCCTTAGTTGGATAGCTGGGAAGTACAACCCTCGGATCAAAACAAACAGTGGATGCAGCCTTTACTGCGCGCATGCAGCAAAATGTCGCTATGTCAGGCGATCCTGGTCCTGGCATGTATGCTCCGATTCCTGTCCTCCAACTCCATCTAGGCTTTTGATGACGCAGGCGGTTCACCACCAGACTGTAGAAAGGATAAGCACACACACATGTAAGAGTCATTGTTGTCTGCATTGTTCTAACGTCATTGTTTGACTGTGTAGGCCTACGTTTAGTCATTAATGCTAGCTTTTGAATCTGTGTAGTGTGAAAGGGTTTTGTTTTGGTTTCACACTACAATAGATATCCTATATAAAGTGTATTTATGTTCCCTGATGAATACACAACAAACATTCTCCATACAAAATGAAACTTGCATGTCGCTTTCTTCTGCCGGAGGTTCGAAGGAAACTACACGGCTGGCCGCACGTACGGTACGGGTGTGCCGGTGTACCTTAACCCCCCGTACGTCGTCCGTCTCCGGTGGTTGTTGGGAAGAGCCTTACTGGTATGCTCTGATTCTAGTCTTCTTACTCCATCTCTAGGTTTTTGATGATGCAGGCGTTTCACTACCAGACAAACCAAAAAAAGGTTAAGCGGCATGCAGGTTTTTTGACAAAAAACTGACTGCGGCCCACTGACTACGGCCTGCTGACGCATCCATCTCTAGTTTTTTTATGACACTCTCGCTGACGTGTCATCATCTTATTTGTTGTGAAGGTATGGTAGTTAAACTAAGCATTAATAAAGGGACCAATAACATTTTGACACATCAGTGGGATGACACATGGGAGGACAGAACGGGAGGGACATGGCTTGTATACTCCCATTCAGTGCTTCCATGCGTGCTCCTACTTAAGTGTCATGATTTTATTGGCCCGTTTAATTTACCTAACATAATGCCTGATTTAACTTCAACCAATTAGATGATGACACATAAGCGGGAGTACGCATGGAAGCACAAACGAAAGCACCGAAGTTCCATCCGAACGGTGGACACGGCTTGTATACTCCCATTCAGTGCTTCCATGCATGCTCCTACCCGCAGTTAGTTTGTCATCAAGAAATTTGCATGCCGCTCATCCCCGAGGCTTTGCTGGTTTGTCTGGTGGTGAACCGCATGCGTCATTAGAAACCTAGATGTAGTTGGAGGACAGGAATCAGAACATACCTGCAGGGGTCTTCCAACAACCACCGGGGACGCACGACGGGGGTTAAGGTACACACTGGCACACTCGGACCGTACATATGTGCTGGTGAAGATGGAACTCAACAGTCTCACGGTTATGTATAGAAAAAAGGAGAAGAAAAAGGATGGCGCGCGTTTCGATCTATGAACCGCGAGACTGCTAACTTCCATTTTAATTGGCCAGTTCTCGATTCCGATGAGTCATTGTTGTTGTACGTGGTGTGTTTGGTTGAGACAATGCAACTTGTGGTCATAACGATAAGAATTAAAAAGAGGAGTATATCAGATTAAAAAATCTTCATTACGCTAGGTCGTATGATGGCCAGACACTCTCCAATCCACTTAGATTGAAGTGGAACCACTCCTACCCATACGAGGAAAACAAATTTATCGATACGGTATACATATCCAAGGCTGTGCATACCGTTCCACATTTGTGACATGTGTCTACATGAACGGACGGATGAAGCAGTTGCATGACTGTGACATGTGTGCACATGAACGAACGAGGTCGTATGATGGCCGGACATGACAGGGATAATGCCAAGGAATCGTATCCCTTTAAAGCATATTTTTTACCCGCATACGATGGGCCCTTCGCGTGTCAAATTAAAAATTTCTCCTTTTATCGAAAAACATATCCTTTAACCACGCCAAATTTCGGTACATTGGCTCACGCGTACATGGGGACAAACACCAAGCGTTCCAGCGCAGTTTCGGCCCAGGAACACAAACTGACTCAACATAGTTTCAGCCCACGAATAACAAGCGGCCCAGCGCAGTGTTGGGCCTACTCTGATAGCTTCATGTATGATTTGTCCTGGCTGCCTCGCCGCCAGACCCTTCGATCCACAACGGCCCCCTCTCCTGATTGCACGAAATGCGCCTGGAGGAGCATCCGCCGACCGCCACGCTTTTGGAGGAGCATCCGCCGGCCGCCACACTCTTGGAGGAGCATCCGCCGGCTGCCACGCTCTTGGAAGAGCATCCGCAATGTAGGATCGAAGAGCACGTGAAAAGCTACCAGAAGGGGTGAATGGTAGATTTAAAAATCTTACGCAGCGGAAACAATTAAACCCCAAACCCTTTCGGCAGAAAACTGGTATGTTTGAAGAAATCGTGAGTGAGACTAATCTAAACGTGTTTCACCGCAACAAAAGTTATAGATATCAGAGATAATCAAGTCACAAAGACAACACAAAAAGAATCACTCAAATCCGACGAGATAAAACTTGTCTGGAACAATTCGGACGAACAAGGCACAAAAGTTCCTTCAAACTACGAATTTTATTCAATAGAACACAAGAGGAACAGCCCCAAAGTCGTGCACCACGAGCTCTAGGCTCCCTTGCTTATATAACCAGCTCGAAAGCCAACTCAACTCAGATCAGGAACCCAATCCTACTCTAATCACGAATCGTAACTTTCCATAACTGCTTAGGATTCTTCTATACGCAGATATAAGCAATCTTAAGACTTCCAAACACCTTAGAAACGTATGCCACATTCCTAAACAACTCAAATTCGTGTCCCACACGAAATCCTATCATAACCAACTTGATACTTTCCATACCGAGCCATAACCGACTTCGCCGTAGCCAAAGTCAACAACCGATACGATCCGATCCTTCCAACCAGATCTTTCCTTCCTTATCCCATCTTCGGAACCATGTTGCCACGTCATGCAATCCTTGCACATGTGCAAACATCTTCCTTCGACATCCAATAACCTTCATATGCACCGCCCTTGATTCAATCATCCTGCGCGACCTTCTGATCAGCTCAACCACAGTTCCTTCCGAACTTGGTTGTTGGAACCTCATCTCCTCCCTGAGACTAGTCCAATGGATCCCGTCACCAGCCATGACTTGAACTCAAGCAACACCTGCACATGAATAAACAACCAATCCATACGAGCCCAAGTCCTCGACTTGACTCAAGTTAGTTCTGAACACAACACCCTACGTGAGATCCTCACATAAGCATGTTGCAAAACCACATTATCACGATATAATCCATATCAACCAAAATGCACCAAAAACTTAGCAAAGGAATACTAAGCAATCTTTCCAACAATGTAAAGCAAGTACGAAACATTGCAAATGAAAAGCAGAAGCACTGCGGTCAAGTTCTGGACCTTGCCTGAGCAACCCGGAGCTTGAGCTGGAGCTAACAAAAGCTAGTAGAACCTAGCGCCGGAGCTTACCAAACCTAGTACAACCAAGCTCCCGCCGGAGCTTACAAAACTAGCAAGACCTAGCGCCGGAGCTAACCAGAACTAGTCGGAACTAGTAAACCCAAAAGCCGGAGCTAGAAAAATCAACTCGGAGCTTAGCAAAAACATGTCGGAGCTATCAAAAACATGTCGGAGCTATCAAAGACATGCCGGAGCTAAAGACAAAACTTCACCGGAGCTGACTAAAGCTAGTTGGACCTAGCATTAAACGTAACCGGACCTACCGTTGGACCTTGCTGTAGCTCAGAGCCAGAGTTGGACCTTGATAAAAAGGTGTTTTGGTGATATTCAAAACTTTTATCATCAAAGCCAAGTGTATTCACTACAAGCCAATGTATTCAGCACATATAGGTCTTACAATCTCCCCCTTGATGAATGCATTGGCAACACCACTTAAAATCCGAACATTGGCTTATTCTCATTAAAAGTTTTGAAGATAATTTCTCCCCTTTTTGTAAATCAGAAATAAAATGAGAAGAAAAATATCTCCCCCTTTATTTTCTCTCCTGATGCACATATTCTCTTTCTCTTCATGCTTATCTCTCCCCCTTTGACAATGTATTCAGCAAGTCATGAGCATATAAACACATTATCTCTCCCTCTTTAGTTGTTATTAGCATATTATAACGTATACATATAAACAAAGCTTATCCAAGTCATACTATCAAATACCTTACATTATCACATCAATGAAATACATAAAGTAGTGTAAACCATGCTAGAGATCAAATGTAATTTTCAATTTAAGTAAGTCATGATCTCACAAACTTAACTATTTCAAAACCTGAAAGCATGACACTAGTTGCTGCATTTTATTATTTTTCAAAGCATAAATTTAGATAATATGATATTTGCAAGAGATTATATGCGCATCTGCCTTATTCTAACCAACCAAGCCAAGCCTATGTCATTTGACAATCAGAAGCTTAAGGACATGGTTTTAGTCATACACAACTTCTTCCAAGTTCATATCTAAGTGCAATGACAAGCCATCTCAAAAGAAGAAGTGCGATGCATGCATATTCTCTTGATCTTTTCTCAATTTATATTTGTTCATAAAATCTCAATATTTGTGTTGATTACTTGATTAATTCTTAATGATTAAAAGCACTTGTGAACATGTAACGAGTTCAAAACAGCAAGAAAGTTCGACCATGACCAGTTTTAGTGTAAGTAATTATTCCAATTACTAGACATGGCAAAAACTACAAAATGTACAACACGAGTAATATAGTAAGAACTTTCAGCATGTAAAAGGAATCACAAAGTCATATATGTATGAAATACTATGCTCATATTATTTTAATTTCAGATTCACACATAGACTTCCCAAGTTTCAAAACTCCCCCTCAATTTAAGCTATGAGGATGCATAATCCCTATTTCACTACGAATGTAACAAAAACGAGTGAAATCCAAAAGTTTTGTAAAAATGTCAGCCAATTGTTGTTCGGTATCTACATGGTGAAGCACAATGTTTTCTTTTTCAACGTTATCTCGGAGAAAGTGATACCTAATGTCAATGTCCTTAGTTCTAGAATGTTGCACGGGGTTTTTAGCAATGCAAATGGCACTAGTGTTATCACAGAATAGTGGAACACTATCTAGATCAACCCTATTTGTCCTTAAGTGTTTGAACAATCCAAAGAATTTGTGAGCAAGCACTAGCAGCAGCTACATATTCAGATTCGGCTGTGGATTGTGCAACTGAATTTTGTTTTCTAGAGGACCAAGCAACAAGAGAATTACCAATAAAATGACAAGGACCGGAAGTACTTTTCCTATCAATCCTACAACCCCAAAATCAGCATCCGAAAAAGCTTTCAAAGTAATGGTTGAGGAAGAAGGAAGAAAAATGCCAAATTCTTGAGTTCTGTGTAAGTACCTGAGAATCCTTTTGACGGCTTGACAATGTGAAGCATGTGGGGAAGCTTGAAACTGTGCACAAAGACATACGCTGAATTGTATGTCCGGTCTTGATGCCGTGAGGTACAAAAGTGATCCGATCATGCTTCTATATTCTTTTTGATCCACAGATTCACCATATTCATCAAGTTCATGTGTTGTTGCTGTTCCCATTGGTGTCCGAAGAGCCTTGCTTTTGTCCATGTTGAAGCGCCTTAGGAGGTCTTTGGTATACTTCGTCTGATGCACAAAGGTACCCTCCTTGGTTTGCAGCCCCAAAAAGTAAGTGAGTTCACCCATCATACTCATTTCAAATTCGGAACTCATCATTGCTGAAAACATGGGCACAAGATCATGAGAAGAACAACCAAAGTTAATATCATCCCCATACACTTGAACAAATAATGAGTCATTGCCATGCTTAAGCACAAAAAGAGTTTTATCAACCTTGCCCATGGTAAACCCTTTTTCAAGTAAGAATGTTTTTAACCTATCATACCATGCTCTAGGGGCTTGCTTGAGACCGTATAAGGATTTGGACAGTTTGTAAACATGATTAGGAAAATCTGGATTTTCAAAACCCGGTGGTTGTTTGACATAAACCTCCTCATCTATGTAGCCATTAAGAAAAGCACTTTTAACATCCATTTGAAATAGCTTAAAAACTTTAGATGCTGCAAAAGCTAACTAAATTCTTATGGCTTCTAATCTAGCGACAGGAGCAAAAGTTTCATCAAAATCTAGACCTTCAACTTGAGTGAAACCTTGAGCAACCAACCTAGCCTTATTCCTAACCACAACCCCATCCTCACTTTGTTTATTTTTATATACCCATTTAGTTCCAATTAAAGTGTGACCTTGAGGTGGAGGTACAAGTTTCCAAACATTATTTCTTTGAAAATTTTCTAACTCTTCTTGCATGGCAATAATCCAAGATTCATTTGTGAGTGTGTGTGATATATCTTTGGGTTCAAAAGAAGCAACAAAAGCAGAATGAGCATAAGAGTTTGGATCACAAAACCTGGACCGTGTGACTCGTTCGTGCAAGCTTCCAATCATCTGTTGTGGGGGATGATCTTTATAAAAACGTAGGGGAACAGATGTCTCATAAGCTTCTTCTTCATTAGGTTCATCATTGATTGATGAGCTTGTGATTTGTGGACAATCAGGACCAGCATAGGTGATAGCCGGAGCTTGTTCAATGTCTGGAGCTGGACACGTGTCAACTTCGGAACTACTAGGCAGTATCACCGGCTCTTCTTCATCTTCGAAAATACCCTCCCCCTGAGGATACGGATCTGGTCCTGCAACACCGGAGCTAGTACCTGGGCTAGCTTCATTAAAAGACACATCACAAGTCTCCACAATTTTGTTAGTGTCAAGTAGAAGCACACGGTAGCCTCTAGTAGGAGATGGATAACCAAGAAACATGCCATCAATGGATCTAGGTTCAAATTTATCAATATTACCATGTTTCTTAACAAAGCATTTGCAACCAAAGACCCGAAAGTGTGTAACACTAGGCCTATGTCCAAACCGAAGCTCATATGGTGTTTTACCTAGCTTAGCACGCAAGAAAACACGATTTGAGACATAACAAGCGGTTGCTAATGCATCAGCCCAAAATTTCCTAGGAGTTTGATATTCATCAAGCATAGTCCTAGCCATCTCAACTAAGGTTCTGTTCTTTCTTTCTACAACACCGTTTTGTTGAGGTACATATGGTGAAGAGAATTGATGATCTATTCTATTTTCAGCACAAAAGATCAAAAGATTGATTTTTAAATTCAGTTCCATTGTCACTTCTAATTGCTTTTAAAGATCCTGGGTAATCAATTGATAATCTAAGAAATAAAGTTCTAAAGTGACTAAAAACTTCATTCTTAGATGCCATAAAGTAAACCCAAGAGTATCTAGAATAATTATCAACAATAACAAGAACATACCATTTACCTCCGAATGATTGAACACGTGAAGGTCCTACGGTGTCAAGATGCAAAAGTTGACATGGTTCAGTTGTCATGATCATTGTGAGAGGTATATGTGAACCTGCAACCATCTTAGCATGTCTACAAGAAGAGCACACAATTTCTTTGTCCCCTTTAAGCTTAGGCAACCCACGTATGCGATCAAGAGCACTAACACGCGTTAGGTGATCAAAGCCTACGTGACCAAGTCTACGATGCCAAAAATATAAGTCCTTTGAATCATTAGCAACTAGACACCTATGCTTAGAGGAATACATATCAAAATCAGCTTTAAAAACTCTTCCAAACCGAGACATGTTAAAAATAAGCTCACTATTTGAACCTACAACTTTGCAGCAGTTTTTATTGAAAATAATTTCTAGATTTTCATCTAGCAATTGTGCAACAGAAAGCAAGTTGTATTTCAAATTTTTGACAAGTGCCACATCCTTCAAAGTGTAGTGATCATTTACTCTAACCGAACCCTTAGCAATTATAGGAGTTGAGGAATTATAGGCAAAAGTAACATTCTCTACACGTGACACAAAAGAGAGGGTGGAGAACCAATCTTTGTTACCGGTCATGTGGCGTTAGCAACCTGAATCCACAATCCAAATGTTCTCCTTCCTCAAACGTGTAACCTACATAGAAGCACAATACATCGATGACTAATTAATGGGGTTAGTCAAAAGGCATTTAGGAATCCAGTACTGAGTCACGCGACGTGCAGCAGGAAAAACACGCGAAAGCTGAGACAAAACAGCAGGTTTATGAGTCAAAGTTTGAGATTTTTTATTCTTAACTATCGACCTATAAGGTGTTACTTGTGTAGCACAAAAATCAGTAGCTCCGGAGGCAAAAACAGAAGGTCCGGAGGTAAACTTTGAATGTTTTTGACTCAAAACAGCAGGTTGTACATTCGGTTTAATGTGTGCAGAAAATTTTGCATGAAAGTTATGAGATCTAGCAACCATTCTTTCCCTTTTCTCTTGTTTAGCTAGTCTATAACAAAAATCTATGACATGACCATCTCTACCACAGGTGGTACAATGAAATTTAACTTTTTGTTCATGTCTAGATGAGCAAGCAATATTTTTATTTGAAACCGAATGTGACAACACTCCTGCAGATTTGAAAACCACTCCTTTTTGTTTAGGAACTGTTTGAATCAAACCACTTCCTAATGACTTTACAATTTTAGGTGGATGTGCCTTAGCATGAGCATGAGAATCAAAACCTAAACCAGTTTTATCATTGCAAGACTTGGAAGAATTCAGCAGTAAGTTTAGGTTCTTATTCCCATTACAAAACCGATCTAATGTCCTATGCATGTCATCAAGTTTATTGGACACATCAAGGCAATTTTCACATGAAGTTTTTCCTTTTAGTTTGCAATTTGAACAAAATTTAACTTCATGAGAACGTAAAGCATTGTTCAATATAGAAATTTCATTCATAGCATCATGTAGTTTCTTATCAAGATCATCAAAAGTAGAACAATGCAAATCAATTGTAGAACAGCTAGCATCTTTCAAGTTTTTATCATTAAGTGCAGCAAGCTCCTTGTTCTTTTCAATTTCTAACTCAAGTTTATCAAGTGTGGAGGTGTGCGCACTTCTTAATGAGGACAATTGTTCATATATTAAATCACATGAGGAACATGCATCATCACTAGGAATCAAAGTTTTTAAACGGTTGATTTCAGATTCTAGTGATTCAATTTTAGCAGCACTATCCCTAAGCTATTTGTCCTTTTTCTTAACAATAATAGTGGCACGTGAAATAGCATCACACATTTCTACGCAAGTAGGACATACCTTTTCATTGTCACTGTTGTGTTCTGCCTCCTCCATACTTGATCTTGATTTGCCCGCCATAAAGCACAAGTTTGCCAAATCATCTTCATCTTCATCACTTCCAATGTCCACATCACTTGAACGGAACTCTTGAAGTGCGGTGATGAAACTTTTGATCATCTTGCGTCCTATGGTACCTTTCTTCTTCTTGTTGGAGTTTCCAGAGGAGGTCCGGACCTTGCTTTGTTTTTCTTCCCGGGTGGTCGGACCTGAAAGGTTAGGGCATTCTGTATGAAAGTGTCCTGTTTTACCACATTCAAAACAGCGTTGAGGTCCGGATCTTCCTCTCCTTCTAGTTCTCACATTTTGCAATGCTTTTGAGAATCTAGTAGAGATGAGTGCCAACTCCTCTTCTGGAAATTCTTCGGTCTACTCCAGGGTTAGTGAGGACAACAAAGCAAGAGTATTGCAAGATGATTATTGGCTGGAGCTAGACAAATCACATTGTGAAACAAATGCAATAGACTTATTTGGGTTCTTACGTGCTAGGATGTCAATTTCATGAGTTTTTAGTTTAGAATAGAGTACATCTAATGTAAGAGAACTCATGACAGTAGATTCACGAATAGATGTGACTTTCATCTCCCAAATTGACTTATCTAATGCACTTAGCAATTGCCTAGCATTTTCAGCATCTGAAAAATTAACATTGTCACTACGCAAGTTGCTGAGAATTTTATTAAAGCGAGCAAAAAGGTCATCAATAGACTCACCGGGTTGCATCTCGAAGCGCATGTATTCCTTTTTGAACATGTCTTGCCTTACCTCTTTGATCGTGTTAGATCCTTCGTGGTAGTCACAAAGTGCTTTCCACACATCGTATGCAGATCAGAGGTGTGCAACACGGTCAAAGTCGCTTTGTGTTAATCCCTGTATGATCAAGTTTCGAGCCTTGTTGTTGTTGTCGACATCTCTCAGATTTGTAGCTGTAACTTGATCGTTTGATGGCACTTCGTAAGGCTTGTATACCTTCTCCCATATTGCAAAGCCTTGTGCCTGGATGAAAGCCTCCATGCGTGTCTTCCAAACCTGAAAATCAATACCAGCATACACACAAGGTTTGGCAGAGTATTTCTCCATGATGATTAGTCAAAAGCACGTGCAAATCACAAAGATTAGAGCACCGTGGCTCTGATACCAATTGTAGGATCAAAGAGCACATGAAAATATACCAGAGGGGGGGTGAATGGTAGATTTAACAATCTTACGCAGCGGAAACAATTAAACCCCAAACCCTTTCGGCAGAAAACTGATCTGTTGGAAGAAATCGTGAGTGAGACTAATCTAAACGTGTTTCACCACGACAAACGTTATAGGTGTCAGAGATAATCAAGTCACGAAGACAACACAAAAAGAATCACTCAAATCCGACGATGAAAACTCAAGTTATGATCGAAAGATCAAACAATGGTCAATCTGTCCTGCCTGAGGAAAACAGTTCTGGAACGCTGCAAAGAAACTCGTGTATATCAGAAACCACAAATCCAATGACCGTGAAGTTTTGACATATGATATAGACAATCAAGTTATGAAGACAACCCAAAAATAATCACGTCAATTGGATCGGTAAAACTTGAGTTATGATAAAACCACCGACGAAAGGTAGTGCTATCCAGAAACTCGACGAGTAAAACTTGTCTGGAACAAGTCGGACGAACAAGGCACAAAAGTTCCTTCAAACTACGAATTTTATTCAATAGAACACAATAGGAACAGCCACAAAGTCGTGCACCATGAGCTCTAGGCTCCATTGCTTATATAACCAGCTCGAAAGCCAACTCAACTCAGATCAGGAACCTAATCCTACTCTAATCATGAATCGTAACTTTCCATAACTGCTTAGGATTCTTCTATACGCAGATAGAAGCAATCTTAAGACTTCCAAACACCCTAGAAACGTATCCCACATTCCTAAATAACACAAATTCGTGTCCCACACGAAATCCTATCATAACCAACTCGATACTTTCCATACCGAGCCATAACCGACTTCGCCGCAGCCAAAGTCAACAACCGATATGATCCGATCCTTCCAACCAGATCTTTCCTTCCTTATCCCATCTTCGTAACCATGTTGCCACGTCATGCACTCCTTGCACACGTGCAAACATCATCCTTCGACGTCCAGTAACATTCATATGCACCGCCCTTGATTCAATCATCCTGCGCGACCTCCTGATCAGCTCAACCACAGTTCCTTCCGAACATGGTTGTTGGAACCTCATCTCCTCCCTGAGACTAGTCCAATGGATCCCGTCACCAGCCATGACTTGAACTCAAGCAACACCTGCACATGAATAAACAACCAATCCATATGAGCCCAAGTCCTTGACTTGACTCAAGTTAGTTCCGAACACAACACCCTACGTGAGAACCTCACATAAGCATGTTGCAAAACCACAGTATCACAATATAATCCATATCAACAAAAATGCACCAAAAGTTAGCAAAGGAATACTAAGCAATCTTTCCAACAATGTAAAGCAAGTATGAAACATTGCAAATGAAAAGCAGAAGCACTGCGGTCAAGTTCTGGACCTTGCACTAGCAACCCGGAGCATGAGCCGGAGCTAACAAAAGCTAGTAGAACCTAGCGCCGGAGCTTACCAAACCTAGTACAACCAAACTCCTGCCGGAGCTTACAAAACTAGCAAGACCTAGCGCCGGAGCTAACCAGAACTAGTCGGAACTAGTAAACCCAAAAGCCGGAGCTAGAAAAATCAACTCGGAGCTTAGCAAAAACATGTCGGAGCTATAAAAAACATGTCAGAGATGTCAGTAGTTTGGAACCGGGAGATCTCTCGACACTACTAAAGTGTTATAGGAGTTTGATGTTCGGTGTGGGCGCGCGGAGATTCAAGAAGGTGAATTGTAAATGACACAGGAGACACAAGAGTTTACGTGGTTCGGGCCGCCTGAGCGTAATACCCTACTCCACGGGATGTGTTGATGTTGTATTGGATGTAGCAAGTGTGTCAGTGTGTCTGAACGTTTCTCGAGCGTGTCTCAACGTCTATCTCGCGTGTGTGTAAACGTCGTTGGCCTATCCTTTTATAGTATAAGGGCAGGCCATTACAAATTAGCCTGGCCCGACATGTGGCCCCGGCGTTTACTAGTGTTGATACCTCTTCAACACGTTTAATTGCCCTTAATGACCGTGTAATGGGCTTTGACAGCACCGTTACTGGTATTAAGGTAGTCCGATTAAGTGTCATTAACATGGTATTAATGACACTTAATCGGGTCTTGAAGTCCTCGATTCCCCTTTGAAGATCCGGAGCTGTTGCGGGGTCTTCTGGAGGTTAGAGGGTGAAGATACGATGGTTGGACACATGGCAGCACAGGAGCACGCTGTGGAGAGCAGATAGTTCCGGGGTTAGCTGACACGTGTCAGCACCGGAGCTTCCCTCGGTCTGGGGTTAGGTCCGGGGATGCCACTTCGGTACATAGTTCGGAGCTTCCTCCCTTGCGGGCGGTAGCTCCGGTTTGAAAGTACACGTGGCGACCCTGGGGCTAACCATGTTGGAGAAGCGGGTCCGGACATGTCTGACATGTGTGCCTCCGAAGGTCTTCAAATCAAGTGGGTGACTTTTCCTTGATATCTTTGCAATCCCAAAGGGTATATGGTTCCCAGGGTACCGACAGTGGCCCCCTGGGCCCACCTCCGGGGAAGACCCCTTGGATGAAGTTGTTTTGCCAGGGGTGGGTCCATCCTTCGAATTTTGAATTGAGTCTTCAATGGTCTTCGGATGTGCCGTTGGCGATGGTCCGGAGTTAAATCTTCGCCGCGTGGCATATCCCATGTGCGGCAGGTGAGATCTTTGGCGTGCGGATCTCACGCAATTGAAGGTCGCCGGTTCCCGATACAAAAATTGTATCGGTTCCGCGCGCCTTGTCAGGCCACCGCCTTCGGGCTTCCCGCCTCATGATGGCAACCGTTCGCCTGGGTAAGAACCTCGACTTGATCGTCGGGGTAGTCCCGGGCCCTCTTGTCATCGGCTTGGTGGAATTTTTGAGTAGTATCTTCGACTTCTCTGTGGTTTCCATCCAAGCATCGCGAGGGTTTACTTAAGAAGGAAAGCGTGCACGGTTTGGGGCTCTTTACGCCTCCCATCTGATCTTGCGCTCAAACTCCCAACTTGTGCTTCGCTTTTCTTCTCTTGCCTAGCCATGCCGCGATGGAGTTGGGTCTCCGCGAGAGTCGCTTGAAGACCGACGGCAACCTGAAGAAGGTTCGGGCCCTCATGGGATGGTCCTCGGACTTCTTCAACCGCTCGGTCCGTGCCGGTGGAGAGCTCACGTTTGAGAAGGAGCACGCCGGCGAAATGGTGTACTTCTCCTCGTACGCCATGGTGGGGTTGATCCCACCTTTTTCTTCCTTTTTCCTGATGCTGCTAGACTTCTATGGTCTGCAGTTGTATCATCTCGGTCCCCACTCCATTCTTCTTGTGTCCATTTTCGTCCACTTATGTGAGATGTGGGTGGGCATCCCCCCCTCCATTGAACTCTTCCGATCCTTCTTCACCGTCCATACCACCGGCAGGAGCAATGAGTACCTTGGCTTCTACTACTTCGTGAAGCGCAAGAAGTGCCCATTCAAGTACCTCCGGTCATTTCCCCTTGGGAAGTGGGATGACCAGAAGAAGGACTGGATAGTCGTCCGGGTGGAGGAGCACGAGAGGCTGGAGCTGCCCGAAGGCCTTCCCAACATCGACACGACAATCTGGAGTGAAGCTCTGGTACTGGTGGAAGCCTTCAACCCTGCTTTGACCAGGATCCGCCAATGCGTGGAGGGAGTATTGACTCCTCAGGCGGTGTTTTGCAACTTCTTGGTCAACAGGTGGGCGCCGCTGAAGAGGAGAGAGAAACTCGCATGGGCCCTCAACAGCGTGATGGACGACGACCGGGTCGAGACCGGGCTGAAGTCCAACATGGTGGGGAAAACCTTGGAGTTCCACCTCAAGAAGTTCCAGCACGGTATCGACGTCGATGGTGATGACTTGACTCTGCCATCAGCTTTTCTTCCTCTGAACGTGGAAGTGGAGTTCAGCAGGGAGCTCCAGCGGAAGATGCCCGTGCTTGACGACTTTGGTGTCATCGAGAGAATATCAACCACCAGGGTAGCGATCCTGGGAATGCCCGAGGATGGCTCCGACCCTGCTCCGAAGCCGAGCGAAGAGGTGGTCGGCAAGGGCAAGGAGCTGGCGGATGAACCCGTGAGCCAGAAGAGGAAGCTGTAGTACGTCGACGGAAGGTCTGTCAGGCCCGCTACTTCTGCGTCGGCTCCTTATCCCCGGAGGGGGAGGTCTTCTACAACTGCGGCGACTGTTCCCGTAGTGGGGTCCTCCCGGGGCGCGACTGTTCCCGCAGTGGGGTCCTCCCGGGGTGTTAGCTCCGAGCATGTGACTCCAGCACCTGGGCCGGTGGAGGCCTCTAGGTCCGGGGGTTCTTCCCGATCGAGGGGGGCCTCGACTCAGGAAACACCCATGGCCGCGACGAGTTCCGGGGGGCCTTCCGGAGCTTCCATGCCGGCTATGACCAGCCCAGAACGCCCGGGAACAAGATTCCGCGCAAGCTGGTGCGGAAGCCTCCCAAGGCAATTTTTAATCATTACCTTGGATAGTTGTTTTAATTGTAGTAACTATTTTTTAAGTTTCTTCGTTCATCATCTGCAGCGTCCCCAAGAAGGGGAGTGAGGCTCCACCCTCAGCCACAGCAGCTGAAGCCGTGAGGGTGGAAGCTTCTGCTCCTATCCCGGTGCCGCCCCAAGTGGTGGCTAAAGCTGCGACAGCTCCGACGCTGGCTGTCGTGGTCATGGACCTCGACTCATCCCCAGAGGCTCCCGTGGTAGCGCCGGACCGCGGGAGTGAAGATGCGCCAGCGGCACCTGTCCCGGAGGTTGAAGCTCCAGGTCCTGGTGCTGAGATGATGGAAGCTCCGACCGTTGAGCCGGAAGAAGCTGTGATTCCGGCCCTAGAGCCGGAAAGTGTCGAAGCTCCGGCGGTCGAGCTGGAGGTGATTGAAGTCCCGGCGTGCGTGCCGGATGTTGAGGAAGCCCCAGCGGTTGGGCCGGCTACCTCAGAAGCATCGGCCGCAGAGCCAGTAGTTGTTGGAGCTCCGACTGCAGGGCCGATTGAAGATGAAGATCTTTCGGCTCCCGAGCCGGTTGATATAGAAGTGTCGGAGCTCGAGCCCCCATCGTAGGAGGTGCCAAGGCTGGAGCTAGAAGCGGCCCCTGCTCCGGAAATGATGACGTCGAAGGTACCCACGGCTGAGCCGGAGTGCCCTGGTGATGTCGCTGGCCCCCTGACTGAGGGGGTGAATGAAGACCTGGCGGCGGGGCCCTCCTCGATGGCGACTGAGGCCATCGCGGAGGACGGCCCTAGTACCATGGAGACACAGGGGACCACTCTTGTGAGTGGGACCCAATTTTTGTATCTGAAAACCCGCTGGAACCAGCGGAGGAGACCCCAGCGGGTTCGGAACCTATCCCGTTGTCACTGTCCATTGACAACGCATGTTCCAATCTGCGTCAAGTTCAACTGGCCTTCTTCCACGACAGCACGGCTCTTGAAGAGGAGCGCCAAACCCTTAGGAGGTGGCGTAACCGGCTCTACTTCGAGACCAACCTGGCGCAATCAAGGCTAGCGGATGACAAAGAGTGGATCAAACGGGAGAAAGTCTGCCTGGAGTATTGGGGTAAATTATTGGATGACAGGGTGAGTATGACTCGCGCCCTCGACACTCAATCCCGGGAGATCTACGATCAGGCCAAAGCAGCCAATAGTGCGGCCGATGAACGCCACGAAAGGCTTGAGGCCATTAACACTACACTCATCAAGCGTCGAGAGGCACTTGAAGATAGGGAGAAATGGCTCGAAGATGAAGAGCAGAAACTCCTAGAGCTGCGGGATGACGTCCCGAGGAGGGAGGAGGAGCTCTACGAGAAGGTGGCTCTGCCTGACAAGGGCCTTGAGGAGCGCACCAAGAAATTGGAAGAGCGTTGTGTAGAGGAGGAGAAGAATGCCTGGGTACGAGGGCAGGAGCTCCATGAACGGGAGTGTGCCCTCGTTGCCAGGGAAAAGAAAGTGAGGGGCAGGGAGAAGGACCTGGTCGACCGCCGGAACAAGATCCACCTCCGGGAGGAGGAGCTCGGAAAACTCGAGAAGCGAGTTGCTGAGAAGATTCAGCAAAACGCCAAAGAAGTTGAGCGCCTCGCCTGTGAGAATTCCGAACTGGTGGCGGCCAGAAGATCTTTGGAAGAATTGAAAGGCTTGAGGACTACGGACTCCCTACGAATTTGGGAGTTCTTGGGCAAGGCCAACGACGCGCTGACACGAATGGGCTTCAGTCCCGTGCGCCCAGATTATCCGGAGCTGGAGCCAGACCTAGCACTGCAGGCATTGAGCTCGGCAGGTAGCAAGCTCTCCAAGGTGGGCGATGTCATCGCGGACCAATTGGAGGTTGAGGGGCAATCCCTAGCGAAGAACGTCACAGAGTACGTGCTGACGTGCTACACCAGCCGGAACTCCCAATTTCCTCTGTACCCGGTGCTTGAAGGTCCTCTCGAAGGAGAAGGGGAAGCTGCCCGAGACAACGTGTCGGAGGTTGCCCAGAAAGTCGCTCAATTCTTCCATAGGGTCTAGGACCATCTCCGTAGTTCCCACTTGTATCCTCTCTTCTTCTTCCTCAATTTTGTAATCCCTTGTCTCCAGATGAATGAAATCCCCAAATTTTTGTGAATTTCACTTTTTGTCTTCAACACCTTTGTCTTCACTTGGACCCTGGTAGATGTACACAATTTGATTGTGAACATGTACCAAGAGGATATTATGTTTTGTTGAAGAATCATTTTCTTCGAACTTGTAGAGTGTAGGTCCGAAGTCTTTGATGGTGAAGGCCCCCTGAGGTCAAACTGACTATCGTCAGAGCTTAGTAGCTCCGGTAATAGTCCCTATCAACGCATAGGGCATCGACAGTTATTCCTCCGGGGTGTTGGAGCTTAGTAGCTCCGGCACTGACCTTTGCCAACACGTAACTTGTTGGCAGCAGACTCCACTTGTGGGGTCTTCTCACCATCTTTTACGTCGACGGCTGGCCCCCCTAGCTTTACCGGGGCTTGGTTGCTCCGGTGATGCTTGTTAACATCGATTACAAGCCATCTAGAGGAGTCGGAGCATTGTTAGCTCCGGCTTTTCTCCATCAACGTTTATTTTATTTTTCCTGCACACTAAATTCAAGAAAAATAGTAAATTTTGTTTCTTGCCTATAACTTCGTCGCGGCTTATGATTCTCGAGAAAGTTTTAGGTCAAACGCGATTCTAGACACAATCGAATGCGTTGCCTTTTCTTCCGGATTCAATTGTATTTGGACTCGCCTTACTTCGGCCTGCCGGGGTGTAGGTAGAGTGGCGTACTTAGGGTGCTTGACCAGGCTAAGTCGATAGCACACTCTGGCCCTAGATTGGCTTGGCGGCATTCAGGCGAGTGAGCCATGAACAATATTTGAATTCAAAAAAATAGACAATACAACTCGAATTGTATATGAACCGGTCGAACTAATTTTTTTTTAAGAATTGCACGTCTTTGTTATAGACAAGAAAGAGAATAATAAAAAATGTTGAGCATGTACAAAATGAATGCACGTGGAGTCTGTTTCACCTGAAGATGTCTTTCATTATAGATCCGGGGTACAAGGGAAACAAGTACACTCTTAGGGTACAGAACCAAGCTAAGCGTGTTTAATTTCTTGTTTTTCCCAGTGTAGCTAGCCACACTTTTAGTTCTGAGACTGTGACAAGTGTTGCATGAACTTTGCGGACCTTCCGGGGAAGGTCCGGCTGTTCTCCCGGAGGAACTACCCGACTTTGTACAATGACTCTATAACATACAACTCAAGTTACTCAAGACTCACCTCCGTGGTATTAAGTGTAGAACTTACGGAGGTGCTCAACGTTCCAAGGATTTGGGAGAGGTGTCCCATCCTCGGTAGCCAAGCGAACGCTTCCGGGACGGGATACTTTAATCACTCGGAAGGGTCCCTCCCAACCGGGCGAGAGTTTGTTTAACCCTTCTCTGGATTGTATTCTCCGTAGCACCAGATCACCTTCCTCGAGCTGTCGGTTTTGTACATGCCGCTGATGATAACGCCGTAGGGCTTGGCGATATCGGGCATTCTGAACAGCTGCTTGGAACCTTCCCTCCTCAAGGAGGTCTAGGTCTTCACGCCGGAGCTGATCCTGCACGGCTTCGTCGAAGGTCCAGACCCGGAGTGAACCCAAGGTGATTTCCGGAGGAAGGATTGCCTCAGCTCCGTACACCAGAAAGAAGGGTGTCTCTCCAGTTGACCGGTTTGGATATGTCCTGTTGGCCCATAAAGTGGGCGGAAGCTCTTCAATCCAGTTAGCTCCAAGTTTTTTTAAGCGCTCAAATGTGCGCGTCTTGAGTCCTTTAAGGATTTCAGCATTTGCTCTCTCGGCTTGGCCATTGCTTGCTGGGTGAGCTATGGAGGCGTAACAAACTTGTATGCCGAGGTCTTCGCAATATCCTTGGAATGCATAGCTTGTGGATTGGGTCCCATTATCAGTGATGATTTTTTTGGGACTCCATATCTGCATACAATGGACTGCAAAAAGTTGATAGCAGATTGCTTGTGGATTGTCACAACTGGAGTTGCTTCCGGCCACTTGGTGAACTTATCCATGGCGACGTACAGGAACTTGTAACCTCCGACGGCTCTTGGGAAAGGTCCCAAGATGTCCATCCCCCACACAGCGAAGGGCCATGTAGGAGGTATCATTTGTAGGGGCTGAGCTGGTGTGTGAATTTGCTTTGCATGGAATTGACATGCTTCACATTTCTTCACCAGCTTAGTTGCATCCTGGAGTGCTATAGGCCAGTAGAAACCATGCCGAAAGGCTTTACAACCAGCGTGCGGGAAGACGCGTGGTTCCCACACTTGCCTCCATGGATTTTTGCGAGGAGTTCACAGCCTTCTTCCCTTGTGATGCACCGCATTAGGATGCCATTGGCACCACGCCGGTAGAGATCCCCTTCTACCAGCGTGTATCTTTTAGCCAATCTGACTACCCGGTCAGCGGATACATCATCGTCAGGAAGGATGTTGTCTTTCAAGTAGCTCCGGATCTCCGAGATCCATGCATCGGAACTAGCTTGAGCTTTTGAGTCTTGCGTGCTGGGTTGCTCGGAGCTCCCGGCAGCACCTACGACCCTTGATGGCTGCCATGGTAACAGGGCCATCGGGACTGTCAGCTTCGGGATGCTGATCTCGCCCCCTTCGCTCAGTTCGGCTGGCTGAGCTGTTGGCTTTGACAACCTCCGGACAAAAATTCCGTCAGGAGCTGGAGCTCCAGTTGACACTTTCGTTGAGAGTTCGTCAGCTTCAGCGTTATGGGCACGCTGAACATGGTGGAGATCTAGGACTTCGAAGTCCTTCTGAAGCCTCTGGACTTCAAGGAGGTAAGCAGCTAGCTGGAGATTATTGCAGGAACATTCACCCTTCACGTGCTTAATGATGAGCTGGGAATCTCCCTTGACCAGCAGTTGCTTGACACCATATGACAGTGCCACCTTTAGTCCGTAGATGAGCGCTTCGTACTCTGCCATGTTGTTGGTCGCCTTGAAGTCAACGTGTACCATGTATTTCACCTTCTCCCCGGTCGGTGCAAGGAGAAGGATTCCAGCTCCGGCCCCCTGCTTCTGCATGGAGCCGTTGAAGTAGAGGGTCCAGTGAGGCTCGGTGAAGGCTGGAGCTTAATGCTCCGTCTTCTGCTCACTGGGGCTCCCAGGGTTTGATGGAGAGGGAGTCCATTCCGCCACAAAATCTGCCAATGCTTGACTCTTGACTGCTTGCCTTTAAATAAATTCAAGATCAAATTCAGCCAATTCCGCTGCCCACTTTGTAATATTCCCAGGATAATTGGGATTATGCAAGATTGCTCGAAGTGGGTAAGAGGTCACCACTGAGACTTTGTGAGCTTGGAAGTAATGGCGAAGCTTCCTGGAGGCAATAAGAACTGCATAGAGCAGCTTATGCACCTCTAGGTATCGAGTCTTCGCACATGTAGTACTTCACTAATGAAGTACACTGGGCGCTGAATGGTCTGGACCCTCCCGGAGGGGTCCGGAGCTTCCTCTTCACTGACCCGGATCCTCTCGAAGGAATCCGGATTTTCTTCGGGGACCTCCGAGTCCTGGCTGGAGGAACCCGGGGCTTCTTCAGAAGCGACCTGGACCCTCCCGGAGTGGTCTGGGTCTCCTGAAGTGACTTCTTGTGGATTCGAGTCTGGGAGCTAGGACCCAGACTCGCTTTCAGGTACCTCCGGACCCTCCCGAAGGGGTCTGGATTCCTGAGTATGAGTTAGCTCTGGTCTCTCCGCAACCAGAACCATACTGATGACTTCATCAGTTGCTGAAATGTAAAGCAACAAAGGCTCACCAGGGTTCGGAGCTACCAGAATTGGTAGGGTGGTGAGGAACTGTTTCAGCTCCTGGACTGCCTTCTCTGCTTCTTCGGACCATTGGAATGGTCCGGACTTCCTCAATAACTTGAAGAAGGGGAGTGCCCGTTCCGCCAGTCTTGAAATGAACCGGCTGAGGGCTGCTAGACATCCAGTTAACTTTTGGACGTGTTTGATGCGGGTTGGTGGCCGCATGTCTTCAATGGCCTTAATCTTCGTCGGATTAGCTTCTATGCCCCGGTGACTTACCAGGAAACCGAGAAGTTTTCCGGAGCTAACCCCGAAGACACACTTGTCTGGGTTTAGCTTTGTGCGGGCAGCCCGCAGCTTGTCGAAGACAGCCTGCAAGGTGTCAAGGAGTGACTCCTTGTCCCTGACCTTGACCACGATGTCATCGACGTACACTTCCACTATGTCTCTAATGAGTTCTTCAAAAGTTTTGTACATAGCTCGTACAAAAGTTGAAGCTGCATTCTTGAGACCAAAGGGCATGACTGTATAACAGTACAATCCATCTACTGTGATGAATGAGGTATGCTCTTCATCTTCCCTAGACATCCTGATTTGATGATACCCGGAATATGCGTCTAGGAAACACGGTAATTCACACCCGGAGGTGGAATCCACTATCTTATCTATTCTAGGTAGTGGGAATGGATCTTTTGGACATGCCTTATTTAGTGTGGTGTAGTCAATGCACATCCGAAGCTTCCCGCCGGCCTTGGGCACAACGACTGGGTTTGCCAGCCATTTTGGATGGAAGACTTCTCGGATGAATCCAGCTTCGAGTAACTTCTTCACTTCTTGTCGGATGAAGTTTTGTCGCTCTACGGATTGCTTCCGAGGCTTCTGATGCACAGGCCAGGCGTCGGGGTAGATCTTCAGATTGTGCTCAATCACTTCCCTGGGGATCCCAGACATTTGTGATGGTTGCCAAGCAAACACGTCGACGTTAGACCAGAGGAAAGTGATGAGCGCGAGTTCCTATTTGTCGGTCAGTCCCCCCGATATAGGGTGGTCTGAGCGGCATCGGAACCAATTTGGATGACTTTGACGGGAATGTCGGTGTCGTCGCTTGGCTACACACGAGGTGTAGAAGTCAAGCCTCGTTGACGAATGCTCGGGGGTTTTGGAGCTTGCTCCTGCCTGGAGTCCTCCTCTTGCGCCGTGGTGAGTGCATGGAGTTCTTCCAGAGTAGTTACTCCGGCAGTACTATCTCCGCGGATCCGGAGAACGCCTACTGGCGTTGGCATCTTCAACACCAGATATCTATAATGAGCAGCTGCCATGAATTTGTACAGGGCATGCCTACCGAAGATGGCATTGAAGGGTAAGTTGATCTGAGCGATGTCGAAGACAAACTTCTCGGTGCGGTACTTCTCCCGTGTCCCGAAGGTAACGGGGAGAGTAATAGCTCCGAGTGGGGTAATGGCTCCCGGACCTACTCCGGAGAAAGGTCGAGAGGGGTGGAGATCCGAAGGTCGGAGTTGAAGCTTAGTAAAAGCTTCGAAGCTTATGAGGTTAAGCCCCGAACCTCCGTCTACCATAACGTGGTGGAGCCGGATGTTGTTGATGGTAGGAGATACCATCAAAGGGAACTGACCTGCTCCAACCATGCTCCGAGGGCAGTCCGAAGCATCAAAAGTGATGGCTGTGTCCATCCACTTCTGATGAGGTTCCGGTCTGACTGTAGGAGCTACAGCAGCCATATCCCGACGCATAGTCTTCATGACACGGCGGTAGGTGATGTCCCATGATCCACCAAAAATGGTGGTCATGGTCTTCTGACGCTCGTTGTCAGAGACGTCAGAATCATCGTCGACGAAGGTGTAAACGGCCTTCAGGACTTCTTTGGGATCCTGAAAACCTAACTCTTCTGTAGTCGGAGCTTCGTCGACTTTTTGCTTTCCTTCCCTCTGTAGGAAAGGAGATTATTCCCGGTGCTTGTTATAGCACTCGGCAAGGTTTTGGACCTCCCGGCAGTGTTCCAAACTGTGGCTGCCCGTTTTGTGAATTGGGCACCACACCTTGGGCTTGCTACCATATTCAGAAGACGGTTGAGGTTGCTTTTCGGGTCCCCCGGCCACCTGGAGCTGCAGCAGCTGCAACATTGGATGTACCGGCCGACGGCTTCTTCTTGCCGTTGGTCTTTTTCTTCTTCTTGCCGTTCCCGGAGGTAGCCGCTTCTTCTTTTGAGGATTTCTTGTGACCCTCCGGGGTTGGTTTGGAGTGCATCTCACGGCCCTCCGCAGCTCTGGCACATTTGTCAGCCAAGCTGAAGAGTTCCGTGAAGCTGGTGATCTTCTTGATCGCCAGTTTCTCCAGCATCTTCTTGTCCCGTACACCCTGTCTGAGTGCCACAATGACAGAGGCGCTAGAGATAGAAGGGATAGTGTTTCGTACCTGAGAGAACCTCTGGATGAATGATCGCAGGGATTCTCCCCCTTTTTGCACGACTGCAAAAAGGTCCAGTTCAGTGCCTGGTCGGGTGTATGAACTCCCGAAGTTGGCGGTAAACTGCCGGCACAGCTCCTCCCAACTGTTGATAGAGTTGGGTGGAAGGCTCATAAACCACGACCTGGCGGTCCCAGTTAAGGCCACTGGAAAATAATTGGCCATCACGGCCTCGTTTCCTCCAACTGCCAAGATTGCAGTAGAGTAGATCTGAAGAAATTCAGCGGGATTGACAGTCCCGTCGAATTTTTCCGGCAGGTGAGGCCGGAACTTCTGTGGCCACCTGACCATACGCAGATGTATGGCCAGAGCTGAACAGCCTCCTCCTACTCCTTCAGGAGCAGAAGGGTCCTGAGCTTCCCGTCTTTCACGAGCACGCTCAATATGGACTCGGCCGTCTTGCTGGCGGTATCGGCGATCAAGCTCCGCCCGGAGGTCATGAGTTCAGAGCCTGGATACCGTGTGAGTGCGTCGTGCCCCGGAGGGCAATGACGTCACTTGTTGTGATGCAGCACGTCTCCTGCTATTGGAAACGTGCGGACCAAGTCTACCAGACAAAGTCCGCCGCTGCGACGGGGCTCGTCCTCTAGGAGGAGGACCCTGGTTGCTGAGGCGTTCGGCTGCTGCTGCAACCAAATGATCCACATCGGCCCTCCACTGTTCCAGTGCATCCCGGGATGCATCCGGAGGTGGTGGGCATTGGATAAGAGCACGCGCTGCATGGAGCGCGTGTTCCGGGTTGTCATGATTTGCCGCCGCAGTGATTGACGCCGGCGCACCATCGCGTTGCCCAGCTTGATTTGCTGGTGGAGGCGGTGGTGGTGGGAGTGTGACTCCTGCTGGTGTTGAGGCTCCTGCTGGTGGCTGCATATTGGAGGGATTGCCCCCAACATCCTGAGCAGCAGGTTGACCGTTGGATGATCCAGCAGCTGAGTTCACCATTCTCAAAATCTAAGGCCCCCCTACCTGGCGCGCCAACTGTCGGTGGTTTGGAACCGGCAGATCTCCCGACACTACTAAAGTGTTAGAGGAGTTTGATGTTCGGTGTGGGCGCGCGAAGATTCAAGAAGGTGAATTGTAAATGACACAGGAGACACAAGAGTTTACGTGGTTCGGGCCGCCTGAGCTTAATACCCTACTCCACGGGATGTGTTGATGTTGTATTAGATGTAGCAAGTGTGTTAGTGTGTCTGAACGTCTCTCGAGCGTGTCTCAACGTCTATCTCGCGTGTGTGTAAACGTCGTTGGCTTGTCCTTTTATAGTATAAGGGCAGGCCGTTACAAATTAGCCTGGCCCAACATGCGGTCCCGACGTTTACTAGTGTTGATACCTCTTCAACACGTTTAATTGCCCTTAATGAACGTGTAATGGGCTTTGACAGCATTGTTACTGGTATTAAGGTCGTCCGATTAAGTGTCATTAATATGGTATTAATGACACTTAATCGGGTCTTGAAGTCCTCGATTCCCCTTTGAAGATCCGGAGCTATTGCGGGGTCTTCTGGAGGTTAGAGGGTGAATATCCGACGGTTGGACACGTGGCAGCACAGGAGCACGCTGTGGAGAGCAGATAGTTCTGGGGTTAGCTGACACGTGTCAGCCCTGGAGCTTCCCTCGGTCTGGGGTTAGGTCCGGGGATGCCACTTCGGTACATAGTTCGGAGCTTCCTCCCTTGCGGGCGGTAGCTCCGGTTTGATAGTACACGTGGCGACCCTGGGGCTAACCATGTTGGAGAAGCGGGTCCGGACATGTCTGACATGTGTGCCTCCGAAGGTCTTCAAATCAAGTGGGTGACTTTTCCTTGATATCTTTGCAATCCCAAAGGGTATATGGTTCCCAGGGTACCGACAGGAGCTATCAAAGACATGACGGAGCTAAAGACAAAACTTCACCGGAGCTGACCAAATCTAGTCGGACCAAGCATTAAACGTAACCTGGGCTACCCAAAACAAGCCGGACCTACCGTCGGACCTTGCTGTAGCTCAGAGCCAGAGTCGGACATTGATAAAAAGGTGTTTTGGTGATATTCAAAACTTTTATCATCAAATCCAAGTGTATTCACTACAAGCCAATGTATTCAGCACATATAGGTCTTACACGCAATCCATCGGCGTGGAGGAGCATTCGCCGGCCACCGCACGTGGAGGAGCAACAACGCTAGGTATAATTGCTCACATAATGCTATTGTAGTTCAATCCTCTTACGGATACGCTGATTGAATTGTAGGAAGTGATGTAAGAAGATAAGACATAGATGGGAAAAGACAGGCGTACGAAGACAGGCGTACGAAGGAGTGGCGGGATGGAATGAAGTCATTTTTAAATTTAGCATTCCAGGGCACTCGTGAAGAAGAAACTAAGCCTTGCCCTTGGACGAAATGTTGTAATATTTTCCACGGGAGACGCAAGGAAGTTCATCTTCACTTGCTTCGTAATGGGATGTCATTTGATTATACTTGTTGGGTACACCATGGAGAAAAACGAGTTGAGAAAAAAAATTGCTGAGAAATCAGCAAATAATGAGGAGATAATTTCTGATGATGCTGCTATGGAAAATATGTTGTCCAGTCTTCTTAGAGGCACCGGTGATCATGGTGGTACTTCAGTAGGTGTTGATGATCTAGAAAATGCTATAAACCAGCAGGAACTAACTCGGTGTGCAAAGGCATTTTATGACTTATTAAATGATACCAAGAAGGAGTTGTATCCAGGTTGTGAGAAGGTGACCCAATTATCCTTCATTGTCAGGTTGTACCAGATAAAGTGTTTAACTGGTTTGAGCAAAAAAGCGTGTGAGTTGATCCTTGAACTATTCTCATAATGTGCTTCCAGAGGGCCATTGCATTCCTAATACACTTGATAAATTTTAGAAGGTTGTTTGTGACCTTGGGCTGAGCTACAAAAATATCGATGCATGTGTCAATGACTGTTTGTTATTCCGGAAGGACTATTCTCTGCTGGATCGATGCCCAAAATGTGGTGAATTAAGATGGAAAAATAGTACTGGTGGGGATGCAAGAGAGGCTTTACCTTGTGGAAAAGCAAAGAAGCTTGTAGCACGCAAGATTATACAATACTTCCCTCTTATTCCCCGTCTTCAAAGGTTTTATATGGCAGAATCAATGACATCAAACATGCGCTGACACAAAGAAGAACGTATTGATGATGGAATATTAAGCCATCCTGTAGATTCGAAAGCATGGAAGGATTTTGATAGCATTCACCCAAATTTGTCATCTGATCCTCACAACATAAGACTTGGGCTAGCATCTGATGGTTTCAATCCTTTTGGAGTAATGAATGTTTCTTACAGTACATGCCCTGTGATTCTAATCCCTTATAATCTACCACCTTGGTTGTGTATGAAGCAGCCTTATTGGTTGATGTTAATGATAATTTCTGGGACAAAGTCACCTGGAAACAACATTGATGTGTATATGCAGCTTTTGATTGATGAGCTACTGAAATTATGGTTTGATGGTGTTGAAACATACGACAGTTCAAAGAAAGAGACATTTCTCACGCGAGTGTTGACGGCTGTTATATACCAATTTCATCTGTCAATTTAACTCAATTATGTGAAGGATTTGTCATTTCTTGCACACATCACCTTTCTATCTAACCAAATTCCACATGGACTTGGAGGAATATGTGTATGCAGCATTTTATGCACGAAAAGAGGAAATGTATAGGGACCAATCCTATAAAATATCATCCCAACCAATCAGGCGATGACATGTGGCATCCCATGGATCAAATGGCCCACAAACAGAAGTATCCGAGGAGATACAACAGTGTATCATCCATATACATCAATGGGACCCACCTGGTAGCCACCTAGAGAAAGCACACGAGAAATGGTGCAATGACCAGGTCGGCCAAACCAGGGGGTCGACCGACTTGGTCTATGCACCAAACTCGGTCAACCTCCACGTGTTGGCTCCTCCCGGCTCCCTGAGTCAATGGTGATTGATTCACGCGCTTTTGGTGGCGGGAACCTACCTCAACACTAGTATAAATAGGACCCCCTACCCCTCACTTCAACACACACCACTTGAGCTTCATCTCTATTGTATACACTATCATCCATAGTCTTAGAGGAGTTAGGTTGTAGAGAGGAGAGTCTCTAGTCCCAAGTCCAAATTGGTAAAGGAGTAAGGAGTCTCTCTCTTCCAAATCCTACATTGGGAAAGGTATGGCTCATGTATTCTTTCTTGTATTTGTGACTTTATGCATAATAAAGATAGTATCTTTAGTCTCTACTTATACATATACTTGGGCAAAGCGTTTCTTGTTTGATTGTGGAGTCCATATATGTGGAAGGTATAGCTTCGATGACTATTTCATCATGAACATATCTCATTATCATAGAACCTATAGACCCCCACTATAGTCTAGTTAATTATAAAATAACTAGGTTAGTATGGATAATATGTTGTGTATCAACATTTGTTCAATGATGATTCAATTCATTGCCTTAGGATGGATTGTGCCTAGGCTCTTAAGGTAATTACTTAATATGCTAGCATGGTGCTAGGATAGCTAAGTAGCATTGGATGTCTCGTAGACCCACAGATTGAAGAGGTAGGCAGTAGGTGGTGACAGCCCTATATGTACTTTGTAATCCTCCATGTTCGGCTATGCCACAGGCTCTTGGCGGGGTCGCCCTAGTATTGCTAGGGGTAAGTCCGTGCTCGATGTGTTGAACCACATAGCATAAATATTCACTATTGATCTAGCTTATGGATAATTAGTTTAGACTATGTATATGTACAATAGAGCATAGTAGGAGTACCTCCATAACTCTCAACCTTAACTAACCTCTAGGATCCTCTAATCCCCCTTAGACTTGAAAGTTTTTGTGTGTGTCGCACTACCTCCACTATTATTCCGATCCTTACTAGATTCTGACCTAGACCTCTCTACCCTTTCCACTCGATGATTGTTATATCTCTACCCCGCCTTCCATTGGGATCAAATAAATGACACCCTTGGGAATACTCTCTTAAGAGGAAATGCTAGAATGATACCTCAGTGCGCTTGCAGAATTCACTCTGTGATCCAATAGAACTATTAACAAGCATTTCTGACACATCAGTTGGCTATGTTTAGTTAATGGTGCCTAAGTATTACCAACAAGCATTTCTGGCACTATTGCCAGAGTTGATTTATTAGTATACATTAGGAGCTATCAACAAGCATTTCTGGCGCCGTTGTCGGGGAAGGCAAATAGATTTATAGCATGACTAAGTGAATAGGAAAGAACCCTGGGTACGATTTTAGTAGGATAACCATTCTTTGTTTTCGCATTTTAAATGTGAAAACAGGGTAGTGTATGTCTAGTTTCTGCCTGCCAGAAAACTTTGTTGAAGATCCCGAATCTCTTTTGAGAGTCCGACCCCATGTCGTAACTCCTAAAAAAATTTGAGTGGCAAGGCAGGCCAGCATTTCTGCACCAACAATCTAAACGCCAATGGTCCAGAAGACCCTTCGTGAGTTCTCAGCTCCCTCTGCTAACAATGTGCCTATTGGGTCCACTATTAACACGGGAGATGTGAACTACGAGATCAAAACTGGCCTTATCACTATGGTGCAAGCCAACCCATTCTGTGCGAAGGCTAATGAGGATGCAAGTGCTCACTTGCAACAATTCCTCGAGATCTGCAACACTTTTAAGATTAAGGACGTGTCTCTGGATGCAGTCCATCTAAGACTGTTCCCGTTCTCTCTCCTTGGGAGAGCAAAACAGTGGTTCTACGCGAACCGAAGTGCTATAGTCACTTGGGAGAAGTGTTCTATGGAATTACTCGCCAAATTCTTCCCGTTGGGCAAAACCAATGCCCTACGTGGAAGGATTTCCAACTTTCAGCAAGAGTCCAAGGAATCTATTCCCGAGGCATGGGAAAGGCTTCAGGAGTACATTCTAGCCTGTCCCCACCATGGGATGGATGACTGGCTCCTTATTCAAAATTTCTATAACGGGCTGATCCCATCAGCTCGTGACCATTTGGATGTTTCTGCTGGAGGAGCCTTCTTCTCGTTGACGGTGCCAAAAGCTAAAGATCTTATTGAGAAGATGGTGTCCAACATGGGATGGAACGATGAGTGTCTCCATACCCGACAGCGAGGCATGCACACCTTGAAGGAGGTGGACATGATCGCTGCAAAATTGGACCTCCTAATGAAGAAAATTGATGGACAAGCCAGTGGGGAAGTGTCTTGCAATGCCTATGCCCTAGAGTCTCACATCACATGCTAAGTCTATGGCAACACGGGTCATATGGGCAATGATTGCCCAGAAACTCGTGAGGATGCCCTATACCTCGCCAGCAATGGAAATTTCAACAACAACAATGGCTATCGTCCAGGAGGTCAAGGGTGGGGTCAACAACGCCCATTCTTTCAAGGACGGTACAACAACAATGGCAACCCTAGAAATCAGCCAAACTTGAGAGAACTTGCCATTAGCCAGCTCAAGATCAATGATGCCCTATCCAACAAGCTGTCAGCTAATGACAAGACCCTAGAGAATATCAATGCAAAGATTGAAGGACTATCCTCAGCATTCAAGAATCAACTGAGCTTCAACAAGATGTTGGAGACTCTGTTGGCACAACTTGCTGCAGTTGTCCCTCCATTAGAAAACAACAAAATTCCGGGGCAGCCAGAAGCCCTAGTGGAGAACGTCAATGCAGTGGTTACGAGAGGAGGACAGACCACTCGTGACCCACCATATCCCACACAAGAAAAGAGGGCAACTGAGCCCGAAAAGGAGGATGTCCCAAGTGAATTACTTGGTGAGAGAATGGCCAAATACTTTGAAGACACCAACTTATTGCCACTCCCTCACAGACAAAGGAAGCCGACAGTGGATGAGCAATTCAACCGTTTTGTTGAGATCATCCAAAAGATCCACATCAATGTGCCTTGATTGATGCGATGCAAGTCCCCACTTATCCTCGCTATCTCAAGGACATATTGAACAACAAACGGCCACTGCCCACCACTGAGGTCGTCAAGCTTACAGAAGACTGCAGTGCAGCCATCCTCAATAGGCTTCCTGAAAAGAAGAAGGACCCTGGATGTCCTACCATTTCATGCTCAATTGGGGCTCACTACTTTGACAAGGAACTTTGTGATTTGGGAGCAAGTGTTAGTGTGATGCCCAAGGTTGTGTTCGACCAGCTGAACTTCACAGAGCTAACTCAAACACCAATGCAGCTACAACTGGCTGACTCTTCAGTCCGTTATCCAGCGGGTATTGCTGAAGACGTCCCGATGAAGATCCAGAACAGCTTCATACCCGTGGATTTTGTGGTGCTAGACATGGACATCGAGAAGGATACACCACTCATTCTTGGGCATCCATTCCTAAGCACTGCAAAAGATTGCATAGATGTGGGAGCTGGAGAAATCCACTTCCATGTCAATGGCAAGGAGGAAAGGTTTAACATTTGGCCAAAATCAGAACAATGCTCCATGATTTGAATCAAGTATGGGCCGAATGATAAACACATCAAAGAGGTCGAAGTCACACCTCCAAAGGTGGACAACTCATTGCATTCATGAGAAGGTTAATCTACGAGGAGAATCCGTCGTTTCGACCATGCCGATACCTAAAGGCGACAAAATCGTATGTACCTTCCTGAAGGCCCAAGTCCACCAAGCCGCCAAAAAAGGAAGGGCGGAAGAAGCAAGACGAGCCATCCAAGCCCATCCCTCCGGGCCCGGATGTGAAATGAAGACGGAGGAATGTCCATCTCATTGGACGGTGGTGAGACCTACGCCAATAGGTCAAATTGGTAGTTATCCCACTGAATTTTTCTTTCTTTCTTTTTCCACCCCATTTGGATTTTTCCCATTGCATATTTGATTTTCCCTAGCAAGTTGAGAATCTTATATTCTCAACTATCATTTTTTCTTTCTTTCTTTTCAAAAGAAAATTTTTATTGGATTTGAAAAGGGTTTTTATTTGAAAAAAAATTTGAGCTGCACATGTGGCATTTCATCAACGCGCTAACTTTATAGCCGTTGGAGAACCACTTGACAAAAGGGGAACCAGGGGGCCACCTGTCAGGTCGGCCGAACCCCCTGGTCAGCCGAACAGGGAGTGGAGCCAGGTTGGCTCCCCTTCCTCCAACGGCTACATTTTGAACTCCAAGTGACTGTTGGAGGGTGCACCCTATAAATTGTGGCCGTGAGGAGAACCTCTCTTCACACACAACATCATTTTACACCTCCCCAAGTCACTCTCTAGCTCACTTGTTTTTCTTGCTCTTTATTGCAACTCTCTTGCTCAAATCCATCCCCAAAAAGAATTTCTTTTGTTTGCATTTGCATTTTACACTCAAGCTTTGAAGTGGAGAAAATTCGTTGAGAGTTTTGTTTTCCAAACATCGCTTCTCTTCGGATTTTTCTCGCCTTGTTTTGTTCTTGCTTGTTGAACTCAAAAAGACATGAAGAGGTTGTTCAGAAAGTGGAAGGAGGCTGCAAGCTCAAGCCATGGTTAAGGTTCTAGTGCACGCCTCTCTTCCATGGGTACAAGCCCAAGGAGGAGAGGTGTGTGTGAGGACACTCCCATGGAAGAGAGAAGCAACCCACACCAACTTCTTCATGACAACGACCTCGACATACGAAGCGAAGTTGAAGATCAAGAACGCAGGCTTCTCCCAGATCGTGAGTTCTGCCACACCAAGGCTTACGATCCACATTTGATCTCCAAAATAGGTATGGACTCCGAATTTCTATCCATTTGGCATGCAATTCGATTTGATGACTTTGCTCACATAGAGGAGAAAGGTTCATGCCTTCTCACTATCAAATTCCTTTGCACGCTAAGAATAGGATTTGATGGTATTGCTTTTAGATTATTTCAAAAAGAATACAACATCCTATGGAAACAATTAGGTAACATCCTAGGCTTCCATAAACGGTGTTTGCTAGATTTAGACAATTTGCCTAAGTTTAACAAACAAAGTTTTTGGCATGAGCTAACTAGTGAGGTCACATGTAGGGCTCCTAGGAATAGCCACATCCAAAACCCTACCTTACGCTTCATGCATAGATGGGTGTCTATGACTATGTTCCCTAGGGGATATGTTAGGGTTGTGTGGGATGATGAATTTAAAATTTTGTTTGCCATGACTAAAAAGATAAAAGTTGCTCGAGTCAAAGCCATGATGACACAATGGTTTGATTACATTTCAAAATCAGGACCAATTGAATGCACTTCATTGATTACTCATATTGCTGATAGGGTAGGAGCACTTAAATACTCTTCATTTGAATATATTGAAACTGAAAGCAAATTAATTGATGAAGACTATTTAGTGCAAGGACATACCCTTAAGCATGATCAAGATGGGTCCTTGATATTTTTCTATCCCGGCTTTGTCAATGAAATTGGGTTACCTAACCCGGATTTTCATTTGTACAAATGCCAGAGGATAACCATTAACCTTCTTCCCCTTGAGGAAGCAAGAAGAAGTAATGTCTCTTGCAGGGTAACAAAGAATCGTGCGAGGGCTACAGCCACATGCATGCCACCAATAATCTCTACGGTCCATGAATACCAAGAGGAAGAGAACCCAACGGGTTATGCGCCCAGATGGACTAAACCTCTGCCGTATGAGACTGGGGGATCATCTTGGCAAGAATGGCAAAGGGATCCACCCTTACCCACTTCAAGCTCTAGCAGCTTGCCCCAAACGTCCATGAGAGGACGTCGTTCCTCTTCGGCTAGAAGTCATCATGATTATAGCCAAGGAATGACGGACCTCACAAAACGTATGGGAGAACTTGAAGTGAGAACGGGTGACATCTACAACACATTCCAAGAGCATGTTCAAGGTACCCAGGATTGGCAACAACACATGGATGCTCAATTCATCGACTTCAACACGGTGCTACTACAACAACAAGCCAATCTTGCAGCGTACTTCCGCCATCAAGGGTTCAACCCTTATCACGGAAGTTGTTGAAGAACAAGCTTGGGGAGGACCCCCACTTGAGGTAACATGTATCACATTCCTTGCATATTTAATTTCCATCCATCCATCATCCACCTTGCATCTAAAAAAAGTAGGTTAGATTTGCTTTCATCAAATAAAGATGTGCTGTAAGAATGATTTAGAATTCACATAGATTAAATGATGAATAGTTGCTCTATTTTATTTTCCTAAGTCCCTAGTTTACAACTTGCTACTCTTTGAATATTGCATTCATTGGTTTGAAATACTTTTGCCTTAATTTGGAAGTTGTGGGTAGCAAAAGCTTAATCTAATTCTAGGTTGTTGCAAGATCAGAATTAGTAATAGGGCTGCTAGTCAGATCTTGAAAGTAAAACTTTGATTTTCGGAGAAATTCGAAAAAGATTTAAGTTTCCCTCAATTGATTGGAAATACATACCAAAGCCATATGATGTTCATACATAGACGAAACCTTATGCATATGCTATTTGCTTTCACATTGAGCCTAGTCAATCTAGCACAAGACCTATGTGAGAAATCATTCAACTCTTTTTGAATTCAAGACTTCACTTACACATGCTATGCTTCTACACTAGAAGTAAGCAAAACATCCATCATATCCACCACACCACAACAAAAAGAGAAACTCCATGTTATTCATGTTTAGCACTCTCTTCAAAATTCATTGCAAAGAAAGGGAGTAGAAGACATGGCTACAAAAAGAAAATGAAAAAAAGGCATGCTTACATCATAAGCATGAGAAAAAAAAGAAGAGACAAAAAAGAAAAATAGCCATGTTTCATCCCTGCAAAAGAAAGAGAGATTATACATAAAAGGAGTTATCTCAAGTATCCACATCCACTTCCACTCCATCACACATGCACTAGTCTTGAGTCAAAAAGTTTTGAATTGAATTCTCCTAAGGCTTACTCTTTTGACATAGCAATATATGTGATGCAAATATGCCCACTTACTTTCCTTACCAAGCTCCACATAAAAGCCATATTCAATGAGTAGGAATAGTAGAGACACAATGCTTTGGTGAGGAAATATTCCCACTATCCACAAAGGAGTGATTGAGAGAATTAAATTGAGGTACTTAGCATCTAAAGTGAATTCTCCAGGATTCAAGTGGAACACGATTTCTAGGCTATGTCTGCTCCAATTGCTATTCTACCTTTCAACTACTCATGAATATGAGAAAGCATAAGCCCCATGATAAATTAAGAAAGGTAGGCTAACATAGCAAATTTCTGCAATATTAGGTAGAGTATCTTGTTGTGCATTAGATACTTTTGAAAATAAGACATTGTAGCAACTCCTGATCATCAACCTAAAGTCTTGACTTTTCTCGGGACGAGCAAAGGATAAGCTTGGGAGAGTGTGTTGAAGGCTGTTATATACCAATTTCATCTGTCAATTTAACTCAATTATGTGAAGTATTTGTCATTTCTTGCACACATCACCTTTCTATCTAACCAAATTCCACTTGTACTTGGAGGAATATGTGTATGCAACATTTTATGCAAGAAATGAGAAATGTAGAGGGACCAATCCTATAAAATATCATCCAAGCCAATCAGGCAATGACATGTGGCATTCCATGGCTCAAATGACCCACAAACAGAAGTATCTTAGGAGATTCAACGGTGTATCACCCACATACATCAATGGGACCCACCTGGCAGCCACATGGAGAAAGCACACGAGAAACGGTGCAATGACCAGGTTGGTCAAACCAGGGGGTCGGCCGACCTGGTCTAAGCACCAAACTCGGTCAGCCTCCACGTGTTGGCTCCTCCCGGCTCCCTGGAGTCAATGGTGACTGATTCGCGCACTTTTGGTGGCGGGAACCAACCTCAACACTAGTATAAATAGGAACCCCTACCCCTCACTTCAACACACACCACTTGAGCTTCATCTCTATTGTATACATTATCATCCATAGTCTTAGAGGAGTTAGGTTGTAGAGAGGAGACTCTCTACTCCGAAGTCCAAATTGGGAAATGAGTAAGGAGTCTCTCTCTTACCAATCCTACATTGGGAAAGGTATGGCTCATGTATTCATTCTTATATTTGTGACTTTATGCATAATAAAGATAGTATCTTTAGTCTCTACTTATACATATACTTGGGCAAAGCGTTTCTTGTTTGATTGTGGAGTCCATATATGTGGAAGGTATAGCTTCTATGACTATTTCATCACGAGCATATCTCATTATCATAGAACCTATAGACCCCCACTATAGTCTAGTTAATTATAACATAACTAGGTTAGTATGGATAATTATGTTGTGTATCAACATTGGTTCAATGATGATTCAATTCATTGCTTAGGATGGATTGTGCCTAGGCTCTTAAGGTAATTACTTAATATGCTAGCATGGTGCTAGGATAGCTAAGTAGCATTGGATGTCTCATAGACCCACGGATTGAAGAGGTATGCAGTAGGTGGTGACATCCCTATCTGTCCTCTGTAATCCTCCACGTTCGGCTATGCCACAGGCTCTTGGTGGGAGTCGCCCTAGTATTGTTAGGGGTAAGTCCGTGCCCGATGTATTGAACCACATAGCATAAGTATTCACTGTTGATCTAGCTTATGGATAATTAGTTTAGACTATGTATATGTACAATAGAGCATAGTAGGAGTACCTCCATAACTCTCAACCTTAACTAACCTCTAGGATCCTCCTATCCCCCTTAGACTTGAAAGCTTTTGTGTGTGTCGCGCTACCTCCACTATTATTCCCATCCTTACTAGATTCTTACCTAGACCTCTCTACCCTTTCCACTCGATGATTGTTATATCTCTACCCCGCCTTCCTTTGGGATCAAATAAACGACACCCTTGGGAATACTCTCTTAAGGGAAAATGCTACAATGATACCTCCATGCGCTTGCGGAATTCACCCTGTGATCCAATAGAACCATTAACAAGCATTTATGACACATCAGTTGATATGTTTAGTTAATGGTGCGTAAGTAATACCAACAAGCATTTCTTGCACTATTACCAGGGATGATTTGTTAGTATACTTTAGGAGCCGTCAACAGCGAGCTTCTATATTATGGAAAATAAATGATTTTCCAGCATATGCAATGCTATGTGGGTGGAGCACAAAAGGTAGGATAGCATGTCAATACTGCCATGTAAACATTGACACCTTGTGGTTGAAACATGGACGAAAGTATTGCTACATGGGTCATCGTCATTTCCTACCTCAGGATCACCGGTGGCGTTGGTACAAAGCTTCTTTCAACAACAAAATAGAGAATAGAGAGGCTCCAACATCACTCTCTGGTCACGAAGTACTCCAACAATACGAGACTTTTGAATAAGTGAGTTTTGGAAAGACGAATAATAAGAGAAAGCGCACTGAGGAAGATAGGTGGCATAGTTGGAAAAAGAAAAGTATATTTTTCAGCTCCCGTATTGGAAGACATTGCTAATAAGGCATAACTTGGATGTCATGCAAATTGAGAAAAAAATTTGTGATAGCATATTGGGGACATTGTTTAATATGGATGGTAAAACAAAAGATAGTCTACAAGCTCGTTTTGATATGCAGGAAATGGGTATACGTCCAAAGCAACATCCGGTGGGTATGAAAGGGAAGTATGATTGTTTATCAGCATCATATACTTTGCAAAAAGATCAGAAGACCACCTTGTGCAAGTTATTGGCGGATGTGAAGATGGCCGATGGTTATGCCTCAATCATCAAGAGAAGTGTGGACATAACAGCACGTAAGGTATCAGGTCTAAAAACTCATGACTGCCATATTATATTTCAGAAGCTCCTTCCTATTGCAATACGTGACATATTACCTAAAAAGTTTGTTGAACCTTTAATTGAGTTTAGCAGATTCTTTTCTGGAATTTGTTTTAAAGAATTGGCGGAAATAGATTTGGACAAGATGATTGAACAATTTCCTGAAACAATTTGTAAGCTTGAGATGTTGCTTCCTCCCGCTTTCTTTGATATCATGGTACATCTTCCAATCCATCTTGGCAAAGAAGCTCGGTTGGGTGGACCTATTTCTTAAAGATGGATGTATCCAATTGAGAGGTACCTTGGTACATTGAAGAGGTATGTACGTAACAGAGCTCACCCGGAGGGTTCTATAGCTGAGGGATACATTATGGAAGAGTGTATCACTTTTTGTAGCCAGTTTTTGGATAACATCAGCACCAAGCTTAATAGGCCAGAACGTCATGAAGCTGCTGCTAGGAATGAACCTTCTCTCGAGTCTAATATATTTACAGAAGTTGATAATTCTAAAAAGGGTTTAAATGGGGTGAACTTACTATGGTGGAACTACATAACAACAGGCATTATATTATTTCTAATGTTGAAGAGGCCGCTCCATGGATCAATACGTATAACACTCAAATGTTCTATACTATATTAATGGATCATGCTTATTGTAGATGGCTAATTTAATTTTGTACCCTTTTCAGTGAGCATTTTGAAGAGCTGAAAAAATTCATTCTCGCGATGTTGAAAAACGCCATAGAGATGAGTTTGTTTATTGGTTTCATAAACGAGTAGGTACATGCAAGTTTTTACTTTGATGAAATATTGAAGAAATATCTGTTCTGAAGATTGTTTATCGATGACCCCTTTTATACTAACTAATGTGTACAGATTACGACATTACACAAAGAAGGCAAAGTAATCAATTATTTGTATGAATTATCTAGAGGACCTGATCGTTTGGCACGTTTTTTTAGTCGATCATTCATAAATGGCTTCTTATTTCGAACGGCAGAGGTGGAAAAAGATTTACGGACGCAAAACAGTGGTGTTGTTGTTCGGGATGGTGATCATGAGTGGTATGGAGTAATCAAGAAAATGATTTCTGTTGATTTCAAAAAAATCAAGAGGTTCTGTTATTTGAATGTGAATGGTTTGATTGGCCTCGTCCCGGTCAGGGCCAAAGCAGAGGCTACAAAATGGATCGATACAGAATGATAGATGTTGACACTACTATTTATCAATTTAAGTATGAGCCTTAAATTCTAGCCACCCAAGCAGAACAAGTTTTTTACATTAGAAATGTGAAGCAACCTAAATGAGCTATAGTTGTTAAAACAAAGCCACGAAACCTTTTTGCCATGCCCCCTGGAGACAGTGAAAATAATGTCACTGAGACGATGGAGGTTGAGACATTATTTGATGATCAAAGGCTTACTGATATAAATGAGGATATGACCACATGGGATAGGAATGACATTGACGGAGCAACCGGTGATGCTTCCGCTCTTTCAAATGAAGATGACGACGATGACGACCACGACGATGACGATACATATATCAATGATGGTATTGTACATACAATATTGAGGAGGACAGCGAAGATGATGATTTTTTCATATAGGTACTGTGTGAGCTAGCTGTACATGAACTATGTAATGCAATGTTTGTGTTCCGTGGCGATAGATCTTAATGCCACCAACCGATATCTTGTGGCAAAGGATCCTAATACAGCGATTGTGTTTCATGGCGATAGATCCTATCGCCACGAACTTGTGAATCATGGCATAAGTTCCTAATTCAACGTTTGTGTTTCGTGGCGATAGATCCTAACGCCACGAACTGGTGAATCGTGGCAAAAGTTCCTAATGCAATGATTGTGTTTCGCGGCGATAGATGCTAACGCAACAAACTATTGAATCGTGGCAACAGATCCTAATGCAATGATCGCGTTCTGTGGTGATAGATGCTAATGCCACGAACTAGTGAATCATGGCAACATATTCTAATGCAACGATTGTGTTTTGCGGCGATAGATGCTAACGCCACAAACTATTGAATCTTGGCAATAGATCCTAATGCAACGTTTGGGTTTCATGGCGATAGATGCTAATGCCACAAACTAGTGAATCGTGGCAACAGATTCTAATGCAACGATTGTGTTCCGCGGCGATAGATGCTAATGACACGAACTATTGAATTGTGGCAATAGATCCTAATGCAACGATCGGGTTCTGTGGTGATAGATGCTAATGCCATGAACTAGTGAATCGTGGCAACAAATTCTAATGCAACGATCGCGTTCCGTGGCGATAGATGCTAATGCCATGAACTAGTGAATGTGGCAACAGATTCTAATGCAACGATCGGGTTTCGTGGAGATAGATGCTAACGCAAAGAACTATTGAACCGTAGCAACAGATCCTAATGCAACGATCGGGTTTCGTGGCGATAGATGCTAACACCACGAACTAGTGAATCGTGGCAACAGATTCTAATGCAACGATCGGGTTCCGTGGCGATAGATGTTAACGCCATGAATTATTGAATCGTAGAAACAGATCCTAATGCAACGATCGGGTTCCATAGCAATACATGCTAATTCAATGAACTAGAGAATCGTGGCAACAGATTCGTGGCGATAGATCCTAATTCCACGAACTAGTGAATCATGGCAACATATCCTAGTGCAATGATCGTGTTCCGTGGCGACAGATGCTAATGCCATGAACTAGTGAATCGTGGCAACAGATCCTAGTGCAACGACCGTGTTCCGTGGCGATAGATGCTAATGCCATGAACTAGTGAATCATGGCAACGGATTCGTGGCGATAGATCCTAATGCCACAAACTAGTGAATCATGGCAACATATCCTAATGCAATGATCGTGTTTTGTGGCGATAGATGCTAATGCCACGAACTAGTGAATCGTGGCAAAAGACCAAGCTTACTGCAATGATTTAGTATTCGTTGTAGTACAATCGTTGCAATAGGGCGGAATCCTTGTAGTGGGAGGAGAGAGTGACGCTAGGAAAAAGACCTTGGTGAAAGGCGGAACCGCATCCACCTCTGGGAGACGGAGCTAGCCGACCGGGAAAAGCAAGTTGCTGAAAACATGCAGCAGCATACTAAGTTGGTTGAGCGCCTTGCCCGTGAAGGTTCGGAGCTTGCTGCTGCCTGGAAGTCGCTCGACGAGCTACGGAGCCTGAAGGACACTGAAGCCATTCATGTGTGGGACTTCTTAGGGCGGGCGAACGACGCGCTGACACAGCTGGGCTTCAGTCCTGTACATTCGGACAACCCGAAACTGGACTTGGACCGAGCGCTGGTGGCCCTCAAGAGTGCTGGTGGCAAACTTGATGTGATGGGCAATGTCATCGTGGATCACCTGAAGACAGAGGGGAAGTCTTTGGCTACAAACATCGCAGAATACGTGCTGACGTGTTATGTGAGCTGAGATCCCCTATTCCCACTGGACCCGGTGCTCGAAGGTCCCATCGCTGAAGAGGAAGACGCCGCCAAAGCCAGCGTCCAAGAAGTTGCCCAAAAAGTAGCTTCATTCTTCCACAGGTCATAGGTTCTCAAGTAGCTTAGGACATTCTTTCTATTGCCTTCTACTGTACTCTCCCCATTTTGTAATCCAATATCTCAAATTAATGAAATCCTTCTTTCTGCCTTCAAATTCACTTTGTCTTCCATATATAGTGTCGTATCTTGTTGGCCCCCTGGTACATGTGTACAATTGAAGTGTGTACATTTACCAAAGGTTGTAGCAGTATGTTGACGACTTGAATGCTTCGCACTTGTAAATTTTAGGTCTGAAGTCTTCATCTTTGATATGTCGACTGTTGGCCTCTTGGGATAGACAGAGGTTCGTAGCTTTGGTAGTGGCCGATGCCAATGCACGAGTCGTCAATGATAGACCTCTGGGGGTTGCCGGAGCTCAATAGCTCCAACCATACCCACTGTCAACGTATGAAGCGTTGATGGTAGGCTCTCTTGGAGGGTTTCAAAGATTAGTAGCTTCGGCGTCATCTACCATTGCTATGAATTTTGCTTTTCCTGCACATTTAAGGCAAGAGAGAAAGTAAAATTCGTCCTCTTGTCTATAAATTGGTTGTGACTTATTGTTCTTATTTGGCCTTTGGGTCCGAAGAAACTCAGCATTATAACGAGCATTTTGATATAATCTTTTTAGATCTGCATGCCTTTTTAGTGCTCACCCTACTGAGGCCTGCCGGGGTGTAGGTAGAGCGGCATACTTAGGGTGCAGGACCAAGCTATGTCGATAGCGCACTCCGGACCTATGTTTGCTTGGCGTTCAGGCAAGTAGAATATGTAGCAATGTTAAGATCCATAAAGACTATCAATAAGGCCTGTAATACATGTGAATTACTTGGAACAAAGCTCAAAAAGATTTGCACAACTTTATTATAGACAATCGGGGTGAAAATAATTTGATATATTGAGCTTTGCACAAAAGGTAAATGCACGTGGGTCTGTTTCACACAACAATGCTTTTATTATATGTCTGGATTACAGGGGAGACAAGGACGCACTTAGGGTGCTGGACCATGCTAAATGTGTTATACATATTGTACTAACCCAGGGCAAGTAGTTACACTTTTAGTACTGTGACTATCTCAATTGTTACTTGAACTTCCCGGACCCTCCCGGAGGGGTTCGAATGTTCTCCCGGAGGACATACCCGTCGCTGTATAATGACTCTACAACATGAATTGTCTGTAATCACAGACTCACCTCTGTGATTCTAAGCATAAAACTTATGGATGTGCTCGATGTTCCAAGGATTGGGATGTGGGGTCCCATCCTCTATCACCAGGCGAACGCATCCTGGTCAGGATACTTTAATTACTCGGAAGGGAACCTCCCAGCTGGGGTAAAGTTTATTCATCCCTTCACGGGTTAGTATCTTTCGAAGCACCAGGTCGCCTTCTTCAAGCCGTCGGTTGCGCGCATGCCTTTGATGATAGCACCGGTTCGCTTGGCGATAACGTGCATTCCGAACAGCTACTTGGCACCTTCCCTCGTCGACGAGGTCAAGGTCTTCATGTCGTGGTTCTGCGTGGCTTCTTCGAAGGTCCGGACCCGGAGGGACCCCAAGGTGATCTCGGGAGGAAGGACTGCTTCAGCTCCGTACACTAGGAAGAATGGAGTCTCCCCAATTGACCGGTTGGGTGTTGTCCTGTTCGCCCATAATGTGGACATGAGCTCTTCAATCCAGTCAGCTCCGTGCTTTTTCAAGCGCTCATACGTGCGCGTATTGAGTCCTTTTAAAATTTCTGCGTTTGCTCTCTCGGCTTGGCCATCACTTGCTGGATGAGCTACTGAGGAGTGGCTAAGTTGAATGCTGAGGTCTTCGCAATATTCTTGGAATGCAGCACTTGTCAATTGAGTTCCGTTGTCAGTTATGACTTTGTTCGGAACTCCAAATCTGCATATAATGGACTTCAAAAACTTGATTGCTGATGAGTTGTGAATCTCCTTTCACCAACAATTGTTTGACACCATAAGATAGTGCCACCTTGAGTCCATTGATGAGAGCTTCACACTCTGTCATATTACTGGTTGCCTTGAAATCAAGGTGTACCATGTACTTGACCTTCTCCCCGATCGGAGCCAAGAGAAGGATTCCAGCTCTGGCCCCCTGCTTCTGCACAGAGCCATCGAAGTAGAGGGTCCAGTGAGGCTCGGTGAATACCGGAACTTTGAGTTCTGGTTTCTGCTCACTGTGGCCCCCAGGGTTTGATGGCGAGGGGGTCCATTCCGCCACAAAGTCAGCCAAGGCTTTACTTTTAATTGCTTGTCCTAACACGAATTCTAGATCGAATTTGGCGAGTTCCGCTGCCCACTTTGCAATGTTCCCGGTAGAATTAGGATTATGCAAAATTGCACGCAGTGGAAAAGAGGTTTTTGGGATTGGAAGTAATGACGAAGCTTCCTTTAGCCAATAGAACTGCGTAAAGCAGTTTATGCACCTCAATGTATCTTGTCTTGGCGTCGTGGAGTACTTTGCTGATGAAGTACACAGGGTGTTGGATGGTCTGAACCATTTCAGAAGGACCCGGAGCTTCCTCTCCATCGACCTGGACCCTGCTGGAGGATCCCGGACCTTGAGGTTGTGCTTCTTGGACCCTCCCGGAGGAGTCCTGAATTCCTTCTTGTTCAACCCAGATCTCACTTGGAAGATCCAGATCATTTTGGTTAGCCAAGTGAACCTCCTTAGACTAATGAGGTTGATCTCCTAGCACTTTGAGGTTCCGTGTCTGGGAGCTGAGACCCAGTCACGTCTTTAGGTGGTTCTGAACCTCCCCAGAGCGGTCTGGACTCCTTGACTGGATATGGTTCCGGTCTTTCGGCAACTAGGACCATACTGACAACTTCGATGGTTGCCAAAATGTAATGCAGTAAAGGCTCACCAGGATTCGGAGCTACCAAAATTAGTAGTGTGGTGAGAAGGTTGTTTCAATTCTTGGAATGCCTTTTCTGCTTCTTCAGACCAATGAAATGGTCCGGACTTCCCCAAGAGTTTGAAGAAGGTTAGTGCCCGTTCTGCCAGTCTTGAGATAAACCGGCTGAGCGCAGCTAGGCATCCATTTAGCTTTTGGACATCTTTAATGCGGGCTGGTGGCTTCATATCTTCTATAGCCTTGATCTTCGCCGTATTTGCTTCAATTCCTCTGTAAGTTACCAAGAACCCCAAAAGCTTCCCGGAGCTAACCCCGAAGACACACTTGTCTGGGTTCAGGTTGGTGCGCGTGGTGCACAGCTTGTCGAAGACGGCTTGTAAGTTGTCAAGGAGTGACTCCTTGTTTTTTATCTTCACGACGATGTCATCAACATACACATCCACCAAGTCTCTAATTAGCTCTCCAATTGTTTTGTACATAGCTCGCAAAAATGTTGAAGCAGCATTTTTAAGACCGAATGGCATGGTAGTATAACAATACAATCCATCTACTGTTATGAAGGCAGTATGCTCTTCATCTTCCTTAGACATTTGGATTAGATGATATCTAGAATATTCATCTAAGAAACACAATAGCTCACACCCAGAGGTGGAGTCCACTACCTGATCTATTCTAGGTAGTGGAAATGGATCCTTTGGACATGCCTTATTTAAGGTGGTGTAGTCGATACACATCCAAAGCTTCCCACCGGCATTGGGTACAACAACTGGGTTTGCCAGCCATTTTGGATGGAAGACTTCCCAGATGAATCCAGCTTCGAGCAACTTCTTGATTTAATGTCGGATGAAGTTTTGTCGCTCAATTGATTGCTTCCGGGGCTTTTGGTGTATAGGCCGAGTGATTGGGTAAACCTTCAGATTGTGCTCAATCACCTCCCTAGGGATCCCAGGAATTCGTTACAGTTTCTAGGCAAACACGTCAACATTAGTCCGGAGGAAAGTGATGAGCGCGAGTTCCTATTTGTTGTTCAGAGCCCCCAATATACAGGTAGTCCGAGCGGCATCGAAACTAATTTGGATGACTTTGACGGGAATGTTGGCATCGCCACTTGGTTGCACACGAGGTGCGGAGGTAGAGCCTTTGTGATGAATGCTTGAAGGATTCGGAGTTGGCTTCTTACCAAATGCTTCATATTGCGTTGTGGTAAGCGCATAGAGTTCTTCCAGTGCAGTAACTCTTGTGGTACGGTCTCCGCGGATCCGGAGAACGCCTGTGGGTGTTGGCATCTTCAACACCAAGTAACCATAATGGGAAGCAGCCATAAACTTGTATAAAGCTGGTCTACCCAAAATGGCATTGAAAGGCAGACTGATCTGTGCAACGTCAAAAACCAGTTTCTCAGTTCTGTAGTTCTCCCGGGTCCCGAAGGTCACTTTGAGTGTAAGGGAACCAAGGGGACTAATGCTTCTCGGACCTACTCTGGAGAAAGGTCAGGATGGGCGAAGGTTCGAAGGTCGAAGCTGAAGCTTAACGAAAGCTTTGAAGCTTATGAGGTTTAGCTTGGAACCTCCGTCCACCATACCATGGTGGACTTGAATATTGTTAATGGCGGGTGACACCATCAACAGGAGTTGGCCAGCCCCGATCATGTTTCGGGGGCAGTCCGAAGCATCGAAAACGATGGGTGTATCCGTCCACTTCCGATGTGGTTCTGCCTTAGCAGCGGGAGCTGCCACGGCCATGTCCCGCCGCATTGTCTTGAGAATGCGGCGAGAAGTGATGTCCCAAGAACCACCATAGATGGTGTTCAAGGTCTTCCAACGTTCATTGTCAGAGACGTCGGAATCGTCGTCGATAGTGTTGTAAACGGCTTTCAATACCATTTTGGGGTCCTGGAAACCTAGCTCCTCATCAGCCGGAGCTTCGTCGACTTTTTGTTTTCCTTCCCTTTGACGGAAAGGAGCTTCTTCCCGACACTTGTTATAGCGTTCGGCAAGGTTCTGAACCTCCCGACATTCTTCCAAGCTGTGTCGGTTCGTCTTGTGAATCGAACACCATGCTTTGGAACTGTTGTCGTCCTGTGATGAAGGTCGAGGTCACTTCTTCGGGCGTGGCCCTTTACTTCCAGAAGCTACAGCAGCAGCAGCTGGAGTGCCGACCGATAGCTTCTTTTTGCCGTTGGGCTTCTTTTTCTTCTTGACACTACCAGAGGTAGCGGCTTCAGTTTTAAAGGACTTCTGGTTGGCCTCCGGAGCTGGCTTGGAGTGTATTTCACGGCCCTTCGCAGCTCTATCACATTTGTCAGCTAGGCTAAAAAGTTACTTGACGCTGATAACTTCTTTAATGGCCAGCTTCTCTAGCATCTTCTTATCTCGAACACCCTATCTGAATGCAACGACGACAGAGGAGATCAAGATTGATGGAATGGTATTTCCTACCTGAGAGAACCGCTGGATGAAGGATCATAGCAATTCCCCCGATGTTTGCTTTATGGAAAACAGGTCCAATCGGTGTAGGGCCGGGTATAGGAGCTCCCGAAGTTGGCAGTGAATTGCTGGCATAGCTCTGCCCAACTATTAATGGAGTCTGGTGGAAGACTCATGAACCAGGACCTTGCAGTCCCAGTTAAAGGCACCGAGAAGTAGTTGGCCACTACAGCCTCATCACCCCCCGCTACTAGTGTGGCAGTTGAGTAGATTTGAAGAAATTCAGCAGGGTTGACAGTCCCATCGAATTTCTCCGATAATTGGGGCCAGAACTTCTATGGCCACCTGACCATACGTAAGTGCATGGCCAGGGCTGAACATCCTCCTCCTACTCCCTGAGGAGCAGGGTTGTCCCAAGCTTCTCGCCTCTCTCGAGCGTGCTCAATGTGGACACGACCGTCCTGCTACCAGTAACGGCGATCCAGTTCCAATCGTAGGTCAAGAGTCGGAATCCTGGTAATTGTGTGGGTGCGTCATGCCCTGGGAATTAACGAAGTCACCTGCTGAGATGCAACACGTCTCCTCTGTTGTAAGAGTTGCGGACCAAGTCGGTCGGACAAGGTCCATCGTTGTGAAGGTGCTCGACCCGAAGGGGGAGGACCTTGATTGCTGATGCATGCAGCCGCAGCTGCGACCAGATGGTCAACATCAGCCCTCCACTGCTCCATAGCACCCTGGGGTGCACCTGGAGGCGGTGGGCGTTGTAAAAGAGCTTGCGCAACAATGAGCGTGTGCTTGGGGTTGTTGTTTGTCAATGCAGTGATCGACGCAGATGCTCCATCTTGCTGACCAGCATTGTTTGCTGGAACAAATGGTGGCTGTGGTGCCTCAGCGCCTACTGGAACAATGGCACCTGCTGGTTGTTGGAAGTTGGAGGGATTGCCTCCGGCAGATTGCCCAACGTGGTTGCCATTGGAGGATCCAACAGCTGAATTCACCATCTTGTGATCTCGGGAGTACCCCTACCTGGCGCACCAAATGTCGAAGTGTTTGATATGACACGTCCCCCGGACGCGCTGAGAAGAAGCCCGTGGAGGTTCTTTTATGGTTGGGGAATGCAAAGATCAAGATCAAGATGATGACACAGAGATTTACGTGGTTCGGGCCGCCTGAGTGTAACACCCTACTCCACGGGTTTTGTGTTGCTATATTGTGAGCTAGTCAGCCAGGATCAGGTTCAATCAGAGGTCCTGAGTTCGTGCAATACAACCCTTTTATAGTTCTAAGGGCTGACCGTTACAAAGCTTGCCTGCCCGACATGTGGCCCTGGCGTATTTAATGACCTAATACACTGTCTAAATGTATTAAGTATAATTAATAGTGTGATAACGTGCCTTCATGACAGCGTTACCCCTATTAACGGTGCACTGATCATGTGTCATTAATACGACATTAGTGACACATTATCAGGCCTTGTAATTGCTGCTTTAACTGTCTTTGAATGTTTGTAATAGACGTGATCCGCTTGTATTTCTGTCGTCGATGAAGGTCTGAAGGCCCCACACGTGGCAGCTCTGGAGCTTTCCCTTGTGCGAGGGTAGGTCTGGGGCTGCTGTACACATGTCAACACCGGAGCTATTCTCTGACAGGAGTCAGGTCCGGGGTCGTTGTACACTTGTAGTCAGCGGAGATTCTATTGGTTGGGAGTTCAATTCCGGTCCTCTTTTACACGTGTTAACCCGGGAGCTAGCCTTATGAGGGGAGCGGGTCCGTTGTAACGTGACACGTGGGACCTAAAAGGGCCTTTGACTCTGACGGGTGGAACTTTCTTGCACTTCTTGCGGTATCGCGGGGTACCCGGTACGCAGGGTACCGACAGGCGCTAGGTTGTACTAGCATTGGTAAGCTCCAGCGCTAGGTTGTACTAGCTTTGGTAAGCTCCGGCACTAGGTTGTGCTAGCTTTGGTAAGCTCCGACACTAGGTTGTACTAGCTTTGGTGAGCTCTGGAGCTAGGTTGTACTAGCTTTGGTAAGTTTCGGCTCAAGCTCCAGTTAGTTTTGGCAAGATTCGGAGCTTGATCGCAATGTTCCTGTTTTTACTGTGATTGTTTCGAACTTGCTTTACATTGTTGGAATGATTGCTTAGTATTCATTTGATAAGTTTTTGGTGCATTTTGGTTGATATGGATGATATCGTTTTATTGTGGTTTAGCAACATGCTTATGTGAGGTGCTCACGTAAGGTGTTGTTGCTTCGGAACTAACGAGAGTCAAGTCAAGGACTTGTGCTTGAAAGTACTGGTTGTTTATTCATGTGCAGGTGTTGCTTGAGTTCAAGACATGGCTGGTGACGGGATCAATTGAACTAGTCTTAGGGAGAAGATGAGGTTCAACAACAAGTTTGGGAGGAATTGTGGTTGAGTTGATCGGGAGGTTGTGCAACATGTTTGAATCAACAACAATGCATATGAAGGTATCATGGACGTCGTTGGAAGATGTTTGCACGTGTGCAAGGAGTGCATGGACGTGGCTACATAGTTTTGAGACGTGATGAAGAGATGTGGACATAAAGAATTGGTCGGAAAGGTCCAACCGACTAGGTTATGGACTCGCTGAGTCGTGTTTGACTCAAATATGGAAAATTTTGAGTTGGTTATGATGGATTTTGTGTGGGTCACGAATTTGAGTTGTTTTTGGAATGTGGGATACGTTCCTAAGGTGTTTGGAATTCTTAAGATTGCTTCTATCTGTGTATAGAATAATCCTAAGCAGTTATGGAAAGTTTCGATTCGTGATTTGAGTAGGATTAGAGTCCTAGTTGAGATTGGGTTGGCCTAAGGGCTGGTTATATAAGAAAGGGAGGCCATAGCTTGTGGGAGACGACTTTGGGGCTTTTCCTCTTGTGTTATATTGAATAAAATTCGTAGTTGAAAGGAACTTTTGTGCCTTGTTCGTCCGACTTGTTCCAAACAAGTTTTTCTCGTCGAGTTTTCTGCACAACACTACCTTCTTTGGTGGTTTTATCATAACTCGAGCTTTACAGATTTAATTGACGTGATTCATTTTTGGTTGTCTTTAAAAATTTATTATCTATCATCTATCAAAATTTCACGATAATTGGATTTATGATTTTTTGATGTACACGAGTTTCTTTGCAGCGTTCCAGAACTATTTTTCTCGGGTAGGACAGATTGACCTTTGTTCGGTATTTCAACCGTAACTTGAGTTTCTCTCGACGGATTTGAGTGATTCTTGTTGTGTCGTCTTCGTGACTTGATTCTCTCTGATATCTATCACTTTTGTCACGGTGAAAAACGTTTAGATTAGTCTCACAAATGATTTATTTAACAGATAGTTTTTCTGCCGAAGGGGTTGGGATTTAATTGTCTCTGTTGCGTAAGATTTTTTAATCTACCATTCACCCCACTCTAGTATCTTTTCATGTGCTATTCGATCCTACAATTGGTATCAGAGCCACGGTGCTCTAATCTTTGTAATTTGCATGTGTTTTTGACTAATCATCATAGAGAAATACTCCGCCAAACCTTGTGTGTTTAGTGCTATTGATTTTTTGGTTTGGAAGGCATGTATGGAAGCCTTCATCCAGGCTCAACGCTTCGCAATATGGGAGAAGGTATACAAGCCTTACGAAGTGCTGTCAAACGGTCAAGTTACAGCTACAAATCTGAGAGATGTCGACAACAACAACAAGACTCAGAACTTGATCATACAAGGATTAACTCAAAGCGACTTCGACCGTGTTGCACACCTCCGATCTGCATACGATGTGTGGAAAGCACTTTGTGACCACCACGAAGGATCCAACACGATCATGGAGGTAAGGCAAGACATATTCAAGAAAGAATAAATGCGCTTCGAGATGCAACCCGGTGAGTCTATTGATGACCATTTTGCTCGCTTTAATAAAATTCTCAGCAAGTTGCGTAGTGTCAATGTTAAATTTTCAGATGCTGAGAATGCTAGGCAATTGTTAAGTGCATTAGATATGTCAATTTGGGAGATGAAAGTCACATCTATTTGTGAATCTACTGTCATGAGTACACTTACTTTAGATGTGCTATATTCCAAGTTAAAAACTCATGAAATTGACATAATATCACGTAAGAACCCCAACAAGTCTATTTCTTTTGTTTCTCAATGTGACATGCCTAGCTCCGGTCAATCTTCATCTTGTGGTACACTTGCTTTCTTGTCCTCTCTAACCCTTGAACAGATTAAGGAATTTCCAGAGGAGGAGCTAGTACTTCTCTCTACTAGGATCTCAAAAGCATTGCAAAATATTAGAACTAGAAGGAGAGGAAGATCCGGACCTCAATGATGTTTCGAATGTGGTAAGATAGAACATTTTTGTTCAGATTGCCCTAACCTTTCAGGTCCTACTTCCCGGGATGCAAAGCAAACAAAGACGAAGCACTCCTCTGCAAATGATAAGAAGAAAAAGAAGGGTTTTATAGGACGTCAATTGGTGAGCAGTTTTGTATGACCGAAGAGCACGTCAAAAGCTACTAGAGGAGGGGGGTTAATGGTAGATTTAAAAATCTTACGCAGTGGAAACAATTAAATCCCAACCCCTTCGGCGGAAAAATGATTTGTTAGATAAATCATGTGTGAGACTAATCTAAACGTGTTTCACCGGGACAAAAGTGATATATAACAGAGAGAATCAATTCACAAAGACAACACAAAAAGAATCACTCAAATCCATCGAGAGGAACTCATGTTATGATCGAACGATCGAACAAAGGTCAATCTGTCCTACCTGAGAAAAACAGTTCTGGAATGCTGCAAAGAAACTCGTGTAGATCAGAAACCACAAATCCAATGATCGTGAAATTTTGACAAATGATAGATAATCAATTTTTGAAGACAACCCAAAAAGAATCACGTCAATTTGATCTGTGAAACTCGAGTTATGATAAAACAACCGACGAAAGGTAGTGCTGTCCAGAAACTCGACGAGTAAAACTTGTATGGAACAAGTCGGACGAACAAGGCACAAAAGTTCCTTCAAACTACGAATTTTATTCAACGGAACACAAGAGGAACAGCCCGAAAGTTTTAACCATGAGCTCTGACATCCCTTGCTTATATATCTAGCTCGAAAGCCAACTCAACTCATATCAGGACCCTAATCCTACTCCGTTCACGAATCAAAACTTTCCATAACTGCTCAGGACTCTTCTATACGCAGATAAAAGCAACCTTAAGACTTCCAAACACCTTAGGAACATATCCCATATTCCTAAAAAAACTCAAATTCGAAACCCACAACAAATCCTAACATAACCAACTCCATACTTTCCATACCGAGCCATAACCGACTCCGCCGCAGCCAAAGTCATCAACCGATACGATCCGATCCTTCCAACCAGATCTTCCCATCCATAAACCATCTTCAGAACCATGTTGCCACATCATGCGCTGCACGCATACATGAAAACACCTTCCTTCGACGTCCAGCAACCTTCATATGCACTGCCCTTGATTCAATCATCATGTGCGACCTCCTGACCCGCTCAATCACAATTCCTCCTGGATTTGGTTGTTGGAACCTCATCACCTCCCTGAGACTAGTCCAAAGGATCCTGTCACCAGCCATGACTTGAACTAAAGCAACACCTGCACATGAATAAACAACCAATCCATACGAGCCCAAGTCCGCGACTTGACTCAAGTCAATTCCGAACACAACACCTTACGTGAGCACCTCACATAAGCATGTTGCAAAGCATATCAAAATGATATAAGCCTTAACCACCAAAACACACCAAAAACTTAGTAAAAGAATACTAAGCAACCTTTCCATAAGTGTAAAGCAAGTTCGAAACATTTCACATGAAAATTTGGAACATTACGATCAAGCTCCGAACCTTGCCAAAGCTAACCGGAGCTTGAGCCAGAGCTTACCAAAGCTAGCAGGACCTAGCACCGGAGCTAACCAAAACTAGTCGGACCTAGCGCCGGAGCTGACCAAAACTAGTTGGAACTAGTCAACCCAAAAGCCGGAGCTAGAGAAATATGTCAGAGCTTAACAAAGACATGCCAGAGCTAAAGACAAAGCTCACCGGAGCTACCCAAAAACATGTCGGACCTATTGTCGGACCTTGCAGAAGCTCGGAGCTAGAGTCGCACCTTGCTAAAAAGATATTATGGCAGCATTCAAAACTTTTATTGTCAAAGCCAATGTATTCAGCACACATAGGTCTCACAATCCCCCACCCCCCCTTGATGAATGCATTTGGAACACCATTTAAATCCGAACATTGGCATGAAAAGTTTTGAGAACAATTTCCCCCCTTTTTGAAAATCAAATGAGATAGAAATAAATTTATCCCCCTATATATATATTTCTCCCCCATGCATAATACACCATATTATCTCTCCCCCTTTGACAATGTATTCAGCAAGGTTCAAAAGAGAAATTTTAATTGTTATGAGCATATTATAACATATACATATAAAACAAAGCTCATCCAAGTCATACAATCAAGTAACTTACACTATAACAACAATGAGATACATAAAGTAATGTAAGGTATGCTAGAGATCAAATGTAATTTTCAATTTAAGCAAGTCATGATCTCACGAACTTATCTATTTCAATACCTGAAAGCATGACACTTGTTGCTGCATTTTATTATTTTTCAAAGCACAAATTTAGATCATATGATATTTCCAAGAGATTATATGCGCATCTGCCTTATTCTAACCAACCAAGCCAAGCCTATATCATTTGACAATCAAAAGCTTAAGGACATGGTTTTAGTCACACACAACTTCTTCCAAGTTCATGTCTAAGTGCAATGATAAGTTATCTCAAAAGAAGAAGTGCGATACATGCATATTCTCTTCATCTTTTCTCAATTTTTCATTTGATCATAAAGCTCAACATGTGAGTTGATTTCTTGATTAACTCTTTATGATTAAAAGCACTTGTGAGCATGCAACAAGTTCAAAAGAGCAAGAAAGTTCAACCATGACCACATTCAGTGTAAGTAATTATTCCGATTACTAGACATGGCAAAAACTACAAAATGTATAACTAGAGTAATGTAGTAAGAACTTTTAGCATGTAAAAGGAATCACAAAGTCATATATGTATGAAATACTATGCTCATATTATTTTAATTTCAGATTCACACATAGACTTCTCAAGATTGAAAACTCCCCCTCAATGTAAGCCATGAGGATGCATAACCCCTATTTCACTACGAATGAAACAAAAACGAGTGAAATCCAAAGGTTTTGTAAAAATGTCAGCCAATTGTTGTTCGGAATCTACATGGTGAAGCACAATGTTTCCTTTTTCAACATTATCATGGAGAAAGTGATACCTAATATCAATGTGCTTAGTTCTAGAATGTTGCACAAGTTTTTAGCAATGCAAATGGCACTAGTGTTATCACAAAATAGTGGAACACTATCTAGATCAACCCCATAGTCCTTAAGTGTTTGAACAATCCAAGGAATTTGTGAGCAAGCACTAGCAGCAGCTACATTTTCAGATTCGACTATGCATTGTGCAACTGAATTTTGTTTTCTAGAGGACCAAACAACAAGTGAATTACCAAGAAAATGACAATCACCGGAAGTACTTTTCCTATCAATCCTACAACCTCCAAAATCAGCATCGGAAAAAGCTTTCAAAGTAGCGGTTGAGGAAGAAGGAAGAAAAATGCCAAATTCTTGAGTTCCATGTAAGTACCTAAGAATCCTTTTGACGGCTTGACGATGTGAAGCACGTGGGGAGGCTTGAAACTGTGCACAAAGACATATGCTGAATTGTATGTCCGGTCTTGATGCCGTGAGATACAAAAGTGATACGATCATGCTTCTATATTCTTTTTGATCCACGGGTTCACCATCTTCATCAAGTTCAAGTGTTGTTGCTGTTCCCATTGGTGTCCGAAGAGGCTTGCTTTTGTCCATGTTGAAGCGCCTTAGGAGGTCTTTTGTATACTTCATTTGATGCACAAAAATACCCTCCTTGGTTTGCTTGATTTGAAGCCCCAAAAAGTACGTGAGTTCTCCCATCATACTCATCTCAAATTCTGAACTCATCATAGCTGAAAACTTGGACACAAGATCGTGAGAAGCACAACAAAGATAATATCATCCACATACACTTGAACGAATAATGAGTCATTGCCATGCTTAAGCACAAAAAGAGTTTTATCATCCTTGCCCATGGTAAACCCCTTTTCAAGTAAGAATGTTTTTAACCTATCATACCATGCTCTAGGGGCTTGTTTGAGACCGTACAAGGCTTTGGACAGTTTGTAAACATGATTAGGAAAATTTGAGATTTCAAAACCCGGTGGTTGTTTGACATAAACCTCCTCATCTATGTAGCCATTAAGAAAAGCACTTTTAACATCCAGTTGATATAGCTTAAAACCTTCATATGCAGCAAAAGCTAACAAAATTCTTATGGCTTCTAATCTAGCAATAGGAGCAAAAGTTTCATCAAAATCTAGACCTTCAACTTGAGTGAAACCTTGAGCAACCAACATAGACTTATTCCTAACCACAAACCAATCCTCACTTCATTTATTTTTAAACACACATTTAGTTCCAATTAAAGTGTGACCTTGAGGAGGAGGTACAAGTTTCCAAACATTATATCTTTCAAAATTTTCTAACTCAACTTGCATGGCAATAATCCAAGATTCATTAGTGAGTGTGTGTGATATATCATTGGGTTCAAAAGAAGCAACAAAATCTGAATGAGCATGAGAGTTTGGATCGCAAAACCTGGACCGTGTGACTCGTTCGTGCAAGCTTCCAATTATCTATTGCGGGGGATGATCTTTGTAAAACCGTAGGGGAACAGATGTCTCACAAGCTTCTTCTTCTTCATGTTCATCACAAATTGATGAGCTCGTGAATTGAGAACGATTTGAATCAGCATTGATGGTTGTTGGTGCTGGTTGAGAATTAACATCCGGAGCTGAACCAAAGTCTTTAGGTGCTGAATTTTCGGGCAGCAGCTCAAACTCTTCCTCATCTTCAACAAAAATGCTCTCCCCCTGCGGATATGGATCTAGACTTGCAATGTTTGAGCTAGTACCTGGGCTAGATTCCTCAAAAGAAACTTCACAAGTCTCCACAATTTTGTTATTGTCATGTAAAAGCACACGGTAACCTCTAGTATGAGATGGATAACCAAGAAACATGACATCAATGGATCTAGGTTCAAATTTATCAAGATTACCATGTTTCTGAATAAAGCATTTGCAACCAAAGACCCAAAAGTGCGTAACACTAGGCATATGTCCAAACCGTAGCTCATATGGCGTTTTACCTAGCTTAGCGCGCAAGAAAACACGATTTGAGACATAACAAGCGGTTGCAATCGCATTAGCCCAAAATTTCCTAGGAGTTTGATATTCATCAAGCATAGTGCTAGCCATATCAACTAAGGTTCTGTTCTTTCTTTCTACAACACTGTTTTGTTGAGGTACATATGGTGAAGAAAATTTATAATCTATTCCATTTTCAGCACAAAAGTAATCAAAAGATTGATTTTTAAATTCGTTTCCGTTATCACTTCTAATTGCTTTTAAAGATCCTGGGTGATCAATTGATAATCTAAGAAATGAAGTTCCAAAGTGAATAAAAGCTTCATTCTTCAATGCCATAAAATAAACCCAAGAGTAACTAGAATAATCATCAACAATCACAAGAACATACCGTTTACCTCTGAAGGATTGAACGCGTGAAGGTCCTATGGTTTCAAGGTGCAAAAGTTGACTCAGTTTAGTTGCAATCATCATTGTGAGTGGAGTATGTGAACCTGCAACCATCTTAGCATGTCTACAAGAAGAGCACACAATTTCTTTGTCCCCTTTGGGCAGCCCACGTATGCGATCAAGAGAACTAACATGCGTTGGGTGATCAAAGCCTACGTGACCAAGTCTACGATGCCAAAAATATAAGTCCTTTGAATCTTTAGCAACTAGACACCTGTGCTTAGAGGAAGACTGTCGGTGGTTTGGAACCGGCAGATCTCCCGACACTACTAAAGTGTTAGAGGAGTTTGATGTTTGGTGTGGGCGCGCAGAGATTCAAGAAGGTGAATTGTAAATGACACAGGAGACACAAGAGTTTACGTGGTTCGGGCCGCCTGAGCGTAATACCCTACTGCACGGGATGTGTTGATGTTGTATTTGATGTAGCAAGTGTGTCAATGTGTCTGAACATCTCTCGAGCGTGTCTCAACGACTATCTCGTGTGTGTGTAAACGTCGTTGGCCTGTCCTTTTATAGTATAAGGGCAGGCCGTTACAAATTAGCCTGGCCTGACATGTGGCCTCGGCGTTTACTAGTGTTGATACCTCTTCAACACATTTAATTGCCCTTAATGACCGTGTAATGGGCTTTGACAGCACCGTGACTGGTATTAAGGTCGTCCGATTAAGTGTCATTAATATGGTATTAATGACACTTAATCGGGTCTTGAAGTCCTCGATTCCCCTTTGAAGATCCGGAGCCGTTGCGGGGTCTTCTGGAGGTTAGAGGGTGAAGATCTGACGGTTGGACACGTGGCAGCACAGGAGCACGCTCTGGAGAGCAGATAGTTCCGGGGTTAGCTGACACGTGTCAGCACCGGAGCTTTCCTCGTTCTGGGGTTAGGTCCGGGGATGCCACTTCGGTACATAGTTCGGAGCTTCCTCTCTTGCGGGCGGTAGCTCTAGTTTGATAGTACACGTGGAAGGCCGTTACAAATTAGCCTGGCCTGACATGTGGCCTCGGCGTTTACTAGTGTTGATACCTCTTCAACACATTTAATTGCCCTTAATGACCGTGTAATGGGCTTTGACAGCACCGTGACTGGTATTAAGGTCGTCCGATTAAGTGTCATTAATATGGTATTAATGACACTTAATCGGGTCTTGAAGTCCTCGATTCCCCTTTGAAGATCCGGAGCCGTTGCGGGGTCTTCTGGAGGTTAGAGGGTGAAGATATGACGGTTGGACACGTGGCAGCACAGGAGCACGCTCTGGAGAGCAGATAGTTCCGGGGTTAGCTGACACGTGTCAGCACCGGAGCTTTCCTCGTTCTGGGGTTAGGTCCGGGGATGCCACTTCGGTACATAGTTCGGAGCTTCCTCTCTTGCGGGCGGTAGCTCCAGTTTGATAGTACACGTGGCGACCCTGGGGCTAACCATGTTGGAGAAGCGGGTCCGGACATGTCTAACATGTGTGCCTCCGAAGATCTTCAAATCAAGTGGGTGACTTTTCCTTGATATCTTTGCAATCCCAAAGGGTATATGGTTCCCAGGGTACCGACAGTGGCCCCCTGGGCCCACCTCCGGGGAAGACCCCTTGGATGAAGTTGTTCCGCTGGAGGTGGGTCCATCCTTCGACTTTTGAACTGAGTCTTCAAAGGTCTTCGGATGTGCCGTTGGCGATGGTCCGGAGTTAAATCTTCGCCGCGTGGCATATCCCGTGTGCGGCAGGTGAGATCTTTGGCGTGCAGATCTCACGCAATTGAAGGTCGCTGGTTCCCGATACGAAAATCGTATCGGTTCCGCGCGCCTTGTTAGGCTGCCGTCTTCGGGCTTCCCGCCTCATGATGGCAACTTGATCGTCTGGGTAGTCCCGGGCCCTCTTGTCATCGCCTGGGTAAGAACCTCGACTTGATCGTCGGGGTAGTCCCGGGCCCTCTTGTCATCGGCTGGGTCGAATTTTTGAGTGGTATCTTCGACTTCTCTGCGGCTTCCATCCAAGCGTCGCGAGGGTTTACTTAAGAAGGAAAGCGTGCAATGTTTAGGGCTCTTTACGCCTCCCATCTGATCTTGCGCTCAAACTCCCAACTTGTGCTTCGCTTTTCTTCACTTGCCTAGCCGTGCCACGATGGAGTTGGGTCTCCGCGAGAGTCGCTTGAAGACTGACGGGGACCTGAAGAAGGTCCGGGCCCTCATGGGATGGTCCTCGGACTTCTTCAACCGCTCGGTCCGCGCCGGTGGAGAGCTCCCGTTTGAGAAGGAGCACGCCGGCAAAATGGTGTACTTCTCCTCGTACGCCATGGTGGGGTTGATCCCACCTTTTTCTTCCTTTTTCTTGATGCTTCTAGACTTCTATGGTTTGCAGTTGTATCATCTCGGCCCCCACTCCATTCTTCTTGTGTCCATTTTCGTCCACTTCTGTGAGATGTGGGTGGGCATCCCCCCTGCGTTGAACTCTTCTGGTCCTTCTTCACCGTCCACACCACCGGCAGGAGCAATGAGTACCGTGGCTTCTACCACTTCGTGAAGCGCAAGAAGTGCCCATTCAAGTACATCTGGTCATTTCCCTCTGGGAAGTGGGATTACTGGAAGAAGGACTAGATAGTCGTCCGGGTGGAGGAGCACGAGAGGCTGGAGTTGCCCGAAGGCCTTCCCAGCATCGACACGACAATCTGGAGTGTAGCTCCGATGCTGGTGGAAGCCTTCAACCCTGCTTTGACCAGGATCCGCCAATGCGTGGAGGGAGGATTGACTCCTCAGGCGGTGTTTTGCAACTTCTTGGTCAACAGGTGGGCGCCGCTGAAGAGGAGAGAGAAACTCGCATGGGCCCTCAACAGCATGATGGACGACGACCAGGTCGAGACTGGACTGAAGTCCAACATGGTGGGGAAAACCTTGGAGTTCCACCTCAAGAAGTTCCAGCACGGTATCGACGTCGATGGTGATGACTTGACTCCGCCATCAGCTTTTTTTCCTCTGAACATGGAAGTGGAGTTCAGCAGGGAGCTCCGGCGGAAGATGCCCATGCTTGACGACCTTGGTGTCGTCGAGAGAAGATCAACCACCAGGGTAGCGATCCTCGGAATGCCCGAGGATGGCTCCGACCCTGCTCCGAAGCCGAGGGAAGAGGTCGTCGGCAAGGGCAAGGAGCTGGCGGATGAACCCGTGAGCCGGAAGAGGAAGCTGCAGTACACAGACGGAAGGTCCGTCAGGCCCGCTACTTCTGCGTTGGCTCCTTCTCCCTGGAGGGGAAGGTCTTCTACAACTGCAGCGACTATTCCCGTAGTGGGGTCCTCCCGGGGCGCGACTGTTCCTGCAGTGGGGTCCTCCCGGGGTGTTAGCTCCGGGCATGCGACTCCAACACCTGGGCCGGTGGAGGCCTCTAGGTCTGGGGGTTCTTCCCGATCGAGGGGGGCCTCGACTCGGGAAACACCCGTGGCCGCGACGAGTTCTGGGGGGCCTTTCGGAGCTTCCACGCCAGCTATGACCAGCCCAGAATGCCCGGGAAAAAGATTCTGCACAAGCTGGTGCGGAAGCCTCCCAAGGTAATTTTTAATCTTTACCTTGGATAGTTGTTTTAATTGTAGTAACTATTTTTTAAGTTTCTTTGTTCATCATCTGCAGCGTCCCCAAGAAGGGGAGTGAGGCTCCACCCTCAGCCACAGCAGCTGAAGCCGTGAGGGTGGAAGCTTCTGCTCCTGTCCCGGTGCCGCCCCAAGTGGTGGCTGAAGCTGCGATAGCTCCGGCGCCGGCTGTCGTGGTCATGGACCTCGACTCATCCCCAGAGGCTCCCGTGGTAGCGCCGGACCGCGGGAGTGAAGATGCGCCAGCGGCACCTGTCCCAGAGGTTGAAGCTCCGAGTCCTGGTGCTGCGATGATGGAAGCTCCGGCCGTTGAGCCGGAAGAAGCTGTGATTCCGGCCCTAGAGCCGGAAAGTGTCAAAGCTCCGGCGGTCGAGCCGGAGGTGATTGAAGTCCCGGCGTGCGCGCCGGATGTTGAGGAAGCCTCGGCGGTTGGGCCGGCTACCGCAGAAGCACCGGCCGCAGAGCCAGTAGTTGTTGGAGCTCCGACTGTAGGGCCGATTGAAGATGAAGATCTTCCGGCTCCTGAGCCGGTTGATAAAGAAGTGTCGGAGCTCGAGCCCCCATCAGAGGAGGTGCCAAGGCCGTAGCCAGAAGCGGCCCCTGCACCGGAAGTGATGACGGCGGAGGTACCCACGGCTGAGCCGGAGTTCCCTGGTGAAGTTGCTGGCCCCCTGTCTGAGGGGGTGAATGAAGACCTGGCGGTGGGGCCCTCCTCGATGGCGACTGAGGCGATCCTGGAGGACGGCCCTAGTACCATGGAGACACAGGGGACCACTCTTGTGGAGTGGGACCCAATTTTTGTATCTAAAAACCCGCAGGAACCAGCGGAGGAGACCCCAGCAGGTCCGGAACCTATCCCGTTGTCACTGTCCATTGACAACGCATGTTCCAGTCTGCGTCAAGTTCAACTGTCCTTCTTCCATGACAGCAAGGCTCTTGAAGAGGAGCGCCAAACCTTTAGGAGGTGGCGTAATCGGCTCTACTTCGAGACCAAGCTGGCGCAGTCAAGGCTAGCGGATGACAAAGAGTGGATCAAACGGGAGAAAGTCCGCCTGAAGTATTGGGGTAAATTATTGGATGACAGGGAGAGTATGACTCGCGCCCTCGACGCTCAATCCCGGGAGATCTACGATCAGGCCAAAGCAGCCAATAGTGCGGCCGATGAACGCCACGAAAGGCTTGAGGCCATTAACCCTACACTCATCAAGCGCCGAGAGGCAATTGAAGAGAGGGAGAAACGGCTCGAAGATGAAGAGCAGAAACTCCTAGAGCTGCGGGATGACGTCCTGAGGAGGGAGGAGGAGCTCTCCGAGAAGGTGGCTCTGGCTGACAAGGGCCTTGAGGAGCGCGCCAAGAAATTGGAAGAGCGCTGCGTAGAGGAGGAGAAGAAGGCCTGGGTGCGAGGGCAGGAGCTCCACGAACGGGAGTGTGCCCTCGTTCCCAGGGAAAAGAAAGTGAGGGGCAGGGAGAAGGACCTGGTCGACCGCCGGAACAAGATCCACCTCCGGGAGGAGGAGCTCGGAAAACTCGAGAAGCGGGTTGCTGAGAAGATTCAGCAAAACGCAAAAGAAGTTGAGCGGCTCGCCCGTGAGAATTCCAAACTGGTGGCGGCCAGAAGATCTTTGGAAGAATTGAAAGGCTTGAGGACTGCGGACTCCCTACAAATTTGGGAGTTCTTGGGCAAGGCCAACGACGCGCTGACACCAATGGGCTTTAGTCTCGCGCGCCCGGATGATCCGGAGCCGGAGCCGGACCTAGCGCTGCAGGCATTGAGCTCGGCAGGTAGCAAGCTCTCCAAGGTGGGCGATTTCATCGCGGACCAATTGGAGGTTGAGGGGAAATCCCTGGTGAAGAACGTCGCAGAGTACGTGCTGACGTGCTACACCAGCCGGAACTCCCAATTTCCTCTGGACCCGGTGCATGAAGGTCCCGTCGAAGGAGAAGGGGAAGCTGCCCGGGCCAACGTGTCGGAGGTTGCCCAGAAAGTCGCTCAATTCTTCCATAGGGTCTAGGACCATCTCCGTAGTTCCCACTTGTATCCTCTCTTCTTCTTCCTCAATTTTGTAATCCCTTGTCTCCAGATGAATGAAATCCCCAAATTTTTGTGAATTTCACTTTTTTTCTTCAACACTTTTGTCTTCACTTGCCCCCCTGGTAGATGTACACAATTTGATTGTGAACATGTACCAAGAGGATATTATGTTTTGTTGAAGACTCATTTTCTTCGAACTTGTAGAGCGTAGGTCCGAAGTCTTTGATGGTGAAGGCCCCCTGAGGTCAAACTGACTACCGTCGGAGCTTAGTAGCTCCGGTAATAGTCCCTATCAACGCATAGGGCATCGACAGTTAGTCCTCCGGGGTGTCAGAGCTTAGTAGCTCCGGCACTGACCTTTGCCAACACGTAACTTGTTGGCAGCAGACTCCACTTGTGGGGTCTTCTCACCATATTTTATGTCGACGGCTGGCCCCCCTAGCTTTACCGGGGCTTGGTTGCTCCGGTGATGCTTGTTAACATCGATTACAAGCCATCTAGAGGAGTCAGAGCTTTGTTAGCTCCAGCTTTTCTCCATCAACGTGTATTTTATTTTTCCTGCACACTGAAGTCAAGAAAAATAGTAAATTTTGTTTCCTGCCTATAATTTCGTCGCAGCTTACGATTCTCGAGAAAGTTTTAGGTCAAACGCGATTCTAGACACAATCGAATGCGTTGCCTTTTCTTCCGGATTCAATTGTATTTTGACTCGCCTTACTTCGGCCTGCCGGGGTGTAGGTAGATTGGCGTACTTAGGGTGCTTGACCAGGCTAAGTCGATAGCACACTCTGGCCCTAGATTGGCTTGTCGGCATTCAGGCGAGTGAGCCATGAACAATATTTGAATTCAAAAGAATAGACAATACAACTCGAATTGTATATGAACGGGTCGAACTAATTTTTTTTTAAGAATTGCACGTCTTTGTTATAGACAAGAAAGAGAAAAAAAAAATGTTGAGCGTTTACAAAATGAATGCACGTGGAGTCTGTTTCACCTGAAGATGTCTTTCATTATAGATCCGGGGTACAAGGGAAACAAGTACACTTTTAGGGTACGGAACCAAGCTAATCGTGTTTAATTTCTTGTTTGTCCCAGGGTAGCTAGCCACACTTTTAGTTCTGAGACTGTGACAAGTGTTGCATGAACTTTGTGGACCTTCCGGGGAAGGTCCGGCTGTTCTCCCGGAGGAACTACCCGACTTTGTACAATGACTCTATAACATACACCTCAAGTTACTCAAGACTCACCTCCGTGGTATTAAGTGTAGAACTTACGGAGGTGCTCGATGTTCCAAGGATTTGGGGGAGGTGTCCCATCCTCGGTAGCCAAGCGAACGCTTCCGGGACGGGATAGTTTAATCACTCGGAAGGGTCCCTCCCAGCCGGGCGAGAGTTTGTTTAACCCTTCTCTGGATTGTATTCTCCGTAGCACCAGATCGCCTTCCTCGAGCTGTCGGTTGTGTACATGCTGCTGATGATAACGCCGTAGGGCTTGGCGATATCGGGCATTCCAAACAGCTCCTTGGCACCTTCCCTCCCCAAGGAGGTCTAGGTCTTCATGCCGGAGCTGATCCTGCGCGGCTTCGTCGAAGGTCCGGACCCGGAGTGAACCCAAGGTGATTTCCGGAGGAAGGATTGTTTCAGCTCTGTACACCAGAAAGAAGGGTGTCTCTCCAGTTGACCGGTTTGGAGAAGTCCTGTTGGCCCATAAAGTGGGCGGAAGCTCTTCAATCCAGTTAGCTCCATGTTTTTTTAAGCGCTCATATGTGCGCGTCTTGAGTCCTTTAAGGATTTCAGCATTTGCTCTCTCAGCTTGGCCATTGCTTGCTGGGTGAGCTACGGAGGCATAGCAAACTTGTCTGCCGAGGTCTTTGCAATATCCTTGGAATGCAGAGCTTGTGAATTGGGTCCCATTATCAGTGATGATTTTGTTTGGGGCTCCATATATGCATACAATGGACTGCAAAAAGTTGATAGCAGATTGCTTGTTGATTATCACAATTGGAGTTCCTTCCGGCCACTTGGTGAACTTATCAATGGCGACGTACATGAACTTGTAACCTCTAACGGCTCTTGGGAAAGGTCCCAAGATGTCCACCCCCCACACAACGAAGGGCCATGTAGGAGGTATTATTTGTATGGGCTGAGCTGGTGTGTGAATTTGCTTTGCATGGAATTGACATGCTTCACATTTCTTCACCAGCTCAATTGCATCCTGGAGTGTTGTAGGCCAGTAGAAACCATGCCGAAAGGCTTTACCAACCAGCGTGCGGGAGGACGCGTGGTTCCCACACTCACCTCCATGGATTTCTGCGAGGAGTTCGCAGCCTTCTTCCCTTGTGATGCACCGCATTAGGATGCCATTAGCACCACGCCGATAGAGATCCCCTACTACCAGGGTGTATCTTTTAGCCAATCTGACTACCCGGTCAGCGGATACATCATCGTCAGGAAGGATGTTGTCTTTCAAGTAGCTCCGGATCTCCGAGATCCATGCATCGGAACTAACTTGAGCTTTTGAGTCTTGCGTGCTGGGTTGCTCGGAGCTCCCGGCAGCACCTACGACCCTTGATGGCTGCCATGTTAACAGGGCCATCGGGACCGTCAGCTTCGGGATGCTGATCTCGCCCCCTTCGTTCAGTTCGGCTGGCTGAGCTGTTGGCTTTGACAACCTCCGGACAAAAATTTCGTCAGGAGCCGGAGCTCCGGTTAACGCTTTCTTCGAGAGTTCGTCAGCTTCAGCGTTATGGGCACGCTGAACATGGTGAAGATCTAGGACTTCGAAGTCCTTCTGAAGCCTCTGGACTTCAAGGAGGTAAGCAGCTGGAGATTATTGCAGGAACATTCACCCTTCACCTGCTTAATGATGAGCTGCGAATCTCCCTTGACCAGCAGTTGCTTGACACCATATGACAGTGCCACCTTTAGTTCGTAGATGAGCGCTTCGTACTCTGCCATGTTGTTGGTCGCCTTGAATTCAAGGTGTACCATGTATTTCACCTTCTCCCCGGTCGGTGCAAGGAGAAGGATTCCAGCTCCGGCCTCCTACTTCTGCATGGAGCCGTCGAAGTAGAGGGCCCAGTGAGGCTCGGTGAAGGCTGGAGCTTGATGCTCCGTCTTCTGCTCACTGGGGCCCCCAGGGTTTGATGGAGAGGGAGTCCATTCTGCAACAAAATCTGCCAATGCTTGACTCTTGACTGCTTGCCTTGAAATAAATTCAAGATCAAATTCAGCCAATTCCGCTGCCCACTTTGCAATAATCCCAGTTGAATTGGGATTATGCAATATTGCTCGAAGTGGGTAAGAGGTCACCACTGAGACTTTGTGAGCTTGGAAGTAATGGCGAAGCTTCCTGGAGGCAATAAGAACTGCATAGAGCAGCTTATGCACCTCTAGGTATCGAGTCTTGGCATCATGTAGTACTTCACTAATGAAGTACACTGGGCACGGAATAGTCCGGAACCTCCCAGAGGGGTCTGGAGCTTCCTCTTCACTGACCCGGATCCTCTCGGAGGAATTCGGATTTTCTTCGGGGACCTCCGGGTCCTGGCTAGAGGAACCCGGGCTTCTTCAGAAGCGACCTGGACCCTCCCGGAGGGGTCCGGGTCTCCTGAAGTGACTTCTTGTGGATTCGAGTCTGGGAGCTGGGACCCAGACTCGCTTTCAGGTACCTCCGGACCCTCCCGAAGGGGTCTGGATTCCTGAGTATGAGGTAGCTCTGGTCTCTCCGCAACCAGAACCATACTGACGACTTCATCAGTTGCTGAAATGTAAAGCAACAAAGGCTCACCAGGGTTCGGAGCTACCAGAATTGGTAGGGTGGTGAGGAACTGTTTCAGCTCCTGGAATGCCTTCTCTGCTTCTTCGGACCATTGGAATGGTCCGGACTTCCTCAATAACATGAAGAAGGGGAGTGCCCGTTCCGCCAGTCTTGAAATGAACCGGCTGAGGGCTGCTAGACATCCAGTTAACTTTTGGACGTCTTTGATGCGGGTTGGTGGCCGCATGTCTTCAATGGCCTTAATCTTCGCCGGATTAGCTTCTATGCCCCGGTGACTTACCAGAAAACCGAGAAGTTTTCCAGAGCTAACCCCGAAGACACACTTGTCTGGGTTTAGCTTTGTGCGGATGGCCCACAGCTTGTCGAAGACAGCCTGCAAGGTGTCAAGGAGTGACTCCTTGTCCCTGACCTTGACCACGATGTCATCGACGTACACTTCCACTATGTCTCTAATGAGTTCTTCAAAAGTTTTGTACATAGCTCGTACAAAAGTTGAAGCTGCATTCTTGAGACCAAAGGGCATGGCTGTATAACAGTACAATCCATCTACTGTGATGAATGAGGTATGCTCTTCATCTTCCCTAGACATCCTGATTTGATGATACCCGGAATATGCGTCTAGGAAACACAGTAATTCACACCCGGAGGTGGAATCCACTATCTGATCTATTCTAGGTAGTGGGAATGGATCTTTTGGACATGCCTTATTTAGTGTGGTGTAGTCGATGCACATCCGAAGCTTCCCACTAGCCTTGGGCACAACGACTGGGTTTGCCAGCCATTTATGATGGAAGACTTCTCGGATGAATCCAGCTTCGAGTAACTTCTTCACTTCTTGTCGGATGAAGTTCTGTCGCTCTGTGGATTGCTTCCGAGGCTTCTGATGCACAGGCCGGGCGTCGGGGTAGATCTTCATATTGTGCTCAATCACTTCCCTGGGGATCCCAGGCATTTGTGACGGTTGCCAAGCAAACACGTCGACGTTAGCCCGGAGGAAAGTGATGAGCGCGAGTTCCTATTTGTCGTTCAATCCCCCCGATATACGGGTGGTCTAAGCAGCATTGGAACCAATTTGGACGACTTTGACGGGAATGTCGGTGTCGCCGCTTGGCTGCACACGAGGTGCAGAAATCGAGCCTCGTTGACGAATGCTCGGGGGTTTTGGAGCTTGCTCCTGCCTGGAGTCCTCCTCTTGAGCCGTGGTGAGTGCATGGAGTTCTTCCAGAGCAGTTACTCCGGCAGTACGATCTCCGCGGATCCGGAGAACGCCTACTGGCATTGGCATATTCAACACCAGATAACCATAATGAGCAGCTGCCATGAATTTGTACAGGGCAGGCCTACCCAAGATGGCATTGAAGGGTAAGTTGATCTGAGCGACGTCGAAGACCAACTACTCGGCGCGGTACTTCTCCCATGTCCCGAAGGTAACGGAGAGAGTAATAGCTCCGAGTGGGGTAATGGCCCTCGGACCTACTCCGGAGAAAGGTCGAGAGGGGTGGAGATCCGAAGGTCGGAGTTGAAGCTTAGTAAAAGCTTCGAAGCTTATGAGGTTAAGCCCTGAACCTCCATCTACCATGACGTGGGGGAGTTGGATGTTGTTGATGGTAGGAGATACCATCAAAGGTAACTGACCTGCTCCAACCATGCTCCGAGGGCAGTCCGAAGCATCAAAAGTGATGGCTGTGTCCATCCACTTCCGATGAGGTTCCGGCCTGACTGTAGGAGCTACAACAGCCATATCCCGACGCATAGTCTTGATGACGCGGCGGGAGGTGATGTCCCATGATCCACCAAAAATGGTGTTCATGGTCTTCCGACGCTCGTTGTCAGAGACGTCAGAATCATCATCGACGGAGGTGTAAACGGCCTTCAGGACTTTTTTGGGATCCTGAAAACCTAACTCTTCTTCAGCCGGAGCTTCGTCGACTTTTTGCTTTCCTTCCCTCTGTTGGAAAGGAGATTCTTCCCGGCGCTTGTTGTAGCGCTCAGCATGGTTTTGGACCTCCTGGCAGTCTTCCAAACTGTGGCTGCCCGTTTTGTGAATTGGGCACCACACCTTGGGCTTGCTACCGTCTTCAGAAGACGGTCGAGGTCGCTTTTCGGGGCGTCGCCCCCGGCCACCCGGAGCTGCAGCAGCTGCAACATTGGATGTACCGGCCGACGGCTTCTTCTTGCCGTTGGTCTTTTTCTTCTTCTTGCCATTCCCTGAGGTAGCGGCTTCTTCTTTTGAGGATTTCTTGTGACCCTCCGGGGTTGGTTTGGAGTGCATCTCACGGCCCTCCACAGCTCTGGCACATTTGTCAGCCAAGCTGAAGAGTTCCGTGACGCTGGTGATCTCCTTGATCGCCAGTTTCTCCAGCATCTTCTTGTCCCGTACACCCTGTCTGAATGCCACAATGACAGAGGCGCTAGAGATAGAAGGGATAGTGTTTCGTACCTGAGAGAACCTCTGGATGAATGATGGCAGGGATTCTCCCCCTTTTTGCACGACTGCAAAAAGGTCCAATTCAGTGCCTGGTCGGGTGTATGAACTCCCAAAGTTGGCGGTGAACTGCCAGCACAACTCCTCCCAACTGTTGATAGAGTTGGGTGGAAGGCTCATAAACCAGGACCTGGCGGTCCCAGTTAAGGCCACTGGAAAATAATTGGCCATCACGGCCTCGTTTCCTCCAGCTGCAAAGATTGCAGTGGAGTAGATCTGAAGAAATTTGGCGGGATTGACAGTCCCGTCGAATTTTTCTGGCAGGTGAGGCCAGAACTTCTGTGGCCACCTGACCACATGCAGATGTATGGCCAGAGCTGAACAGCCTCCTCCTACTCCTTCAGGAGCAGAAAGGTCCTGAGCTTCCCGTCATTCACGAGCACGCTCAATATGGACTCGGCCGTCTTGTTGGCGGTATTGGCGATCAAGCTCCGCCCGGAGGTCATGGGTTGAGAGCCTGGATACCGTGTGAGTGTGTCGTGCCCCGGAGGGCAATGACGTCACTTGTTGTGATGCAGCACGTCTCCTGCTATTGGAAACATGCGGACCAACTCTACCAGACAAAGTCCGCCGCTGCGACGGGGCTCGTCCTAAAGGAGGAGGACCTGGTTGCTGAGGCGTTCAGCTGCTGCTGCAACCAAATGTTCCACATCGGCCCTCCACTGTTCTAGTGCATCCCGGGATGCATCCGGAGGTTGTGGGCGTTGGAGAAGAGCACGCGCTGCATGGAGCGCGTGTTCCGGGTTGTCATGATTTGCCGACGCAGTGATTGACGCCGGCGCACCATCGCGTTGCCCAGCTTGATTTGCTGGTGGAGGCGGTGGTAGTGGGAGTGTGACTCCTGCTGGTGGCTGCATATTGGAGGGACTGCCCCCAACATCCTGAGCAGCAGGTTGACCGTTGGATGATCCAGTAGCTGAGTTCACCATTCTCAAAATCTCAGGCGCCCCTACCTGGCGCGCCAACTGTCGGTGGTTTGGAACCGACAGATCTCCCGATACTACTAAAGTGTTAGAGGAGTTTGATGTTCGGTGTGGGCGTGCGGAGATTCAAAAAGGTGAATTGTAAATGGCACATGAGACACAAGAGTTTACGTGGTTCGGGCCGCCTGAGCGTAACACCCTACTCCACAAGATGTGTTGATGTTGTATTGGATGTAGCAAGTGTGTCAGTGTGTCTGAACGTCTCTCGAGCGTGTCTCAACGTCTATCTCGCGTGTGTGTAAACGTCGTTGGGCTGTCCTTTTATTGTATAAGGTCAGGCCGTTACAAATTATCCTGGCCCGACATGTGGCCCCGGCGTTTACTCGTGTTGATACCTCTTCAACACATTTAATTGCCCTTAATGACTGTGTAATGGGCTTTGACAGCACCGTTACTGGTATTAAGGTCGCCCGATTAAGTGTCATTAATATGGTATTAATGACACTTAATCGGGTCTTGAAGTCCTCGATTCCCCTTTGAAGATCCGGAGTCGTTGCGGGGTCTTCTGGAGGTTAGAGGGTGAAGATCCAACGGTTGGACACGTGGCAGCACAGGAGCACGCTGTGGAGAGCAGATAGTTCCGGGGTTAGCTGACACGTGTCAGCACCGGAGCTTCCCTCGGTCTGGGGTTAGGTCCGGGGTGCCACTTCGGTACATAGTTTGGAGCTTCCTCCCTTCCGGGCGGTAGCTCCGGTTTGATAGTACACGTGGCGACCCTGGGGCTAACCATGTTGGAGAAGCGGGTCCGGACATGTCTGACATGTGTGCCTCCGAAGGTCTTCAAATCAAGTGGGTGACTTTTCCTTGATATCTTTGCAATCCCAATGGGTATATGGTTCCCAGGGTACCGACAAAGACATATCAAAATAAGATTTAACAACTCTTCCAAACTGAGACATGTTAAAAATAAGCTCACTATTTGAACCTACGACTTTGCAGCAGTTTTTATTGAAAATAATTTCCAGATTTTCATCTAGCAATTGTGAAACAGAAAGCAAGTTGTATTTCAAATTTTTTACAAGTGCCACATCCTTCAAAGTGTAGTGATCATTTAATCTAACCGAACCCTTAGCAATTATAGGAGCTGAAGAATTATCAGCAAAGTTAACATTCTCTACACGTGACACAAAAGAGAGGGAGAACCATTCTTTGTTACCGGTCATGTGGCGTGAGCAGCCCGAATCCACAATCCAAATGTTCTCCTTCCTCGCATGTAACCCACATAGAAGCACAATACGTCGATGACTCAATATTGGGGTTAGTCAAAAGGCATTTAGGTATCCAGTACTAAGTCACGCGACATGCAGCAGGAAAAACACGCGAAAGATAAGATAAAACAACAGGTTTATGAGTCAAAGTTTTAGGTTTTTTATTCTTAACTAGTGACCTATAAGGTGTTACTTGTGTAGCACAAAAATCATTAGCTCCAGAGGCAAAAACAGAAGGTCCGGAGGTTAACTTTGAATGTTTTTGACTCATAACAGCAGTTTGCATGCTCCTGGCATTGAGTTTAATATGTGCAGCAAATTTTGCATGAAAGTTATGAGATCTAGTAATCATTCTTTCCCTTTTCTGTTGTTTAGCTAGTCTATAACAAAAATCTATGACATGACCATCTCTACCACAGTAGGTACAATGAAATTTAACTTTGGATTCATGTCTAGATGAGCAAGCAATATTTTTATTTGAAACCGAATGAGACAAAACTCCTGCAGATTTGAAAACCACTTCTTTTTGTTTAGGAACTATTTGAATCAAACCACTTCCTAATGACATTACAATTTTAGGTGGATATGCCTTAGCATGAGCATGAGAATCAAAACCTAAACCAGTTTTATCATTGCAAGACTTGGAAGAATTCAGCAGCAAGTTTAGGTTCTTATTCCCATTACAAAACCGATCTAATGTCCTATGCATGTTATCAAGTTTAACGGACAAATCAAGGAAATTTTCACATGAACTTTTTCCTTTTAATTTGCAATTGAAACATTATTTAACTTCATGAGAACGTAAAGCATTATTCATTATTGAAATTTCATTCATAGCATCTTTTAGTTTCTTTTCAAGATCATCACATCTAGAACAATGCAAATCAATTGTAGACCAAGAAGCATCTTTTATGGTTCCAATGTCAAGTGCAGCAAGCTTTTTGTTCTTTTCAATTTCAAGTTCAAGTCTATCTAGAGTGGAGGAGTGTGGAGTTCTTAGTGTGGACAATTGTTCATAGATTAAATTACATGAGGGACAAGAATCATCACTAGGAATCAAGGCTTTCAATAAGTTGATTTCAGATTCTAGTGATTCAATTTTAGCAGCATTACCCTAACCTTAGTGAGGACAACAAAGCAAGAGTATTGCAAGATGATGATTGGCCGGAGCTAGGCATATCACGTTGTGAGACAAATGCAATAGACTTATTTGGGTTCTTACGTGATAAGATATCAATTTCATGAGTTTTGAGTTTAGAGTAAAGCACATCTAAAGTAAGTGTACTCGTAACAGTAGATTCACGAATAGATGTAACTTTCATCTCCCAGATTGACATATCTAATGCACTCAGAAGTTGCCAAGCATTTTTAGCATCAGAAAAGTTAACGTTGACACTATGCAAGTTACTATGAATTTTTTTAAAGCGAGCAAATAGATCATCGATGGACTCACCGGGTTGCATCTCGAAGCGCATGTATTCTTTCTTGAACATGTCTTGCCTTACCTCCTTGATCGTGTTAGATCCTTCGTGATAGTCACAAAGTTCTCTCCATACATCGTATGCCGATCGGAGATGTGCAACACGGTCGAAGTCACTCTGAGTGGATGATCAAGTTTCGGGCTTTGCTGTTGTTGTCGACATCCCGTAGGTTTGTAGTCGTAACTTGATCGTTAGTGGCACTTCGTAAGGCTTGTACACCTTCTCCCATATTGCAAAGCCTTGCGCCTGGATGAAAGCCTCCATGCGTGTCTTCCAAACCTGAAAATCAATACCAGCAAACACACAAGGTTTTGTGGAGTATTTCTCCATGATGATTAGTCAAAAACACGTGCAAATCATAATGATTAGAGCATCGTGGCTCTGATACCAATTGTAGGATCGAAGATCACGTGAAAAGCTACCAGAGGGGGGGGTGAATGGTAGATTTAAAAATCTTACGCAGCGGAAACAATTAAATCCCAACCCCTTCAGCAGAAAAATGATCTGTTAGAGAAATCGTGTGTGAGACTAATATAAACGTGTTTCATCGGTACAAAAGTGATATATAACAGAGAATCAAGTAACGAAGACAACACAACAAGAATCACTCAAATCCGTCTAGAGAAACTCATGTTATGATCGAACGATCGAACAAAGGTCAATCTGTCCTACCTGAGAAAAACAGTTCTAGAATGCTGCAAAGAAACTCGTGTAGATTAGAAACCACAAATACAATGATCGTGAAATTTTGACAGGTGACAGATAAGCAATTTTTTAAGACAACCCAAAAAGAATCATGTCAATGGGATCTATAAAACTCGAGTTATGATAAAAACAATGACGAAAGGTAGTGTTGTCCAAAAACTCGACGAGTAAAACATGTCTGGAACAAGTCTGACAAACAAGGTACAAAAGTTCCTTCAAACTACGATATTCAATGGAACACAAGAGGGACAGCACAAAAGTCGTCACCATGAGCTCTGGCCTCCCTTGCTTATATAACCAGCTCGAAAGCCAACTCAACTCAAATCAGGACCCTAATCCCACTCCGTTCACGAATCAAAACTTTCCATGACTGCTTAGGACTCTTCTATACGCAGATAGAAGCAATCTTAAGACTTCCAAAAACCTTAGGAATATATCTCATGTTCCTAAAACAACACAAATTCGTGACCAACATGAAATCCTAACATAACCAACTCGATACTTTCCATACCGAGCCATAACCGACTCCGCCGTAGCCAAAGTCATCAAACGATACGATCTGATCCTTCCAACCAGATCTTCCCATCCATAAACCATCTTCAGAACCATGTTGCCATGTCATGCACTGCATGCATACGTGCAAACACCTTCCTTCGACGTCCAGTAACCTTCATATGCACTGCCCTTGATTCAATCATCCTGCGCGACCTCCTGACCCGCTCAATCACAATTCCTCCTGAATTTGGTTGTTGGAACCTCATCTCCTCCCTGAGACTAGTCCAAAGGATCCTGTCACCAGCCATGACTTGAACTCAAGCAACACCTGCACATGAATAAACAACCGATCTGTATGAGTCCAAGTCCGCGACTTGACTCAAGTCAGTTCCGAACACAACACCTTACGTGAGCACCTCACATAAGCATGTTGCAAAGCATATCAAAATGATATAAGCCTTAACCACCAAAACAAACCAAAAACTTAGTAAAAGAATACTAAGCAACCTTTCCATAAGTGTAAAGCAAGTTCGAAACATTTCACATGAAAATTTGGAACATTACGATCAAGCTCCGAACCTTGCCAAAGCTAACCGGAGCTTGAGCCTGAGCTTACCAAAGCTAGCAGGACCTAGCACCGGAGGTAACCAAAACTAGTCGGACCTAGTGCCGGAGCTGACCAAAACTAGTCGGAACTAGTCAACCCAAAAGTCGGAGCTAGAGAAACATGTCAGAGCTTAACAAAGACATGTCGGAGCTATCAAAGACATGCCGGAGCTAAAGACAAAGCTCACCGGAGCTACCCAAAATAATGTCGGACCTATTGTCGGACCTTGTAGGAGCTCAGAGCTAGAGTCGAACCTTGCTAAAAAGATGTTATGGCAGCATTCAAAACTTTTATTATCAAAGCCAATGTATTTAGCACACATAGGTCTCACAAGTTTTATCTCTGCACTTCAAGAACTTGGCTCAAGCGATGTGGACATTGGAAGTGACGAAGATGAAGAGGATTTGGCAAACTTGTGTTTCATGGCGGGCAAATCAAGATCAAGTATGGAGGATGCAGAACACAACAGCGACAATGATGAGGTATGTCCTACTTGCGAAGAAATGTGTGATGCTATTTCTCGTGCCACTATTATATTTAAGAAAAAGGACAAAAAGCTTAGGGATAGTGCTGCTAAAATTGAATCACTGGAATCTGAAATCAACCGTTTAAAAACTTTGATTCCTAGTGATGATGCATGTCCCTCATGTGATTTAATATATGAACAATTGTCCTCACTAAGAAGTGCGCACACCTCCACACTTGATAAGCTTGAGTTAGAAATTGAAAATAATAGAGAGCTTGCTGCACTTAATGATAAAAACTTGCAAGATGCTAGCTGTTCTAGATTTGATTTGCATTGTTCTACTTGTGATGATCTTGATAAGAAATTACAAGATACTATGAATGAAATTTCTATATTGAACAATGTTTACGTTCTCATGAAGTTAAATTTGTTACAATTGCAAATTAAAAGGAAAAACTTCATGTGAAAGTTGCCTTGATCTGTCCAACAAACTTGATGACATGCATGGGACATTAGACAGGTTTTGTAATGGGAATAAGAACCTAAACTTGCTGCTGAATTCTTCCAAGTCTTGCAATGATAAAACTGGTTTAGTTTTTGATTCTCATGCTCATGCTAAGGCAGATCCACCTAAAATTGTAAAGTCATTAGGAAGTGGTTTGATTCAAACCGTTCCTAAACAAAAAGAAGTGGTTTTCAAATCTGCAGGAGTGTTGTCTCATTCGGTTTCAAATAAAAATGTTGCTTGCTCATCTAGACATGAATATAAAGTTAAATTTCATTGTACCTACTGTTGTAGAGATGGTCATGTCATAGATTTTTGTTATAGACTAGCTAAACAACAGAAAAAGGAAAGAATGATTGCTAGATCTCATAACTTTCATGCAAAATTTGCTGCACTTGATAAACCTAATGATAGGAACATGCAATCTCCTGTAATGAGTTGAAAACATGCAAAGGTTGCTCACAAACCTACTATATTTTGTGCTACACATGTAACATCTCGTAGGACAGTAGTTGGGTACAAAAATCCTCAAGCTTTGGCACATTAACCTGATGTTTTATCTCAGCCTTTGCGTGTTATTCCTATTGGACGTCGTGTGACTCAGTACTGGATCCCTAAATGCCTTTTGACTAACCCCAGTATTGAGTCATCGACGTATTGTGCTTCTATGTAGGTTACAGGCTTGAGGAAGGAGAACATTTGGATTGTGGATTCAGGTTGCTCACGCCACATGACCGATAACAAAGAATGGTTCTCCTCCCTCTCTTTTGTGTCACGTGTAGACAATGTTACTTTTGCCGATAATTGTTCGACTCCTATAATGCCAAGGGTTCGGTTATAGTAAATGATCACTACACTTTGAAGGATGTGGCACTTGTCAAAAATTTGAAATACTACTTGCTTTCTGTTTCACAATTGCTAGATGAAAATCTGGAAATTATTTTCAATAAAAACTGCTGCAAAGTTGTAGGTTCAAATAGTGAGCTTATTTTTAACATGTCTCGGTTTGAAAGAGTTTTTAAAGCTGATTTTGATATGTCTTCCTCTAAGCATAGGTGTCTAGATGCTAATGATTCAAATGACTTCAATTTTTGGCATCATAGACTTGTTCACGTAGGCTTTGATCATCTAACGCGTGTTAGTGCTCTTGATTGCATACGTGGGCTGCCTAAGTTTTAAGGGGACAAAGAAATTGTGTGCTCTTCTTGTAGACATGCTAATATGGTTGCAGGTTCACATACTCCTCTCACAATGATCATGACAACTGAACCGTGTCATGTTTTGCACCTTGACACCATACGACCTTCACGTGTTCAATCTTTCGGAGGTAAATGGTATGTTCTTGTGATTGTTGATGATTATTCTAGATACTCTTGGGTTTACTTTATGGCATCTAAGAATGAAGCTTTTAGTCACTTTAGAACTTTATTTCTTAGATTATCAATTGATCACCCAGGATCTTTAAAACCAATTAGAAGTGATAACGGAACCGAATTTAAAAATCAATCTTTTGATCACTTTTGTGCAGAAAATGGAATAGATCATCAATTTTCTTCACCATATGTACCTCAACAAAACAGTGTTGTAGAGAGAGAACAAAACCTTAGTTGAGATGGCTAGGACTATGCTTGATGAATATCAAACTCCTAGAATACTTTGGGCTGATGCAATTGCAACCGCTTGTTATGTCTCAAATCGTGTTTTCTTACGTGCTAAGCTAGGTAAAACACCATATGAGCTTAGGTTTTGACATAGGACTGGTGTCACACACATTAGGGTCTTTGGTTGCAAATGCTTTGTTAGGAGACATGGTAATCTTGATAAATTTGAAGCCAGATCGGTTGATGGCATGTTTCTTGGTTATCCATCTCATACTAGAGGCTACCGTGTGCTTTTACTTGACACTAACAAAATTGTGGAGACTTGTGAGGTGTCTTTTGATGAAGCTAGCCCAGGTACTAGCTCAAACATTGCAGGTCCAGATCCACATCCGCAGAGGGAGAGCATTTTCGTTGAAGATGAGGAAGAGGTGGAGCTGCTGCTCGAAAATTCAGCAGCTAATGATATTGTTCCAGCTCCTGATTTTGATTCACAGCCAGCACCGTCGACCACCATTGCTGGTCCAGATCCTCCTCAAGTCACAATCTCATCGATTTGTGATGAACATGATGAAGAAGAAGCTTGTGAAGTGTCTACTCCCCTCCGGGTTGTCAAAAGTCATCCGCCACAACAAATTATTGGAAGCTTGCACGAACGAGTCACACGGTCCAGGTTTTGCGATCCAAACTATCATGCTCATTCTGCTTTTGTTGATTCTTTTGAACCCAAAGATATATCACACGCACTAACTAATGAATCTTGGATTATTGCCATGTAAGAAGAGTTAGAAAATTTTGAAAGAAAAAATGTTTGGAAACTTGTACCTCCACCTCAAGGTCACACTTTAAATGGAACTAAATGGGTGTTTAAATATAAACAAAGTGAGGATGGGGTTGTGGTTAGGAATAAGGCTAGGTTGGTTGCTCAAGGTTTCACTCAAGTTGAAGGTATAGATTTTGATGAAACTTTTGCTCTTGTTGCTAGATTAGAAGCCATAAGAATTTTTTTAGCTTTTGCTGCATCTAAAGGTTTTAAGCTTTATCAAATGGATGTTAAAAGTGCTTTTCTTAATGGCTACATAGATGAGGAGGTTTATGTCAAACAACCACCAGGTTTTGAAAATTCAGATTTCCCTAATCATGTTTACGAACTGTCCAAAGCCTTGTACGGTCTCAAACAAGCCCCTAGAGCATGGTATGATAGGTTAAAAACATTCTTACTTGAAAAGGTGTTTACCATGGGCAAGGTTTATAAAACTCTTTTTGTGCTTAAGCATGGCAATGACTCATTATTCGTTCAAGTGTATGTGGATGATATTATCTTTGGTTGTACTTCTTATGATCTTGTGTCCAAGTTTTCAGCTATGATGAGTTCAGAATTTGAGATGAGTATGATCGGAGAACTCACGTACTTTTTGGGGCTGCAAATCAAGCAAACCAAGGAGAGTACCTTTGTGCATCAAACGAAGTATACAAAAGACCTTCTAAGGCGCTTCAACATGGACAAAAGCAAGCCTCTTCGAACACCAATGGGAACAGCAACAACACTTGAACTTGATGAAGATGGTGAATCCGTGGATCAAAAAGAATATAGAAGCCTGATCGGATCACTTTTGTACCTCACGGCATCATGATCGGACATACAATTCAGCATATGTCTTTGCACGGTTGCAAGCCTTCCCACGTGCTTCACATCGTCAGGCCCTCAAAAGTATTCTCAGGTACTTACATAGAGCTCAAGAATTTGGCATTTTTCTTCCTTCTTCCTCAACTGTTACTTTGAAAGCTTTTTCCGATGCTGATTTTGGAGGTTGTAGGATTGTTAGGAAAAGTACTTTCGGTGCTTATCATTTTCTTGGTAATTCACTAGTTGCTTGGTCCTCTAGAAAACAAAACTCAGTTGCACAATCCACAGCCGAATCTGAATATGTAGCTGCTGCTAGTGCTTGCTCACAAATTCTTTGGATTGTTCAAACACTTAAGGACTATGGGGTTGATCTAGATAGTGTTCCACTGTTTTGTGATAACACTAGTGCCATTTGCATTGCTAAAAACCCTGTGCAACATTCTAGAACTAAGCACATGGACATTAGGTATCACTTTCTCCGTGATAATGTTGAAAAAGGAAACATTGTGCTTCAACATGTCGATACCGAACAACAATTGACTGACATTTTTACAAAACCTTTGGACTTCACTCGTTTTTGTTTTATTCGTAGTGAAATAGGGGTTATGCATCCTCATGGCTTACATTGAGGGGGAGTTTTGAAACTTGAGAAGTCTATGTGTGAATCTGAAATTGAAATAATATGAACATAGTATTTCATATATATATATATATATGACTTTGTGATTCCTTTTACATGCTGAAAGTTCTTACTACATTACTCGTGTTATACATTTTGTAGTTTTTGCCATGTCTAGTAATTGGAATAATTACTTACACTAAATCTCGTCATGGTCGAACTTTCTTGCTGTTTTGAACTTGTTGCATGCTCACAAGTGCTTTTAATCATAAAGAATTAATCAAGTAATTAACTTACATGTTGAACTTTTATTATCAAATATAAATTGAGAAAATATCAAGAGAATATGCATGCATCACATTTCTTCTTTTGAGATGGCTTATCATTGCACTTAGATATGAACTTGAAAGAAGTTGTGTATGACTAAAACCATGTCCTTAAGCTTCTGATTGTCAAACGGCATAGGCTTGGCTTGGTTGGTTAGAATAAGGCAGATGCGCATATAATCTCTTGCAAATATCATATGATCTAAATTTGTGCTTTAAAAAATAATAAAATGCAGCAACAAGTGTCATGCTTTCAGGTTTTGAAACAGTTAAGTTTGTGATATCATGACTTGCTAAATTGGAAAATACATTTGATCTCTAGCATGGCTTACACTACTTTATGTATTTCATTGATGTTATAGTGTAAGTTTCTTGATAGTATGACTTGTATGAGCTTTGTTTTATATGTATATGTTATAATATGCTCATAACAATTAAAAATTGTCTTATAAACCTTGCTGAATACATTGTCAAAGGGGGGAGAGATAATATGTGAATTTTTTAAAGATAAGTATGCAAGGGGGAGAAATTGATTACACATTGCACATATTCACAATTATTTTGTCACGATTCTCTCAGGGGGAGAATTTCTTTTTTCTCATTTTATTTCTGTTTTATAAAGGGAGAGAAATTGTTTTCAAAACTTTTAATGTGAATAAGCCAACGTTCGGATTTTAAATTGTGTTGCCAATGCATTCATCAAGGGGGAGATTGTGAGACCTATGTGTGCTGAATACATTGGCTTGTAGTGAATACATTGGCTTTGATGATAAAAGTTCTGAAATTCTGCTAAAACACCTTTTTAGAAAAGTCCGACTCTAGCTCCGAGCTTCTGCAAGGTCCGACAATAGGTCCGACTTGCTTTTTCAAGGTTCGGGATGTCTTTGATAGCTCTGGCATGTCTTTGTTAAGCTCTGATATGTTTTGCTAGGTCCGACTTATGTTGGTTAGCTCCGACATGTTTTTCTAGCTCTGGCGCTAGGTTCGACTAGCTTTGGTTAGCTCCGGCACTAGGTTGTACTAGCTTTGGTAAGCTCTGGAGCTAGGTTGTACTAGCTTTGGTACACTCCAGCGCTAGGTTGTACTACCTTTGGTAAGCTCCGGAACTAGGTTGTAATAGCTTTGGTAAGCTCCAGAGCGAGGTTGTACTAGCTTTGGTAAGCTCCGTCTCAAGATTTGGTTAGTTTTGGCAAGATTCGGAGCTTGATCGCAATGTTCCTGTTTTTATTGTGAATTGTTTCGAACATGCTTTACATTGTTGGAAAGATTGCTTAGTATTCATTTGCTAAGTTTTTGGTGCGTTTTGGTTGATATGGATGATATCGTTTTATTGTGGTTTAGCAACATGCTTATGTGAGGTGCTCACGCAAGGTGTTGTGGTTTCGGAACTAACGAGAGTCAAGTCAAGGACTTGTGCTCAAAAGTATTCGTTGTTTATTCATGTGCAGGTGTTGCTTGATATAAAGACATGGCTGGTGACGGGATCCATTGAACTGGTCTTAGGGAGAAGATGAGGTTCAACAACCAAGTTCGGGAGGAATTGTGGTTCAGTTGATCGGGAGGTTGCGCAGCATGTTTGAATCAAGAACAATGCATATGATGGTATCATGTACGTCATTGGAAGATGTTTGCACGTGTGCAGGGAGTGCATGGATGTGTCTATATAGTTCTGAGATGTGATGAAGATATGTGGACATAAAGAATTGGTCGGAAAGGTCCAACCGACTAGGTTATGGACTCAGGCTGCGGATGAGTCGTATTTGACTCAATTATGGAAAGTTTTGAGTTGGTTATGATAGGATTTCATGTGGGTCACGAATTTGAGTTGTTTTCGGAACGTGGGATATGTTCCTAAGGTGTTTGGAAGTCTTAAGATTGCTTTTATCTGCGTATAGAAGAGTCCTAAGCAGTTATGGAAAGTTTCGATTCGTGATTTGAGTAGGATTAGAGTCCTAGTAGAGATTGGGTTGGCCTTAGAGCTTGTTATATAAGCAAGGGAGGCCAGAGCTCAGACTTTGGTGCTGTTCCTCTTGTGTTATACTGAATAAAATTCGTAGTTGAAAGGAACTTATGTGCCTTGTTCGTCCGACTTGTTCCACACAAGTTTTTCTCATCGAGTTTTCTGCATAGCACTACCTTCTTCGGTGGTTTTATCATAACTCGAGTTTTACAGATCCAATTGACGTGATTCTTTCTGGGTTGTATTCACAACTTGACTATCTATCATCTGTAAAAATTTTATGGTAATTGGATTTATGGTTTTTGATCTACACGAGTTTATTTGCAGCGTTCCAGAACTGTTTTCTCGGGTAGGACAGATTGACCTTTGTTCGATCTTTCAACCGTAACTTGAGTTTCTCTCGACGGATTTGAGTGATTCTTGTTGTGTAGTCTTCGTGACTAGATTATCTCTGATATCTATCACTTTTTTCATGGTGAAACACGTTTATATTAGTCTCACACATGATTTCTTTAATAGATCGTTTTTCTACTGAAGGGGTTGGGATTTAATTGTTTCTGCTGTGTAAGATTTTTTAATTGACCATTCACCCCCCCCCCCTTCTGGTAGCTTTTCACGTGCTCTTCGATCCTACATGTTCCTTGTTTGGTTGTGCAACCCATGCATGTGTTAGGTGCACATATTATTATGGTCTAGTTATAATGCCTTTATTATGTTACTATAAACATCATACACCTCCACTATAGTGTAATTAGGTATTAATATGATTATGTTAATATGTGTAATTGTAGTGCTTGGTTCAAATATTGGTTTCCAAAATGTTTAGGTTAGTCGTTGCCTTAGAGAGGAACTTGTACTCGAGTCTCTAAGGTATTTACTTGTTATGTAAGCATGGTGCTAAGATAATTAAGTAGCGTTGGATGTCTCGTAGACCCACAGTTTGTAGGGGTAGGCGGCAGGTGGTGACAGCCCTGTCTGTCCTTTGTAATCCCCCACTTTCAGCTATACCGCAGGCTCGTGGAAGGAATTGTACTGATATTCTCATGGGTAGACCCGTGCCCAATGTGTTGTATCGCTAAGCCCTAGTACTCGTTGTTAGCATAGCCATATGTACGCTAGTTCACTATTTATATGAATACCTAAAGCACAGTAGGAGTAGCTCTCTCTCTCTTCCGAACTTATCCTCCACTAGGACATTATTACCATTTAGAGTGGTTTGCTTAGTTGTGTGTCACACTACCCCTTCAATTCATTTATCCATCCTACCGGATCCCTCACTAGTGTTCCCTCTTCTATCCTTGACCTTGTATCTCTTCTAGCTTGCCTTCCTTTGGGATAAACAAATACGATACCCTACGGAATATCTCGGGTGAAATGCTACAGCTGTACTTTCCGTGTACTTGCAAAATTCATCTTGCTTTGGCTTAGGTTAGCCTAGTGCCTGTGCAGAACTAACCTTGCTGCTAGGATGGCCTGTAGATAATAAGAAATACCAACAATTACGAGCAGTGATTCCTCCATGATTTTTTGCATTTCCAACATTGGTGAATGAATTCTTTGGTGTCTTCATACATAGAAGGCCAATAGAATCTATTTTGCCAGATCTTTGCTTGACTACGGTAAACACCGTAATGGCCTCCATGAGGGCCAGCACAACATTTTCAATGATTTTGGTGCCTTTGATATTGGGATACACCTTCTAAGAAGGCCAACAACACATACTCGATAGAGATATGGGTTGTCCCATAGGTGTCTACGACTCATAAATGAGCTTCTTTTTGTTTTCCCCTGGTGGTATGCACACCGTGATCATGAAGTTCACGATATCTGCATACCAAGGGTGAGAGTCGGTCACTTTGAGCAAATGTCATCACGTATGAAGTCATTAATGGGTACGTCCATCTGTTGTGTGGCTTCCATACGTGAGAGATGATCCACAATGGAATTTTTTTCCACTCCCCTCCTGTCCTTAATCTCCATATCAATCGGATTACCCTTGGTTTAGCGTCTTTTTTGGTGAGCAAAATTTCTAGGCTGCATGGTTTGTGTAGACATTGACCTTGGCTCCAACCAAATAGGATCTAAACTTATCAATAGCAAAGATTATGATGGAGCTCTTTTTCCATAGTGGCATAATTGAGTTGTGCTCATGTTAGAGTCTTGCTAGCGTAGACTATGGTGTGATGCTTTTTACCTTTGGTTTGGCTTAAGACCGCACCAACAGAAAAATTGTTGGCATCACACATGATTTCAATGTAAAAGCCATAATTTCCATAATTCAAAGTTCAGTTAGGAAAAAAATTTTGAATGATAAAAAGCAATAAAAAGGAAATGAGAAAAACAACTAAATTCAAACTTAAATGAGGGAATTCAAAAGTAATAAACTTAGCTACTGTTTAAATGAAGTTAACATGAAGATTTGAGTTTACCAATGGATTTCAAATATTTCAAATAGCATCACTGCAAAGTTTCATAATTGTTTAAGCAAGTTTGCTATTTAATTCAAAAGCTTCATTGAATTCAACTTAAATTCAAATTCGAATTTGAATTCAATGGAAACTTTGTCAGATCAACAATCTGATTTCAGAATCAATTTCTACACCTTCAAATTAGTCTACCATAAAATATCTAGAATTTTTGGACACAAGTAGGTGGGAGAATTCAGTGTCCAGAGAAGATAGAGATCAATAGAGGGGTGGGACCCACTGGTCAGCGGGTCATTTTCGCCCCTGTTCTTCCCAGGGCGCCACCTCCCGGCATGCAACTGCCACAGAGCTGCTTGCACTGTTGAGGTCGCTTCCAACTGCCCCCAGCTCGCCTTGAACTCCTCCTTACCCCCCCTCCCCCCCCCCCCCAAGCCCTGAGTCGACCATTTCTTCCCTGTTAACTTTCCAGCGCCATTTTTGCCTCCCTCACAAATTCATCTCTGTCCAGCCGAATAGAAGCAAGGTTATTCAGGTTTGATCGCCTTGTTGTGCCTCTCCTCACTCATGAAGATTGTGCGCACCTCCCTGACCTTTTATTTGCCCAGCCAGAGCCCCCCCGAAGCTGTTAACGTCAAAACCGTGGCTGCCGGAAAAGTCCCCAATTTGACCGCCCTCTGCTTCCTCGACTAAAAGCATCTAGGCCCCCATGAGGTATGGTTTCGGTGATTAATGACAACCGTTGGATTTTATTAATGAAGTTGTGGATGCAAGGTCTCCCATATCACTCATTACAATGAAATTTATATGAATATCATCTACTGATCACTGGATACAATTGGAGACCCCTAAACAATCATTTTATGAGATCAGTCAATGTTATGAAGATTAGAAGTAAAAGCTCATATGTCAAAATTATTCAACCATAATTGACAGCACTCAATGTTTAAAAATCATCAGAAGAATATTTCCATCCAATGTCTAAGAGGTCAACCGAGTAAATTACAAAAGAATCACTCAAAGAAAACAAAATCAACTCACCGGATCCACCGATGTTTCCAGAAAACAACACATCGGTCGAGTTGGTTTAGCAGAAGAAGAAGACCTCAGAACTAAGCACTCACCGGACCATCCGATGATCAAGGGCATGTTACATCGATCCATCAGTACAGTAAGCAATATCCCTGGACCAAGTGTAACACTGGATCATCCGATGTACAACTATAAACACATCGGTCAATCACTCCAGTAAGCATCAAGTTTGAACCAATTCTGGAGGAAGTGCCACCGGATCATCCGACGAGAAGACAAGTGTAACATCAGTCTAACAACGGTCATATCTGACACAGTGACATCAGCTAATTTTGATTCGACTGATGACAACTGAAGGGGGGACATCGGATCATCCGGTGTTCGCAGAACTGTGATGTCAGCCTACTTTTCTAATGGCTATTTCGTGGAGGCTGGCTATTTATACCCCTTCAACCAGTCTATTCGACAAGTCTTGACTACCAGACCTACTCTACACATTCTCAAGCATTCAAGACATTGAGTACCACTTCTACATCATCTACACCACTTACACAGCAAGAGATAGGCTAGAACTAGCTAGAGATAGTGCTTGTGTGCTTCCATTCTTGGTGATTGGAATCTCTAGTGTGGTGAGAGCTGTAAGGGAGTGTCCCTTGGTGATTGTAATTGAGAGAGACTTCCGGAGCTTGCCAAGACGGTTGTGGAAGCCCAGAGGATCCAAGTTGTACAAGGCTTGAGCTCCACCTTCCCGAGGTTGGCAAACGGAGAAGAATAGTGAAGATCCCTAGTCTCAGTGACTTGGGTGTGGCTATACCCTTCCGTGGGTGCCACAACGTGGATGTAGGAATATCTTGACGATCTTGCCGAACCACAGGATAAATCTTCGTGTCTCCTCGGGAGTTTGCGTTCTCTTACTCTCACTTTACACTTATGCATTTCATATACCGCAAAGTTACTAGTCACTTGAAGGCATAGGCTGTTTGCGTAGGAAATTGGGCTTTTAGTAATTAAGTGGTATTGCTTTAATTTTTGAAAAGAAGCCCAATTCACCCCCCCTCTTGGGCATTCGATCCTTACATCGACGTCCCAGCAATACAAGCTTCATCTTGCCTAGGTCCTAGAAGGAAAAAGGTTTGCCTACTCATGTTCTAGCTCCTCGTTAAGTTTCAGCCCATGCCATTCCTCCTAGCCCCTGTATTTGCCTTTCTTCCGACGAACTTCGGTTATGTGTAGAGTTGCTTCGTGCGTGAAATTCCTTTTGTACAGTTAATTATTCCTTGTTCACTTGTGCTACGTTGTTCTATATGGCCAGTTGCATCACCTCGAAGAAGATCCATCGAGTTTCATTGAGTATTCACGCTAGAATACAATTTTCCCCAACCGTTGGTCCTTCCCTCCTTGGTCAGATTCTTGTTCCCCATGCTTCCATGAAGCTTCCAGATGTCTTCCCGACCGATTTAGCCCACCGGAGGGCTCGGCTGGCATGGCCGAAACCCTAATCGCCGCCGCCGCCATCGCACTGCCATTTCCGGCCACCTATCGCTGTCGAGGACTGCACCACCATGTTTCTCGTCTGATTTTAGGTGGGGGCGGCGAGATTGGAGTGCCGCAGTGCCCTGGAGCGGGCTTCGGCAAGGGGCCGCAGTCGGGCGCCGCCGGGCACCGTCGGAACCGACGGTGTCGCGAGGTAGAAGACGAACCCCGCGGGCCCCGGCTGTCAGCCAAAGAAACGGCATTACCAGATCAGCTGTGGCTCGGGGATCATTTGTGACGATGCGGTTAACCCAGTAAGGCTACGTGTTGCCACCCAACGATTGGCCCATTTTTAAACCTGTGGGCTTAGCCCTTTATTCAAATATTTCCCATTTGAATTTTAATCCAGATTTTGAAAATCCATAACTCCTAGCAGAATTGTCCGAAAATTCCCAAGTAAATTTGGTCAGAACCAACATAAAGAATAATTTCGAGTGGTGCACTTGGAATTTTATGGAAGTCCATAGGAATTTCTCCATAATTCAACTAAGCAAAATGATGATAGAATTAATTCCTATAGTTCTGCTCTTTTGAAAATTACCAAATTTCTCCACAACCTTAAATCGAATATCCTTGAACTCCAGTAAAAATTTCAGGGTCATTAGACTTCATTTACATGGTATTATCACCTGTGTATTCTCTATGCACATAAAAATAGTCAAATTCATTTAGAGTTTGTACAGAAACTCGTGCAAACTTCTAAATTGAATATCTCTCAGTATAAAGCTTCAAAATTTGTCAAATAAATTTTGGTGGTTTGCTCTTTATCCACTCAGCAGAACTACAATCCAATCTTCTTGAAAATCCATAGATTTTCCTGTAGAGCCCTTTAAAGCAAAATCATTTTTGATTTTTATCTGATGATCCACTTCATAGAAAAATCTGAAATTTTGCCAAAATGATCTTTAGTAAGTTTCTGAATCCCTGTAAAAATTTCATCTCTATTGGACTTGATTAAACTAGTTCAATCTGAAGATTTTCCTAACTGGTCATATAATACCCCAAAAACAACAGAAACATTTCAGTAAATTAACCAAACTTGTAAATTCAATATCTCACAGTAGGATGCTTAGAAAATTATGAACAAATTTTCCTAGAACCAGTGAGCCTCCCTCTGTATGGTACAACCACTGGTAGCCATGATAGACCTCCGGAATTACAACCTAAAATCACAGAAGGCTTTTATTGTTGGAATTATAGAGACAACAAGCTTCCTTGAATACATCCAATTTTTGGTCCAGGTCTTCCCCATAGTACCTGGTGTCTCCTGTAATATTTCCAGAACCATTGGGCTTAAATTATTATACTTAACTGTCTTTCCATTAAACAATATCATAATACCGGTATTAATTAACTTGCATAATTCTTTGCATATCGATTCGTTGCCGAGCTCAAGAGGACCCCGGAGCTACTTGAAGTCATCCCTTTAGAGATTAACATTGTCACCGTCTTGCAACCAGGCAAGCCCCGGTTTGCATTTAAGCGCTATTACAAAATTTCTATTTGTATCACCTATGTCTAAGGTGAGTTATGTGCATTGGGGCTAAGGTGATTGAAAATCCACTTGCATGACCAGATCACCCTATGGAGTATTTGGTTAGTTGTTAATTCATCCCATAGACTATGCTATGCTAAATGTTGTATAGGATTCGGTAGAAGTCAAGTAGTTGGAATCTACTCGCATGGCTAGGACTGTTTCACACAGGATTTGTTCAAAGAAATGGAGTAGTAATCCGAATATGAGACCGTGCAGGGGCATAGGATGCAGCAAGACGTGGTCTTGAGTGCGTAGCCCTACCTATGTTGGTTAAGGATCGATCTGTATGCCGCCCTGTTGAGCAAGTTTGAATTGTACCAGAGTCATACTGGATATATGGGGTCCAGGAAACCGATGTACCTTGCGAAGCTTTTGTTGAGACATTTTTGATCGCCTCAGGCTTTTGGCCGTAGCACAGTAGACGGAAACTCGCTCACGACATCTTCACCGCAGAAGGGCTCACTGTGAGTGGGGATACTGTCCTAGTCGATTGAATCGATTCAACTTCGCCGGAACTTGAGAAAGGTGGCTGCGTACGACGTCTGTGGAGTGCACGTAGGTGACTTCCAGTACGGGCATATGTGTCGTGTATTCCGGGTATCATTGATTCGAATCACCGTCCCTTGCGTATATTAGTACCAGTTGGAGTTGTGATGTAGAAATACTTGCACTTGAGATGAAAATTAATTGCTGTTGTTATGAACATTATATTATCATGGTATGGTTATGTTGTATGTATTAGTATAGTGCTCACTAAATTTATTTTCCACCTTGGGCATGCAGCATACTGACGAAGCATTTCCTGTTAGATTGTGGAGTTACGATGTTGCCCCGCCACAATGGTTTAAGATGATGCAATAAATCTGAAAAATACGGACCCACATTTAGGCGAGTCCATTATGCAAATCTGGCATCCGATTTTTATGTCTTTACCATCATGTAGAGTTTCATGTTTAGGTGAGACGGTTAAGTCTTGCTGAGCCTTTGTGCTCACGGTTGCTATATAAGTTGTTTTGCAGGTACTAGCTTATGTGCTTAGGTTTATGGTTGTCCGATGAGACTCGGGACTCTCCGAGTAATATACTCATGTGGGAACCATGTCGCTGCTGTTTTGTTTTAGTGGCCAGTGGGGAGCGTTCGTGGGCAGGATGGCTTCTCTTTTGCTTATTAGACTGGATTACGAGAGTTGTAATCTTATCTTCCGCTGTAGTTTATTTTTATAAACTATTTGTAAACTAAACATCTTTGTAAATTTCAGCATATGATTTATGTAATACGCATTCCTTTACATGTGTTCTGTTGGGTGTCGCATCGCACGGCACCACCCAATGCGGTTCCTGGAAAGCGTGGACTCCGGTCCCCACAGACATGGTATCTGAGCCGCATTGGGAATAGCACAATAATAAGGATCATATTATGAGAAAAACATAGGACACGGTGAGGATACAGTACTAGGCCCACATAAGGATTTTAGTAGCATAAGTTATTAAGGTGGCAAATCTAAACTATATGTTATTATATTCTGTAACAATGCTCCGACGGCAGGTAAGAGGTAATGTACACCACCGCAAGAGGATCAATTGCGGTAAGCTCACCATGCGAGAGGTAGCATGGAAATATTTCCAATTCTTTGCACGGAAGAGTCAATATGAGTCTCTGAAACTTTCTATGTTTCTGAGAACATATGACACGCGGTACCCCAGCATGCTTCAAAGTTAGTGGGAGCCCCCGTCGGGTGGGACATAACCCGATGCGCCTCCTACTGGTGCAGCACTATGCAAACACGTGGGACCCTGTCGGGTGGTAGAAAACCCGGTCATGTACCTCGAGACGTGGCTTAGCTCAGGGCAGCCCGTATAGAATGATACGGGACGGATGTTTTAACTTTTATATATTATTATGAACGGTTCACCCGTGCTGGCTGTGTTGTACGACACCATATGATTGATCAATAGTTTGTGTGTAGTGACAGGTACACTGAGCACGTGATCGTATTGCACTTGGAAATCTTTTGCGAGTGAACGTCATTAAGGCCACCATTGAGACGTATGCCAGAATACTGGCTTATAATATTTACTTTGTGAGGCATGTAGTACCGACATATACTCCATTGATGCATTAATCACTTTTCTGTAAAATGGAACTGAGAAGATTTCAAACTACTTATTTTAGCTATCGAGCTCTGAGTTTGAACTAAGTTTTGAAATTTGGAGTAGGTTTTGAAGTCACCAATTCAAAAATAGAGTGTTATGTTTTCTGCCGTAAAAAGACCTGAATTTGAGTAAACATATCTCCCAGTAGAAAACTCCAATGAATGTGTAACATACATGGATGGAAAGTCTTGGAAGTCCTTTAAAACTGTTATGTTCAACTTCAGAACTTAATTTCCCTCTAACCCTTTCAAAATTTCAAAGTTCCAAACTCTGCCAAAACTGAACAGAAACTGGAACCCTATCTGGACTCCTGATTGTGTTCACCATATCTCACTGTAGAAAATTCGAACCGGATCGTGCAAGACATTTATGGAATCCTTGTAATATTTATTAAAAATTTGTAGATTGTGGTTTTTGTAAATTCTGCGGTTTTATATCTGGAAATTGTGGCCCGAATTCAGCATAAATAAAGGAGATGCTGTCAAAATTTCCAGAAAAACTGTCAGGTTTACAATGCCATATCTTCTCAACCAGAAACGATCTGGAGGCAAACCAATACTTTTTGGAAAATTTTTGAAGTGTACGTCAACTTTGTAGTTCACCTCAAGATCTGATTCTGCCATTTACTGGGTTAAATTTTTGTTCGAGTACAAACTGGCCAGGTTTCAACAGAAACTTTATCGGTTTGACATAATTTGGTCTTGTTATGAATCTGGTCCTCGAATTCACTTCGAGAAGTGTCGTAACGGACCATTGTCAATACTAAACTATTTACCAGTGGAATTGATAGTTTGAATCACTTGAACGTCTTTTCTTTTATGGCCATGTTTATGTCATATTAAAGATAAAAGTGTGTTTTCGCACGACAATGCGCATAACGTCCCGTCGTGACCAACGATAGTAAAAATGAACTTCGATCCATGGAGTTCATTATTTTGGAGCTCGCTATTGTAACATTGGTCCAGGGATGATGTATTGTGTATAAAGTTATACTTTATCAACATATGTTACCGTTATGCAAGTTTGGTTATCAATACACAGACTATTGTTTTCAGCCTAGTGTGATCTTGCAATATCACGTCTCATGTTGGATTAATGACTGTAACTGCAGAATGGTGCGTACTCGTGCAACATACGAGGTCCGTGGTTCAAGTCAGGGAGAAGATGACTCCCGAGAGCCGGAACAACCGGTGCAACAGCCACCTCCATCTCCGCTTACATTGGCGGATGATATCACAGCCATGCTGGGTTTGTGCGACGAGCGGACCGAACTGCTGCGAACCCTCGTGCAGGTTACGTCCAATCAAGGGGGACGTCAAGCCGAAGGCAATCGTCAACCTCAGCAAGCAACCTATCAAGAATTCTTGGCGACTGCACCCCCTGTGTTCAGTGGTGATGGTGAACCTCTAGATGCGGTCCATTGGCTCCGCACCATTGAAGCTAAGTTCGGACTGCTGCAGTGCAGTGACCCTATGAAGGTTTTATATGGGACACAACAACTACATAGCATCACCGGTGCTTGATGGGCGAACCACATCGCCTCCTTGGCCGCCGGACAGCAAGTCACTTGGACAGAGTTCCGGAAGGCATTCCATGCCTATCATGTTCCTCCTGCCATTGTGAGAAGGAAGCTTCAGGAATTTCTTAATTTGAAGGAAGGAGAAAGGAGTGCTCAAGAATACTCCAAAGTCTTTGTTAATGTAGCGCAATATGCGTCGGAGTATGTGAGTACGGAGGATCTGAAGCGAGAGTACTTCTATCGGGGTCTAAGCCCCATGTTGAAAGACAAGCTTGTGTTGTTCAATCACGGCTCGTTCAATGCTATGCTTAATGCCACGATTACGCAAGAGGATGCCCACTTGAGTGGATCGCGGAGGAGTCAAAGAATAGACTTGCTGTGCAGGACAGCACACATAATGTTCCTCAAAAATACTGTATGGTGTACCGATCACCGTCCGGTCAGATATGGCAGGCGGCTGCACAACCGAGTTCGTATCGGAGTCGGCCATTTGAAGTATCAGATTTCCAACCAGCATTACATACACAGCAAGAACCGTCCCAAATTGTTCCAGGGGCATTTATCTCTCAGCGAGATGCAGGACAATTCAGACCTCAAGTTAGTGGGACGTTGAATCAGTATAGGTGTTCCACATGTGACCGTGTTGGGCACTATACCAAGGATTGCCCAGAGAATATCTTGAGCAGCAGGCAAGTACCAGTACAACAGTTTATTCAGTCCCGTATTCAACCAGAGAAGACATCACGGCAAACCGGAAGTGTTCAACACATAGCAATCGAGAGTGTTCCGGAGGGAGCACCGGTGTTAGCGGTCATGTTTGCTATCAAAGACATACCCGTCCTCATACTCTTTGATTCCGGTGTTACCCACAATTTTATCAGTAAATCATGTGTGGATCAGCACCAATTATCCACCAATACTCCCAAGAAAAGTTATATAAGCTCACCGGGTGGAAGTATCTCGGCTAGTCAGATTGTTCCCCGAGCAGCTTTATGTTTGGGGGGCAAAATATATCCAACATTGCTGATTATATTGGATGGACAGAAGATTGGCATAATATTGGGGATGTCATGGTTTAACCATCACGGTGCCGTTCTTAATATCGGTACCCGGACTATCCAAATTGACTCTCCGATGCACGGACAACACGAGCTGTTTTTGGACAGTTTGGAGCAGGACAGTGCAGCTGCATATAACACGGAAGCAACTAAACTTGAAGATATTCCAGTGGTCCATGAGTATCCCGACGTGTTTTCTGATGACTTACCGGGCATGCCGCCCAAATGGGACGTTGAGTTCAAGATTGAACTTGTACCGGGAACCACACCGTTCTCTCGAAGACCATATCAAATGGTGCCTAATGAGCTAGCTGAATTAAAGGAACATTTGAAAGACCTTTTGGACAAGGGTTTTATTCGCCCAAGCTCATCACCATGGGGCTGCTCGGTGCTGTTTGTCAAGAAGAAGGATGAAACATTGCAGTTAAGCGTGGATTATCGACCGCTCAACACCGTGACTATAAAAAACAAGTACCCGCTGCCCCACATCGACATTGTATTCGATCAACTTTTTGGTGTGAGGGTGTTCTAAAAGATGGGACTTCGGTCCGGATATCATCAAATCAAAATCCGACTGGAGGATATACCAAAGACGGCATTCTCGACGCGATATGGATTATACAAGTATCTTGTCATGTATTTTGGTCTCACCAATGCTCCGGCTCACTTTATGTATCTCATGAATTTGGTATTCATGCCGAAGTTCGACAAGTTCGTCGTGGTCTTCATCGACGACATGTTGGTTTATTCCAAGTCAGGGGAAGAGCATGCTGAACATTTGCACATTGTGTTACAACGTTTGAGGGATCATAAGTTATACGCAAAATTCAGCAAGTGTGAATTTTGGATCAGCCAAGTGCCATTCTTGGGACACATCATTTCAGCTGAGGGCATTGCAGTGGACCCAAGTAAAATTGTTCAAGTGCTGAAATGGCAGTCTCCGAAGTCCGTACATGAAGTCCGAAGTTTCCTCGGTTTAGCGGGATATTATTGGAGGTTCATCCCGAGCTTCTCAAAAATCGCTAAACCGATGATGGAGCTGCTGAATAAGGGCACCAAATATATTTGGAGTTCAGCTTGTGAAGCAGCGTTCAAGACATTAGTACATCACCTTACAACAGCCCCGGTTCTTGCTCAGCCGGACACGAGAAAACCGTTCGACGTTTATTGTGATGCATCCGGCATCGGACTTGGCTGTGTTCTTATGCAAGGAGGACGTGTGGTCGCATATGGATATCGACAACTCTGAAACCACGAGCAGCACTATCCGACTCATGACCTCGAGCTCGCCGCCGTTGTATTGGCATTAAAAATGTGGTGGCATTACTTGCATGGAAATCTTGTACACCTCTTCACCAACCACAAGAGTTCGAACTATATTATCACACTGAAGGAGCTGAATATGAGACAACAAAGGTGGTTAGAGCTGATCAAAGATTAAGAAATTGAAATTCACTACCACCCCAGTAAAGTGAACGTGGTTGCCGATGCGCTTAATTGGAAAGCTCATGTCCATAACATCACCATGGCTGAAATGGAAGATGAAGAACCAAGTCTATATGTTATTCCATATGGGGCTCTCAATAATCTTGCTCTCATTCCAACCATCCGAGAGGAAATTATTGAAGCCCAAAAGAAGGACAATGGCATGTCACACATACGAGAAAGAGTGGACAGCGGGGAGGTAAAATGTTTCCGGAAAGATAATGAAGGTACATTATGGTTCAAGGACCGGATAGTTGTACCCCGAGATGTTAAGATCCGGAATAAAATATTGGATGAAGCTCACATGTCAAAATTTTCTATTCATCCGGGAAGCAATAAAATGTATCAAGATTTAAAGACCAAGTTTTGGTGGACCCGGATGAAGCGGGAAATAGCAAAGTACGTATCTGAGTGTGATACATGTCGGCGAGTGAAGGCCAACCATATGAAGAAAGCGAGACAGCTGCAACCGCTGAATATTCTGGCATGGAAATGGGAGGATGTTAGTATGGATTTCATAGTTGGATTGCAACTCACATTCCGGAAGCATGATTCGATTCGGGTCATAGTCGACCGACTAACCAAATCAGCACATTTCATCCCAGTAAATGTTGGATTCAATACCAAGAAATATGCGGAGTTGTACATATCAAGAATCGTGTGCCTACACAACATTCCTCGCAAGATTATTTCAGATAGAGGTTCGCTGTTCGTTGCTCGTTTCTGGGAGCAGTTGCATGCCTCGTTGGGTACTAAACTGATTAGAAGCTCCGCATATCACCCACAGACCGATGGACAAACTAAGCGGGTGAATCAAGTACTTGAAGACATGTCGCGAGCGTGTGCCATCCACCATAGTAAAAATTGGGATGATCATTTGCCGTTGGCGGAATTCTCGTACAGCAATTGTTATCGAGCGAGTATCAAGATGGCACCTTATGAAGCCCTCTATGGCCGAAAGTGCGCACTCCGCTGAATTGGTGTGAGTCCGGCGAGAGGGTAACGTCCGGGATTGATCTAGTTAACGAAATCGGGGAACAAGTTAGGATCATTCAAGCAAATCTAAGAGCGGCTCAATCTGGACAGAAGAATTATGCGGACAAGCAGCGTCGACCGCTGCACTTTGATGTTGGGGATCACGTGTACTTATGCGTGTCTCCGATGAAAACAATTCACTGGTTCGGAGTAAAAGGAAAGCTAGCTCCCCGATTTATTCACCCATTTGCTATCACGGAGAAGTGAGGACCTGTGGCTTATTGATAGGAATTACCGGCATATCTCACTGGTATACACAACATTTTCCACGTATCTCAGCTCCTGAAATGTCTCAAGTTCACAGCTGCAGTCCACACCGACGAAATCGGCGAATTGCAACCGGATTTGACGTACTCCGAACATCCGGTTCAGATTCTCGACGAGAAGGATCAAACAACGCGGAACCGCGCTCTGTGGTTTTATAAAGTGTTATGGAGTAACCATACCGCTGAAGAAGCGGCATGGGAAACTGAAGAATATCTCCGCTCCAACTATCCGGATTTCTTATCGTCTCACATCCGGTAATTTCTCTCCTACGTTCGTCTCTTCATTATAATCTCGGGACAAGATTCTTTTAAGGGGGGGGGGGGAATGTAAAATCCCTAATTTCCATAATTCAAAGTTCAGTTAGGACAAAATTTTTGAATGATAAAAAGCAAAAAAAAGGAAATGATAAAAACAACCAAATTCAAACTCAAATGAGGGAATTCGAAAAAAAATAAACTTAGATACTGTTTAAATGAAGTTAACATGAAGATTTGAGTTGACCAATGGATTCCAAATATTCCAAATAGCATCACTGCAAAGTTTCAAAATTTTTGAAGCAAGTTTGCTATTTAATTCAATAGCTTCATTGAATTCAACTCAAATTCAAATTTGAATTCAATGCAAATTTGTCAAATCAACAATCTGATTTCAGAATCAATTTCTACACTTTCAAATTAGTCTACCATAAAATATCTAGAAATTTTGGACTCAAGTGGGTGGGAGAATTTAGTGTCCAGAGAAGATAGAGATGAATGGAGGGGTGGGACCCACTGGTTAGTGGGTCATTTCCGCCCCTGTTCTTCGCAGGGCGCCACCTCCCGGCATGCAACTGCCACAGAGCTGCTTGCACTGTTGAGGTCGCCTCCAGCTGCCCCCAGGTCGCCCTGAACTCCTTATCTCCCCCCCCCCCCCCCCCCCCCCCCAAAGCCCTGAGTCGACCATTTCTTCCCTGTTAACTTTCCAGTGCCATTGTTGCCTCCCTCACAAATTCATCTCTGTCCAGCCGAATAGAAGAAAGGTTACTCAGGTTTGATCCCCTTGTTGTGCCTCTCCTCATTCACCAAGATCGTGCGCACCTCTCTGACCTTTTATTTGCCCAGCCGGAGCCTCCCCTAAGTTGTTAACGTCGACACCGTGGCCGCCGGAAAAGTCCCCTGTTTGGCCGCCCTCTGCTTCCTCGACGTCCCAGCAATATAAGCTTCATCTTGCCTTGGTCCTAGAAGCAAAAAGGTTTGCCTACTCATGTTCTAGCTTCTGTTAAAGTTTCAGCCCACGCCGTTCCTCCTAGTCCCCGTATTTGCTTTTCTTCCGACGGACTTCAGTTATGTTGCTTCGCGCGTAAAATTCCTTTTATACAGTTAATTATCCCTTGTGCAATTGTGGTACGTTGTTCTATATGGCCAGACGCATCACCTCGAAGAAGATTCATCGAGTTTCATCGAGTATTCACGCCGGAATACAATTTTTCCCCAACCGCCGGTCCTTCCCTCTGCGGTCCATCGTCGCTACCATTCTCCAAGCCATTTCTCTCCTTCCTATGGTCAGATTCTTGTTCCACATGCATCCATCAAGCTTCCATATGTCTTCCCGACCAATTTAGCCTACCGTAGGGCTCGGCCGGCATGGCCGCAACCCTAATCGCTGCCGCCGCCGTCGCACTGCCATTTCCGGCCACCTATCGCCGTCGAGGACTGCACCACCATGTTTCTCGTCTGATTCTAGGTGGGGGCAGCGAGATTGGAGTGCCGCCGTGCCCTGGAGCGTGCTGCGGCGAGGGGACGCTGACGGGTGCCGCCGCGCGCCGTCGGAACCGACGGTGTCATGAGGTAGAAGACGATTTCCGTGGGCCCCCGCTGTCAGCCAAAGAAGCAGCGCGCCCGGATCACCTGCGGCTCGGGGATCATTTGTGATCACGCGTTTAACCCAGTAACCCTCCGTGTTGCCCCCAGCGATTGGCTCATTTTTAAACCTGTGGGCCCAGCCCTTTATTCAAATATTTCCAATTTGAATTTTATTCCAGATTTTGCCCCAACTTGGAAAATCCATAACTCATAGAAAAATTGTCCAAAAATTCCCAAATAAATATTGTCAGAAACAGCATGAATAATACTTTCCAGTGGTGCACATGGAATTTTATGAAAGTCCATAGGACTTTATCCATAATTCAACTAAGGAAAATTCTTATGGAACTAATTCCTATAGTTCTGCTTTTTGGAAAATTACCAAATTTTTCCACAACCTTCACTCGAATATACGTAGCTCCAGTAAAATTTTTTGGGTAATTAGACTTCATTTACATGGTCTTATCAACTGTGTATTGTCTATACACATAAAAATAGTCAAATTCATTTAGAGTTTGTACAGAAACTTGTGAAAACGTCTAAATTGAATATATCTCAGTATAAAGATTCAAAATTTGTCAAACTAATTTTTTTGGTTTGATCTTTATCCACACTCACCAGAACTACTACCCAATCTTCATGAAAATCCCTAATTTTCCTATAGAGCCCTTTAAAGCAAAATAATGTTTGATTTTTATCTGATGATTCACTTCATAGAAAAATATGAATTTTTTTCTAAATGATCTCTAGTAAGTTTCAGAATCCCTGTAAAAATATCAGCTTTATTGGACTTTATTCATCTAGTTCAATCTGAAGATTTTCCTAACTGGTCATAGAATACCCCAAAAACAACAGAAACATTTCAGTAAATTAACCAAACTTGTAAATTCAATATCTCACAGTAGGATGCTTAGAAAATTATGAACAAATTTTCCTAGAACCAGTGAGACTCCCTCTGTATGGTACAACCACTGGTAGCCATGATAGACCTCCGGAATTACAACCTAAATTCACAGAAGGCTTTTACTTGTTGTAATTATAGAGACAACAAGCTTCCTTGAACACATCCAATTTTTGGTCCAGGTCTTCCCCATAGTACCTGGTGTCTCCTGTAAAATTTCCAGAACCATTGTGCTTAAATTAATATACTTAACTATCTATCCATTAAACTATATCATAATACCAGTATTGATTAACTTGCATAATTCTTTGCATATCGATTAGTTGCCGAGCTCAAGAGGACCCCGGAGCTACTTGAAGTCATCCCTCTGGAGAATAACTTTGTTACCGTCTCACAACCAGGCAAGCTCGGGTTTGCATTTAAGCGCTATTACAAAATTTTGATTTGTATCACCTATGTCTAGGGTGAGTTATGCACATTAGGACTAAGGTGATTGAAAATCCACTTGCATGACCAGATCACCCTATGCAGTATTTGGTTAGTTGTTAATTCATCACAGACCATGCTATGCTTAATGTTGTATAGGATTTGGTAGAAGCCGAGTAGTTGGAATCTACTCACATGGCTAGGACTTTGTCACACATGATTGGTTCAAATAAATGGAGTAGTAATCTGAATATGAGACCGTGCAGGGGCGTAGGATGCAGCAAGACGTGGTCCTGGGTGCGTAGCCCTGCCTGTGTCGGTTAAGGACCAATCCGTATGCTGCCCTCTTGAGCAAGTTTGAATTGTACAGGAGTCATACTGGATATATGGGGTTCAGGAAACCAATGTACCTTGTGAAGCTTTTGTTGATACTTTTTCGATCGCCTCCGGCTTTCAGCCCCAGCACAGTAGACGGAAGCTCCCTCATGACATCTTCATAGAGGAAGGGTGCACCGTGAGTGGGGATACTGTCCTAGACGATTGAATCCATTCAACTTGGGCGGAACTTGAGAAAGGTGGCTGCGTACGATGTCCGTGGAGTGCACATAGGTGACTTCTAGTACGGGCGTACGTGTCGTGTATTCCGGGTATCATTGATTCGAATCACTGTCCCTTGCAGATATGAGTACCACTTGTTCACTGAGTTGTGATGTAGAAATACTTGCACCTGAGATGAAAATTAATTGCTACTGTTATGAACATTATATTATCAAGGTATGGTTATGTTGTATGTATTAGTATAGTGCTCACTAAATTTATTTTCCACCTTGGGCATGCAGCATTGTGACAAAGTGTTTCTTGTTTGATTGTGGAGTTAAGATGTTGCCCCGCACCATTGTTTAAGCTGCTGCTATAAATCTGAAATCAAGGACCCACATTTAGGCGAGTCCATTATGCAAATCTGCCATCCTATGTTTATGTCTTTACCCTCATGTAGAGTTTCATGTTTAGGTGAGATGGTTAAGTCTTGCTGAGCCTTCGTGCTCACGGTTGCTATATAAGTTGTTTTCCAGGTACTAGCTTATGTGCTTAGGTCTATGGTTGTCCAATAAGACTCGGGACTCTCCGAGTAATATACTCATGTGGTTACCATGTCGCTGCTATTTGGTTTTCGTGGCTAGTGAGGAGCGTCCGTGGGCTCGACGGCTTCTCTTTTGCTTATTAGAGTGGAGTACGAGAGTTGTAATCTTATCTTCTGCTGTTGTTTATTTTTATAAACTATTTGTAAACGGAACATCTTTGTGAATTTCAGTATATGATTTATGTAATATGTGTTCCTTTACATGTGTGCTGTTGGGTGTCGCATCGCACGACACCACCCAATGCGATTCCTGGAAAGTGTGGACTTCGGTCCCCACATTCGAATGAAAGCGTCTAATCAGGAGGTTGGATGATTGGAGTCGAGACAAGTTCCTTTTTTATTGTATCAAAGGATTCAAGGCACTCCTCATCGAAATAAAAGGGAGCATCATTAGCTAACATGTTTCTGAGGGCCTAATGATTTTGGAGAAATTCTCGACAAATTGTCGGTAGAACCCCGCATGACCTAAAATGCTGCAAATTGCCCTAATGTTGACAGGAGGTGGAAGTTGTTAAATAACTTCAATTATTGCTTTGTCCACCTTTATCTCCCTCTCAGACACTAAGTGTCCAAGAACGGTGCCTTCACGGACCATAAAGTGGCACTTCTCCCAATTAAGTACCACGCCCTTCTCTTAGCATCTTTGTAAGACTTTGTCTAAATTTTTGAGACAATGCTCGAAAGTTTTTCCATAGATGGAGAAATCGTCAATGAAAACTTCCAAGATTTCCTCAATCATGTTGGAAAAGATAGACATCATGCACCTTTGAATGGAGGCGTTCCATAGGACAGGTGAATGTGGTCTTACTTTGATCTTTGGGATGGATGAGTATTTGATGATAGCATGCATATCCATCAAGGAAACAAAAGAAGTTTTGTTTTATCAACAATTCCAACATCTCATCGATGATCATTCCTAGTTTCCTTGTTGAGTTTTCAGTAGTCTATGCACATCCTCCATCCAGTGATGGTTCGTTGAGGAATTAATTCTTCATCTCATTTTGAAAGACCATTCGGGGGGTACTCTCGTGTTCAATGGGAATGCGATGGGTGCAAAAAGCATGGCTGATGCCCTTGAGGTTTTGGAGCGAGTAGCCAAAAATAGTCCCATGCTTTTCTAACAAGGTTATGAGTTTGAGCGTTTCCTTATCTGAAAGCTTGTCCCTTATGATTACATGAGCCTCCGAATCTCCAATTAGAAAAGCATAGCGTAGGCCTGGAGGAAGGATTTTGAGCTCAATAAGAGCTTTGGGTGTGGGCTCTTTCTTTGGAAATTCATATGTATCATAAAGTTCATCCTCTTCTTGGATGAAATCTTCTTCTCCTTCTACTTCAGGTGGTTCCAAATATTTAGGAGTTCTACCTCCTCAATTGGCCAATCTTGGAGGAGTGGTTCTGCGGATGTGTTCATGGAACGCAGAATGGGAATAGAAATTTTCTTCCCTCCAAGATTAATGTTGAGATTTCCATCCAAGGGGATTTCCGTGAGAAATTTCTTAAATGGTACCCCAATCAAAACGCTGAAGTCTCAGACTTCAAACGCATGAAAATCAAGGAAGACTTCAACATTTTTGTGTCTTACTAACACATGTTGCAAAATCTCATATCCTTCAAGAAAAAATGTTGCAATAACAACAGATCGTGGATTAACAAATCTGGGCTAGAATTTTGCAAAAGAAAAAATATGTCCCAAGCTGCACCTATTGATTCATTCTCCATCTATTGAAAGCCTAGTACTTCCATTCCTAGAGAAACAATTCGGGATATTGTAAAGAATGTAAGAAAAAATTTGTATCGTAATTCTCTCCAATCACCATTTGTTATCCCAACATTATGGGTGTATCATTGCTTTGTTTTTTCCTTGAGAGAAAATGGAAACAACTTTGATTTGAGAGTTTGTTGTGTCATGCCTTTAATTAAAGGAAAGAACGCAATTGTTCAAACTCGTGCAGACGGCGATATGATTTTCACAATACATTCCTGAGAAGGATTGTTCCCGAACCATGGCTATAAAGCCTGGATAGAGTTCATAGCTAGTTGAGCAAATTGGTATCACCAACGGCTTTGGCTCGCAGAACACACCCTTTGGGGCAGAATAAGATAGAATGGTGGGCTGCTCCATATTGGAGGTGAAAAGGTAAGAAGGAAAGAAAATAGATATGAGGGTGAATAAGGTTTGAAGATCAATAGCAACCGTTCCCCGACAAAGACGCCAAAAATGCTTGTTGACGGCTTGTAGGTCACAAATAGAAATCCGCAAGTGCACGAAGAAACCGCTATAGCAATTCTCCTTAAAGAGTATTCCCAAGGGTATCGAATCCAAGGAACGCGTGTGAGATCTCCTAGCTTGTTCTCCCTAGGACACACAATTTGTTTGGTTGGTAAGGATTTGAGAGGAATTCAATGGTTTTATTCTAAGCCACAGTAGCCTACGGTAGACACTTGCTTCGGGCACTGGTTTACACCTAGCAAAACCAAGCCAATTCCTACTAAGAGCCTATGGAGTAGCTGAACGTGGAGGACACTAAGGACAAATAGGGTTGTCACCACCTACTGCCTAGCTCCTCAATCTGCGTTTCTACAAGATATCCGCTGATGAATCATAACCTAAGCACCACACTTAAGTTCTAATTCACAACTCTAATCGTGTCGACTACAATGCTACGACTAGAGCCTCTAATGAAATAAAGCAGTGAACCTACAAGCATCTACGAAGCAAACTACTATGAAATAGAAATCAAACTTGTACTGAATTCATGGAATCTTACTCGATTCTGGCAAAACTTCCGTAGAGGTACAAGTGTGGAAAAGGGACTTGACAAGTCCAAGCCTCCTCTTCCTATTCCCTCCTCACTCTCCTTCTACTTGGTTGGCCACATGAGCAGCACTAACCCTTCGGAGTAGAATTCTAAACTCAAAATGTGGTTTGTGAAGTGAGGGAGTGAGGGGGGCTCTCTATACACGAGTTCAGTCGATTTGGTGCCGCAATTAGCGTGTGAATCAGTTTTTACCGCCATCGGGGAGCCACAGGGGTGCAACACGCGTCGATTGACCGCATTTTGCGCCCAGACCAAGTCAGCTAAGCCAGGGGGTCGGCCGACCTAGTCCTAGCTCCCCTCGTTTGTGCTTTCTCGGGGTGGCTGACTGGTGGGCCCAGGTCCTCCTCCCGCAAGAATCGACATTGGATCCCCTTGGATACGTCTAGGAATGGGTCCATGGATCCATGTGAGGCCTTGTGTCATCGCTTGATTGGTTTAATGGTAACTTTAGGATTGCTTCCTGCATTCTTGGGTATTTTGAGGCTTAATTCACCTACATGCAAATAGACACTAACACTTGTGGAATTGTTTAGTATTAACCCCTATCACTACACTATGTTCTAAATTTTATAGTTTTTATGCAGTGAATTTTCGGTCTAATTTGATATTTAGGGATTGTTTACAGCGTCAACAAGCCCTGCACTGGCAAGGTTAAGTCTTGTATGATTATCTTTTTGGTAACAAAGGTGCTTGTTTTGGATCACGTCTCCATTGAATGTCACCGCCTACTTTCTACTCCCAAGCTCGGGCTAGAGCGGGATACCCTTTACCTTATCTTGATGGTTGGGCTCGAGTGACACATTCATCCCCTCCTGCAGCTCGAGCTCTGCTCAGGTCGTCCAAGACATAGGTACGGTTCAACATCACAGGTACCCAGAGTATAGAACCCTGTCACATCTCTCGTCTAACTGCACCATCTAAATCATCTAAGAAACAATTTTTGTACGTAGGCTTTAAGCTAGTATACAGATGTCAATATGTGAATTCCATCTCTTAGTGTCATAGATCCAACACAATGATTATCTCTACCACATGCTCCCTTTGTATAGAGTCCACTCATTCTGTCGGCGGCCTCTCCCAACATTGCTAGTGACAGTGATGTGCGTGATGATGGAGATCCAATCCACAAACTCGAGAACTTTGACAAGGACATCTCGTGACGCCCTTCATAATTCCAAGATAGACCTTGTACACGTTTCATTCGTAGGATTCAAATCGATAAACTCACACCACGATTAAGCATTTGACGGCTAATGACGGCTGTTATATACCAATTTCATCCGTCAGTTTAACTCAATTATGTGAAGGATTTTTCATTTCTTGCACACATCACCTTTCTATGTAACCCAATTCCACTTAGACTTGGAGAAATATGTGTATACAACATTTTATGCAGGAAATGCGGAAATGTAGAGAGACCAATCCTATAAAATATCATCGCAGCCAATCGGGCGACGACACGTGGCATCCCATGGATCAAATGGCCAGCAAACAGAAGTATCCGAGGAGATCCAACGGTGTATCACCCATATACATCAATGGGAACCACCTGGCAGCCACCTGGAGAAAGCACACGAGAAACGGTGCAATGACCTGGTCGGCCAAACCAGGGGGTCGACTGACCAGGTCTTTGCACCAAACTCAGTCAGCCTCCACGTGTTGGCTCCTCCCGGCTCCCTGGAGTCAATGGTGACTGATTCGTGCGCTTTTGGTGGTGGGAACCGAACTCAACACTAGTATAAATAGGACCCCCTACCCCTCACTTCAACACACACCACTTGGGCATCATTCAATTGTATACACTATCTTCCATAGTCCTTAGAGGAGTTAGGATGTAGAGAGGAGAGCCTCTAGTCCCTAGTCCAAATTGGGAAAAGAGTAGAAGGAGTCTCTCTTCCCAATTCCACATTGGGAAAGGTATGGCTTATATATTCTTTCTTGTATTTGTGACTCTATGCTCAATAAAGTTATTATCTTTAGTCTTCTTTTATACGTATACTTGGACAAAGCGTTTCTTGTTTGATTATGGAGTCCATGTATGTGGAAGGTATAGTCTTTGTGATTTCACTCTCATGATCACATATTATGGTCATAAACACTATAGACCCCCACTATAGTCTATGTAGTTATCATATGATTATGTTAATATGAATGACTTATGCTATACTTCAACATTGGGTCAACGATGTTTAGGTTAGTCATTGCCTTAGGACGGCTTGTGTCATGGCTCCTAAGGTATTTGCTTAGTATGCTAGCATGGTGCTAGGGTATTTAGGTAGCGTTGGATGTCTCATAGACCCACGGATTTAAGAGGTAGGCAGTAGGTGGTGACAGCCCTATCTGTCCTTTGTAATCCTCCACAGTCGGCTATGCCACAGGCTCTTGGCGGGAGTCGCTCTAGTATTGCCAGGGGTAAGCCCATGCCCGATGTGCTGAATAGCATTGCATAGGAATTCATCATTTACATGAACATTAGTATCTACCTTAGGCTATGTATATGTATTAGAAGCATTGTCGGAACAACTCTCTAACTCTCAATCCAATCTCCCTCTAGGACCCATTTTACCCTTTAGAACAGATTGCATAGGTGTGTGTCGCACTACCGCTATTATCAATTGACCCTTGTCCGCATAATGGATTAGGATCCCATAGCTTGACCATAAGAGTAGTATATACTTTACTCCATTGCCTTCCTTTGGGATAAATACAATACCCTTGGGAATACTCATGGGTGAAATGCTACAACGGTATCTTTCGTGCACTTGCGGATCTCATCTCTTTACCGGAGATGATCTGTGGTGTTAAGAAATACCATCAAGCATTTCTGGCGCCATTGTTGGGGTTGATGTGTTAGTATATCTTAGGAGTCATCAACAAGCATTTCTGAGGTCGGCCAACCTGGTCTTTGCACCAAACTCGGTCAGCCTCCACGTGTTGGCTCCTCCCGGCTCCCTACAGTCAATGGTGACTGATTCGCGCACTTTGGTGGTGGGAACCGACCTCAACACTAGTATAAATAGGACCCCCTACCCCTCACTTCAGCACACACCACTTGGGCAACATTCCATTGTATACACTATCTTCCATAGTCCTTAGAGGAGTTAGGATGTAGAGAGGAGAGCATCTAGTCCCAAGTCCAAATTGGGAAAGGAGTAGAAGGAGTTTCTCTTCCTAATTCCACATTGGGAAAGGTATGGCTTATGTATTCCTTCTTGTATTTGTGACTTTGTGCTCAATAAAGATATTATCTTTAGTCTTCTTTTATATGTATACATGGACAAAGCGTTTCTTGTTTGATTGTGGAGTCCAGGTATGTGGAAGGTATAGTCTTTATGATTTCACTCTCATGATCACATCTTATGGTCCTAAACACTAAAGACCCCCACTATAGTCTATGTTGTTATCATATGATTATGTTATGCTTCAACATTGGTTCAACAATGTTTAGGTTAGTCGTTGCCTTAGGATGGCTTGTGCTATGGCTCCTAAGGTATTTGCTTAGTATGCTAGCATTGTGCTAGGGTATTTAAGTACTTTTGGATGTCTCGTAGACCCACGGATTGAAGAGGTAGGAAGTAGGTGGTGATAGCCCTATCTGTCCTTTGTAATCCTTCACGTTCGGCTATGCCACAGGCTCTTTGCGGGAGTCGCCCTAGTATTGCTAGGCGTAAGCCCGTGCCTGATGTGTTGAATAGAATTGCATAGAAATTCATCATTCACATGACCATTAGTATCTACCTTAGGCTATGTATATGTATTAGGACAATTGTAGGAGCAACTCTCTAACTCTCAATCCAATCTCCCACTAGGACTCATTTTACCCTTTAGAATAGATTGCCTAGGTGTGTGTCGCACTACCCCTATTATCAACTGACCCCTGTCCGGATAATGGATTAGTATCCCCTAGATTGACCATAAGAGTATTATATACTTTACTCCATTGCCTTCCATTGGGATAAATACGATACCCTTGGGAATACTCATGGGTGAAATGCTACAACGGTATCTTTAGTGCGCTTGCGGATCTCATCTCTTTACCGGAGATGTTCTGTGGTGTTAAGAAATACCAACAAGCATTTCTGGCACCGTTGCCGGGATGATTTGTTAGTATATATTAGGAGCCGTCAACAAGCATTTCCGGCGCCGTTGCTGGGGATGATTGGTTAGTGTGTCTTAGGAGCTGTTAACAAGCATTTCTGGCGCCGTTGCCGGGGAAGGCAAAGGAAGTGAAGGATAGCTATCACTTTTGATTAAGCTATAGGTACTAGTAGTTATTAGGGAGGATTACCCTTGTTTGTTTTCTCCTTTGTGTGAAAACAGGGTAGTGTTGGCCAAACCATTGTATGGGAGGGCCAACAAGGACGCAAGTGCTAAATTGCAAGATGATTTAAGGCGTACCTCAACAAATGTCCGCTAGGCAACACCATTGCCTTTTTGCGGGAGAATTTCATCTTTCAGTAGGAGCCAAAGTCATCCATACCCAAGCCTAGGGAAGGCTCCCAGAAGTTCTTCTTGGTTTGCCTCCACCATGGGGTGGATAGCTGGCTCTTAATCCAACACTCGTGTTATGGGTTGGCTCCACAATTCCATGACCACATTCATGCTGGAGCTGATGGAGTCCTATTCTCATTCATCATGGATTAGAAGAAGGTCTTCACTCAAGGGGTGGATTGAAGAATGTTCGAGTTCCCATAGCTTCTCATGCACACCACTTCACAAGGTCGATATGCTAGTTATGGAACTACACCTCCCATTGAAGTGTCAAGAATATCCAAGTCGTAGATATTCACATGATTTGTGAAAATACATGTCATCATGGGACGCATGGGAATTATTTCCCTAAGACCCATGAGGACATTTTTCAAACAACAACTCAAATGGCTACCATTCACAAGGAGGTCAAGGGTGGAATTAACATCACCCTTGTATTCAAGGAGGCTATGGCTTTCCAAGGGATTTAAGGTCAACTAGCCTACCTTGAAGTATCTTGGCCAAGCAGAAATCAAGACAACATTCACATGAAGATCTTGGCCAAGGACAAGAACTTAAGGAGCATTCAAAGTCCAAGATATCCCACATCACTTGTTGGGATTCCCACACTTCGACCAAACCCATTCAACCTAGGGCAAGTGACATTGTGGATGAAGCATTTCTTGTTTGATTGTGGAGTCCACATGTCATGATGCCCAAGGAAGCCTTTGACCCATGATCAAGGTATGTGTTGATTCAATGGAATATCAATATGGTCAGAGTGGCACCCCTAAGAAGGACAAAGCCCCACCATGCTCATGAAGGAATACATTCAAGAGGGAGAACCCGTCGCTACAACAACATGTCTATATCAATACAACGAGGAGAGGCTAGGGCCACCATGTGGCCCACATGTCCAAATGACAGCCAAATGAGTTTGGCATGTCAAAACAGATGAAATCGTCCACATCTTCAACTCCGGGATTGGACAACAAATCATCGCGCTGAACAGAACGGAGGTAAGTCCTACTCAACGGACTTCAAAAATTCAGTGAGTCCTTCCCAATAGGTTAATTGGTAGTTATCTCAGATTTGTTTTCCAAATTGCTTCAACCCTTGCATTTGCATGTTTGAAATTCTACACTTGCATGTTGTAAAGTAAAATTTCCAACCATCATAAAACTAAAAATCTGAATTAGGGGAGAAATTTAATTGGATATGAACTACGTGCATGACCACTTGAATTTATCTTCCTAGTTCAAACAAAAAAGATTTGCTTTGACCCTCATTCCATTTACAAGTTATTTCAAGCTGGGCAAGACAATTTGAAAATTGGGTTCAAATTGCTTTTGGCTAACGTAACCCGTTTTCGAGTTGTTTTGTGTGTTCCTGATTAAAGTGCAGCTAGGTCATAATTGTGAAGAGGTGGTTTGGCTAGAAAGTGGAAGGTTTCATCAAGCTCAAGTCACCATTGGGAGGATTTTGAGAACACTTCTCTCCTTCAAACTCATTTTGAGTTTGAGGAAGAGAAATGTTAGGATGACCCAATGGAGTAGCCAGAACCAAATCCATCGCAAAATCCAACCTCAACTTGGCATTTGACATCAACCATCAGGCCTACGCCAAAAATCAAGGTTGTTAGTTTCTCACACAAAGACCTTCGTCACCAGCTGCTCTTCAAATGAGGTATGAGTATAGAATTTTTCATTGTTTGGTTTGCCATAGAATGTATTTGCTTACATTTGTGAGGAAAGTTGACACTTCCTTATCATTCAATTCTCAAGCATCCTCACAAGAGTAAGCGTGGGTGTTGACTTTTGGATCTCTAAAAGGAAATCCCACCATACTTGGAAAAATCTCAAACAAGTACCTAGAATCCTTTAAGAATTGTTTTGTAAACTTAGTCATTTTTGTCGAGGTTCAGAAAACAAAACTTTTGGGCATGACTTAATTGGTGAATTGGCATATAGGAACTTGGGCATAGTGACAGCCATAATTTTTAATTGAGCTTCATGCATAGATGGTGTCACTAGATTTCAAACTCCCAGGAATAAGTGATATGCTTGCTCTGAAATTGAATTGCATTTTTATGAGGAGTCCTAAATTTCAAATTCCTAGTGAGGTTTAGGAGGATAAAATTGAGAATCTTGTTTGTCATGGTCTAAATGATAAAAATTTGCTCTTGAAATCTAAGATGGTTAGAAACTTTAAAACGTATAGGGATCCATATAGTGTATTTCTATCACATGCATTGCGATGAGTAGGAGCTTTAGAAAATATGCAACACGAATTATCCATAAAGCTCCACTCTTATCAATGAATAACACATTGATCATAGATACACTTGACATTGGATTCAATGCATATTTGATTTTGTTCTTCCCCGTATGTACAAATGAAAGTTCGGTTACCTAACTCGAACACTCATTTGTACAAGTCTCGGGAGCTAACCATCAATCTCCATTCAATAGAGGAAGTTTGCAGGAGTAATATTACTATGCAGGCATTCATGAAGCTGATTATTGGGATCCCTAGAGGATTCCATTTCAACATCTCTTGGCCAAGGAGTAAATTAGGATGGTTGTTATCTATTGGAAATTATGGCGGAAGGTCAATCATAACTATACGAGGCTAGAGATTTGAAATGGGAACCATCCATGAGCAACCAATGAGCTACCACGAATGGGTGAGAGCATTATGCTCTCAACTATTTTAAGCACTAATTCAAGCTCAAGGTATTTGCTAACATCATTGGGTACAAGTTATTCCTATGTGGCTAAGAGTTATGATGTACCATGACCAAGGAATGACAATTTCACACCCAATTTATATTGGGTGCAAGTTGTTCCTATGTGGCTAGAAGGTATGTCATGCCTTAGCCAAGGAACAACAGATCACACTCAACCCATGTTGAAGGCATGTCATTCCTTTGTGGTTCTAAGTATGTTGTATCTTACCCAAGGAACAACTGATCATACCCAATGCATGTTGGGCACATCTCACTCCCTTATGGCAAAAAGATATGATACACCTTAGCCAAAGAATGACGAACATACTCAATGTATGTTGAGTGCACATCATTCCTTTGGATCTAAAAGGTTATCATTATCTTAGCCAAGGAATGGCAAATCACACCCAACACATGGAGACCCCGACGTGCGGACGATCAACATCGAAAACACTCTATTCAACCACACTCATGGTGTCCATGGGAGGCAACACAACAATCAACACTCAACCCTCCATTGTCAAAGCTACGCTGCAACAAGGATAGGCCAACTCATGGCCTACCTCCGTCGTTAGGGTTTCAACCCCTATCATGGACCTTGATCAAGAATAAGCTTGGGGGAGGACCCCCACTTTAGGTAACATGTATCACATTCCTTGCATATTTATTTTCCATCCATCCATCATCCACCTTGCATTTAAAAAAATATAGGTTAGATTTTCTTTCATCAAATAAATATGTGTAGTAAGAATGATTTAGAATTCACATAGATAAATGATGAATAGTTGCTCTGTTTTATTTTCCTAAGTCTCTAGTTTACAACTTGCTACTCTCCGAATATTGCTTTCATTGGTTTGAAATACTTTTACCTTAATTTGGAAGTTGTGGGTAGCAAAAGCTTGATCTAATTCTAGGTTGTTGTCAGACTAGAATTTGTAATAGGGCTGCTAGTCCTAGTTTGAAAGTAAACTAAGATTTCCAGAGAAATTCTAAAAAGATTTAAGTTTCCCTTAATTGATTGGAAATACCTACCAAAGCCATATGATATTCATACATAGACAAAACCTTATGCATATGCTATTTGCTTTCAAATTGAGCCTAGTCAAACTAGTATAGACCTACGTGAGAAGTCATTCGACTCTTTTTGAATTCAAGACTTCACTTGCACATGCTATACTTCTACACTAGAAGTAATCAAAACGTCCATCATATCCACCATACCACAACGAAAAGAGAAACTCCATGTTATTCATGTTTAGCACTCTCTTCAAAATTCATTGCAAAGAAAGGGAGTAGAAGACATGACTACAAAAAAAGCATGCTTACATCACAAGCATGAGAAAAAAAAGAGAAGAGAAAAGAAAAGTAGCCATGTTTCACCCCTGCAAAAGAAACAAAGATTACACCAAAAAGGAGTTATCTCTAGTATCCACATCCACTTCCACTCCATCACACATGCACTAGTCTTGAATCAAAAGGTTTTGATTTGAATTCTCCTAAGGCTTACTCTTTTGACTTAGCAATATATGTGATGAAAATATGCCTACTTACTTTCCTTACCAAGCTCCACATACAAGCCATATTCAATGAGTAGGAATAGTATAGCACAATGCTTTCGTGAGGAAATATTTCGACTATACACAAAGGAGTGACTGAGAGAATGAAATTGAGGTACTTAATATCTAAATTGAATTCTCCAAGATTTAAGTGGAACTTGATTTCTAGGCTATGTTTGCTCCATTTGCTATTCTACCTTTCAACTACTCATGAATAGAAAAAGCATAAGCCCCATGATAACTTAAGAAAGATAGGGTATCTTAACCAATTTCTGCAATACTAGGTAGAGTATCTTGTTGTGCATTAGATACTTTTGAAAATAAGATATTGTAGCAACTCCTGATCATCAACCTAAAGTCTTGACTTTGCTCGGGAAGAGCAAAGGATAAGCTTGGGGGAGTTTGTTGACGGCTGTTATATACCAATTTCATCCGTCAGTTTAACCAATTATGTGAAGGATTTGTCATTTCTTGCACACATCACCTTTATATATAACCCAATTCCACTTGGACTTGGAGAAATATGTGTATGCAGCATTTTATGCAGGAAATGAGGAAATGTAGAGGGACCAATCCTATAAAATATCATCCCAGCCAATCAGGTGATGACATGTGGCATCCCATGGATCAAATGGCCCACAAACAGAAGTATCTGAGGAGATCCAACGGTGTATCACCCATATACATCAATGGGACCCACCTGGCAGCCACCTGGAGAAAGCACACGAGAAACGGTGCAATGACCAGGTCGGCCGAACTAGGGGGTCGACCGACCTGTTCTTTGGACCAAACTCGGTCAGCCTCCACGTGTTGGCTCCTCCCGGCTCCCTAGAGTCAATGGTGACTGATTCACGCGCTTTTGGTGTCGGGAACCTACCTCAACACTAGTATAAATAGGACCCCCTACCCCTCACTTCAACACACACCACTTGGGCATCATTCTATTGTATACACTATCTTCCATAGTCCTTAGAGGAGTTAGGATGTAGAGAGGAGAGTCTCTAGTCCCAAGTACAAATTTGGAAAGGAGTAGAAGGAGTCTCTCTTCCTAATTCCACATTGGGAAAGGTATGGCTTATGTATTTCTTCTTGTATTTGTGACTTTGTGCTCAATAAAGATATTATCTTTAGTCTTCTTTTATACATATACTTGGACAAAGCGTTTCTTGTTTGATTGTGGAGTCCATGTATGTGGAAGGTATAGTCTTTGTGATTTCACTCTCATGATCACATCTTATGGTCATAAACACTATAGACCCCCACTATAGTCTATGTAGTTATGATATGATTATGTTAATATGAATGACTTATGCTATGCTTCAACATTGGTTGAACGATGTTTAGGTTAGTCATTGACTTAGGACGGCTTGTGCCATGGCTCCTAAGGTATTTGCTTAGTATGCTAGCATGGTGCTAGTGTATTTAAGTAGCGTTGGATGTCTCGTAGACCCACAGATTGAAGAGGTAGGCAGTAGGTGGTGACAGCCCTATTTGTCCTTTGTAATCCTCCACGTTTGGCTATGCCACAGGCTCTTGGCAGGAGTCGCCCTAGTATTTCTAGGGGTAAACCCGTGCCCGATGTGTTGAATAGCATTGCATAAGAATTCATCATTGACATGACCATTAGTATCTACTTTAGGCTATGTATATGTATTAGGAGCATTGTAGGAGCAACTCTCTAACTCTCAATCCAATCTCCCTCTGGGACCCATTTTACCCTTTAGAATAGATTGCCTAGGTGTGTGTCGCACTACCCCTATTATCAACTAACCCCTGTCCAGATAATGGATTAGTATCCCATAGCTTGACCATAAGAGTAGTATATACTTTACTCCATTGCCTTCCTTTGGGATAAATACAATACCCTTGGGAATACTCATGGGTGAAATGCTACAACGGTATCTTCCGTGCGCTTGCGGATCTCATCTCTTTACCAGAGATGATCGGTGGTGTTAAGAAATACCAACAAGCATTTCTGGCGCCGTTGGCGGGGATGATTTGTTAGTATATCTTAGGAGCCGTCAACGACTGCAACCCGAAAACTCACGCACTCCACAACGGGCGAGCAGAGCCATCCTAGGACCGAAACACTAGGAAGTGGGTGAAGGCGGATGCAAAGAGGTGAGGTCAGTGGAGGCTCCGGTGAAATGAGGCTTAGCCTAGTTGTTAAGTACTCTGAGTAGCACCCCTTAGCTTCTAAGTTTGCTTCCCGATGAGAGTGAATTTTAGACTGAATTTTGTGATAAAAAAGTAGGTATTATACAGAGTAACTCCTGGGTATCAAATTGGGCGTACTCTAAGGAGGGATTCTTGGTGTTGAGTATAGGGCGTGGCTACAAAAATGTGAAAGGACAAACATGTCACATGCTAATTTATAAAGTTCAGTCAACAGTTGTATGTTTAGCTATTCAACTATCATTGTTTTATTCTAATCAATAGAATTGTGAGTCGGCATTTATATTCATTTGTCGTGAGTTGACTATAACCATCTATTAAGGAAAGGTCATGACCTTACCCATCATTTATAAAAGGGGTTGTGGTGGTGGGGTTTAACGTCGACGCTGGTGGTGCAAACCATAAGTGAGTCGTCCACCACCTACCCTCCAGGGTCGCTCCTACGGCAACGACAAGCATGATGTGCTCGAACATATTGAGGTGTGTAGGATCGTAGAGCACATGAAAAGCTACCATAGGGTATGAATGGTAGATTATAAATTTTTGTGCGGAAGCAACAAGAACCTGTTGGTAGAAAAAACAAAAGGATGAAGAAAACTGTGTGTGCAACTATTCTACACGTGTTCAACCGTGACAAAACTATTATATATTGTAGAACGTCAAGCCACAAAGACACCACAACAAGAATCACTTGAACTCAACGAGTAAAACTCAAGTTATATCTAAAAGCATAAGGAAAGGTCAATCTATTCTAGCAAAACAAAAATAGATATGTTACGGTCCAAAGAAACTTGTGTGCAGTGAAAACTGTGAAACTAATAACCATGAAATTTTCATAGATGGTAGAAAATTGAGTTTTGAAGATAACACAAAAATTAGAGCAAGTGGATCTGTAAAACCCGAGTTATGATTAAATCACCCAAGCAACATCGGACAATGCATAATCTCGACGAGAAAAACTTGATGAAAACAAGTCGGACGATCAAGGCACAAAAGCTCCTCACAAACTACGAGTTTCATTAACTAAAACACAAGAAGAACAGCTCAAATCATGCTCTCCGTGAGTCCTGAACCCCTTGCTTATATAACCAGCCCTTAGGCAACTCCAATCCAACTAGAACTTCCTAGTCCTACTCGGATTCAATTGAAACTTTTCTTAAATGTTTAAGACTCTTCCGTACACAGATAGAAGAAATCCTAAGACATCCAAACACCTTAGGATCGTCTCACACATTCGTAGAGCAACTTAACTTCCTATCTCTCAGGAAATTTAACCAAAATGAACTTGAAACTTTCCATAAACGCAATGTAACCGCCTCGGCTTCAACCTGAGTTCGTAATCCAGACGGTTGGACCTTTCCAACCACATATTTTCATCCATAACTCTTATCCACAAATTGAAACAATGTTTCCATGTCCATGAACCCATTGCACACATGCAAACACTTTCCAAAACATTCATGATACTTCCATATACATTGTTATTTACTCAAACATGTTGTGTGACCTCCCAATCGACTCGACCACAATTTCTCCTCAACATGGTCCTTGAACCTCATCCTATACCTAAGACTAGTTCATTGGATAACCATCATCATCCATTTATTGACATCAAGCAACACCTGCACATGCAGAAACAAGCAACTTTTCTGAGCTCAAGTCCACAACTTGGCTCTTATTAGTCCAAAAATCGCAACACCTTATGTGAGAAATCTCACAAAAGCATGTTCCAAATATGGAAAAATATTATCCACCATAATCAACCAAAACACATTAAAAACTTAGTAAATGAATACTAAGCAAACTTCCCATAAGCCAAAAAGTAAATTTGAAACATTGCAAGTTAAAAACCTAGCAACTCAATTAAAACAGTAAGATCGGACAGTCCAAACAGTTGCATTGCAGTAATTGTTACTTTCAATATATACTGAAAATTTCGGACAGTGCAAAATTTTTGAAGGTAACTATTACTCCTAATATACATTGAAAAGTTCAGACAGTCTGAACCGATTGAAGGTAACTGTTACTCCCAATACACATTGAAAAGTTCGAACAGTCTGAACTGATTGAAAGTAACTCTTACTCCTGATAGACATTGAAAAGTTTGAACTGTGTGAAGTGAATGTCTCGGTGTACTCAAAACTTTACATATAGACCCTCACATTAAACATAATTTCCATGTATTCAACACACATAGGTCTCACAATCTCCACCTTGATGAAAGCATTGGCAACACCATCTAGAATCTGAACATTGGCTTATTCACGTTTCATGAATGGGTTTGACAAATAGAAAATTTCTACCCCTTTGAAAATAAAAAATCAAATGAGAAAGAAACCTCCCACATAACAAAAATTATCCTCCTAAGGATGAACTCCCCTTGAGAGAAATGCATCAACAAAATACTTGTGAACGTGTGCCATATTCCCCCTTGACAATGTATGCAACAAGGTACAAAAGAGAAATGTTAATTGTTTATGAGGATAATATGAAATATACATATAGAAACAAGCTCATTCAAGCCATACTATCAAGTAACTTACACTATCGCATTAATGAAATACATAAAGTAATGTATGTCATACTAGAAATCAAGTGTGATTTCAATTTAAGCAAGTCATGATCTCCCTAACTCAAAATTTCAAACATGAAAGCACAACATATGTTGCTGCTTTTTATTAACTTTTAAAGCACAGATATAAATCATATTAACTTTGCAAGAGATTATATGCAACATCATCCTTATTCTAACACTCCAAGCCAAGCCTATGTCATTTCACAATGATAAGCTTAAGGACATAGTTTTAGTCATACACAACTCCTTCCATGTTCATATCTAAGTGCAATGATAAGATGTGTGATGCATGCATATTCTCTTGATCTTTTTTGATTTATCATTTGATCATAAAAGCTCGACATGTTGGTTGTTGATTGATTAATTTTTCATGATTAAAAGCACATATGAGCATGCTGCAAGTTTAAAATAGCAAGAAAGTTCGATCATGGCTATATTTAGTGTAAGTAATTATTCCAATTACTAGCCATGGAAAAAATTACAAAATTATAACATGAGTAATGTAGTAAGAACTTTCAACATGTAAAAGGAATCACAAAGTCATATATGTATCAAACACAATGCCCATATTATTTTCATCTTCATATTTAAAAATAGACTTCCCATGTTACAAAAACTCCCCCTCAATTTAAGCCATGGGGATGCATAACCCTATTTCACTACGAATGAATGAAACATGAGTGAAGTCCAAATGCTTGTAAAAATATCAATTATTGTTGTTCGGTGTCTACATGATGAATCACAAAGTTTCCTTTTCAATATTATCACAAAGAAAATAATACCTAATGTCAATGTGCTTTGTTCTAGAGTGTTACACATGGTTTTAGCAATGTAAATGGCACTAGTGTTATCACAAAATAGTGGAACACTATCTAGATCAACACCATAGTCCATGTGTTTGAACAATCCAAAGAATTTGTGAGCAAGCACTAGCAGCAACTGCATATTTAGATTCGGCCGTGGATTGTGCAACTGAACATTATTTTCTAGAGGACCAAGCAACAAGTGAGTGACCAAGAAAATGACAAGCACCAAAATACTTTATCTATCTATCCTTCAACCCTAAAAAAGCATCTAAAAAATCTTTCAAAGTAACGATTGAGAAAGAAAGAAGAAAAATGCTAAATTCTCGAGTTCCAGGTAAGCACCTGAGAATACTTTTGACGGTTTGATGATGTTACGCGCGTGGAGAAGCTTGAAATCATGCACAAAGATACATTGAATTGTATGTCGAGTCTTGATGTCGTGAGGTACTAAAGAGATCCAATGATGCTTCTATATTCTTTTTGATCAATGGGTTCACCAGCTTCATCAAGTTCATGTGTTCCCATTGGTGTCCGAATAGGCTTGCTGTTTTCCATGTTGAAATGCCTAAGGATGACTTTTGTATACTTCGTTTGATTAACAAAGGTTCCCTCCTTGGTCTGCTTGATTTGAAGCCCCAAAAAGTATGGTAGTTCTCCCATCATGCTCATCTCAAATTTTGAACTCATCATAGCTAAAAACTTGGACACAAGATCAGGAGAAGCACAAAAAGAGTGAGTCACTATCATGCTTAAGTACAAAAAGAGTTTTATATACCATGCCCATGGTGAACCCCTTTTCAAATAAGAATGTTTGAGCCTCCATATCGTGCTCTAGTTCTTGTTTGAGACCATGCATGGCTTCGGACAGTTTGTAAACATGATTAGGAAAATTTAGATTTTCAAAACCTGGTGGTTGTTTGACATAAACCTCCTCATGTATGTAGCCATTAAGAAAGGCACTTTTAACATTCATTTGATATAATTTGAAAACTTTAAATGCAACAAATGCTAATAAAATTCCTGTGGCGTCTAATCTAGCAATGGGACCAAAGTTTCATCAAAATCTAGCCTTCAACTTGTGTCAAACCTTGAGCAACCATCCTAGATTTATTCCTAACCACAACCCCTATTCGCTTGTTTGTTTTTAAACACTCATTTAGTTCCTATCAATGTGTCACCATGAGGTGGAGCTACAAGTTTCCAAACTTTATTTCTTTCAAAAATTTCTAACTCTTCTTGCACAGCAATGGTCCAAGATTCATTAGTGAGTAGGTGCGATACATCTGGGGTTCAAAAGAAGGAACAAAAGCATAATGAGCCTAAGTGTTTGGATCAAAAAACCTGCACCGTGTGACTCTTTTGTGCAAGCTTCAAATAATCTATTGTGGAGGATGAATTTTGGAGACATAGAGGAGAGTAGACACGCCAAACGCTCCATCTTCTTCATGACCAACACAAGCCGGAGAGCTTGTGGCTCGACGACAATCTAGACCAGCAGTAGTAGGAGTTGGAGCTGGTTGTGGAGCAAGCTGGTTGTGGAGCAACATCAGGAGCAGCTGAAGGTTCGGACAGCAACTCCACTCCTTATTCATCTAAACAAAATGCTCTCCCCCTGTGGATATGCATCTTGATCTGCAATGTTAGAGATAATAACTAGACTATCTCCATCAAAAGAAGCCTCACAAATCTCCACAATTTTGTTAGTGTCAAGCAAAAGCACACAATAGCCTCTAGTGTGAGATGGATAACTAAGAAACATGTCATCAATAAATCTAGCTTCAAATTTGTCAAGATTACAATGTGTTGGTATTTTTTAACATCTACACGTCATCCTAGCAATGAGTGATAGACATGCAATTGGAACTAGGGTAACATAAGCCAAAACAAGATGAGTTTCGAAAGCGCAAAGAAGGTACCGCTTGATGAGATCTTGCACATCATCATTGCACATACAAACATTGCATGATGTTTATTTGTTTAAGATCCAAACTCAATTGAATGTGCAAGCTCATTTGATGAAGAACATCGAGATGGTGCAATATGTCATCCATCACCTCAGACTCCTCCTTTCATGCAAACATTTAATGGAGAACAACAAGATGGTGCACTATGTCTTCTACCATCTTGGCCTCCTCCTTTCATGCATATAAGAGGATTTGATGGCGTTGCACATCAGGACCTGCACATGAGAGAAGATGAGCTTGAGTCGAGGACGACTCCAATCCAAGAAGGGGGATGATGGGAACATCACTCCAATAGATACACACAATATTCCATTGAGCATACAAGAGACAATCATTACAGTTCGCACACAACAATTAATTTTAGAGGTGAGCTCATTTTTATATGTTTCCTTATATGTTTTTGACAATGCATCGCAACCTAATGACTTAATTGTGATTATGATCCATGGAGAGGTTCAAGTTGTACTTGGAGGAAAGCATAGGGGCGGGAGGACTGTAGAATACATCCAAAGAAGATGGAGGTCGAGCCCAACTCAAAATCAAGTCCAACTGGGAGCTCCGTTGCACTTCGCACTAAAACGGACCCCCGAGATGCATACGGACTCCATTTTGGACGTTCTATATATTAACGGAAAGGGGAGAGGATAACCTTTACAATCCTGCTGGTCCCTTGTAAAAATTCCTCCGGAGTCAGCAGCAAACATAGAAACAAAATCGAGTTTAGAATCTGTCAGGATGTTGCGCCACCATATTGGTCCATTGGTCCTTGTATCAAGTCTATATCTCTTATTGTCATGTCTTAGGGTTAGGCCACAACACCAACACCCCTTAGACGTCTTCCCTCCTATATATACTCCATAGTAGCCACCATAAACAATTGGGTTTTGCTTAAATTAATCTGTTATACACAGTTTTGTCGTTTATCGGCTTGTGAGACCCCAATTCAGTAATTTCAAATTGCATCTACCTTGTTCTTGCTTGTAATCTCAGTTGCACTTGCAAGTATTAGCCTTCTTGTCAAGGTCAAGAGTGTGAAGCACGATTGATAACCAACAGAGCAGTGGTGTAATGATCGTAGGGGCATGTTCGGGTTCTGCTTGGGGCCTCAGATCATCAACGTCGAGATCTCCATCAATCGACTTATCCATTACCTATCAGAATATCAGGTCCTACTACACTATTTTTTTACTTATCACTGCTATAGCATTTCACCCAAGAGTATTTCCTAGGGTATCACATTTATTTTATCCCAAAGGAAGGCAAATGAAGTGTGGAAAAATCATAGGTATAGCAGGGTGTTCTTAGCAAGGATTCTAGTAGGATGGGTAAATGATGTAATTGGGTAGTGTGACACACACCTAAGCAATCTACTTTAATGGGTAAGGATGTCCTAGTGAGTATTAAGCTACGAGAAGGAACTACTCTTACTATGATCTAATTACTCATATACATAGCCTAAAAATGTACACATGAACATGTTAATGGTGATTACTAGGGCTTAGTAGTCCAACACATTGGGCATGGATTTACCGCTGGAAAAACCAGGATGATCCCCGCAAATAACATGTGGCGTAGCCGAATGTGGGAGAGTGCAAAGAACGGACATGGCTGTCACCACGTTCCACCTACACCTAAACCTGTGGGTCTACGAGACATGCAACACAACTAAACTATCTAAGCACCACACTTACATGTTAATTAAATATCTTAAGAGCTACAATACAAGTATCTTCCTAATTCCATGTCTAACCTAAATATCATTGAACCAATGTTGGGACCAAGCACTAACATATTTATATTAACATAATCATGTTGTTACTTAATTAGACTATAGTGGAGGTATATGGAGTTTATGATAGCATAATATGTACATTATGATTGGATCATAATAATACTTGTACCTATCACATACATGGACTCCGCAATCAAACAAGAAACTATTTGCCCAAGTATATGAATAAACATAGACTAATAGTAATATTATAAATAAGCATAAAGTCACAAAAAGAAAGAATGATACATGAGTTATACCTTTCCCAATTTGGACTCGGGACTAGAGGCTCCTCTCTGCAGCCTAACCTCCGCTAAGGACTACGAGAACTAGTGTATACAACGGAGCGAATGCTCAAGTGGTGTGCGATAAAGTGAGGGGTAAGAGGTCCTATTTAGACATAGAGTTCAGTCGGTTCCCACCATTATTTGCGCGCGAATCAATCTTCACCGCCATCAGGGAGCCATAGGAGAGTGTCACCCATCAACTAGCCAAGTTTGGCGCCAGGAAGGAGTCGATCGAACCAGGGGCTCGACAGACTTGGTCTTGACGCCCCTCGGCTTGTGCTTTCTCTTGGTCACTAAATTGTGGGCTCTGACCTCATCCCCTTGTGAATTGACATTTGATTCCCTCGAATATGCTTGGGATTGGGTCCATGGATCCATGTGTTGCCACATGTCATCGCGTAATTGGTTGGGACATCACTTTTTAGGATTGCTCTCCTCATTTCTCTTCATTTCTGCAATAAAATACCTGCATGCACTATTTCTCTAATTACAAGTGGAATTGTGTTAAATATAAAGGTGATGTGTGTAAGAAATATTTATTCCTACACATAATTAAGTTATATTGACGGTCGAAATTGGTATATAACGATCGTCAACAAACTCCCCCAAGCTTACCCTTTGCTCGTCCCAAAGCAAAGATGAAGACTTGGTTGTTGATCAGAAGTTGCTACAATGTCCTATCTTTCAAAAGTATCAAGTTCACAACAAAATAGTCTACCTTGCATTGAATAAATTGGCTATGGTACCTCACCTCTTTTTTTTAGTCATTATGGGGCTGATGCTTCATCTTTTTCTTGTGCGCTTGAAAGATAAAATAGTAAAGTGAGCATGCATCACCTAATGTCTAAGTTTCACCTGAATTCTGAAGAGTTTTGAATGGTGTTTAAGTTCATGTTCCTCAAATAATGCTCTCAATCACTCATGTGTGGTAAGTGTATTTTTTATTCTAATCAAGGCAATGCCTTTCCTGTTCTACATATAAATAAGATTTTATGTGGAGCTTGAACTCATCGAGTAAAACTCAAGTTATAGCTAAAACCATAACGAAAGGTTAATATGTTCTAGCAGAATAAAAATAGATCTGTTGTGGTTCAAACAAACTCGTGTAACTAATAACCGTGAAATTTTTGTAGATGATAGACAATTGAGTTGTGAAGATAAGACAAAAATAATCACGGCAATTGGATTATTATAACTCAAGTTATTATCAAAACACCAAAGCAACATCAAGCAATGCAGAAACTTGTCGAGAAAAACTTGACCAAAAACAAGTCGGGCGATCAAGGCACAAAAACTCCTCACAAAATGCGAATTTGATTTATCAAAATAAAAGAGGAACAGCTGCAAGTCATGCTATCCATGAGCCCATCCCCGTTGCTTATATAACCAGCCCTAAGGACACTCCAATCCAACTAGAACTTCCTACTCCTACTTGGATTCAAACAAGACTTTCTATAACTACTTAAGACTCTTCCATACGCAGACAGAAGCAAAAATAAAACATCAAATCACTTTAGGAACGTCCCCACACATTACTAAAACAACTCAACTTCATGCTTCACACAAAATCTAATCAAAATGAACTTGAAACTTTCCATAAAAGCAGCATAACCACATCAGCTTCAACCTGAGCGTGTAATCTAGCCGGTTGGACTGTTCTACCGACATCTTCTCATCGATAACTCCTATCCACACATTGGAACAATGTTGCCACATCCATGCACCCCATGCACACGTGCAAATACTTTCCAAAATGTTCACGATACCTCCATGTACATTGTTCTTGACTCAAACATGCTTCATGACCTTCCGATCGACTCAACCACAATTCCTTCCAAACTTTCCTGTTGAACCTCATCTTCTCCCTAAGACTAGTTCAATAGATCACCATCACCAATCATGTCTTGACATAAAGCAATATCTGCATATGAACAAACAAGCAACTTGTTCCAAGCTCATGTCCGTGACTTATCTCTCATTAGTTGAAAATCACAACACCTTATGTGATAATCTCACATAAGCATGTTCACTACAGAAATTCCGATGATTTGCGATGGCCAGGGAAAATCAACCATCGATGATTTGCGATGAGTTGCAAGCAAAATACTATCCACCATAATCAACCAAAACACATCAAAAACTTAGTAAATGAATACTAAGCAAACATTTCATAGGCCAAAAAATAAGTTTGAAATATTGCAAGTTAAAAAAAGAGCAGCTCAATTAAAACAGTAGGCACGGTCAGTCCAAACAGCTGCATTGCAGTAACTGCTACTCCTGATAAATATTGAAAAGTTGGGACAGTTCGAACTGATTGAAGGTAATTGTTACTCCCTATACACATTAAAAAGTTCAAACAGTCTAAATAGACGAAAAATAAATGTTACTCTAAATAGACATTGAATAGTTCTGACAATCTGAACTGATTCAATGTTACTTATTCCTGATACACATTGAAAAGTCCGGGTTGTGCAAAGTGAATGTCTTGGGTATACTCAAAACTTTACATCTAAAACCTCACTTTAAACATGATTGTCAATGTATTCAGCACGCATAGGTCTCACAAAGGTGAAACATTTCTGAGCAGATCAGCTCGGATGTTGTTCACCTTGATCAGTCCATACCTTAGCTTGTTGTAAATGATGACCACCATCATCTTCTTGCGGTCGAGGCAATAGATTGTGTCCTTTGTCAGGAGAGTGAAGATGACAGTCATAGTTATCGAGGAGGGAGCATAGATCGATGGCTATGGCCACGTAAGAGGTTGATCAAGATCGTATCCCTGCCGCCATGGGTGCGGGAGGAGGGGCGCTGCAGTGGAGGCGGGTGATCCCCTCACTTTTACACATTTTTATGATGTTGCAACCATGAACCGTTTGTTGTTTTTCAGATTATTGTTTTATATTGTTTAGGGTGAATCATTTTCAAAGAACACCGCTACAAGTACAGACCCATCATCAGACTGTTGTACAACTCCTGCATGTGCAACAGAAGCAACGTCAGAGATAAGCATTGTACGAGGCATCAACGTCGTAAGAATACACGAAAGCCTGGACGAACTACAGAATAGTACAACAACAACATGTGTATATGCACTACAGGAAAATGTAACCTTTTCACAGGCCATATTTATTTTCGTGGGAGCTCACAAAAATAGTTATATTTTTGTGAGCCTTAAATGGCTTATGACAATAAATATATATTTTCGCCGGCTTCTGGAGAGACTCACTACATTTATGTTTATTTTCGTGGGTCCTGTACCGGGCTCACGAAAATGTATACTTATTGTGGTCGGTATTTGAACTGGCGCATGAAAATCTGAACCGTATGGTGGTTGGGCTCAGCCCGGTGCACTTTCATCATCCTCAATAGAGGCCCACGACTATATGTCCAAACCCTAGTCTGGCAAAACATTTTTCATCGGCTTGTTAAACTAGCCGATGAAAATAATGATGTTGTCGGTAGGATCGAAGAGCACGTGAAAATCTACCAAGGGGGGTCAATGGTAGATATAAAACTTTTTCAGCGGAAGCTACAAAAACTCCTCGGCGGAAATCAATATGATAAAGAATCTGTGTGTGTGACTAATACAAATGTATTCAACCATGATAGAAGTAGTAAAGATTGTATAGAATCAAGTGAATAATACAAGTCAACAAGAATGACGAGAAAACGTCGAGTAAAACTCAAATTATGACCAAAACTCTGAGCAAAGGTCAATCTGTTCTAACAGAGAGAAGAAAGATCTGCTACGCTGCAAAGAAACTCGTGTAACTCAAAAACTACAAAACTAATGACCGTGAAATTTTCACGGATGATAAGATTGACTTGTGAGGACAAACAAAAAAGAATCACGTCAATTGTAGTAGTAAGACGCGAGTTATGATCAAAACTCTAAAGAAAAGTCGGGCAACGCAGAAACTGGACCAGAAAAACTTGACGAAAACAAGTCGAACGAACAAGGCACAAAAGCTCCTCTTAACTACAAATTTTATTCATCAAAGGCACAAGAGGAACAGACCAAAGTCGTCTACCAAAAGCTCTGGCCTCTCTTTCTTATATAACCATCCCTCGGCCAACCCAATCCTAATTAGGACTCTCTAATCCTACTCAGTTTCAACGAAACTTTCCATAGCTGCTCGAGACTCTTACATACGCAGATAGAAGCAATCTTGAAACTTTCCAACAACTTAAGAATGTCCCAAACATTCTTAAAACAACTCAACTTTGTGCTCATTATGAAATCTAAACAAAACTAACTCTAAACTTTCCATATACGAACCATAACCACCTCAGCCGCAACCTGAGGCATAATCTAGCCGGTTGGACCTCTCCGGCCAAATCTTCATGTCCATAACTCTTCTCCATGCCTTGGAACCATGTTGCCACTTCCATGCACCCCTCGCACACGTGCAAACACCTTCCAATGACATTCACGATATCTTCATATGCGTTGTTCTTGACCGAAACATGCTGTGTGACCTCTGTCGGTACCCTGCGTACCAGATACCCTTGGAACTGCAAGGAGTGCAAAGGAACTCCACCTATCTGAGTCAAGACCTCCGAAAGCCCCACATGTCACTCGTAACCGGACCTGCATCCCTCCTATTGTTAGTCCCAGTGCCGCCACGTGTATCATAAAACCGGAGCTACAATCCCTATATGGGAATGCTCTGGCTAGATACCTGTGTGGCACCACCGGACCTAACCCCCGACAGAGGGAAGCTCCGATACCAACAGGTGTACAACGGCACCGGACATACTCGTCCAAGATGGTAAGATCCAGAGCTACCGCGAGTCCAACCGACGGACCTTCAACCTCAACAGGCAGATTGGTGGACCTTCAACGGCTCGGACCTTCAAGGGACATTGAACACTTCAAGACCTGATTATGTGTCATTAATGCTATCTTAATGACACACGATCGGATGACCCTTAATACCAGTAACGCCACCATTAAAGGGCGTTATCACGCTATTAAGGGGAATTAAGCACATTAATTGTGTATTAGGCATCAGTAACCGCCAGAGCCACATGTCGGGTCAGGATAATGATGTAACGGCCATCCCTTGTACTATAAAAGGACTGGCTGAGTGATACACAGGGGACTCTTCCAGACTGGCTAGGCACTCTAGATGCTCACTCAGGTGCTAGAGAGTTTTTTGGCCTCTCTCTGGCTCATGCTCTCATACACCCAATACAACAACAACACACCCGTGGAGTAGGGTATTACGCTCAGGCGGCCCGAACCACGTAAATCCTCGTGTCAAGTCACCATCTTGCTCTGAATCTCCGCGCGCCTCAACTGAACTAAGATACTCCGCAGACTGCCAATGGTAGTACCGAGAGAATTGCCAGAACCAGACTCCAACAGTTGGCGCGCCAGGTAGGGGAGCCACTAAGACTCAAAGATGGTGAATTCTGTTGCTGGATCATCCAATGTCAACCACGCTGAGCGACCTGCTCGAGGCAATCCCTCCAACATGCAGCAGCTAGAAGGTGTTGTGGCTCTAGCAGGAGTCATGCCACCACTTCCACCGTCCGCTCTGGTGAATCAAGCTGGACAGCGAGATGGGGCATCCAGGTCGATCACTGCATCAGTGAACAATAACCGCGAACACGCGCTTAATGCTGCGCGTTCTCTTCTCTAACGTCCACTGCCTCCAGGGGCACCCAGGGTGCGATGGAGTAGTGGAGAGCTGATGTGGATCCACTGGTTGCAGCAGTAGTCGACCGCATTAGCAATCAAGGTCCTCCCCCCCCCCCCCCCCCCCCCCGGGACGAGCCCCATCGCAGTGTTGGACCTTGTCGGGTAGACTCGGTTCGCAAGCTTCGTCGCACGGGAGGCATGCTGCGTCTTAACAGGCGACGTCGCTGCCTTCGGGGGTGCGACGTACTCACACAGTAACAAGGCTTTCGACTCATGACCTCCGGGCGGAGCTCGATTGTCGTTATCGGCAACAGGACGGTCGCGTCCACATCGAGCATGCTCGCGAGAGGTGAGAGGCTCAGGACAGTCACGCTCCTGAGGGAATAGGAGGAGACTGTTCTGCCTTGGCCATTTACCTATGCATGGTCAGATGGCCGCAGAAGTTTCAGCCTCACCTGCAGGAGAAATTTGACAGGACAGTCAATCCCGCTGAATTTCTTCAAATCTACTCCACCGCTATCCTTGCGGCTGGGGGAAATGAGGCCGTGATGGCCTATTATTTCCTTGTAGCTTTGACTGGGACCGCAAGTTCTTGGTTCATGAGCCTACCGCCTGACTCCATCAATAGTTGGACGGAGTTGTGCCAACAGTTCACTGCCAATTTCGGGAGCTCATACACCCGACCAGGCACATAACTGGATCTTTTTGCTGTCAAGCAAAAAGGGGGAGAGTCATTGCGATCTTTCATCCAGAGGTTCTCCCAGGTAAGAAATACCATTCCTACTATCTCAAGCGCTTCTGTTATTATAGCATTCATACATGGCGTTCGAGACAAGAAAATTCTAGAGAAGCTGGCGACCAAGGAAGTCACCAGCGTCACAGAACGCTTCAGCTCAGCAGACAAGTGTGCCAAGGCTGCGGAGGGCCGTGAAATGCACTCCAAACCACTTCCGGAGGACAACAAAAAGTCCTCCAAGAGTAAAGCCATTACCTCCGAGAGTGGCAAAAAGAAGAAAAAGTCCATAGGCAAGAAGAAATCATCGGCTGACGCACCTACTGCCGCTGCTGCCGCAGCTCCGGGTGGCCGGGGGCCATGACCCAAGAAACGACCTCGCCCGTCGTCTAAAGACGGTGGAAGCTCCAAGATGTGGTGTCATACACAAGACGAATAGCCACAACCTTGAAGACTGCTGAGAGGTCCAGAACCTTGCCGAGCGCTACAACAAGCGCCGGGAAGAAGCTCCTTTCCGTCAAAGGGAAGGAAAACAAAAAGTCGACGAAGCTCCGGCTAAAGAGGAGTTAGGCTTTCAGGACCCCAAAAAGGTCTTGAAGGCTATTTACATCTCTGTTGACGACGACTCCGACGTCTCCGACAACGAGCGTCGGAAGACCATGAACACCATCTTTGGTTGTTCGTGGGACATCACTTCCCGCCGTGTCCTCAAGACAATGTGGCGGGACATGGCCTCTGTAGCTCCCACCACCAGGGCAGAGCCTCATCGGAAGTGAATGGATACTGCCATCACCTTCGATGCTTCCATTGATGGTATCTCCGATCATCAATAACATCCAGCTCCACCACGTAATGGTGGACGGAGGTTCAGTGCTGAACCTCATAAGCTTTGAGGCCTTCGCCAAGCTTCAGCTCCAACATTCAGATCTTCGCCCCTCTCGACCTTTCTCCAGAATAGGTCCGGGGGTCATAACTCCACTCGGTGCCATTACTCTCCCAGTGACCTTAGAAACTCGGGAGAATTACAGGACCGAGAAGTTGGTCTTCGATGTGGCGCGGATCAATTTACCATTCAATGCCATATTGGGCAGGCCAGCTTTATACAAATTCATGGCTGTTGCTCATTATGGCTACCTGGTGTTGAAGATGCCAACACCCTCAGGCGTTCTCAGGATCCGCGGAGATCGCACCGCCGGAGTTACTGCTCTGGAAGAACTGCACGCACTTGCTACAGCGCAGGAGGAAGAATCCAGAAAAGGGCAAGGTTTGAAGCCCCCGATCATTCGTCATCGATGCTCAACTTCCGCACCTCGTGTGCAACCAAGCAGCAACACCGACATTCCCGTCAAAGTCATCCAAATTGGTTCCAACACTGCTCAGACCACCCGTATATCAGGAGGTCTGAACGACAAATAGGAACTCGCGCTCATCACATTCCTGGCAACCGTCACAAATGCCTTGGATCCCTAGGGAGGTGATCGAGCACAATCTGAAGATTTATCCTGACGCTCGGCCTGTACACTAGAAGCCTCGGAAGAAACCAGTACAGCGACAAAACTTCATATGTCAAGAAGTGAAGAAGTTGCTCGAAACTGGATTCATCCGGGAAGTATTCCACCCAAAATGGTTGGCAAACCCAGTCGTTGTACCCAAGGCCGGCGGGAAGCTTCAGATGTGTATCGACTACACAACACTGAATAATGCATGCCCAAAGGATCCATTTCCACTACCTAGAATAGATCAGATAGTGGATTCCACCTCCGGGTGTGAATTACTGTGTTTCCTAGATGCATATTCTGGGTATCATCAAATCAGAATGTCTAGGGAAATGAAGATCATACTGCCTACATCACAGTAGATGGGTTATATTGTTACACTGTCATGCCATTCGGTCTCAAAAACGCTGCTTCAACGTTTGTGCGAGCTATGTACAAAACGTTTGGAGATCCCAACAGAGATATAGTGGAAGTGTACGTTAATGACATCGTCGTCAAGATCAAGAACAAGTAGTCATTTCTTGACACCATGCAAGCTGTCTTCGACAAGTTGCGAATCACACGTACAAAGCTGAACCCAGACAAGTGTGTCTTCGGGCTTGGCTCCGGAAAGCTTCTTGGACTCTTGATGAACCAACGAGGAATAGAGGCGAACCCGACAAAGATTAAAGCTATTGAAGACATGTGGCCACCAGCTCGCATCAAGGATGTCTAGAAGCTGACTGGGTGTCTAGCTGCCCTCAGCCGGTTCATCTCAAGACTGGCTGAACGGGTGCTACCCTTCTTCAAATTATTGAGGAAGTCTGGACCATTCCAACGGTATGAAGAAGAGAAAAGGCATTCCAAGAGATGAAGCAGCTCCTCACAACTCTACCAACTTTGGTAGCTCCAAATCCTGGTGAGCCACTTCTGCTTTTCAGTTCAGGAATCCAGACCCCTCCGTGAAGGTCCGGAGCTACCTAAAGGCGAGTCTGGATCCCAGCCCCCAGACCTGGATCCTCGAGGCGAGACGCCAGAGGATCAACCTCCTTCAAATGAAGGAGTTACTATTGCTGAACAAGAAGATCCAGATCCTTCTGGGAAGGTCCGGGTCACTCCAGAAGAAGTTTCGGGTTCCTCTAGCAAGAACCTTGAGGTTCCTGAAAAGGTCCGGACCCCTCCGGGAGGGTCCGGGTTGATGAGGAGGAAGCTCCGGGTCCCTACGGGAGGGTCCGAATAGTCCAGCGCCCAGTATACTTCATCAGTGAAGTACTCCATGACGCCAAGACTCGGTACCGAGAGGTACATAAGCTGCTCTACGCAGTTCTTATTGCCTCTAGGAAGCTTCATCACTACTTCCAAGATCACAAGATTTCAGTGGTAACCTCTTATCCACTGTGTGCAATCTTGTATAACCGCAACTCTACTGGGAACATTGCAAAGTGGGCAGCGGAATTGGCCGAGTTCGATCTTTAATTCGTCCCAAGACAAGCGATCAAGAGTCAAGCATTGGCAGACATTGTGGCGGAATGGACCCTCTCTCCATCAATTCCTGGGGGCCTTAGTGAGCAGAAACCGGAACCCAAGGTTCCAGTGTTCACTGAGCCTCACTAGATTTTCTACTTCGACAGCTCCGTGCAGAAGCAGGGGCCAGAGCTGGAATCCTTCTCCTTGCTCCGACCTGGGAGAAGGTCAAATACATGGTTCACCTTGGCTTCAAGGCAACCAACAACATGGTAGAGTATGAAGCATTAATCTATGGGCTCAAGGTGGCACTATCATATGGTGTCAAGCAGTTGTTGGTAAAGGGTGATTCGCAACTCGTTATAAAACAAGTCAAAGGTGAATGCTGCTGCAACAACCCTCAACTAGCTGCATATCTAATTGAAGTCCAGAAGCTTAAGAAGGATTTCAAAGTCCTGGATCTTTGCCATGTCCAGCGTCTCAACAACGCTGAAGCTGACGAACTCTCGACGAAAGCTTCAACCAGAGCTCTGGTTCCCGACGGAACCTTCGTCCGAAGTTTGTGAGGACCAACAGCTCAGCCTGCCGAACTGAGTGAACGGAGCAAGACCAGCACCTCGAAGCTGGTGGTCCCGATGGCCCTGTTACCATGGCGTCCGTCAAGGGTCGTAGGTGCTGCAGGAAGCTCCGAGCAACCCAACACGCAAGACTCAGAAGCTCAAGTTAGCTCTGATGCATGGATCTCGGAGATCCGGAGCTTCTTGAAAGACAACATCCTTCCTTAAGACAATGTATCTGCTGATCGGATAGACAGATTGGCTAAAAGATACACACTCATAGAAGGGGATCTCTACCGGCGTGGTGCCAACGGCGTCCTAATGCGGTGCATTACAAGGGAAGAAGGCCGCGAGCTCCTCGCGGAAATCCACAGAGGCGAGTGTGGGAACCACGCGTCTTCCCGCACGTTGGTCAGTAAAGCCTTTCGGCGTGGTTTTAACTGGCCTACAACACTCCAGGATGCAACCGAGCTAGTGAAGAAATGTGAAGCATGCCAGTTCCATGCGAAGCAAATTCACACATCAGCTCAACCTCTACAAATGATACCTCCGACATGGCCATTCGCTGTGTGGTATATGGATATTTTGGGACCTTTCCCAACAGCCACCGAAGGTTACAAGTTCCTGTATGTCGCCATCGACAAGTTCACCAAGTGGCCGGAAGGAACTCCAGTTGTGACAATAAACAAGCAATTAGCTATCAATTTCTTGCAGTCCATAGTATGAAGATTTGGAGTCCCAAACAAGATCATAACGGACAATGGGACCCAATTCACAAGTTCTGCATTCCAAGGATACTGCGAAGGCCTCGGCATTTAAGTCGGCTACGCTTCCGTAGCTCACCCGACAAGCAATGGCCAAGCTGAGAGAGCAAGTGCAGAAATCCTAAAAGGACTCAAGACGCGCACATATGAGCGCCTGAAAAATATGGAGCCAACTGGATTGAAGAGCTTCCACCCACCTTGTGGGCAAACAAGACAACTCCAAACCGGTCCACTAGAGAGACACCCTTCTTCCTGGTGTATTGAGCTGAAGTAGTCCTTCCTCCGGAAATCACCTTGGGGTCACTCCGGGTCCGGACCTTCGACGAAGCCACGCAGGATCAGCTCCGGCGTGAAGACATTGACCTCGTTGAAGAGGGAAGGTGCCGAGCAGCTGTTCGAAATGCATGATATCACCAAGCGCTCCAATGCTATCACCAAAGGCATGTGCATAACCAACAGCTCGAGGAAGGCGATCTGGTGCTAAGGAGAATACAAACTTGAGAAGGGTTAAACAAACTTTCCCCCAGCTAGGAAGGACCCTTTCGAGTGATCAAAGTATCTAGTCCCGGATGCGTTCGCTTGGCAACCGAGGATGGAACACCGCTCTCTAATCCTTGGAACATTGAGCACATCTGTAAGTTCTATGTTTAATATCACGGAGGTGAGTCTGTAATTACATATAATGTATGTTATAGTGTCATTGTACAGAGTCGGGTAAGTCCTCCGTGAGGACAGCCGGACCTTTCCCGGAAGGTCCGCAAAGTTCAAGCAACACTTGACACGGTCTCAAAACTAAAAGTGTAGCTAGTTACCCTGGGTCAAACAAGAAATGCAACACACTTAGCCTGGTTCCGTACCCTAAGAGTGTACTTGTCTCCCTGTACCCCGGACCTATAATGAAAGACATCATTATGTGAAAATAAACCCCTGTACCTGAACTTGATTTCTAGGCTATGTTTGCTCCATTTGCTATTCTACCTTTCAACTACTCATGAATATGAAAAAGCATAAGCCCCATGATAACTTAAGAAAGATAGGGTATCTTAACCAATTTCTGCAATACTAGGTAGAGTATCTTGTTGTGCATTAGATACTTTTGAAAATAAGATATTGTAGCAACTCCTGATCATCAACCTAAAGTCTTGACTTTGCTCGGGAAGAGCAAAGGATAAGCTTGGGGGAGTTTGTTGACGGTTGTTATATACCAATTTCATCCGTCAGTTTAACTCAATTATGTGAAGGATTTGTCATTTCTTGCACACATCACCTTTATATCTAACCCAATTCCACTTGGACTTGGAGAAATATGTGTATGCAACATTTTATGCAGGAAATGAGGAAATGTAGAGGGACCAATCCTATAAAATATCATCCCAGCCAATCAGGCGACGACATGTGGAATCCCATGGATCAAATGGCCCACAAACAGAAGTATCCGAGGAGATCCAACGGTGTATCACCCATATACATCAATGGGACCCACCTGGCAGCCACCTGGAGAAAGCACACGAGAAACGGTGCAATGACCAGGTCGGCCGAACTAGGGGGTCGACCGACCTGTTCTTTGGACCAAACTCGGTCAGCCTCCACGTGTTGGCTCCTCCCGGCTCCCTAGAGTCAATGGTGACTGATTCACGCGCTTTTGGTGTCGGGAACCTACCTCAACACTAGTATAAATAGGACCCCCTACCCCTCACTTCAACACACACCACTTGGGCATCATTCTATTGTATACACTATCTTCCATAGTCCTTAGAGGAGTTAGGATGTAGAGAGGAGAGTCTCTAGTCCCAAGTACAAATTGGGAAAGGAGTAGAAGGAGTCTCTCTTCCTAATTCCACATTGGGAAAGGTATGGCTTATGTATTTCTTCTTGTATTTGTGACTTTGTGCTCAATAAAGATATTATCTTTAGTCTTCTTTTATACATATACTTGGACAAAGCGTTTCTTGTTTGATTGTGGAGTCCATGTATGTGGAAGGTATAGTCTTTGTGATTTCACTCTCATGATCACATCTTATGGTCATAAACACTATAGACCCCCACTATAGTCTATGTAGTTATGATATGATTATGTTAATATGGATGACTTATGCTATGCTTCAACATTGGTTCAACGATGTTTAGGTTAGTCATTGACTTAGGACGGCTTGTGCCATGGCTCCTAAGGTATTTGCTTAGTATGCTAGCATGGTGTTAGGGTATTTAAGTAGCGTTGGATGTCTCGTAGACCCACGGATTGAAGAGGTAGGCAGTAGGTGGTGACAGCCCTATTTGTCCTTTGTAATCCTCAATGTTTGGCTATGCCACAAGCTCTTGGCAGGAGTCGCCCTAGTATTGCTAGGGGTAAACCCGTGCACGATGTGTTGAATAGCATTGCATAAGAATTCATCATTGACATGACCATTAGTATCTACTTTAAGCTATGTATATGTATTAGGAGCATTGTAGGAGCAACTCTCTAACTCTCAATCCAATCTCCCTCTAGGACCCATTTTACCCTTTAGAATAGATTGCCTAGGTGTGTGTAGCACTACCCCTATTATCAACTAACCCCTGTCCAGATAATGGATTAGTATCCCATAGCTTGACCATAAGAGTAGTATATACTTTACTCCATTGCCTTCCTTTGGGATAAATACGATACCCTTGGGAATACTCATGGGTGAAATGCTACAACGGTATCTTCCGTGCGCTTGCGGATCTCATCTCTTTACCAGAGATGATCGGTGGTGTTAAGAAATACCAACAAGCATTTCTGGCGCCGTTGGCGGGGATGATTTGTTAGTATATCTTAGGAGCCGTCAACAACTGCAACCCGAAAACTCACGCACTCCACAACGGGCGAGCAGTGCCATCCTAGGACCGAAACACTAGGAAGTGGGTGAAGGTGGATGCAAAGAGGTGAGGTCAGTGGAGGCTCCGGTGAAATGAGGCTTAGCCTAGTTGTTAAGTACTCTGAGTAGCACCCCTTAGCTTCTAAGTTTGCTTCCCGATGAGAGTGAATTTTAGACTGAATTTTGTGATAAAAAAGCAGGTATTATACAGAGTAACTCCTGGGTATCAAATTGGGCGTACTCTAAGGAGGGATTCTTGGTGTTGAGTATATGGCGTGGCTACAAAAATGTGAGAGGACGAACATGTCACATGCTAATTTATAAAGTTCAGTCAACAGTTGTATGTTTAGCTATTCAACTATCATTATTTAATTCTAATCAATAGAATTGTGAGTCGGCATTTATATTCATTTGTCGTGAGTTGACTATAACCATCTATTAAGGAAAGGTCATGACCTTACCCATCATTTATAAAAGGGGTTGTGGTGGTGGGGTTTAACGTCGACACTGGTGGTGCAAAGCATAAGTGAGTCGTCCACCACCTCCCCTCCAGGGTCGCTCCTATGGCAACGACAAGCATGATGTGCTCGAACATATTGATGTGTGTAGGATCGTAGAGCACGTGAAAAGCTACCATAGGGTATGAATGGTAGATTATAAATTTTTGTGCGGAAGCAACAAGAACCTGTTGGTAGAAAAAACAAAAGGATGAAGAAAACTGTGTGTGCAACTATTCTACACGTGTTCAACCGTGACAAAACTATTATATATTGTAGAACGTCAAGCCACAAAGACACCACAAAAAGAATCACTTGAACTCAACGAGTAAAACTCAAGTTATATCTAAAAGCATAAGGAAAGGTCAATCTATTCTAGCAAAACAAAAATAGATATGTTACGGTCCAAAGAAACTTGTGTGTAGTGAAAACTGTGAAACTAATAACCATGAAATTTTCATAGATGGTAGAAAATTGAGTTTTGAAGATAACACAAAAATTACAGCAAGTGGATCTGTAAAACCCGAGTTATGATTAAATCACCCAAGCAACATCGGACAATGCATAATCTCGACGAGAAAAACTTGATGAAAACAAGTCGGACGATCAAGGCACAAAAGCTCCTCACAAACTATGAGTTTCATTAACTAAAACACAAGAAGAACAGCTCAAATCATGCTCTCCGTGAGTCCTGAACCCCTTGCTTATATAACCAGCCCTTAGGCAACTCCAATCCAACTAGAACTTCCTAGTCCTACTCGGATTCAATTGAAACTTTTCATAAATGTTTAAAACTCTTCCGTACACAGATAGAAGCAATCCTAAGACATCCAAACACCTTAGGATCGTCTCACACATTCCTAGGGCAACTCAACTTCCTATCTCTCAGGAAATTTAACCAAAATGAACTTGAAACTTTCCATAAACGCAATGTAACCGCCTCGGCTTCAACCTGAGTTCGTAATCCAAACGGTTGGACCTTTCCAACCACATATTTTCATCCATAACTATTATCCACACATTGAAACAATGTTTCCATGTCCATGAACCCATTGCACACATGCAAACACTTTCCAAAACATTCATGATACTTCCATATACATTGTTATTTACTCAAACATGTTGTGTGACCTCCCAATCGACTCAACCACAATTTCTCCTCAACATGGTCCTTGAACCTCAACCTATACCTAAGACTAGTTCATTGGATAACCATCATCATCCATGTATTGACATCAAGCAACACCTGCACATGCAGAAACAAGCAACTTTTCTGAGCTCAAGTCCACAACTTGGCTCTTATTAGTCCAAAAATCGCAACACCTTATGTGAGAAATCTCACAAAAGCATGTTCCAAATATAGAAAAATATTATCCACCATAATCAACCAAAACACATTAAAAACTTAGTAAATGAATACTAAGCAAACTTCCCATAAGCCAAAAAGTAAATTTGAAACATTGCAAGTTAAAAACCTAGCAACTCAATTAAAACAGTAAGATCGGACAGTCCAAACAGTTGCATTGCAGTAATTGTTACGTTCAATATATACTGAAAATTTTGGATAGTGCAAAATTTTTGAAGGTAACTATTACTCCTAATATACATTGAAAAGTTCAGACAGTCTGAACCGATTGAAGGTAACTGTTACTCCCAATACACATTGAAAAGTTCGAACAGTCTGAACTGATTGAGAGTAACTCTTACTCCTGATAGACATTGAAAAGTTTGAACTGTGTGAAGTGAATGTCTCGGTGTACTCAAAACTTTACATATAGACCCTCACATTAAACATAATTTCCATGTATTCAACACACATAGGTCTCACAATCTCCACCTTGATGAATGCATTGGCAACACCATCTAGAATCTGAACATTGGCTTATTCACGTTTCATGAATGGGTTTGACAAATAGAAAATTTCTACCCCTTTGAAAATAAAAAATCAAATGAGAAAGAAACCTCCCACATAACAAAAATTATCCTCCTAAGGATGAACTCCCCTCGAGAGAAATGCGTCAACAAAATACTTGTGAACGTGTGCCATATTCCCCCCTGACAATGTATGCAACAAGGTACAAAAGAGAAATGTTAATTGTTTATGAGGATAATATGAAATATACATATAGAAACAAGCTCATTCAAGCCATACTATCAAGTAACATACACTATCGCATTAATGAAATACATAAAGTAATGTATGTCATACTAGAAATCAAGTGTGATTTCAATTTAAGCAAGTCATGATCTCCCTAACTCAAAATTTCAAACATGAAAGCACAACATATGTTGCTGCTTTTTATTAACTTTTAAAGCACAGATATAAATCATATTAACTTTGCAAGAGATGATATGCAACATCATCCTTATTCTAACACTCCAAGCCAAGCCTATGTCATTTGACAATGATAAGCTTAAGGACATAGTTTTAGTCATACACAACTCCTTCCATGTTCATATCTAAGTGCAATGATAAGATGTGTGATGCATGCATATTCTCTTGATCTTTTTTGATTTATCATTTGATCATAAAAGCTCGACATGTTGGTTGTTGATTGATTAATTTTTCATGATTAAAAGCACATGTGAGCATGCTGCAAGTTTAAAATAGCAAGAAAGTTCGATCATGGCTATATTTAGTGTAGGTAATTATTCCAATTACTAGCCATGGCAAAAATTACAAAATTATAACATGAGTAATGTAGTAAGAACTTTCAACATGTAAAAGGAATCACAAAGTCATATATGTATCAAACACAATGCCCATATTATTTTCATCTTCATATTTAAAAATAGACTTCCCATGTTACAAAAACTCCCCCTCAATTTAAGACATGGGGATGCATAACCCTATTTCACTACGAATGAATGAAACATGAGTGAAGTCCAAATGCTTGTAAAAATATCAATTATTGTTGTTCGGTGTCTACATGATGAATCACAAAGTTTCCTTTTCAATATTATCACAAAGAAAATAATACCTAATGTCAATGTGCTTTGTTCTAGAGTGTTACACATGGTTTTAGCAATGTAAATGGCACTAGTGTTATCACAAAATAGTGGAACACTATCTAGATCAACCCCATAGTCCATGTGTTTGAACAATCCAAAGAATTTGTGAGCAAGCACTAGCAGCAACTGCATATTTAGATTCGGCCGTGGATTGTGCAACTGAACATTATTTTCTAGAGTACCAAGCAACAAGTGAGTGACCAAGAAAATGACAAGCACCAAAATACTTTTTCTATCTATCCTTCAACCCTAAAAAAAAAGCATCTAAAAAATCTTTCAAAGTAACGATTAAGAAAGAAAGAAGAAAAATGCTAAATTCTCGAGTTCCAGGTAAGCACCTGAGAATACTTTTGACGGTTTGATGATGTTATGCGCGTGGAGAAGCTTGAAATCATGCACAAAGATACATTGAATTGTATGTCGAGTCTTGATGTCGTGAGGTACAAAAGAGATCCAATGATGCTTCTATATTCTTTTTGATCAATGGGTTCACCAGCTTCATCAAGTTCATGTGTTCCCATTGGTGTCCGAATAGGCTTGCTGTTTTCCATGTTGAAATGCCTAAGGATGACTTTTGTATACTTCGTTTGATTAACAAAGGTTCCCTCCTTGGTCTGCTTGATTTGAAGCCCCAAAAAGTATGGTAGTTCTCCCATCATGCTCATCTCAAATTTTGAACTCATCATAGCTAAAAACTTGGACACAAGATCAGGAGAAGCACAAAAAGAGTGAGTCACTATCACGCTTATGTACAAAAAGAGTTTTATATACCTTGCCCATGGTAAACCCCTTTTCAAATAAGAATGTTTGAGCCTCCATATCGTGCTCTAGTTCTTGTTTGAGACCATGCATGGCTTCAGACAGTTTGTAAACATGATTAGAAAAATTTAGATTTTCAAAACCTGGTGGTTGTTTGACATAAACCTCCTCATGTATGTAGCCATTAAGAAAGGCACTTTTAACATTCATTTGATATAACTTGAAACCTTTAAATGCAGCAAATGCTAATAAAATTCCTGTGGCGTCTAATCTAGGAACGGGACCAAAGTTTCATCAAAATCTAGCCTTCAACTTGTGTCAAACCTTGAGCAACCATCCTAGATTTATTCCTAACCACAACCCCTATTCGCTTGTTTGTTTTTAAACACTCATTTAGTTCCTATCAAAGTGTGACCATGAGGTGGAGCTACAAGTTTCCAAACTTTATTTCTTTCAAAAATTTCTAACTCTTCTTGCACAACAATGGTCCAAGATTCATTAGTGAGTAGGTGTGATACATCTGGGGTTCAAAAGAAGGAACAAAAGCATAATGAGCCTAAGTGTTTGGATCAAAAAACCTGCACCGTGTGACTCTTTTGTGCAAGCTTCAAATAATTTTTGTGGAGGATGAATTTTGGAGACATAGAGGAGAGTAGACACGCCAAACGCTCCATCTTCTTCATGACCATCACAAGCCGGAGAGCTTGTGGCTCGACGACAATCTAGACCAGCAGTAGTAGAAGTTGGAGCTGGTTGTGGAGCAAGCTGGTTGTGGAGCAACATCAGGAGCAGCTGAAGGTTCGGACAGCAACTCCACTCCTTCATCTAAACAAAATGCTCTCCCCCAGTGGATATGCATCTTGATCTGCAATGTTAGAGATAATAACTAGACTATCTCCATCAAAAGAAGCCTCACAAATCTCCACAATTTTGTTAGTGTCAAGCAAAAGCACACAGTAGCCTCTAGTGTGAGATGGATAACTAAGAAACATGCCATCAATAAATCTAGCTTCAAATTTGTCAAGATTACAATGTGTTGGTATTTTTTAACATCTACACGTCATCCTAGCAAATGAGTGATAGACATGCAATTGGAACTAGGGTAACATAAGCCAAAACAAGATGAGTTTCGAAAGCGCAAAGAAGGTACCACTTGATGAGATCTTGCACATCATCATTGCACATACAAACATTGCATGATGTTTATTTGTTTAAGATCCAAACTCAATTGAATGTGCAAGCTAATTTGATGAAGAACATCAAGATGGTGCAATATGTCACCCATCACCTCGGACTCCTCCTTTAATGCAAACATTTAATGGAGAACAACAAGATGGTGCACTATGTCTTCTACCATCTTGGCCTCCTCCTTTCATGCATATAAGAGGATTTGATGGCGTTGCACATCAGGACCCGCACATGAGAGAAGATGAGCTTGAGTCGAGGACGACTCCAATCAAAGAAGGGGGATGATGGGAACATCACTCCAATAGATACACACAATATTCCATTGAGCATACAAGAGGCAATCATTACAGTTCGCACACAACAATTAATTTTAGAGGTGAGCTCATTTTTATATGTTTCCTTATATGTTTTTGACAATGCATCACAACCTAATGACTTAATTTTGATTATGATCCATGGAGAGGTTCAAGTTGTACTTGGAGGAAAGCATAGGGGCAGGAGGACTGTAGAATACATCCAAAGAAGATGGAGGTCGAGCCCAACTCAAAATCAAGTCCAACTGGGAGCTCCGTTGCACTTCGCACTAAAACGGACCCCCGAGATGCATACGGACTCCATTTTGGACGTTGTATATATTAACGGAAAGGGGAGAGGATAACCTTTACAATCCAGCTGGTCCCTTGTAAAAAATCCTCCGGAGTCAGCAGCAAACATAGAAACAAAATCGAGTTTAGAATCTGTCAGGATGTTGCGCCACCATATTGGTCCATTGGTCCTTGTATCAAGTCTATATCTCTTATTGTCATGTCTTAGGGTTAGGCCACAACCAACACCCCTTAGACGTCTTCCCTCCTATATATACTCCATAGTAGCCACCATAAACAATTGGGTTTTGCTTAAATTAATCTGTTATACACAGTTTTGTCGTTTATCGGCTTGTGAGACCCCAATTCAGTAATTTCAAATTGCATCTACCTTGTTCTTGCTTTTAATCTCAGTTGCACTTGCAAGTATTAGCCTTCTTGTCAAGGTCAAGAGTGTGAAGCACGATTGATAACCAACAGAGCAGTGGTGTAATGATCGTAGGGGCATGTTCGGGTTCTGCTCGGGGCCTCAGATCATCAACGTCGAGATCTCCATCAATTGACTTATCCATTACCTATCAGAATATCAGGTCCTACTACACTATTTTTTTACTCATCACTGCTATAGCATTTCACCCAAGAGTATTTCCTAGGGTATCACATTTATTTTATCCCAAAGGAAGACAAATGAAGTGTGGAAAAATCATAGGTATAGCAGGGTGTTCTTAGCAAGGATTCTAGTAGGATGGGTAAATGATGTAATTGGGTAGTGTGACACACACCTAAGCAATCTACTTTAATGGGTAAGGATGTCCTAGTGAGTATTAAGCTACGAGAAGGAACTACTCTTACTATGATCTAATTACTCATATACATAGCCTAAAAATGTACACATGAACATGTTAATGGTGATTACTAGGGCTTAGTAGTCCAACACATTGGGCATGGATTTACCGCTGGAAAAACCAGGATGATCCCCGCAAATAACATGTGGCGTAGCCGAATGTGGGAGAGTGCAAAGAACGGACATGGCTGTCACCACGTTCCACCTACACCTAAACCTGTGGGTCTACGAGACATGCAACACAACTAAACTATCTAAGCACCACACTTACATGTTAATTAAATACCTTAAGAGCTACAATACAAGTATCTTCCTAATTCCATGTCTAACCTAAATATCGTTGAACCAATGTTGGGACCAAGCACTAACATATTTATATCAACATAATCATGTTGTTACTTAATTAGACTATAGTGGAGGTATATGGAGTTTATGATAGCATAATATGTACATTATGATTGGATCATAATAATACCTGTACCTATCACATACATGGACTCCGCAATCAAACAAGAAACTCTTTGTCCAAGTATATGAACATAGACTAATAGTAATATTATAAATAAGCATAAAGTCACAAAAAGAAAGAATGATACATGAGTTATACCTTTACCAATTTGGACTCGGGACTAGAGGCTCCTCTCTGCAGCCTAACCTCCGCTAAGGACTACAAGAACTAGTGTATACAATGGAGCGATGCTCAAGTGGTGTGCGATAAAGTGAGGGGTAAGAGGTCCTATTTAGACATAGAGTTCAGTCGGTTCCCACCATTATTTGCGCGCGAATCAATCTTCACCGCCATCAGGGAGCCATAGGAGAGTGTCACCCGTCAACTAGCCAAGTTTGGCGCCAGGAAGGAGTCGATCGAACCAGGGGCTCGACTGACTTGGTCTTGACGCCCCTCGGCTTGTGCTTTCTCTTGGTCACTAAATTGTGGGCTCTGACCTCATCCCCTTGTGAATTGACATTTGATTCCCTCGAATATGCTTGGGATTGGGTCCATGGATCCATGTGTTGCCACATGTCATCGCGTAATTGGTTGGGACATCACTTTTTAGGATTGCTCTCCTCATTTCTCTTCATTTCTGCAATAAAATACCTGCATGCACTATTTCTCTAATTACAAGTGGAATTGTGTTAAATATAAAGGTGATGTGTGTAAGAAATATTTATTCCTACACATAATTAAGTTATATTGACGGTCAAAATTGGTATATAATGATCGTCAACAAACTCCCCCAAGCTTACCCTTTGCTCGTCCCAAAGCAAAGATGAAGACTTGGTTGTTGATCAGAAGTTGCTACAATGTCCTATCTTTCAAAAGTATCAAGTGCACAACAAAATAGTCTACCTTGCATTGAATAAATTGGCTATGATACCTCACCTCTTTTTTTAGTCATTATGGGGCTGATGCTTCATCTTTTTCTTGTGCGCTTGAAAGATAAAATAGTAAAGTGAGCATGCATCACCTAATGTCTAAGTTTCACCTAAATTCTGAAGAGTTTTAAATGGTGTTTAAGTTCATGTTCCTCAAATAATGCTCTCAATCACTCATGTGTGGTAAGTGTATTTTTTATTCTAATCAAGGCAATGCCTTTCCTGTTCTACATATAAATAAGATTTTATGTGGAGCTTGAACTCATCGAGTAAAACTCAAGTTATAGCTAAAACCATAACGAAAGGTTAATATGTTCTAGCAGAATAAAAATAGATCTGTTGTGGTTCAAACAAACTCGTGTAACTAATAACCGTGAAATTTTTGTAGATGATAGACAATTGAGTTGTGAAGATAAGACAAAAATAATCACGGCAATTGGATCATTATAACTCAAGTTATGATCAAAACATCAAAGCAACATCAAGCAATGCAGAAACTTGTAGAGAAAAACTTGACCAAAAACAAGTCGGGCGATCAAGGCACAAGAACTCCTCACAAAATGCGAATTTGATTTATCAAAATAAAAGAGGAACAGCTGCAAGTCATGCTATCCATGAGCCCATCCCCGTTGCTTATATAACCAGCCCTAAGGACACTCCAATCCAACTAGAACTTCCTACTCCTACTTGGATTCAAACAAGACATTCTATAACTACTTAAGACTCTTCCATACGCAGACAGAAGCAAAAATAAAACATCAAATCACTTTAGGAACGTCCCCACACATTACTAAAACAACTCAACTTCATGCTTCACACAAAATCTAATCAAAATGAACTTGAAACTTTCCATAAAAGCAGCATAACCACATCAGCTTCAACCTGAGCGTGTAATCTAGCCGGTTGGACTGTTCTACCGACATCTTCTCATCGATAACTCCTATCCACACATTGGAACAATGTTGCCACATCCATGCACCCCATGCACACGTGCAAATACTTTCCAAAATGTTCACGATACCTCCATGTACATTGTTCTTGACTCAAACATGCTTCATGACCTTCCGATCGACTCAACCACAATTCCTTCCAAACTTTCTTGTTGAACCTCATCTTCTCCCTAAGACTAGTTCAATAGATCACCATCACCAATCATGTCTTGACATAAAGCAATATCTGCATATGAACAAACAAGCAACATGTTCCAAGCTCATGTTCGCGACTTATCTCTCATTAGTTGAAAATCACAACACCTTATGTGATAATCTCACATAAGCATGTTCACTACAGAAATTCCGATGATTTGCGATGGCTAGGGAAAATCAACCATCGATGATTTGCGATGAGTTGCAAACAAAATACTATCCACCATAATCAACCAAAACACATCAAAAACTTAGTAAATGAATACTAAGCAAACATTTCATAGGCCAAAAAATAAGTTTGAAATATTGCAAGTTAAAAAAAGAGCAGCTCAATTAAAACAGTAGGCACGGTCAGTCCAAACAGCTGCATTGCAGTAACTGCTACTCCTGATAAATATTGAAAAGTTGGGACAGTTCGAACTGATTGAAGGTAATTGTTACTCCCTATACACATTAAAAAGTTCAAACAGTCTAAATAGACGGAAAATAAATGTTACTCTAAATAGACATTGAATAGTTCTGACAATCTGAACTGATTCAAAGTTACTTATTCCTGATACACATTGAAAAGTCCGGGTTGTGCAAAGTGAATGTCTTGGGTATACTCAAAACTTTACATCTAAAACCTCACTTTAAACATGATTGCCAATGTATTCAGCACGCATAGGTCTCACAAAGGTGAAACATTTCTGAGCAGATCAGCTCGGATGTTGTTCACCTTGATCAGTCCATACCTTAGCTTGTTGTAAATGATGACCACCATCATCTTCTTGCGGTCGAGGCAATAGATTGTGTCCTTTGTCAGGAGAGTGAAGATGACAGTCATAGTTATCGAGGAGGGAGCATAGATCGATGGCTATGGCCACGTAAGAGGTTGATCAAGATCGTATCCCTGCCGCCATGGGTGCGGGAGGAGGGGCGCTGCAGTGGAGGCGGGTGATCCCCTCACTTTTACACATTTTTATGATGTTGCAACCATGAACCGTTTGTTGTTTTTCAGATTATTGTTTTATATTGTTTAGGGTGAATCATTTTCAAAGAACACCGCTACAAGTACAGACCCATCACCAGACTGTTGTACGACTCCTGCATGTGCAACAGAAGCAACGTCAGAGATAAGCATTGTACGAGGCATCAACATCGTAAGAATACACGAAAGCCTGGACGAACCACAGAATAGTACAACAACAACATGTGTATATGCACTACAGGAAAATGTAACCTTTTCACAGGCCATATTTATTTTCGTGGGAGCTCACAAAAATAATATTTTGTGAGCCTTAAATGGCTTACGACAATAAATATATATTTTCGCCGGCTTCTGGAGAGACTCACTACATTTATGTTTATTTTCGTGGGTCCTGTACCGGGCTCACGAAAATGTATACTTATTGTTGTCGGTATTTGAACTGGCGCATGAAAATCTGAACCGTATGGTGGTTGGGCTCAGCCCGGTCCACTTTCATCAGCCTCAATAGAGGCCCACGACTATATGTCCAAACCCTAGTCTGGCAAAACATTTTTCATCGGCTTGTTAAACTAGCCGATGAAAATAATGATGTTGTCTGTAGGATCGAAGAGCACGTGAAAATCTACCAAGGGGGGTCAATGGTAGATATAAAACTTTTTCAGCGGAAGCTACAAAAACTCCTCGGCGGAAATCAATATGATAAAGAATCTGTGTGTGTGACTGATACAAATGTATTCAACCATGACAGAAGTAGTAAAGATTGTATAGAATCAAGTGAAGAATACAAGACAACAAGAATGACGAGAAAACGTCGAGTAAAACTCAAATTATGACCAAAACACTGAGCAAAGGTCAATCTGTTCTAACAGAGAGAAGAAAGATCTGCTACGCTGCAAAGAAACTCGTGTAACTCAAAAACTACAAAACTAATGACCGTGAAATTTTCACGGATGATAAGATTGACTTGTGAGGACAAACAAAAAAGAATCACGTCAATTGTAGTAGTAAGACGCGAGTTATGATCAAAACTCTAAAGAAAAGTCGGGCAACGCAGAAACTGGACCAGAAAAACTTGACGAAAACAAGTCGAACGAACAAGGCACGAAAGCTCCTCTTAACTACAAATTTTATTCATCAAAGGCACAAGAGGAACAGACCAAAGTCGTCTACCAAAAGCTCTGGCCTCTCTTTCTTATATAACCATCCCTCGGCCAACCCAATCCTAATTAGGACTCTCTAATCCTACTTAGTTTCAACGAAACTTTCCATGGCTGCTCGAGACTCTTACATACGCAGATAGAAGCAATCTTGAACCTTTCCAACAACTTAAGAATGTCCCAAACATTCTTAAAACAACTCAACTTTGTGCTCATTATGAAATCTAAACAAAACTAACTCTAAACTTTCCATATACAAACCATAACCACCTCAGCCGCAACCTGAGGCATAATCTAGCCAGTTGGACCTCTCCGGCCAAATCTTCATGTCCATAACTCTTCTCCATGCCTTGGAACCATGTTGCCACTTCCATGCACCCCTTGCACACGTGCAAACACCTTCCAATGACATTCACGATATCTTCATATGCGTTGTTCTTGAACGAAACATGCTGTGTGACCTCTGTCGGTACCCTGCGTACCAGATACCCCTTGGAACTGCAAGGAGTGCAAAGGAACTCCACCTATCTGAGTCAAGACCTCCGAAAGCCCCACATGTCACTCGTAACCAGACCTGCATCCCTCCTATTGTTAGTCCCAGTGCCGCCACATGTATCATAAAACCGGAGCTACAATCCCTATATGGGAATGCTCCGGCTAGATACCTGTGTGGCACCACCGGACCTAACCCCCGACAGAGGGAAGCTCCGATACCAACAGGTGTACAACGGCACCGGACCTACTCATCCAAGACGGTAAGATCCAGAGCTGCCACGAGTCCAACCGACGGACCTTCAACCTCAACAGGCGGATTGGTGGACCTTCAACGGCTCGGACATTCAAGGGACATTGAACACTTCAAGACCTGATTATGTGTCATTAATGCTATCTTAATGACACACGATCGGATGACCCTTAATACCAGTAACGCCACCATTAAAGGGCGTTATCACGCTATTAAGGGGAATTAAGCACATTAATTGTGTATTAGGCATCAGAAACCGCCAGAGCCACATGTCGGGTCAGGATAATGATGTAACGGCCACCCCTTGTACTATAAAAGGACTGGCTGAGTGATACATAGGGGACTCTTCCAGACTGGCTAGGCACTCTAGACGCTCACTCAGGTGCTAGATAGTTTTTTGGCCTCTCTCTGGCTCACGCTATCATACACCCAATACAACAACAACACACCCGTGGAGTAGGGTATTACGCTCAGGCGGCCCGAACCACGTAAATCCTCGTGTCAAGTCACCATCTTGCTCTGAATCTCCGCGCGCCTCAATTGAACTAAGAAACTCCGCAGACTGCCAACGGTAGTACCGAGAGAATTGCCAGAACCAGACTCCAACAGTTGGCGCGCCAGGTAGGGGAGCCACTAAGTCTCAAAGATGGTGAATTCTGTTGCTGGATCATCCAATGTCAACCACGCTGAGCGACCTGCTCGAGGCAATCCCTCCAACATGCAACAGCTAGAAGGTGTTGTGGCTCTAGCAAGAGTCATGCCACCACTTCCACCGCCCGCTCCAGTGAATCAAGCTGGACAGCGAGATGGGGCGTCCGGGTCGATCACTGCATCAGTGAACAATAACCCTGAACACACGCTTAATGTTGCGCGTTCTCTTCTCTAACGTCCACTGCCTCTAGGGGCACCCAGGGTGCGATGGAGTAGTGGAGAGCTGATGTGGATCCACTGGTTGCAGCAGTAGTCGACCGAATTAGCAATCAAGGTCCTCCCCCCCCCCCCCCCGGGGACGAGCCCCATCGCAGTGTTGGACCTTATCGGGTAGACTCGGTCCGCAAGCTTCGCAGCACGGGAGGCATGCTGCGTCTTAATAGGCGACGTCGCTGCCTTCGGGGGTGCGACGTACTCACACAGTAACAAGGCTTTCGACTCATGACCTCCGGGCGGAGCTCGATTGTCGTTATCAGCAACAGGACGGTCGCGTCCACATCGAGCATGCTCGCAAGAGGTGAGAGGCTCGGGACAGTCATGCTCCTGAGGGAGTAGGAGGAGACTGTTCTGCCTTGGCCATTTACCTATGCATGGTCAGATGGCCGCAGAAGTTCCGGCCTCACCTGCCGGAGAAATTTGACAGGACAGTCAATCCCGCTGAATTTCTTCAAATCTACTCCACCGCTATCCTTGCGGCTGGGGGAAATGAGGTCGTGATGGCCTATTATTTCCTTGTAGCTTTGACTGGGACCGCCAGTTCTTGGTTCATGAGCCTACCGTCTGACTCCATCAATAGTTGGACGGAGTTGTGCCAACAGTTCACTGCAAATTTCGGGAGCTCATACACCCGACCAGGCACATAACTGGATCTTTTTGCTATCAAGCAAAAAGGGGGAGAGTCATTGCGATCTTTCATCCAGAGGTTCTCCCAGGTAAGAAATACCATTCCTACTATCTCAAGCGCTTCTGTTATTATAGCATTCATACATGGCGTTCGAGACAAGAAAATGCTAGAGAAGCTGGCGACCAAGGAAGTCACCAGCGTCACAGAACGCTTTAGCTCGGCAGACAAGTGTGCCAAGGCTGCGGAGGGCCGTGAAATGCACTCCAAACCACTTCCGGAGGACAACAAAAAGTCCTCCAAGAGTAAAGCCATTACCTCCGGGAGTGGCAAAAAGAAGAAAAAGTCCATAGGCAAGAAGAAATCATCGGCTGGCACACCTACTGCCGCTGCTGCCACAGCTCCGGGTGGCCGGGGGCCATGACCCGAGAAACGACCTCGCCCATCGTCTAAAGACGGTGGAAGCTCCAAGATGTGGTGTCATACACAAGACGAATAGCCACAACCTTGAAGACTGCCGAGAGGTCCAGAACCATGCCGAGCGCTACAACAAGCGCCGGGAAGAAGCTCCTTTCCGTCAAAGGGAAGGAAAACAAAAAGTCGACGAAGCTCCGGCTAAAGAGGAGTTAGGATTTCAGGACCCCAAAAAGGTCCTGAAGGCTATTTACATCTCTGTTGACGACGACTCCGACGTCTCCGACAACGAGCGTCGGAAGACCATGAACACCATCTTTGGTTGTTCGTGGGACATCACTTCCCGCCGTGTCCTCAAGACAATGCGGCGGGACATGGCCTCTATAGCTCCCACCACCAGGGCAGAGCCTCATCATAAGTGAATGGATACTACCATCACCTTCGATGCTTCCATTGATGGTATCTCCGACCATCAATAACATCCAGCTCCACCACGTAATGGTGGATGGAGGTTCAGTGCTGAACCTCATAAGCTTTGAGGCCTTCGCCAAGCTTCAGCTCCAACATTCGGATCTTCGCCCCTTTCGACCTTTCTCCAGAATAGGTCCGGGGGTCATAACTCCACTCGGTGCCATTACTCTCCTAGTGACCTTCGAAACTCGGGAGAATTACAGGACCGAGAAGTTGGTCTTCGATGTGGCGCGGATCAATTTACCATTCAACGCCATATTGGGCAGGCCAGCTTTGTACAAATTCATGGTTGTTGCTCATTATGGCTACCTGGTGTTGAAGATGCCAACACCCTCAGGCGTTCTCAGGATCCGCGGAGATCGCACCGCCGGAGTTACTGCTCTGGAAGAACTGCACGCACTTGCTACAGCACAGGAGGAAGAATCCAGAAAAGGGCAAGGTTTGAAGCCCCCAATCATTCGTCATCGATGCTCAACTTCCGCACCTCGTGTGCAACCAAGCAGCAACACCGACATTCCCGTCAAAGTCACCCAAATTGGTTCCGACACTGCTCAGACCACCCGTATATCGGGAGGTCTGAATGACAAATAGGAACTCGCGCTCATCACATTCCTGGCAACCGTCACAAATGCCTTGGATCCCTAGGGAGGTGATCGAGCACAATCTGAAGATTTATCCTGACGCTCGGCCTGTACACCAGAAGCCTCGGAAGAAATCGGTACAGCGACAAAACTTAATATGTCAAGAAGTGAAGAAGTTGCTCGAAACTGGAATCATCCGGGAAGTATTCCACCCAAAATGGTTGGCAAACCTAGTCGTTGTACCCAAGGCCGGCGGGAAGCTTCAGATGTGTATCGACTACACAACACTGAATAAGGCATGCCCAAAGGATCCATTTCCACTACCTAGAATAGATCAGATAGTGGATTCCACCTCCGGGTGTGAATTACTGTGTTTCCTAGATGCATATTCTGGGTATCATCAAATCAGAATGTCTAGGGAAATGAAGATCATACTGCCTACATCACAGTAGATGGGTTATATTGTTACACTGTCATGCCATTCGGTCTCAAAAACGCTGCTTCAACGTTTGTGCGAGCTATGTACAAAACGTTTGGAGATCCCAACAGAGATATAGTGGAAGTGTATGTTAATGACATCGTCGTCAAGATCAAGAACAAGGAGTCATTTCTTGACACCTTGCAAGCTGTCTTCGACAAGTTGCGAATCACACGTACAAAGCTGAACCCAGACAAGTGTGTCTTCGGGCTTGGCTCTGGAAAGCTTCTTGGATTCTTAAAGAACCAACGAGGAATAGAGGCGAACCCGGCAAAGATTAAAGCTATTGAAGACATGTGGCCACCAGCTCGCATCAAGGATGTCCAGAAGCTGACTGGGTGTCTAGCTGCCCTCAGCCGGTTCATCTCAAGACTGGCTGAACGGGCGCTACCCTTCTTCAAATTATTGAGGAAGTCTGGACCATTCCAACGGTATGAAGAAGAGAAAAGGCATTCCAAGAGATGAAGCAGCTTGATGATGACATCACTTATATGGATACAAACAACACTCTACTGAATATACAAGATGCAATCAATAGAGTTCATACACAACAATTAATTTCAGAGGTGAACTCGTTCTTATATATTTCCTTATATGTTTTTGAGCATAGATTGCTACGTAATGATTTATTTGTGATTAGGATCCATGGAGAGGTTCAAGGAGTACTTGGAGGGAGTATTAGGGACGTGGAAGACCAGAGAATTCGTTCAAAGAAGATGGAAACCGAACCAAACTCCAAATCGTATCCAACTTGGAGTCCAGGAGCAGTACGCACTAAAACGGACGCCCAGGACGCATACGAACTCCGTTTTGGACATTCTACATATGCAAGGAAAGGGGAGAGGATAACCTTTCCAATAGCACCGGTCCCATGTCAAAATTCCTTCGGAGTCGACGGGAATCGTCGAAACAAAATCAAGTATAGAATCTGTCAGGGTGCTGCGCTACAGTATTGGGCCATTGGGCCTTGTATCAAGTCTAAGTCCATTATTTTCGTGTCTTAGGGTTAGGTCACGACCCTAACACCCCCTTGGACGTCCTCCCACCTATATATACTCCATGGTAGCCGCCATAGACAATTGGGTTTTGCTTAGATTAATAATATCGCTGTTCTACAGTTTGTGAAACCCCAACTTCGCGATTTCAGATCGTGTCTACCTTGTTCTTGCTTGTGTTCTCAGTTGCACTTGCAGGGATTAGCCTTCTTGGCGAGGTCAAGCGTGTGCAGCACGGTTGATAACCAACGGAGCCGTGGTGTAGTGATTGCAGGGGTTGTTCGTGTTCTACTCGAGAGCCTCGGATCATCAACGTCGAGATCTCCATCAATCAACTTATCCATTACCTTTCGGAAGATCGGGACTCATCTTTTTCTTATCAATTGGTATCAGATTTCTAGGTTGCCCGTTAGGTAATTCATCTATCTATTACATTAGTTTTGTTTTTCATACCTAGAGTCCAGAAAAAAAGCCACAAAAAAACTTGCAGTTTAGTAGATCTGTTCATTACTTTGTCCAAACCACATTGAGCCTTTGCAACTTTGTTATTCAGTTTGGTTTTGTTGAGTTTGTGTCCGTGGTTGAGTCATATTGCTGGTTTAGAAAGTGTTTTTGGTCTTAGTTTGAGTTTTGCATTGTGTGATTCATCCTTTTGAGTCACGTCATCACGTCCAGATTAGATTCGCCTCTGTCCAGTTGGGTATTTTCATCATATCTCTCCCATACGAACTCGGATTTTAGAGTTCTTGTACTTTCTGGAAAGCGTAAGAAGTTTTCAATATCTTTCTTATTCATCAATCTCCCAGAAAATGTAGTTATCAATGTAGAAATAGCATTAGATCTGAATCTGTTATTGATCTAGAAATTCTGAACAGTCTGTATTTCGCGGGCAATATCTCCCATTGTTCTTATCCAAAATAGATCTTCCATATACTGAAATTAAATAGGAGAGATAGATCTATAATATTTCTGTTCAAAGTTTTTAGATTTGGGGACTATAAAGGTGCTTAATTGTCCTTAGAACATTGCGCAGAAAATTTGTAACAGACATACAAGATATCTTTGAGTGTTTGCATTGTGTTCTTCCTTTGCAGCACATTCTGAAAAAAAAGGAAGAAAAAAAGAAAAAGGCAAGTGCAAAAGAAGATACAAAAGCCGCACAAAAAAGGAGAAAAAAAACAACAAAAAAATAAGTGCTTGCATTCTTTGTGTCATCTAATTTTGTCTCATGTCTTGCTAGCTTGAACTACTAGGAACACATTTAGGCCAGCAACTTTGACAAGTACTTTGGACACTTACTCAACTTTACTATCTGATTTCATTGTTGCTAATCCTTGCTACAAATAAAGTGCCATCCAAGCTACACCTTACTCTTGAGCACAATCGATACACCTTTGCAATCATCCCACGCTTCATTGGTTTCTTCATACCGGCCACCGTTTGCCACCTGCAGTGTCGATAAGAACACTTGTAAGAGCGTGGGAAGACGCTTGAGAGTGTGTGATTCCACTTCCACTTTTCTATTATCCTTTGTAGTTGATAGGGATAACATATTTTTTGTGTTGTCTTCTGTTTGCTACTAACAATGTCAGGTAAAAGCAAGAATCATGCATTATATGCTGAGATGATGGACATGATGAAGACGGCGATAGAGTTGCTCACTAAAAATCAAACATCAACCAAGGATTCACATGACATTCAGACCACCTTTACAACACCTTCCACAAGAAGTAATTACATTCTCCCATCTCTTCCTTCTTATGATGGTTTTGGTTACGATGAATATATTGCTTGGGAAATAGAGTTGGATAAAATTTTTGGACAATGTCATATGTGTGAGAAAAGAAAGATTAGAAATGTTGCAAGTGCATTAGTAGGTTGTGCATTGACTTGGTGGAACAACTTAAGTGATTTAGAAAGACCTCGAACATGGAAAGATATGAAAATTCTTATGCGTGAAACTTTTGCTAATGTATCTAATTGTAAACATGAAATACATGAACTTGAGAAGAATTTTCTTGTTGTACCTCCTCCTTTGCCTAACCTTTTGCAGGAACATGAACAAATAAATGGAGATGCAAATGAGAGTGAGGTGTTGAACAACTCTTCTGAATTTTTTGATGAATCAACTCATAATGCATTTGAATTTCTTGCTGAAAATGAGAGTAGTGTTAATGGACAATGCTCTACAGTTAACCACGGTATGACATTTTCAGATGTGCTGAATTTTGCTACCAATCATACTATCGATGAGCAGCAACAAGATGAACCTTTTCATAATACAACTTTACCATTAGTTGATTTTCCCACTGATTCTTATAACAAAAATGAGTTGTGTGCTGATAATTATATTATACCTATGCTAGAACAACCAAATGAATTTGATACTTTATCACTCACTTGTGCCGAAATTAAGCATTTGATCCAACCTACATGCGAAAGGGATGAGCTGAAATTGTTATCTTCTCTAAATACTTTGGGCTATATTGAATTTGACACTCTTTGTGATCTAGATATCGTAGAGAAGATAATATTTTCTCAATCTGAATTGCCTTTGTTAAGTAGAAATATTTTTCATGCTATAGGCAAATATGAACATAGTGGTATGTTTATGGTGCATAAAGTTTACATATGTTCAAATGAGGAAGCTCCTTTTGTGCTGCAACAACATGGTCAAGTAAATGAATGTACTAACGCTAATAATGTCTTGTCAAGTTTTTCTAGTATGTTTTCCTTGCAGCAGGGACAACAAAAGCATTATTCACTGTGGTTGTGCATTATGGACAGCACTTACTCTACCTCCAATGCAAGCCTCTTTGCTGGACATACGAGCAAGCCGAGGACGGCTTGTCATAAAGAAGGGGAGAATGATGAGATCATGCACATTATTATTGCACCTACAAACATGACACAATATTTATTTGTTTGGGATCCTGGATCAAGTGAATGTGCACTCTTATTTGATGGACAAGATCAAGATGGTGCACTATGTCGTCCACCACCTTGGCCTCCTCCATTCATGCATACAAGAAGATTTGATGGCGTTGCACATTTGGACCAACACATGAGAGGAGACGAACTTGAGTCGAGGACGACTCCAATTCAAGGAGGGGAGGATGATGAGGACATCACTTATATGGATACAAACAACACTCTACTGAATATACAAGATGCAATCAATAGAGTTCATACACAACAATTAATTTCAGAGGTGAACTCGTTCTTATATATTTCCTTATATGTTTTTGAGCATAGATTGCTACTTAATGATTTATTTGTGATTAGGATCCATGGAGAGGTTCAAGGAGTACTTGGAGGGAGTATTAGGGACGTGGAAGACCGGAGAATTCGTTCAAAGAAGATGGAAACCGAACCAAACTCCAAATCGTATCCAACTCGGAGTCCAGGAGCAGTACGCACTAAAACGGACGCCCAGGATGCATACGGACTCCGTTTTGGACGTTCTACATATGCACGGAAAGGGGAGAGGATAACCTTTCCAATGGCACCGGTCCAATGTCAAAATTCCTTCGGAGTCGACAGGAATCGTCGAAACAAAATCAAGTACAGAATCTGTCAGGGTGCTGCGCCACCGTATTGGGCCATTGGGCCTTGTATCAAGTCTAAGTCCATTATTTTCGTGTCTTAGGGTTAGGTCACGACCCTAACACCCCCTTGGACGTCCTCCCACCTATATATACTCCATGGTAGCCGCCATAGACAATTGGGTTTTGCTTAGATTAATAATATCGCTGTTCTACAGTTTGTGAAACCCCAACTTCGCGATTTCAGATCGTGTCTACCTTGTTCTTGCTTGTGTTCTCAGTTGCACTTGCAGGGATTAGCCTTCTTGGCGAGGTCAAGCGTGTGCAGCACGGTTGATAACCAACGGAGCCGTGGTGTAGTGATTGCAGGGGTTGTTCGTGTTCTACTCGAGAGCCTCGGATCATCAACGTCGAGATCTCCATCAATCAACTTATCCATTACCTTTCGGAAGATCGGGACTCATCTTTTTCTTATCACAGCTCCTCACCACTCTACCAACTTTGGTAGCTCCAAATCCTGGTGAGCCACTTCTGCTTTTCAGTTCAGGAATCCAGACCCCTCCGGGAAGGTCCGGAGCTACCTGAAGGCGAGTCTGGATCCCAGCCCCCAGACCCGGATCCTCGAGGCGAGACGCCAGAGGATCAACCTCCTTCAAATGAAGGAGTTACTGTTGCTGAACAAGAAGATCCAGATCCTTCTGGGAAGGTCCGGGTCACTCCAGAAGAAGTTCCGTGTTCCTCTAGCAAGAACCTTGAGGTCCCCGAAAAAGGTCCGGACCCCTCCGGGAGGGTCCGGGTTGATGAGGAGGAAGCTCCGGGTCCCTACGGGAGGGTCCGGATAGTCCAGCGCCCAGTATACTTCATCAGTGAAGTACTCCATGACGCCAAGACTCAGTACCGAGAGGTACATAAGCTGCTCTACGCAGTTCTTATTGCCTCTAGGAAGCTTCATCACTACTTCCAAGATCACAAGATTTCAGTGGTAACCTCTTATCCATTGTGTGCAATCTTGTATAACCGCAACTCTACTGGGAACATTGCAAAGTGGGCAGTGGAATCGGCCGAGTTCGATCTTTAATTCGTCCCAAGACAAGCAATCAAGAGTCAAGCATTGGCAGACATTGTGGCGGAATGGACCCTCTCTCCATCAATTCTTGGGGGCCTTAGTGAGCAGAAACCGGAACCCAAGGTTCCAGTGTTCACTGAGCCTCACTAGATTCTCTACTTCGACAGCTCCGTGCAGAAACAGGGGCCAGAGCTGGAATCCTTCTCCTTGCTCCGACCTGGGAGAAGGTCAAATACATGGTTCACCTTGGCTTCAAGGCAACCAACAACATGGTAGAGTATGAAGCATTAATCTATGGGCTCAAGGTGGCACTATCATATGGTGTCAAGCATTTGTTGGTAAAGGGTGACTCGCAACTCGTTATAAAACAAGTCAAAGGTGAATGCTGCTGCAACAACCCTCAACTAGCTGCATATCTAATTGAAGTCCAGAAGCTTAAGAAGGATTTCAAAGTCCTGGATCTTTGCCATGTCCAGCGTCTCAACAACGCTGAAGCTGACGAACTCTCGACGAAAGCTTCAACCAGAGCTCTGGTTCCCGACGGAACCTTCGTCCGAAGTTTGTGAGGACCAATAGCTCAGCCTGCCGAACTGAGTGAACGGAGCAAGACCAGCACCTCGAAGCTAGTGGTCCCGATGGCCCTGTTACCATGGCGTCCATCAAGGGTAATAGGTGCTGCAGGAAGCTCCGAGCAACCCAACACGCAAGACTCAGAAGCTCAAGTTAGCTCTGATGCATGGATCTCGGAGATCCGGAGCTTCTTGAAAGACAACATGCTTCCTGAAGACAATGTATCTGCTGACCGGATAGTCAGATTGGCTAAAAGATACACACTTATAGAAGGGGATCTCTACCGGTGTGGTGCCAACGGCGTCCTAATGCGGTGCATTACAAGGGAAGAAGGCCGCGAGCTCCTCGCGGAAATCCACAGAGGCGAGTGTGGGAACCACGCGTCTTCCCGGACGTTGGTCAGTAAAGCCTTTCGGCGTGGTTTTAACTGGCCTACAACACTCCAGGATGCAACCGAGCTAGTGAAGAAATGTGAACCATGCCAGTTCCATGCGAAGCAAATTCACACACCAGATCAACCTCTACAAATGATACCTCCGACATGGCCATTCACTGTGTGGTATATGGATATTTTGGGACCTTTCCCAAGAGTCGTCGAAGGTTACAAGTTCCTGTATGTCGCCATCGACAAGTTCACCAAGTGGCCGGAAGGAACTCCAGTTGTGACAATAAACAAGCAATTAGCTATCAATTTCTTGCAGTCCATAGTATGAAGATTTGGAGTCCCAAACAAGATCATAACGGACAATGGGACCCAATTCACAAGTTCTGCATTCCAAGGATATTGCGAAGACCTCGGCATTCAAGTCGGCTACACTTCCGTAGCTCTCCCGACAAGCAATGGCCAAGCTGAGAGAGCAAGTGCAGAAATCCTAAAAGGACTCAAGACGCGCACATATGAGCGCCTGAAAAATATGGAGCCAACTGGATTGAAGAGCTTCCGCCCACCTTGTGGGCAAATAGGACAACTCCAAACCGGTCCACTAGAGAGACACCCTTCTTTCTGGTGTATTGAGCTGAAGCAGTCCTTCCTCCGGAAATCACCTTGGGGTCACTCCGGGTCCGGACCTTCGACGAAGCCACGCAGGATCAGCTCCGGTGTGAAGACATTGACCTCGTTGAAGAGGGAAGGTGCCGAGCAGCTGTTCAAAATGCATGATACCGCCAAGCGCTCCAACTGTATCACCAAAGGCATGTGCATAACCAACAGCTCGAGGAAGGCGATCTGGTGCTAAGGAGAATACAAACTTGAGAAGGTTTAAACAAACTTTCCCCCAGATAGGAAGGACCCTTTCGAGTGATCAAAGTATCTAGTCCCGGATGCGTTCGCTTGGCAACCGAGGATGGGACACCGCTCTCTAATCCTTGGAACATTGAGCACCTCCGTAAGTTCTATGTTTAATATCATGGAGGTGAGTCTGTAATTACATATAATGTATGTTACAGCGTCATTGTACAGAGTCGGGTAACTCCTCCGGGAGGACATCCGGACCTTTCTCGGAAGGTCCGCAAAGTTCAAGCAACACTTGACACGGTCTCATAACTAAAAGTGTAGCTAGTTACCCTGGGTCAAACAAGAAATGCAACACACTTAGCCTGGTTCCGTACCCTAAGAGTGTACTTGTCTCCCCTGTACCCCGGACCTATAATGAAAGACATCATTATGTGAAAATAAACTCCACGTGCATTTATTTTGTAGAGGCTCATTCTTTTTTATTTTTCTCTTTCTTGTCTATAACAAAGTTGTGCAATTCTCAATAAACTTTAGCTCAAACAATTCATGTTTAATTCAAGTTGCATTGTTAATTCTTTCGGGTCTTAACATTGTTGAATGGCCTACTCGCCTGAACGCCAAGCCAATCTAGGCCTGGAGTGTGCTATCGACTTAGCCTGGTCTTCCACCCTAAGTACGCCACTCTACCTACACCCCGGCAGGCCTGAGTAAGGTGAGTCTAGAAAACGATCGGACCTGGAGAAAATAAGAAAATGCACTTGATTGTATATAGAATTGTTGTCGACCTAAAAACTTCTTTCGGGAATAGTAAGCCGCAAATGAGTTATAGATAAGAAATGGATTTTACTGCTTTTCTTGACTTCAGTGTTCAAGAAAAATAAAAATCCCATGATGATGGTGGATGATGTCAGAGCTATCGAAGCCTCGACATCCCCTAAGGTGGCCCGCTGTCGATGTTTTAAACATTGATAGTAGGTGTCGCCTGATCTATCAAGTTCTGACAAACACAGGGGGCCGGCCGTCAACGTGAAGAAGAGATGCTAGAAGGACACCCTAATGGGGTCTGCTGTCGACGCTCTACGTGCTGACAGTGGTCGCTACCGGAGCTACTAAGCTCCAACAACCCCAGGGCCCCTGCTGTCGACGACTTCAGACCTATACTCTACAAGTTCGAAGCACTCAAGTCTTCAACAAAATGCTACATCCTTTTGGTACATGTTCGCAATCAAATTGTGCACATCTACCAGGGGGCAAAGTGAGACAAATGTTGAAGACGAAAAATGAAATTCATAAATTTCTTGGATTTCATTCATATGAAGACAAGAGATTACAAAATTGAAGAAAAGAAGAGAAGATACAAGTGGGAGCTACAAGGAGAAAGTTCTAAATCCTACGGAAGAACGAGGCAACCTTATGGGCAACCTCCGACACGCTTGTCATGGCGGCATCTCCCTCTCCCTCGACGGGACCCTCAAGCACCGGATCTAGTGGGAAATGAGGATCCAGGCTTGTGTAGCACGTTAGCATGTATTTCGCGATGTTCTGTGCAAGGGATTTTCCTTCAGTTTCCAACTGATCCGCAATGACATCGCCCATCTTGTTGAGTTTGTTGCCAGCCGAGCTCAACACCTTCAACCCATGGTCCAGCTCCGGCTCCGGATCGTCCGGATGCACGGGACTAAAGCCCAGCGGCATCAGCGTGTCATTAGCTTTGCTCAAGAAGTCCCATACATGTTGGGACTCCGCAACCCTTGAGCCTCAAATCTCTTCCAAGGACCTCTTGGCTGCCGCAAGCTCTGACCCTCCCGGGCAAGGCGCTCGACCTCTTTGGCGGGCTGCTGAATCCTTTCAGCATCTTGCTTTTTAATGTCACCAAGCTCCTTCTCCCGGACATGGATCCAGTTCCGGTGGTCAACCAGGTCTTTCTCCCGGCCTCGCACCTTCTTCTCCCTGGCAGCGACTTCGTCCTCCCTTTTCGAAATGTCCTGTCCCCACTGCCAAGCCTTCTCTTCCTCGCTCTTGCAGAGCTCCTCCAGCTTCTTGGTGCGCTCTGCAAGGCTCTTGTCACCCAGAGCAAGCCTTTGTGCGAGCTCCTCCTCCCTCTTCACGAGGTCATCCCTCAGCTCCAGGAATTTTTGCTATTCATCTTCGAGCTTTTTCTCTCGCTCCTCAAGAGCCTCCCACGCTTGACGAGGCTTTCGTGGATGATATTGAGCTTCTCCTAGCGATCATTCGCTGCTTCATTAGCAGCCACGGCTTGTTCGTGTATAGCACGGGACTGATTGTCGAGGGATCGCACCATGCTTTCCCTCTAATCCAGCAACTGGCCCCAGTACTCCATCCGGGCCTTCTCCCTCTTGACCCACTCCTTGTCGTCGGCCAACCTTGTTTGCACCAGCTTGGTCTCGAATTGGAGCCCGTTGCGCCACCTCCTAAGGGTTTGGCGCTCCTTCTTGAGGGCCTTGCTGTCATGATAAAAGGCAAGCTGGACCTGTCGAAGGCTGGAGCAGGCGTTGTCGATGGATAACGACAGGGGGATCGGCTTCGGACCTGTAGGGGTCCTCTCCGATGGCTCCACCGGGTTCTCCATAATAAAAATTGGGTCCCACTCTACAAGAGTGGTCCCCTGAGCTTCCGCCGCACTAGAGCCGCCCCCCGGGAGTGCCTAAGTCATCGCCGAGGAAGGTCCGGCAACAGGAGCTTCTACCTCCGGAGTCAGCTCTGAAGGTCCCGCTGCTAGTTCATCAGCAACTGGCCCCTCAGGCGGAGGATCAGCCGCTTCGTCTTGGCACCCTGGCTTAGGCACGGGTACCTCCAAAACTACCACCTCCGGGGTAGTCATTAAAGACTCGGCCGAAGCTGAGGCCACGTCCGGCTCCAGCGCTGGTGCCTCCTCCACTGCCGGTTCAGGCGCTGGTGCTTTGACCTCCACCGGTTCGGGTGCTGGCACCTCCACGACAACCTGCTCAGGTGCCAAAACTTCATGAACCACTGGCTCCACCGCAGAGGCTTCAATAGCATCCGGCCCTAAGGCCAGAACTACAGCTACCTCCGGCTCTGAGGCCGGAGCATCCATCATCGCGGCATCCAAAACCGGAGCTTCAGCCTTCGGAGCTGGTGCCGCTGGAACGTCTTCATCCCCATGGTCCAGCTCTACCATGGGAGCTTCGGGAGATGAGTCGAGGTCTAGAACCTCGACAGCTAGCGCTGGAGCAGCCGAGACCTCAGCCACCACCTGGGGCGGCGCTGGAATAGGAGTCAGAGCCTCCGCGTGTACAACATCAGCTGCTGTCACAGGAACCGGAGCTTCAGCCCCTTTTTTGGAGACCCTGTGGATGAAGGACAAAGAAACTCAAAATATGGTTACAGAAAAACAATCAACTGAGGTAAAAAAAGTAAAGTTACCTTGGGAGGCTTCCGCACCAGCTAGCGCGGAACCTTTTCGCCGGACGCTTAGAGCCCGACCCAGTCGCAACTGGGGTAGTAGCTCCGGAAGGCTCTTCGTAGCTTACTGTCCCCGTCAGCGATGTCTTGGTTGGGGCCTTCCTCGACTGGGATGGACCCTCGGACCTAGAGCCCTTAGCTGGCCCCAGCGCCGGAGTCACCTGGGCGGAGCTGACATTCCAGGGAGACGCCGATGTTTGAGTTGTCGTCGCCGTCGAAGACCTCCCCCACCAGGGAGAAGGAGCTGTTGTGAAAGGAGCAGGTCTGACAGGCCTCCCGACAGAGTGCTTCAACTTCCTCTTTCAGATAGAGGGCTCCGCCAACTCTTTGCCCTTGCCTATGACTTCAACTCTTGGTCTCGGGGCGGAAGCAGGGCCACCTTCGGAAGCTCTAGGATTCACCAATCTAGTGGTCGGACGCCTATCTACCTCACCGAGGTCGTCAAGCACCGGCATCTTCTGTCGGAGCTCTCTGCTGAACTCCGCATCCATGTTCAAAGGTAGGAAAGCCGTCGGCGGAGTTAAGTCATCCCCCTCGACGTCGATGCCATGATGGAACTTCTTGATATGAAGCTCCAAAGCAGCGCCTTCCAAATTGGACTTCAGACTGGTTTCAATCGAATCATCGTCCATCACGCTATTGAGGGCCCAGGCGAGCTTCTCCCTCTTCTTCAGTGGAGCCCACCTGTTGACTAGGAAGTTGCAGAAGACCATCTGGGGGGTCAACCCTCCTTCCACACATTGGCAGATCCTGGTCAAGGCAGGGTTGAAGGCCTCTAAAAGCACCGGAACCTCACTCCAGGCGTCAGTGTCAACATTGGGAAGACCTTTAGGAAGCTCCAGCTTCTCGTGCTCCTCTGCCGTAATGATAATCCAATCCTTCTTCCAGTCGTTCCACTTGCCGGAAGGGAACGACCTCAAGTACTTATAGGGGCATTTCTTGCGCTTCACAAAATAGTAGAAGCCAAGATACTCGGAACTCTTGCCGGTAATGTGGATGGTGAAGAAGGTACGAAAAAGCTCGACGCAGGGGGGAATACCGACCCACATCTTGCAAAAGTGGACAAATGTTGACATAAGAAGAATGGAGTGGGGGCCAAGGTGGTACAACTGCAGACCATAGAAGTCTAACAGCATCAAGAGGAAAGTTGAGAAAGGTGGGATCAGTCCCACCATGGCGTACACAGAAAAGTACACCATGTCGCCTCCGTGCTTCTTCTTGAACGGGAGCTCGCCGGCGCGGACCAGGTGGTTGAAGGAGTCACTGGACCACCCCATGTAGGTCCGGACTTTCTTCTAATCATCATCGGTCGTGAGACGGCTCTTGCGGAGACCCAACTCCTTCGCAACACAGTAGGGCGAGAGAGAAAAAGCAAGCAAAAGTTTGGAGGATTCGAGCGCAAGTTCAAATGAATGCGTAAGGAATCCCCAAACCACGCGTGCTTTCCCTCTTAAGTAAGCCCCTGCAACGCTTGGATGGACACCGCAAAAAGACCAGAGATACATTTCAAAAATTACATCCTGCCAATGACAAAGGGGCCCGGGACCACCCAAACGATCAAGTCGAGGTCCTTACCCTAGGCGAACAGTTGTCATGATGAGAGGCGGGAAACCCGAGGGCGGTGGCCTGACAGGGCGTGTGGAACCGGTAGATTTTTGTATTGGGAACCGGCGACCTTCAATTGCGTGAGATCCGCACGCGCAGATGTCACCTGCCACATCCTAGAGATGCCACACGGCGATGGTTTAACTGCGAACCACGACCTCAACGGCACATCCAAAAACCCTTGAAGACACGGCGCGGAAATAAAAAGATGGACCCCCCTCCGGCAGAATGACTTAATCCAAAAGGTCTCTACCATAGGTAGGCCCAGGGTTCACTGTCGGTACCCTGCGTGTCTAATACCCCTTGGAACTACAAAGAGTGCAAAGGAACTCCACTTATGTGAGTCAAGACCTCCGAAGGCCCCACGTGTCACTCGTAACCGGACCTGCATCCCTCCTATGGTTAGTCCCAGTGCCGCCACGTGTATCATAAAATCGGAGCTACAATCCCTACATGGGAATGCTCCGCTAGATACCTGTGTGGCACCCCCAGACCTAACACCCGACACGTGTACAACGGCACTGGACCTATTCGTCCAAGACGGTAAGCTCCAGAGCTGTCACGTGTCCAACCATCGGACCTTCAACCTCAACAGGCAGATTGGTGGACCTTCAACGGCTCGGACCTTCAAGGGACATTAAAGACTTCAAGACCTGATTATGTGTCATTAATGCTATCTTAATGACACATGATCGGATGACCCTTAATACCAGTAACACCACCATTAAAGGGTGTTATCACGCTATTAAGGGGAATTAAGCACATTAATTGTGTATTAGGCATCAGTAACCGCCAGGGCCACATGTCGGGTCAGGCTAATGATGTAACGACCAGCACTTGTACTATAAAAGGACTGGCCAAGCGATACGTAGGGGACTCTTCCAGACTGGCTTGGGACTCTAGACGCTGACTTAGGCGCTAGAGACTTTTTTGGCCTCTCTCTGGCTCACGCTCTCATACACCCAATACAACAACAACACACCCGTGGAGTAGGGTATTACGCTCAGGCGTCCCGAACCACGTAAATCCTCGTGTCAAGTCACCATCTTGCTCTGAATCTCCGCGGCCCCAACCAAACTAAGAAACTCCGCGGACTGCCAATGGTAGTACTAGGAGAATTGCCGGAACCAGACTCCGACAACCTCCCGATCAACTCAACCACAATTCCTCCTGAACATGGTTGTTGAACCTCATCTTCTCCGTAAGACTAGTTCAACGGATCATGTTACCTGCCATGTCTTCGACACAAGCAACACCTGCACATGAATAAATAACCAATTCATTCGTGCACAAGTCCTCGATTTGACTCATGTTAGACCGATAACGACAACACCTTTATGAGCACCTCACATAAGCATGTTGCAAACATAGCAAGATAAAATCCATCATGATCATAAGGTCCAATAGTTCCGGCGAGCTGTACCCATTCCATCCTGGTCGATCATCCTCATCATCGTAGGCACTTATGGCGACAACCTCCACTCTCTGGCATCGAAGGCTAGGACATCCAGGACAAAGAAGCTTAGGAAACATTTTATCTCAGTTCTCTGTTTCAGACACAAATAAAATATCACATGTTTGTGATGCTTGTCAAAAAGGACGCCATGTGCGGCTGCCTTTTCCAACTTCATATTATGTAACCTATTTTCCCTTTCAACTAATGCATTGCGATATTTGGACATCGCCCATTGAAAGTGTCACTGGATTCAAGTATTATCTAGTTCTACTAGATGATTACACATGCTACTTATGGACATTCCCATTAAGAAATAAATCCGATGCATCCTCTGTCATACAAAACTTCCACGCATATGTCCTCAACCAGTTCAGATCAAGCATCCAATGTTTTCAATGTGATAATGGAAAAGAGTTTGATAACACCACTCTTCATTCCTTTTTCACTAAACATGGGATTTACTTCCGGTTCTCGTGTCCATACTCCTCTGCACAAAATGGGAAGGCTGAGCGTTCTTTATGTACAATTAACGATGTCCTCCGAACCTTGCTTTTTCAGGCACATCTACCGCCCAAGTTCTTGGTCGAGTCACTACTCACAGCCACATATCTTCTTAACAGACGTCCTTGCAAACCTCTGAATTTTCAGACCCCATATCAAGCCCTGTTCGGTGAACAGCCAGAGTACTCTCACTTAATAGTCTTTGGTTGTTTGTGTTATCCAAATACTGCCTCTTTAGCTCGCCACAAGCTTGATCCTAGGTCCACGACATGTCTTTTCCTAGGATATCCAGCTGAACATAAGGGATACAAATGCATGGACTTATCTACACGCCGGATCATTATCTCACGACATGTCATTTTTGATGAATTCTGTTTTCCCTATGCTGCTACAAAGGAACATCCCACTGTCAAAACACCTACACATTCAGACATACCGCATATAGCCTCTGTACCTGGTCCACCTGTACCTATACAACTTTCACCTACACCCTCTCCATCAGTATCAGGTGCACATCCTAATTCAGCTACACCTACGAACAAAACTCCAACACGTAGCTCTCTGTTTTCTTCTCCATCGGCACATGGCAGTTTCAACACATCAGCTCCTAGCACTCAGACACCCAGATCATCACCATCGCCCAGTCCATCGCCACAGCAAGTTATTCCTGAACACCACATGATCACAAGAGCCAAGGCTAGAATATTTCAACCACGCAATATTATGAACCTTCTAGTGAAACCATCTCCCCTATTCCTTCCAACTATCGGTCAGCTCTTAATGATCCCAACTGGAACCGTGCTATGCTTGAGGAATATAATGCATTGATGTCAAACAATATTTGGTCTCTTGTGTCTAAACCTGCAGGTGCTAATGTGGTCACTGGTAAATGGATTCTTCGTCATAAATTCAATCCAGATGGCACACTGAATCGCTACAAATCACGTTGGGTTGTCAGAGGCTTCACACAAGAAGAAGGTATTGATTTTCATGAGACTTTTAGTCCTGTTATCAAACCGGCAACTATACGAACAATGTTGAGTATTGCTACATCATCTTCTTGGTTTATAAATCAATTAATGTAAAGAATGCATTCCTCAATGGTGACTTGTCTGAGAACGTATATTGTGCTCAGCCATCTAGGTTTACTGACTCTGCTCGTCCGTCCCATGTCTGCAAACTCAACAAGTAATTGTATGGGTTAAAACAGGCACCACGTACTTGGTTTCTTCGTTTTCAGAGATTCATACTATCAATTGGATTTCATTTGGCTAAGTCTGACAACTCTTTATTCATTCTGCACACGAAGACTGAAACTGCATATTTGCTGTTATACGTCGATGATATTATCTTGACAGCCGACTCAAGCTTTCTTCTGCCATCTGTCATTCAGAAGCTTTGCAAGGAATTTGCAATGATGGACCTTGGACCTTTGAAACACTTTCTTGGTATTCAGGTAAAACATTCAGCCTCTGGTATTTTCCTAAGCCAAGAACAATATGCTCTGGATATTCTTGAGTGCGCACACGTGAGCCACTGCAACCCTGTGAGCACCCCGGTTGACAACAAGTCCAAAAATTCAGCGTCAGATGGTGAGCTGCTGCAGAATGCAACTGAATTCAGAAGCCTTGCCGGTGCTCTCCAATATCTAACAATCACTCGTCCGGACATAACGTATGCGGTACAACAAGTGTGTCTCTTCATGCACTGTCCCAGGGAGCCCCATCTACAACTTCTCAAACGCATTCTACGTTATATTCGTGGGACAGTCAAGCATGGCCTTCAGTTTCTTAAATCATCAGACACCACTTTGACAGCTTATTCAGACTCGGACTGGGCTGGTTGCCCAGATACCAGACGTTCTACCTCCGGATTCTGCATTTTCTATGGGGACAATCTCATATCATGGTCCTCTAAACGACAGTCTACCGTTTCACGATCCAGCGCAGAGGCTGAGTACAGAGGTGTCGCAAATGCAGTGTCCGAAGCGACTTGTTTGCGCCAACTTCTGAATGTAATTCATCAACCGGTGGCCAAAACAACAGTCGTGTTCTGCGACAATGTCAGCGCAATGTATATGTCCAACAATCCCATTCAGCATCAGAGAACCAAGCACATAGACATTGATCTTCACTTTCTTCTAGACAAAGTATCCATTGGTGAAGTCAAAGTCCTCCACGTTCCTTCATCTCTTCAGAATGCCGATATATTCACAAAAGGACGTCCTTCACTACTGTTCTACGACTTCAAGAACAGCGTGCACATCTGGGATCGTCCAAGCTGAGGGGGGCTACCAGAGAATAATCCTGGTCAGTTACGTAGGATAGAATTTGTTAGGCGTGCCGTAACTCTCTCATACATGTTGCCATCTCTCCTGTACACGTTAGCACTACTTCCTACGATATAGGATCTGTAACCTCCTCTGCAACGTTATGTAACGTGTCTATTTAATGGCCACTGATCAATGGAATACGAGTGTGCTTGTGCCTCATCTTTCATCTTGCAGCCATGACAAATAGTAGGGTTGTATCTAGAGCATGTGATGCACATGGTCACGAAACTAACTACTATAGGATTATTCAAAACACTGTGAAGTTCAAATTTTGTCGTTACTATGAATGAGTATTTTGTCTCCTACATGTCAACATGGAAACAACAGATGTAGTACATTACAAAGAGTTCAAGTATTCATAAGAATAATTTAGAGAAGAATTATACAGAACGGTTTGGAAACAATTTAGAAATACTTTTCTAAGCTTGGACTGTTGTCGTCACTATGCCACCGCTACGGTTGCCTCCACCGCTACAGATTCCTCAACCGCTACAGATGCCTCCACCGCCTCGTCCCTTTGGAACACAGATATATTTGTACTATTTTATTTTTGTAAACTGATAGTATACTTTGCCCACTTCTGATTCAGAATTGATATAACATGTATCATTATTGATCGACAGGGATCATCATCGAGGCCACAACAGTTCAGAGTTCTGTTACAAACTTGCACACTCCGTCTCCAGGAGGATAGGATGATGGAGACAAAAACGTCGAACAGTTTTTCGTTCCTGGCGGTTTCAACTAGTACGATGTAAGTGTCCATTTTTATATTTATTTTGCTGCCTGTAGCATACTTCAACTAACCTTTGTCATTATCGACATGAACATGAAAAAATCTCAAAGTTTAGCAAACAAGTTACAAGTGGATATTACTGCATATAAAAAAGATCTCGTTGTGTCTGTTTTTAACAATGAAAAACTAAGTGTGAATATGCATGTTTTGATGCTAGTTTCAGGGTTAGGATTTTCATAGGACTTTTGTTTCTTTGGAGCCTATTTGCAGCTGTTACATATGTGCTACATTTTGGTGCTGCGGGAAAGTTTGGTGGTGGCATTGCAGCTCTATAATAGCACTTCAAATCCTTTTATCTGGTATAGTTGTCATTTATCTCGATGCTGTACTAAAAAGGATATGGACTGGTATCTTGCATATATTTGTTAACTGCTGCCAATATTTGGTAAGGACTTGAAACTAGAGCATTACAATTGAACGATAGCTACTTGCTATTTTTATTTTAAACTAATGCATTTTTTTAACGATAGCTGCTTGAATAACTTAACAAAGGCTGTATGGACGTATGCTGTCAATGCCCTCTCTTCAAATTATCAGTATGGACATATACTGACATGCATCTCTATTTTGTTGTCTATGGACATATATCTGTCAATACAAGCTGTCTACTCATTACAGGTAACAAGATGACTAACGACGGTCAGAAATCATCCTTAATAAGCTACTTACCATCGCAAATAACTTATTTACGACGTCAAATGCTTATTTATGAAGGTTTCTGACTGTCACTAGGTATTGATCGTAAATAAGCTTATTTACGATGATCACCATCGTAAATTAGATAATTTACTATCGCTTCTTCTTGCTATCGTAAATAAGTGGGTCTGTGCCACGTGAAGGCTGAGGATCATTATTTACAACGGTTGGGCCTGACCATCATAAGTACTAATGGCTTATTTACGACAGCCAATAGGTGGGCTATCGTAAATAAGGGAATCATTAAAAAATAGATAAATGATAAGCTATCTTCGAGGTCAGCCCTGACTCGAAGATCAACGACAGGCAAACATATATCACATGCAAACATTTAGTATTATTTACACAATAATATTCACATCACATCAATTCACTATCACTACGTAAGAAAGGTTGATCCGATACGTTCCCAAACAAAGAAGGGAGACCAACAAATTGTGCATCTCCATCGTCGTGTCTCGCATTACGATGTCATCAGAGGCGGGCGGCAAGCGCGTCGCCGATCAGCCGAAGTGCGAGACATGCTCAAAGGTAGTGTGTCTCCTTTTAGTCATAACATACGATCTTTACGGTGTTATTGGAGACATGATTCGTGCGCGTCGCCCATCAGCATACATGCGAGACAAGCACTAACATAGCGCATCGTAGATTTATTGACTGATCCGAGATGTGCTTTATTGCAGCGCATCGCAGATTTGTTTACTGATCTAAGAATAGCTTTAAGGAAGCTTGTCTCCTTTATTTAGGTAATCCGAGATGGTCTCTGTTACAGCCCGTCGCGGATTGATTACAAACAGGGTCTCCTATTAGGTGTCCCTTATCCTTGATTATCCTGGTTGCCGGCTGCATCCTAGAGCTAGCCAGGATTTGGCAGCCGCATTGCTAGTGTCAGCAACAAACACATACATGAACATATGTATAGCTAAAAAGATCATACCTTAAATTATATTGACTAATCAAATATTAACAAAATGTCAATCGTGGTTATCAAGTATACTAATTACACAACAAAGAATGCTCCCCTGTTCATCCTGATTACAAAATAACTAATTACACACATCATAACTATTATTATCTAATCATGTATACCGTAATGAAAATTCTCCCGATCAATGACTTCATTAACGATGAGCCTTCATAGCATGTAATGCTCCGACTGAGACATCTTCAAATTCAATAAATCATTGAAATCAAATAAAACATTATCAAATTACAGTCACATTCGATTAAACAGACACATAAGAGAGCAAATATCTGAAGGCTTAGGAACAAATTGTATACAATTGTAATAAAGACATGAAATTTTAGTGAATAGAGAATCAAGCTTACTTGTAGCACAAGCAATTGGTTGGCATCTGCAAAGCATCAGCAGAGAATATGTTCTCATCATAAAGGACATGGTAGTGAGCTGGTGTGCTTGTCCCCTGAAAAACAAACAATTTACATTTCACTGATGCATTAACAACCTGATATCAAAATCCCATGAGAGAAACACCAATTGTCGCATAGGTACCTTGATTATGGCACGACTGCAGAGGTAGAAATCAAAGTCACTGGGTTGGCAAATGCTAGTGTCAACCACAATTCCTGAAGTGTCAGGGGTTTGTGAATCATAATTCATTATATCCAACATTACTTCTGCATTGGACATAAACAAGGACGATGAATGTATATCGTAATGAAAATTCTCCCTCTGGATCAATGACTTCATTAACGATGAGCCTTCTTTGGACATCCTCAAATTCAATAAAATCACTAAAATGCACGCTCTGAGGGCAGAGTCGAGGTGGCGGCGTGTTCTGGTGATAGGGGACGAGGCGACGGCATGCTCCAAGAGGAGCTGGTGGAGGTGCCGAAGAAGCGGTTCCTCAACTCTTTAATGACAGTAGCCCGACATGCTATGGGGACCGATTATCGAGGTCGGGGTCGAGGCGGAGGCGTTCTCTGGAGACAGGGGACGAGGTGATGTGCTCCGGCGTGCTCAACTCTCTAATGACAAAGTCCGGAGTCGACGGTGGGGTCGGGGTCGACGGTGGCAGCGCGACAATGATGAAGCATGGGTTGAGGAAGATGGACGGTGGTGGCGTGCTCAGGAGCTGCGGTTTCTAGGTCAAGAGAGTGCACACAAGCTAAAAAAATTTGCCAAGTGTTGGGAGAGAGCGTGCGAGAGATGAAAATAGCAAAACTCAGAGACGGGCCTCTATAACACCCGTCTATCATTTCAGCGTCTCACTTTGGTCAAGATGGTGCGAGTAAGTTTTGCCGAATATTTTTGATAGGAGTGCGCGAGAGCTAAAAATAGGTCAAAATTGGAGACGAACATGTATAACATGTGTCTCGCGTTATTTTGTGGCCGAACGGGCACGCTGTATGCCAAAGATGCACCACGGTGTGTTGAAGCCAGGAACAACATCTTTGGCATACGGGCATGTCAAACTGGCAACTATGCGCAGTGCGTTATATGATCGTTGCAATGCACTCAACATTTCGTGGTGGGACAAAAGATCTTCGGCATGAATCGGAGACGAGCCCATGTAAGGCGCGTTTCGCATTATTTTGTGACCGAACGGGCACGCCATATGCAAAAGATGTTGTTCGCGGGGTGCAACGCCATCTTTTGCATGCGGGCATGTCCAACTAGCAACTGTGTAAAATGCCTTATATGATCTTTGAAACGCGCATAGATTTCTGAGGTGGGAAAAAAGATCTTCAGCATGAATCGGAGACGTGCTCAGGTAAGGTGCGTCTCGCATTGTTTTGTGGTGAACGGGCACCCGGTATGCCAAAGATGTGCCACAGTGTGCTGAAGCCAGGAACAACATCTTTTGGCATCCGGGCATGTCCCACTAGCAGTTGTGCGCAATGCCTTATATGATCGTTGTAACGCACACAACCATCTGAGGTGGGACAAAAGATCTTCGGCACGAATCGGAAACGTGCCCGAGTAAGGGACAAAAGATCTCAGGAATCAGAGATGCACCTTTTTAAAGTGCATGTGATCATCTCCCTATTGCCACTCGCATGACATCGTGAGCATCCGTTGCCACTCGAACAACATCGTAAGCGTTCGTTGCGGGGATAAACAAACACAATGACATTGCAATTAATAGATATAATTGGAATTCAGGGATAAACAAACGCATTGACATTGTAAATCAGAGATAATTTGCAACTCAATGAATTTCATAGTTCAAACACATTTTGTGCCCTCTAAACTAATTTTGATTCTAAACATATTCCTATGAAGCTCCCATCGATGAATCTAAACTATACTGTCCAGCTTGATCCCGAACACGTCTCTTATATTCCCATGGATCCTGAAAATATTAACATTCTTTAAATCGAATGAGGAATGAATAACCTATGTTGGTCACTAACACAAAGTTACTAACCTTGATAAGTATATTATAAAAATCATTTTCAACATCGGTCGCATTTGTCTGATGAAGCAAACGCTGAACTTCAAGTATTATAGTTTTGATTGTCAAACCAGTCCACCACCCCTACGAAATATCAATTTAAGCAACATAAGAAACCAGTTCAAATAAGTTCGGCAACAATTACTAATTACTTGAGCAAAATAAGTCTATCTTACAGTCTCTTGATAATGAATCCCAAGGAAGAGTGCTCCTGAGCGATGGACATTTGGGTAGAAGAAACCACGTGGAAAGGCGCATCTTAAAGGCAACAACGGATAGTCCTCTGAGAAGGAGATTGTCATAGGGTAGTAACCACCTTCGCAGTCAGTCTACAAAGGAAATTCATTAATAAGAGGATGATGGTTATACTCATATGATTGTGCCTGTTCTTCATGACTTACCCCTTCTTTATCGGGGACAATGCACTGCCACTTCAATAAATCTCCTGAATAAGGCTTCGCAGAGAAACCCTATGTAGAGAAATTGGAAATATCAAAAAAAAAACAAGACCGAAAAAAAGCTACAGTTAAGTTCATCAGTCCATTGTAGAGCTACATATATACAATCCAGCCATGGGGATGGTTCTTGCGCCATGCCAAGCGCTCCTCCTTCAGTAGGCTACGGGCCAAGCCGGTATCTAACCCAGCCATGAACAGTGATGATGACGACGAGGATGCCGATGACGACAACAACGGCAACGGCGATTGCGAACAGAGGCGGCGGTCGCACTGGAGTTGGTCGAACAGAGGCGACAGTCGCACTGGAGTTGGTCGATTTTAAAGGAGTGTTGGTTGATTAGTAAAGGAGCATCGGAGGTGAAGAGACGAGCGAGATAAAAGAGAGACACGCAAGACTAAAGCGAGATGCGCGAGAGACTACGCAAGATATGAAAACGTGTATTCCATTGTTGTAAGAGAGATGTGCGGCACGAGGACTGCAAAGAACATAATTCGGCAGCGGTGGTGCAGAGACACGTGTGATCGGCGTGCGCGACCTTTCATTTCCCCAAGGTGGTATCGATGCGTCCTGTTGTTCCATCAATGTGCGGGACTCCATCGTCGACTCCGCACAGACCTTATATAAGACGTGTCATCACTCGTCAGTTCTCCACAAGCGTGTCTCTCATTTTGCATCCGTTTCTTCTTCTTCATCTTCTCCGCATCGACGACTCACCACCACCATGGCCAACGTTCCGCCTCCAAGCCCGCCGAGAGAGCCACCCTAAAGGAAACTGTTATGAACCTCCCCCGAGAGGTTCAACACTGACCATCGCCTCCTTATGGCGCAAGAGGCGTACAACGATACGTCTCGTGCCATGAGTTCCTTGGGTCTAGGTACCCTTCCATAGTTGATTGTTTTTCTTTTCTTTATGTCTTCTTATACTTTTTTCTTGTGTTTTGTAATATATTGTGTTAATGAATGAAGTTTTTCTATGTTCAACTCTGTATTCCACTATTGTGAATGAATTTTTTCTTGTGTGTTCAACTGTGTGAATGAATGAATGTGTGGTGTGTTCATTGTGTGGACAGTGAAATATGTGAAAGCAATTGCAAACATGAAGGATTTTGATTATTTTTTGTACAAGTGAATGATTTAGTTATCAAGTGAATGTGCTCTAAGTTCAGTGATGTGTGATATCAATAGTGAACCGAAGCAAAATGGAGAAAATCACGAAGCTAAAGGAGATGTGGGGAATAGGAGATGCGCTTTTCATATGAGTGCATCTCCCTTTTACCAGAGGACAGGGAGACATCGAGAATAGGAGACACACTTCACTGCTAAGCGCATCTCCATTTTGCGTCTCTGCACAGACCTTATATAAGGTGCAATCAGTCTCTCCTCTTCTCTTCATTTGCCTTCTTCGCGCAAACAACAAACCATGGCCAACGTTCTACCGCCAAGCCCACCGAGGGAGACCCCCTGCGAGAAACAGTGATGCTGCTCCCCCGAGAGGCTAAACAACGAGCTGCTCGAGATGCTATTCGACAGGTTCTTCGACTGATTCTAGCGGCTGCTCGAGACAATGGCCGAGGTGCTCACCGACGAGGGACGCATTATCCTGGTGGCGGCGATGGCGAGGAACCTGGGTCAAGAGGTTGCACCGCTGGATCTGGACCAGCCGGAGCAACCGACGGAGTAGCAGGAGCAGCCAGCAAGGGCTCCTATTGCACCAGTGCCAGATGGCCGCCGCTAGAGGAGGAGGAGGAGGAGGAGGAGGAGGAGGGGGGGGAGGAGGAGTAGGATTTAGGTTTTATTTTGTTGTTTTTAGTTGATGTTGTTTTTTCTTTTCATGTGTCTTCTACTTTTTTCTTGTGTTTTGTAATATATTGTTAATGAATGCATGTGTTACTTGTGTTCATCTGTGTGATGAATATTATCTTTTGTGTTCAACTTTGAATGGATGAAGTTCAATGATGTGTTCATTTCTATCTGTAACCGAAGACAAAGGAGACACGCTTTCTGTAAAGTTTGTCTCATTTCTTTCACAAATAGGAGACGCGCTTTGCTAGATGCACGTCTCTCGTTTGTTATAGAGGAGGGCACGTCTCGGATACCTACATAACTGAGACGGGCTATATAGTAACGCATCTCCTTGTACGTTCAACCGAACCATGCCAGATCCTCGTTGAAGCTGGCTCATCTCGCTTAACCTTATCAGAGACACTCGCCTTTGAGTGCGTCGCCCATCTTTGTCTCCTATTTGGGTTTCTTACGTAGTGTATAAAGTCAAGCTTGCTCCCTGACACGTTTCTTATATTCTTTTAGATCCGGAAACATAAAGACTATTGAAAATAACAAAAACATAATGAAGAATGATATCTAACAAAGTTACTAACCTTCATAAGTAGATTATGACGATCATTTCCAATATCAAGAGCATTTGGCTGATGAAGCAAGCGTTAAACTTCATGTAGTATCACTTTGATAGTGATAGATCAAGACCACTCCTAGCACTACCAGGATTCCGGTTTATTGCGACGAAAAAAATCGTTGCAATGGGTCGAAATTCGTCGTGATAGGTTGTTCTCGCAACAAAATAGAACATCGTGATAGTTTTTCTGACTCGTGGCGATAACAGCCGTGGCAATAGGTTATTGCGACGACTTGACATCCATAGCAAATAGTATGGTATTGCAACGACTCCACGTTCGTTGCAAATAGTATGGTATTTCAACGGTTTAACGTATTGCGATGATTTAACGTATTGCGACGAAAATATCGGTGTCGCAACGATGTCACATTCGTGGCAAAAAGTATGGTATTGCAACGACTCCACGTTCGTGGCAAATAGTATGGTATTGCAACGGTTTAACATATTGCGACGATTTAACGTATTACAACAAAAATAACGGTGTTGCAACGATGCCACGTTCGTGGAAAAAAGTATGGTATTGCAACGACTCCACGTTCATGGCAAATAGTATGGTATTGCAACGGTTTAACGTATTGTGACGATTTAACGTTTTGCAACGAAAATAACGGTGTTGCAACGATGCCACGTTCGTGGCAAAAAGTATGGTATTGCAACGACTCCACGTTCGTGGCAAATAGTATGGTATTGCAACGGTTTAACGTATTGCGATGATTTAACGTATTGCAACGAAATAACGGTGTTGCAACGATGCCATGTTCGTGGCAAAAAGTATGGTATTGCAACGACTCCACGTTCGTGGCAAATAGTATGGTATTGCAACGGTTTAACGTATTGCGGCAATTTAACGTATTGCAATGAATAGTACGTTATTTGCAACAATTTCACATCTGTGGCGATATGTACGGTATCGCGACGATTTCATACTCGTGGCAAATAGTATGGTATCGCGACATTTTCACATTCGCGGTGAATAGTGCAGTGTTGCAACGATTTCACATCCGTAGCGAATAGTACGGTATGGCAACGTTTTTACATTCGTGGCGAAAAGTATGGTGTTGCAACGATTTCACATCCGTGGCAAATAGTACGGTATCGCGACGATTACACACTCGTGGTGAATAATATGGTATCGCGACGTTTTCACATCCGCGGCGAATAGTACAGTATCGCGACGATTTCACACTCATGGCAAATAATATCATATCGCGACGTTTTCACATTCATGGCGAATACTACGGTGTTGCAACGATTTCACTTCCGTGGCGAATAGTACGGTATTGCGACAATTTCACACTCGTGGCGAATAATATGGTATCGCGTCGATTTCACAGCCATGGCCAATAATACGGTAATGCAACGATTTCACGTTCATGGCGAATAGTAGGATATTGCAACGATTTCAAAACCGTGACAACAGTATTGTATTGCAACGATTTCTGATGCGTGGCAATAGGTCCGTAATGCAACATATTCAAATCCATTGCAACAGGGTCGTAATGCGACGTTCTCTGGGTGGTGGCAATAGCAGTCTAGTGCAACGCTTTTTTGGTCGTAGCCAAATGTTTGTAGTGCAACATTTTATAATTTGTGGTAATAGCTAGCTTCCTATTGCAACAGTTTATTTTTGTCGCAATAATCTGTTAATGCCACGTTTTATAATTAGTGGAACTAGAATCCTAATGCACCATGTTTTAAAATTAGTGGCAACAGAGTCAATTTATTCGCACACGAGATGTCTGTCGACTTAACAACAAACATCCAGCAATTGATGCAACGCTCAAGGACCCTTGTGTCGTTGTGAGACGATGTTATTTACAGTTTTTTCAGGTTGCAACATTGCACCCATTAAAATAGCACCGTGATGAGTTGTAGTATTAGGAATAGTTTCCTGAACATCCAGCTTCGACTTGGTGCAAGCAGGAGCCTTTTGTGGTGTTGCTGCTAGGCGTTGTTGATTTTGCAAGCTCTCCATCATTCTGCGCATGTCTGCTAGCTCCTTTTCTTGCCGTGCAAAATTGGTTGCCATCTGATCATGTAAAGCCCGGACTTCCTGGTTGAGCTGTTCATTTGCCTGGACGAAGCCATCCATCTGGGAGGTCATATGATCATTTCTTCCTTCCAACTCTTACACCTGAGAGCTGAGGTCTTCATTTTTATTTTGCAAGGATCGAACTTGCTGGCCGAGCTGGTCAGACATCTGGATACGCAGTCTTTCAGAAACATTAGGTTTAGCCATATAACCACGCCCCAGAAACTGTGATCCTCCAGAACCGGTTGAGGATATATAAGTAAGTTGGAAGATGTTGTTTCTTTCCTCATTTGGGATTGAGACTCCCAGCTCAGCTTCCTTGACGTTGATTTGGGCACGTGCCTGGGTCTATATACAAAAAGAAAAGTCACATGTACATTGCAAATATTCATTTAAACGAGGACTGTTTGAAGTGTTTATCACATGTACAGCTTCTGCCTGCTCGTTTGCCCATTGACCGTTCTTCACATGGCTTGCCTCCCACAATTCTATGTCATCGGGTTATTTTCCTATCTCTGGGTCTCGCTACATCAAATACAAGTAAAATTTGATTGAATGATTGCAGTGCAAAGTAAAAGCATGATTTAGTTTTCATACCTTCTCGTAACTAAGTTGGGCATAGGATTTCGAGCCAATCAAGTGTTTTGTCTTTTGGGTACTTCGATTTTGTGAATTGGTTTTGCTCATTGACTGCAATTTTAAGAATTAATTTCACGAATGAGTGTTATCAAATAGTTTTTGTAGGATATGAAGGTATTAGAAAGGTAGCTGACCTTGAATCGCTCGGACCCAAAATAGTCCATAAGCGCCAACCAATTGGAATCTGCTACGTCAACAGGCTTGTTTTGTATACGTTCCTCATCGGTCGAATACTTCTTATAGGTGGCATGCAATGTTGATCGCCACCCCTTGTAGCGCTCACCAGCAATCTTCAATATTTTTCTTCTGGTATCATATGTGTCCTCCAAGTCCCAGGCATTTTGTACATTGTATATCACACTGTTATAAACGTACAAGATGGAGGTCGCTAGAAAAAATTACTTATGTTGGGTGTCACAACACTAACCAGAATGTCTCTCACTATATCGCTCTTCGAAGTATCGCCAACCTCTGCACACTTCCTTACACCAGCGAGGGGTGCATTTTTTTGTTGTAATAACCACATCATCGACAAAGTGCCGCTGATTAGGACCAACCGCAGCACCCAACCTATCGGACCACTGAATTTATAGCTTCCGATTCTGATCATTCGTTCTATTTGCAGATGCTAGATAGCGCAATTTAGCAACCTTAAGTCCTTTAGCCACCCCTCTTCCAAACTTCTTTCCTTCTGTTAGTGTCATTTAAACGGTAAATGTTTAAAGCAAATTAGCAACTGACCAGGCCTAGTATCAGGTACAAATAGTGTGAAAGAAGAAGAAGTCTGATGTTTTACCATCTTCAGGATGAGTGCGGCAAATACGAGCGTGGGAACACCGCATCGCAACAGCATTTTGCTCCACATTGGGCGATGCATCGACTTGTTGACTTCGTTGTTGCTGTTCATACCCTACAATCAGGCATCAGGCAGTAGTCAGTGGCGCTACAGCACCCGTAGTACTGCAGGGGATTTTTAGTCCAGCTGCGAAGCAGGCAAGACAGTAGCTGGCGATGCTAGAGAAAGAGAGGGTTCACCGGGTGCTCATCCTCTGTAGTACTGCCGCTTCGGTCTGACCGACATCAGCAGGAGCGCGTCTCGAGGCGAATTGGTGGCAGGGCAAGTCATGGACGTCAGCGGTATTAGCAGGTAGAGGATGCAAGACGGATGAGGCGGGCAGCTTGCAACGTTTAACAAAGCTAGGGTTCGGTCTGGCAGTGCAGTGACCACATTTAAGGCAGGGGATCGACGTCCATATCACACCGGTGATCTCACGTGACTTACGTTTTTACTGCAGGCGATGCAGTAAATATCCAACGGTGTGATTCCGTTGGATCTTTACTGCATCACATGCAGTAAAAACGTATAAGTCAAGTGATCTGCGTCCATTGATATCACCCCAGAGCAAGTCTCGAGGCTAGGAGGACAGTGTGGCGGATCTAGGAATTAAATTTAGGTGGATTGCATACTGATATTTTGCTCTGCATGTTAGCATCTCGCCCTAAAGTGCTACTAGAACGGATACATGAATATAATCTTGCGTTAATTACCAGAAATCAGCAACGCATTTGGCAGTGTAAAAAACGGAATGGAGATCATATAAGCAGCAATGAACCCTCATGTACATGCATCTCTAAACTATATGATACTAACATTTCTTAGTGGACAGGAGTTAATGATATTGGACTATTTTTTCCAGGGTATGCCATGTCATACGGGGCATAGCATGTAGGTACGCCGTAATGGCCAGGGGTTTGCAGGCGGCGGGGTCATCATGGCTCGTGAACGATGGGACGTAGAGATGGAGGGAGACACGTCGGGGAAGACAGTGAAGTGACCACCACCAGGGTGTGGGCGCCGGCCGATGCCGAAGTGACCGGCGATGACATGGGTTTGCGGGCGGCGGGGTCATCATGACACACGAAGGGTAGGACGTGGCAATCGTCGAGGGAGACGCGTTTCTGAGGACACTGAAGTGAGCAGCAGCAGGGTGTAGTCGCCGGTGCCGCAGTGGCAGCAGCGAGAGAGCCCAGCGTGCGCGTGTAGGCATCAATAAATCACGCCATCACATATACTCACCAGCAGGGCGTGGCCGCCGGCTGGTGCCGGAGTGACTGGCGGCAACAGGGGTTAGCGGGCGGGGGGGGGGGGGGGGGGGGTCATCATGACACGCGAAGCATGGGATGTGACGATGGTGGAGGGAGACGCGTCGGGGAGGACACTAAAGTGAGCAGCAGCAGGGTGCGGTCGCCGGTGCCGGAATGGCCGGCGGCGAGAGAGCCCATTGTGCGTGTGTAGGCTTCAATAAATCACGTCATCACATATACTGATTAACTGTTAACTGGGACTAGGAAACTACAATCGCAATGCTAAAATATTTAGTAGAGCCCGGTACATATTTATACTCGTAGTTCCAGCATAGTATGACGAATCTCGGGGTTCCTGAGCATCAGGTGCTGCAATATTCTCTGCATATGATGCAAAGGAATTAACGTGTTATAAATATGTGTATTTTGATAGTAAACACATTTATAGTTATACCAGGTGCTTGTTGCCCATCAAAATTACTTGTAGACAATATGACGGTTTGGTGTCTCGTTCCTAAAGTAAAGAGTATATATAGTAAGTAACAGTGATAACGTCAGATTACATGAGGATGTGTATTTTAGATCGGGTGGTGTGGTTGCTATGAACTGAAAATGTTTGTTTTGAACGGAGGAATTAGAAATGAAGGAGTAGGAAAAAAACCGTACAATCTGAGAAAGAAAAACAAGAAAAACGTGTATAAACCGTGGGAACTGAAAATCTTAGTAATACAAGTTTGGAACACAGGAATGAGAGTACAACATTGGGATTGGTTGATAAGATAACCCTGGCGTCATTTACTTCTAAATCAAGAAATTACATAGTACATGCGGTTTTTAATAGTTATCTTTCCTGACATGGAAATGTACTAGAAATACACTACCATAAACTGTCGGAGCGACATTTATTTTGGGGCAGAGGTGTAGTGTATTTTATATATGGAAAAAAGTAGAATGCAATCAGATGCTAGGGTAAAATAAAAAGATGAATCGACTGTAGGATGCAGATCTAACGATTGAGGATAGTTGATTGCACGATTGCACCATGAGACATTCATGAAACATAAGAGCATATAAGGAGTTGGGACGACAACTAGGAATGAACTGGCTGCAGCTGTTGGGACGACAACTAAAGCGATAAGGAGGCAGTAGCTCTATAAAAAGACGGCATGGATCGTGTAGAACTTACGCAACACAAAACTGGATTCCGGGATGTCGCAGGCGGGGTCGGCGATGAAGAGGTTCGGTAGAGCCCGTCAAACTTGGTCGCTCGACATTGTACCCACAGTCAGCACCACCACTCACAAGGGAATTTCATAGTAATGCAAGTTTGGAACACAACACTAAGAGAACATGTGTCCCGGGAACGGAAGCCACTGCGGGATTAGAGGGAGACGCACATTTATATTGGTCGTGGCTAGCTACAAATGGGCGGGACTGGAATTTTTGGCGCACGGAATGAAGTTTCAATTGTGAAAATCTCAATTGTGCGCGCCAAGAAGAACGAAATTTTTTTTGATGGACCGCTACCTGCCGTTCATCTTTTTTTTTCATGGAGATGTAAAAGCAGTCATGTGGTAGTGGGACATTCCAAAAAAATACGAACAAAAATATGAATCGCCAAATGTATCATTGTGCTAATGCAAACGACATGCAAATACAGAACACCCAAGTCCACGAAAGGAGGACGGCAAATCCATTGTCTAGTAAAAGGTAAACAATGATCATTTTATATATAACATTCATCGTAATGAAATAATAACATATACAGAGTATATACTACTACTACAAAAAAAAACATTTTCCCCTGTGATGTCTAATCTTCAGGCCGTCGATCCAAAGCCGCCTGTGATACGAGTATCACAGGTACATACGATATATATATCAACAATGTCATCAGATATTAGTTACAACAGATAAAGTACTTTTCATGCACCTGTTGCATCAGGCGATGGACTAGTTAGCAATTTAGATGACGTAATTTCCTAATCAAGTTAATTATGCATCATGTCTGTTGTTAGTTCTATTACTTGTAAGGATAATGTTTACCGGATTTCATTCATTCAGCCACAAGAAATATAGACGGTCCGAAGTTACAAACATATAGGAGATGTTTTCGATAAAAGAAGTTTTTCGATACTGCATATATAGAACATATTGTTCATGAACATAAAGACATATTTCATTAACAAACAAGTAATAGGAAAACACGTAGTAGACAGCAAGAACAAGATATACTACACCTAATACTACTCTACTCAGAGATCACAAAATAGATAAACTACTCCTAATACTACTCTACTGGGAGAAAACCACATCCTCCTCCTCCGCCGCTGTCGCCTCCTCCGCCTCCGTCGCCGGTGCCGCCGCCTCCTCCTCCTCCTCCGCCACTGCCGCTGCTGCTGCTGCCTCTACCTCTTCCTCCGCCGCCGCTGCCGCCTCCTCCTGCTCCTCCTCCACCGCTGCTGCCGCCTCCATAGCCGCGTCCACCTCCGCCTCAAGAGACGCCTCCTGCTCCGCCTCCTCCGCTGTCGCCGCTGCCCAAGCCGCCTCATACTCCTCAACCTCTGTCACAGTCCGAAGCTTCCCGACGACGCGGTGCTTAATATTCAGGAGGCCCTCTACCCCAGCAAACTCCGTGATCGTCTCGTGGAGGGCGTCGAGACGACCGGCCACAGTCATCAACCCGTAGCAGTAGTGACCCGTGGTGTCCATGCTCGTGTGGAGGGGAAGGGTCCCAAGACCCAGACGGCGACACGAGCGATCTATGTCAGAAAAGACCTTCTGCACCACTTCTTTGAGCGCTAGTGCGCTATGAGCGGCGGCGGACTTGGCGTCGATGGCCACCTTAAGGCGTCGATCGAGTTTGTCGATGCGGTCGGTGAGGAGTCTGAGAGTCTGCTCAACCCAACCTAGATGAGGAAGTGCAGGCGCCGCGGGCGCAGATGCGGGCGCCGCCATCAGTTCCACCGGCATTGCCGGCGGCGATGGAAACGGAGAAGGAGGTTCGGAGGATGTCGATGGCCTAGAGCGCTTCGGCGCGGGGCCACCCATTTGTGTGGCGAAGGAGGTTCAAAGAAAGAGCGAGAGGTGGTCGACGGTGGCGGGGGAGAAGTTTAGAGGCTAGGATCTAAGGAGTGGTGCGGTGGAGAAGCAAGAGGACGATGAGCCTTTATAGCGGGTCGTCGTCTAAGCGGGCGTGTCGAGATGATCGGACGCTAGATGAAACAGCGCTTAATTATAAACCGGTCAGTGGCCCCGGTTTCCACGAAACCGCGGTTTGCATCCTCTCGGTCCCAACGGCTCGACGCATCCCATTAGGAGTAAATTTACACGACGGGAAAAACAATTTTTTCGTTATATAAAATAAATCCGTCCGTACACGGCTAAGCCAACTTCGTGACCGCGCGTCCGTGCCAGTGGACGCCTTGCAGCGAACATGGGCCTAGTATTGCACGCATTACTTTCATTCGGATTTTTAACTGCAACTGTGCGCCATGCCTTATAACGTCGGTGCACCGACCTCAACATTCCGTGGTGGGACTAATCCTTCGCACCTGTTCCATATGTTCTTTTCTTCTCTGTCTGTTGTCTAATACTATTTCTGTTCTATGTTCAACATGCATGTGCGGTCTCGATCCATGATCATGTATCATGATGTTATACGTGTGTTTTCTCTTTTTGTTGAAAGATCGTCATGTACTGTTTGAGGTATATATATATGCAGTATGTTAGTGTTGTTAAACATGACCGAGGTGTTTTAATTAATTCTAGCTATGTCTAACATGCACGAACCGCAAACATGATCAACCAATTACACTACGTAAGAAACCCAAATAGGAGACAACGATGGGCGACAGATCGGATGTCCATCGATCACAAAGTGATGCAAGACGCGCTTAAAGTCATTGTTTGTCTCCTTTAGCTTTGAAATTACAAATCAATACGAGCTTCAAACCCAAAGATCTTTTGTTTTTGTCCAATTTGCTCGGTTCACTTGTGACAGATTAACACATCACTAAACTTAGAGCACATTCACTTGATTGAAATCCAGAAATTCTAACACACCAGTATTCATTGACACGAATGAACACATATATATTACAAAACACAAGAAATATGTACAAGAACGGAATTGAAGCTAAACATGTACAAGAACTCCTAAAACTACAAAAGAAATATGTACAAGAACTCCTAAAACTACTCTGCCGGCCTCGCCTCCTCCGCCCTCTCCCCCAACTTCTCAAACGACGACAAGCGGTCCACCTCCTCCTCGTCGTTGTCGTCTTCGTTGTGGTGGTGGTGGTCGTCGTCGTCGTCACCATCATCATCGTCGCCGTCATGATCATCGTCGTTGTCATCGTCCTCCTCCTCCTCCATCTCCTCCTCCGGCGACGATGCAGCAGGAGAGTGGGCCGGCTGCTCCGGCTGAGCCAATTGCTCCGACTGCACCGGTGGCTCTGGCTGCACCGGTGGTGGAACCCCGCCGCGACGGAAGTTCCTCTCCGTCGCCACCACCAGGGCACTATGGCCCTCGGAGCCGAGCTCCTGGGCCATCATCCCGGACAAGATGTCCACGCCATCGGCCACACCCGTGAGGGCGTAGAGGTAGCGGCCGGTGGTATCCATTCCCAGAAAATCGGGAAGGGTACCAAGACCCATGGCGTCCAAGGCCCGAGACGTACTGTTGTATGCCTCTCGCGCCATAATGAAGCGCTGGTCGTCATTCACCCTCTCGGGGGAGCTGCAACATATCCGCTTGCAGGGTGGCTGCCTTGGCGGGCTAGGAGGCAGAAGGTTGGCCATGGCTGTGGTGGTTCGTCGAATCTGGGCTAGGAGGTGGAATGATGGAAGAAGAAGAAAGGAGTGCAAAAGTTTTGTGCTTGTACATAACCGATGACGCGCCTTATATATGGTCTGTGCGGAGTAGACGAGGGAGCTGTTCGTTTCCCGCGCATTGAACTCTTTGCAGACCTCGTGCAGCGCAATTAAACCACTGTGGAAGACGATCTTCAGAGATCCTTCTGTCTCTCTTGTATCCATGTGGAACGTCGTACACGCGTCCCTGCTCCACGGCTTCTTAACTTCTCCGCAGACCTCGTGCGGCGCGTCAGTTACTTTGCGCACTGGAAAGGCCAGCGGCGAGATCTCTGGCGAGCCCCGCCACGGCAACGCCGCGCGCGCGCCCTCGGCGCGAGGAGGAAGAAAGGGTCTGTGATGTTTCTTTTCTTGTTTCGTGATGTTGTTTTTCTTGTTTTGTAGTACTATTGTTTTATGTTAATGAACTCAATGTCATTGTTCCTCTGTTCCATCTGTTATTTTGTTTTCTGTCTGTTATTTAATGAACTATCGGTTCTATATATTTGTATTCTCTGTTAATGAACGACCGTCGCGTACATGCATTTTTTTGTTGTCAAAGTTGGATTCGATAGGATCATCCATGTTTTTGTATACTGGATCTCGATCCATGCTAGTTGACGTTTCATTGGATATACGACGATCAAAAAGTTTTTGTTTCGTCGGTTGGATTGGACCATCCATGTTGATATTTAATATGATAATATTTATTTATATATTAATTCTTTATTTTACTAATGTATATTAATAATATTCAAATAATAAATATGATGATCATTTTTCAACAAAAAGAGAAAACACTTGTATAACACCATCAATTTAACATGATCGTGGATCGAGGTCTTGCACATGCATGTTACACATAGAACACAAATACGGAGTACGTAGTTCATTAGAAAACAGACGGGGAAGAAAATAACATATGTAATAGATGAACAACATTGAGTTCAGTAACATAGAACATTACAAAACAAGAGAAATGTCATCATGAAACAAGAAAATCAACATCACAAGTCCTCATCAACAAGTGATCAATCATTCATGAAACATGATGGAGACCTCACTGGCTCTCTTTCGAAAGCATGCATGCATGTCCGGCCATCATACATGATCACGACAAAGCATTAATTCTCAAATAGTCGGACGTCTGGCGTACACGTGTTAATTTTCTCTTATGCCGATGGGACGCGTTGAGCCGTTGGGACCGTGCAGCATATATATCCGCCTGTGATAATTGTCTTATCAGAGGCGGGTCTTGCAGCATAACTAACCGCCTATGATAATGGTGTTATCACAGACGGATGTTTACCTACATCAAGCCGCCTGTGAAGACCTTTTAACGCAACCGGTTTCTACCATAACAGTAACCACCTGAGATAATTAGGTTATCACAGATGGTTCTTTACTTGTATCTAGTCGTCTATGATAATTGTTTTTCACAAACATGCCTAGCCGTTGGTTAATAACCGCCTGTGATAAGGTATAACCTATGCAGTACTACTGCTGTTATTTCTAATTTCCAGGTCAATTCAATATAATCACAGAACAAAAAACGATAATATCGTCACAGAACAAAAGTCAACAATATTATCATCACAGAAGTCAATTTCACTAAAACAATATACATATGTACAAGTTACAGATACAATTCATCTCAAAGCTTACAAGTTTTCACTAAAAACTATTTCTATTGGCATAGTCGCAAAGTTCTGGCACATCAGCTGCTGCACCATCCTCATCAAAGAACTCCCCTCTTTTGTGCAAAATTTCGTGACGAATGAATTGACAGAGTTCAGCAGCAATCCTGTTGGCTCCTCCACTAGGAATACTTCTACAAACCGGCCATTCTTCGTTCAGATTCTTCGTGTGCTGCAATATAACACATAACAAGGTTTAGAATGTATTGGTTTGAACAATCTCAAAGTATAGATCAAAGTGAGAGTATACAGAAATTTATTTGGTATTTTTGGAGCAGTTGTACTATGAGCAATTGAATTTTGAAGTTGGAATCAAAATATGAAAATAATTTTTCTGGTAATATTGAACAGCAGAGAATATAAGTATTAAACTATGCTAGTTACAATGAAAATGAAACACAAAAGTAAGAAAATAAGGTATCGACATTAAGGATAACTTACATCCTCACGATTCACTCTATATACGCTGGCGGTCCGAAGATGCTCGCACACATAATACCCGCATAAGACACTCCCACCAGGTTGCTTCGGACAAGTATAATACGTTTTAATGTCCAATGCATTTGTATTGGAAGGTCTCTCACCGCCAAGCCGTTCCGCGTAAAACCGCCAAGCACTGTAATACAAGAGATGTCATATAAAACTTGTCAACATATTCTAAATGTGCATAAATTAAAATTATTGAATAAACGTACAATTTCAAAATGGAAAGGAAATCTTTGTAACGATCTGGTGAGAAATCGGCCGAGTCCAAGACTGTTGCCATTCCCTGCGTTGGCTTGATGAAGATCATTATGTAGTGATTACTACAAACATACAAACACACGTGTTAACAATTATCAATAATTGCTATTTCAATGTCATATGTCGAACTTACTCGAAGTGGTACGGAGCCTTTACGAGGTCCTTGCCTTCTCTGACAAAGTTAAACATCGCATGTCCTATGTAAGTTGCAACTTCTGTCCTTTTATCCTCCTTAAGTTTTCTGATTGCTTTTTCGAAATCTTTTTTTTTCATGTGTTTGAACTGTGCTGAGTCTCGATCCGCCTGGATGTCGAATAGCATCTTTGCAATCATAGTAGGGTCAAGGATACCTGTCTTGCGCTCCAACTTTTCATTATCCATGTATTGCATCCTATTGAAGAAGTCCAGAATTGTTATAATCTCATGAAATGCGTATGCGTGTAGTAAGAAAAGCAAATACAAAATATTAGAGAACTTACAAGCACCAGACCAGTAGCAGGTTGATTTCGAGCATGCCCTGATGGAAAAGGGCACACAACTCTTCAAATAAAATGAATCGTCTATCCACTCCAGTGCTCTCGAATGCTTCTTTTGGAATACGAAATGTGACGCAATTAAGACCATATTTTGTGTTGGCAAGGATGTACCACTCATGCATTCTTCTGAGCTGGACGTGTTGTTTGCTAAGTTGTACGAATGTCATGAACGGCTTCCCATTCTCAAATTCAGGAGGAACATCCTCAAGCTTGTATATTGGAACTTCTGGTTCAACTAAAGTCGTCCGCCGATTATACATGACACCGTCTTCTTCCCACTCCTCGATATATCCTAATGATGGCTCATGAGAAGAACGAGATGCACTCAATTTTATAATATTTTCTTCATAGTTTCAAATATTTTGACACTTCTGATGAAGGTTTCTTATTTTCATATGAGGTAACTTTGATAGGAACTGATGATCGAGGAATAGTCGTCGGAAGTTGGACACTGGCTTGTTGTTGAACCTGTTGTTCAACTGATTGCTCTTTACTCCCAGCAGTTGGCTCTAGTACTACTTCAAGTTGTTGCCCAACTGGTTGCTCTTTACTAGCCACAGCTTGCTCTGGTACTGCATGAAGCTGTTGTCCAACTTGTTGCTCTTGGATATCATCCTTGCTGAGACATATGGGTAGTGGATCTTCCTGGACTCGGAGTGGATCTTCATGCACTTTCGCCTTAGAAGATGGGGTTGCAGTATTTGGAGATGCGACGGGGTTAGAAATTGGCTCATCGTCCAACACGATATCGCGTCAGTGCCAAAGGATTAATTGGTTGACAGCCTGCCTCAGAGTCGCGATCTCCTCAGGTGTGATGTGGTCTATTTCATAATCTTCATAATCATTATCAATGATTTGAAGAACTTGCACCACAACATAATACAACGGAAGTGGATTCCCGTTGAAGTCACGATCAGGCTTTGCCATAGCAGTGGCAACCTTTTTGTTTTGTTCCCTGCTCTGCCTATCGGGACAAGAAGACGACAAAATTTGTCGTTAGCAATATCATCGACATGGAACTTATGGGTTGACCCTGAGCCTGGCACGGAACCAACGCTGCTAGGGTAGGCAGTTGGAGATACTAATTGCTCCTTTTGCACCGGAATCATCACTGTACTCGGTGACACTAATTGTCTCGATTGTCTAAGTTGTTCCATTATTTCTTGCATATTTTCTTTGACCTTTTGAGCAATCATTTCATGAAGTATTTTCTTAAACTTCTCACATCTTCTATATGTGTCTTTATCTTTAGGGAAACCATCTAGCCAAGACATTTGAGAAGAGACCGCTCAAACCCCTCCGCTGTGTTCAGGGTCTCCTAAGATAGAGGTAAGTTGGTCATTCTCCCTCTTTGGCTTGAAGAGACCCTTCTGTTCCTTTTCAATTACTTCTTTCATTTTATCCTCTACTTCATTCAGAGAGTCGGGCTTTTCATGTTTGCCCTCGCTTGTCAAACCTGACCGAGCAAAGACCCAACATTGAGTTCGCTCATCGCACCCTTCTAATGGGTGAGGATTGCCCTTACTGGTAATTTTGTCTAATATCTTATTCCATTTCTGGACTTTGGGGGCATATCCGGAAGACCCCAAGCGATGATGGTATTTGTTCTTTTTTGCAAGCTCTGACCTAGTTGCACTTAGAGCTTTAGCATCAGGTGTGCTATTTTGACGAACAAACTCTTGCCACTGAGCTTGTGTGATTTTTCCCATCTTCCTCGGGCTAGGGACCTTATCGGCCTTAATATAAGCATTCATTTCACTCTTCCAGCATCGAAACTTCTTGCCGCAAGAGACCAATGTTGCTTTCTTTACAACTTGTTATGTGCCTTTCGGGAACTTGAATTTTTTCTTTATCCTTTCCCACAACTCATTCTGGGTGTGCTCGGGCAATTTCCTCCAATTCTCGGTTGTGATTGGCACAACCTCAATAACAAGAAAACCGCATGCATTACGGTACTTGGTAACTGAATCCAGTGGTTCTTGGGGAAGCCCACCTGGACCGACCCTTGTTATGTACATGATGCGGTCCAATGGACCCTTATTGGGACCTCGTTGTCCTCGTTTCCGCTTGAGTGAAGTTGAGGATTCATCCATTGGAGAACCTTCTGCGGTTTTAGGAGCCGATGTCACCTCATTGTCTTCGCGATTAATCTAGGTAGAAAAAAATTATAAGACTTCTTATACTTGACAACCAACATTAACTTGAACTGTTGAAGTTAAGATTCGTGATCCATACCTCATCGGCAGGATCATATTCCGGGTCTAGATCCACTGAAGTCTTTTTAATTTTTATATTTGGAAAAGGATCCGATGGACTGTGATAGGAGCCTGAACTGCTTGAGTCAGTAAACTCCATATTGTCTTCTTTATTGTTACTACCAGGACCAGTCTTCTTAGGGCTTTCCATGCTAGAACTAATAAGACAAAAAATCTAATAAATGGCATATTAACTCTACATGAAGTGTTGAATGAAGAAAAAGATGAAAGCATTCTAGGATTTGATAAGGCATTCTAGGGTTTAAGGCGACTGACCAAAAGGTTCCTATACATTGCGAGGGTGACAAGCATGTTAAAGTTGCTCACCAGAAATGGCAATTTTATCTTGTTATTCTAAATAGGCTAGCTTCGTTTAGAGTGGCGACCATGTTCTTGTGGTTTACTAGGCGGCGCCTAGCTCCGGTCCTATAATTGATCAAGAAGGGACAAAAAGCAAATCCTCCATCCTTTTTCTAGTATCAAGAATCACAAAGTGTGGCACTTGGATTTGGATGGTGAGGTGAGGCGAGGCGAGGTAGCTGCAGGCGAGAAGAGACACTCTTTTTTAGCAATGAGGGCATACCTGGAAGTGGCGAGGGCGAAGCTCGGCGACGACGGCGAAGCTCGGCGGCGATGGCGAAGCTCGGTGGCGTACATGGAAGTGACGAGGGCGAACACTTGGCGGCAGACAATATTTTGGCATCCTAACGACGTCTAAGTGTTTCGCACGGGTTAGGTTTTTCCTACGCTGCCGAGGGGTATATATAAACTTCAATTTTCTTAGACGGATTTTTAAGTACCGACCGCCTGAGAAGACGGTTACCTCAGGTGGGTTTTACTTACCAACCGCCTGAGAAGATATTTACTACATTGATATATTTTTTGAATGTAGGCCTAGAGGGGGGGTGAATAGGCCTTTTTGAATTTTCTCGGTTCCTGTAACACTCAACAACAAGGTCAATACCAGAGATATCGGACGAGTCCGGTAAAGTGCGGACTAGTCCGGTTTTCACAGGCTAAGTTGATCAAGTTTAGTCAATTTGATTGATTCGTTAATGTTTGCAGCGGAAATATAAACTTGAATGACAGTTTAATAGTTGTATGTCAGATTCTATTACAATTAAGGCTATTGTTCAACAATTTAACTCATATTGAACAAAGTGAATCAAACCCTAGATTAAGTTGATCAATTAAGATGAAGAACGCAAAAGGACAAGACACAAGTTTTATCCCGTGGTTCGGCTACCACGAAGGCAACCTACGTCCACGTTGAGGAGCCCACAAAAGGACCGGGTCTTCTCCAACCCTTCCCTCGTCGGATCGCCACGAAGGCCAATCCTCTTCCACTAATCACAAAAGGTAAATAACCAAGTTGAAGGGGCGTTCTCACACGTTGAGAGCTCCCTTGATTACAACTTACAAAGCCACCAATAACACACTTGAAAATTACAAATTGAAACGCAAGAGTGTGTTAGAGAATCAAACCAAGAGCTCAATGATGTGTGTCAAGTGTCTCTCCAATGATCTAGAAGTGATCTTCAATAGATTGATCGATTTTGCACTTAATTTCGTGGAGAGAGGTGGTTTTTGAGTCTCTTGGGAGGTGTGACGGCGCTAGGGTTCGAGAGTATGTAAAAGTGGGCCGTGCACCTCTATTTATATGGGGTTTCTAAAAGTGATCGTTAGGGTTCAGAAAGATCGGACTAGTCCGTGGTGGTCACCGGACTAGTCCGGTGTGCTGTGTGTAGCAAACCCTAAGTGTCCTGGAATATCGGACTAGTCCGATTGAAAACGGACTTGTCCGATTTCACTACTGGAAATCTTCGGACTAGTCCGATTGCCATCAGACTTGTCCGGACATATGAAACCCTAAGTGTTTAGGATGACAAGTCCGCACTTGGAGGACTTGTCCGATTCAGATCAGTGTGTATATCGGGCTAGTCCGTCTAGACACCGGACTTGTCCGAAGTGGATCAGAATGAATATCGGACTAGTCCGGATCACAACGGACTTGTCCGATTTTGTGTGACTTGTGCATTGTATTGAGGACTAGTCCGCATTGGGGAGGACTAGTCCGAAGTGGATCAGAAAGATATCGGACTAGTCCAGTGGATACCGGACTTGTCCGATCTAGTGCAGAATGTGATATCGGACTAGTCCGGCTGATATCGGACTAGTCCGGTCCTGTATAATTTTGTGCATTGTGTGTGTGCGTGCTTGAAAGTGATGGAGCTCTTGTATGTGTTTCCTTAACACACTCCATACATAATAATCTACTATTTTCTTCTCCTTGAGCTCAAATTCACTTTGCTTCTCATTTCCCTTCTTTTTGGCATTTTGCTCATTTTTCATTATCTGCCTGCATTCATCTCAACAAAAGGATTAGGATCCCAATTGCCTGTCATAAATCATCCTAAACCCACAAGGGAGTCCTAGATGCACTTTCATTTTTGAATCAATGTGTGTTCATAATTTGATGAACGCCTACATAAAGACCCCTCACCAACCGTCTATAAAGACGTGTCGACGACCGTGCGTGACCTTTATTTTCCCCGAGGCGCGACCTTTCAATGCGCGGAAACCAACTGCTCCATCTTCCACTCTACGCGGCCTTAAAGACGCGCTATCACCCGTTAGTTCTCCACAAGCGCGTCGCTCACTTTGAATCCACTTCTTTTCTTCGTCTTCCTCCGCTCCGACGACCCAACACCACTATGGCCGACCTTCCGCCGCCAAGCCCTCCGAGGGAGCCACCTTGCAAGAAACCATGTTGCAGCTCCCCCGAGAGGATCAACACCCAGCAGCCTCCTCATGGCGCGAGAGGCGTACAACAATACGTCTCGCGCCATGAGTGCCTTGGGGCTGGGTACCCTTCGAGAGTATTCTGGAATGGGTACCATCGGCTACTACCCTATGCCCTCACGGGGGTGGCTGATCGTCTCAACATTCTGTTCGCGACGATGGCCCAGGTTCTTGGCCCCGAGGACCACAGAACGCTGGTGGAGGCGACGGCTAGCAACCTCGGGGTTGCACCGCTGGTGCAGCCGGTGCAGCCAGTGCAGCAGGTCCAACCGGCCCTGTCTCCTATTGCACCAGCGCCAGAGTCGCCGCCGGAGGACGAGGAGGAGGAGGAGGAGGAGGAAGAGGAGTAGGAGTAGGAGTAGGATTTAATTAGTTTTTCTTTGTTGTTTTTAGTTGCTTCTGTTTTCTAAATATTGTTAATGAATGAAATCTATCTTTGTTCATCTATGTGATTGAATATTACTTGTGTATCTTGTGTGTTCTTGTGTGTTCTTGTGTAAATATTGTGTATCTTGTGTGTTCTTTTGTGAGATGTGTGTTGAATAATGTTAATGAATGAGTATCTTGTGTGTCCTTCAACTGTGTGAATGAATGAATGTGTAGTGTGTTCATTCTGTTCCTCAGACTCGGGTATCATAAGGTAATTATCTCAGGCGGTTGGTAATTCAAACTCGACTGAGAAGAAGATTATCTCAGGCGGTTGGTAAGTAATATCCGTCTGAGATAAACATCTTCTCAGACGGTTATTAAGTACCAACTGCCTGTGATGATATTTACTTCTTCTTAATTAATATTCTTGATTAAATGTGGGTTCTTTAAAAAGGTAAAATTCCACTTTCTTGTAATATTATTGATAAGTAAAGGTTACCATTAAATTTCACTTCATAAATCTTTTGAAATTGGCCAAAACATAAAAAACATACAACAAATGCTATTTTTCATTTTTCTATCTTGATGAATATAATGCCTTTTTCATTTATTTTTCAGTGGACATTTTTACTCATCATACCAACCTCTATAAATTTTTTCAGATTTTTTTAAGTTTTTGAATCAATGTGTGTTCATAATTTGATGAATGCCTCATATGTATATGAGCATTTAGTTAGAATGATGGAAAATTTGAAGTTTGACATGTTGGAATGCTTTTAAATAAATTAACAAAATTCATACATGTATAAATGATACAAATATGTTCATACAAACAAATTTGACTGAAGGATCTTTTTTTCATGAGATACACAAATGTGAATAATATGTGAGTAGAAATTAATTTTATATTTACCAAAACATTACAATGTCAGCTATATAAGTTTTAAAATATTTTGTTCAGGTGGTAGATGTTAATTTTATACAAATGTAGAAGAAAGAATCATCGAATTTGGACACAATTTGCAGAATCTAAACATGTTTGAGTATTTATATTGGAATCTAAATAAAAAAGAAGCAAGGGATAAGGAAACTGAAGAACAGTATCGGGCATTATCTCTGGCGGTTGGTAAGTAATACCCGCCTAAGATAAACATCTTCTCAGGCGGTTATTAAGTACCAACCGCCTGTGAAAATATTTACTTCTTCTTAATTAATAATCTTGATTAAATGTGGGTCCTTTAAAAAGGCAAAATTCCACTTTCTTGTAATATTATTGATAAGTAAAGGTTACCATTAAATTTCACTTCATAAATCTTTTGAAATTGGTCAGAACATAAAAAACATACAACAAATGCTATTTTTCATCTTTCTATCTTGATGAATATAATGCCTTTTTCATTTATTTTTCCAGTGGACATTTTTACTCATCATACCAACCTCTATGAATTTTTTCAAATTTTTTTAAATTTTTTTGAATCAATGTGTGTTCATAATTTGATGAATGCCTCATATGTATATGAGCATTTAGTTAGAATGATGGATAATTTGAAGTTTGACATGTTGGAATGCTTTTTAAAAAAATTAACAAAATTCATACATGTATAAAGGATACAAATATGTTCATACAAACAATTTTGAGTGAAGGATCTATTTTTTATGAGATACACAAATGTGAATAATATGTGAGTAGAAATTAATTTAATATTTACAAAAACATTACAATGTCATCTATACAAGTTTTGAAATATTTTGTTCAGGTGCTAGATGTTAATTTTATACAAATGTAGAAGAAAGAATCGTTGAATTTGGACACAATTTGCAGAATCTAAACATGTTTGGGTATTTATATTGGAATCTAAATAAAAAAAGAAGCAAGGGATAAGGAAACTGAAGAACAGTATCGGACATTATCTCAGGCAGTTGGTAAGTAATACCCGACTGAGATAAACATATTCTCAGGCGGTTATTAAGTACCAACCGTCTGTGAAAATATTTACTTCTTCTTAATTAATATTCTTGATTAAATGTGGGTCCTTTAAAAAGGGAAAATTCCGCTTTCTTATAATATTATTGATAAGTAAAGGTTACCATTAAATTTCACTTCTTAAATCTTTTGAAATTTGTCAGAACATAAAAGACATACAACAAATGCTAGTTTTCATTTTTCTATCTTAATGAATATAATACCTTTTTCATTTATTTTTTCAGTGGACACTTTTACTCATCATACCAACCTCTATGAATTTTTTTCAGATTTTTTTAGATTTTTTTGAATCAATGTGTGTTCACAATTTGATGAATGCCTCATATGTATATGAGCATTTAGTTAGAATGATGGATAATTTGAAGTTTGACATGTTGGAATGCTTTTAAAAAAATTAACAAAATTCATACATGTATAAATGATACAAATATGTTCATACAAAAAAATTTGAGAGAAGGATCTTTTTTTATGAGATACACAAATGTGAATAATATGTGAGTAGAAATTAATTTGATATTTACCAAAACATTACAATGTCAGCTATACAAGTTTTAAAATATTTTGTTCAGGAGGTAGATGTTAATTTTATACAAATTAGAAGAAAGAATCATCGAATTTGGACACAATTTGCAGAATCTAAACATGTTTGATTATTTATATTGGAATCTAAATAAAAAAGAAGCAAGGGATAAGGAAACTGAAGAACAGTATCGGGCATTATCTCAGCCGGTTGGTAAGTAATACCCGTCTGAGATAAACATCTTCTCAGACGGTTATTAAGTACTAACAGCCTGTGAAGATATTTACTTCTTCTTGATTAAATATCTTATCAGGCGGTTGGTAAGTAAAACCCGCCCGAGATAAAGTTAAAAACCGCCTGTGAAAAACCGACGTCTGGAGACGGGGACCCCTCACTACACGCCCTCTATTAGACGACGACCTGCTATAAAGGCTCACCGTTCTCTTGCTTCTCCACCGCACCGCTCCTTAGATCCTAGCCTCCAAACATCTCCCCCCGCCACCGTCGACCACCTCTCGCTCTTTCTCTGCACCTCTGTTGCCACACAAATGGGTAGCCCCGTGCTGAAGCGCTCTAGGACATCGACGTCCTCCGAACCTCCTTCTCCGTTTCCATCGCCGTCGGCAATGCCGGTGGAACTGATGGCGGCGCCTGCATCTCCTCAGCCCGACTGGTTACAGGAGACTGTCTGCCTCTTGATCGCCCGGATCGATGAATTAACGCGCCGAATTAAAGATGTCAAAGACAACGTGTCCTCCGCCGTCGAACATGCAAGAGCATTGGACACAATGTCGCGGGATGTATTTAACAATACATCTCTCATCCGTCGCCGTCTGGGTCTTGGGAGGCTTCCCCAGCTCCCCAGCATGGACTCCACCGGCTACTACTTGTTTGGGTTAAGCTTTGTGGCCGCTCGTCTCAACGCCCTCCCTGAGACGATCGCAGAGGTTGCTGGGGTACAGGGCCGCTGGAAGATTCTGCACAGCGTCGCCTGTAAGCTCGGTGTGGAGACGGAAGAGGAGTTGCCTCCGCCGTCGGAGGTGGAGGCGGAGCTGCCGGAGGATGCGTCGGCCGCGGCGCGCGCGGCGGCGGAGGTGGACGAGGCCTCCGAGTAGAATAGGATAAGGAGTAGTTTTGTTCTTGTTTCTACGTGTTTTTCATCCATGTTTTCTTTACTCTTGTTTGTAATATATGTGTTGGTAGTATGTTAATGTAATATGTCTTTTATGTTCATGAACAATGTGTCTGATGTATTATCGAAAAATCCTCCTTTTATCGAAAAACATCTCCTTTAACGATGCCAAGTTTTAACCTTTAACCCGCGTGAATCAGAAAACATCTCTAGTCGTGATGTTGTGTTTCTCTTGGTTTTTTGATATTTTTTCTTTTCACGTTTTGTCATGTTGTTTTCCAGCAAAAATCTGAACAGTCGCGAGACTCGCGATGTTATTATTGCACGAACTGGAACAGGCTGAAAGTTACCCCTATACGCGGTGTCATCATTACAATGTCCATAGGACCCACATGTCAGTCCCTGCTACTGCACCTGCAGTACTGCAGGGGATGTGCGACAGTTCCATGTTGTTTCGCTTTATCATATAGGAGTACTCCGGAGACTCCCAAGAAACCGCAACCTCCAAATACTAGTAGTACACCCTTTGTTTCTCTCAGGCAGATTTGTTTCTTCGCCGCTCGTCGCTCATTAATGGCAAACTTCTCCATCGACACCCATTGGTTTTGTCCATGGCTTATGATCCCAGAAGATGGTGGTCCTCTGAGAAGGACCAGAAACGTGTGCCACATATCTGTTAAAATCGCGAACAAAAAAGAGGAATATGCTATTGCGGTCACAAATGAGGTACTAACTCCTGCCCAGCGTAATGAATTTATGGACCAGATAGCAGTGTACATCCAAGATCAGGCAAGAATGCACGTAGTTACTTACGGTGCACATCCCCATGGGATTGGCATGTACTACAAGTTAATAAATAAACTGGAGAGAGATGCTTTGGTCCTAGCAAATTCCCTCGTGGTCGGGAATCGGGAGTTCAGATTTGAAAAACATGATGAGGCAAGCCTTAATATGCGTCGTGCTCAGTTTACTAGAAGGTGTTGGATTTTACTACTTGGTTATCCTCTGGATCTAAAGGAGTGAAGGTTTATTGAACAAACCCGCTCCAGTTTTGGCCAGTTGCTTCATTGGGATGAAAATGATCCAAACCCGACTAGGGTCATTCTGCTGGTGATGGTGGATAATCCACTTGACATCCCTCGAAGCCTTGTTCTCAGGAGAGGCAACAAAGTCGACGGGGAAGGACGTTCATGGACTGTACCAGTTTACGTCATAGGTCTTGATTTTGTGGACCACCTTCCGGGTGATGAGGAGGACCCTCCACCGTTCAATGGCAACCCCCACCTTTACCGCGAACCAGTCTTGCCTGGTCCTTATCCTGATGATCAAGGTGCTCCGCCTACTGCCCCAAATGACTCGATGCAGAATGATCCTGGCGACCAGAATAATGAAGCGACGGATATTTTGTCCACGGCGCAGGTAGCATATAATATCCTATTCTTTCTCCTCATATATAGCGTGTTAACTATTTTTCAGCCCTAAATGATCTATAAAAATTACTCCTGATTTGATGATGCCATAAACTAATCGCTGCTGAAAACAATGACGGTTGTCCAAGCAAGGTTGTCGTGATGCAGGATGCATGGAGGTAGACCCAAGCAAGGTGTTGGTGCAGGACGATGCATGTAGCTAGCTGACGGACTGAAGGTGCTGCTTGAAGAGATGTGGTGCGGACTAGATGTGCCGATTAGTTTATTTTGTGTTTTTTTATTACGTAAGAGCTAGTACTGTAAAATTAATTAGTTTGTTACCTGGAATGGTACGTTGAACACTATTGTTCAGTTCCATCGATGTTTATTCCTAGTATTTAATCCTTGTTTATATCTCTGTGTTGCCGGTTGAAGAGATTTTATGCGTATGCTTTATTTTAATCCTTGTTTATATCAATGTGTTTATATCTAGTAGTACTTAATTACAAACCTGTATAGAAGTAGCAATTTATACAACTTTATTATTAGTGAAGCCAAAATTTGTAGAACCTAGATTTTTTAATGCACATGTGTCACTTTCGGAGGAATCCATTCCTTTAAACTGCCCCGTGAGTTTCCTTTGATGCAAACGGGGCTAAACAAAAGACGAGCGCGCATTGGGGAAACACAACAAGTGCAACATTCATCAGAGACGAGCATGCATATATAGGAGAAACACATCAACATGCCTTATACAAGTCTATTTTATATACAGTACTCCCTTTGTTCACTTCTCATAGAACTAGGGGTAGCGCATCCAAAAGGGAATGGAGGGAATATAACCCATAGAGTACAACACGTTATGGCAGAACGGGTCATACTCGCGCTCAATCCTACAGTTCTCAGTACAGAAGATGGTCCACTCGTACCACCCTCGCCGGCAGCAGCTGGCAGGCCCCTGGTTCCCCCCTGTTGGGCAGCGGCAAACGTAATCGTCAATGCTGGGCAGCGCCACCGGCGGCGGTCCCGGAGGAGGCCTACGAAGTAACCTCTAGCTCACGAAAATGTCGAGCATCTGCATGGCTTGATTCCGACACCGGCAGCACTCTGTGATGGTCCTCTTCATCGCGACGGACCCGACCGCGTTGTCGCCGACGTGGGCCTCGCCTTTGACCTGCCGGATATACTCGAGGGTGTCGCGGTCCCAGCGGTCGGCGCTGTAGCGGAGCATGGCGAGGACGTAGGCCGCCACCTTGTGGCTGTTCGCGGCCGCCCGGGCAAGGAACTGGGTGCCCCGCTGCCCCTGCGCGCGGCCGTAGTTGAAGACGAGGTCGAACCCGGTGACGTAGCATGCATGAGGGTTGCCCATGTTGGCCAGGCGCACCACGAGGGCGTCGTAGATCCCGTTCCCGTGTCGTTGGAACCATAACCAGCTGCTCTCCCGCTCCAGCGCTACGCGCCTGCCCACGGCAGGATCACGGCACGTCGCGTGCATGGCCTTGCAGGTGGCGCATAGACTGGAGAGGTCGTCCATGGGCTGGGTGGAGGTTGCGGCGGCCCACCCCGCGATCAGGACCGCAATATCGTGCGGCAAGGGGAACTCCATGGGCTTCGAAGGGAACCAATGAGGGTGCGCATGACGGAGAGGAAGAGTACGCGCAGAGAAGAGGATGGTGTGTGTGGCGGAGTATAGGATGTTGTGTCATCTTACTACTCTTTATTAGTACGCGCGGAGAAGACGATGAGACGCCCGGTGATTTTTAGTATGCGCGGAGAAGAGGGATGGTGGTGTGTGGGCAGTTATTTCCAGCCAATTTTTTTTGTCCCAGCTCAACTTTACTTTCACTATATGGTCATGTCAGTTGTGTGCTCTGCACATTTTCAGCTACTGTCCTTTGTTGCCGTAGCAACTTGCTGGCATTTAATGGAAAGTGGGAGGATATGTATTGATGAAGGGTATTAGGGTAATTTTATGTGTTGACTAATGTGCGGTTTGAATCCTAAAAATAGAGTTCACTTGGGACGGAGGGAGTATAAGATGGTCACCCGCGCCATTGTCTTTTCCGCACAACCGTTCCAACATCCTCTCTTCTCTCCACAAAACCTAGCCACGGCTAGTATACAGCAAATGCTTTCGAGCTCGAGTAAGCGGCCGCGGCTGGACCCCCCCTCGCTGCCGCGCGTGAAGGATACCCTACTGTTCAACATGGTCCGAGATGTATTTACGGATACATCTCACTCCATGGAACGCCTTGGGCTCGGTACCCTTCCAGAGAGTACTAGAATGGACACCACGGGCCACTACGTTTTTGGCCTCTCGCACGTGGCCTCTCGTCTCGACTCCCTCTGGGAGACGATGGAGGCCTAGCTCGGTGTCGCGGGTCGTCGCAACCTCATCGTGGTGGCGGCCTTGAGACTGGGTCACCTTCCGCCACTGGAGCCCGAGGCGGTAGAGGAGGGTCAGGAGCCCGAGGACCCACCCGAGGAGGAGGAGGTGGAGGCTGAGTAGAGTAGTATTTAGGTGTTTTCTTTTTATGTTTTTAGTTGTAGTTTATTGTTTCATGTTTTTAGTTGTAGTTTTTCGTTTCATGGTTTTAGTTGTAGTTTATCTTTTCTTGTGTTTGTAATATACTCCCTCCTTCCAAAGCGACAAGTATTTTGGGACGGAGATACTCCCTCCATCAAAAGGGACAAGTATTTTGGGACGGAGGGAGTAATGTTTTTAAGTTAAATGTACTTGGTGTTCTTGTTCATAGATGTACTATCTGTGCATAATTAGTTCGAATTTACCGATCGCCAAACCCTCCTTGTCCCCAAACCGGTGGAGTTGCCAGGAGATCGCCCGCAGCAGGGCCTGCAAAGCAGTCTGTAAAGTAGTAGTAATAGGAAAATGAAATAGGCCGGTAGCTAGGACTGGAAAGAAAAAAGTGAAGACAATACAAGGAAGAAAATGTTTGAAAAAAGGAAGGACAACCGAAATGTTAAAAAGGAAATGTCTTCACATAAATTAATCCAGTCGTAATCCTCTCAAACATAGGATCCCTTTGAAGGATAGGATTTGTAAAGGATTTTTAGTTTCCATAGAAAACTTAACACATGAGCTTGGACACTTTGGTAGCCATACTAAAAGAGCTACTTTCTGCCTCATCCACTTCCCGCGCTACCAGTAGAATCTCTTCGGCCGCAGGAAGGTGTCCCTCGAAGAGTTCGAGGACCCCGAGGAGTGTCCATCAGAAGAGTCGCTTGATGACGAGGAGGCCGGGGGGTTGGGGTGGACCAGCAGCGTATAGTCAAGGTAGTGATCCAGTTGGATGATGAGCTCTGTCGTGAGGCCGCAAGGTCGGACCACTGCGGCATGGTTGAAAGGTTCTGCCGGCGGCCCGCCATCACTCCCAGTCCGGCCATCACTTGCTGCAAAGAAGGTGGCCATTTTGGCCCGAGGCAGGAGGCTTGGGTCTTTCATCCACCCAACGACCGTGCACAGGTCAGCACGCTCCCGGTGGTAAGTGGAAGCATCAAAGTGATCAAAGAGGAAGATGTCACCCAGAACCTGTCTGATGCCCTCCGCAGACCAGACCTGCAGAGGGAGGTTCTCGATGACAACCTGCACGTGGAAGAACCACCCGACGATCGGCACACCGACGCCAAAGATCCATGGCCGGAAGTAGTGGTTATCATCCGGCATGGAGATGATTGCCGTCTCCATGGCGAGCTCCCGATAGTCATCACGGGTGAACCGCACCAGGCACTCACCATCCCCAAACGTGGACACGGTGAAAGCCCAATGCGGGATTTCAAGTTGGTGATGGATGGCCAGGGTGATCTCCATGGGCGTCACCTCGCTGCGACCTCCTCTGGGTCCCAGAACAGCTGCTTGGCGACGCAAACGGATAAACTCCATCATCATGAGGCGGTTGTTGACCACCGTGCATTGCCCCTCACGAGGGCGTAGGGACGGTGAGCCTGTAGGTACCTGCTCGCGTCTAACATGGATGCGAGGCATGGCGCTTCGACAACAGAGGCAAAGGACTTCTCAGGCAACACACGGGAGCATGCATGGGAATCTGTCACGAAACTTGAGCCTGGAAGCAATAGGGGGGGGGGGGGGGGGGGTTAAGAAGGAGAGGATGAAGAGGCCAAACATCGGAAGCAGTGTCCCTTGAGGATCTCACGAAAATTCGGTGATAGGACCGGACCATTCGAGGACTTCGGCTTTGTGCAAGCGTCATGAATGCGCGATTGGCCCAGCTTGAATATAAAGTGAATCAGCGTAGTTTCAGCCCACAAATAACAAGCGGCCCAGCTTTTTCGTCTTGCCTGCCTGCCCACGGCGGGAAATTTTTGTCACGCCGAATGTAGAAGGAAAATAAGAAACGAAAATAATATTTTATTACGGTACCCTTCGACCCGCAACGCCGGCCCCCTCTCCGCAACGCGCTTTTAGGAGCATCCGCCAGCTGCCACGATTGTAGGAGCATCCGCCGGCCACCACGCTTGTAGGAGCATCCGCGGGACGCCATGCTTGGAGGAGCATTCGCCGGCCGCCACGCTTGGAGGAGCATCCACCGGCCGCCACGCTTGGAGGAGCATCCGCCGACCGCTACGCTTGGAGGAGCATCCGCCGACTGCCAAGCTTGGAGGAGCATCCGCCGGCCACCACGCTTGTAAGAGCATCCGCCGGCCGCCACTCTTGTAGGAGCATCCACCGGCCACCACGCTTGTAGGAGCATCCGCGGGCCGCCACGCTTGGAGGAGCATTCGCTGGCCGCCACGCTTGGAGGAGCATCCGCCGGCCGCCACGCTTGGAGGAGCATCCGCCGACCGCTACGCTTGGAGGAGCATCCGCCGACTGCCAAGCTTGGAGGAGCATCCGCCGGCCACCACGCTTGTAAGAGCATCCGCCGGCCGCCACTCTTGTAGGAGCATCCAACGACCGCCAAGCTTGGAGGACCAACCGCCGGCCGCCACGCTTGGAGGAGCATCCACCGTCTGCCACACTTGTAGGAGAATCCGCCGGCCGCAGCGCATGGAGTAACAACAGCTAGGTACAATTGCTCACATAATGTGTTCATGTACATCTATACTCTTACGGATAGGCTGATGGCTGATTGAATTGTAGGAAGCGATGTCAGAAGATAAGACATGGATGGGAAATGACAGGCATACGAGGGAGTGGCAAGATGGAATGAAGTCATTTTAAAATTTTGCATTTCAGGACACTCGTGAAGGAGGAACTATGCCTTGTCCTTGCACGAGATGTCGTAATATTTTCCACAAGACATGCAAGGAAGTTCATTTACACCTGCTCATAAATGGGATGTTATTGGATTATACTTGTTGGATACACCATGGAGAAATACGAGTTCAGGAAAATATTGTTGAGGAATCAGCAAATAATGAGGAGATAATTTCTGATGATGGTGATATGGAAAATATGTTGTCCAGTCTACTTAGAGGCACTGATCATGGTGGTACTTCAGAAGATGTTGATGATCAAGAAAATGCTATAAACCAGCAGGAGCCAACTGGGGATGCAAAGAAATTCTATGACTTATTATCTGATGCCAAAAAGGAGTTGTATCCAGGTTGTTCGCAGCTGACCCAATTATCCTACATTGTCAGGTTCTACCAGATAACGTGTTTAACTGGTATGAGCAAACTAGCTCGTGAGATGTTACCTGAACTTTCTCATTAGCGCTTGCAGAGGGCCACTGCATTCCTAATACACTTGATAAACTTTAGAAGGTTGTTCATGACCTCGGGCTGGACTACCAAAAGATCGATGCATGTGTCAATGACTCTGTGTTATTCCGGAAGGACTATTCTCAGCTGAATAGTTGCCCAAAATGTGGTGAATTAAGATGGAAAAATAGTACTGCTGGGGATGCAAGAGAGGCTTTACCTTGTGGAAAATCCAAGAATCTTGTAGCACCCAAGATTCTAGGTTACTTCCCTCTTATTCCCCGTCTACAAAGGTTTTATATGGGAGAATCAACGGCATCAAACATGCACTGGCACAAAGAAGGTCGTGCTGATGATGGAATATTACGCCATCCGCCGATTCGAAAGCATGGAAGCATTTTGATAGCATTCACCCAAATTTCTCATATGATCCTCGCAACATAAGACTTGGGCTAGCATCTGATGGTTTCAATCCTTTTGGAGTAATGAATGTTTCTTACAGTACATGGCCTGTGTTTCTAATCCCTTATAATCTACCACCTTGGTTGTGTATGAAGCAGTCTTATTGGGTGATGTCAATGATAATTCCTGGGCCAAAGTCACCTGGAAACAACATTGATGTGTATCTGCAGCCTTTGATTGATGAGCTACTGAAATTATGGTCTGATGGTGTTGAAACATATGACAATTTAAAGAAAGAGACATTTTTCATGGGAGCTTCTTTATTGTGGACAATAAATGATTTTCCAGCATATGCAATGCTATGTGGATGGAGCACAAAAGGGAAGCTAGCATGTCCATACTGCCATATAAACATGGATGCCTTCTGGTTGAAATATGGACGAAAGCATTTTTACATGGGTCATCGTCGTTTCCTACCTCAGGATCACATATGGCATCGAAACAATGGTTCTTTCAACAACAAGGCAGAGAATAGAGAGGCTCCAACATCACTCTCTGGTGACGAAGTACTCCAACAATACGAGTGTTTTGATCAAGTGAGTTTTGGACCGACGAATAATAAGAGAAAGCACACCGAGGAAAATAGATGGCATAATTGGATGAAGAAAAGTATATTTTTCGACCTCCCTTATTGGAAGACATTGCTAATAAGGCATACGTTGGATGTCATGCACATTGAGGAAAACATTTGTGATAGAATATTGGGGACATTGCTTGCTATGGATGGTAAAACAAAAGATAGTCTACAAGCTCGTCTTGATATGAAGGATATGGGTATACGGCCAGATCAACATCCGAAGTTCATAAAGAGCAAGTACACATTCCCACCAGCATTATATACTTTGGGCAAAGATGAGAAACCACCTTGTGCAAGTTTTTGGGGAATGTGAAGGTGCCCGATGGTTATGCCTCAAACATCAAGAGATGTGTGGACATAAAAGCATGTAAGGTATCGGGTCTCAAAGCTCATGACTGCCATATTATATTTCAGAAGCTCCTTCCTATTGCAGTACGTAACATATTGCCTGAAAAGGTTGTTGCACCTTTAATTGAGTTTAGCACATTCTTTTTTGGAATTTTTTATAAAGAATTGGCGGAACCAGATTTGGACAAGATGAGCAAACAAATTCCTGAAACAATTTGTTAGCTTGAGATGTTGTTTCCTCCCGCTTTCTTTGATATCATGGTACATCTTCCAACCCATCTTTCCGAAGAAGCACGGTTGGGTGGACCTGTTCCTTACAGATGGATGTATCCAATTGAGAGGTACCTTGGTACATTGAAGAGGTATGTATGTAACAAAGCTCACCTGGAGGGTTCTATAGCTGAGGGATATATTGCCGAAGAGTGTATGACTTTTTGTAGTCAGTTTTTGGATAACATCAGCACCAAGCGTAATAGGCCATAACGTCATAAAGCTGCAGCTACAAATGAACCTTCTGTTGATAATTCTAACATATTTACAAAAGTTGATAATTCTAAAAAAGGGTATAAATGGGACCAACTTACTATGGTGGAACTACATAATATCAGGCATTATCTTATTACTAACGTTGAAGAGGCCGCTCTATGGATCAAGTAATAACGTATAACTCAGATGTTGTATACTATATATATATGGCTTATTGTAGATGGCTAATTTAATTTTGTACCCTTTTCAGTGAGCATATTGAAGAACTGAAAAGGATTCATTCTCATGATGTTGATAAACGCCATAGAGATGAGTTTGTTGATTGGTTTCAGAAACGAGTAAGTACATGGAAGTTTGCACTTCGATGAAATATTGAACAAATATGTGTTCTGAAATTGGTTTTTCATCGATAACCCCTGTTATACTAATGTGTAAAGATTACGACATTACACAAAGAAGGCAAAGCAACCGATTATCTGTATGCATTATCTAGAGGACCTGATCGTCGGGCACGTTTTTTTAGTCGGTTATTCATCAATGGCTTCTTCTTTCGAACTGCAGATGTGGAAAAAGATTTACGGACCCAAAACAGTGGTATTGTTGTTCGGGGAACTGATCATGATTGGTTTGGAGTAATCAAGAAAATCATTGCTGTTGATTTTGAAAAAAAAAATCAAGAGGTTCTATTATTTCGGTGTGAATGGTTTGATCGGCCTTTTGGAAGCAGTCAAAACCAAAGCAGAGGCTACAAAAAGGATCAATACGGAATGATAGATGTTGACACTACTCTGTTTTGATTCCAGTATGAGCCTTACATTCTAGCCACCCAAGCAGAACAAGATTTTTATGTTCCAAGTGTGAAGCATCCTAAATGGGTTACAATTGTTAAAATGAAGCCACGAAACCTTTTTACCATGCCCCTTGGAGACAGTGAAAATAATGTGACTCAGATGATGGAGGCTGAGACATTTCATGATGATCTGCTTACTGATAATATCAATAATGAGGATACGACCGCATGGGCTAGGAATGACATTGAGGGAGCTAGCGGCGATGCTTCCACTCTTATAATGACAACGTCAGGTGATCGGTTTGAGGTAGATGGAGTTGCATCAGAAAATGAAGACGACGACGATACATATACCAATGATGGTCATGTAGCTCCATTGTGGGGGACGACAGCGAAGATGATGATTTTTTAGTATAATTAAGTACGTGACATGTAGCTCCACAATGAATTCATCCGTCCGAACCCGACATTTATTTTTTAGTTATTTATTTTTGCTACCCGAAAAGTACCCTATACCCGATATTTCGGTCTTTTCAGTTCCGGTCTCGGTTTTATCGGTTTCGGTTTTTCGGTCTCGGTTTATTTGCCCACCCCTAATTTACGTAGTAGTAGCATATATATGGGATATACATATTTCTCCTGCGTGTTTTGTTTGCAAAACTATTTAGTGATATATCCTATGTGCACATTACATATGCAAAACTAATGTAAAGTATAAAACTTTTTCAAAGGGAAGTCTTAGGTTTCGTCAAATCTATCTTTCAAATTTATGCAATTTTGATCTGTTTTAACAATACAAGAATTGTACTTTTAGATTCGCCATGAAAATATTTCCATAATATACAATATAGTACTACATGTTATTGAAGTTAATAAATTCCATATAAATCATTTGTCAAAGGTAATTAGTTCGACCGAAACAGAAATAGAGTTGAGTTGGGGCAGAGGAAGTATTATACATAGCTGTTTGCCCCATAAGGTTTCGTCCTTCGTTCAAGCCATAGCCATTTGTACAGGCGGCTAATGCGACAGGGCGCATCGAGCTTACATGCGCTAGTCACTGAGGTGCCTTAAATGCGCGCAGCGCATGCGTTGAAATCACCTGCGGTACTGCAGGTGCAGTAACAGTCACTGACATGTGGGTCCGGCTATCCGTGGGGTCCACATGTCTGTGATTGTTACTGCACCTGCAGTACTGCAGAGGTTATGTATCCCGCATGTGCATCTTTGAATTCAATTGGAACCGGTCCGCATCCCATCACCGCTTTACCGTGAACCACTGCGGATGGTCTTAAAGGCAGGCCCGTCTCTAGGCCTAGGCAGGCGGAAATAAATTTTTTGTGGCCCTGCCGCACAACGTTGCCTGCCGCGCCCCCGCCGCCGTGCCCCCGGCTTTGCCGCCGGCCCACCGCCCCTGCGCCCCAACCGACGGCCCGCCCCTAACTCGAGAACGGATCGAGGGGAAGGCTCATCACCCATAGAGGTCGTGTAGCTTTCGTCCCCTCGACTTGTTGGCAATGAGCCTTCTCCTCATCCGTTATCGAGTTCGCGGCAGCCACAGCGCCGCTTCTACCCTACTTCTGGACTGAGGACGCTGATGATCTGCAACATACTTTTAAATATGCGTGTTGGTATTGTCCCCCTCATATTTGTTGATGCGTTAATACCTGATGTTTTACATCGTTGAGTATGTTGCGGATCATCAGCGTTGTTAGTCCAGCACTGAGTCGTCAGGAGGCAAAAAGTAATGAACATCATTGATCAGCACTGCGCCGAGGAGAACGCGAAAATTGTAGTTGGCCGCGTCAAGTTGATTTTACGATTTTATTCACGTTCCATTTGACTTTAAGTACCACGCCTATGCTTTGAAATATTTTATTATACTAATCAAGCTCCGGTCTTTTACTGATTGATACTTAACCTCGTTTGTTGCATTTGCCAAGGTCCGAGGCCAACAAGGGCTACTGCTTTGTCAACGTCACATCGCCAGATGTGGCATTCTGGCTGTGGACGAAGCACCTGCATGGCTTCAATTGGAAGGTGAACGACTCGCGGAAGATGTGCGAGGTCAACTACGCCAACATCCAGGTATGTCGCTGTCCGCTGCCACCGTTTTCCATTGCGGTGCCGCTGCATGGTGTTCACCTGCCGCTGCTCGTCATCCTTTCGCAAGGTCAGGATGCGTTGGTGGCCATTTCTCCAAGTCAAGCTTCGACTGCGAAACCGAGGAGTTCCTGCCAGTGTGGTTCAGCTCGCCGCGGAAGGTGAACGACTCGCGGAAGATGTGCGAGGTCGACTACGCCAACATACAGGTACGTCACAGTCCGCTGCCACTGTTTTCCATTGCGCCGCCTCTGCAACGTGTTCACCTGCCGCTGCTCGTCATCCTTTCGCAGGGTCGGGATGCGTTGGTGGATGCGGCCAGATAGTTGCTCTTGCAGGTGTATGGTAATTACGTGAGTGTTTGGTTGGGTCATGTGGTTAGTCCACGATGCTCCCTAAACCCAGTGTTGAGGCTGTGTATTTGTCATTTGTGCGTGCACTCTAGTGACATGTGACAAAGTGCTCAGTCATCAATTGCGTTTGGTTTGACGTCGAAGTTCGATTGGAGATAGATCATCCATTTCTTTATGTCTTGGATCATCCAAATTAATGTTTGGTTGGATGGACTGGACGATCCAATTTTTTGTTGGTAGGTTGGATGAAACTTGATTGAGATTATTGAATCATCAAAGTTGATAATTTCATAATATTATTCGTGCGCATGATGATCGATCGTGCACGCCGAGCGCCGAGTTATTCGGATTGCTGAGCAAAGTTTGGACGTGGAGTTCGTGTGTGCCCGTGCGCCCTACAAGATTCGGTGCGCTCGCGTGCGTGTCAATCATCAGGGCAGGGTGGTACAGTCACGGGAACCGTGCAGTGCGCCCTTGGCTGTAAGATTTGGAGCGTGAACGTACATGGCAACCATCTGGGGATGCAACTTTGGTGCTCCCATTTTTGCTTCCATGCATACTCCGCGCTTATGTGTCATCATCTAATTGGTTGATGTTAAATCAGATATTATGTTAGGTAAATGAAAGGGCCAATAAAATCATGACACTTAAGTAGGAGCACGCATGGAAGCACTGAATGGGAGTATACAAGCCGTGTCCTCGCTTGAAACTTCATGTAGCTCCATCCTAATGCAACGATTGTGGTCCCGTGGTGATAGATCCTAACGCTACGAACCAGTGAATCGTGGCAAGACATCCTAATGCAACGATTGTGTTTTGTTGCATTAGTAGCCTGACGCCACGAAAAAGTGAATCGTGGCCACACATCCTAATTGCTACGATTGGGGTCCGTGGCCATTGATAATAACGCCATGAACCAGAGTATCGTGGCAACACATCCTAATGCAACGATTGTGTTCCGTGGCGATAGATCCTGTAACGCCATGAACCGGTAATTCATGGCAGAAGATCCTAATGCAACGTTTGTGGTCTGTTGCATTAGCATCCTGATGCCATGAACCAGTGAATCGTGGCAAGACATCCTAATGCAACGATTGTGTTTCGTTGCATTAGCATCCCGACGCCACGAAAAAGTGAATCGTGGCCACACATCCTAATTGCTATGATTGGGGTCCATGGCCATTGATACTAACGCCACGAACCAGAGTATCGTGGCGACACATCCTAATGCAACGATTCTGTTTCGTTGCATTACGGTCCAAATGCAACTGTTTGCTGATTCGTGGCAACAGATCCTAATGCAACGACTGTGTTCCGTGGCAATAAAGTTGTAACGCCATGAACCAGTAATTCGTGGCAACAGATCCTAATGCAACGATTGTGTTCCGTGGCAATAAAGCTGTAACGCCACGAACTAGAGTATCGTGGCAACACATCCTAATGCAACGATTCTGTTTCGTTGCATTACGGTCCAAATGCAACTGTTTGTTGATTCGTGGCAACAGATCCTAATGCAACGACTGTGTTCCATGGCAATAAAGTTGTAACGCCACGAACCAGTATTTCGTGGCAATAGATCCTAATGCAATGATTGTGTTCCGTGACAATAAAGCTGTAACGCCATGAACCAGTAATTCGTAGCAACATATCCTAATGCAACGATTGTGTTCCATGGCAATAAAGCTGTAACGCCACGAACCAGAGTATCGTGGCAACACATCCTAATTCAACGATTTTGTTTCGTTGCATTACGGTCCAAATGCAACTGTTTGCTAATTCGTGGCAATAGTCCTAATGCAACGACTGTGTTCCGTGGCAATAAAGCTGTAATGCCACAAACCAGTAATTCCTGACAACAGATCCTAATGCAACGATTGTGTTCCGTGGCAATAAAGCTGTAACGCCACGAACTAGTAATTCGTGGCAACAGATCCTAATGCAACGATTGTGGTTCGTGGCGGTAGATCATGTAACGCCACGAACCAGTAATTCATAGCAATAGATCCTAATGCAACGATTGTGGTCCGTGGCGATAGATCATGTAATGCCACGAACCAGTAATTCGTGGCAACAGATCCTAATGCAACGACTGTGTTCTGTGGCATTAGCATCCTGACACCACGAACTAGTGATTCGTGGCAACACATCCTAATGCAATGATTGTGTTTCATTGCATTAGCATCCTGACGCCATGAAAAAGTGAATCGTGGCCACACATCCTAATTGCTACGATTGGAGTCCGTGGCCATTGATACTAAAGCCACGAACCAGAGTATCGTGGCAACACATCCTAATGCAACGATTCTGTTTCGTTGCATTACGGTCCAAATGCAACTGTTTGCTGATTCGTGGCAACAGATCCTGATTCAATGACTGTGTTCCGTGGCAATAAAGTTGTAACGCCACGAACCAGTAATTCGTGGCAACAGATCCGAATGCAAAGATTGTGTTCTGTGGCAATAAAGTTGTAACGCCACGAACCAGTAATTCGTGGCAACAGATCCTAATGCAACGATTGTGGTCCGTGACGATAGATCCTGTAACGCCACGAACCAATAATTCATGGCAACAGATCCTAATGCAACGATTGTGGTCCGTTGCATTAGCATCCTGATGCCACGAACTAGTGATTCGTGGCAACAGATCCTAATGCAACGACTGTGTTCCGTGGCGATAGATCCTAGTGCCACGAACTAGTGAATCGTGGCAAAAGGCCAAGCTTACTGTAACGATTTAGTATTCGTTGCAGTACAATCGTTGCAACAGGTCGGAAACCTTGTAGTGTAGCAAAATTTTAGTTGCAACAACATAAGAATTCCAAAGTGAGGTATTGCGAGAACTTAAAATAAGATTGTCAATCTTACAATCTCCTCATTAAGAATCCTAAGGCAGACCACTACTGTGGAATGGACGTTCGGGTGGAAGAAACCCAGTGGAAAGTTGCAACTTGGAGGCTCCCTAGGATAGTCCTCGTTGAAGTAAATTGTAAGATAGTAGTACCCTTCTGCAAAATAAATTCATTAATAAGTAAAAAATGATCAAATAGTGGATTATGCTTATTCACGACTTACCTCTTCTTTAACGGGGATGATGTACCGTCAGACCATCATATCAAATGTCTCTGCTTCGCAGCGAAACCTTGCACCACCAAGAAGTACATCATATTAGCAGCTCCGCCTGTGCATTTATATCATCATGGATAAAATTGAAAAGAGCGTACAGTACATATGTGAGGGTGGCTCTTGCACGACGCCTATGCTCATCTGTGAGGCGGCCACATGCGAGGTCAACAATAAAACCCCAGACATGATGACTGTTGCGTATAAACAATTAAGCAACTAAACAACTAATCAACTAATCAGCTAAACAAATAAAACTGAATAAATAAATAAATGAACAAAGACAACAGGGGCGAGGAGTTTGCCGTGGGCAAGCGAGCAGGAGCATGGGCGAGAAGTCGGCCGCGGGGAGGTTGGAGCCTAGGAGGCAACCATGCGGGGAGGTCGAAGGCGTCCGCACCGATAGATAAGAGGAATGGTAGTGCGGGTGGAAAGGAGGCATGTGGTTGTGGAAGGAAGGTGCGTGTTAGGACAAATTTTCAGTCCAACAGGCCCGATAATCCTGACCCTAAAACACTCTTCATCTTGCATGTACACCGTTCAATCGGGATTCTTTGACCCCCCCAATCCGAGACTCCTCTCCCTGTCTCATCGATCAAGTCTTTCACCGTCGTTTTCTTCAATCCAGGTTACTGTCGCCTTCACCGGTTCATGTCGTCTAGGCATGGTGTCCATGCCAGAGCGTCTGGACGCCTAGGTGTCGCATGAACAATGCTGCTAATCAACTAATCTAGGGTTTGGTGAGACGTTTTTTATATAGCATGATATCAAATCATAACTGTCCGATCTAAAAACTTAACATTTGATGGTTTCGCTGCCTCCTCTGCCTCTGCCCCACACTCCTCTACCCCCGCCAACAACCGCCTCCTCCGCCATTGACCGCCACCTCTCAGCCTCCAACTGTTGCCTACTGTCACCGATCGCCACCTACTCCGCCTCCGCTGCCGCCCACTGACGCTTCCTCTACCTCCTCGACCATAATTTTTCCCACTCCTCAAATCAGGTCATCCGATCGACCGACTCCTCTAGTCGCCCGACTAGTTTCCTTGATCAGATGATAATTAACTAATAACTTAATCAACTAAACAACTATTCAAGTAATGAATTAATCAACTAAACAACTAATTACACAACTAATCAACTAAGAAACTAATTAAACAACTAATCAAACAACTAGTCTACTAGTCGATGGTGGGGGCGGGGGCATGGTGGCGGGGTGGTCGAGGGGAGGGCATGGTGGGGAGGGAGGGGCGGCAGTGAGGGAGGCGGCAGAGGGAGGAGGGGGCATCGGGGAGGCACCGCTGAGGGAGGAGAAGGCGTCATGGAGGATGGAGGGAGGGGAGGTTGTGAGGGAGGCTTTGGAGGGAGGGAGGGAGGCACTGGCAAAGGGAGGGAGGGAGTCACTGGTGATGGGAAAGAGGAAGGGAGGCGCGTGTACCTCTGGCAGCAGATATTGACGAGCGAGGCAACGGTTTCTGAACCGTCGACTTGTCCGCGAGGACATTAATATAAGCCCTATTTACGACGGCTAATGAAGTTACGATGGTCGCGGTAGGGAACCAACGTAAACAGGTGTATTATTTACGACGATGCACCTAGCCCATCGTAAATAACCTCCTATTTATGACGGCCTGGATCAGCAGTCGAAGATTAGTTTATTTACGACAGGGCCATTGTAAATAAATGTGACCATCATACATTGGGTCGTTTTCCTGTAGTGACTTCAATTATAAGCAGATAATTGCATGTCCTTTGATGTTTAAGTCAGCTCTCAACTTAGATAATATGCATTTGCATTTTTTTTGCTAAAATTCATATTATCAGATTTGCTGACTATTTTTTCCTCCTTGCCAAAATTTCATTAGGGGTCAAGATAACCCTAATACTGATGTTGTAGGAGCTGCCGTTCACTTGATAGTTTCATTTCCTTTAATGTCTATGAACTATGTAATCTATGAACTATGTACTCTGAACGTTAGCTGATATGAACTTTGTTCTCTAAATAGATTGTATGAACCATGTATACCTAAGATTCTTTTAATGTGGATATGGAATTGCTATCACTGTTGTGTATACTTGTTCTGCTGTTGTGTATGTGTTTATGTGTTGCAAGTATTTGAAAATGTGATGTAAATGACATAATTGGCACATTTTTATACAGGCTACGTCATGTATTTTTGTGGGCCCAGAAAAGCTCACGATAATAAGACCATATTATTTTTCCAAGTAGGTGACAACCGACTAAAATCAAGCAAATTATTGTCGTTAGCTTTTACAGGGCCGATGAAAATATCACAAATTATGTTTGTCAACTTTTACGGGGCAATATCATGAATTATTTTCATCAGTTTTTACGTTGCCCATGAACATATCATGATTTATCTTCTTCAGCTTTTGAGGGACCGACGAAAATAGCACGAATTATTTTCAACAGCTGCTACGGGGCCGACAAAAATAAATTTCCTATTATCGTGAGGAATTTCAGCCGACGAAAGTATATCTATTTTTGTGGGACCATTTTGCCGACAAAAATATTTCAGATCCGGTTGCCGATTCTAAAAATGTTTATCTATAAAAGAAATCATTGTTACAATTTCTAGTCGTCCCTGCATGATTCAATAGTTATAAAATATAAACTTTTTCTTTTACATTAAGACTATTTTTAGTATATTTGACATTTTGGAGTTTGCATGTTTCCTTTAGATTAAGGTTATTTTCTGTATAGACGTATAGTTTATGTAAAATATTTTTTCATAAAAATAAACAGTAGTGTTTCAAACAGCAAACTTCTGCATCTTAGGTTGTGTTTGGCTGGAGGGATATCCCGAGACGGGTTGGGGCGATCCTTCTTGTACCCCAGTTTGATTAGGAGACATTGTGAGATGGAATGAACCCACCGAGAAATATCCCACCAGTATGCGGGCCGAGCTGATCGACCAAAATCGACCCGGACGAGCTCATCCCATTTCTGCCCCATGTCACGTGACGAACACGTGCGCACTCCCCTCACCACTTGGTGCTCGTTACCCTCACCACTCAAACCTGAAATAAAATCAAACCCCACTCGTCCGCTCCCTGGCGGATGCCTCACAAGGCAGCAGCGTCACCCAATGAAGCTGGCAGCGGCTCCCACAGAAGACGGTGGTGAATCCTCCACGAGCATCAGGCCGAATCCTCCACACGCCTCGAATTGAATCCTTCGATGTTGGTTCTCTTTGAAAAGAGTTTTGCAATAAGAGGGAGAACTAGTTGAATCAGTATTGTTATAGTTGGCGGGCCCTGGGAGAGTTTTACACCATCTCGCCAGTTCCTTCGCTTTTAGATGAGTCTTCAGATCCATGGCCCTAACGACTCTAGCACGCACGCCAACACTTTCCCAAAACACGACAGCCTCGGCCACCCACACACACGCTTCAAGGAGATGCACAGATGCTAATCAATAGGAGCCTAGAACATAGTGTGCTAAGACTGTGACAACATCTATCCATAGATTAAGACTCTGCAGAGTTTGTATACTTTACCCACAGGACATGCACACCTTGCAAGGGTATGACATGGCGCTGATCCCATCTTCCCCGAGTAACCCCACAATCACACCTCGGCACGACGCAGGGGCTATTCGGGCATTACCTACCCAGCAAGACAACAGACAACCCTTAGTCTCTGTGCCATTTCTTGGTCCACCATGTCCTCCATGGATCTCTAGGTGTCTCATGTGTCGGTCACCAAAAAGGTAGGGCGAGCCCCGTCCATACAGGTTCTGTGGTTGTATTAAATCACTATGTTGAGGTCAAATCAGCCAGTCCTTATTTTTGTGAGGCGGCTCCATTCGTCCTTGGCAGAAGGACTAGCCCAGATCACACGACACCAGACTAAATTGAAGTACTCAGCAAAAGGCTAGTCCAGAAAACATGGTCATCGGACTATTACTGAAGCACTCAGCATCGGTCGGTGGGCTACATCGAATATGCAGCCGCAGCTGGTATACCTCTTAGGGAGCACTCGACATGCCATACCCATACCCGCCTCGACCACCCTCCCTCTTCACACACACAGTTCATTAATAACCCTCCCATATTCTAACTCACACCACCAAACACCTTTTAACACATTTAACAATCATGTATATCGTGTGCAGTGGTTCGCAATGCGAACATCGCAGAGGTTCCTAAGCATAGTACTAACAAGGAGGTGCTCACATCACTACTATAGTGCAGTGATGAAGCTGTTAGGTTGTCAAGGGGTTGTGTTGTCAAGGTGAAGGAGGGGATTGTGATAGTCATTCCAATTATCATAACTAATGCAGTGTCTTGTTTCAAGCCGTTGATAACAAGTAACTATCGTGTTACTCTTTATTGTTGGCTAGTAGCTAACACCGATACTCAGTCATCGACATAGCTCATGCTACCACATTTCAAGTGGTTCATAGCATAGAAACATTTTAAAATAGACATACAGTCATGCAATAAAAATAGGCAACATGTGCAATTGCAAAATATAGGTGAAACATGATCAAGGAGTTAGAGCATGCCTTTACAATGCTTATTAGAGTCTTTGTCCTGTTCTTTGTGATCCGGGTCTTGAGATTTCTTCACGAACTCTCCTATTACTAAGTACGTAGCTGTGCGAAGGAAATACGATTTATCGATGAAGATCCAAGAAATCCAAATAAAACTCCAATAAATACCAACGATCATTTAATAATTCATTTTCTAATATTTTTAGAAGGCTCATCATAGAATACAATATTCTACCAGTGGCTTATTTAAAAACATTAGTATTTCTTTGGCCAACTAATCGTTGTAAGGTTAAACGTTATAATCAATCTTCTTAGTTTGATAGCCTAATGATTAATCTTATTACGCTATATGCTTTCAATAATTACCTTATGTAGTTATGGGTGTCAAACTTCCAAGTTTGGGGTACGATTTCTGTCAGTCTACTAGTTATTCACTTGGTTTCTGACAATCAAGGTGAACTCACTAGTTTATATCATAAATTATTTAAATTGCGGTGAATGAACTGACCATAACATCTATGGACCTTCTTCATAATTGTTCTGTCTTTGCGATAGCATATTCACTAAAGTTCTACTAATGTAAGTTTCACTTATTTTAGAGGCCAAGAATATGTGATAATATTCTTGAGCCAACTCAATATTTTTAATAACGACTAGTGTATGACTCATTATTTTATATCATCCCCTATTTGCTAATTTGTTAATATGTCCTGAAAGTCATGAACATCTTCTATAACTTATTTCGTATATTCATGAATGTCTTCTATAACTTCTTTAGTATATGGCTATTAGAATTTTTAGAGATTTACTAGTGAAGATATTATTATATTTAGATCTTGCATGCAAGTTCCTCTTACTTAATAGCTCTCTGATTGTGTTTCCTATGCTACTGCTATTTAGGTCATTGTCCTATAGTCTATCTTAGTCAATTACTATTCTATAGTCCTAATAATATCTTCCTAGAAATATTTAGAATGTTGTTTATGGAGAGATTAATTGTTAGCTTCTATGTGCATTTTGTTAATCATGAATACCCACACGATTTTTCCTATGAGAATGATAACTACTTCTCTATCCCATAATTTATATTAGTCTAACACCACGTGCATTATATTATATATGTCTAATACCATTTTCTAGGTACTTTTATATATTTTTTGTCATGAGTATATCAAATTTGAATACTTAACATGGATTTTCCCAATCTCCTAATTATTTATTATTATTTATTAGCTAATAGTATTTTTCAGAACTACTACCATTTATTTGTGCCCCTAGTCACTGTTTCTATACTGTAATAGTCATTTACTAATTATAGACAATTTTCCAGAATTTTCCTAGATAAAGAAATGCATTTTCTAAGTCTTTGGGTACACTAACAGGAGCACCCAGCATATTAAAGTGGAGCAGTGGGGCTGACATGTGGGACATATATTGTCAGTGTGCACATGTGTGTGAACCTAGAAAGTTTTGCTTTTTGTGCTCCAGCTGACGAGTGGGTCTAAAGCGTCAGTGGCATATGTGCCTGGTTCATGTGGACCTTCTTCACGGGTGCAGTCATAGGCTCGGGTGGCACACCGCGCAATGTAGCACCCTGCTGGTCGCCATGCGTGCACCACGTTGGTGCCATGTGTGCGCGACGTTGGCGCCACGGGCTAGAGCAGAGGAGCGGCAGGGAGGCGATTGGGGGCACGCCGGCGTCTAGCCAGAGCCAGGTCACCGAGTATGGGGGGTGCTTGAGGAGTTGCGAGAGCTAGCGAGGAACCCGGTGGGGTGCTCAGCTCCACCTTGGCGGCGCCTACGGCGGCCGGCTACGAGTTTTGGTGGATGCCCATGGCGGAGCTTGACGGAGGTCATTGTGGGTTCGCTAACCTCTGGGTTTAATTAATCCAACGCGGACACAGGAGCTAGGGGTACACGTTGGAGTGCACGCCCGGGCCTGGGAGACCCCCATGGTGGTCAGCGGGCTGTGGAGACCGCGTGCGGCGGCGCAACAGCGATCTACTCGCGCGTGCGGGAGATCAGCCAAATATCGTGTCAGGGGTGTGTTTCAGAGTGCGTGGAGCATGCTGGTCCACTCGGACTAGCCGTGGCACGACCAAATGCTGCCGGCGGCAAGCTGTGGCGGCCGCGCGCGACAGTGCTCCGGCGATCTACGCGTGGATGCTGCAATCCAACGGGATGGCTTGCCGGTGACACGTTCCAGCATGTGATAAAGGTGTTGGGGCACTCGTCCAGGTCGGTAAGGATTGAACGGTAGTGGGCGATGGCTGACGGCGACGGAGAGGACGGGGGCGCATGGCATCCTCACTCTCGAACGCGTTTCACCATGTAGTGATATACCTATACTAACTACGGACTACGGCATGTCTAAAGGTCATGGCTGATTGGGATGAACAATCTCCTAGCTTGTCGGCGGCTATGGTGTGTGGCGGCGCCGACAAGGGGCCATCAAGATCTACTGAGTGGTAAGCTAAGTGAATATACAACATGTGTTCTGCGCGTTCTACCTAATGGGAAAATAGTGGGAGAGGTTAATTGGATTACCTTGGCTCGGACGCGTTAGAACGGGCGAGGTCACCGGCAGAGAGGAAGTGTAACACCCTAAATTTTCGCATCATGCATTGCATACATGATCATGCATTAGACACTAGTGGAATAAAAGAAAAATAATAAAACATGCATATACAAATATGTGTAGCAAAAGAAGAAAAAGAAAATAATAATTATAGCCTAAAAATTGTAATAGGGAATAAGTATAAAAATAATAATAATAAAATATATATAAATATATAAATAATATATATAACAATATATAAGAATAAATAAAATATTAATAGTAATAATATATATTATAATAATAAATAATAAATAATATATATAGTATAAATAATAATATATATATATATAAATATATATAATAAGTTATATAATAAAAGAAAGGTAAAAAAAGAAAAAGAAAAAAAAGGCAACCCGCCGGCCAGGCCAAGCGGCCCAGCCGGCCGAGTCACCTTGCGGCCCCGGCCTCCCGCGCGCGACCGAGCGCCCTGCGCCAGCCGCTCGGCCCCCACGCCCGACGCGCCTCGCCCGCAGCCCGCGGCGCTCACGCGCCCTGGGTCCTACCTCCCACCAGCGCGCACGCGCGCCGCACTCAACGGCCTCCGGATCCCGCGCGCTCGGCCGCCCGCTCCCCGCGCGCGCGCGTCCGACCCCGCCTCGCCTGGCTCCCGCCCCGGTACGACTCCCTCCCGCGTACGTGCCCTGTCGCCGTAACGCCCCCCCCCCCCCCCCCCCCCCCCCCCGATCCCTCCGGCTCCGGAACCGATTCCGGATCGCTCCCGCAGCGCCTATAAAAGAAGCACCAAAGCCCCATGATCCCAGCCGCCAGAAGCAGCCGCCGAACAGAGGAAAAAAAGGGGAGTCCAGAGAGCAGCGCCCAAGGAAGAAAAAGGAGAAAAAAGAAGGGGAAGAAGAGGAAGAAAAAGAGGAGGGCCCCACCGTTCGCCGGAGATCGACGTCGACATCGCGCCGCCGTCGTCGTGCCGCCGGAGGACGCATCTACGTCGTCTACGCATTGTCCCCATCCCGCGATCATCGAAGCCATCGCATCTACGGTAGGCCATGTTCCCGATGCGAATTTTTGCGATCATATTGAATCTAATAGGCGTAAATTGAATTTAGTTGCACCATGATTTTATTTTCAGCAGCATTAATCCACCCTAAAACCCCTGTAAACCCATATGAACACGTATGAACTACTCGCATCTAATTAATAAACAACCATAGTTAATTAATTATTGAATTGTGCATGCATACATGTCGTTGCATGTTGATTATTTTGTGTGCATCATGTTGAATTGTATATGTTCTCTTGTATGTATGATCACGCGTAGAGGAACGTGCTCAAGAGGCCGCATACGAGGATTTCCAAAACCAAGACTTTGAAGCGCTTGAGCAACCCCATCCGCCGGAGCAAGGCAAGTGTCCTTGAAGCATATTGATCCTGTTTTATTAAATGTTTGTTTGCGAACTAGCATGCTTGTGTCAAATTGATGGGAATCCTATGGTAGGAAGTTTACTAGTTTTGTTTGACCACCCTTGTCACCTGGAATTTATGGTAGAGAGTCGGGAAGGGTTTTTACTTTTTGCTTCGCTTAATTAATTGGGATGGCAAACAACACTACACATTTAATTATGCACCAATGATATTCTAATTAATGTGAACTGGTCAATACGATAGGTGATCTAAGCAAGCATGGTTTTGTGGATGGGTTGGATGTTATGGTGGTTTGCTTGCTTTAGATCTAAGGACCGGTTCATGCGAGAATATGCCAGGTCAACAGTGCCACCACAAGGCCAAGTATGGGTGCGGCATAGCTGAATAATTAGGAGCGCTGCTAGTATTGTATGGACCATTGGATGGCGCGGGGAATGGGAGTCGAGGAGGACTGCCCTGGGATCCGCATGGCACACGAGGGGGCCCGTGGGTGGGAGAATAGAGGTTCAGGCCTGCCGGTGAAACCTTAGTGGGCCCGTACATACTAGTAGTCCCTTTTGAAAGGCTATTTTGTGATCTCTTGGCCACACACCAACGGAAGTGTGAGATGGCATAATGGAGGTTTCTTAGTCATCGAAAGGTGATGAAATCACAAACATGTGGGTAAAGTGGTACAACCTCTGCAGAGTGTTAAAAACTATCATGATAGCCGTGCTCCCGGTTATGAGCGCCTGGATGACCTACATGATTAGAGTTGGAATTGGGATTTGGGATGGTTATGGTTATGGTCTGGTAATGGTTATGACATTGATTATGGTTATTGGTAATGGATATGGTTTATGGATTATGGTCATGGATATGAATTTGAGTTATGGTAATTGGACATGGATAATGGTGATGTTGGTAATAATCGGATATGGTTTATATTTTGTTAATATGATGGTTATGATGGGATTTGTTTCACATAGACATAGTATAATACTTTTCAAATGTTTTACTGTACTTTTCAGCACTTAGCCATTTATTACATTCGTCATTTGAATTAGCCACATGTCATACTTTCCACACTTCATGAGTACGACATGTACTCACTCTTGCAATCCCCCCCCCCCAACAGCTACTGGAGACAATTGGGAGTACCCTGAGGATCACGTGGAGTACTAGGTTGCGTACCGCCGTCAATTGCCTGTGGATTGGAGTCGTGCTGTTTAGTTTATTTTCTGCTGCAATTATTTAGAGATTTATCATTCGTGAACTATTAGATTATTGTAATAAAGTACTTCTTTAATAGTTAAGACATGGTTAAATTCCGTATATCGTTTGTGATGCAACCGTATATGTGTGATGAACTTCTTGGGCACACATATGCGTTACGCTTGGTTCATATTCGGAACCGGGTGTCACAGGAAGAAAGTGGGGAACGGCAAAATTCCACTCGGGGAGGGCTGCGCAAGCTCGGTGGTGTGAGGTGAGAGTAAGAGGGGGCTGTAGTAATGTGAATGGAGGATGTCGGGGTCCTTTTATAGCAGTAGGGAGGCAGTTTGCTGAGAGACGGTGGTCGGCACGCCTTTTGGTGGGGGAGCGGCGGTGCTCCGGGTTCCGTGGCGCACACGCCACACTTGCTAGCTGGCGACAAGCTATCTGGCGCGCGAAGTGATATCGGTGCCAGGCGACGTGATGGGAGAACGAAGACAACAGGGGGGGGGGGGTCGGCCAACGGGCACAACTTTTGGCGCGAACTGAGGCAGTGCGCAAAGGCGTTCTTGTCTTCGGCACTGTGATGCCGGGAAGGGAAGGTTGGAGGCTAGTGAGGGCGACGGCGGCAGGCGTGCTACGCGACGAGACGCATCGCATCCCTAATTCCCGGTGTTGGGCGTGCGCACAGGGTTGTCGGGCTGAGAAGGGAAACAGGTGGAAGAAGAAGTCGGCACAGTGCTGGCACTACAAGGATTCCACCCTGTTGCAACAATTGTACTGCAACGAATACTAAATCATTGCAGTAAGCTTGGTCTTTTGCCGCGATTCACCAGTTCGTGGCATTAGCATCTATCTCCACGAAACACGATCGTTGCATTAGGATCTGTTGCCACGATTCACTAGTTCGTGGCATTAGCATCTATCGCCATGAATCTGTTGCCACGATTCACTAGTTCGTGGCATTAGCATCTATCGCGACGGAACACGATCGTTGCATTAGGATTTGTTGCCATGATTCACTAGTTTGTGGCATTAGGATCTATCGCCACGAATCTGTTGCCACGATTCACTAGTTCGTGGCATTAGCATCTATCACCACAGAACACGATCGTTGCATTAGGATCTGTTGCCATGATTCACTAGTTCGTGGCATTAGGATATATCGCCATGAATCTGTTGCCACGATTCACTAGTTCGTGGCATTAACATCTATCGCCACGGAACATGATCGTTGCACCAGGATGTGTTGCCACGATTCACTAGTTCGTGGCATTAGGATCTATCACCATGAATCTCGATCGTTGCATTGGGATCTGTTGCTACAATTCAATAGTTTGTGGCGTTAGCATCTATCGCCATGGAACCTGATCGTTGCATTAGAATTTGTTGCCACGATTCACTAGTTCGTGGCATTAGCATCTATCGCCATGGAACGCGATCATTGCATTAGGATCTGTTGCCATGATTCAATAGTTCGTAGCGTTAGCATCTATCGCCACGGAACACAATCGTTGCATTAGGAACTTTTGCCACGATTCACCAGTTCTTGAATCGTGGCATTAGAATCTATCACCACGAAACACAAACGTTGCATTAGGAACTTATGCCACGATTCACAAGTTTGTGGCGATAGGATATGTTGCCACAAAATACCGGTTGGTGGCGTTAAGATCTATCACCACGGAACACAAACGTTGTATTACATAGTTCACGTACAGCTAGCTCACACAGTACCTATATAAAAAAATATGAAGGAAAAAGTGGGCTGCGTCGAAAAATATGAAGGAACCAGCCTACTGGGCCGCACCAGAAAATAGATAAGTCGAAAAAGAAGGAAACGGTCGAGCTTGGAATGGGAGCAGGAAAGGTTTCAAATTATTTTCTCTTTTTCTTATTTGCTTCAAAATGTGAATTCAAATTCAAGTTTGAATTCAGATTTTTGTTTATAATCGCGTGATGCACTTGCGTAATTTTGTTTCTAAATAATTTGTTTAATTATTCATTACTTGTTTTGTCAAATATATTCTAATCCATTTTGTTGATTATTGTTTAGCATACATACATACATACATACATACATATATATATATATATATATATATATATATATATATATATATATATATATATATATATACTCATGCCAATTTTGTGTATTATTTAATTATTGCCCCTGATTTTAGAAATGAATCTCGACCGGTTTACGCTAAACGTCTATGGTATTTAATCAGTAAACTGTTCTCTTTCTTTTTCTATCTTGATTGGTGGTGGGCTCACATATACATGTGTATATGTGTATTATGATTTCCTTTCTACTTTCATATTGATTTTTGTTTGGTTCAGATTTATTTTATAGTTTGATTCATATTTAAATGTACACGTGTTTGTATTTATACATCCATTTATCTTGATTTTCTATTGACAATTAATGTTCGTTCAAGTTTTTTCAAAAATTTTAATTTGGGTGATTTTTATATTTTGTGAAAATTCGGGCTGTGACACCAGTAATCCTCAGATCCCATCCCTCGGTTGTTTCTTCCAGGTTCGTCCCTTTTCTCCTGGTGTTCTTCACGGATCCACGTTTGTTTCCTTGATCCGGCATTGTGCGCAGGTTTTCGGCCGCCTCCAACTCTGGTTGTTTGACCCGGCTCCACATCTGGCCCCGGTGGCGACCGTACATCGGACCGGAGAGCCTCCATGGGCCCGGATCGAGCAGGTATTCTTCAAGATCCCATCCCTCCTGCTGCTTCTTCCATGTTTTTTTTCCTTCGGGTGTTCCTCACAATTTTTGTGCCAGTTTGCTTAAGACCTGCCAATTCGTGCAGTGTTCCTTCCGGATCTTCGGCCCATCTCCACCTCCGGTCATTCGGCTGCCTCCACCTGCGGCGACCCATCTCCACCTCTAGCTCTTCAGATCTGCATGCAAAGGACCTCCCAAGGTACTTCACCTCTCTACTGCTTCCAATGACAGTCCTGTTTACCTTATGGAGCTATGGAGCTTCGGGTGGCTTATGGAGCCATGGAGCGTTGGAGCTTGCTTAGCTTGAGCTGCCCTTTCCTGGGGACTCCTCGTTTTTGCGCCCCCAAGACCCAAGTGGGGAGGGATGCGTGTGGATTTAGATATGTCTCAGTAGATGTGGCACATGTTGTCCCTGTTTCCCCCCATTCTTTCTCTGTGGCCTTCCTTCTTTCGTTGTTGGGTAGATATATCCTAGACTTTTGGGCTTAGCAAGGACGAAAATTATGTTTCTTCTTGCCTATATCCTCCCTTGCATTTGCTTAGTTTTTTCCTCTGGGATCTATGTTGAGCTGAAACTGGTTGTCATGTGTAGTCTGATGAGATTGTTGTTCCTTTGACCCTCTGATGCAGTTTGCTCTCTGATATGCGAGTAATCTGTTTTGTTTGGCACCATAACTGTAGTCTTCTTTGGTATTTGCTTCCTTTTGCAGCTTCCCAATGTTTTGTAAGACATGTCTTATAGTGACTAGATACTCGAATACTTTCTCATGAGCACATGAAGCCTAACTAATGTCGTGAATTACAAATTTCTTTTCAAATGCCATTATGTAAGTTTGTCAGTCAAATAGAGTTATACCTCTGGGAATCATTTACTGCGTTCCTCGCCTGACCTGTGTGCCCTTTTGCATGCGCACATTGAACTTTTCTCGTTTCATTTATCAACTGCGCTTCTAGTTTTTATGCAAGAGGACCTGGGGAGGTGATCAGTTTGCTGTGCTGCCTTGTGTATAGGATTTTGTGGGAGGTTTCACCTTGCTATTGAACTTTTTTCCAGTACAACTTGCAAAAATCTTTTTTTTTTTAAGATAATGGATAACCCGACCTTCCCCTCAAATTGAGGTTATGACCACAAGTTTACAAAGTTCAACAAAACAAGACTTAACCAGTCCATACTAAACCAAAGAAAACAGCTGGACACGTACATGAGGAGGTACATAAAATTATTAAAATATGATTCTGCGACTAGAACACCATCGGCAATTTTGCGAAGACCTACATTGCTGTTATTTCCATGAACATGCATGGCCTCCTCATGTAGTGTTTGTCGTCTTCAGCTTTTTGCAGTGACGCCCAGGTGCGGCACTAATGAGTGCCCCTAAAAAGTACCTCCAAATAATTTTTTAATAGACTGTTGTCAAACACACAATCGTTCCTCGATAACCACACAGTCCAACACAAAGTTGCTGCTGCAACCATGATTTTTTTCTGTACAGTTTCGGGAACGAAGTTATCCAGTCATCGAACATGATAGAAACACATACAGGTGTATAAATGCTGAATGTGATGCATACAACTATCCACAAAAATCTAGCATAATGACAGTCAAAGAGTAGATGTTGTATAGTTTCATCCTCATTGCAAAACACACATTTTTCATCTTCCTCCCAGTTACGTCTTGCTAGGTTATCTTTTGTAAATATCACTTAACGTTTCAAATACCACATAAAGATCTTAATCTTTAGTGGCATTTTTACTAGCCATATCATGTTGTTTCTACACACATTCCCATTAGTAATGAGTGCTTTATACATTGACTTAACCAGAAAATTACCACTTTGGTTTAGTTCTTGTCAGTACCCTGCGTACCGGGTACTCCACGATACTGCAATAAAAGCCGAAGAGTTCCTACGTCTGAGTTGAAGACCGCCGGAGGCAACACACATCTGACACCACTGGGCCTGCATCCCTCGTTTGGGTAGCTCCGGGACTACCACGTGTCCCACAGGACTGCGCCTACCTCCCTTCACAGGGAAGCTCCAGTCCTGCCACTTGTCTAGCAACTCCAGACCTAACCCCTAGTAGAGGGAAGCTCTAGTGCCACCACGTGTTGAGTGGATCCGGACCTACCTCCCCGTAGAGAGAAGCTCCAGAGCTGCCACGTGTTGTAACTCCTGAGCTTTGCCAGCAACGACTACAGGATCTCCAACGGCACAGACATTCAAGAGGCTATTAAAACAACAGTTACAAGACCTGATTAACTTGTCATTGATTCAGCATTAATGACACACGGTCAGAGGACCTTTAGTACTAGTAATGCCACCATTAAGGCGCGTTATCACACTGTTAATTATTCTTAATACATGTAGATCGTGTATTAGGTAATTGGATATTGTTGGGGCCACATATCGAGCTAGGCAACCCCTGTAACGGCCAGCCCTTGGCATATAAAAGGGTTGAGCAGCACAGTAGAAACAAACTCGAACCAAGCCAACTCAAGCACAAACACATACACTCTCATACAATCAACAACCACCCCGTGAAGTAGGGTATTACGCTCAGGCGGCCCAAACCACGTAAAAATCTCCTGTGTCACCGTCTCGTTCATGATCTTACGCGCGTCCCAACCGAATACGAACCTCCGCGGACTACGATTTAGTACTATCGGGGGAAGTGTTGTAGCAACACTTCAACATTTGGCGCACACAAGAAGGGGCGCCTGAGATTTTGAGATGGTGAATTCTGTCGCAGGATCGTCCAACGGCCATGCTTAGCAGCTTGCTGGAGAAAATCCCTCCAACAGGCAGCAGCCAGCTAATGCTGTTGTCCCGGCTAGTGTTGTTCCACCACCACCACCAGCATCGCAGCAAGATGGTGTCTTTACATTGATCACTGCATCGACGAACAACCCAGAGCACGCGTTGAATGCAGTGCAAACTCTTCTTCGACATCCTCCTACACCCGAAGCACTTCATGGTGCAATGGAACAGTGATGTACTGATGTGTAGCATCTGGTTGCAGTAGAATCCAATGCCATCAGTAACCAAGGTTCGCCCCCTGCTGCAAGAAACAGGACCATGTCTAGTAGACTTGTCCTCAAGTGTCACAGCAAAGGAGGCGTGTGCCCTCGTAGCAAGTAACATCACTACACTCCGTGGCACGCTGTACTCACATGGTGTCGAGGCTCTCGACTCATGATCTACGGTCGGAGCTCGAGCACCGCTACATGAGGCAGGATGGCCGCGTCCACATGGAGCGTACTCGCGAGAGGCAAGCTGCTCGTGAAAACCCTTTTCCCTTGGAAGTAGGGGGCGACTATTTGGCCCTGGACATGCACCTTCGCATGGTCTAATGGCCACAGAAGTTCCGACCTCATTTGCTGGAGAACTATGATGGGACGGTCAAACCCGTTGAGTTCCTCCAAATTTACTCCACCGCCATCCTCGCGGCTGGAGGCAATGAGGCTGTTATGGCCAATTACTTCCCAGTGGCTCTAACCAAGACAGTCAGGTCCTGGTTCATGAGTCTCCCGCTTGACTCCATCAACACTTGGGCTGAGCCTTGCCGCCAATTCACCGCCAACTACGGGACCTCCTATACCCGAACTGGCACTGAGTTGGACCTGTTCGCCGTGCAACAGAAGATGGGAGAGTCGCTGCGATCGTTTATCCAGCGATTTTCTCAGATATGGAACACTATTCCTTCAATCTCCAATTATTTTTGTTGTCGTCACATTTTGACAGGGTGTTAGAGATAAGAAGATGTTGGAGAAGCTAGCAACGAAAGAAGTCGGCAGCATCACGGAGCTCTTCAGCCTAGCTGACAAATGTGCTAGGGCTGCATAGGGTTGAGAGATGCACTCCAATCTAGCGCTGAAGGCTCATAAAAACTACTCCAAGGCTGAAGCCGCTGCCTCCGACAGTGGAAAAAAGAAGAAAAATTCCAACAGCAAGAAGAAGCCATCGGCCAACACGCCTACTGTTGTCGCTACTGCAGCCCTGGGTGGCCGGACCATGCCCCAAAAAATGTCCACAATTATCGTCTGAAGACGGCGACGATCAAAAGATGTGGTGTCCAATTCATGAAGCGGACACTCACGATCTTGAAGACTGCCGCGAGGTCCAACATCTTGTTGAACGCTTAAACAAGCGTGGAGAAGAAGCTCCTTTCCGCCAATAGGAAGGAAAGCAGAAGGTGGACGAAGCTTTGGCCGATCAGGAGCTAGGCTTCCACGACCAAAAGAAGGTCGTGAAGGCCATCTACAACACTGTCGACGATGATTCCAACGTCTCTAACAATGAGCATTAGAAGACTCTCCATACGATATATAGAGGGTCATGGGATATCACCTCTCGCCGCGTCCTCAAGACCATGTGTAGGGAGATGGCTGTCGCAGCTCCCACTGGAGGAACCCCATCGGAAGTGGATGGACACTGTTACCACTTTTGATGCTTCAGATTGCCCAAGAAACATGATCGGAGCTGGTCGATTGCCTTTGATGGTTTCTCCTACCGTCAACAACATCCAGCTCTATCATTTCTTGGTAGATGGAGGCGTGACACTCAATATCCTAAGCTACGAAGAGTTTATGAAGATCTAGCTCAGTCTCTCGGACCTTTGTCCCTCATGTCCCTTCTCCGGGGTAGGTCCGGGAGCTATCTCTCCTTTCAGGTCAATTACACTCCCGGTGACCTTCAGGACCCGGGAGAGCTACATGACCGAGAAGCTGGTCTTCGATGTAGCGCACATCAGTCTACCCTTCAATGCCATCATAGACAAGCCAACCATGTATTGGTTTTGTGGCCGTAGCTCACTACGGCTACTTGGTGTTGAAGATGTCGACACCTTTAGGTGTTTTTCGGATTTGCGGTATTTGCACTGCGGGAGTCACTGCGCTGGAAAAAACTCCATGCGCTTGCAACAGTGTAGGAGGAAGCATCCGGCAAAGTGCAAGCTGCTCAACCTCCGAGCTCTCTTCACTGAGGCTCAACCTCTGCACCACGTGTGCAGCCAAGCGGTGACACCAACATTCCCATCAAAGTCGTTCAAATCGGTTCTAATGCTGCCCAGACCAACCGTATATCTGGAGGTCTGGATAAAAAATAGGAACTCGCGCTCATCACTTTCCTCCGGGGGAATGTCGACGTGTTTGCATGGAAATCATCACAAATGCCTGGGATCCCTAGGGAGGTGATTGAGGATAGCCTGAAGATATATCCTGATGCACGACCAATACGCCAGAAGCCCCGAAAGCAATCAGTCAAGTGGCAAAACTTCATTAGACAAAAAACTAAGAAGCTGCTCGAAGCTGGTTTTATCCAGGAGGTTCATCATCTCTGATGGCTGGTAAACCCAATCATTGTACCCAAGGCCGGTGGGAAGCTACGGATGTGTATCAACTACACCACCTTGAATAAAGCATATCTAAAAGACCCATTTCCCTACCTAGGATAGAACAGATAGTGGACTCCACCTCCAGGTGCGAGCTATTGTGTTTCCTAGATGCATACTCTGGATATCATCATATCCAAATGTCTAGGGAAGATGAAGAGCATACTGCCTTCATAACAGTAGATGGGTTGTATTGTTACACTTCTATGTCATTTGGTCTCAAAAATGCTACTTCAACTTTTGTGCAAGTCGTGCACAAAAAATTTGGAGAGCTCATTATGGACATGGTGGAGGTCTACGTCCATGACATCGTCGTTAAAGTGAAGAACAAGGAATCACTCCTTGACAACCTGCAAGCCGTCTTCGACAAGCTGCGCGTGAAGCGCACTAAGCTAAACCTGGAGAAATGTGTCTTCGGGGTCATCTCCGGGAAGCTCCTCGGATTCTTGGTGACTCACCAAGGAATAGATGCAAGTTCGGCGAAGATCAAGGATATTGAATAGATGCGGCCCCCAACCCGTGTCAAGGATGTCCAGAAGCTATCTGGATGTCCAGCTGTGCTCAGTAGGTTCATCTCAAGACTTGTAGAGCGGACACTTCCCTTCTTCAAGTTATTGAGGAAGTCTGGACCATTCCATTGGTCTGAAGAAGCAGAAAAAGCATTCCAAGAGCTCAATCAGCTCCTCTTATTGGTCGTGGAAAGACCAGAGCCATCTCCAGTTAAGGAGTCCAGACCCCTCCGGGAGGGTCCAGAGCTACCTGAAGGCGAGTCTGGGTCCCATCCCCCAGGCGCAGATCCTCAAGGCAAGCTGCCAAATGATCAACCTCTCTCACCCGAGGGAATTATTACGGCTTAAGAAGAAGTTCCGAACGCCTCCAGGGAGGTCTAAGAAGCTCAAGAAGAAGGTTCGGACCCGTGCGGGAGGGTTCATGTTGATGAAGAAGAATCTTCGGGGCCTTCCGGGAAGGTTCGGACAGTCCAGCGGCCACTGTACTTCATCAACGAAGTACTACATGATGCTAAGACTCAGTACCTCGAGGTGCATAAACTGCTCTATGCAGACCTTATTGCCTCAAGGAAGCTTTCTCACTACTTCCAAGCGGATAAAATATTAGTGGTAACTTCTTATCCACTACATGCTATATTGCATAACCCCAACTCTACGGGAAATATTGTAAAGTGGGCAATGGAGCTGGCATAATTCGATCTAAAATTCCTGCCTCGACATGCTATCAGGAGTCAAGCATTGGCTGATTTTGTGGCGGAGTGGACTCCCTCTCATCAAATCGTGTGGACCACAGTGAGTAGAAGCCAGAACCCAAGGTCCCGGTCTTCACCGAGCTCCGTGCAGAAGCAGGGGGCCAGAGTTGGAATCTTTCTCCTCGCTCCGACTGGGGAGAAGGTCAAGTACATGGTACACCATAGCTTCAAGGCAACCAACAACACGTCAGAGTATGAAGCACTCATCTATGGGATCAAGGTGGCGCTATCATACGGCGTTAAGCAGTTGATGGTGAAGGGTGACTTGCAACTAATCATCAATCATGTCAAAGGTGAATGCAGTTGCAACAACCCTCAACTTGCTGCTTACCTCCTTGAAGTCCAGAAGCTGCAGAAGGACTTCAATGTCCTAGACCTCTGCCATGTCCAGCGTCTCAACAACACTGAAGCTCAAGAACTCTCGACGGAAGCTTCAACTGGAGCTCAAGCTCCCGACGGAGTTTTTGTCAGGAGATTGTCAAGTCCCACCGCTCAGCCTGCCGAACTGAGAGAAGGGCGCGAGACCAGCACCCAAAAGCCGATGGTCCTGGTGACCCTTTACCATTGTGTCCACCAAGGATTGTAGGCGCTGTAGGAAGCTCCGAGCAACCCAACACTCAAGATTCGGAGGCTCAAGTTAGCTCTGATGCATGGATCTCGGGGATTCGGAGCTACTTGAAATACAGCATCCTTCCTGAAGACGGTGCTTCTGCTGACCGAATGGCTAAAAGATACACACTGGTAGAAGGGGATCTCTATCGGCACAGTGCCAACATCGTTCTAATGCTGTGCATTGCCCGGGAAGAAGGTCGTGAGCTCATTGCAGAAATCCATGGAGGCAAGTGTGGGAACCACGCATCTTTCTGCACGTTTGTTGGTAAAGCCTTCCCGCATGGCCTTTACTGGCCTACAACACTCAAGGAAGCAGTTGAGCTAGTAAAAAAGTGTGAAGCATGCCAATTTCGCGCAAAACAAATTCACACACTGGCTCAGCCACATGAAAATCAACAAGCAATCTGCCATCAAGTTCTTGAAGTCCATAGTCTGCAGATTTGGAGTTCTGAACAGAGTCATAACTGACAATGGAACCCAATTCACAAGTGCAGCATTCCAAGAATATTGCGAAGACCTCGGTATACAAGTCAGCTACGCATCAGTAGCCCAGCCGACAAGTAATGGCCAAGACGAGAGAGCCAATTCAGAGATACTAAAAGGACTCAAGAGACGCACGTATGAGCGCCTGAAGAAACACGGAGCCAACTGTATAGAAGAGCTTGTGGGTGAGCAGGACAGTACCTGTCGGAGGATGGTTCCAACAATTCTCCCAACACCACGGTTAGTAGACCGCGGAGTTTCTGAGTTCGGTTAGGGCGCGTGGAGATTCAGAGAAAGATGGCGATTTGACAAGAGGATTTATGTGGTTCGGGCCGCCTGAGCATAATACCCTACTCCACGGGTGTGTGTTGTTGTTGTATTGAGCATCTGAGCACTTGTGTGTGTGAGAACAGAGTGTCTGGGAGCCCAAAGAGAGAGAGGTCCCTTGTGTATCACTCGGTCAGTCCTTTTATAGTACAAGGACTGGCTGTTACATCATCAGCCTGGCCTGACATGTGACCCTGGCGATTACTGATGCTTAATACACAAATGTACTTAATTCCCCTTAACGGCATGGTAACGCGCCTTGATGGCGGCGTTACTTGTATTAAGGGTCCTCCGATCGTGTGTCATTAAGATAGCATTAATGACACATAATCAGGTCTTGAAGCTTTAATTGTTCCTTAAAGGTCTCAGCCGTTGGGGGTCCACCAGTCTGCTTGTTGAGGTTGAAGGTCCGGCGGTTGGACGCGTGGAAGCTCCGGAGTTTACCGTCTTGGACGAGTAGGTCCGGTGCTATTGTACATGTGTCGGTACCGGAGCTTCCCTCTGTCGGGGGTTAGGTCCGGGGGTACCACACAGGTATCTAGTCCAGAGCCATCCCATGTATGGAATGTAGCTCTAGTTTTATGATACACGTGGCGGCACTGGGACTAACCATAGAAGGGAGGCAGGTCCGATTCCGTGTGACACGTGGGGCCTTCGGAGGTCTTCAACTCATATAGGTGGAGTTCCTTTGCACTCTTTGCAGTTCCAAGGGGCATCCGGTACATAGGGTACCGACAGTACCCAACCGGTCAACTGGAGAGACACCCTTCTTCCTGGTGTACAGAACTGAAGCGGTCCTTCCTCCGAAAATCATCATGAGGTTACTCCGAGTCTGGACCTTCGATGAAGCCGCGCAGGACAAGCTCTGGTGTGAAGACCTAGATCTCGTCGACGAGGGATGGTGCCAAGTAGCTGTTCAGAATGCACGATGCCACCAGGCACTCTGGTGCTATCAAAGGCACATGCACAACCGGGAGCTTGAAGAAGACGATCTGGTGCTCCAGAGAATACTGACTCAAGAAGGGATGAACAAACTCTCTCAAGGTTGGGATGGTCCCTTCCGAGTTATCAAAGTTTCCTGCCCTGGATGCGTTCGCTTGGCAACAGAGGATGGGACCCTAATTCCCTATCCATGGAACATCGAGCACCTACGTAAGTTCTATGCTTAGTTTCATGGAGGTGAGTTTGTGCTTACACATAATGTAAATTATAGAGTCTATGGACAGAGTCGAGTAGGTCCAGGACAAAAAGCACACTTAACTTTGTCACTGTACTTTAAGTGTAGCTTACCTACCCTGGGTTAGATCAAGTTGAATAGCACACTTAGCTTGATTCCGTAATTAAGTGTGTCCTTGTATCCCTTGTAATTTGTACCTATAATGAAATACATTGTCGTGTGAAAACAGACTCCACGTGCATTAATTTTGTAGAGGCTCGTTTCTTTTATAACTTTTCCTTTTTGTCTATAACGGAATTGTGCAATTTTTTTTGAGATTTAGTCCAGGTTATTCATAGGATATACAAGTTATATTGTTGATATTCTTTCGGATCTTAGCATTGCTAGATGGACTACCCGCCTGAAAACCAAAGCTAATAAAAGGTACGAAGTGTGCTATCGACTTAGACTGTTCAAGCACACTAAGTACGCCACTCTACCCACATTCTGGTAGGTCTCACTAAGGCGGGTCCAGAAGTGTCAAAGCGTACTAACGACACTTCCCCCGGTACTACTAAATTATAGCCCGCGGAGGTTCTTGTATCATTTTGGGCGTGCGGAGATCTTGGACAAGATGGTGACACATATGATTTACGTGGTTCGGGCCGCCTAAGCGTAATACTCTACTCCATGGGATGTGTGTTGTTGTATTGAGGAATTAATAATGATTGTGTGCGTATGAGCTTGCCTGTCTAGTATTGTGTAGCACATGCCTTTTACATACCAAGGGATGGGTGTTACATGAGTTACCTAGCCCGACATGTGGCCCCGACGGTTATTATTGCCTAATACACAATTAAGTGTGTTTAAGCACCCTAATAGAGTGATAACGCACCTTAATGGTAGCTTTACCAGTATTAAGGATCTTCTGATCGTGCGCCATTAATATTGTATTAATGACAAATAATCAGGGCTTGTAACTGTCGCAATAAGTATCCCTTGAATGCTTATGCCGTTGGAGATCTGTCTATATTCCCGTTGGTAGCGTAGGTCCGGAGGCTCGACACATGGCGGCTCTGGAGCTTTCCCTCATGGGGAGGTAGGTCCGAACCTGCTATACACGAGGCATCCAAGCTTCCTTCTACTGGGGGTTAGGTTTAGGGTCAGCGTACACATGTCAAGTACGGAGCTCCCATATGTAGGGAGTTTGGCTCCAGTCTTATATTACATGTGGTAGTGCTGAAGCTACCCATATGAAAGAGGTGGGTTCAGAGCCGTGTAACACGTGGGGCCTACGGAGGTCTTCAACTTTGATAGGTGGAACTCCCTTGCACTTCTTGCGGTATCATGGGGTACCTGGTACACAGGGTACCGACAGTGGCCCCCGGGCCCACCTCTAGGAGAAACCCTTTGGGTTAAGTTATTCTACCGGAGGTGGGGCCATCCTTGATTCTCACACTGCAACTTCAAATGTCTTCTGATGTACCATTGGGGCAATCGTTTAGGGTTAAACCATCGCCGTGTGGCTTGTTTTGAATGCGACAGATAAGATCTTTGAGTGCGGATCTCACGCAATTGAATGTTGCCGGTTCCCAATACGAAAACCGTTTCGGTTCCGAGCGCCTTGTCAGACTTCCGCTCTCGAGCTTCCCGCCGCCCATCAGGACAACGGTTCGCCTGGGGTAATAAACTCGACTTCTTTGTCTGGGTGGCCCCGAGCCCATTCTTCATTGACGGGGTAGATTATTTGTAATGTGGACTCTCTGGTTGCGGTTTCCATCCAAGCATCGTGTAGGCTTACTTAAGAAGGAAGGTTTGCATGGTTTGAGGACTCTTTATGCTTTCGATCAAGCTCATGCTCAGAGCCTTCCAAACTTTGCCTAGCTTTCTCCTCTTTCGCTCCACTTTGCTGTGATGGAGTTTGGTCTTCCCAAAAGCCGCATATAGAGCAAGGACAATCTGATGAAGGTCCGGACCTTCATGGGATGGTCCAGTGACTCCTTCAACCACTTGGTTCGTGCCGGCAAGCTCCCCTTCAAGAAGGAGCGACACGGTGAGATGGTGTACTTCTCGGTGTACGCCATGGTGGTACTAATCCCACCATTTTCAAGTTTCATCCTGATGCCGCTGGACTTCTACGGCCTTCAACTACATCATCTAGGCCCTCACTCCCTCCTGCTGGTGGCGACTTTTGTCCACTTCTGCGAGATGTGGGTGGGCGTGCCTCCCTGCGTCGAACTATTCCGGACCTTCTTCACAGTCCATACCACCAGCAAGGGGGCTGAGCTGCTTGGCTTCTACTACTTTGTGAAGCACAAGAATTGTCCCTTCAAGTACTTGAAGTCGTCCCCCTCCAACAAAGGGGATGACTGGAATAAGGATTGGGTCATCATTGTCATGGAGGAGCACGATAGGTTGGAGCTGCCCCAGGGACTCCCCAACGTCGGCACAGATGCCTATAATGTGGTTCTGAACCTGTCGGATGCGATCCAGTCTGTCCTAGCCAGAATCCAAGAATGTGTGGAGGGTGGAGTGACCCCCTAGATGGTCTTCGGAAATTTCTATGTGAACATGTGGGCTCTGCTAAGGAGAAGGGAGAAGCTCGCCTTGGCCTTCAACAGTGTGATAGATGATGACCAGATCGAAACCGGTTTGAAATCAAACTTGGATGATGAAGCTTTGAGGCTCCATCTCAAGAAACATCAGCACGGGTCCATCGCCGATGATGCCTTGGCTCCGCCGGCTGCTTTTCTGCCTATGAACATGACCCCAGAATTCAGCAGGGAGCTCCGAAGGAGGATGCCAGCACTGGATGACCTGGGTGAAGTGGAGAAGCGCAGGGTCTCCAGGGTTGTGATACTCGGAGCTTCCGAGGAGGTGGTCGGCCCTACCCCGAGCCAAAAAGTTGATGACGTCAGCAAGGGCAAGGGCAAGGGCAAGGAGCCAGCCGAATCATCTAGCCGGAAGAGGAAGCTGAGGCACGCTGATGGGAGCTCCGTCAGGTACACTCCATCTACGACTGCCCCTTCTCCCCGGCGAGGGAGATCTTCTGCAGTGACACCTCCTCTGATACAAGCGTCCTCGAGAGGCGCCAGTTCAGTACAGTCGACTCCGGTCCCAGCGCCAGCTACGGGCCCTAGGTCCGGTAGTTCTTCCCAGCCAAGGAAGGCCCTGGTAGGGTCAATGCCGATGACAGTGATGGGTTCTGGGCAATCTTCCGGAGCCCCCGCTACGCCAGCCAACACAGGCTCTGGCTCTAAGCATCCGGCGAAGACGTTGCGCGCCAATTGGAGCGGTAGCTTCCAATGGTAAGCTTTGCTTTTTCACCTTGATTTTCCATTCTTATTTTTGTCATGTTTTGAATCTTCCAATCTTTTGATTGCAGGGCATCAAAGACGGGATCTAAAGCTTCGTCCTATATTGCAGCAGCCGAAACAGTGGGGACGGAAGTGCCAGCTCCAACCCCTGTGCCTCCTCAAGTGGTGGCTAAGGTCACGACAGCTCTGGTGCCAGCTATCGTGGATCTGGATCCAGAGTCGACGCCAGAAACACCAGTGGTAGCGTCGGACCACGAGGATACATACATGGAGACACTCTAGTTGCGTCAGCACCAGCAACTGAAGCTCCGGCGCCGGACGCGGAGATAGTGGAAGCTCCGGCTTCAGAACCAGAGGTGATCGAGGCTCCCGTCGCTATGCCAGAAGTTTTTGCTGAGCCAACAAGTGGATCGGTGGTGCTAGAAGCTTTGACCCTTGAGCCGCAGGTCGTTGATGCCTCAGCCACCGAGTCATTGAGACTTGAAGTTCCGGCCCTTGAGCAGGAAGTTGTTGAAGTTTCGGATGCCAAGCCAGAGATGGTTGATGTACCGGCGCTCGAGCCGGTGGTGGAAGTGGCATCAGGTGACGCTCCAATGACCACCCCGGAAGTAACTGCTCCAGAGGTGCCCATGCCCAAGGCAGAACACCGTGAAGAGGCGGCTGCAGGATCTCCACCCGCAGAGCCAACAATTGAAGTTCCTGCGGCGGGACCTTCAGCATCAGCACCAGGGGTAGAATTTCCCCCAGTAGGGTCTTCCTCAGCAGCAGCCGAGGAGCTCCCGGCGGTTGACTCCAGTGCCACAGAGGCTCAGGGAACCATGCTTGTTGCATGGGACATTATTTTTATTCTTAAAGACCCTCTCGAGCCGGCAGAGATGACCCCGGTAGGTCCGGAGCCAATTCCTTTGGCGTTGTCTATTGATAATGCCTACTCATGCCTCTGACAAGTCCAGCTCGCCTTTGACCACGACAGCAAGCTCCTCGAAGAAGAGCATCATACCTTAAGGCGCTGGCGCGACAGACTTCACTTCGAGACCAAGCTGGCGCAAACAAGGATTGCGTACCAAAGGAGTGGGTTGAGAAGGAAAAGGCCCAGCTAGAATATTGGGGAAGTTGTTGGAGGAGAAGGAAGCCGCCATCACGACTCTTGACGCTAATTTTTGAGAGATTCTTGAGCACGCCAAGGAAATGAGTGATGCTGCTGACGAGCGTCACGACAACCTCAATGAATTAAATGAGGTTCTCTTGAAGCATCGAGCAGACCTTGATGCAAGAGAATAGAAGCTCCTGGAACAGCAGGAGGATGTTTTGGAAAGAGAGGAGGAACTCGGTCAGAAGCTGACTCTGGCTGAGCAAAATTCGGCAGATCGCTCTAAGAAGTTTGATCTGTGGAGTAAGGAGGAGGAGGAAAAGTACTGGAAACTAGGGCAGAAGCTCTCGAAAAGAGAAGCTGATGTTGCCACCAGAGAAGGGAAAGTAAGAGGCAGGGAGAAGGACTTGGCAGAATGGCGGAACTGCATCCACCTCCGGGAGACAGAGCTAGCCGATCGCAAAAAGCAAGTAGCTGAGAGTATGCAGCAACATGCCAAAGTGGTTGAGCGCCTCGCTCGGGAAATTTTGGAGCTAGCGGCCGCCCGGAGGTCACTGGAGGAGCTGGGGAGCTCAAGGGCAACTGAATCCCTGCTGGTATGGGATTTTCTGGGGCGTGCGGACAGAGCCTTGGTGCCTCTTGGCTTGAGTCCAGTACGTCTGGAGAACCCAGCACAGGAACTGGACCAGACGCTAGTGGCACTTGGCTTTGCTAGCAGCAAACTCGACGCATTGGGTGATTTCATCGCTGATCAGTTGGAGACAGGGGGAAATCTCTGGCCAAGAACATCGCCGAGTATGTCTTGGCGTGTTACAAAAGTCGACACCCTGAATTTTCTTTTGATCCAGTCTCCGAAGGACTCATTACCAAAGTGGAGAATGTCGCCAAGGCTAGCGTCCAAGAAGCTGCTGAAGGTTGCCTCGTTTTTTCGCAGGACTTAGATCCTCCAGTAGTTAGGACTTTTTCCTTTTGCCTTTTGCTGTAACCCTGATTTTGTAATCTAGTACTTTGAATGAATGAAATCCTCTATTTGTGCAATGATTTTCATATTGTTGTCCTTGTCTTCAATACGTTGTCCTTTATCGTGTTTGCCCCCTGGTAGATGTACACAATTTGATTGCGAACATGTACCAAAAGGATTTGACAATGTGTTGATGACTTGGACACTTTGAACTTGTAGCTTTTAGGTCTGAAGTCTATTTCTGACTTCTCCAAGGAGCTTTTGTAGCATCGACGGCAGGCCCCCTGGGGTTGTCAGAGCTTGAGTAGGTCCGACGGCACCCACTGTCAACATGTAGAATTTCAACGGCGGCCCCCCTGGGGTTGTCGCAGCTTGATAGGTCCGATGACACCCACTGTCAACGCGTAATGTCGACGGCGTGCCCCCTAGGTCAAAGCTTGGTAGGTCCAACGACACCCACTATTAACCTGTAAAATGTCGAGGGCAGGCCTCCTGGGTTGTCGAAGCTTGGTAGGTCCAACGACACCCACTGTCAATGTGTAAAATGTCGGCAGCGGGCCCCCTGTGGTTGTCGGAGCTTGGTAGCTCCGGCATCGTCCACCATCGCTGGGTTTTTGTTTTTCCTGTACACTAAAGACAAGAAAAAGAGTAAAAATCATCCTCTTATCTATAAATTGTTTGTGACTTATTATTCTTATTTGAGTTTTAGATCTGAAGAATTTCGATATGATAATAAGCGTATTGATGTAATCTTTCTAGATCCACATGCTTTTTTAGTTCTCACCCTACTAAGGCCTGTCGGGATGTAGGTAGAGTGGCGTATTTAGGGTGCAGGACCAGGCTAAGTCGATAGCACACTACGGACCTATGTTGGCTGGGCATTTAGGCAAGAAGACTATGCAGCAACGTTAAGATCAAAATAGACTAACAATATAACTTGTAACACATATGAATAACTTGGACTAAAACTTAAAAAGAATAGCACAACTTCATTATAGACAAGAAGGATAAAAATAATTATTCAAAAGACCGAGCCTTGTACAAAAATAAATGCACGTGGAGTCTATTTTCACAGAACAATGTCTTTCATTATAGGTTCGGATTACAGGGGAGACAAGGACACACTTAGGGTATATGACCAGGCTAAGTGTGCTATACATCTTGTACTAGCCTGGGGCTGGCAACTACACTTTTAGTGTTGTGGCTGTGGCAAGTGTTGCTTGAACTTCCCGGACCCTCCCGGAGAGGTCCAAATGTTTTCCCGGAGGACCTACCCATCTCTGTATATTGACTCTATAACATACATTGTTTGTAATTATAGACTAACCTTTGTGATTCTAAACATAAAACTTACGGAGGTGCTCGATGCTCCGAGGATTAGAAAGCGGAATCCCATCCTCTATTGCCAGCGAATGCATCCGGGTTGGGATACTTTGATCACTCGGAAGGGACCTTCCCAGCTAGGGGAATGTTTTTTCATCCCTTCGCGAGCTAGTACTTTCCGCAGCACCAGATCGCCTTCCCCGAGCTGTCGGTTGTGCACATGCCTTTGATGATAGCGCACGAGCGCTTGGCGATAATGTGCATTCCGGGCAGCTGCTTGGCACCTTCCCTTGTCGAAAAGGTTAAGGTCTTCACGCCGGAGCTGGTCCTGCTTGGCTTTGTCGAAGGTACGGACCCGGAGCGACCCCATGGTGATCTCCGGAGGAAGGACTGCTTCAGCTCCGTACACCAGGAAGAAGTGTGTCTCTCCAGTTGACCGGTTAGGTGTTGTCCTGTTAGCCCACAATGTAGATGGAAGCTCTTCAATCAAGTTGGCTCCATGCTTTTTCAGGCGCTCATATAAGCGCTTCTTGACTCCTTTTAGGATTTCTACATTTGCTCTATCAGCTTGGCCATTCCTTGCTGGGTGAGCTACTGAGGCGTACCTAACTTGAATGTCGAGGTCTTCGCAATACTCTTAAAATGCTGCACTTGTGAATTGGGTTCCATTGTCAGTTATGACTTTGTTCGGAACTCCAAATCTGCATACAATGGACTTCAAGAACTTGATAGCTGATTGTTTATTGATAGTGACAACTGGGGTAGCTTCCGGCCACTTGGTGAACTTGTCAATGGTGACATACAGGAACCTGTAACCTTCGACATCTTTCGGGAAAGGTCCCAGAATATCCATGCCCCACACAGCGAATGGCCATGGAGGGGAATCATTTGCAGTGATTGAGCCGGTGTGTGAATTTGTTTTCCATGGAACAGGCATGCTTCACATTTTTCACCAACTCCACTGCATCCTGGAGTGTTGTAGGCAAGTAGAAGCTGTGCCAAAAGTCTTTGCCGACCCGCGTGCGGGAAGACGCGTGTAAAACCCCACTTTTATGGCATGTTAAGTTCATATGGGTTTTGTGATCAACTATTTTGGATCTCCAATATAATGGTACACATGAACTATGCCATCCAAAACTTATCTTGCACTCTTTGTTAGATTCTTTTATCATAGGTATTAGACTTCACCATGAATCCAAATTATATTCTATTCACCTTTTAAGAATAAGAATTTTTGGATAAGGATTAGTAAGCAATGCACAATGAAGCCCTAATAAGCTCTAAACCAAATATTCAAATTAAGGGCTCTAAATTTTTCCATGAGGTCCTAAATTCCTCAATAGCATGCTTACAAAGTTTCAAGATTTTAGAAACTCATCTACTATTTTTATTGAGGCGCTTAGCAAATTTGAATCAAATTCAAATCTGAATTTTTAATTCTTCTCCAACTTCTTTAAACATAAGAATTGAGTTCACCATTGTGTTCAGAATAATTCATTTGCCATCTCCACAAAATTTCATGATTTTTGGAGTTGATCTTCTATTTTTAAATGAATTAGTAACTGAGCTGTGGGGAGAATCACTGGACAGTGGGCCCCACATGTCAGCTCCCCTTTTAAACGGATCAGCTCAACCCCGACACCTCTGCACCGCCGCGCCCCCGCTCGACACCGCGCGCGCGCATGCAGCTCCAGCGAGCTGCCTGCCTGCTCGCCGCGGCCCTATAAAAGGCCGGCCGAAGCCCCCTTTAATCCTCATCCCCGATCACAGCTCCATTGCCTCGCCACAATTCTTCCGCCGCGCGCCATCGCCGCCGCTCGCCACTGCTCCGCGGCGTGCCGCCGTTCCGCGCCGTTTCAAGCCTAGCTCCAAAGAGCAAAAAGGTGCGCCTGATCAAACTCTAGCTCATGGTACAAACCGTTTCCCTTATCGTTGAAGCCTGAGCAAGATATTGTTCGTTTCCTCTACGGCCGAGGGTAGATAGCTAGCTATGATTTCATGTCAAATTCCTTTTCGACAAGCAATCATCCTTTGCAATTACTTAGAGATAGTTTCTATAGGCCCTAGCGATCCTGTCTGAGCAAAAACCTTTAAGGATCATCAAGCAACGGCTCTGAATTTCGAGTTTTGCTCGCCGCCGGTGAGAAAACCTCGGTTCACCGTCGAACTCATGATTCCCGGCAACTCACTCCCCTTCTGCGCCCATATCCTTGAACTCCATCATCCCAGGAAGGTTTTGGAGCAATTCCCAAGTGATTTGAGCTACTCTATAGAGAGTTCTATGATGCCCGAGCGCTCATCGCCGCCACCGCCGTCGCACGACCTTTTCCGGCGAGCTTCTAGACCCACTGACCTCAACATCGTGCTCAGCGACCCCAAAAACCCCCAGGCGGCAAGTTTCCGCGAATCTGGTGCGTTGGATTGGCCGGCGGCGAGGCTCGCCGGAGAGCACCGCCGCGGGAGCCCCGCGCGCCGCCCGCGTCGGGAGGTAGAAGACGACGCGGCGGGTCCCGCGTGTCAGCGGCGGTAAATCCCGTCAGATCAGGTGTGGCCACGGTATTTGCTGTGGCTACGCGGTGGGAATCTGTGGCCCCCGTGTGGCTTAAATACTATTGGTTCATTTTAAAACAGTGGGGCCCACGAGTTAAATCAAATTAGGAAATTATTCCAGATTAGACTCCAACTTAGAAAAATCCATAACTTTCTGTAGGATACTCCAAAAATCTTCAAACAAATTTTGTTCGAAAGCCCTTGAGCTCTAGTTTCTGTCAATACCAATTAGGTTCTGTGGAACTCAGAGTTAAATTCTGTAGAAAATGATCTTTCTTAATGCAAATGCAATTTTTCCAGACAAGATATCCATGGGAAAATTCCCCAAAATTCACATTAAATTTATTGTCCTATTCTTGATTATCAGGCAAAGTTTGGGAGCCATAACACCTGTTTAACTCTCTGGATAATTCAATTTCCTTTTTCAGTTATTGAATTTTCACAGCTATTAGGTTGCTTTATTAGGTCCCAAAATTTTACTGAGTCTTCCATTAGTCATACCCTAGCTCCTGTTAAAGTCTTGGATTTAATTAACCTACTATACTAGTCCTAAATCAGTTACAAACCAAATATTGATTTAATGTCTCGAAACTCAATTATAAAGTAAATCCAGAAATTCTTGCCGAATTAGAAATACAATAACTCCTTCCCCACAGCTTAGAAAATTATGAAACAAATTTTGCTAAGACCAGAACCACTCCCTCCATCTTGATTATCAACTGTTAGCTAGGTTCAAGCTACAGTTTCCTCTCGGAAATTTTTGGAAGTTGGTTTGTTTGCCATACTTTCGGAGACCACAATCTGCTATGATCATCTCTTGTTCTTTGCAAGAGCTTTGATCATATTCCCTAGTATCTACCATCGAAATTCCAAAGCCAATTAAGGTCCCTGTCATATAGTGATCACCATGAATTAATTTATGGTCTTAAAATAAATAAATTTCAAAGTCATTTATATATCCATGTTATCTGCATATCGTATAGTGACCGAAGTCGAGGAGGAGCCAGAAGCCTTGGAAGAGAACCTTCCAATTTTTAACTCAGAACCTGACCTGCAACAAGGCAAGCCCCGGTTTGCATTTAAGCCATTTATGAGCTTTTGCTTTATCACTATGATGAATAGTATATGAATTGTGCATTACGTTTAGGGTGAATGATACTCCACTTGCATGACCAAAAATCCCAGGGGTTTATTTGGCACGAGTTACAGTTTGACCTATAGTAACTGCTTTGCTAATGCATAGGAAATCCGGTAGAAGTCGAGTAGTTGGAATCTACTCGCGAGAGATGTATCTCACAGGATTGGTTGAATAGAAAATGGCTTAATATAATGAAACTGAGACCGGGTAGGGAATGGATAGGAAGCGGCGAGAATTGAGTCTCGGTCGCTTGGGTGTCGAGGCATACCGTTCCGTTTTATAGGTGTGGGTTGAGGGTAGCAAGGTGTAAATCCGCTGGTGGGCACGTCAGAGTACGCCCCACGCAGGGACCTCCTTCCCGTGACGGATCGACCGGTTCGGCATTTGAGTGTCTTGCGAAAGGTTGCCATATACGCCTAGTACTGAAGTGTTATGTAGGTACGGGTGTGCTCGCTGACACTTCCGAACGACGTATGTGTCGTGTTGTCCGGGTGAGTCCTGATTGCAATCACTGTCCCTCGCAGTAATAGAGTACCACTTGTTCACTGTGTCGTGACGTAGTAAATACTAAAGAAGTCGGGAAAGTCATATGATATTGAATTATAATTACTTTGCAACTTTGTTTGGTTTAGAGATAGTATAACTAAAGATTTACAATTTCCCCATACTTTAGCTGTAATAGCATTATGTGCTTTGGGCATGTCATATCATCGGTAAAGCGTTTCTTGTTTGATTGTGGAGCCCATGATGTGCCGTGCTCAGAGAATGTCATTTGCTACTTAAAACTTGGTTATAAGGATCCACTTGTAGGCGAGTTATTTTTGCTATTCCTTACCTATGTTTAGTGTCCCCGTGCATCTGTCTAGTGAGACGGTTAAGCCTTGCTGAGCCTTAAGCTCACGTTTGCAGTTAACGAGTTTTTGCAGGTTACCCTATTGAGGATGGGTTTGACGATGAGGCAACACCCTCTCCAGGGTGTACAGCCGAGTGGGAACCCTGCACGCCGCCATAGTTTGAGTGTTGCTAGTGCAAAGTATCCCTGGCATGGAAAACTTTGCTTTTTGCATAGCTAGTGCTGAGAGCGTAGCTATGGTATGTATATATTTCTTTACATCCGCTAGTATTGTGAAAACTTCCGCTGTGTAGTAAATAAAAGACTTGGTATTGTACTTTATTCTGGTTCTATTCTTGTAAACTGTTGGGTGTCGCATCGCACGACACCACCCAATGAGATCCTCGGATGTGTGGACTCCGGTCCCCACAGACATGGTATCAGAGCTTCGTTGGGAACAGTGTACCGGAAAAGAACATATTTTCAAAAATTAGGAACTTGAGTGAGGAATTAGTTATATGCCGTTATAAGGAGTATTATTAGTATAAGATATAAAGGTGGTAAACTAACTATGTGTTATTATATTCTGTAACGATGCTCCGACATCAGGTAAGAGGTAAGGTACGCCACCGAGAGCGGATCAATCTCGGTAAGCTCAGCATACGAGAGGTGGTATGTGAAATTTCCGTGGCTTGGCACGGAAAGTCAATATGAGTCTTTGAAACTTTCCATGTTTCTAAGAACATATGACACGCGGTACCCCAGCGTGACACAAAGTTAGAGGGAAACCCCGTCGGGTGGTATGTAACCCGATAGTATGTTCTCATATCTATGAGAACATGCGAACACGTATGCCCGAGTGTGTATAAACCGGATCGTACGGGAGTCTTTGCTGTACAGACGTATTTACAGCCATGTACCTCGAGACATGGCCTCGCTCGAGGACGACTCACGCCAGAGTCGTATGTATTTACTTTTAGTTATATATTATTGTGACTGCCTGCCGTGTTTCCCCGTGCCGCCCTTGAGGTGCGAAGGTGTGAAAGGGGATTGTTTGTCTTCTGCAGGTAACCTAACTCCGGTAGCAACCCGTGTAGAAGCCGTTTGCGAGGGAACGATATAGGAACCACCTATAGACGTAACCGGATGTACCGGATAGAATTTCCTTTCGTGAGGCACGTAGCACCGTCAGTATCAAACATGATACTAGACCCTCCCCAACGACAGAATGGTTGCATTGTGTTTTGAGAAAGTCCGACTATCAGATACTGATAATTTCGGGCTCGACTTGATAAGGTGGATAGAACCAAGATTCTTGTTTTCTGGTAGAAGTAGCTCAACTTCGCCAGGTTGTAATCTTGGTTAGCAATTAGATATCATGAGAGTATCCTACATGGATGGAAAGCTCGTGAAGGTCTCTCCAACTTTTCCGTTGACCATAAAGACAGAAAAGCTTGTTAATCTGTTTAAAACTGGGGTTTACTGCAATTACTCCATATGAACCCACCTTTGTACCGTTTCTGTATTCTTGCCATAACTCACTGTAGAAAAATCCACTACCTTATTGGGATATATGTTTGAGAAGGGTAGGTGGAGATTCACGAGTTTGTTTTGGGGAGTCCTTCCTGATTTTAATTGGAGTTTAACCAAATTGGGAAGTCAGCACAGTAAACTGCATGGCTGCTGATGCAAACCAGTCAGCTTTACTGTTGAGTTTGGATAATTATAACCCCTAATCCAGAACAGTGATATGGTTACGCATGTACATTTCTGGAAAGCTTAGGAAGTCATCTATCAACTTTATTTATCACTCCTGACCTGAATCTAGGTGTAGCTATGCCTAATTCCATTTGTCGCAAATTTGGTTCCTGCAGTCCAGAACTTGGAACAGTTTGCACCTAATTGTGAATTGATGCATAATACCTTCATGACAAGGTTGTCGTGGTGGAACTTCTTTAGTTCTGGATTGTTAACACGATGTTACTCAATGTTTATTTTGACACTACCTCAATATCTTATCATGATGAACCTGTATAGAATGTGGAGATAAGCCCATATACAGGGGAGGTTCTGTCAAAATTTTCAGAACCCTTGAGTCAACTTAAAACTGGTATAGATTGTTCATACTAGTTCAACAGTGGCTGTATGAGTACAATCTGGAAAGGTTTTGAAGTGTACTACAATTTTTGTATTCAACATAAAGTTTAGTTCTGAATTCTTCTGTATGAAACTTACGGGTTACTGCAGATAGGTCAGATAAACCAGAACTGTACTCATTTTCAGATTGCAGCTTTGACTGAACCAATTGATTATGGATATTTCTTTTTGTCCCACATCACCAGTGTTTGGGTCGAATACTTAAACGGTGTATTGACATTCGGGTATATTTGTCCACAGATGGCAGCACCAAGAATTCAGTTGCCTAATGGATGGGTGTTCTCAACATGCACCGGGCACGCCGGTTTTCCGGACGTGTTTGCACGGTTGCTCGGCCAGTTTGGCTATTTGGTGTTACCTAGCTATTGGGGCAAGAAGTTCCAGGAGGGCGGTATATGGAGTTGCACCATCTACGTCGATGTGCCTGCCGGTCCACCGCACCTCGGATGGGCTCCATACTCCATCAAGATCAAAGGATTGATATTAGAAGAAACATGGAGCTACGCCGCAAGTGTTGCCATAGGGAGGTTTTGCAAACTCCATTACCGTCATCTGGTGGGTACTCCGTATGAGTTCTTTCCAGTCAACGGCAGAGCTTCTGAAGCCTGGGCAACCCGCTTGCTTGCGGAGGTGGGAGAGCATGGCGAAACATCCGCAACAGCCTCAGCGATGTATGCAGCAGCCTCACATCGCGAAAAGGGTAATCAGAGGACATGCATAAAAGAATTGACAAACAATCTGAAGCAAGCCATGAAGCGAGCAAATCACTTTGAGTGGGCAAATGACGGACTTAGGGATATGATGGCTCCTCTTAATCATCGTTTGAACCTTAGGGGGAATCAATGGCATGACGCTGTTATGGATTTGGCCGCGTCTCGCCAGGAGACTCTAGAGAGAGATATTGATCTGGAGGCAAGCCTACTTTATGGGCACCAACGGGACACACAGTTGAACGTGGTGACTGCAGACAGGGATCAGTCCAGAGTAGAAGCTCAGAGCTGGAAGACCAGCTGTGAACAGGCTCAGCAAGAGAATGAGGCCTGGGGGATGTTTATGATACAGGCAGATTGGCAAGCTATGGCTGCCAAGAAGACGTTGATGTTGAACGATGTATCAACTTCTACTCCAGCACCCGTATCAGAGGTGCCTAGCCCTGAAGATGAAGAAGAAGAAGAAGACCCAGAGGAACTTGAATACGTCGAGTAGAGCGTATTGAAGTTAGATGTGGTAGCACTTCCGCCAACACCGGGCGGCATATAGTTACATGGTTGCTAGTGTTTCTCTTTTGTGACCATGTTTGTGTCATATTAAGAGTAATGGTTGTGGTGTCTAGCTAACTAGATGAGTATGACATGTCAGGAAGGCCAAGTATGGTAGAGATGTGTTTCCATAAAGGGAGTCCATCATTTTGGGTTTACTACTGTAAACTTGGTCTTGAGATGATATATTTTGTATAAAGTTTGTGCTTTATCAATATATGTAAATGTCATGCATCGTCTATTATTGTCTACCGCATTTCTAAGGGAGGATAAACTTGAGGCAATGGGACTTACCGTGTTATTCATTATATTGCAGTATGGTGCGTACTCGTACAGCCTCAGAGGTGGGAGGATCTAGTGGAGGACAGGGGGATGACACACCACCCCCGGGGCAGAATACGCCTCAGACGCAACCACCTCCACCACCTCCAACCACACTCCCCAAGAGTCTCGCGGAGGTTCTCGCTGCAGTGCTCGGCTCACGCGACGAGCAAACCGAGTTACTGCAGACGTTGGTGCAGCACTCGTCCCGTCAAGGGGGACGACAGGATGATGGACCGCGTCAGCAATTTCAGAGTTCCTACTCTGATTTCTCATCGACACACCCACCGGTATTCAGAGAAGCCGATGAACCGTTGGACGCGGATAACTGGCTCCGCACCATTGAAGGAAAGTTCGGTTTACTCGCGGTAACCGAACAGCAGAAGACATTGTTTGCAGCGCAACAACTGCAGGGGTCTGCCGGTGCGTGGTGGGCCAATTACCTTGCCGCACGCCCCGCAGGCCATGTTGTAAGTTGGACCGAATTCCGGGAGGCATTTCGCGCCTACCACATCCCTCCCGGGATTATGAGGAGGAAGCTTCAAGAGTTCTTGGAGCTAAGACAAGGAGGAAGGAGTGCATACGAATACTCCAAATCATTCAACCACTTGGCCCAATATGCTCAGGACCAAGTGAATACCGAAGATCGGAAGCGGGAATGTTTCTACCGGGGTTTGAACCCCAAGTTGAAGGACAAGCTTGTCCTGTTCAACCGCGGCAACTTCAACGACATAGTCAATGCCGCTATCATGCAGGAGGACGCTACGCGCGAGCTGTCCTCCGATAAAAAGAAGAGGGGTGCTCCACAGAGCAGCGGAGGTGGTACTCCTCAGAAGTACCGTATGGTGTATCGATCACCATCCGGCCAGAGGTGGCAGCCGCCATCGCGACCACCAATGTTCCGTGGTCGTCAGTTCAACAACGGCGGATTTCGGCCGCAGCAACAACAGGGGGTGGTTCCACGTGCACTTCCACCTCCACCACGTGCACCGGGATTCCGTCCTCCCCTTCGTATTGGCCAAACCCCGTACACGTGTTTCACGTGTGGACGTACGGGGCACTTCGCCAAGGATTGTCCGCAGAATCGACAAAGCGGAGGGCAATCATCTTACCAGGGGGCCAACCAGCCCCGCAATCAGTTCAAGAAGCCAGCCACCAGACCCGGCAACATCCACCACCTCGCCATCGAGGGCGTTCCGGAAGGCGCACCCGTGCTCACGGGTACGTTCTCTGTCTTAAATCATTCCGTAGTCATACTTTTTGACTCCGGAGCTTCACACAATGTCATTAGTAAATCTTTGGTCGTTAAAAGTCAATTGCCTGTTATCTCCACAAAAACTCCATATATGATTTGCACCCCAGCAGGGAGGGTAGTAACATATGAGGTAGCCCATAAAGTGCCTCTTGACCTAGATGGGAACGTCTATCCTACCTCTTTCATTATCCTAGAAACTCAAAAGCTAGATATCATCTTAGGAATGGCATGGTTGCAATACCATGGTGCTATCCTTGATATCGTTCCTCGAAATTTATCTAAACTCTCCACTCCATCAGCCCCAGGTTCTCAATCTTGAGAACATCATTCCATTAGACCCATCCACTCACAACACCGAGGTTATGGAACTTAAGAATATTCCGGTAGTATGTGAATACCCCGACGTGTTTCCTGAAGATCTCCCTGGGATGCCACCAGAAAGGGATATAGAGTTCAAGATTGAACTTGCGCCCGGAACAGTGCTAGTTTCAAGACCACCCTACAAGATGGCACCCAAGGAACTTGCAGAACTGAAGGAACAATTAACTGAACTTGAGAGCAAAGGTTTTATTCGTCCAAGTTCATCACCATGGGGTTGTTCTGCACTGTTTGTAGAAAAGAAAGATAAGACCTTGAGGCTATGTGTAGACTATCGTCCACTTAATGCTGTCACCATCAAGAACAAGTATCCACTACCGCGCATTGATATTCTTTTCGATCAATTAGTGGGTGCTAAAGTGTTTTCGAAGATGGATCTTCGTTCTGGTTATCATCAAATTAGAATCCGACCAGAAGATATATCCAAGACAGCATTCTCAACAAGGTATGGACTGTATGAGTATCTGGTTATGTCCTTCGGATTAACCAACGCCCCGGCTCATTTCATGTATCTCATGAACTCAGTGTTCATGCCGGAATTGGACAAGTTCGTCGTGGTCTTCATTGACGACATACTTGTGTATTCAAAATCCGAAGAAGAACATGCTCAACACTTGCATATTGTGCTTCAGCGATTACGGGACCAGCAGTTGTATGCTAAGTTCAGCAAGTGTGAATTCTGGATCAACCAGGTGCCATTTTTAGGGCACATCATTTCAGCAGAAGGTATTGCAGTTGATCCAAGCAAGATCAGGCAAGTCCTCAAATGGGAGTCTCCAAAGTCTGTACATGAAGTCCGAAGTTTCCTGGGTTTAGCAGGATATTACCGGAGGTTTATACCCAGTTTCTCCAAAATAGCTAAACCAATGACAGAACTTCTGAAGAAAGGACAAAAGTATGTATGGACTGAGGCATGTGAGGCAGGTTTCAAAGCATTGGTGAAACACCTTACAACGGCACCAGTTTTAGCCCAACCAGACACTACCAAAGCATTTGATGTCTATTGCGATGCATCTGGGATTGGTTTAGGTTGTGTGTTAATGCAAGAGCGAAGAGTGATCGCGTATGGATCACGACAGCTTCGGAACCACGAGCAGCACTACCCGACTCATGATCTTGAACTGGCTGCTGTGGTGCTAGCATTGAAGATGTGGAGGCATTATCTACTGGGTAATTTAGTACACCTCTACACTAATCACAAAAGCTTGAAATACATCTTCACCCAGAAGGATTTGAATATGCGACAAAGGCGATGGTTAGAATTGATCAAGGATTATGAGATTGAGATCCACTACCATCCAGGCAAGGCGAATGTAGTCGCCGATGCACTGAGCCGCAAGTCCCATATCAACAATCTTTCCATTACCTCGATGGAGGGAAAAGAAGAACTGAGTCTTTACTTGGTTCCATATGGGGCGCTCTACAATCTCGCTCTCATTCCTACCATCAGAGAGGATATTATGGCAGCTCAGAGGGCGGACAAGGGGATGTCACATATTCAGCAAAGAATAAAGAAGGGGGAGATGAAATGCTTCCGAAGTGACGATGAAGGTACCCTCTGGTTTAACGACCGTATAGTGGTACCCCGAAACATGGAACTTCGGAGGAAGATACTGGATGAAGCTCATTTATCCAAGTATTCCATTCATCCGGGAAGTAACAAAATGTACCAAGATTTAAGAAAGAAGTTCTGGTGGACTCGGATGAAGCGGGAAGTAGCTAAATATGTATCCGAGTGTGATACGTGCCGGCGAGTGAAGGCCGACCATATGAAAGCAGCAGGACAGCTTCAACCTTTAAGCATACCAGCTTGGAAATGGGAGGATATCAGCATGGATTTCATTGTTGGGTTGCCTCCCACTCTCCATAAGCACGACTCAATTTGGGTGATAGTTGACCGACTGACTAAGACGGCGCATTTCATTCCCGTCAATACCAACTATCATTCCTCTAGATACGCGGAGTTATATATTGCCAGAATCGTATGCCTCCACGGAATACTCCGCACCATCATCTCAGATCGTGGGGCTGTATTTGTTTCGCGATTCTGGGAGCATCTCCACGCTGCACTGGGGACCAAGTTAATTAGGAGCTCGGCCTATCATCCTCAGACTGATGGACAAACTGAACGGGTGAATCAAGTGCTTGAGGACATGCTTCGTGCCTGTGCCATCCACCATGGTAAGAATTGGGATGACCATCTACCATTGGCAGAATTCTCGTACAACAACGGTTACCAGGCTAGCATCCAGATGGCGCCATATGAAGCTCTTTATGGCCGCAAGTGTCGCACACCCTTGAACTGGTGCGAATCAGGTGAACGGGCAGTGTACGGCATCGACTTAGTAAATGAAGCCGAGGATCGAGTTCGCACTATTCAGGCGAATCTCAAAGCTGCTCAGTCTCGTCAGAAGAGCTACGCGGACAAACGACGTCGACCTCTTCACTTCGAAGTTGGAGATCAAGTTTATCTCCGAGTATCCCCTATGAAGGGTATCCATCGCTTCGGGGTAAAAGGGAAGCTAGCCCCCCGCTTTATTGGGCCTTTCGCAATAATCGAAAGATGCGGACCTGTGGCATATCAATTGGAGTTACCAACGTCACTTTTCGGAGTCCACAATGTGTTCCACATTTCCCAATTGCGGAAATGCCTTAAGACTCCAGCTGATATCCGCATAGAGGATTTGGAAGCTCTCCAACCAGATCTCACCTATTCCGAGCATCCAACTCAGATCATCGATGAAAAGACTCGCACCACAAGAAGCCGCACCTTGCGTTTCTACAAGATCTTGTGGAGCCACCACAGTGCCGAAGAGGCCACGTGGGAAAGCGAGGAGTATCTTAGAACGAACTATCCGGACTTGTTAGCGGCATATGTTCGATAGATCCTTTTTCCTTTGCCTTCTTTTGTAATCTCGGGACGAGATTCTTTTAAGGGGGGAGGAATGTAAAACCCCACTTTTATGGCATGTTAAGTTCATATGGGTTTTGTGATCAACTATTTTGGATCTCCAATATAATGGTACACGTGAACTATGCCATCCAAAACTTATCTTGCACTCTTTGTTAGATTCTTTTATCATAGGTATTAGACTTCACCATGAATCCAAATTATATTCTATTCACCTTTTAAGAATAAGAATTTTTGGATAAGGATTAGTAAGCAATGCACAATGAAGCCCTAATAAGCTCTAAACCAAATATTCAAATTAAGGGCTCTAAATTTTTCCATGAGGTCCTAAATTCCTCAATAGCATGCTTACAAAGTTTCAAGATTTTAGAAACTCATCTACTATTTTTATTGAGGTGCTTAGCAAATTTGAATCAAATTCAAATCTGAATTTTTAATTCTTCTCCAACTTCTTTAAACATAAGAATTGAGTTCACCATTGTGTTCAGAATAATTCATTTGCCATCTCCACAAAATTTCATGATTTTTGGAGTTGATCTTCTATTTTTAAATGAATTAGTAACTGAGCTGTGGGGAGAATCACTGGACAGTGGGCCCCACATGTCAGCTCCCCTTTTAAACGGATCAGCTCAACCCCGACACCTCTGCACCGCCGCGCCCCCGCTCGACACCGCGCGCGCGCATGCAGCTCCAGCGAGCTGCCTGCCTGCTCGCCGCGGCCCTATAAAAGGCCGGCCGAAGCCCCCTTTAATCCTCATCCCCGATCACAGCTCCATTGCCTCGCCACAATTCTTCCGCCGCGCGCCATCGCCGCCGCTCGCCACTGCTCCGCGGCGTGCCGCCGTTCCGCGCCATTTCAAGCCTAGCTCCAAAGAGCAAAAAGGTGCGCCTGATCAAACTCTAGCTCATGGTACAAACCGTTTCCCTTATCGTTGAAGCCTGAGCAAGATATTGTTCGTTTCCTCTACGGCCGAGGGTAGATAGCTAGCTATGATTTCATGTCAAATTCCTTTTCGACAAGCAATCATCCTTTGCAATTACTTAGAGATAGTTTCTATAGGCCCTAGCGATCCTGTCTGAGCAAAAACCTTTAAGGATCATCAAGCAACGGCTCTGAATTTCGAGTTTTGCTCGCCGCCGGTGAGAAAACCTCGGTTCACCGTCTAACTCATGATTCCCGGCAACTCACTCCCCTTCTGCGCCCATATCCTTGAACTCCATCATCCCAGGAATGTTTTGGAGCAATTCCCAAGTGATTTGAGCTACTCTATAGAGAGTTCTATGATGCCCGAGCGCTCATCGCCGCCACCGCCGTCGCACGACCTTTTCCGGCGAGCTTCAAGACCCACTGACCTCACCATCGTGCTCAGCGACCCCAAAAACCCCCAGGCGGCAAGTTTCCGCGAATCTGGTGCGTTGGATTGGCCGGCGGCGAGGCTCGCCGGAGAGCACCGCCGCGGGAGCCCCGCGCGCCGCCCGCGTCGGGAGGTAGAAGACGACGCGGCGGGTCCCGCGTGTCAGCGGCGGTAAATCCCGTCGGATCAGGTGTGGCCACGGGATTTGCTGTGGCTACGCGGTGGGAATCTGTGGCCCCCGTGTGGCTTAAATACTATTGGTTCATTTTAAAACAGTGGGGCCCACGAGTTAAATCAAATTAGGAAATTATTCCAGATTAGACTCCAACTTAGAAAAATCCATAACTTTCTGTAGGATACTCCAAAAATCTTCAAACAAATTTTGTTCGAAAGCTCTTGAGCTCTAGTTTCTGTCAATACCAATTAGGTTCTGTGGAACTCAGAGTTAAATTCTGTAGAAAATGATCTTTCTTAATGCAAATGCAATTTTTCCAGACAAGATATCCATGGGAAAATTCCCCAAAATTCACATTAAATTTATTGTCCTATTCTTGATTATCAGGCAAAGTTTGGGAGCCATAACACCTGTTTAACTCTCTGGATAATTCAATTTCCTTTTTCAGTTATTGAATTTTCACAGCTATTAGGTTGCTTTATTAGGTCCCAAAATTTTACTGAGTCTTCCATTAGTCATACCCTAGCTCCTGTTAAAGTCTTGGATTTAATTAACCTACTATACTAGTCCTAAATCAGTTACAAACCAAATATTGATTTAATGTCTCGAAACTCAATTATAAAGTAAATCCAGAAATTCTTGCCGAATTAGAAATACAATAACTCCTTCCCCACAGCTTAGAAAATTATGAAACAAATTTTGCTAAGACCAGAACCACTCCCTCCATCTTGATTATCAACTGTTAGCTAGGTTCAAGCTACAGTTTCCTCTCGGAAATTTTTGGAAGTTGGTTTGCTTGCCATACTTTCGGAGACCACAATCTGCTATGATCATCTCCTGTTCTTTGCAAGAGCTTTGATCATATTCCCTAGTATCTACCATCGAAATTCCAAAGCCAATTAAGGTCCCTGTCATATAGTGATCACCATGAATTAATTTATGGTCTTAAAATAAATAAATTTCAAAGTCATTTATATATCCATGTTATCTGCATATCGTATAGTGACCGAAGTCGAGGAGGAGCCAGAAGCCTTGGAAGAGAACCTTCCAATTTTTAACTCAGAACCTGACCTGCAACAAGGCAAGCCCCGGTTTGCATTTAAGCCGTTTATGAGCTTTTGCTTTATCACTATGATGAATAGCATATGAATTGTGCATTACGTTTAGGGTGAATGATACTCCACTTGCATGACCAAAAATCCCAGGGGTTTATTTGGCACGAGTTACAGTTTGACCTATAGTAACTGCTTTGCTAATGCATAGGAAATCCGGTAGAAGTCGAGTAGTTGGAATCTACTCGCGAGAGATGTATCTCACAGGATTGGTTGAATAGAAAATGGCTTAATATAATGAAACTGAGACCGGGTAGGGAATGGATAGGAAGCGGCGAGAATTGAGTCTCGGTCGCATAGCCCTGCCTGTGTTGATTAAGGCCCGTCCGTATGCGGCCCCGCTGGACAAGCTTGAATTGTACCGGTAATATAATGGACATATGGAATCCAATAAACTGACGTAGCTTGGTCACTTGGGTGTCGAGGCATACCGTTCCGTTTTATAGGTGTGGGTTGAGGGTAGCAAGGTGTAAATCCGCTGGTGGGCACGTCAGAGTACGCCCCACGCAGGGACCTCCTGCCCGTGACGGATCGACCGGTTCGGCATTTGAGTGTCTTGCGAAAGGTTGCCATATACGCCTAGTACTGAAGTGTTATGTAGGTACGGGTGTGCTCGCTGACACTTCCGAACGACGTATGTGTCGTGTTGTCCGGGTGAGTCCTGATTGCAATCACTGTCCCTCGCAGTAATAGAGTACCACTTGTTCACTATGTCGTGACGTAGTAAATACTAAAGAAGTCGGGAAAGTCATATGATATTGAATTATAATTACTTTGCAACTTTGTTTGGTTTAGAGATAGTATAACTAAAGATTTACAATTTCCCCATACTTTAGCTGTAATAGCATTATGTGCTTTGGGCATGTCATATCATCGGTAAAGCGTTTCTTGTTTGATTGTGGAGCCCATGATGTGCCGTGCTCAGAGATTATCCAGATGCTTACGCCGGATGGAATGCTTTTGCTACTTAAAACTTGGTTATAAGGATCCACTTGTAGGCGAGTTATTTTTGCTATTCCTTACCTATGTTTAGTGTCCCCGTGCATCTGTCTAGTGAGACGGTTAAGCCTTGCTGAGCCTTAAGCTCACGTTTGCAGTTAACGAGTTTTTGCAGGTTACCCTATTGAGGATGGGTTTGACGATGAGGCAACACCCCCTCCAGGGTGTACAGCCGAGTGGGAACCCTGCACGCCGCCATAGTTTGAGTGTTGCTAGTGCAAAGTATCCCTGGCATGGAAAACTTTGCTTTTTGCATAGCTAGTGCTGAGAGCGTAGCTATGGTATGTATATATTTCTTTACATCCGCTAGTATTGTGAAAACTTCCGCTGTGTAGTAAATAAAAGACTTGGTATTGTACTTTATTCTGGTTCTATTCTTGTAAACTGTTGGGTGTCGCATCGCACGACACCACCCAATGAGATCCTCGGATGTGTGGACTCCGGTCCCCACAACGCGTGGTTCCCACACTCGCCTCCATGGATTTCCGCAAGGAGCTCGTGACCTTCTTCCCTTGCAATGCACAACATTAGGACGCCGTTGGCACCGCACCGGTAGATATCCCCTTCTACTAGTGTGTATCTTTTAGCCAATCTGATGATCCGGTCAGCGGATACACTGTCTTTAGGAAGGATGTTGTCCTTCAAGTAGCTTCGGATCTCCGAGATCCATGCATCAAAGCTAACTTGAGCTCCTGAGTCTTGCATGCTGGGTTGCTCAAAGCTTCCTGCAGCACCTATGACCCTTGGTGGACACCATGGTAACAGGGCCATCGAGACTGCCAGCTTCAAGTTGTTGGTCTCGCCCCCTTCGCTCAGTTCGTCAGATTGAGCTATCGGTCTTGACAAACTCTGAATGAAGATTCCATTAGGAGTCGGAGCTCCGATTGAAGCCTTCATCGAGAGTTCATTAGCTTCAATGTTATGGAGACGCTAAACATGGTGGAGATCAAGGACTTCAAAGTCCTTCTGGAGCTTCGGGACTTCAAGGAGATATGCAACTAGTTGGAGGTTGTTGCAGTAGCATTAACCTTTTACTTGTTTTATGATGAGCTGTGAATCACCCTTCACCAACAGCTGGTTGGCACCATAGGATAATGCCACCTTGAGCCCGAAGATGTGGGCTTCATACTCCGCCATGTTGTTGGTTGCCTTGAAGTCAAGATGAACCATGTATTTGACCTTCTCCCCAGTCGGTGCGAGGAGGAGGACTCCAGCTTAGGCCCCCTGGTTCTCCATGGAGTCGTCTAAGTAGAGAGTCCAGTGAGGCTCGGTGAAGACCGGGACCTTGGGTTCCGGCTTCTGCTCAGTGGGGCCCTCAGGATTAGATGGAGAAGGAGTCCACTCCGCATCAAGTCAGCCAAAGTATGACTCTTGATTGCTTGTTGTGGTAGGAATTTGAGATCGAATTCGGCCAGCTTTGCTGCCCACTTTGCGATGTTCTCAGTAGAATAAGGGTTATGCAATATAGCACGTAGTGGATAGGAAGTTACCACTGATATCTTGTTGGCTTGGAAATAATAGTGAAGCTTCCTTGAGACAATAAGAACTGCTTAAAGCAGCTTATCCACCTCAATGTATATGGTCTTGGCATCATGGAGAACTTCACTAATAAAGTACACTGGCGTTGGATGGTCCAGACCCTTTCAGAGGGGCCCAGAGCTTCCTCTCCATCGACCCGGACCCAACGGGAGGGGTCCGACCCTTCTTGTTGAGCTTCCCAGACCCTCTTGTAGGGGCCCAGAACTTCTTCTTGTTCAACTAGAACCCTCCCTGAGGAGTAAGGATCTTCTTGAACAGCTGTGAGGACTCCCTCAGATGAGAGAGGTTGATCTTCTAGCACTCTGCCTTGAAGATCCGTGCCTGGGGGCTGGGACCCAAACTCGCCTTCAGGTAGCTCTGAACCCTCCCGGAGGGGCCTAAGCTCATGAATTGGATGTGGCTCCGGTCTTTCCGTGATCAGGACCATGCTTACAACTTCTGTAGATGCAGAAATGTAAAGCAGTAGAGTCTCACTAGCGTTCGGAGCTACCAAGATTGGTAGGATAGTGAGGAGCTGCTTGAGCTCTTGGAATGCTTTTTCTTCTTCTTCGGACCAATGGAATGGTCCAGTCTTCCTCAAAAGTTTGAAGAAGGGTAGCGCCCTTTCCACCTGTCTTGAGATGAACCGGCTGAGCGCAGCCAGACATTCGGTCAACTTCTGGACGTCCTTGATGCGGGCTGGAGGCTGCATGTCTTCTATAGCCTTGATCTTCGCTGGTTTTTCCTCAATTCCTCGGTGTGTTACCAAGAAACCAAGCAGCTTCCCGAAGCTAACCCCGGAGACGCACTTGTCTGGGTTCAGCTTGGTGCGCATAATGCGCAGCTTGTCGAAGACGCTTGCAAGTTGTCAAGGAGTGACTCCTTGTTCTTGATCTTCACAAAAATGTCATTGACATACACTTCCACCAAGTCCCTAATGAGCTCTCCAAAAGTTTTGTACATAGCTCGCACAAAGGTTGAAGCAGCATTTTTGAGACCAAAGGGCATGGCAGTATAACAATACAATACATCTACTGTTATGAAGGCAGTATGCTATCATCTTCCCTAGACATTTGTTCTTGATGATATCCCAAGTATGCATCTAGGAAACACAATACCTCACACCCGGAGGTAGAGTCCACTATCTGATCCATACTAGGTAGTGGAAATGGATCTTTTGGACATGCCTTATTTAAGGTGGTGTAGTCGATACACATCAGCTTCCCGCCAGCCTTAGGTACAACGACTGGATTTGCCAGCCATTTTGGATGAAAAACTTCCCAGATGAAACCAGCTTCGAGCAGCTTCTTGATCTCCTGTCGGATGAAGTTTTGCCTCTCAATTGATTGCTTTTTGGGGCTTCTGGTGTACAGGTCATGCGTCGGGATAAATCTTCAGATTGTGCTCAATCACCTCCCTAGGGACCCCATGCATTTGTGACGGTTGCCAGGCAAACACGTCAACATTCGCCTGGAGGAAAGTGATGAGCGCAAGTTCCTATTTGCTATTCAGACCTCCCGATATACGGGTGGTCTGAGCAGCACCAGATCCGATTTGGACGACTTTGACAGGAACGTCGGTGTCCCTGCTTGGTTGCACACATGGTGCAGAAGTTGAGCCTCGTTGACGAGTCTCAGGGGTTGAGCAATGAGCTCTTTGCCGGAGGTTCCTTCCTGCGCTGTGGCAAACGCATGGAGTTCCACTAGCGCGGTAACTCCTGTTGTGCGGTCACCATGGACCTGGAGAACACCTGAAGGTGTCATCATCTTCAACACGAGATAGCTGTAGTGAGCTGCGTCCATGAACCTGTACAAGGCATGCCTGCCCACGTTGGCGTTGAAGGGCAGATTGATGTGAGCGACATCGAAGACCAGCTTCTCAGTCCTGTATTTCTCCGGAGTCCTGAAGGTCACCGGGAGAGTAATGGATCCGAGGGGCTGATGGCCCCCGGACCTGTCCCAGAGAAAGGTCTCGAGGGACGAAGGTTCGAGATTTGTAGATGGATCTTCATGAACGCTTCAAAGCTCAACCTAGCCTCCGTCTACCAGAACATGGTAGAGTTGAACATTGTTGATGGTCGGAGATACCATCAGCGTGAGTTGGCCAGCTCCGACCATGTTTCTGGGGCAATCTGTTGCATCAAAGTGATGGGCGTATCCATCCACTTCTGGTGTGGTTCTGCCCTGGCAGCAGAAGCTACGGCAGCCATTTCCCTCTGCATTGTCTTAAGGACGTGGTGAGAGGTAATGTCCTAGGACCCTCCGTAGATACTGTTGAGGGTCTTCCGATGCTCATTGTCAGAGATGTCAGAGTTATCATCGACTGTGTTGTACACAACCTCTAGGACCTTCATGGGCTCCTTGAAGCCTAGCTCCGTTTCAATCAGAGCTTTGTCAACTTTTTGCTTTCCTTCCCGCTGACAGAAAGGAGCTTCTTCTCGACGCTTGTTGTAGCGCTCGACAATGTTTTGGACCTCTCGGCAGTCCTCCAGACTGTGCTTGTCTGTCTTGTGCATTGGACACCACATCTTGGAACTACCGCCATCTTCTAACAAAGGTCGAGGTTGTTTTTCATGGCGTGGCCCCCGACCACCCGGAGCTGCAGCAACTGTAGCAGTAGATGTGCCGACCGACAGCTTCTTCTTGCCGTTGGACTTTTTATTCTTTTTGCCACCACCAGAGGTAGTGGCTTCAGCTTTGCAGGACTTTTTGTTATCCTCTGGAGCTGGCTTTGAATGCATTTCCCGGCCCTCTGCGGCCCAAGCACACTTGTCAGCCAGGCTGAACAACTCCGTGACGCTGGTGACTTCTTTCGTCACCAGCTTCTCTAGCATTTTCTTGTCTTGGACGCCCTGTCTGAATGTGACAATAACAGAATCGTTCGGGATAGAAGGGATTGTATTGTGTACATGAGAAAAATACTGGATGAAGGATCACAGTGATTCCCCCGTTGTTTGCTTCACAACAAACATGTCCAGTTCGTTGCCTGGTGAGGTGTAAGAGTCCCGAAGTTGGCAGTGAACTGTTGGCATAGCTTCACCCAACTGTTGATGGAGTCGGGTGGAAGACTCATGAACCAGGACCTGGCGGTCCCAGATAGAGCCACGGGGAAGTAATTGGCCATCACGGCCTCATTGCCCCCCCCCCACCGCAAGGATAGCGGTGGAGTAGATTTGAAGGAATTCAGCGGGGTTGACAGTCCTGTTGAATTTCTCTAGCAAATGAGGCCAGAACTTCTATGGCCAGTGGACCATGCGTAGGTGCATGGCCAAGGCAGAACAACCTCCTCCTACTCCCACTTGAGTAGGGTTGTCCCGAGCCTCTCACCTCTCGCGAGCATGCTCAATATGGGCGCGGCCATCCTGCTGTCGGTAGCGACGATCGAGCTCTGACCGCAGGTCGTGCGTCAAAAGCATCGACACAGTATGGGTGTGTCGCACCCCGGAAGGCAGCGGCGTCACTTTTTGAGATATAGCGCGCCTCTGGTGCTGTGATACGTGGGGACCAAGTCTTCCAGACAAGGTCCTCTGTTGAGTCTGTGGCTGCCTCGAAGGGGGAGGACATTGGTTGCTGATGGCATCAGTTGCGGCTGCAACTAGATGCTGCACATCAGCACGCCACTGCTCCATCGCACCCTAAGGTGCTTCGGGCATTGGTGGGCGCTCTAGTAGAGTACGCGCAGCAATCAGCACATTCCCAGGGTTGTTGTTCGCTGATGTTGTAACCGACGCGAGTATCCCATCCTGCTGTCCAGCATTGTTTGTCGGAGCAGATGGTGGTCATGGTGGTGGTGCGACGCCTGCCAGGACAACGACGCCCGCTGGTTGCTGCATGTTGGAAGGATTCCCTCCAGCAGGTTGCACAACGTTGTTGCCGTTTGATGATCCTGCGGTAGATTTCACCATCTTGTGATCTCAGAAGCCCCTTCCTGGTGTGCTAAATGTTGAAGCGTAGTAACAACACTTCCCCCGGTACTTTTAAATTGTAGTCCGCGGAGGTTCTTGTATCAGTTTGGGCACACGGAGATCATAGACAAGATGGTGACACAAATGATTTATGTGGTTCGGGCCGCCTGAGTGTAATACCCTATTCTATGGGGTGTGTGTCGTTGTATTGAGGAATTACTAGTGATTTTGTGCGTAGGAGCTTGCATGTCTAGTACCGTGGAGCACATCCCTTTTATAGACCAAGGGATGGCTGTTACATGAGTTGCCTAGCCCGACATGTGGCCCCGATGGTTATTATTGCCTAATACACAGTTAAGTGTGTTTAAGCACCCTAGTAGAGTGATAACGCGCCTTAATGGTGGTGTTACCAATATTAAGGGTCTTCTGATCGTGCGCTATTAATATTGTATTAATGGCACATAATCAGGACTTGTAACTGTAGCAATAAGTGCCCCTTGAATGCTTATGCCGTTGGAGATCCGTCTATATTCCCGTTGGTAGCGTAGGTACAGAGGCTCGACACATGGTGGCTCTGGAGCTTTCCCTCATGAGAGGTAGGTCCGAAGCTGCTATACACATGGAGGCACCGGAGCTTCCTTCTACTGGGGGTTAGGTCCGGGGTCACTCTACACGTGTCAAGTACGGAGCTCCCCTATGTTGGGAGTTTGGCTCCAGTATTATATTACACGTGGTAGTGCCAGAGCTAACCGTATGAAGGAGGTGGGTCCAGTGTCGTGTGACACATGGGGCCTATGGAGGTCTTCAACTTTGACAGGTAGAACTCCCTTGCACTTCTTGCGGTATCATGGGGTACCCGATACGCAGGGTACTGACAGGAAGGCACTTGGATCTGAAGAGATTGCATTAATAGATTTGTTATCATGTTGAATTCCTTCGAATCTAAAATTAAAAAGGAACAATAAGCCACAAAAAAGATGTAGATGAGAGGACAAATTTTACTGCTTTTCTTGTCTTTATTGTGCAAGAAAAAACGTAAAAAACATGGCGATGGTGGACGATGCCGGAGCTCCTAAGATCCGACAATCCCCACGGGGCCTACCGTCAACGTTTTATATGTTGAAAGTGGGCGTCATCAAAGCTAACAAGTTCCAACAACTCCCATGGGGGCCAGCCGTCAACGTGAAGAATTAATGGCGATCTAAACAAAGATGGTTGAGAAATCACCCTGAAGACGTCCGCCGTCGATGTATTATGCGTTGACAATGGACACCGTCGAGGCTAGGAAAGCTCTGACGATCCCAGGGTGCCCATCGTCGATGTTTATGGTGGGCGCCATCGGACCTACCTAGCTCCGACAACTCCCAGGGGGGCTGATGTCGACGTTTCTAAGCTTTGATGGTGGACGCTGTCAGACCTACCTAGCTCCGATAACTTCCAGGGGGCCCATCATCCATGTTTTGAAGCGTTGATGGTGTGCACCTTCAGACCTACCTAGCTCCGACAACTCCCAGGGGGCCCGCCATCCACGTTTCTAAGTGTTGATGGTGCACGCTATCGGAACTACCTAGCTCCGACAACTCCCAGGGAGCCCGCCGTCGATATTTCTAAGCGTTGATGGTGGGTGTCGTCGGACCTACCTAGCTCTGACAACTCCCAGAGCGGCCGCCGTCGATGTTTCTAAGAATTGATGGTGGGCACCGTCGGACCTACCTAGCTCCGACAACTCCCATAGGGCCTGCTGTCGATGCAACAAAGGGTCCCTTGAGATGTCGGAGGTATACTTCAGAACTCGGAGCTAATGTTTTGGCTACGAGCGATAAGTGAAGTCATCAACTCATTGTTGAATCCTGTTAGTACATGTTCGCAATCAAATTGTGTACATCTACCATGGGGTCAACAATATAAATGGCAATGTATTGAAGACATACAAAATGGAATTAATTCATTCAAAAGATTGGATTCCATTCTTACAAAATGAGGATTATAAGTGAAGGCAGAAGAAAAAAGATCTAGCTATTGGAGGTCCTATGGAAAAACGAGGCAACTTTCTGGGCAGCTTCTTGAACGTTGGCCCTGCCGATGTCTTCTTCAACAAAGGGTTCTTGGCCAGAGACTTCCCCTACGTCTCCAGTTCGTCGACGATGACGTCACCCATCGCATCAATATTGTTGTCGGCAGAGCTCAATGCCACCAGCGCTTTGTCTATCTCCGGCTTCGGGTCAGCCGACGTAGTGGACTGAAGCCAAGCGGCACCAAAGCATTGTTAGCATGCCATAGGAAGTCCCAGACTTGCTGGGACTCAGTTGCCTTCAAGTTCCTAAGTTCCTCCAGTGACCTTCTAGCGGTCGTAAGCTCCAAACTCACCCAGGCGAGGCGCTCGACCTCCTTGGCATGTTGCTGGATCCTTTCGGCCACATGCTTTTCTCGGTCTGCAAGCTTTGTCTACTAGAGGTGAATGCGGTTCCGGCGGTACGCCAGGTCCTTCTCCCTAGCCTTCACCCTCTCTTCTCCGGCGGACATGAATGTAGCCTAGAGGGGGGGTCAATAGGCTTTTTTTGAATTTTTTTCGATCCCTAAAACACTAAACAGATTTATCAAATACAGGGAAATTGGACTAGTCCAGTACGGTGCGGACTAGTCTGGTATGTGGGGACTAGAAAAATCAAGATTGTTCAATAATTTCACTTCTAGTACCCTATGGAGCGGAAAGTAATTTGCAACTTGGATGTATTACAACAATTAAACAATGTATGGCAAAGATCAACTTTAATTTCAATATTTCAATGTGAGTTACACAAGATTATGTAAACCCTAGAATGTGATGAACAATAAAACAAAAGTGTGCAAGACAAGATTTTATCCCGTGGTTCGATTCCCAAAGAGGAAACCTACATCCACGTTGAGGAGTCCACAGAGGACCGGATCTTCACCAACCCTACCCTCGTCGAATCGCCACGAAGGTTGATTCTCTTCCACTAATCACAGTGGGGAAAATAACTCGTTCAAGGGGCCTTCTCACAAGTTGAGGGCTCCCCAAGAATTACAACGAAGAACACCACCAAACACACTCAAAAGATGTACAATAAACAAAAAGAGTGTGCAAGAGATCAAACCCAAGAGCTCAAGATGTGTAGAACAAGTCTCTCCTTTGATAAATTGCTAATCCTCAAAGATTTGATCTTTTTAGGGTCAGAATGTGTGGAGAGATGTTTATTTTGGGATCTTGGAAGGTGTGACGGTGCAGGAGGTCGAGTGTTTTTGGTTGTAGGGACGTACACCTCTATTTATACTAGGGTTTCCAAAAGTTACCATTAGGGTTTGCTATGATTGGAGTGCAGCGTGTGGAAAACCCTAAGTGTTCAGAGATACCGAACTTGTCCGTAAATGTGCGGACTAGTCGATCTGGGCACTAAAGTGTTCGGACTAGTCCGACACATATCGGCCTAGTCCGATGCAGTGAACCTCGTGTAGAATTGAGGACAAGTCCGCACTTGGAGGACTTATCCAATTTTAGTCAGAGAGTTTTCGGACTAGTCTGATGGATATCAGACTTGTCCGCTGTCGTAAGAAGTTGTGGGGCTAAGGACAAATCCGGACATGGAGGACTTGTCTGATTTTAGTCAGAGGATTATCAGACTAGTTCGGTAGATATTAGACTAGTCTGGTGCTGTGTAAAGTGGCGTGCTTGCGGACAAGTCCGCAATGGGAGGACTTGTCTGTTTCTAGTAAGAGAGATATCAGACTAGTCCGGTAGACATCGGACTAGTACGGATATGCAGATTTGTGTGTAGTGAGTGAGATCTCTTTTGCTTGAGCTCTTGGGGTGTATTTCTCCAACACACTTCATACAAAATAAACTATTCTTTTCGTCTCTTGAGCTCTTTTCCTTTTGATTTCTCATTCTCCTTTCTTTTTGAGCTTTCCTCCTAATTTCTTTAAAACCTGCGCTCATCTCAACGATTTTGTTAGGATCTCATTTGTTTGTCATAAATCAACCAAAACCCACAAGGGATGCCTAGATGCACTTACAATCTCCCCCTTTTTGGTGATTGATGACAACCAATTGAGATTACACAAATATGATAAAAATTCAGATTTTCATAAAGTGTGCACATATGAGCTTGGAACAAAATATGCAATGTAGACATAGGACATATGTGCACTCTTTATGGTGGGGTGCAAAACTATGTGTGTTTGAGCAATAATCGTGATGTGAATGAAGTAAATGGCATAATCATAACAACACATTAAGATTATCAAATATGTATATCAATTTCAGAGCATAAACATAGATCATAACAAAGCATTACCACAAACTCCACAAACATGTCCAGAAGCATAATTCAAACATAATAAAAGTCTTACAACACCAAAAGTAACACAGAATAGCGAAAGAAACACAAATAGAGCTCTCATCTCTCAACCTACTACTAGGACCTAAGACCCCCCCTCAACCTCTCCCCCTTTGGCATCGAGGCACCAAAAAGAAGGAGAGGAGGGATCTACTCATCGACGCCGGCTCACTCCGCGCTGTTGGTCCTTTCGTCATCTTCATCATCAGGCTGTGGAGGAGGAGGAGAGGAACCACTCGTCGTGCACCAAACGCAAAAGTAAGCAAGATCGGAAGGTGAAAGAGGTGGAAGCTATGAAAAGTCAGAGGCGGAGTCATCTGAGATGACTGGAGATCCAATAGGCTCAATCTTCAGTTTTGGACAAATGGTTTTGATATTGTCCTTCATGTACCACATTTCCTACATTCTTGCCTTTTTCATCTTGTGAACTTTCACCTCAGTCTTGCGGCAAGAACCAAATATAGCTGCCAAATACTTCATGATTCCACTAGCAGATCCTTTGTTAGGAGGTGCCCTTGAGCCTAATGGAGGTCTTGCCTCTCCTTGGGCTCTCCTAGGAGCCTCTTCACTTGAAGCGGGGGATGGAGCAGTTGGAAGAACAGTTTGAGGTGGCTTCTAAGGCCTCAAAGCTGTATGCTCAACATCCTTCACAACCTATGCCTGTGACCTCTATCATAAACATGATATACAGTGCATAACCACAGGATCAATTAGGGGTGCACGAGATGTTTACCATGTCATTTCAGATGTAGTCAAAGATGTCAAACTTCCTCTTCTTGCTAATCACTTTCATCAAGGTTCTCATGTAACCTTGGACACTCCCTGCATCTCCATCCTTTGGAGCAATGGTCTTCCGGAGCACTCTATTGAGAACCATGAAGAAGGGATTCATGTTCTTGGTTGAGGGAGGATTGTATTTGAGGCGAGTATCATTGAGAAAGTCTATCTTGTCCTTCTCCAGGACACCAAGATTGTGAATCACAATTGCATTATTGTCGGTGTCCTCTAGATGCAGCAGTCTGGCAAACTCATCATATGTGACTTTGTACTTGGATCCATGAGTCATCCAAGTCACTATCTCTTCTTCATCACTAGCAAAGTAGCAAGTTGCAAAGAATTGAGCGATGACCTGATCATTCCAGTTATACCTAAAAGCAAACAAGTCCTTTAAACCATGCCTCTCTGCCGCCTCTACCACTTCATCAAAAGCACCACAACTTTTTCTTTCAAAATGGCTCCAGTCAATCCATTGGTTGTGGACTACTGGAGTCTTCATCTGAAGGTACACGGTACTGTAGTAGTCCGCATGAATGTGACTTCAAAATCTTGGGTCAACTGCCTTCTTGCCACTTCTATAGGCATCAATCTTTCTGAGCTTCCATGCCACATCACTCCACTTGCCATTGAATGTTTCCTCCAAGGAGTCCCTATTTCCTTGTCTTGGAGCAGTCATCTTATGGGGGCTGATAGGGCCAGAGGCAATTCCTTTGCATTTTCCCTTAGTTTGGCGTGGAGCAGTCAAACTAGGACCAACCACTTCCTTTGCTTTTGAAGCTTGTTTCTTGGCCAGAACCTTTCACCGGACCCTAGGTGGGGTGGACGAAGGCTCGGCAGCACGCTCTTGTCTTTTGTTGGAGCGAGAATCCGACATGCGAGCCAACACTTCTTGATCCAATTCGGCCTCAAAGTCGGAGATATCATCGTTTGAGTTCGACATTGTCCTGACAAGAAGGTTACATATGACATAGATTAGAATCGGTGGCAAGGGAAAGCATTGAGTTGAAGAAAGTTAGGGTTTTGTTCAGCTAACATCGGACTTGTCTGTTGTTCAGGTGCGGACTAGTCCGGAATACCGGACTTGTCCGCACTGAGAATGGACTAGTCCGATATTCAGCTGCTCGAACCCTAACTAACAAGATGATGGAGTTTCTCAATGCAAAGGTGAAGCAATGTAGTTGTAATACAACAAGGAAGCTTGTATGACAGGAGGAACTAAGCTATTTGAGCAAAAACAAGGAAAATTGTAGGTTCTAGGGTTTGGAGAGAAATTTACCAAATCTTTTGTTTTTGGTGATGAAGAGGTTGTTAGTGCAGACTAGTCTGTGGTCTTCGATCCCCTTGCAATGGAGATCAAATCCCACCGAAACTTGAGTGGATGTGATGGAGATTTTGCGAAATCGCCATGGGAGCACTTGAGTGTAGAGAGAGAACGTGAGAGTAGTTGTATGGAGGAAGAAGATTAGGGTTGCGCCGGCCCTAGGGTTATGGAGTCGAAAAATCGGACTAGTCTGTGGTCGGACCGGACTAGTCCGGACTAGCAAACACTTCACGGACTAGTCTGCAATGTGCAGACCAGTCCGGTGTAACCACGGACTAGTCCATGGTCACCTGGACAGAAAAATATATAGACCTTTCTTATATATTCGAAGGTGCTTAAAAAGATGATAGGGGCAAAAACACACAAATATTCTTGATAAATATGATCAGTAAACATACAACAATCAAGCTATGACCATAATTCACCAAGATCAAGTAATTAACATACTTTTTCGGATAAAATAGAGAGAGATAATTTTTCAACGCAATCAACATGATTTTCGAAGATGGCATACAGGTATGCAAGTTTTGAAGCCACGTTCCGAGCATCAAGGTTATTTAGTTCATTTTGGAGCTCACAAAAGTGTTTGTCATCAAGTCGCTTGGTAAAGATATCGGCCAGTTGTTTTTCAGTGTTGACATAGGAGATAGCTATGTCTCATTTTATTGAGTGATCTCTCAAAAAGTGATGTCGGATGTCTATGTTCTATCTACCTTGCATTCGACATAATCTGCATCGGAGTATCCAATGAGATTGAATTTTGAACCTTTAGGATACCAAAGGCCTAGGTTGGGTGTATGCACTAAATATCACAAGATCCTTTTTACGGCTATCAAATGACATTCCTTAGGATTGGCTTGAAATCTCGCACACAAACATACAGTCAACATGATATCAGGCCTAGATGCATATAAATAAACTAAGGATCCAATCATGTAGCGATATACCTTTTGATCCATGTTTGGTTCGTCTTCATTGAGATTCAAGTGTCCATTTGTCGCCATGGGAGTCTTTATGGGCTTTGCTTTGTCCATCCCAAACTTCTTGAGAATGTCTTGAGTGTACTTTGTTTGGCTTATGAATGTCTTGTCCTTTTGTTGCTTCACTTGGAATCCCAAGAAGTATCTCAACTCTCCCATCACGGACATCTCAAATCTATCTGTCATAATCTTACAAAATTCTTGACAAAAAGATTTGTTAGTTGAACCAAATATAATATCGTCAACATAGATTTGGCAAACGAAGAGATCATCATCAAAGTGTTTAGTAAACAAGATCTAATCAGCTTTGCTGATCTTGAAGCCATTTTCAATCAAAAAATCTCTAAGGCACTCAGACCAAGCTCCAGGAGCTTGTTTGAGGCCATAGAGAGCCTTACACAGTTTGTACACATAGTTGGGGTACTCTTGATCTTCAAAATTGGGTTGTTGCTCCATGTACACCTCTTCCTTGATCGGACTGTTGAGGAAGGCACTTTTCACATCCTTTTTATAAAGCTTGAAATCATGGTGAGTAGCATATGCAAGTAATATACGAATTGATTGACGCCTAGCTACGGGAGCAAAAGTCTCGTCGAAATCCAAACCTTCGACTTGTGAGTACCCATTGGCCACAAGTCGTGCCTTATTCCTTATTACCACTCCATGTTCGTCTTGCTTATTGCGGAAGACCCATTTGGTGCCGACGACGTTGGACTTGGGTCTTTCAACAAGGTCCCACACTTCATTCCTTTTGGAGTTGTTCAATTCTTCTTGCATCTCCATCACCCAATCCGGATCTTTTAATGTATCTTCAACCTTGTATGGTTCAAAAGAAGATACAAAAGAATAGTGTTTGCAAAAATTAGCTATGCGAGATCAAGTTACTACTCCCTTTTGAATGTCACTAATTATGTTCTTGACAGGATGATCTCTTTGGATGCACTGGTGTACTCTTGGATGTGGCACTTGTGGTCTTGAATCTTCATGATTATCATCTTCTTCTCCCCCTGGATAGTTGCCCTCTTTGATGTCTTCAACACCTTGATTATCTTGAGATTGATCTTGTGTGGAAGCTCCCCCTTTATCATGGTCCTCCACTTGTGGTTCATCTTCTTCATTCGCATTTGGAGGTGGCACTTGTGGTCGAATATTGCCCAATGCCATTCTTCTCAATGCTTGACATGAGTTTCTTCTTGACTATCACATATTGATCAACTTGCTCTTCTTGAGAGCCGTTAGTTCCATCGAACACTACGTCACATGCAACTTCAACAAGTCCAGAGGTCTTGTTGAAGACACGATAAGCGTAGGAGTTCGAATCATAGCCATGTAAGAAACCTTCATTGGACTTCGAAGTGAACTTCGAAGCCCTTGGCTTCTTGTTGAGAATATAGCATTTTGAACCAAAAACATGAAAATATGAAATATTTGGCTTGTTACCCGTGAGTAATTCATATGAGGTTTTCTTGAGTAGGAGATTAAGATATAGTCGGTTTATGGCGTGACAAGCAGTGTTGCCCGCATCAGCCCAAAACAGGTCCAAAGTATTGTATTCATCGAGCATTTTCCCCGCCATCTCAACGAGTGTTCGGTTCTTCCTTTCGGCAACTATGTTTTGTTAAGGAGAGTATGATGCTGAAAATGCGTGCATTATCCCTTCTTCGTCTAGATACTCCTCAACTTGGGTGTTCTTGAATTCCGTTCCATTGTCAATTCGTATGTTCTTGACCGTCAATGAGAATTCATTTTGAGCTTGCTTGAGGAACTTCTTGAGGGTTCCTTGAGTTTCTTTCTTATCATGCAAAAAGAAAACCCACGTGAAGTGAGAAAATCATCGGCAATGACTAAACCATATTTATTACCACCGATGCTTATGTAAGCAATGTGAGGACCAGGGTCCACACCTCCGAGGATCTCATTGGGTGGTGCCGTGCGATGCGGCACCTAACAGCACACACGAAGAGAATACCAAAATATACAAAGTTTTCATTTTATAATAAGAAGAGTTTACAAAAGAGTGTACATCAGAAGTACACATGCAGCGGAATTACATACTCATATTCTCACCTAACTAAGCATAAGAGAAAACGTCCAAGCCCTAGGACGCTCCTCACTAGCAACATGACGATCATTCAGCAGCGGCATGGTTCACATGAGATTTATCTCGACACCTCGAGTCTCATGTACAACCTGAACAGCAGAAATAAAACTAATACCTGCAAAAATCGTTAGAGCGCAAACGTGAGCATAAGGCTCAGCAAGACTTAACCGTCTCACTAGAAATATGCAGGGGTAAGTACTAAGCATGGGTAAGGAATAACATAAAGGACTTGCCTACAAGTGGATTCTTATATTTATATTTTAAGTAGCAAATGACATTCTTCAGGCACGGCACATCATAGACTCCACAATCAAACAAGAAACGCTTTGCGGATGATATGACATGCCCAAAGCACATAATTCTATTACAGCTAAAGTATGGGGAAACTGTAAACTTTTAATTATACTATCTCTAAGCCAAACAAGGTTGCAATACAATGATTAAGCAGATCGGCAATATTTATCATCATTCCATTACTCTTATTTACTACGTCACAACTCAGTGAACAAGTGGTACTCTGTTACCGCGAGGGACGGTGATTGCAATCAGGACACACCCGGAATACACGACACATACCCCCGCTCGGAAGTACCTTTCACTGTACTCCACTCCCATGTCGTATGTGGCCACCTTTCACCCATCATCCCGATGTCGAACCAGTTCTACCGTCCCAAAAGTAAGGTCCCTAACCGAGCACGTCGAAGTTGCTCCTTAGAGATTCCCACCTTACGATCATCTTCCACCGAAGGACGGTGGTATAAGTTTCGACGCGAGGGTGCCCGAGTTACATCAGTTTAGTGGACCCCATTAATCCATTATGTAACCAGTACTGTTCAATCTTGCTCAATAGGGCCGCACACGAGACGGTCCTTAACCGACACAGACGGGGCTACAACCAACCTCCACATTTGCCTTACCCTTACCGGCTCAGGCCCAAATGTGGTCGCAAGCATTGTCACCCTCATCCGGGATCAGACAACCTTGCGCGTCCCGTCCTACAGGAACATCCCCATCCACATCTCCAATTCTTAAGAGTGAACATTTTGGTAACATCTCGCGAGTAGGTTTCCCTTACTCGACTTCTCTCGCAAGTAGAATTCAACTACTTGACTTGTGATCAATAAAATGTGATCCTCTCGCGAGTAGATTCCAACTACTCGACTTCTACCGGATTTCCTATACATTAGCAAAGCAGTGCTACACGTCAAGCTGTAAATCTTCCCAACCTTCCCATAGGATTTTTATGGATATGCAAGTGGGGTATCAAACACCTTATACGTAATGCACAATATCAACTAAAGACGTAAGTGAGAAATACTGCAAAACTCTGTAAAGCTTTTAAATGCAAACCGGGGCTTGCCTTGTTTGCGCTAAGTCAAAGAGTCAGTGGCTTGATGCTTCTCGAACAGGTCCTCTTTGACACCTTTCCGTCACGTCGTCTATCGCAATGGATATGCATATAACACATAATATATTTTAATAACCTAACTAATGAATATGCACACATGATGCAATGTCATACTCATAACAGAAGTATGTTTGTAATTCAAGAATGAATAAAGTGTACTGTTGGGTATTGAATTGGATTTGGGTAGGTTAATTTGATATTACTTCATATTCTAAGAATGTACATAGAAGATTTCTATATAGTCATGTATATTAGGAACTATACAGAATACATTCTTATGCAGATGAGTATAGAGATGTGATGAATAAATTCCCATAAAAATTTCAGAGAATTTGATGGGAGAAAATGATCTACAAAAACCTATCAAGCTTTCATCATTTACGAATTCGCAAATAAAACCTGAGGTTTTATCATGTCCATAAATGTCACCGCTAGATAGTACTGATCAAAAGGAAACTACCAAAATTGGTTTCACAATTTTTCAAACTTTCTACAGTAAGATATTGAATTTACAAGTTCTTATGAATTTCTGGATTTAATTTGTTATTTTCTGGATTTATAATTAACCTAGGCAAAGACTTTGAATTAAACCCTCTTAAACAACTTTGTTATGTTTGAAACTTTTACAGGAGCTTCTACATAACAAAATGATTGGTTGGGTAAATTTCCAGAATTATATGAATAAAATCCTATTTTCTCTATTTTCCACAATGCATTATACTAATTGAATTATAAAATATTCTCTAGGAATTTTCATGAAGATTTGGATGGACCACTGGAAAGTACAGATCCTAAGGAGAATTACAAAATTTGTTTCATCTATTTTGGAGCATCCTACCAAAGTTATAGTATTCCAAAGTTTAGGCATTTTCTATGGAATTCTTTTTGAATGGAAAAGACAACCCCTTTAATACGCTGACACGTGGCCTCTAAATTTTTCCACCCAGCCGATGCCACACCGGGGCCACAGAATTTAATCGAGTTGGCACACTAAATCCCGGCGCCACAGAAAATCCCGTGTGGTGTGTCTTCTCCTTCCTCCCGAATCCGGCGGCCTGCGGCGGCGCCATGGTCGGAGAACGACCGGCGACTCGCCGGAGCACGCCGAATCACCCTCCCCGTGGCTGGGACTTGCCACCCGGGGGTTCTTGACCCTCAGGAACTCACTGGTGGCCTCCATTTCGACTGAAAAGCCACGGAAAGGTGTCTACAACGGCGACCGGCGGAACCCGACGATCGGCGACGGCGCTCTCGGTGTACAAGGCATGGGAGAAGATGATTTTTGCTCTGGAAGCTTCGTGGTGATGCTCTGATCATGGTACAACACTCTAATCGGATTGAAATCGGTCAGAGGATGGGGGCGAGATTTGAAATCCCGGCTAGCCGGAGTGGGGCTATGGCTATCTAACACCTCGGGAAGGTTCGCACGTCAGTGTGGATGCTGGAGGCGGCTGGAATTGCGGAGCTACTCACCAAGGAGGAAGGACCTCAGGTTGTAACTGAAGAGAGTCGTCGGCGCGCCGGGGGAAGAACCCGCGATTCCTTCCGGGAAGCTTGATTCGGCGGCAGCCACGGTTCAGGGTTGTTTAGGGCGTATGAGCGCGCACCTAATCGAGGCTTTGCTCGAGTGGGGGCGACAATGATTTGGGCGGCCGAGTGGAGTGCTGCGGTCGGAAGAAAAAGAGTGAGCGCTCGGTCCCCTTTTATAGGCCGACGACAGAGCGGGGCAGGTGTCTTCGCGACTCGCTGTGGCGCGCATGCACGCGGCAAGTCATCGCGCTAAAGGTCGCGGTGGAGAGCTGCTTGCCGCTGCTGCTCCGTGCTGGCGCGCGTGGGTGAGGCGAGACAGAGCGGTTTTGCTTTGGGCTCCTCTTACAGGTGGGCCCCACCCTGCTCTTACCCCCTCCATTCTGTTATTTCTTTTTGGTTACTCAAGTCTACATGTGATAAGGACTCAAATTCAGAAGGGAATTGGTCCTGCTACATTTAAATGGTTTGACAATTTGAATATCCAATTTGGCCAATTAGAATTTGAATTAGATTCAAATTTGAACTCATAACTTTTATGCATATATTTTAATCTACTCAATTATTGCCTTTTTAATGGTCAAGGGTTTCCAATAATGTGCTCAATAATAAGTCCAAATGCAGATTTGAAATTGAGCACTTAGTTTGAATATATTTTCTATTCCACATATAACATGTTTGGTTAAATTTGAATTAGATTCAAATTAAATTTTTCTAATCTATATGCATGTCATTTAATTCTTTCCCCTAATATTAATGTATATATTGTCCTATGTTTTTAATTGCCTAACCTCACCAAATGGAGAATATGTTTTTGTACCTTGATCATTGACTTGAATATTTTTGACATTTCCATATATACTTTTATTCACTCATGTTTGTTTTATTTCTTTTGATTTTTCCCTTGTGAGCAAAGCACCAAATTTTAGAGGTTAAATTTAAAATTCAAGACCTTTGGAAATTTGAGCTTAGCTGAATTTAAAAAGGGATCCTAGGTTTTATCTAGAGCTTCACGTTAACAATTTTACTCATGTCCATATGAACTTTATTGGCTCTCATATGACCTTAGTCTTCAATGTACATGTTTACAACTATTGTTTCATGTGCCATACATTGGAGACAACTATTATTTCACATGCCATACATTGGAGACAAAAGTTTCCAAAAGTTTGGGATTTTACAAGCAATTGGACCGAATAGATCCATGTGGAGGAGTTCAAGCGGTCTTGTTGTAGTCATGACATTCTTCGCGGGATGGGGTGCTCCTACTTGCTTCCCGGCTTGGCACCCTCTACAATGCCTGTCTTTCTCAAAAACAACATCCTTTAAACCACGGATGTGATCGCCTTTAAGTACTTTTTGAAGATTCCTCATAGCAACATGTGCTAGCCGTCTATGCCACAACCAACCCATGTTGGTCTTTGCAATCAAGCATGTGTCAAGTTTAGCTTTATCTTTGTTGAAGTCAACTAGATAAAGTTTTCCCTTTAACACACCCTTGAATGCAACCGAGTTATCACTCATTCTACAGACGGTCACACCCTCATTAGATATGGACAAAAGGTTATAATCCAAGGAATCAACGTGTAAAACATGAGAAAGAGTATGTTTTGTTGAAATTGCAATTTTACTAGTACCAAGCACCCTTCCTCGACTATTATCACCAAAGTAAATGCCTTCACTTGGATCTTCATTTTCTTCATATTCCACGAACATTTTTCTTTCTCCAGTCATGTGATTTGTGCATCCACTATCTAGCACCCATTTAGCTTCACCGGATGAATAGGCCTGCAAAAGACAAATTATGTTTTGGTCTTAGGTACCCAAGCTTGCTTGGGTCCTTTGAGATTAGTTACAAGTGATTTGGGCACCCACACATGAGACTTGGTGTTCCCATGGCGTGGCCCAACATATTTAGCATAAACTCTACCAAGATTACTTTTTATGAGTACATATGAAGCATCAAATGTTCTAAATAAAATTTGTTGTTCATATGAGTTAACGATGTTTATTTTATCAAGGTTATCTTGTTTTCCAACTTGAGAAGAGTTTCCCTTGTACAAATGCAATGTGTTCCTTGTTATTCTTGTGGCTTCTAGTGTTTTGCTTTTCACCATAAGAATACCCAATGCCATATTTGACATTAGGAGGTCTTGTGACCGAGTATGCACTGTGTGCATACTTGACCTTCTCCTTGTCAAATATGCCACTTTGGGAAGGATGCTTGTCCTTTGTCGAGTTTGGCTTTTTCTTCAAGTTAGTGTCATTTTTATCACATGTACAAGCAATAACAGTTTCAGATTGTATATGTTGAGAAGGTGAGCTTGAGGAGGATGAAGAACCACTTTGCTTTAGTGACTCAACTTGTGCCTCAAGGATCTTGGTAACTTTGGTTAAGGTATCAAGTTCATCCTTGATAGCCACGTTTGAGTCTTTTAGCTTCAAACAAGCTTCCTTGCTTGACGCTAACTCAAGTTCCAGTGAATTGCTTCGCTCCTTTTCAAGCTCAAGGAGTTTTTTGATCTTAAGATATTCTTCCTTTTGGAGGATGATCATATCTTCTTGACGATAAATTAGCTACTCCTTATCAGCAAGATTATCCATTAGAAATTTCATATTAGCAGCAGTTTTCTTGTCTAAATCCCTAAGCATATCTTCATCATTACTAGAATTATCACTATCACTAGCAAAAGAATGCAAAGAGGAAGATTTAGTTGTTACCTTTCTTTTAACTTCATGTAACACCCTCATTTCCATCCATCATGCATTGCATACATTCCAATACATGTTTAATATTGAGAAACATAAAAATGAACAAGTTTAAAATGAATTAGAAAAAAACCGCACTTAAGAATTCTGGGAAGTGCGGACTAGTCTGATTTTGGTGCGGACTAGTCCGATTTCTCTCTGACTTCAAACAGACTTGTCTGTTTTTCTGTGGACTAGTCTATTTTTCTCTTTGGACACTTTTGGACTTGTCTGGTGTTCCAATTCCTTGAAAATTTTGCTAAGTCCCTGGACTTGTCCGGACTAGTCCGGTGTCCAGCGGACTTGTCTTTTCTCCCTCTAACTAAAGTCGGACTTGTCCGATTTTTGGCCAGACTTGTCTATTTTTCCCCTCTGGATAAGTTCGTACTTGTGCAATGTCCAGTCCGGACTTGTCTGATATCTCTCTGTCCAACTTTGGACTAGTCCAGCCCTTTTTCGAACTTGTCCGATAAATCGTGACTCCGCGTTGATCTTTTGTTTCACGACTTGTTTCTTGGGTTTTACGTAAAGTGGGCCGAGGGACGTCGTGCCTAACTCTTTTAGAGCCCATGTGGGACTCCAAACCGGCCCCTACTCATCTCAAATTCGAAATCCATCTAACTCTAGCCTCCACCTCTATATAAACAACCCCACCCCTTGGCTTGACATCTATTTGCCACTTTTCAACCCCACCCAAACCATAGCTCGTGGATAGTCGCCACCAAGGAGGGAGAAAGAGATCTAGAACAAGAAGAAGAAGAAGAAGAAGAGGAGGAGGAAACGAAAGAGGATCAATATCTCATCAACTTTGCATTCTTCATCACCAAATCATCTCCAAGTTCTTCATCAACCCTAGATCGTCAAGATCCAAGTGTTGCCTCCAAGATCCTTGATTCATTGGAGTTCTAGACACCTGGTATACCTTCTACTTCCTTTTCCTTACGTGAAGTTGACCCCGTTTCTCCAAATTCACGTCGATCTAGAAAACCCTAGTTCGCTAGTTTTGCAAAGGGCGGACTTGTCCGGTCCCTAGCGGGCTAGTCCGATTTTCCGAGTTAACTTTCTATTGAATTAAATCTAAATTGACACGAATCAAATCCAAAACTTGTATAAACTTTTTAAAATCTATTAGAACTAGTAAGTGATCATTAAAAGCAACTCCTTAACAGGTTCTACCTTGCATTAGCATTAATCATGCATGTCATGCCATATTGAGTAATATATGTGCATCGCTTGATTGTGTTTCTTGTCTTGTATGTTTGTTGTGCGGATTAGACAGAGTTGCGATAGAGAGTGCCGCTTAGGATCTCTGGCACCAAGAGTTTGAAGGCTTTGACCCGAACCAATCTCAAGAGCGAGGCAAGTGTCCTTAAAGCATATTCATCCTGTTTTAAAGTAAATGTTTTGTTTGCAAAATTGCATGCTTGTGTCAATTTTATGGGAATCCTACGATATAAAGTTTACTAGAATTGTTTGACCACCCTTGTCACCTGGATTTTATAGTAGAGAGTCGGGATGGGCTTTTTACCTTTTTGCTTTGCTTAATTAATTGGGATGGAAGGACAACTATACCACTTAACTTACTTATGCATTATTAGCTTTGATTATCATGAACTGGTTAATATGATGTGGTAATGGGTGATCTAAGCACTGGTATGTAGATGGGTTGGAAGTTATGGTGGTTTTGCTTGCTTTAGATCTAAGGACCAGTTCGTGGAGCGACCATCCAGGATTTACGGTGCCACCACGAGGCCAAGTATGGGTGCGTCGTAGCTGATTAATTAGGGCTTTGCCAGTGCTATTTGGACCATTAAGGATGCATGGGGAAGGGGTAGTCAGATTGGGTTTGTTGATGATTGGTGGGACTACCCTGGTATCCAAATGACTCGAGAGGGGGCCCTTGGTTGAAGATGTGCTCAGTTAAAGGCATCGCCACCAGTGAAACCTCAGCAGGGTCTAAATAGGCTAGTAATCCCTTTGTAAAAGCTATTTTGTGAACTCTTGGCCACACACCTAAGGATGTGTGAGACGGCAAAATTGAGATTCTGTAATCATCGAAAGGTGATGAAATCACAAACGCGTGGGTAAAGTGGTACAACCTCTGCATAGTGTGTCTAAAAACTATCACGATAACCGTGCTCTCGGTTATGAGCAACCTGGACCCTCACATGATTAGAAGGAAACTTGGTTTCGGGATGGTTTGGTAATGGTTATGGTTAATAATATGGTTTTGGTTGGATATGAATTAAGTTCTAATATTGATTATGGTCATTGGTAATGAGGAATCTGGAATGTGGATGATGATAATGACTATGGACTGGTATTATGATGAGTATTATGAGGATTATATGGTTTATGATGGGATTGTTTCACATACATATAATATATTGCTTTTCAAATGTTTTAATGTACTTTTAGCACTTAGCCTCATTATTGTCGTCATTTGAATCAGCTACATGTCATACTTTCCACACTTGTTGAGTACGACATGTACTCACTCTTGCAATTCCCCCAGCAACAATTGCAGGTCAAGATTGAGAGTATAATGATGATAATGCAGAGTTCGAGGCCGTGTCTATCGTCAGCTTTGCCTGTGGAGTGTTGGAGCTGCGCTAACCTTTTGCTTAGTTTGCTTATTTAGTTTATTTCTGCTGCATTAGTTCAAACTTGTCATTAATTTTCCTTATAGCTTGTATTCGAGGATATTATGAATTGTGTAATAAAATTGGTTAATTAATCTTGTTCTATGGTAATTCTCTGTATACTCTTTTGTGATTGCACTCGTGTATGTGTGTTGAACGTCCTGGGCACACATATGCGTTCACTTGGCTCATTTTTTGTTTCGGGTGTCACAAATTGGTATCAGAGCCACAGGTTGACCGTAGGACGCAACCTAGATAGAATGGACACTTTAGAGCACTTAGGAGCACTCAGGAATTGATGTGTTTTTGCTTGGTGTGTTGTTTGTTTTGTTTTGTTGCTTGTGCTTAATAGAGGATTTTGGGATGCTTTAGCATTGCCATATCCACGTAGGCTAGTGTAGGTAGTTATTTAGTTTCTTATCCCTTGATGCATATAGTTGGGGACGTTTCTAAATTCTTATCTCTTGCTTTTCTTCAGATGGTGAGGACTCGCAACCAGAGGGATGGCAATGATGAGGAGGAGAACAATGTATCACGTCAGAACAATAATGGACAAGGACCTGCTCATGGAGCTATCAACATTGAGCACCTTTTGGCTATGCAGAACCAGCTCATGCAGACCATGATACAAACTATGGCACACTTGCAGGCTGGTAACATCAACAATCAGCCCCACATGCCTCCACCGCCACCCCCACCTCCTCATAACCGGCTGGGAGAGTTTATGAGCACTAGGCCACCGACCTTTGCTCAAGCCATTGACCCTATGGATGCCGATGATTGGCTCAAGTCCATGGATAAGAAGCTAGCTATTGTCCAATGCAGTGACCGGGAGAAGGTCCTATTTGCGTCTCATCAACTTGTTGGAGCAGCTGCCGATTGGTGGGATTCCTTATGCAATGCCCATAAGAACCAAGAGAGGGTTACTTGGGCTGAATTCAAGGAGAGCATCCGTTCTCATTATGTGCTAGAAGGAGTTATGATTTTGAAGAGGCAAGAATTTGAGAACTTAAGGCAAGGAAGGTCAAGCGTGAGTGAATATCTCAATAAATTCACTCAACTCTCAAGGTATGCGCCTGAGGATGTGAGCCGGGAGAGCCGGAAGCAATACTTGTTCATGAGGGGTTTGAACAATGAAATCCAAGAGATCAAGGAAAGGACCCAAGAGGGAAGAGAATTCAGATTTGATGAGGATGATCATGGTACTCTATGGCTTGGTAAGAGGATTGTCGTGCCTAATGTGAAGCATATTCGGGAGGCAATACTAAAGGAGGCAAATGACTCGCCATACTCGATTCACGCCGGTTGTACCAAGATGTACAAAGACTTGAAGACATGTTATTGGTGGGCTAGCATGAAAAAGGACATAGCTGAATATGTAGCATTGTGTGATGTGTGCCAACAAATCAAGGCGAAACATCAAAAGCCAGCGGGTTTATTGCAGCCATTGAAGATTCCGGAATGGAAGTGGGAAGAAATTGGAATGGACTTTATAGTTGGTTTACCGCGTACACAGTCTGGTTACGACTCAATATGGGTAATTGTGGAACGGTTGACCAAATCAGCTCACTTCATTCCCGTCAAAACCACTTTTAATGGTTAAAAATTGGCGGAACTGTATATGGGAAGAATAGTGTGTTTGCATGGAGTTCCGAAGAGGATAGTGTCGGATAGAGGTTCTCAATTTACCTCCTGGTTTTGGCAAAAGTTGCATGAAGCTTTGGGAACAAGGTTGAATTTTAGCTCAGCATATCACCCTCAAACAGATTGACAAACTGAGAGGGCCAATCAGATTTTAGAGGACATGTTAAGAGCTTGTGCTTTGAATCATGGGAAAGGTTGGGACAAGAGCTTGCTATATGCAGAGTCCTCATACAACAATAGTTACCAAGCAAGCTTGAAAATGTCGCCTTATGAAGCTCTATATGGGACAAAGTGTTGGACACCTTTGTTCTTAAATGAGACAGGAGAAACTCAAGTATTTGGTCTGGATGTGTTACTAGAAGTTGAAAAACATGTTCAGATTATTCGCGAAAACATGAAGGCCGCTCAATCAAGGCAAAAAGGCTATGCGAACAATAAGAGAAGGAAACTAGCCTTTGAAGTGGGAGATTTTGTCTACCTCATGGTGTCACCAATGAAAGGTCATAATAGGTTTAATATAAGAGGCAAGCTAGCACCTCGATATATTGGACCGTTCAAGATTTTGGACAAAAGGGGAGAAGTAGCGTATAAGTTGGAGATGACAGCTCATATTTCAGATGTTCATGATGTGTTTCATGTTTCACAGCTCAAGAAGTGCTTGAGAGTACCGAAAGAACAAGTGCCAATGGAAGAATTAGAATTAGAGGCAGATTTGACTTATGCCGAGCAACCGGTCAAAATCTTGGAAACCAAGTAGAGAGTTATAAGGAACAAGACTATTAGATGGTGTAAAGTTCAAAAGCATCACACAGAATCAGAGGCAACATGGGAGTTGGAGGATGATCTCAAGAAGGAATTTCCCTACCTTTTCTCTTCCGCATCGAATCTCGAGGGCGAGATTCATTTTAAGGGGGTAGGTTTGTAACACCCTCATTTTCAGCCATCATGCATTGCATACATTCCAATACATGTTTAATATTGAGCAACATAAAAAGGAACAAGTTTAAAATGAATTAGAAACAAAGCCACACTTAAAAATTCTAGGAAGTGCAGACTAGTCCTATTTTGGTGCAGACTAGTCCGTTCTCTCTGACTTCAAACGGACTTGTCTGTTTTTCTGCGAACAAGTCTGTTTTTCTCTCTGGACACTTTTAGACTTGTCCGGTCCTGTGCGGACTAGTTCGGTGTTCCAATTTCTTAAAAATTTTGCAATGTCACTGGACTTGTCCGCACTAGTCCGGTGTCCAGTGGACTTGTCCATTTTTCCCACTAACTAAATGTAAAATCCCACTCTTTCCTTTCATGTGAAGTTCAGCTACAAGTTGTTTATCAAACATAATGAAGGTCAATATAGTTGTGCACATGAACCTGACCTCACCAAAAAGTTTTCTTTCTACTCATGATTAATCTTATTAACATGTGGACTGGACTTCACCCTAATCCTAGAACATTTTCATTAAACCTTTCTGCAAAGTTGGGAATTTAATTGATTGAAATGGCTAGGGCAAATTATATTGCAGCAATATAAAAATCAAAACAAATGTAATTTGATTATGTTGCTATGCATATTTGGCCCTGCAAAAAAGATTCAAATCCAAGGCTCCAAATTTTTCCTTGGCCTCTTAAATACCTTAAATAGCTTCTCAAAAAAATTTCAAGATTTTTGAAGTACGTCTTCCACTTATTTGGACACGTACAAAGGATTCATTTCGCGTCGATCTCAAATTTAGCTTTGCACTCAACCTTGCCCAAATCAACCCCCAATTTTTCCTAAGACCTTTTATGGTTCAGGGAGCTTTGTTTCAAAGTTTGGAGATTTATGGACCTCAACTACTATTTATTTCAATGAGGTTTATAAACATGTTTGAATTCAAATTTGATTTTTAAATTTGAAACAAACTATGTCCAAATTGAAATCTGAATGAAGATTTGAGTTCCTCATATTTTTCAAAGTTTGGGAATTTTTGGACAATGTTTGAAGTGGAATTTAGAGGAACACAGATAAGGGAGAGCGGTGTGGCCCACATGTCAGCCGGGGAGACCGTTTAACCGCCCCTGTTTCTTTCTCCGTGTGACACCGCGATGTTGCATGCCGCCAGCGCGCCGATCGGCTGTCGGTCGCCTCTAGCTACCCCCAGCCTCCTTATCTACTGTGGTGAAGTCTATAAATTCACCCCCCGTCGACCAGAGTCCCTCACCGATTCACTTTTCGTCGTGCCGCGCCATTTCCTCGCCGCCACGACCACCTCAGTGCCGCCCGACACCACTCAGCCTCGGCGTCGATACAAGCATCCCCGTCCTCTGCAGTCTATAGGAAAAAGGTGCGCAATGATCTCGTGAAGCTTCTGGTTAAATTTGAACTCCTATCGTGCATCCTAGCGTCGGTATTTTGTAAATTACCGAAGCACTTTTATAGCTTCGAAGCTAGTTCATCGGTTTAATTCCGATTGTATGCACAAATTTTTTTTGATCCAGTTAGACGACATGTTCTACGTTTCCTAGCGCACATTCCCTCCAAAAATCAGAAAGAACCATCGACTAATTAACTAGCTATCCGATTTTTCCCCTTCCGCCATTGATGGAGCTCGGTTCACCGTCGACGTTGGTGTTGCCGGCTATGACACGAGCTCTAGCCCCTCCTAAACTCCTTCCCATGCTTCCACGATGCTTCCAGAGCTTTCAAACGAGAGTTTTAGCTAGGGAATCAAGGGTCTCGACATAACCGAAACCCTAACACCCACCGCCGCCGTCGGGAGTGGTTTTCCGATCAGCCCTCGCCGTTGGGAGTTGGTCCAGCGTGTTCCCCACGCGAAAATAGGGTGGGGCGATGAGTACCGAGACCTCCCATGGGTCGGGAACCAGCACCGGTGAAAGCGCCGCCGCGCGACGGCGAGGGCGCCGCCGCCCGAGCCGTGGCCAAAGGTTGAAGAAGGCAGGTTCGCGGGTCCCACCTGCCAGTGAGTGCAAAGGCGCCCGGATCAGTCTGTGGCCACGGATTTAGTGTGGCCACGTGGGAAAATTTATGGCCCCCGGTGTGGCTAACTCCTGGTTGGCTGATTTAAAATCCAGTGGGCTCTGTCGCCAAATTTAAAAGATGCAATTTCCCAATATGTGCAGAACCATTTCCAATGTTGAAAAATCAATATCTCTATGTAGACTGCTCCAAAAATATTCAAACAAATTTTGATTGAAAGCCCTTGAGCTCTAGTTTCTGTCAGTTCCAATTAGGTTCTTTGAAACTCATAGTTAAATTCTGTAGGAAACAATCTTTCCAAATGCAAATACAATTTTTCCTGGTGAACTTGCAACTGGAAAAATACCCAAAATTCACATAAAATACATTGTCCTATTCTGGACAGCCAGAAAAAGTTTGGGAGCCATTGCACCTGTATAACCCTCTATATAGTTCAGTAACCTTTTTCAGTTATTGAATTTTTACAGATGTTAAGTTGCTTTATTAAGTCCCAAATTTGGGCTGATCCTTCCACTAGTCATGCACTAGTCCCTGTAAAAATCTTGTATTTAATTGACCTAATCTCCTAGTCCTAATTCAGTTGCAAACTGAATATTAATTGAAAAGATAAAAATTCAATTATAAAATAATTCCAGAAATTCTTGCCAACTTTGAAATTCAATAACTCCTTCACCAAGGCTTAGAAATTTATGAAACAAAATTTTCCTAGAACCAGGACAACTTCCTCTATCATGATTATCAACTGGCAGCTATGTTCAAGCTACAGTTTCTTCTCTAAAATTCTTGGAAGTTTATTGCTTGTCATAATTTTGGAGACAACAAACTACTTTGATCATCTCCTGTTCTTTGCAAGAGCTTCTATCATATTCCCTAGTATCTACCAGCAAAATTCCAAATCCATGTAGGTCATTATCATACAATGATCACCATAGATTAAATTATGGTCTTCGTAGTAATTATTTTTCAAAGTCATTCGTATACATATTATATGAATATCGTGTAGTAACCGAAGTCGAGGAGGAACCAGGGGCCTTGGAAGTACACCTGCCGGATACTAACCCTGACTCTGACCTGCAACCAGGCAACCCCGGTTTGCATTTAAGCAGTTTTAAAAGTTTTACTTTATCACTATGATGATTAGCATATGAATTGTGCATTACGTTTAGGATGCTTGAATACTCCAGATGCATGACCCACAATCCCATTGGTTAATTGGGTAGGTTGATAACTCGATGTGTAGAATTTCTATGCTAATGTTGTAGGTAAACCGATAGAAGTCGAGTAGTTGGAATCTACTCGCGAGATAGAAATTTACACTCATCTACATCGGGATTACATTTATAGAAAATAACTGTTACGTCTAAACTTGAGAATGGTAAGAGATGGATAGGAAGCGGCAAGATGTGGTCTTGGTCGCATAGCTCTTACTGGTCAGTTAAGGCCCGTCTGTATGCGGCCCCTTCAAACAAGCTTGACTTTTACCGGCGACATACGGGACATATGGACTCCAATAAACTGACCTAACTCGATAACTGGGATGTCGAAGCCCATTAACTCACCATCGATAGGGGTGGGTTGAGGACAGTAAGGTGTGAATCGGTCGGCGGACACAAGAGGTGTTCCGTGCAGAGACCTTCTGTTCACGGAGGTGAGACGGGTTCGGTGTTCGGGTTTCTTGTGAAAGGTGGTCATATATGACTAGTATTGAAGTGTTATGTAGGTACTGGTGTGCTCGCTGACACATCCGAACGTGTGTATGTGTTGTGTTGTCTGGGTGTGTCCTGATTGCAATCACCGTCCCTCGCGGTAATAGAGTACCACTTGTTCACTACGCCGTGATGTAGTAAATACTAAAGAAGTCAGAAAAATATGTTGTATTGAATTATAATTTGCTTTGCAACCTTGTATGACTTAGAGATGGCAAAAATTAATGTTTACAGTTTCCCCATACTTTAGCTGTAATAGCATTATGTGCTCTGGGCATGTCATATCATCGGCAAAGCGTTTCTTGTTTGATTGTGGAGTCTATGATGTGCCATGCTTGGAGAATGTCACTTGCTACTTAAAACCTGATTATAAGGATCCACTTGTAGGCGAGTCGTTTATGCTTCACCTTACCTATGCTTAGTGTTCAACCCTGCATATGTCTAGTGAGACGGGTTAGTCTTGCTGAGTCTTGTATACTGTTGGATGTTGCATCGCACGACACCACCCAATGAGATCCTCGGATGTCGGGATTCCGGTCCCCACAGACATGGTATCAGAGCATCATTGGGAACAGTGTACTTGAAAAGAACATATTTTCAAAAATTAGGATTTGAGTGAGGAATTAGCTATATGCCCTTATAAGGAGTATTATTAGTATAAGATATAAAGGTGGTAAACTAACTATGTGTTATTATATTCTGTAATGACGCCCCGACGTCAGGTAAGAGGTAAGGTACGCCACCGAGAGCGGATCAATCTCGGTAAACTCAGCATACGAGAAGTGGTATGTGAAATTTCCGTGACTTGGCACAGGAAGTTAATAGGAGTCTCTGAAGCTTTCAATGTTTCTGAGAACCTATGACACGCGGTACCCCAACGTGCTCCAAAGTTAGTGGGAGCCCCCGTCGGGTGGTGTATAACCCGATAGTATGCATCTCTAGAACCATTCATGTTCTATGGGAGCATGCGAAACACGTATGCCCGAGTGTGTATAAGCCGGATCGTACGGGAGTCTTTGTTGTACAGACGTATTTACAGCCATGTACCTCGAGACATGACCTCGCTCGAGGGCGACTCACACCAGAGTCGTATGCATTTATTTTCATATGTATTATTGTGACTGCCTGTTGTGCTTCCCCATACCGCCCTTGAGGTGTGAAGGTGTGAAAGGTGATTGTTTGTCTTTTGCAGCATTAACTACAGTAGAAGACCGTGTAGAAACCGTTTGCAAGAGAACGATATAGGAACCACCTATAGACGTAACTGGATATACCGGATAGAATTTTCTTTGGTGAGGTACGTAGTACCGTCAGTATCAAACATGATACTTGACCATGCCCAATGACAGAATGGATGCATAATGTTTTGGAAAGTCCAAATATCAGATGCTGGTAGGTTTGGACTCCGTAAAAAGGGACTCCGACTCGATAGGGCATGTAGAATCAAGATTCTTGATTTCTGGCAGGAGTTGGCTCGACTTCGCCGGGTTGTAATCTTGGTTATATGATAGATAACATAAGGGTATCATATATGGATGGAAAGCTCGTGAAGACCTCTACAACTTTTCTGTTGAACGTCAGGGCAGAAAAGTTTTATAATCTGTTGAAATCTGGAGTATACTAAAACTGCTCCAGATGACCCACCTATTGTACCAGTTCCAGAAATATTGCCATAACTCATAGTAGGAACATCTTCTGCCTTATTGTGACACGTGTATGGAAAGGGCAGAGGCAGATATACAGGTTTTATGTTTAGAGTTTTTCCTAATTCGAATTTGAGTCAAATCAAATTTGGAAATCAAAACAGTGGACTGCAGGACTGCTGGTGCAAACCAGTCAGTTCAACTGTTTAATTTGGATAGTTATAACTTTAAATCCAGAATAGTGAAATAATCACATATATACATTTCTGGAAATCTCAGGAAGTCCTCTATCAACTTTATTTTTCATTCATGATCTGAATCTGGGTATAGCGGTGTCTAATTCCATTTGTCGCAAACTTGGTTCTGGCAGTCCAGAACTTGAAGCAGTTTGCACATGTTTGTGAATTCGCGTGCGATACCTGTATAACAAACTTTTCGGGGGAGAACTCTTATACTTATGGATTGCTAACTTGATATTATAAAAAGTTTATTTTGTCATTACCTCAAAATATTGTCATGATATCCCTGTATAAATTGTGGACATCACTACATATACAGGGGAGGTTCTGTCAAAATTTCCAGAAAATATGGGTCAACTTAAAACCTTTATAGATTCTATTTCCTAGATCACCTGTAGCTGTATGAGTACAATATGGAAAGCTTCGAAAGTGCACTACAACTTTGGTATTCAACTCCACCTTTGATTCTGAAAAGTCCTTTATGAAACTGTGGTGTTTCTACAGAAATATGGCAGCAGAGATGATCCAATTACCTAACGGTTGGGTGCACGCGACATGCACTAGTCAAGGCGGGTTTCCGGATTTGTTTGTCTTGCTGATAAGCCAGTGCGGATATGAGGAGGTGCCTAGCTATTGGGGAAAAGAATTCCATGACAACAGGGTGAAGAGGTATGTCACCTATGTCGACGTGCCTGCTGGTCCACCAAGCAACGGATGGGCCCCCTTTTCTATCAAAACAAGGGGTATTCTGTTGGAAGAAACTTGGGGCTTCGCCGCAAGTGTTGCTATGGGGAGGTTTTGCAAACTTCACCATCGTCAGCTAGTGGGTACTCCGTATGAGTTCTTTCCGGTCAGCGGTAGAGCTGCTGAAGAGTGGGCTAACCGATTGATCGCAGATTATGACCTCCGCGGTGGAACATCGGTGACAGCCTTAGCGGTGTATGCATCGGCATCACGTCGTGAAAATGGCACCCAGAAGGCGTGCATTAAGGAGGTGGTGGATAATCTGAGGGAAACCATGATTCGAGGGGATCATTTTGAGCGTGAAAATAAATCGCTTAGAACCTCGATCGCTCCTCTCAACCGACGTCTCCGCTTCAAAGAAGAGCAGTATGAGTTAATTGCTCAAGACCTGTCGGAGGCTCGTGGAGCAACTCAAGAGATGGAAACTGAGTTAGAAGCAAGCTTATTTGATGTGCACTAGCTGGGTACTCAGTTGAGCACGATGACTGAAGATCGGGATCGGTCCAGGGCGGAGGCTCAGGACTGGAAAGCCAGTTGTGAACAGGCCCAACAGGAACTTGACGGCTTTAGGATGTTTATGGTGCAGGCCGATGTAGAAGCATTGGCTGTCACAAAAGCATCGATAATGGGTGAGGCAGTAGCTTCTACTTCAGCACCCGTACCAGTGGTGCCCAATCCTGAGGATTAAGAAGAAGATCCCGAGGAACTCGAATACGTCGAGTAGGACATACTGAAGTGGGATGTGGCAGCACTTCTGCCGACACGGGGCAACATATAGTTTAATAGTTGCTGGTGTTTTTCTTTTGTGACCATGTTTGAGTCATATTAAGAGTAGTGGTGGTTATGTCTAAGATGACAAGATGTGTACGACATCTCATGGGGACCAAGTATGGTAGAGATGTATTTCCATAGTGGAAGTCCATCATTTTGGAGTTTACTACAGTAAACTTGGTCACGAGATAATATATCTTCATGGTGCGTACACGTACAGCCCCATAAGTGGGAGGCTCAAGTGGGGCACAGGGGGATGACACACCACCACCAGCGCAGAACACGCCCCAGACGCAACCACCTCGACCACCTCCACCTACACTTCCCCAGAAGTCTCGCGGAGGTTCTCGCAGCAGTGCTCGGCTCGCGCGACGAGCAAACCGAGTTGTTGCGGACCCTTGTACAGAATTCATCCCATCAAGGGGGACGACAGGATGATGGGCCACGTCAGTCATATCCGAGTTCCTACTCGGATTTCACATCGATGCATCCGTCGGTCTTCAGGGAGGCCGACGAACCTTTGGAGGCGGACAACTGGCTCCGCACCATTGAAGGGAAGTTTGGTTTACTCGAGATAATTGAACAACAGAAGACTCTGTTTGCAGCTCAACAACTACAGGGTTGTGCTGGTGCGTGGTGGGCAAACTACCTCGCCGCACGCCCCACAGGTTATGTCGTGAGCTGGGCAGAATTTCGGGAGGCGTTCCGCGCCTACCATATCCCTCCCGGGATTATGAGGAGGAAGCTTCAAGAGTTCTTGGAGCTGAAGCAGGGAGGAAGGAGTGCTTATGAGTACTTCAAGACCTTCAACCACTTGGCCCAATACACACAGGACCAAGTGAACATGAAAGACAGGAAGCGAGAGTGCTTCTACCGGGGGTTCAACCCCAAGATGAAGGACAAGCTTGTCTCGTTCAACCGCTATAGCTTCAACTACATTGTCAACGCCGCGATCATACAAAAGGATGCTACTCGAGAGCTGTGCTCAGACAAGAAGAAGAGGAGTGCTCCGCAGGGCAGCAGAGGTGGTGCTCCTCAGAAGTACTGAATGGTGTATCAATCACCATCCGGCCAGAGGTGGCAACCGCCATCACGACCACCGATGTTCAGTGGTCGCTAGTTCGGCAACACCGGTTTTCGACCGTAGGAACAGCATGGGATGATCCCACGTGCACTTCCACCTCCACCGCATGCACCGGGATTCCGTCCTCCCATTCGTACCGGCCAAACCCCGTACACGTGTTTCACGTGGTGACGCACGGGGCACTTCGCCATGGAATGCCCGCAGAGTAGGCAGGGCGGAGGAAAGTCATCATACCAGGGAGCCAACCAACCCCGCAACCAGCCCAAGAAGCCAGTTCCCAAACTTGGCAACATCCACCACCTCGCTATTGAGGACGTTCCTGAAGGTGCACCCGTACTCACGGGTACGTTCTCTATCTTTGATCATCCCGTAGTCATACTCTTTGACTCCGAAGCTTCACACAATGTCATTAGCAAGTCTTTTATCATTAGAAGTCAATTGCCCATTATCTCCACAAAAACTCTGTATGTGATTTGCACTCCGGCAGGGAAGACAGTAACAAATGAGTTGGTTCCTGGAATACCACTTAACCTAGATGGAACTATATATCTTACTTCGCTTCTGATACTAGACAATCAGAAGCAAGATGTCATCTTGGGAATGGCTTGGTTACAATACCATGGTGCTATTCTAGATCTTGTTCCTCGAAAAATTTATCTAAATTCTCCACTTCATCCTTCCCATGTCCTCAATCTAGAGAGAACCATTCTAGTGAATCCATCTACTCACAATACTGAGGTTATTGGACTTAAGGATATTGCAGTAGTATGTGAATACCTGGACGTGTTTCCCGAAGATCTTCCTGGTATGCCCCCGGAAAGAGATATAGAGTTCAAGATTGAGCTTGTACTGGGAACAGTGCCGATCTCAAGGCAACCCTACAAGATGGCACCCAAGGAACTTGCAGAACTGAAGGAGCAATTAATGGAACTTGTGAACAAAGGTTTCATTCGTCCAAGTTCATCACCATGGGGATGTTCTACATTGTTCGTAGAGAAGAAAGATAAGACCTTGAGACTGTGTGTGGACTATCGTCCACTCAATGTTGTCACTATCAAAAACAAGTATCCACTACCATGCATTGATATTCTTTTCGATCAACTAGTGGGTGCTAAAGTATTTTCGAAGATGGATCTTCGTTCTGGTTATCATCAGATTAGAATTCGGCCAGAAGATATACCTAAGACAGCATTCTCGACAAGGTATGGACTGTATGAATACCTTGTCATGTCCTTTGGATTGACCAACGCACCAGCTCATTTCATGTATCTCATGAACTCGGTGTTTATGCCATAATTGGACAAGTTTGTTGTGGTCTTCATTGACGACATCCTTGTGTATTCGAAATCTGAAGAAGAACATGCTCAACACTTGCGTATCGTGCTTCAATGATTACGGGACCACCAGCTATATGCTAAGTTCAGCAAGTGAGAATTCTGGATCAGGCAAGTGCAATTTTTAGGGCACATCATATCAGCAGAAGGGATTGCATTGATCAAAGCAAGATAAAGCAAGTACTAAAATGGGAGTCTCCAAAGTCCATACATGAAGTTTGAAGTTTCCTAGGTTTAGCTGGGTATTACCGGAGGTTCATTCCCAGTTTCTCCAAAATAGCTAAACCAATGACAGAACTTCTGAAGAAGACGAAGAAGTACGTATGGACTTGTAGGATCGAAGAGCACATGAAAAGCTACCAGAGGGGGTGGGGGTGAATGGTAGATTTAAAAATCTTACGCAGCGGAAACAATTAAACCCCAACCCCTTCGGCAGAAAACGATCTATTAAAGAAATCGTGTGTGAGACTAATCTAAACGTGTTTCACCAAGAAAAAAGTGATCTATATCATAGAGATTCAAGTCATGGAGAAAACACAAGAAGAATCACTCAATTCCGTCAATAGAAATTCAAGTTATGATCGAAAGATCGAAGAAAGGTCAATCTGACCTACCCGAGAAAAACAGTTTCTGGAATGCTGCAAAGAAACTCGTGTAGATCAAACAACACAAATCCAATGACCGTGAAATTTTTACAGATGATAGATAATCAAGTTTGAAGACAAACCAAAAAGAATCACGTCAAATGGATCTGTAAAACTCGAGTTATGATAAAACCACCAACAAAAGGTAGTGCTGTCCAGAAACTCGACGAGTAAAACTTGTCTGGAACAAGTCGAACGAACAAGGCACAAAAGTTCCTTCAAACTACGAATTTTATTCAATAGAACACAAGAGGAACAGCCCCAAAGTCGTGCACCACGAGCTCTGGGCTTTCTTGCTTATATAACCAGCTTGAAAGCCAACTCAACTCAAATGAGGAACCTAATCCTACTCTGTTCACGAATCGTAACTTTCCATAACAACTTAGGATTCTTCTATACACACATGGAAGCAATCTTAAGACTTCAAAACATCTTAGGAATGTATCCCACATTCCTAAACAACTCAAATTCGTGACTCACACGAAATCCTGTCATAACCAACTCATTCCATATTTGAGTCAAACCCGACTCAACCGCAGCCTGAGTCCATAACCTAGTCGGTTGGACCTTTCCGACAAACTCTTTACGTACACATCTCTTCATCACATCTCATAACCACGTAGCCACGACCATGCACTCCTTGCACATGTGCAAACATCTTCCAATGACGTCCACGATACCTTCACATGCATTGTTCTTGATTCAATCATGTTGCGCAACCTCCTGATCAGCTCAGCCACAATTCCTCCTGAATTTGGTTGTTGGAACCTCATCTCCTCCTTGAGACTAGTCCAATGGATATCATCACCAGCCATGTCTTGAACTCAAGCAACACTTTCATATGAATAAACAACCAATCCATACGAGCCCAAGTCCTCGACTCGACTCAAGTTAGTTCCGAACACAACACCTTACGTGAGAACCTCCATTAAGATTCTCCCTTCTCTTACGTGAAATTCCCCTCTTTCGGTAAGCATCCAGTATCTCAGCAAATGAACATTTCTTTAAGCTTATCCTGTAGCTTATACGTCGTTTGAAAGCTGCTCCAAGGATCCAACGCCGTACGTAAACTTATTTACGAAGCTAAAGTAATGGTTGAATTTGAAAACTAATCCAATGGTTGTGACTGTAGCAAATGGTCAAAAAATTGATAGTTATGCTAAAGGCACAGGGCTATCTATTCTTTCTAATGAGGAAAGCAGAATAGGGCGACTGCCGATATGAGTTCATGTTTAATACGGCATTGGAACTAGGTATCAAAGCAAGTAAGGGTAGGGCAACGTTTCAGGTATGAAAACCATTTTAGTAAAGAGTTCTTCCTGTCTTCTTTTCTTGACATGGGGGTCTTCTGTTCACTCTGACGATTAGGATGAAGGAAGTATACAGGGAGGTCTGCCAGCCATTTAATGAGGAAGGTGGTCTGAATTTCTCTTGCGTATGGAAGCTTAAGGTCATTCCCTGCATTCCGTTTTTTTGGTGGAAAGCTTATTTATTGGAATAGACTTCCGTGCAGAAAACGAACTTCTTGTCTCAAGGAATTTGCTCCCACTGTCTCCAGTAAATGCTGACGCCATCTTTGACTTTTTGGATGGTCGGCGGCGCCATAAACTCGATAACCAGCACCGCGGAGTCAATAAATTCAACTAAATAGAATCCTAAAACAATCTTATTCGAGCACACACGGGACCCGCAGCAATGAAATTCACACAAGCGGCAATCATCCGAGCAGAGAATGGAGAAGGGAAATATACTTTTAATTGTTTGTTTTTCCGAATGAGAAAGCCTTTGGCAAACTCCTTGCAAATCCGTTTTTGCCGGGCACAATAGACACATCTGCTCAGTAACAACATAAGGAACCCCCAATGTTCCTCAAAGCCTACCCGGCCTGACAGCTTTAGTTGAATGATCTGATCCCGAAGCTAGCTTTCTACTAAAATTGCTATGACTGGCCAACTAATGATCGGACTACCTATCTTGATGCTTTGAATCTGTATTCAGAGCTTTTTTCCAACTACCGGGACTACTAATTTCAAGTACAAAGCTCTCCTATGAATAGGGACAACGATCGAGATCTCATCCGACCGTCTATTTCTCACTGATTGGGAGATTGGATTGGAATCTGAGGAGAACTGATTGGATGTCATGGAACGAATGGGGCACTACGTTGGTTACCCACTGCTAGCCTAGCGGAGATTTCTCTATTTGTTGAAAGTGGAAAGGAGTCATATTTGAATCGGAAAGTTGGGCTCGTTCACTCACACCTTTCTTTGATTATCGATGACTTGGCTTCTTGCTCAAGTAAGCACCCGACATACCAATTCATTATCCTTGGAGTATGAAGGATCAGGCTTCTCTCGTCCAAAGAACGGTACTGAAGGTGAAAGATACTCCAAAATGTCATTGGATCCTGCAGCTACAATGAAGAGCGCCGTCTTGAAGAAATCACTTGCAGCTTCCTCCTCCATGTTCTCCAGGGCCAGACGGACATTGGTCCTCGAGTGCAAAGGCAGAAGGGAGCTTGACTGCAAGACTCACCTGTCGAGCAGAGATGAAAGTCGGCCTTAGTGATCCGACGGTGCCGAGTGGAAGGGCCGTCGCTCAACGGATAAAAGTTACTCTAGGGATAACAGGCTGATCTTCCCCAAGAGTCCACATCGACGGGAAGGTTTGGCACCTCGATGTCGGCTCTTCGCCACCTGGAGCTGAACTCTACACCTGTACCACATGACCCACAAGAAGAAACCGACATACGGGATCCCTTTTCCGTTTCAACGTGATCATCTCACAGAGTTGGCAAGGGAAGATCACAAAAAGCACAGACTGGTACAGGGACACATGTACTATCTCCATCCAAGAACACATGATTCGAAATCTGGCACACCTGAAAGGGAACTGTTCGAGTAGTATCTACAAATATTACCGAAAACATTGTTGAAATACTTCTACGAGAGGGTTTTATTGAAAGTGTTCGGAAACATAAAGAAAGTAACAGATATTTCTTGGTATAAACATGTTGCAAAACCACAGTAACACGATATCATCTATGTCAACCAAAACCGCACCAAAGACTTAGCAAATGAATACTGAGCAATCTTTCCAGAGATGTAAAGCAAGTACGAAACATTGCAAATGAAAAAACAGAAGCATTGCGGTCAAGTTTCGGACCTTGCGAGAGCAACCCGGACCTTGAGCCGGAGCTAACAAAAGCTAGTAGAACCTAGCGCCGGATACCAAACTAGTACAACCAAGCTCCCGACGGAGCTTACAAAACTAGCAGGACCTTAATAAAAAGGTGTTTATCATCAAAGCAAGTGTATTCACTACAAGCCAATGTATTCAGCACACATAGGTCTTACAATCTCCCCCTTGATGAATGCATTGGCAACACCATTTAAAATCCGAAAATTGGCTTATTCACATAAAAGTTTTGAAGGCAATTTCTCCCCCTTTGTAAATCAAAAGTAAAATGAGAAGAAAATCCAAAAATTATCCCATATTATCTCTCCCCCTTTATTATCTCTCCTCATGCACATATTCTCTTTCTCTTCATGCTTATCTCTCCCCTTTTGACAATGTATTCAGCAAGTCATGAGCACATAAACAAATTATCTTTCTCCCTTTAGTTGTTATGAGCATATTATAACATATCCAAATAAACAAAGCTCATCCAAGTCATACTATCAAGTACCTTACATTATCACATCAATGAAATACATAAAGTAGTATAAGCCATGCTAGAGATCAAATGTAATTTTCAATTTAAGTAGGTCATGATCTCACAAACTTAGCTATTTCAAAACCTGAAAGCATGACACTAGTTGCTGAATTTTATTATTTTTCAAAGAATAAATTTAGATCATATGATATTTGCAAGAGATTATATGCGCATCTGCCTTATTCTAACCAACCAAGCCAAGCCTATGTTATTTGACAATCAGAAGCTTAAGGACATGGTTTTAGTCATACACAACTTCTTCCAAGTTCATATCTAAGTGCAATGATAAGCCATCTCAAAAGAAGAAGTGTGATGCATGCATATTCTCTTGATCTTTTCTCAATTTATATTTGTTCGTAAAAACTCAACATGTGAGTTGATTACTTGATTAATTCTTAATGATTAAAAGCACTTGTGAACATGTAACAAGTTCAAAACAGCAAGAAAGTTCGACCATGACCAGTTTTTGTGTAAGTAATTATTCCAATTACTAGACATGGCAAAAGCTACAAAATGTATAACACGAGTAATGTAGTAAGAACTTTCAGCATGTAAAAGGAATCACAAAGTCATATATGTATGAAATACTATGCTCATATTATTTTAATTTCAGATTCACACATAGACTTCCCAAGTTTCAAAACTCCCCCTCAATTTAAGCCATGAGGATGCATAACCCCTATTTCACTACGAATATAACAAAAACGAGTGAAATCCAAAGCTTTTGTGAAAATGTCAGCCAATTGTTGTTCGATATCTACATGGTGAAGCACAATGATACCTAATGTCAATGTGCTTAGTTCTAGAATGTTGCAAATGGCACTAGTGTTATCACAGAACAGTGGAACCCTATCTAGATCAACTCCATAGTCCTTAAGTGTTTGAACAATCCATAGAATTTGTGAGCAAGCACTAGCAGCAGCTACATATTCAGATTCGGTTGTGGATTGTGCAACTGAATTTTGTTTTGTAGAGGACCATGCAACAAGAGAATAACCAAGAAAATGACAATCACTGGAATTACTTTTCCTATCAATCCTACAACCCCCAAAATCAGCATCCGAAAAAGCTTTCAAAGTAACGGTTGAGGAAGAAGGAAGAAAATGCCAAATTCTTGAGTTCCATGTAAGTACCTGAGAATCCTTTTGACGGCTTGACGATGTGAACCACGTGGGGAAGCTTGAAACCGTGCACAAAGACATACGCTGAATTGTATGTCTGGTCTTGATGCCGTGAGGTACAAAAGTGATCCGATCATGCTTCTATATTCTTTTTGGTCCATGGGTTCACCATCTTCATCAAGTTCAAGTGTTGTTGCTCTTCCCATTGGTGTCTGAAGAGGCTTGCTTTTGTCCATGTTGAAGCGCCTTAGAAGATCTTTTGTATACTTCGTTTGATGCACAAAGTTACCCTCCTTGGTTTGCTTGATTTGCAGCCCCAAAAAGTAAGTGAGTTCACCCATCATACTCATTTCAAATTCGGAACTCATCATTGCTGAAAACTTGGACACAAGATCATGATAAGCACAACCAAAGATAATATCATCCACATACACTTAAACGAATAATGAGTCATTTCCATGCTTAAGCACAAAAAGAGTTTTATCAACCTTGCCCATGGTAAACCCTTTTTCAAGTAAGAATGTTTTTAACCTATCATACCATGCTCTAGGGGCTTGTTTGAGAATGTACAAGGCTTTGGACAGTTTGTAAACATGATTAGGAAAATCTGGATTTTCAAAACGCGGTGGTTGTTTCACATAAACCTCCTCATCTATGTAGCCATTAAGAAAAGCACTTTTAACATCCATTTGACATAGCTTAAAACCAATAGATGCAGCAAAAGCTAACAAAATTCTTATGGCTTCTAATCTAGCAACAGGAGCAAAAGTTTCATCAAAATCTAGACCTTCAACTTGAGTGAAACCTTGAGCAACCAACCTAGCCTTATTCCTAACCACAAGCCCATCCTCACTTTGTTTATTTTTAAATACCCATTTAGTTCCAATTAAAGTGTGACCTTGAGGTGGAGGTACAAGTTTCCAAACATTATTTCTTTCAAAATTTTCTAACTCTTCTTGTATGGCAATAATCCAAGATTCATTAGTGAGTGCGTGTGATATATCTTTGGGTTCAAAAGAAGCAACAAAAGCAGAATGAGCATAAGAGTTTGGATCGCAAAACCTGGACCGTGTGACTCGTTCGTGCAAGCTTCCAATCATCTGTTGTGGGGGATGATCTTTGTAAAACCGTAGGGGAACAGATGTCTCACAAGCTTCTTCTTCTTCATGTTCATCACAAATCGATGAGCTTGTGACTTGAGGATGATTTGAATCAGCATTGATGGTTGTCGGTGCTGGTTGAGAATCAACATTTGGAGCTGAACCAAAGTCTTTAGCTGCTGAATTTTCGGGCAGCAGCTCCAATTCTTCCTCATCTTCAACGAAAATGCTCCCCCCCTACGGATATGGATCTGGACCTGCAATGTTTGAGCTAGTACCTGGGCTAGCTTCATCAAAAGACACTTCACAAGTCTCCACAATTTTGTTAGTTTCAAGTAAAAGCACACGGTAGCCTCTAGTATGAGATAGATAACCAAGAAACATGCCATCAATGGATATAGGTTCAAATTTATCAAGATTACCATGTTTCTTAACAAAGCATTTGCAACCAAAGACCCGAAAGTGTGTAACACTAGGCCTATGTCCAAACCGGAGCCCATATGGTGTTTTACCTAGCTTAGCATGCAAGAAAACACGATTTGAGACATAACAAGCGGTTGCTAATGCATCAGCCCAAAATTTCCTAGGAGTTTGATATTCATCAAGCATAGTCCTAGCCATCTCAACTAGGGTTCTGTTCTTTCTTTCTACAACACCTTTTTGTTGAGGTACATATGGTGAAGAAAATTGATGATCTATTCTATTTTCAGCACAAAAGTGATCAAAAGATTGATTTTTAAATTCAGTTCCTATATCACTTCTAATTGCTTTTAAAGATCCTGGGTATCAATTGATAATCTAAGAAATAAAGTTCTAAAGTGACTAAAAACTTCATTCTTAGACGTCATAAAGTAAACCCAAGAGTATCTAGAATAATCATCAACAATCACAAGTACATACCATTTACCTCCAAAGGATTGAACACGTGAAGGTCCTACGGTGTCAAGATGCAAAAGTTGACATGGTTCAGTTGTCATGATCATTGTGAGAGGAGTATGTGAACCTGCAACCATCTTAGCATGTCTACAAGAAGAGCACACAATTTCTTTGTTCCCTTTAAGCTTAGGCAGCCCACGTATGCGATCAAGTGCACTAACACGTGTTAGGTGATCAAAGCCTACGTGACCAAGTCTACGATGCCAAAAATATATGTCCTTTGAATCATTAGCAACTAGACACCTATGCTTAGGGGAAGACATATCAAAGTCAGCTTTAAAAACTCTTCCAAACCGAGACATGTTAAAAAGAAGATCACTATTTGAACTTACAACTTTGCAGCAGTTTTTATTGAAAATAATTTCGAGATTTTCATCTAGCATTTGTGAAACAAAAAGCAGGTTGTATTTCAAATTTTTGACAAGTGCCACATCCTTCAATATGTAGTGATCATTTACTCTAACCGAACCCTTAGCAATTATAGGAGTTGAAGAATTATCGGCAAAAGTAACATTCTCTACACATGACACAAAAGAGAGGGAGAAGAACCAATCTTTGTTACCGGTCATGTGGCGTGAGCAACCTGAATCCACAATCCAAATGCTCTCCTTCCTCAAACGTGTAACCTACATAGAAGCACAATACGTCGATGACTCAATACTGGGGTTAGTCAAAAGGCATTTACGAATCCAGTACTGAGTCACGCGATGTGCAGCAGGAAAAACATGTGAAAGCTGAGACAAAACAGCAGGTTTATGAGTCAAAGTTTGAGATTTTTTATTCTTAACTATTGACCTATAAGGTGTTACTTGTGTAGCACAAAAATCAGTAGCTCTGGAGGCAAAAACAGAAGGTCCAAAGGTAAACTTTGAATGTTTTTGACTCAAAACAGCAGGTTGTACATTCGATTCAATATGTGCAGCAAATTTTGCATGAAAGTTATGAGATCTTGCAACCATTCTTCCCCTTTTTTGTTGTTTAGCTAGTCTATAACAAAAATCTATGACATGACCATCTCTACCACAGTAGGTACAATGAAATTTAACTTTGTGTTCATGTCTAGATGAGCAAGCAATATTTTTATTTGAAACTGAATGAGACAACACTCCTGCAGATTTGAAAACCACTCCTTTTTGTTTAGGAACTGTTTGAATCAAACCACTTCCTAATGACTTTACAATTTTAGGTCGATGTGCCTTAGCATGAGCATGAGAATCAAAACCTAAATCAGTTTTATCATTGCAAGACTTGGATGAATTCAGCAGCAAGTTTAGGTTCTTATTCCCATTACAAAACTGATAAAATGTCTTATGCATGTTATCAAGTTTATTGGACAGATCAAGGCAATTTTCACATGAAGTTTTTCCTTTTAATTTGCAATTGGAACAATATTTAACTTCATGACAATGTAAAGCATTGTTCAATATAGAGATTTCATTCATAGCATCTTGCAGTTTTTTATCAAGATCATCACAACTAGAACAATGCAAATCAATTGTAGAACAAGAAGCATCTTTTAAGTTTCCAATATTAAGTGCAGCAAGCTTTTTGTTCTTTTCAATTTCAAGTTCAAGTTTATCAAGTGTGGAGGTATGTGCACTTCTTAGGAAGGACAATTGTTCATATATTAAGTCACATGAGGAACAGGAATCATCACTAGGAATCAAGGATTTCAAACGATTAATTTCAGATTCTAGTGACTCAATTTTAACAGCATTGTCCCTAAGCTTTTTGTCCTTTTTCTTAACAATAACAGTGGCACGAGAAATAGCATCACACATTTCTTCGCAAGTAGGTGACTTGCCCGCCATGAAGCACAAGTTTGCCAAATCATATTCATCTTCATCACTTCCAATGTCCACATTGCTTGAGCCAAGTTCCTGGAGTGCTGAGATAAAACTTCTCACCAATTGACGTCCTGTAAAACCCTTCTTTTTCTTTGTATATTTTGCAGAGGAGTGCTTCGTTCTTGTTCTCTTTTCATCCCGGTAAGTAGGACCTGAAAGGTTAGGGCAATCTGAATGAAAATTTCCTGTCTTACCACATTCAAAGAATCGTTGAGGTCCAGAGCTTCCTCTCCTTCTAGTTCTCACATTTTGCAATGCTTTTGAGAACCGGGTAGAGATGAGCGCTAGCTCCTCCTCTAGAAACTCCTCAATCTGTTCAAGGGTTAGAGAGGAAAGCAAAGCAAGTGTACCACAAGATGATGTTTGACTGGAACTAGGCATGTCAAGTTGAGAAACAAAAGCAATAGACTTGTTGGGGTTCTTGCGTGAGATTATGTCAATTTCATGAGTTTTTAACTTGGAATATAGCACATCTAAAGTAAGTGAACTCATGACAGTATATTCACGAATAGATGTGACTTTCATCTCCCAAATTGACATATCTAATGCACTTAGCAATTGCCTAGCATTTTCATCATCTGAAAAATTAACATTGACACTACGCAAGTTGCTGAGAATCTTATTAAAGCGAGCAAAAAGGTCATCAATAGACTCACCGGGTTGCATCTCGAAGCGCAAGTATTCTTTCTTGAACATGTCTTGCCTTACCTCTTTGATCGTGTTGGATCCTTCGTGGTAGTCACAAAGTGCTTTCCACACATCGTATGCAGATCGGAGGTGTGCAACACGGTCGAAGTCGCTTTGTGTTAATCCTTGTATGATAAAGTTCCGAGCCTTGTCGTTGTTGTCGACATCTCTCATATTTTTAGTTGTAACTTGATTGTTTGATCGCACTTCGTAAGGCTTGTATACCTTCTCCCATATTGAAAAGCCTTGTGCCTGGATGAAAGCCTCCATGCGTGCCTTCCAAACCTGAAAATCAATACCAGCGAACACACAAGGTTTGGCAGAGTACTTCTCCATGATGATTAGTCAAAAACACGCGCAAATCACATAGATTAGAGCACCGTGGCTCTGATACCAATTGTAGGATCGAAGAGCACGTGAAAAGCTACCAGAGGGGGGTGAATGGTAGATTTAAAAATCTTACGCGGCGGAAATCTTTAAACCCCAACCCCTTCGGCAGAAAAACGATCTGTTAAAGAAATCATCTGTGAGGTTAATCTAAACGTGTTTCACCAATAAAAAAGTGATCTATATCAGAGAGATTCAAGTCACTGAGAAAACACAAGAAGAATCACTCAATTCCGTCAAGAGAAACTCAAGTTATGATCGAAAGATCGAACAAAGATCAATCTGACCTACCCGAGAAAAACAGTTTCTGGAATGCTGCAAAGAAACTCATGTAGATCAAAAAACACAAATTCAATGACCGTGAAATTTTTACATATGATAGATAATCAAGTTTTGAAGACAACGCAAAAATAATCACGTCAAATGGATCTGTAAAACTCGAGTTATGATAAAACCACCGACGAAAGGTAGTGCTGTCCAGAAACTCGACGAGTAAAACTTGTCTGAAACAAGTCGAACGAACAAGGCACAAAAGTTCCTTCAAACTACGAATTTTATTCAATAGAACAAAATAGGAACAGCCCAAAAGTCGTGCACCACGAGCTCTGGGCTCCCTTGCTTATATAACCAGCTCGAAAGCCAACTCAACTCAAATCAGGAACCTAATCCTACTCTGTTCACGAATCGTAACTTTCCATAACTGCTTAGGATTCTTCTATACGCAGATAGAAGCAATCTTAAGACTTCCAAACACCTTAGGAATGTATCCCACATTCCTAAACAACTCAAATTCGTGACCCACACGAAATCTTTCCATATTTGAGTCAAACCCGACTCAGCCGCAGCCTGAGTCCATAACCTAGTCGGTTGGACCTTTCCGACAAACTCTTTACGTCCACATCTCTTCATCATGTCTCGGAACCATGTAGCCACGTCCATGCACTCCTTGTACACGTGCAAACATCTTCCAATGACGTCCACGATACATTCACATGCATTGTTCTTGATTCGATCATGATGCGCAACCTCCTGATCAGCTCAACCACAATTCCTCCTGAATTTGGTTGTTGGAACCTCATCTCCTCCCTGAGACTAGTCCAATGGATCTCATCACAAGCCATGTCTTGAACTCAAGCAACACCTGCACATGAATAAACAACCAATCCATATGAGCCTCCAATGGATCTCATCACAAGCCATGTCTTGAACTCAAGCAACACCTGCACATGAATAAACAACCAATCCATACGAGCCCAAGTCCTCGACTTGACTCAAGTTAGTTCCGAAAACAACACCTTACGTGAGAACCTCACATAAGCATGTTGCAAAACCACAGTAACACGATATCATCTATGTCAACCAAAACCGCACCAAAGACTTAGCAAATGAATACTAAGCAATATTTCCAGAGATGTCAAGCAAGTACGAAACATTGCAAATGAAAAACAGAAGCATTGCGGTCAAGTTCTGGACCTTTCCACAGCAACCCGGACCTTGAGCCGGAGCTAACAAAAGTTAGAAGAACTTAGCGCCGGAACTTACCAAATCTAGTACAACCAAGCTCCCGCCGAAGCTTACAAAACTAGCAGGACCTTAATAAAAAGGTGTTTATCGTAAAAGCAAGTGTATTCACTACAAGCCAATGTATTCAGCACACATAGTTCTTATAGGACTGAGGCATGTGAGGGAGGTTTCCAGGCATTGGTAAAACACCTCACAACGGCACCAGTATTAGCTCAACCGGACACAACCAAATCATTTGACATGTATTGTGATGCATCAGGAATTCGTTTGGGTTGTGTGTTGATGCAGGACAGACGAGTGATCGCATATGGATCATGGCAGCTTTGGAACCATGAGCAGCACTATCCGACTCATGATCTAGAGCTCGCTGCTGTGGTACTAGCATTAAATATGTGGAGACATTATCTACTGGGTAATCTAGTACATCTATACACCGATCACAAGAGCCTGAAGTACATCTTCACCCAAAAGGACTTAAATATGCGACAGCGTAGATGGTTGGAATTAATCAAGGATTATGAGATTGAGATCCACTACCATACAGGCAAGGCAAATGTAGTCGCAGATGCTCTGAGCCGCAAGTCTCATATAAACAATCTTTCCATTCCCTCAATGGGAGAAGAAGAACCGAGTCTCTACTTGATTCCATATGGGGCACTCTACAACCTAGCCCTCATTCCTACTATCAGGAAGGATATTATAGCAGCTTAGAAGGAGGACAAAGGGATGTCGCATATTCGGCAAAGAATGGAGAATGGGGAGTTGAAATGTTTCCGATGTGACGATGAAGGTACCCTCTGGTTTAAAAACCGCATAGTGGTACCCCGGAACATGGAACTTCGGAAGAAGATACTGGATGAAGCTCATCTGTCCAAATATTCCATTCATCTGGGAATAACAAAATGTACCAAGACTTAAGGAAGAAATTCTGGTGGATTCGAAAGAAGAGAGAAGTAGGAAAATACGTATCTGAATGTGATACGTGTCGGCGAGTTAAGGCCGACCATATGAAGGCAACTGGACAGCTTCAACCTTTAAGCATACCGGCTTGGAAATGGGAGGATATCAGCATGAATTTCATTGTTGGGTTGCCTCCCACTCTCCATAAGCACGACTCAATTTGGGTGATCATTGACTGATTGACCGAATCAGCTCATTTCATACCGGTCAGTGTCAAGTATGATGTAAAGTGGTATGCAGAACTTTATATCTCCAGAATATTGTGTCTACATGGAGCACCCCACACTATCATTTCAGATCGTGGATCTATTTTTGTTGCTCGCTTTTGGGAGCATCTCCATGATGCATTGGGTACCAAACTGATTCGAAGCTAGACATATCATCCTCAGACTGATGGAGAAACCGAACAAGTGAATCAAGTGCTAGAGGATATGCTTCGTGCCTGTGCCATTCACCATGGTAGGAATTGGGATGATCATCTACCATTGGCGGAATATTCGTACAACAACGGTTACCAGGCTACCATCCAGATGGCGCCATATGAAGCTCTTTATGGCCGGAAGTGTCGCACGCCCTTGAACTGGTGCGAATCTGGTGAACGAGTGGTATATGGCATCGACTTGGTAAATGAAGCGGAAGAGCAAGTACGCATTATTCAAGCAAATCTCAAAGCCGCTCAGTCTCATCAGAAGAGCTATGCGGACAAACGACGTCGACCTCTTCACTTCGAGGTTGGGGATCAAGTTTATCTCCGGGTATCCCCAATGAAGGGAATTCTTCGATTCGGAGTGAATGGGAAGCTAGCTCCACGTTTCATTGGGCCGTTCGCAATAATCAAAAGATGTGGACCTGTGGCATATCAATTGGAGTTACCGTCGTCGCTGGCAGGGTTCCACAATGTGTTTCACATTTCTTAGTTGCGGAAATGTCTCAAAGCCCCAACGAATATACGTATTGAGGATTTGGAAGCTCTCCAACCAGATCTTACCTATTATGAGCATCCAACCCAGATCGTTGATGAGAATACTCGCACCACAAGAAGGCACACTTTGCGTTTCTACAAGGTCTTGTGGAGCAACCACAGTGCTGAAGAAGCCACGTGGGAAAGCGAGGAATATCTTAAAACGAACTATCCGGACTTGTTAGCGGCACATGTTCAGTAGATCTTTACCTTTTGTCTTTCCTTTGTAATCTCAGGACGAGATTCTTTTAAGGGGGGGAGGAATTTAAATCTCACTTTTTCCTTTCATGTGAAGTTCAGCTACAAGTTGTTTATCAAACATAATGAAGGTCAATATAGTTGTGCACATGAACTTGACCTCAGCAAAAAGTTTTCTTTCTACTCATGATTAATCTTATTAACATGAGGACTGGACTTCACCCTAATCCTAGAACATTTTAATTAAACCTTTCTAAAAGTTGGGAATTTAATTGATTGAAATGGCTAGGGCAAATTATATTGCAGCAATATAAAAATCAAAACAAATGTAATTTGATTATGTTGCTATGCATATTTGGCCCTGCCAAAAAGATTCAAATCCAAGGCTCCAAATTTTTCCTTGGCCTCTTAAATATCTTAAATAGCTTCTCGGAAAATTTTCAAGATTTTTGAAGTACGTCTTCCACTTATTTGGACACGTACAAAGGATTCATTTCACGTCGATCTCAAATTTAGCTTTGCACTGAACCTTGCCCAAATCAACCCCCAATTTTTCCTAAGACCTTTTATGGTTCAGGGAGCTTTGTTTCAAAGTTTGGAGATTTATGGACCTCAGCTACTATTTATTTCAATGAGGTTTATAAACAGGTTTGAATTCAAATTTGATTTGAAAATTTGAAACAAACTATGTCCAAATTGAAATCTGATTGCAGATTTGAGTTCCTCATATTTTTCTTAGCCTGTCTGTAAATTTTGGGAATTTTTGGACAATGTTTGAGGTGGAATTTAGAGGAAAAGATAAGGGAGAGCGGTGGGGCCCACATGTCAGCTGGGGAGACCGTTTAACCGCCCCTGTTTCTTTCTCCGCGCCACACCGCGACGCTGCATGACGCCAGTGCGCCGATCGGCCGTCGGTCGCCTCCAGCTGCCCCCGGCCTCCTTATTTACTGCGGTGAAGTCTATAAATTCACCCCCCCCCGTCGACCAGAGTCCCTCACTGATTCACTTTTCGTCACGCCGCGCCATTTCCTCGCCGCCGCGACCACCTCAGTGCCGCCCGACGCCACTCAGCCTCGCCGCCTATGCAAGCATCCCAGTCCTCTGCAATCTATAGGAAAAAGGTGTGCAACAATCTCATGACGCTTCTGGTTAAACTTGAACTCCTATCATGCATCCTGGCGTTGGTATTCCGTAAATTACCGAAGCACTTTTATAGCTTCGAAGCTAGTTCATCGGTTTAATTCCGATTGTATGCACAAAATTTCTTTGATCCAGTTAGACAACATGATCTACGTATCCTAGTGCACCTTCCCTCCAGAAATCAGAAAGAACCATCGACTAATTAACTAGCTATCCGATTTTTCCCCTTCCGCCATTGATGGAGCTCGGTTCACCGTCGACCTCGGTGTTGCCGGCTATGGCACGAGCTCTAGCCCCTCCTAAACTCCTTCCCATGCTTCCACGATGCTTCCTGAGCTTTCAAACGAGAGTTTTAGCTAGGGAATCGAGGGTCTCGACATAACCGAAACCCTAACACCCACTGCCGCCGTCGGGAGTGGTTTTCCGGTCACCCCTCGCCGTCGGGAGTAGGTCCAGCATGTTCCACGCACGAAAATAGGGTCGGGCGGCGAGTACCGAGACCTCCCGTGGGTCGGGAACCAGCACCGGCAAAAGCGCCGCCGCCCGAGCCGTGGACAAAGGTTGAAGAAGGCAGGTTCACGGGTCCCACCTGCCAGCGAGTGCATAGGCGCTCAGATCAGTCTGTGGCCAGGGATTTAGTGTGGCCACAAGGGGAAATTTATGGCCCCCGGTGTGGCTAACTCCTGGTTGGCTGATTTAAAATCCAGTGGGCCCTGGCGCCAAATTTAAAAGCTGCAATTTCCCAATATGTGCAGAACCATTTCCAAAGTTGAAAAATGAATATCTCTCTGTAGACTGCTCCAAAAATATTTGAACAAATTTTGTTTGAAAGCCCTTCAGCTCTAGTTGCTGTCAGTACCAATTAGGTTCTGTGAAACTTACAGTTATATTCTGTAGAAAACAATCCCCCCAAATGCCAATACAATTTTTTCAGTTGAACTTGCCACTGGAAAAATCCCCAAAGTTCACATAAAATGCACTGTCCGATTGTGGACTTCCAGAAGAAGTTTCGGAGCCATTGCACCTGTATAACCATCTTTATAGTTCAATTACCTTTTTCAGTTATTGAATTTTTATGGATATTCTGTTGCTTTATTATGTCCCAAATTTGGACTGAACCTTCCCCTAGTCATACACTAGTTCCTGTAAAAATCTTGGATTTAATTGACCTAATATCCTAGTCCTAATTCAGTTACAAACTCAATATTAGTTGAAAAGCTAAAAATTAAATTATAAAATAATTCCAGAAATTCATGCCAACTTTGAAATTCAATAACTCTTTCACCAAGGCTTAGAAATTTACGAAACCAAATTTTGCTAGAACCAGGACAACTTCCTCTATCATGATTATCAACTGGCAGCTATGTTCAAGCTACAGTTTCTTCTCTAAAATTCTTGGAAGTTTATTGCTTGCCATAATTTTGGAGACAACAAACTACTTTGATCATCTCCTGTTCTTTGCAAGAGCTTCTATCATATTCCCTATATCTACCATCAAAATTCCAAAGCCAAGTAGGTCATTATCATATAATGATCACCATAGATTAAATTATGGTCTTGGTAGTAATTATTTTTCAAAGTCATTCATATACATATTATATGCATATCGTGTAGTAACCGAAGTCGAGGAGGAACCAGAGGCCTTGGAAGTACACCTGCCGGTACTAACCCTGACTCTGACCTGCAACCAGGCAAGCCCCGGTTTGCATTTAAGACGTTTTAAAAGTTTTACTTTATCACTATGATGATTAGCATATGAATTGTGCATTACGTTTAGGATGCTTGAATACTCCAGATGCATGACCCACAATCCCATTGGTTAATTGGGTAGGTTGATAACTCGACGTGTAGAATTGCTATGTTAATGTTGTAGGTAAACCGGTAGAAGTCGACTAGTTGGAATCTACTCGCGAGATAGAAATTTACACTCATCTACACTGGGATTACATTTATAGAAAATAACTGTTACGTCTAAACTTGAGAACGGTCAAAGATGGGAAGCGGCAAGACGTGGTCTTGGTCGCATAGCTCTGACTGGTCAGTTAAGGCCCGTCTGTATGCGGCCTCTTCGAACAAGCTTGACTTGTACCGGCGACATACGAGACATATGAACTCCAGTAAACTGACGTAACTCGATAACTGGCATGTCGAAGCCCATTAACTCACCATCAATAGGGGTGGGTTGAGGACAGTAAGGTGTGAATCGGTCAGCGGACACAAGAGGTGTTCCGTGCGGAGACCTTCTGTTCGCGGAGGTGAGACGGGTTCGGCGTTCGGGTTTCTTGTGAAAGGTGGCCATATACGACTAGTACTGAAGTGTTACGTAGGTTTTGATGTGCTCGCTGACACTTCCGAACGTGCGTATGTGTCGTGTTGTCCGGGTGTGTCCTGATTGCAATCACCATCCCTCGCGGTAATAGAGTACCACTTGTTCACCGTGCCATGATGTAGTAAAGACTAAAGAAGTCAGAAAAATATGTTGTATTGAATTATAATTTGCTTTGTAACCTTGTATGACTTAGAGATAGCAAAATTAAAGTTTACAGTTTCCTCATACTTTAGCTGTAATAGCATTATGTGCTCTGGGCATGTCATATCATCGGCAAAGCGTTTCTTGTTTGATTGTGGAGTCTATGATGTGCCGTGCTTGGAGAATGTCACTTTCTACTTAAAACCTGATTATAAGGATCCACTTGTAGGCGAGTCGTTTATGCTTCACCTTACCTATGCTTAGTGTTCAACCTTGCATATGTCTAGTGAGACGGGTTAGTCTTGCTGAGCCTTATGCTCATGTTTGCAGTTAACGAGTTTTTTGCAGGTTATACGATTGATGAAGGGTTTTATGATGTGGCTGCACCCACTCCAGGGTGTACAACCGAGTGGGAACCCTGCACGCCGCCGTGATTTGGGTGTTGCTAGTGCGAAGTATCCAGGGCATGGATGACTTTGCTTTTGCATAGCTAGTGCTGAGAGCGTAGCTATTATACATATGTTTCTTTCCTTCCACTAGTGTTGTAAAACTTTCGCTGTATGATAACTAAAAGACTTCGTCTTGTATTTTATTCTAGTTCTGTTCTTGTATACTGTTGGGTGTCGCACCGCATGACACCACCCAATGAGATCCTCGGATGTCGGGATTCCGGTCCCCACACTAAAGTTGGACTTGTCTGATTTTTTGCCGGACTTGTCTGTTTTTCCCATATGGATAAGTTCGGACTTGTCCGATGTCCAGTTCAGACTTTTCCGATATCTCTCTGTCCAACTTCGGACTAGTATGGCCCTTTTCGGACTTGTCCGATAAATCGCAACTACGAGTTGATCTTTTGTTTCACGACTTGTTTCATGGGGTTTAGGTTAAGTGGGCCTAGGGACGTGATGCCTAACTCTTTTAGAGCCCATGTGGGACTCCAAACCGGCCCCTACTCATCTCAAACTCGAAATCCATCTAACCCTAGCCTCCACCTCTATATAAACGACCCCACCCCTTGGCTTGACATCTATTTGCCACTTTTCCACCCCACCCGAACCCTAGCCCATGGATAGCCGCCACCAAGGAGAAAGAAAGAGATCTAAAACAAGAAGAAGAGGAGGAGGAAACGAAAGTGGATCAAGATCTCCATCAACTTCGCGTTCTTCATCACCAAATCATCTCCAAGTTCTTCATCAAACCTAGATCGTCAAGATCCAAGTGTTGCCTCCAAGATCCTTGATTCATTAGAGTTCTAAACACCTGGTATACCTTCCACTTCCTTTTCCTTGCGTGAATTTGACCCCGTTTCTCCAAATTTACGTCGATCTAGAAAACCCTAGTTCGCTAGTTCTGTGAAGGGCGGACTTGTCCGGTCCCTAGTGGGCTAGTCCGATTTTCCTGGGTAACTTCCTGTTGAATTGAATCTAAATTGACTCAAATCAAATTCGAAACCTGTATAAACTTGTTAAAATATATTAGAACTAGTTAGTGATCATTAAAAGCAACTCATTAACAGGTTCCACCTTGCATTAGCATTAATCATGCATGTCATGCTATATTGAGTAATATATGTGCATCGATTGATTGTGTTTCTTGTCTTGTATGTTTATTGTGCGGATTAGACGGATTTGTGCTAGAGAGTGCCGCAGAGGATCTCCAACACCAAGAGTTTGAAGGCTTTGATCCAAACCAATCCCAAGAGCAAGGCAAGTGTCCTTGAAGCATATTGATCTTGTTTTAAAGTAAATGTTTTGTTTGCAAAATTGCATTCTTGTGTGAATTTGATGGGAATCCTATGATAGGAAGTTTACTAGAATTGTTTGACCACCCTTGTCACCTGGATTTTATGGTAGAGAGTCAGTATGGGCTTTTTACCATTTTTGCTTCGCTTAATTAATTGGGATGGGAGGACAACTATACCACTTAACTTACTTATGCATTTATGAGATTTGATTATTATGAACTGGTTAATATGATGTGGTAATGGGTGATCTAAGGAAGCCTGGTATGTGGATGGGTTGGAAGTTATGGTGATTTTGCTTGCTTTAGATCTAACGACCGGTTCGTGGAGCGACTATCCAGGATTTACAGTGCCACCACGAGGCCAAGTATGGTGCGGCGTAGCTAATTAATTAGGGCTTTGCGAGTGCCATTTGGACCATTAAGGATGCTCAAAGAAGGGGTAGTCGGATTAACTTTGTTGATGATTGGTGGCACTACCCTGGGATCCGAATGGCTCAAGAGGGGGCCCTTGGTTGAAGATGTGCTTAGTTGGAGGCATCGCCATCGGTGAAACCTCAGTGGGGTCTAAATAGGCTAGTAATCCCTTTGTAAAAGCTATTTTGTGATCTCTTGGCAACACACCTAAGGAAGTGTGAGACGGCATAATTGAGATTCTATAGTCATCGAAAGGGGTTGAAATCACAAACACGTGGGTAAAGTGGTACAACCTCTGCATAGTGTGTCTAAAAACTATCATGATAGCCGTGCTCCCGGTTATGAGCAATCTGGACCGTCACATGATTAGAAGGAAACATGGTTTTGGGATGGTTTGGGAATGGTTGTGGTTAATAATATGGTTATGGCTGGATATGAATTAAGTTCAGATATTGATTATGGTGATTGGTAATGAGGAATCTGGAATATGGATGATGATGATGAATATGGACTGGTATTATGATGAGTATTATGATGATTACATGGTTTATGATGGGATTGTTTCACATACATATAATATATTGCTTTTCAAATGTTTTAATGTCCTTTTCAGCACTTAGCCTTATTATTGTCGTCATTTGAATCAGCTACATGTCATACTTTCCACACTTGCTGAGTACGACATGTACTCACTCTTGCAATTCCGCCACCAACAGTTGTAGGTCAGGATTGGGAGTATAATGATGATAATGTGGAGTTTTGGGCCATGTCTACCGCCAGCTTTGCCTGTATAGTGTTGGAGCTGCGCTATACCTTTTCTTAGTTTGCTTATTTAGTTTATTTCCGCTGCATTAGTTCAAACTTGTCATTAATTTTCCTTAGAGCTTGTATTCGAGGATATTATGAATTTGTAATAAAAGTGGTTAATTAATCTTGTTCTGTGGTAATTCTCTGTTGACTCTTTTGTGATTGCACTCGTGTATGTGTGTTTAACGTCCTGGGCACACATATGCGTTCACTTGGTTCATTTTCGGAATCGAGTGTCACACTTCCTTGGACATTAGACATGTATGATATGTGCCCTTCCATGCGCCCATGGTTGGGAATAGGGTGGATTTCTTGGTGTGCTTCATGATGCCTATGGTGGCCATCTCCTCTTCTTCTTCGGATGAGGACTCATCATTGGAGTCCCACTCCTTTTCTAGGTGTGCTTGACTGTATTGCTTCTTCTTCTTGAACATTTTATTTGGTTGAGGCTTGTTGTCTTTAGTCTTCCTCTTATTTTCTTCATGTGGACAGTCCACTATGAAATGGTCATACTCTCCATAGTTATAGCAAGCACGCCTCATTTTTTGTCTTGGTTTGTCCCTATGTATTCCTTCATTTTAGCTACCACCCTGTCTTCCTCTCATCATCTTCTTAAACTTTTTCATGAACAAAATCATGTCTTCTTCATCAATATCACTGCTTTCATCATCACTGTCAACTTCTCCATATGCTTATCGAGCTTCTTTTGATACGGGTTTATAGGTCGACTTCAAGGCAGCTCCTTTCTTCTTTGCCGAGGTAAGGTCGGCGATTTCCTTGACATGTTTAGCTTGCTTCTCCATCATTTCAAAATTGATAATCTTGCCTAGAAGTTTGTCCGGGATCATTTTCCGACACCCAGGGCTTTCTCGAATCATGGAGCACAGGGTCACATTACGAGGCATGAATGCTCTAAGAATCAGCTTCACAACCTCATGATCATTCCACTTCTTGCTGCCATAAGCTCAGACTTTGTTGATGAGATTCTTGAGTCTATTTTACATGTCTTGTGGTGATTCATCTTCTTCTATAGCGAATCTTCCCAATCCGCCTTCTATCATCTCAATCTTGGCTTCGCGTACATGGAGATCACCTTCATCTGTGGTTTGTAGAGTATCTCATATCTCCTTGGCAATTTCGAGTCCATCCACTTTGGTGAACTCGTCAGGGCTTAGTGATGAAGTAGTCACGGTTGTAGCTTGAGCATTCCGATGAATGGCTTGTTCTTGGCTTGGAGTTAGCTCTTCATCATCATCTGGGTTATCTATCCCTGTGCACACTATATGCCACAAACTCGGGTTAAGAGATATGAGATGCATTTTCATGTTTTGTCTCCACATTGAATAGTCATTGTCATCAAAATAAGGTGCTTTCCCTAGAGGAATTGATAGTAATGACTATTGTTAGAATTCAAACGGTCATAGTTACAAGGATATCGGGAGTAGTCGGTGTGACTACTCCCATTTTTCTTTTCATCGTCGATCTTCATCTTCCCTTTTGGGTAGAGAGCCTTCTTCTATAAAAGGGCCCTGAGTTGAAGCATCTCCTCATCATCATCCTCACAGTCTTGGATGGTGTCGAGGAGCTTCTCCAGCTTTGTGTCTTTTCATCATCACCCTTCTCGTTGTTGATGTTCTTGTTTACGTCCTTGATGTCTGACATCTTCTCTTTGAGCGGTGGGTCTCTTTTGAAGAGTTTGGCTCTGATACCATATGAATGTAGCCTAGAGGGGGTGAATAGGCTTTTTGAATTTTTGTCGATCCCTGAAATACTTAATAGATTTATCAAATATAGGGAAATCGGACTAGTCCGGTACGGTGCGAACTAGTCCAGTATGCGCGGACTAGAAAGATCAAGATTTTTCAGTAATTTCACTTCTAGTACCCTATGCAGCGGATGTAATTTGCAACTTAGATGTATTACAACAATGAAACAATGTATGACAAAGGTCAACTTTAATTTCAATGTTTCAATGTAAGTTACACAAGATTATGTAAACCCTAGAATGTGACTAACAATAAAAAATTTCGCGAGACAAGATTTTATCCCATGGTTCGATTCCAACAAAGGAAACCTACATCCACGTTTAGGAGTCCACGGAGGACCGGGTCTTCACCAACCCTACCCTCGTCGAATCGCCACGAAGGCCGATTCTCTTCCACTAATCACAAAGTGGTAAATAAATTGTTCAAGGGGCATTATCACAAGTTGAGGGCTCCCCAAGAAATATAAAAAAGAACACCACCAAACACACTCAAAAGATGTACAATAAACAACAAGAGTGTGCGAGAGATCAAACCCAAGAGCTCAAGATGTGTAGAACAAGTCTTACCTTTGATCAATTGCTAATCCTCAAAGGTTTGATCCTTTTAGGGTTAGAATGTGTGGCGAGATGTGTATTTTGGGCTCCTGGAAGGTGTGACAGCATAGGAGGTCAAGTGTTTTTGGTTGTAGGGCCATACACCTCTATTTATACTAGGGTTTCCAAAAGTTACCGTTAGGGTTTGCGATGTCCGGAGTGCTGCGTGTGGAAAACCCTAAGTGTTCAGAGATATCAGACTTGTCCGTAAATGTGCGGACTAGTCCGATCTGGGCACTGGAAGTGTTCGGACTAGTCCGGCACTGTCGAAGCGTACGAGCGAGACTTCCCCCAGTACTACTAAATTGTACCCAGCGGAGGTTCTTGTATTGGTTTGGGCGCGCGGAGATTCAAGACAAGATGGTGACACAGTGGATTTACGTGGTTCGGGCCGCCTGAGCGTAATACCCTACTCCACGGGGTGTGTGTTGTTGTATTGAGGATTCACTAGTGCTTGCGTGCGTATATCCTTGGTTGTTTGTATCGTGCAGCACAGTCACTTTTATAGATCAAGGGATGGCTATTACATCAATTGTCTGGCCCGACATGTAGGCCCCGGCAGATATTATTGCCTAATACACAATTTATGTGTGATTAAGTGCCCTAATAGTGTGATAATGCACCTTAATGGCAGAATTACCAGTATTAAGGGTCCTCTGATCGTGTGCCATTAATATGGTATTAATGGCACATAATCAGGCCTTGTAACTGTAGCGACAGCTGTCCCTTGAATGTTCGTGCCGTTGGAGATTCGTCATCATTCCCGTTGGTGTCATAGGTCCGGAGGCTCAACACGTGGCAGATCCGGAGCTTCACCTTGTGGGTAGGTAGGTCCGGATCCGCTACAAACGTGGAGGCACTGGAGCTTCCCTCTTCTGGGGTTATGTACGGGGTCACTGGACACGTGTTAAGCACAGAGCTTCCCTATGTAGGGAGTTTAGCTTCGGTCTTATATTACACGTGGTAGTGCCGAAGCTATCCATATGAAGGAGGTGGGTCCAGTGTTGTGGGATACGTGGGGCCTACGAAGGTCTTCAACTCTGACAGGTGGAACTCCCTTGCACTTCTTACGGTATCGTGGGGTACCTGGTACGCAGGGTACCGACAGTGGCCCCTGGGCCCACCTCTGGGAGAAACCCTTTGGGTTAAGTTATTCTACCAGAGGTGGGGCCATCCTCGATTCCCGCACCATGACTTCAAAGGATTTCTAATGTACCATTGGGGTGATGGTTCGGGGTTAAACCATCTCCACGTGGCTTGTTTTCAATGCAGTAGATGAGATCTTTGAGTGCGGATCTCACGCAATTGAAGGTCGCCGGTTTCCAATACAAAAACTGTATCGGTTCCGAGCGCCTGGCCCCGGGCCCATTTCTCTTTGACGGCGTAGATTCTTTGTAATGTGGCCTTGCTCTCGTTGCAGTTTCCATCCAAACATCGTGGAGGCTTACTTAAGAAGGAAATTCACATGGTTTGAGGACTCTTTATGCTTTTGATCAAACTCGCGCTCAGAGCCTCCAAACCTTTGCATAGCTTTCTCTTCTTTCGCTCCACTTTGCCAGATTGGAGTTAGGTCTTCCCAAAAGCCGCATCAAGAGCAGGGATGATCAGATGAAGGTCTGGACCTTCATGGGGTGGTCCAGCAACTCCTTCAACCACCTGATTCATGTTGGCAAGCTGTTTTTCAAGAAGGAGCGCTGTGGCGACATGGTGTATTTCTCATCGTACGCCATGGTTGGATTGATCCCACCTTTTTAAGGATTCATCTAGATGCTGCTAGACTTCTTCAGCCTCCAGCTATATCACCTCAGCCCCCACTCCCTCCTGCTAGTGGTGACTTTTGTTCACTTCTTTTAAATGTGGGTGGGTGTGCCTCCCTGCATCGAGCTGTTCCGGACCTTCTTCATGGTCCATACAACCGGCAAGGGAACTGAGCTACTTGGCTTCTACTACTTTGTGAAGCGCAAGAACTGCCCCTTCAAGTACTTGAAGTCGTTCCCCTTCGGCAAATGGGATGAATGGAAGAAGGACTGGGTCATCATTGCAGTGGAGGAGCATGATAGCTAGAGCTGCCCTGGGGACTCCCCAACATCGACATCGATGCCTGAAACGTAGTTCCGAAGCTATCAGATGCGTTCAAGCCAGTCCTGGCCAGAATCCAAGAATGTGTGGAGAGTGGAGTGACCCCTTTGATGGTCTTTGGAAATTTCTTGGTGAACAAGTGGGCTCCGCTGAAGAGAAGGGAGAAGCTCGTCTGGGCCTTCAATAGTGTGATGGATGATGACTGGATTGAAACCGGTTTTAAATCCAACTTGGATGATGAAGCTTTGAGGCTCAATCTCAAGAAATTTCAGCACGGGTCCATTTCCGACAACGCCTTGACTCCGCCAGTTGCTTTCCTGCCTCTGAACATGACTCCAGAGTTCAGCAGGGTGCTCCGAATGAAGATGTCGGCGTTGGATGACCTCGGTGAAGTGGAGAAGCACAGGAACTCCAGGGTTGTAATTCCCGGAGCTTCCGAGGGGGTGGTCACCCCTACTCTGAGCCAGAGGGTTCATGATGTCGGCAAGGGTAAGGGAAAGGAGCCAGCCGAATCTTCCAGCCAGAAGAGGAAGCTGAGGCACGTTGATGGGAGCTCCATTAGGTATGCTCCGTCTACAACTGCCCCTTCTCCCCGGTGTGGAAGATCTTCGGCGGTGACACCTCCTCCAATGCAGACGTCCTCAAAGAGCGCTAGCTTCAAACAGTCGACTTCGGTCCCATTGCCAGCTGTGGGCTCCAGGTCTAGTAGTCCATCTCGGCCAAGGAAGGCCTCGGCTGGGGCAACACCGACGACGGCGACACGCTCCGGGCGACTTTCCAGAGCTTCCGCTGTGCCAACCATGGCAGGTTCTGGGTCGGAGCGCCCGGTGAAGAAGTTTTGTGCCAATTGGAGCGGTAGCTTTCCAAGGTAAGCTTTGATTTTTCACCTTGATTTGCCATTCTTATTTTTGTCGTATTTTGAATCTTCCGATCTTTCGACTGCAGGGCATCAAGGACGGGGGCTGATGCTTCAGCCTCTGGTGCAGCGGCTGAAACGGTGTGGGTGGAAGCTCCGGCTCCGACCCCCGCGCCTCCTCAAGTGGTGGCTGAGGTCATAGCAGCTCCGGCGCCAACTGTCGTGGATCTAGATCCCGAGTCGATGCCAGAAACTCCCGTGGTAGAGCCGCACCACGGGGGAGACATACATGAAGACACTCCAGTAGTGGCAACACCAACGACTGAAGCTTCGGCTCAGGACGTGGAGATGGTGGAAGCTCCAGCATCGGAGCCAGAGGTAACTGAGGCTCCGGTCGCTGTGCCATAGGTTGTTGCTGTAGGATCGAAGAGCACGTAAAAAGATACTAGAGTGGGGGTGAATAATAGATTTAAAACTTTTTTAGCGGAAGCAATGAAAACCCCTCGGCAGAAATACGATCTGTTAAATAAATCATGTGTGAGAATAACGTGTTTCACCATGACAAAAGTGATAGATATTAGACAGAATCAAGTCATGAAGACAACACAACAAGAATCACTGAAATCCGTCAAGAGAAACTCAAGTTACGATCAAAGGATCGAACAAAGGTCAATCTATTCTACCGAGTAAAAAAAAACAGATCTGCAATACTGCAAAGAAACTAGCATAGATCAAAAACCACAAATCCAATGACCCTGAAATTTTGGCATATGATAGATAATCAAGTTGTGAAGACAACGAAAAGAGAATGACGTAGATTGGATCTGTAAAACTCTAGTTATGATAAAACCACCTAAGAAAGGTAGTGCTGTGCAGAAAACTCGACGAGAAAAATTTGTCTGGAACAAGTCGGACGAACAGGGCACAAAAGTTCCTTTCAACTACGAATTTAATTCAATAGAACACAAGAGGAATAGCCCCAAAGTCGTGCAGCACAAGCTCTGGCCTCTCTTGCTTATATAACCAGCCCTGAGGCCAACCCAAACCTAACTAGGACTCTAATCCTACTCAGTTCATGAATCAAAACTTTTCATAACTGCTCAAGACTCTTCTATACGCAGATAGAAGCAATCTTAAGACTTACAAACACCCTAGGAACGTATCCCACATTCCTAAAACAACTCAAATTCATGACCCACATGAAATCCCATCATAACCAACTCGATACTTTCCATATACGAGTCAAACACGACTCAGCCGCAACCTGAGTCCATAACCTAGTCAGTTGGACCTTTCTGACCAATTCTTTACGTCCACATCTCTTCATCACACCTCGGAACCGTGTAGCCACGTACATGCACTCCTTGCATACGTGCAAACATCTTTCAATGACATCCACGATACCTTCATATGTATTGTTCTTGATTCAAACATGTTGCGCTACCTCCCGATCAACTCAACCACAATTCCTCCCGAAATTGGTTGTTGAACCTCATCTTCTCCCTAAGACTAGTTCAATGGATCCCGTCAGGAGCCATGTCTTGAACTAAAGCAACACCTGCACATGAATAAACAACCAATACTTCCGAGCACAAGTCCTCGACTTGACTCTCGTTAGTTCTGAAACTACAACATCTTACGTGAGCACCTCAGATAAGCATGTTGTAAACCATAAAAAGAATCAACCATAACCACCAAAACATACCAAAAACTTAGTAAAGATTACTAAGCAAACTTTCCATTAATGTAAAGCAAATACAAATTATTGCAAGTTAAATGCAGAACCACTGCGATCAAGCTCTGAACCTTGCCAAAGCTAACCGGACATTCAACCGGAACTTAGCAAAGCTAGCAGGACCTAGCGCCGGAGCTAACCAAAGCCAGCAGGACCTAGCACCGGAGCTTAGCAAAGCTAGCAGGACCTAGCACCGGAGCTTACCAAAGCTAGTTGGACCTAGCGCCAGAGCTTACCAAAACTAGTCGGACCTAGATCCGGACCTTGATTATAAAGGTGTTTTGGTGGTATTCAAAACTTTTATCGCCATAGCCAATGTATTTAAAACACATAGGTCTCACAATCTCCCCCTTTATGAATGCATTGGCAACACCACTTAAAATCCGAACATTGGCATGAAAAGTTCTGAAAACAATTTCTCCCCCTTTGGCAACACCACATAAACAATTTTTATATTGAGAAAAATCATGCCAAAAACACTTGTGAATATGTGCAACGTGTAATCAATTTCTCCCCCTTGCATACTTCTCTTAAAATTCACATATTTTCACTCCCCCTTTGACAGTGTTTTCAGCAAGGTTCAAAAGAGAAATTTTAATTGTTATCAGCATATTATAACATATTCATATAAAACAAAGCTTATCCAAGTCATACTATCAAGTAACTTACACTATCACATCAATGAAATACATAAAGTAGTGTAAGACATGCTAGAGATCAAGTGTAATTTTAAATTTAAGCAAGTCATGATCTCACAAACTTAACTATTTCAATACCTGAAGCATGACACTTGTTGCTGCAATTTTTTTTAAAGCACAAATTTTTAACATATGACATTTACAAGAGATTATATGTCGCATCTACCTTATTCTAACCAACCAAGTCAAGCCTATGTCATTTGACAATCAGAAGCTTAAGGACATGATTTGGGTCATACACAACTTCTTCCAAGTTCAAATATAAGTGCAATGATAAGCCATCTCAAAAGAAGAAGTGTGATGCATGCATATTCTCTTGATCTTTTCTCAATTTATATTTGTTCATAAAAACTCAACGTGTGGGTTGATTACTTGATTAATTCTTTATGATTAAAAGCACTTGTGAGCATGCAAAAAGTTCAAAACAGCAAGAAAGTTCGACCATGACTAGATTTAGTGTAAGTAATTATTCCAATTACTAGACATGGCAGAACTACAAAATGTATAACACGAGTATTGTAGTAAGAACTTTCAGCATGTAATCACAGAGTCATATATGTATGAAATACTATGCTCATATTATTTTAATTTCAGATTCACACATAGACTTCTCAAGTTTCAAAACTCGCCCTCAATGTAAGCCATGAGGATGCATAACCCCTATTTCACTACGAATGAAACAAAAACGAGTGAAATCAAAAGGTTTTGTAAAAATGTCATCCAATTGTTGTTCGGTATCTACATGGTGAAGCACAATGTTTCCTTTTTCAACATTATAACGGAGAAAGTGATGCCTAATGTCAATGAGCTTAGTTCTAGAATGTCGCACGGGGTTTTTAGAAATGCACATGGCACTAGTGTTATCACAAAACAGTGGAACACTATCTAGATCAACCCCATAGTCCTTAAGTGTTTGAACAATCCAAAGAATTTGTGAACAAGCGCTAGCAGCAGCTACAAATTCAGATTCGAATGTGGATTGTGCAAATGAACTTTGTTTTCTAGAGGACCAATCAACAAGTGAATTACCAAGAAAATGACAAGCACCCGAAGTACTTTTCCTACCAATCCTACAACCTCCAAAATCAGCATCGGAAAAAGCTTTCAAAGTAACGGTTGAGGAAGAAGGAAGAAAAATGCCAAATTCTTGAGTTCCATGTAAGTACCTGAGAATCCTTTTGAGGGCTTCACGATGTGAAGCACGTGGGGAGGCTTGAAAACGTGCACAAAGACATACGTTGAATTGTATGTATGGTCTTGGTGCCGTGAGGTACAAAAGTGATCCGATCATGCTTCTATATTCTTTTTGATCCACAGGTTCACCATATTCATCATGTTCAAGTATTGTTGTTGTTCCCATTTTTGTCTGAAGAGGCTTGCTTTTGTCCATGTTGAAGCGCCTTAGGAGGTCTTTTGTATATTTTGTTTGATGCACAAAGGTACCCTCCTTGGTTTGCTTGATTTGCTGCCCCAAAAAGTACATGAGTTCTCCCACCATACTCCTTTCAAATTCTGAACTCATCATAGTTGAAAACTTGGACACAGGATCATGAGAAGCACAACCAAAGATAATATCATCCACATACACTTGAACGAATAATGAGTCATTGCCATGCTTAAGCACAAAAAGAGTTTTATTAACCTTGCCCACGTAAACCCCTTTTCAAGTAAGAATGTTTTTAACCTATCATACCAAGCTCTAGGGGCTTGTTTGAGACCGTACAAGGCTTTGGACGGTTTGTAAACATGATTAGGAAAATATGGAATTTCAAAACCTGGTGGTTGTTTGACATAAACCTCCTCATCTATGTGGCCATTAAGAAAAGCACTTTTAACATCCATTTGATATAGCATAAAACCTTTAGATGTAGCAAAAGCTAACAAAATTCTTATGCCTTCTAATCTAGCAAAAGGAGCAAAAGTTTCATCAAAATCTAGACCTTCAACTTGAGTGAAACCTTGAGCAACCAACCTAGCCTTATTCCAAACCACAAACCCATCCTTAGTTTATTTATTGTTAAACACCCATTTAGTTCCAATTAAAGTGTGACCTTGAGGTGGAGGTACAAGTTTCCAAACATTATTTCTTTCAAAATTTTATAACTCTTCGTGCATGGCAATAATCCAAGATTCATTAGTGAGTGCGAGTGATATATCATTGGGTTCAAAAGAAGCAACAAAAGCAGAATGAGCATGAGAGATTGGATCGCAAATCCTGGACCGTGTGACTCGTTCGTTCAAGCTTCCAATAATTTGTTGTGAAGGATGACTTTTGAGAACCCGGAGGGGAGTGGACACTTCACAAGCTTCTTCTTCTTCATGTTCATCACAAATCGATGAGCTTGTGACTTGAGGAGGGTCTGGACCAGCAATGGTGGTCGTCGGTGCTGGCTGTGAAACAAAATCAGGAGCTGGAACAATGGATCCCGTCACCAGCCATGTCTTGAACTCAAGCAACACCTGCACATGAATAAACAACCAATACTTCCGAGCACAAGTCCTTGACTTGACTCTCGTTAGTTCCGAAACTACAACATCTTACGTGAAGCTTCAACGACCGCCCCGGAGGTAATAGCTCTGGAGATGTCCATGCCCGAGGTGGAACACCATGAAGAAGCGGCGGTAGGCTCTCCACCCGCGGAGCCAATAGTTGAAGACCCTGCGGCGGTACCTTCGGCGCCAGCCCCGGAGGTAGAAATTCCCCCAGTGGGATCTTGCTCAACAGCTGCAGAGGAGCTCTCGGAGGGCGGCCCTAGGGCCGTAGAAGCTCAGGGAACCACGCTTGTGGCGTGGGACCCATTTTTGTTTTTAAGACCCTCTGGAGCCGGCGGAGATGACCTTGGCAAGTATGGAGCCTATTTCTTTGGTGTTGTCTATTGACAATGCTTGCTCGAGCCTCCGACGGGTCCAACTCGCCTTCGACCACGATAGTAAGGTCCTCGAAGAAGAGCGCCACACCTTGAGGCGTTGTTGCAATAGGCCTCACTTCGAGACCAAGCTGGTGCAGACGAGGCTTGCAGACCAAAAGGAGTGGGTCATGAAGGAAAAGGCCCAGTTAGATTATTGGGGCAAGTTGCTGGAGGAGAAGGAGGCCGCCATCAGGGCCCTCGACGCTAATTCTCGGGAGATTCTTGAGCAATCCAAGGAAAGGAATGATGTTGTTGACGAACGTCATGACAACCTCAATGCATTAAATGAAATTCTCCTGAAGCGCCGAGCGGACCTTGATGCGAGGGAAGAGAAACACCTGGAACAGCACGGGGATGTTTTGAAAAGGGAGGAAGAGCTCGCCCCGAAGCTAACTCTTGCAGAGCAAAATTTGGCAGATAGCACTAAGAAGCTTGATCTGAGGAGCAAGGAAGATGAGGAGAACTACTGGAAACTGGGATAGGAGCTTTCAAAAAGAGAAGCTGATGTTGCTGCCAGAGAAGGGAAAGTAAGAGGCAGAGAAAAGGACCTGGCCGAACGACAGAACCGCCTCCACCTCCGGGAGAGGGAGCTAACCGACTGCGAAAAACAAGTTGATGAGAGTATGCAGCAACATGCCAAAGTGGTCAAGCGTCTAGCTCGAGAAGGTTCGGAGCTTGCGGCCACCAGGAGGTCACTGGAGGAGCTGCGGAGCTCGAGGGAAAATAAATCCCTACAGGTATGGGATTTCCTGGGGCGTGTGGACAGAGCTTTGGTGCCTCTTGGCTACAGTCTATTATGTCCGGAGAACCCAGCACCGGAGCTGGACCAGACACTGGTGGCACTTGGCTCTGCTGGCAGCAAACTCGACGCGATGGGTGATGTCATCGCGGACCAGCTGGAGACGGAGAGAAAATCTTTGGCCAAGAACATCATCGAGTATATCTTGGCGTGCTACAAGAGCCAAGACCCCCAACATTCTCTTGATCCGATCTTCGAAGGACTCATTGCTGAAGAGGAGGATGCTGCCAGGGCTAGCGTCCAGGAAGCTGTTGAGAAGGTTGCATTGTTTTTCTGCAGGACTTAGATCATCCATTAGCTAGGACATTTTCCTTTTGCCTTTTGCTATAATCATGATTTATCCAGTACTTTGAATGAATGAAATCCATTGTTTCTGCAATGAATTCCATTTTGTTGTCCTTGTCTTCAATACATTGTCCTTTATCTTGTTTCCCCACTGGTAGATGTACACAATTTGATTGCAAACATGTACCAAGAGGATTTGACGATGTGTTTATGACTTGGACACTTCAAACTTGTAGCTTTTAGGTTCGAAGTTTATTTCCGACTTCTCCAGAGAGCTTCTGTTGCATCAACGGTGGGCCCCTTAGGGTTGTCAAAGCTTGATGGGTCCGACGACACCCACTGTCAACTCATAGAACGTCGACGACAGGGCCCCTGGGGTTGTCAGAGCTTGGTAGGTCCAACGGCACCCACTGTCAACGCGTAGAACGTCAACGGTGGGCCCCCTGGGGTTGTTGGAGCATCTTGGCTTCGATGATATCCACCATCAATCATAGAATACGTTGATGGCTATCCCATCGGGTGGTTAAGCCATCTTCACTTGAATTATATTTCACGCTGCGGGCCCCCATGGGAGTTGTCGGAGCTTGTTAGCTCTGACGGCGGGCCCCCTTGGAGGTTGTCGGAGCTTAATAGCTCCAGCATCGTCCACCATCGTCATGAGTTTTCATTTTTCTGTGCATCAAGGACAAGAAAAAACGTAAAATTCATGCTCTCATCTTTAACTATTTTGCGATTTACTGCTCACATTTAAATATTAGATCCGAAAAAAGTCGATATAATGACAAGAAATCGATATAAACTTTTGCAGATCCGAATGCTTTTAGGACCCGCCCTACTGAGGCCTGCCGGAATGTAGGTAGAGTGGTGTACTTAGGATGCGGGACAAGGCTAAGTCGATAGCACACTCCGGACCTGTGTTGGCTTGGCATTCAGGCAAGTAGACCATGCAGCAATGCTAGGATCTTAAAAGACCACCAGTATAACTTGTACAACATATGAATAACTTGGACTAAAACTCAAAAAGAATTGCACAACTTGCTATAGACAAGAAGGTGAAGGATAAATAAAAGAGAATGAGCCTGCACAAAATTAATGCACGTGGAATCTACTTTTATATAACAATGCCTTTCATTATAGGTCTGGATTACAGGGGAGACAGGGACACACTTTGGGTACGTAACCAAGCTAAGCGTGCTATTTATCTTGTGCTAACCCAGGACAGGTAGCTACACTTTTAGTGCTGCGACTGTGTCAAGTGTTGCTTGAACTTCTCGGACCCTCCCGGAGGGGTCTGAATGTTCTCCCGGGGGTCCTACCCGACTTTGTTTATAGACTCTATAATTTACATTGCATATAATTACAGACTCACCTCTGTGACACTAAGTATAGAACTTACGGAGGTGCTCGATGTTCCAAGGATTATTTAGTGAGGTCCCATCCTCAGTTGCCAAGCGAACGCATCTGGGACGGGATACTTTGATCACTCGAAAGGGACCTTCCCAGCAGGGGGAACGTTTGTTCATCCCATGATGAGTTAGTATTCTCCGAAGCACCAGATCGCATTCCTCGAGCTATCGGTTGCGCACATGCCTATGATGATAGCACCGGAGCGCTTGGCGATAACCTGCATTCCGAACTGCTGTTTGGCACCTTCCCTCGTTGACGAGGTCAAGGTCTTCACGTTGGAGCTGGTCCTGCGTGGCTTCGTCGAAGGTACGGACCCGAAGTGACCCCAAGGTGATCTCTGGAGGAAGGACTGCTTCAGCTCCGTACACCAGGAACAAGGGTGTCTCTCTGGTTGACCAGTTAGGTGTTGTTCTGCTTGCCCACAGTGCGGACGAGAGCTCCTCAATCCAGTTGGCTCCATGTTTCTTTAAGCACTCATAAGTGAGTATCTTGAGTCCTTTCAATATTTTTGTGTTTGCTCTCTCAGCTTGGCCATTACTTGTCGGGTAAGCTACTGATGCGTAGCTGACTTGAACGTCAAGGTCTACTCTTGAAATGTTGCACTTGTGAATTGGGTTCCGTTGTCAGTAATGACTCTATTTGGAACTCCAAATTTGCAGACTATGGACTTCAAGAACTTGATTGATGATTGCTTATTGATAGTCACAACTGGAGTAGCTTCCAACCACTTGGTGAACTTGTCGATGGCGACATATAGGAACCTGTAACCTCTGAGGGCTTTTGGAAAAGGTCCCAAAATGTCTATCCCCCACAAAGCGAATGGCCATGTAGGAGGAATCATTTGCAGTGGTTGAGCTAGTGTGTGAATTTGTTTTGCGTGGAATGGGCACGCTTCACATTTTTTCGCCAACTCCATTGCGTCTTGGAGTGTTGTAGGCCAGTGGAAGCCATGCCGAAAGGCTTTGCCGACCAGTGTGCGGGAAGACGCGTGGTTCCCATGCTCTCCTCCATGGATCTCCGCGAATAGCTAGCGGCCTTCTTCCCTTGCTATTGAAAGTGCATCTAGGAATCCCTTGTGGGTTTTGGATGATTTATGACAAGCAAATGAGATCCTAACCTATTTGTTGAGATGAGCACATGTTTTAATAGCAAAATAAGCAAAGTGCCAAAAAGAAGGGAGAATGAGGAGCAAAGTGGAAATGAGCTCAAGGAAGAAGAATAGTAGATCATTGTGTATGGAGTGTGTTAAGGAAACACACCCCAAGAGCTCAATCACAATTAAACACACACATTGTACAAAGTTATACAGGACCGGACTAGTCCAAATGTCACCGGACTAGTCCGATATCCTCTCTGCACAAAATCGGACAAGTCTGATATCCATTGGACTAGTCCGATATCTCTCTGACTAGAATCGGACTAGTCCTCCCCAGTGCGGACTAGTCCTCAAAACACTTCACAAGTCACACAAAATCGGACAAGTCTGATCACCACCAGACTAGTTCGATATCCATTCTGATCCAAATCGGACAAGTCCGATATTAGCACGGACTAGTCCGAGAAACCCTCTGACCTAAATCGGATAAGTCCTCCAATTGCGGACTTGTCACCCAATTTACTTAGGGTTTCACATGTCTGAACAAGTCCAATAAGTATTGGACTAGTCCGAAGATTTCCAGAAGAGAAATCGGACAAGTCCGCCCCTAGCCGGACTAGTCCGATATTTCGGGACACTTAGGGTTTGCTACACACAGCACACCGGACTAGTCCAGTGTCCACCATGGACTAGTCTGATCTTTCTAAACCCTAACGGTAACTTTTAGAAACCCCATATAAATAGAGGTGCACGGCCCAACTTTAAACACTCTCGAACCCTAGCGCCGTCACACCTCCCAAGAGCCTCAAAAACCACATCTCTCCACGAAATTAAGCGCAACAAAGATCAATCCTTTGAGGATTCACTCTAGATCATTGGAGAGACACATTCAGCACTCATTGAGCTCTTGGTTTGATTCTCTAACGCACTCTTGTGATTTCATTGTAATCTTTTGAGTGTGTTCTTGGTGGTATTTTGTGTTGTAATCTAAGGGAGCTCTCAACGTGTGAGAAGGCCCCTTTGAATTCGGTTATTCACCCTTTGTGATAAGTGGAAGGGGATTAGCCTTCGGGGCGATCCAACGAGGGTAGGGTTGGAGAAGACCCGGTCCTTTTGTGGACTCCTCAACGTGGATGTAGGTTGCCTCTGTGGGAGCCGAACCACGGGATAAATCCTTGTGTCTTTCTTGGTGTTCATCGATCTTATTCATCACAACAATCTACGGTTTCAATCGTTATTGCATACTTTATGTTGAATCATTAAATATAAGATTGAATTGTGATAGACACTAGTCCATAATCTTGCAACACTTCATTTGACTATATATTTCCGCTGCATACATCAAAGTATCAAATTAATCGTTCAACCTTAATCAAACTAGTCAGTACACACCGGACTAGTCCGCACTTTACCAGACTAGTCCGATATCTCTGGTTTTGAACTGGTTGTTAAGTGTTGCAGGTTCCGATAAAAATTAAAAAAGGCCTATTCACCCCCCCTATAGGCCACATTCAATTGGTATCAGAGTAGGTTCTTCAAGAAAGAGACTAATCGCTCAAAGAAGATCATGTCGGACATGAAGGACATCCACAAGAGCAACAACCAAGAAAAGGTTGATGATGAAAAGAACCTCAAGGTGTAGAAGCTCCTCGAAGCCATTCAAGACATCGAGGACGATGATGAGGAGACGCTAGAACTAAAGGCGCTCCTCAGAAAGAAGACACTTTCCAAAGGGAAAGTGAAGATTGAAGAAAAGAAGAAGGGGAGTAGTCACACCGACTACTCTCGATATCCTTTTAACTATGATCGTCTCAATTCCAATAATAATCATTATTTGTCTATCCCACTTGGAAAAGCCCCACATTTTGATGGAAGTGATTACTCAATGTGGAGGAAAAATATGAAAATGCATCTAATTTCCCTCAATCCAAGTTTATGGCATATTGTGTGCACAGGGATAGATATCCCGGACGACGACGAAGAGCTCACACCAAGCCAAGAGCAGGCTATTCATTGAAATGCTCAAGCCGTGGCAGTAATTACCTCTTCGCTCAGTCGGGATGAGTTCACCAAGGTGAATGGACTCGAGATTGCTAAGGATATTTGGGACACAATACAAACTGCACATGAAGGTGACTGTCATGTGCGTGAAGCAAAGATCGAAATGATCGAAGGCGAATTTGGAAGATTCGCAATTGAAGAAGACGAGTCACCCCAGGACATGTACAACCGATTGAAGACACTCGTTAACAAGGTCAGATCATACGGAAGTAAGAAGTGGAATGACCACGAGGTGGTAAAGCTCATCCTTAGAGCTTTCATGCCTCGCAACGTCACCCTATTCTCCATGATCAGAGAAAGTCCTGGATACAAAAGGATGACTCCGGATGAATTGCTTGGAAAGATCATCAACTTCAAGATGATGGAAAAACAAGAAAATCATGTCAAGGAGATTGCCGACCTCACCTCGGCAAAGAAGAAAGGGGTTGCTTTGAAGTCCACCCTCAAGCCCCTATCTAAAGAAGCTAGAGAAGCACAACTAGAGGAAGACAATGACGACAAGAGCAGTGAATTGGATGAAGAAGACATGATATTGTTCATGAAGAAATTCAAGAGAATCAACCGAAGGAAAGTACTAGGAAAGAACAAAGCCAAAGTTGAGGCGGGCATGCTATAATTGTGGTGAGTATAGCCACTTTATAGTTGATTGCACATATGAAGAGAACAAGAAAAAGACTAAAGAAGCCAAGCCTCAACCCAAGGAATTCTTCAAGAAGAAGAAACAAGTCGAACAAGCGCACATTGGGAAAGAGTGGGACTCAAATGATGAGTCCTCATCATCCGAGGAAGAAGAGATGGCTAGCATAGCCATCGAGAAGACATCCAAGGGGTGAAATGTGGGTGGGCATCCCCATTATTCTAGTGTCTGTCTTTGTCCACTTCTGCGAAATGTGGGTGGGCATCCCCCCCTGCATTGAGCTTTTTTAGACCTTCTTCACCGTCCATACCACCGGAAGGGGTGATGAGTACCTTGGCTTCTATTACTTTGTGAAGCGCAAGAAGTGCCCATACCTCCGGTCGTTTCCCTCTAGAAAGTGGGACGATTGGAAGAAAGACTGGATAGTCATCCGGGTGGAGGAGCACGAGAAGCTGGAGCTGCCCGAAGGCCTCCCCAACATCGACACTGTAGTCTGGAGTGAAGCTCCGGTGCTGTTGGATGCCTTCAACCCTGTTCTGACCAGGATCTGCCAGTGTGTGGAGGGAGGAGTAACTCCTCAGGCGGTATTTTGCAATTTCCTAGTCAACAGGTGGGCACCGCTGAAGAGGAGAGAAAAACTCGCTTGGGCCCTCAACAGTGTGATGGACGACGACCGGGTCAAGACCGGGCTGAAGTCCAACATGGAGGGGGCGACCTTGGAGTTTCATCTCAAGAAGTTCCAGCACGGCATCGACGTCGCGAGTGATGACTTGACCCCGCCGCCAGCTTTCCTCCCTCTGAACGTGGAAGTAGAGTTCAGTAGGGAGCGCCGGCAGACAATGCCGGTGCTTGACAACCTTGGTGTCATCGAGAGAAGATCGACCTCCAGGGTGGTGATCCCTGGGGCTTCTGAAGGTGGCTCCGACCCTGCCCCGAAGCCAAGGACCGAAGTCGTCGGCATGGGCAAGGAGCCGGCGGCCGAACCCTCGAGCCGGAAGAGGAAACTGAAGCATGCCGACGGAAGGTCCGTCAGGCCTGCATCCTCTGCAGTAGCTCCTTATCCCCGGAGGGGGACGTCTTCTACAACTGCAATGACTGTTCCTACAGTAGCGTCCTCCCGTGGTGCTAGCTCCGGGTATGTGACTCCAGCACCAAGGCCAGTTGAGGCCTCTGGGTCCGGAGTCCTTCTCTGTCGAGGGGGGCCTCGACTAAGGAAACGCCCGCGGCTGCAACAAGTTCTGGGGGACCTTCTGGATCTACCACGCCGGCGGCGACCATGGTCAGTCCAGAACGCCCGGTAAAGAGATTCCGTGCAAGCTGGTGCGGAAGCCTTCCAAGGTAATTTTTAATCTTTACCTCAGACAGTTGTTTTGTTGTAGTAACTATTTTTTAAGTTTCTTCATCCATCATCCGCAACGTCCCCAAGAAGAGGAGTGAGGCTCCACCCTCAGCCACAGCAGTTGAAGCTGTGAGGGCGGAGGCTTCTGCTCCTGTCCCGGTGCCGCCCCAAGTGGTGGCTAAAGCTGCGGCAGCTCCGGTGCCAGCTGTCGTGGTCATGGACCTCGACTCATCCCCCGAGACTCCCGTTGTAGCGCCGGACCACGGGAGAGAAGATGCGCCAGCGGCACCTGCCCCGGAGGTTGAAGACCTGGGTCTTGATGCTGAGATGATGGAAGCTTCGGCCATTGAGCTGAAGGAAGCAGTGATTCCGGCCCTAGAGCCAAAAATTGTCGAAGCCCTGTCGGTTGAGCCGGAGGTTATTGAAGTCCCGGCGGTTGAGCCGGCTACCTCCGAAGCTCCAGCCTCAGAGCCGGTTGCCACTGAAGACCTTCCAGCGCCTGATTCGGTTGAGGTTGAAGCTCCGGCCTCAGGGCCGGTTGTTGTGGAGGCATCATCACTCGAACCCATGGTGGTCGAGGTGCCAACACCCAAGCCACCAGCGGAGGAGGAGCCCAGGCCGGAGCCTAAAGTTGCCCCTGCTCCTGAAGTGATGACGGCGGAGGTGCCTGCTGCTGGGTCAGGGTGCCCAAATGAAGTCACTGGCTCCCTGCCTGAGGGGGCAAATGAAGACCTAGCGGCAGGGCCTTCGGAACCACTTCCGGAGGTCGGGACTTCTTCTGCAGCACCCTCCTCGGTGGCAACTAAGGCTATCCCAGAGGACGGCCCTAATGCCATGGAGGCTCAGGGGACCACTCTTGTGGAGTGGGACCCAATTTTTGTAAGCGAGAATCCACTAGAACCAGCGGAGGAGACCCCAACAGGTCCGGACCCTATTCCCCTGACGTTGTCCATTGACAATGCTTGCTCCAGTTTGTGTTAAGTCCAGCTGGCGTTCTACCATGACAGCAAGGCTCTTGAAGAGGAACGCCAAACCCTTAGGCGGTGGCGTAATCGGCTCTACTTCGAGACCAAGCTGGCACAGTCGAGGCTGGCAGACGACAAGGAGTGGATTAAACAGGAGAAGGTCTGCCTGGAGTACTAGGGCAAATTATTGGATGATAGGGAGAGCTTGACTAGTGCCCTCGACGCTCAATCTCAGGCCATTTATGAGCAGACCAATGCTGCTAATAGTGCGGCTGATGATCGCCGAGAAAGGCTTGAAGCCATTAACACAACTCTCATCAAGCATTGGGAGGCACTTGAGGAGAGGGAGAAGAGGCATTTGATTGTGAACATGTACCAAGAGGATATTGTATTTTGTTGAAGACTCGTTTGCTTCGAAGTTGTAGAGTGTAGGTCCGAAGTCTTCGATAGTGAAGGCCCCCTGAGGTTGTCGGAGCTCAGAAGCTCCGGCATTGACTACCGTCGGAGCTCAGTAGCTCCGGCAATAGTCCCTATCAACGCGTGGAGCATCAATTGTTAACCCTCCGGGGTGTCGGAGCTCAGTAGCTCCGGCAGTGACCTTTACCAATGCGTAGTTTGTCGGCAGCAGACTCCGCTTGTGGGGTCTTCTCACCATCTTTTATACTGCGTCAACGGCTGGCCCCCCTAGCTTTATCGGAGCTTGGTTGCTCCGGTGATGCTAGTTTTCAATGTTTAACATTGATTACAAGCCTCCTAGGGGGAGTCAGAGCTTCGTTAGCTCCGGCTTTTCTCCATCAACGTAGATTCTTTATTTTTCCTGCACACTTGAAGCCAAGAAAAATAGTAAAATTCGCTCCTTGCCTATAACTTCGTCGCGGCTTACAATTCCCGAGAAAGTTTTAGGTCAAACACAATTCTGAATACAACCGAATGCATTGCCTTATTTCTTCCAGATCCAATTGTACTTGGACCCGCCTTACTTCGGCCTGCCGGGGTGTGGGTAGAGTGGCGTACTTAGAGTGCTTGACCAGGCTAAGTCGATAGCACACACCGGCCCTAGATTGGCTTGGCGGCATTCAGGAGAATGGGCCATGAACAAAATTTGAATCCAAATGAATTGTCAATACAGCTCGGATTGTACATGAACTGGTCGAACTAAAATTTCTTAAGAATTGCACAACTTTGTTATAGACAAGAGAGAGAAAAATAAAAAATGTTGAGCCTGTACAAAATAAATGCACGTGGAGTCTGTTTCACATGAAGATGCCTTTCATTATAGGTCTGGGGTACAGGGGAAACAAGTACACTCTTAGGGTACGGAACCAGGCTAAGCGTGTTTAGTTTCTCGTTTGGCCCAGGGTAGCTAGCCACACTTTTAGTCCTGAGACTGTGACAAGTGTCGCATGAACTTTGCGGACCTTCCGGGAAAGGTCCGGCTGTTCTCCCGGAGGAACTACCCGACTCTGTACAACGACTCTATAACATAAAAATCAAGTTACTACAGACTCACCTTCGTGATATTAAGTGTAGAACTTACGGAGGCGCTCAATATTCCAAGGATTTGGGAGAGGTGTCCCATCCTCGGTAGCCATGCGAACGCTTCCAGGACGGGATACTTTAATCACTCGGAAGGGTCCCTCCCAGCTGGGGTGAGTTTGTTTAACCCTTCTCTGGATTGTATTCTCCATAGCACCAGATCGCCTTCCTCGAGCTGTCGGTTGTGTACATGCCGCTGATGATAGCGCTGAAGGGCTTGGCGGTATCGGGCATTCCGAACAGCTGCTTGGCACCTTCCCTCCTCAAGGAGGTCTAGGTCTTCACGTCGGAGCTGGTCCTGCGTGGCTTCGTCGAAGGTCCGGACCCGGAGTGACCCCAAGGTGATTTCTGGAGGAAGGATTGCTTCAGCTCCATACACCAGGAAGAAGGGTGTCTCTCCAGTTGACCGGTTTGGAGTTGTCCTGTTGGCCCATAGAGTGGGCGGAAGCTCTTCAATCCAGTTGGCTCCATGTTTTTTCAAGCGCTCATAGGTGCGCGTTTTGAGTCCTTTCAGGATTTCAGCATTTGCTCTCTCGGCCTGGCCATTGCTTGCCGGGTGGGCTACGGAGGTGTAGCAAACTTGAATGCCGAGGTCTTCGCAATATCCTTGAAATGCAGAGCTTGTGAATTGGGTCCCATTATCAGTAATGATTTTGTTTGGGACTCCAAATCTGCATACAATGGACTGCAAAAAGTAGATAGCAGATTGCTTGTTTATAGTCACAACTGGAGTTGCTTCCGGCCACTTGGTGAACTTGTCAATGGCGACATACAGGAATTTGTAACCTCCGACGACTCTTGGGAAAGGTCCCAAGATGTCCATCCCCCACACAGTGAAGGGCCATGTAGGAGGTATCATTTCTAGAGGTTAAGCCGGTGTGTGAATTTGCTTTGCATGAAATTGGCATGCTTTGCATTTCTTCGCCAGCTCAGTTGCATCCTGGAGTGCTATAGGCCAGTAGAAGCCATGCCGGAAGGCTTTACCGACCAGCGTGCAGGAAGACGCGTGGTTCCCACACTCGCCTCCATGGATTTCTGCGAGGAGCTCGCAGCCTTCTTCCCTTGTGATGCACCGCATTAGGACGCCGTTGGCACCGCGTCGGTAGAGATCCCCTTCTACCAACGCGTATCTTTTAGCCAATCTGACTATCCAGTCAGCGGATACATCAACGTCAGGAAGGATGTTGTCTTTCAAGTAGCTCCGGATCTCCGAGATCCATGCATCAGAGCTAACTTGAGCAATTGAGTCTTGCGTGCTGGGTTGTTCGGAGCTTCCGGCAGCACCTACGACCCTTGATGGCTTCCATGGTAACATGGCCATCGGGACTGTCAGCTTCGGGATGCTGATCTCGCCCCCTTCGCTCAGTTTGGCAGGCTGAGCCGTGGGTTTTGACAACCCCCGGACAAAAGTTTCGTCAGGAGCTAGAGCTCCGATTGAAGCTTCCGTCGAGAGTTCGTCGGCTTCAGCGTTGTGGACACGCTGGACATGGTGGAGGTCTAGGACTTCGAAGTCCTTCTGAAGCCTCTGGACCTCAAGGAGGTAAGCATCTAGCTGGAGATTGTTGCAGGAGCATTCACCCTTCACTTGTTTAATGATGAGCTGTGAATCTCCCTTGACCAGCAATTGCTTGACACCATATGACAGTGCCACCTTTAGTCCATAGATGAGTGCTTCGTACTCCGCCATGTTATTGGTCGCCTTGAAGTCAAGGTGTACCATGTATTTTACCTTCTCCCTGGTTGGTGCGAGGAGAAGGATTCAAGCTCCGGCCCCCTACTTTTACATGGAGCCGTCGAAGTAGAGTGTCCAGTGAGGCCCGGTGAAGATCAGAGTTTTGTGTTCTGGCTTCTGCTCACTGGGGCCCCCAGGGTTTGATGGAGAGGGAGTCCATTCCACCACGAAATCTGCCAATGCTTGACTCCTGATTGCTTGCCTTGGAATGAATTCGAGATCAAATTCGGCCAATTCCGCTGCCCACTATGCAATATTTCCAGTTGAATTGGGGTTATGCAAGATTGCTCAAAGTGGGTAAGAAGTCACCACTGAAACCTTGTGAGCTTGGAAGTAATGGCGAAGCTTCCTGGAGGCGATAAGAACTGCATAGAGCAGCTTATGCACCTCTAGGTATCGAGTCTTGGCATCGTGAAGTACTTCACTGATGAAGTACATTGGGCACTGAATGGTCCGGACCCTCCTGGAGGGGCCCAAAGCTTCCTCTTCATTGACCCGGATCCTCCCGGAGGGATCCGGACCTTCTTCGGGGACCTCCGGGTCCTTGCTGGAGGGACCCGGAGCTTCTTCAAAAGCGACCTGGACCTTCCCGGAGGGATCTGGGTCTTCTGAAGTAACTTCTTGTGGACTCAAGTCTGGGAACTGGGACCCAGACTCGCTTTCAGGAACCTCCGGACCCTCCCAGAGGGGTCTGGATTCCTGAGTATGGGATAGTTCTGGTCTCTCCGCAACCAGGACCATACTGACGATTTCGTTAGCTGCTGAAATGTAAAGCAGCAAAGGCTCACCAGGGTTAGGAGCTACCAGAGTTGGTAGGGTGGTGAGGAGCTATTTTAACTCCTGGAACGCCTTTTCTGCTTCTTCAGACCATTGGAATGGTTCGGACTTCCTCAATAACTTGAAGAAGGGAAGTGCCCATTCCACCAGTCTTGAAATGAACCGGCTGAGGGATGCTAGACATCCAGTCAGCTTTTGGACATCCTTGATGCGGGTTGGTGGCCGCATGTCTTCAATGGCTTTGATCTTCGCCGAATTAGCCTCTATACCCCGGTGACTTACCAGGAAAAAAAGAAGTTTTCCGAAGCTAACCCCGAAGACACACTTGTCTGGGTTTAGCTTTGTGCGGGTGACCCGCAGCTTGTCGAAGACAGGCTGTAAGGTGTCAAGGAGTGACTCCTTGTTCTTGACCTTGACCACGATGTCATCGACGTACACTTCCACTATGTCTCTAATGAGTTCTTCAAAAGTTTTGTACATAGCTCGTACAAAGGTTGAAGCTGCATTCTTGAGACCAAATGGCATGGACGTATAACAGTACAATCCATCTACTGTGATGAAAGAGGTATGCTCCTCATCTTCCCTAGACATTCTGATTTGATGATACCCAGAATATGCGTCTAGGAAACACAGTAATTCACACCCGGAGGTGGAATCCACTATATGATCTATTCTAGGTAGTGGGAATGGATCTTTTGGACATGCTTTATTTAGTGTTGTGTAGTCAATACACGTCTGAAGCTTCCCGCCGGCCATGGACACAACGACTGGGTTTGCCAACCATTTTGGGTGGAAGACTTCTCGGATGAATCCAGCTTCGAGCAACTTCTTCACTTCTTGTCGAATGAAGTTCTATCGCTTCACGGATTGCTTCCGAGGCTTCTGATGCACGGGATTGGCATCAGGGTAGATCTTCAGATTGTGCTCAATCACTTCCCTGGGGATCCCAGGCATTTGTGACGGTTGTCAGGCAAACACGTCGACATTAGCCCGGAGGAAAGCGATGAGCGCGAGTTCCTATTTGTCATTCAGTCCCCCTGATATACGGGTGGTCTGAGCGGCATCAGAACCGATTTGGACGACTTTGACGGGAATGTCGGAGTCGTCACTTGGCTGCACACGAGGTGCAGAAGTCGAGCCTCGTTGACGAATGCTCGGGGGTTTTGGAGCTTGCTCCTGCCTGGAGTCCTCCTCTTGCGCCGTAGTAAGTGCATGAAGTTCTTCCAAAGCAGTTACTCCGGCAGTGCGATCTCTGCGGATCCGGAGAACGCCTACTGGTGTTAGCATCTTTAACATCAAGTAGCCATAATGAGCAGCTGCCATGAATTTGTACAAGGCAGGCCTGCCCAAAATGGCATTGAAAGGTAAGTTGATATGAGCAACGTCAAAGACCAACTTCTCAGTGCGATACTTCTCCCGGGTCCCGAAGGTAACGGGGAGACTAATAGCACCGAGTGGGGTAATGGCTCCCGGACCTACTCCGGAGAAAGGTCGGGAGGGATGAAGATCTGAAGGTCGGAGTTGAAGCTTGGTAAAAGCTTTGAAGCTTATGAGGTTCAGCCCTGAACCTCCGTCTACCATAACATGGTGGAGCTGAATGTTATTGATGGTAGGAGATACCATCAAAGGTAACTGGCCTGCTCCAACCATGCTTCGAGGGCAGTCCGAAGCATCAAAAGTGATGGTCGTGTCCATCCACTTCCGATGAGGCTCCGCCCTGGCTGTAGGAGCTACAGCGGCCATGTCCCGATGCATTGTCTTGAGGACGCAACGGGAGGTGATGTCCCATGATCCACCAAAAATGGTGTTCATGGTCTTCCGACTCGTTGTCAGAGACATCAGAATCGTCGTCGACGGAGGTGTAGACTGCCTTTAGGACCTTTTTGGGATCCTAAAATCCTAACTCCTCTTCAGCTGGAGCTTCGTCAACTTTTTGTTATCCTTCCCTCTGTCGGGATGGAACTTCTTCCCGGCGCTTGTTGTAGCGCTCGGCAAGGTTTTGGACCTCCCGGCAGTCTTCCAAACTGTGGCTGTCCGTCTTGTGAATTGGACACCACACCTTGGGTTTGCCACTGTCTTCAGAAGATAGTCGAGGTCGCTTCTCGGGGCGTGGCCCCCGGCCACCCGAAGCTACAGCAGCTGCAGCATTAGATGCGCCGGCCGACGGCTTCTTCTTGTCGTTGGTCTTTTTCCTCTTCTTGCCACTCCCAGAGGTAGTGGCTTCTCCTTTGGAGGATTTTTTGTGATCCTCCGGAGGTGGTTTGGAGTGCATTTCACAGCCCTCCGCAGCTCTGGCACATTTGTCAGCCAAGCTGAAGAGTTCTGTGACACTGGTGATCTCCTTGATCGCCAGTTTCTCCAACATCTTCTTATCCCGTACGCCCTGTCTAAATACCACAATGACAGAAGCACTGGAGATAGAAGGGATAGTGTTTCGTACCTGAGAGAATCTCTACATGAATGATCGTAGGGATTCTCCCCCTTTTTCCACGACTGCAAAATGGTCCAGTTCGGTGCCTGGTCAGGTGTTTGAACTCCCGAAGTTGGCGGTGAGCTGCCGGCACAACTCCTCCCAACTGTTGATGGAGTTGGTTGGAAGGCTCATAAACCAGGACCGGGCGGTCCCAGTTAAAGCCATTGGAAAATAATTGGCCATTACGGCCTCATTTCCTCCAGCTGCCAGGATAGCAGTGGAGTAAATCTGAAGAAATTTGATAGGATTAATGGTCCCATCAAACTTCTCCGGCAGGTGAGGCTGGAATTTCTGTGGTCACCTGACCATACGCAGATGCATGGCCAGGGCTGAACAGCCTCCTCCTACTCCTTCAGGAGCAGGAATGTCCTGAGCTTCTCGTCTTTCACGAGCACGCTCGATATGGACTCGGCCGTCTTGTTGACGGTATCGGCGATCAAGCTTCGCCCGAAGGTCATGAGTTGAAAGCCTTGATATCGTGTGAGTGCGTCTCGCCCCATAGGGCAACGACGTCACTTGTTGTGACACAGCGCGTCTCCTGTTCTTGGAAACGTGCGGACCAAGTCTGCCAGACAAGGTCCATCGCTACGACGGGGCCTGTCCTGAAGGAGGAGGACCCTGGTTACTGATGTGGTCGGCTGCTGCTGCAACCAAGTGTTCCACATCGGCCCTCCACTGCTCCATTGCATCTTGGGATGCGTCCGGAGGTGGTGGGCGCTGAAGGAGAGCACGTGCTGCATGGAGCGCGTGTTCCGGGTTGTCATGATTCGCCGACGCAGTGATTGACGCCAGTGCACCATCGCGCTGCCCAGCTTGATTTGCTGGTGGAGGCGGCGGTGGTGGAAGTATGACTCCTGATGGCACTGAGGTTCCTGCTGGTGGCTGAATATTGGAGGGATTGCCCCCAACAGCTTGAACAGCAGGATGACAATTGGATGATCCAGCAGCTGATTTCACCATTCTTGAAATCGCAGGCGCCCCCCTACCTGGCGCGCCAACTGTCGGTGGTTTTGATCCGGCAGATCTCCCGACACTACTAAAGTGTTTGCGGAGTTTGAAGTTCGGTGTGGGCGCGCGGAGATTCAAGAAGGTGAATGTAAAATGACACAAGAGACACGAAGGTTTACGTGGTTCGGGCCGCCTGAGCGTAATACCCTACTCCACGGGATGTGTTGGTGTTGTATTGGATGTATGAACTCAACTCAGGTGACGTGAGTTGAGAGTGCGCGATCAGATCAGAGCAGGTCAGATCAGTCTCGTCAGAGCCCCTCTATGTATCGTCGGCCTGTCCTTTTATAGTACAAGGACAGGCCATTACAAGTTGGCCTGGCCCGACATGTGGCCCCGGCGGTTACTAATATTGATACACATTTGATGCGCTTAATTACCCTTAATGACCGAGTTACGGGCTTTGAGAGCACCGTTACTGGTAATTAAGGTCGTCCGATCGTGTGTCATTAACATAGTATTAATGACACCTAATCGGGTCTTGAAGTCCTTGATTCCCCTTTGAAGATCCGGAGCCATTGTGGAGTCTTCCGGAGGTTTGAGGCTGAAGATCCAACGGTTGGACACGTGGCAGCTCTAGAGCATACTGTGGGGAACAGATAGGTCCGGTGCCACCAGACACGTGTCAGTTCTGGAGCTTCCCTCGGTCTGGGGTTAGGTCCGGGGGTGCCGTTATGGTACATAGCCCGGAGCTTCCCCCTTGTGGGCGGTAGCTCCGATTTGATGGTACACGTGGCGACCGTGGGACTAACCATGTTGGGGAAGCGGGTCTGGTTATGTCTGACATGTCGGCCTCCGAAGGTCTTCAAATCAAGTAGATGACCTTTCCTTGAGATGTTTGCAATCTCAAGGGGTATACGGTACCCAGGGTACCGACAGTACCACTTTAGCTCTTCCTCTCTCAGTAAGTTAGCCAATTTGTCCTTTAGGTTACGTTTTAAGGCTATTTCCTCTTTATCTGAAAGTACGGACTAAGCTTTTTCGTCCAAGGCGTCCACCTTATCTAATATTTCCTTTTTCTCTTTTTTAAACTCCCCGCTAACGTTTTTTGCCCAACCTCTGAGGTATTGGCGCACTCTATGAATCTTTGCCTGCCATATGTCCAACGGATCGTGACAAGGGACTAGCGACTCCCATAGTGCCCGAACCATTGGTATGAATCCATCTCTATGGAACCATCCTAGTTCAAATTTGAAAACAGGTGTATGATTCCTTAGAGATGTATCACCGGCGTCCAGTAATAGAGGTGTGTGGTCCGATACGTTTCTGGAAAGTGCCTTGATCGTTGCTCTTGGATATTCGACCTCCCATTCCGTGGATGTGAGAATCCTGTCCAAACCATCTATCATTGCGTTAAAAAGGAAGGGCCATCTGCTGTCAAAGTTGCCTTTATTTTTTTCATGCGGATGTCAAATGATATTGAAATCACCCCCGATGAGAATCGGTAGTGTTTCTTTTGAACACATGTTGACCGATTCCGCAAGAAATGCTTCTTTGTACAGGTTATGTGCTGGTCCGTAGACTATCGTCAGAGCCCATTTAAAGTTATCCGATTTATTGCAGAGGTGCATTTTGTATAATATTCACCCTCATCTATTGCTCCAATGTGAAATAGGTTAACGTCCACGTCCAAGATCATACCGCTGGATCTGCCACATGGCTCTTCACTTGCAAAAATCATATGCTGGCAAGATGATAAAAGTTATTTTTCTGTTCTAACTGGCGGATCGAGCTCCGTTCATATGTATATTAGTGGCTACGAGTGCCCATTGCTTCCTTTCTACTGTACAACTTGCCATTTGCTAGAAAGTTGTTGCCTTGAGAAAGTGTCTGAGAGTTGGCCTCAGAACTGGTTAATTTTATTGACCTCTTTTGAAATTCTTGAACAAATCATAGAAAGTATTGAAATAGGTTTAAAAATTGATTGCTAGGTAGCATTCACTGGATATCATCTCCCTAGTCTTCTGTTTCATGAGGTCCAGATCAAATAGTAAATAAAATGCTCCTTTGAAGTTATAAGGATGTAGTGCTGATGTAAATATTTCAGCATGACACTTCACTCTACTTGGATCATTGTTTATTCTCTAGAACCAATATACCACAAGAAGAGTTGTTCCTTTTATTACCTGATCGTGTTGTGACTAGTGTGTTATGGTAATCTCTGATGAGCTGTTGTTGCCTACCTATGCTACATAATTCTCCCTTTGCCTTGCCGAACAAATATAGCACAAGAAGAGTTGTTCCTTTTATTACCTGATCGTGTTGTGATCAGTGTGTTATGGTAATCTCTGTTGAGCTGTTGTTGCCTACATATGCTACAGAATTCTCCTTTTGCCTTGCCGTTTATTTTGCAAACTTGACCCATTGTAGTGTCATTAATATAAACAATATACATGTACTTGAAGATGGAAAACAGAAACAAGGTTGTGATTTATGTTGCTGCAGCATATGTTATTATCAATGATGACCATGATGATTATTGAATCTAGAAAACGAAAGAGGAATATGAGCAGACCAGGTATTAGATATGGGATGATCGATGAGAGGGATAGAATAAGACTTGATTACCTTAACACTAGGATTTGGAGGAATGACACAACCTGTACCAACATGCTTAGACTTAATAGAGCACGTTTCATTCGGTTTTGTAAGGTGTTTAAGGATCATAGTTTGCTTCAAGATTCAAGTCATAGGTGCGTTGAGAAACAGGTGGCCATGTTTTAAACACAGTGAGTCACAATCTTAGAAATCGATTAGTTAGCACTAATTATGATAGATCTGGAGAAAGAGTAAGCCGGTATTTTAACAAAGTTCTTCATGTTATTCGTGAGCTATGAGATGAACTCATTAGGCCCCTTTCATTGGACACTCCAAGCAAAATAGAGGGAAATCTAAGATGGATCCGTACTTCAAAGACTGTATTGGAGCAATAGATGGAACTCATGTAATAGCATTTGTTCCTAAGGACGTGGAGCATGTGTTCTGTGGTAGATCTCGACCTCCGATTCACCTATGTACTAGCTGGTTGGGAGGGGGCAACAAATGATGCTCTAGTTTTAAGAGATGCATTAGAGCATGAAAATGGTATGCATGTACCACAAGGTAATAAATGACACACACACACGCACACGCACACGGACGCACGCACACGCACGCGCGCGCACACACAAACACACACACACACACACACAAACATACACACACACACACACACATATATATATATATATAGTGTGTGTGTGTGTGTGTGTGTCTATATATATATATATATATATATATATATATATATATATATATATATATCAGTTTATTCATGGTAATCTGTTTAGATAATGGAAAAAGTTTCTGGCCTCTACAAAGTATGCAGCCGTAACAAGCGCCGGGAAGAATCTCCTTTCCGACAGAGGGAAGGAAAGCAAAAAGTCAACGAAGCTCCTGCTGAAGAGGAGTTAGGATTTCAGGATCCCAAAAAGGTCCTGAAGGCTGTTTACACCTCTGTCGACGATGATTCTGACGTCTCTGACAACGAGCGTCGGAAAACCATGAACACCATTTTTGGTGGATCATGGGACATCACCTCCCGCTGCGTCATCAAGACTAAGCATCGGGATATGGCTACTGTAGCTCCTACAGTCAGGCCGGAACCTCATCAGAAGTGGATGGACACAGCCATCACTTTTGATGCTTCGGACTACCCTCGGAGCATGGTTGGAGCAGGTCAGTTACCTTTGATGGTATCTCATACCATCAACAACATCCAGCTCCACCACGTCATGGTAGACGGAGGTCCGGGGCTTAACCTCATAAGCTTCGAAGCTTTTACTAAGCTTCAACTCCGACCTTCGGATCTCCACCCCTCTCGACCTTTCTCCGGAGTAGGTCCGGGGGCCATTACCCCACTCGGAGCTATTACTCTCCCTGTTACCTTCGGGACACGGGAGAAGTACTGCACCGAGAAGTTGTTCTTCGACGTCGCTCAGATCAACTTACCCTTCAATGCCATCTTGGGTAGGCCTGCCCTGTACAAATTCATGGCAGCTGCTCATTATGGTTATCTGGTGTTGAAGATGCCAACGCCAGTAGGCGTTCTCCGGATCCGCGGAGATCGTACTGCCGGAGTAACTGCTCTGGAAGAACTCCATGCACTCACCACGGCGCAAGAGGAGGACTCCAGGGAAGAGCAAGCTCCAAAACCCCCGAGCATTCGTCAACGAGGCTCGACTTCTGCACCTCGTGTGCAGCCAAGCAGCGACACCGACATTCCCGTCAAAGTCGTCCAAATTGGTTCCGATGCCGCTCAGACCACCCGTATATCGGGGGGATTGAACGACAAATAGGAACTCGTGCTCATCGCTTTCCTCCGGGCTAATGTCGACGTGTTTGCCTGGCAACCGTCACAAATGCCTGGGATCCCCAGGGAAGTGATTGAGCACAATCTGAAGATCTACCCTGACGCCCGTCCCGTGCATCAGAAGCCTTGGAAGCAATCCGTGGAGCGACAGAACTTCATTCGACAAGAAGTGAAGAAGTTGCTCGAAGCTGGATTCATCCGAGAAGTCTTCCACCCAAAATGGCTGGCAAACCCAGTCGTTGTGTCCAAGGCCGGCGGGAAGCTTCAGACGTGTATTGACTACACAACACTAAATAAAGCATGTCCAAAAGATCCATTCCCACTACCTAGAATAGATCAGATAGTGGATTCCACCTCCGGGTGTGAATTATTGTGTTTCCTAGACGCATATTCTGGGTATCATCAAATCAGAATGTCTAGGGAAGATGAGGAGCATACCTCTTTCATCACAGTAGATGGATTGTACTGTTATATGTCCATGCCATTTGGTCTCAAGAATGCAGCTTCAACCTTTGTACGAGCTATGTACAAAAATTTTGAAGAACTCATTAGAGACATAGTGGAAGTGTACATCGATGACATCGTGGTCAAGGTCAAGAACAAGGAGTCACTCCTTGACACCTTACAGGCTGTCTTCGACAAGCTGCGGGTCACCCGCACAAAGCTAAACCCAGACAAGTGTGTCTTCGGGGTTAGCTCCGGAAAACTTCTCGGTTTCCTGGTAAGTCACCGGGGCATAGAAGCTAATCCGGCGAAGAATAAGGCCATTGAAGATATGCGGCCACCAACCCGCATCAAAGACGTCCAAAAGTTGACTGGATGTCTAGCAGCCCTCAGCCGGTTCATTTCAAGACTGGCGGAACGGGCACTCCCCTTCTTCAAGTTATTGAGGAAGTCCGGACCATTCCAATGGTCCGAAGAAGCAGAGAAGGCATTCCAGGAGCTGAAACAGTTCCTCACCATCCTACCAATTCTGGTATCTCCGAACCCTGGTGAGCCTTTGTTGCTTTACATTTCAGCAACTGATGAAGTCGTCAGTATGGTTCTGGTTGCGGAGAGACCAGAGCTACCTCATACTCAGGAATCCAGACCCCTTCGGGTGAGTCCGGAGATACCTGAAAGCGAGTCTGGGTCCCAGCTCCCAGACTCGAATCCACAAGAAGTCACTTCAGGAGACCCAGACCCCTCCGGGAGGGTCCAGGTCGCTTCTGAAGAAGCCTCGGGTTCCTCCAGCCAGGACCCGGAGGTCCCCGAAGAAAATTCGGATTCCTCCGAAAGGATCCGGGTCACCGAAGAGGAAGCTCCGGACCCCTCCGGGAGGGTCCGGACCATTCAACGCCCAGTGTACATCATTAGTGAAGTACTACATGATGCCAAGACTCGATACCTAGAGGTGCATAAGCTGCTCTATGCAGTTCTTATTGCCTCCAGGAAGCTTCGCCATTACTTCCAAGCTCACAAAGTCTTAGTGGTGACCTCTTATCCACTTCGAGCAATCTTGCATAATCCCAATTCAACTGGGAATATTGCAAAGTGGGCAGCGGAATTGGCTGAATTTGATCTTGAATTTATTTCAAGGCAAGCAGTCAAGAGTCAAGCATTAGCAGATTTTGTGGCAGAATGGACTCCCTCTTCATCAAACCCTGGGGGCCCCAGTGAGCAGAAGACGAAGCATCAAGCTCCAGCCTTCACCGAGCCTCACTGGACCCTCTACTTCGACGGCTCCATGCAGAAGCAGGGGGTCGGAGCTGGAATCCTTCTCCTTGCACCGACCGGGGAGAAGGTGAAATACATGGTACACCTTGACTTCAAGGCGACCAACAACATGGCAGAGTACGAAGCCCTCATCTACGGACTAAAGGTGGCACTGTCATATGGTGTCAAGCAACTTCTGGTCAAGGGAGATTTGCAGCTCATCATTAAGCAGGTGAAGGGTGAATGTTCCTGCAATAATCTCCAGCTAGCTGCTTACCTCCTTGAAGTCCAGAGGCTTCAGAAGGACTTTGAAGTCCTAGATCTCCACCATGTCCAGTGTGCCCACAACGCTGAAGCTGACGAACTCTCGACAAAAGCATCAACCGGAGCTCCGGCGCCTGACGGAACTTTTGTCCGGAGGTTGTCAAAGCCAACAGCTCAGCCTGCCGAACTGAGTGGAGGGGGCGAGATCAGCATCCCGAAGCTGACGGTCCCGATGGCCATGTTACCATGGCAGCCATCAAGAGTCGTAGGTGCTGCCGGAAGCTCCGAGCAACCCAGCACGCAAGACTCAAAAGCTCAAGCTAGTTCCGATGCATGGATCTCGGAGATCCAGAGCTACTTGAAAGACAACATCCTTCCTGACGATGATGTATCCGCTGACCGGGTAGTCAGATTGGCTAAAAGATACACGCTAGTATCACAAGGGAAGAAGGCTGCGAGCTCCTCGCAGAAATCCATGGAGGCGAGTGTGGGAACCACGCGTCTTCCCGCACGCTGGTGGGTAAAGCCTTTCGGCATGGCTTCTACTGGCCTACGGCACTCCAGGATGCAACTGAGCTGGTGAAGAAATGCGAAGCATGTCAATTTCATGCAAAGCAAATTCACACACCAGCTCAGCCCCTACAAATGATACCTCCTACATGGCCTTTCGCTGTGTGGGGGATGGACATCTTGGGACCTTTCCCAAGAGCCGTCGGAGGTTACAAGTTCATGTACGTCGCCATTGATAAGTTCACCAAGTGGTCGGAAGCAACTCCAGTTGTGACAATCAACAAGCAATCTGCTATCAACTTCTTGCAGTCCATTGTATGCATATTTGGAGTCCCAAACAAAATCATCACTGATAATGGGACCCAATTCACAAGCTCTGCATTTCAAGGATATTGCGAAGACCTCGGCATTCAAGTTTGCTACGCTTCTGTAGCCCATCCAGCCAGCAATGGCCAAGCTGAGAGAGCAAATGCTGAAATCCTTAAAGGACTCAAAACGCGCACCTATGAGCGCTTGAAAAAACATGGAGCCAACTGGATCGAAGAGCTTCCGCCCACCTTATGGGCCAACAGGACATCTCCAAACCGGTCAACTGGAGAGACACCCTTCTTTCTGGTGTACGGAGCTGAAGCAATCCTTCCTCCGGAAATCACCTTGGGTTCACTCCGGGTCTGAACCTTCGACGAAGCCGCGTAGGACCAGCTCCGGCGTGAAGACCTAGACCTCCTTGAGGAGGGAATTTGCCAAGCAGCTGTTCGGAATGCCCGATATCGCCAAGCCCTACGGCGTTATCATCAGCGGCATGTAAACAACCGACAGCTCGAGGAAGGCGATCTGGTGCTATGGAGAATACAATCCAGAGAAGGGTTAAACAAACTCTCCCCCGGCTGGGAGGGACCCTTCCGAGTGATTAAAGTATCCCGTCCCGGAAGCGTTCGCTTGGCTACCGAGGATGGGACACCTCTCCCAAATCCTTGGAACATCGAGCACCTCCGTAAGTTCTACACTTAATACCACGGAGGTGAGTCTTGAGTAACTTGAGGTGTATGTTATAGAGTCATTGGACAGAGACGGGTAGTTCCTCCGGGAGAACAGCCGGACCTTTCCCGAAAGGTCCGCAAAGTTCATGCAACACTTATCACAGTCTCAGGACTAAAAGTGTAGCTAGCTACCCTGGGTCAAACGAGAAATGAAACACGCTTAGCCTGGTTCTGTACCCTAAGAGTGTACTTGTTTCCCCTGTACCCCGGACCTATAATGAAAGACATCTTCATGTGAAATAGACTCCATGTGCATTTATTTTGTACAGGCTCAACATTTTTTATTTTTCTTGTCTATAACAAAGACGTGCAATTCTTAAGAAATTTTAGTTCGGCCGGTTTATATATTATACGAGTTGTATTGTCAATTCTTTTGGATTCAAATATTGTTCATGGCCAACTCGCCTGAAAGCCGCCAAGCCAATCTAGGGCTGGAGTGTGCTATCGACTTAGCCTGGTCAAGCACCCTAAGTACGCCACTGTACCTACACCCCGGTAGGCCGAAGTAAGGCGGGTCCATGTACAGTTGGATCTGGGAGAAAAGACAATGCATTCGGTTGTATTTAGAATCGCGTTTGACTTAAAATCTTCTTGAGAATCGTAAGCCGCGACGAAGTTATAGACAAGAAACAAATTTTACTATTTTTCTTGGCTTAAGTGTGGAGGAAAAATAAAATCTACGTTGATGGAGAAAAATCGGAGCTACCAAAGCTCCGACTCCTCTAGATGGCTTGTAATCGATGTTAACAAGCATCACCGGAGCAACCAAGCCCCAGTAAAGCTAGAGGGGGTCAGCGGTCGACGTAAAAGATGGTGAGAAGACCCCACAAGTGGAGTCTGATGCCAACAAACTAAGTGTTGGCAAAGGTCACTGCCGGAGCTACTAAGCTCCGACACCCCGGAGGACTAACTATCGATGCTCTACGCGTTGATAGAGACTATTGTCGGAGCTACTAAGCTCCAGCGATAGACAATGCCGGAGCTTCTAAGCTCCGACAACCTCAGGGGGCCTTCACTATCGAAGACTTCGGACCTAAATTCTACAAGTTCGGAGCAAATGAGTCTTCAACAAAACGTAATATCCTCTTGGTACATGTTCACAATCAAATTGTGTACATCTACCAGGGGGCCAACTGAAGACAAAAGTGTTGAAGACAAAAAGTGAAATTCACAAAAATTTGGGGATTTCATTTATCTGGAGACAAGGGATTACATATAGAGACAAGGGATTACAAAATTGAGGAAGAAGAAGAGAAAGTACAAGTGAGAACTACAGAGATAGTCCTAGACCCTATGTAAGAATTGGGTGACCTTCTGGGCAACCTCCGATACGTTGGCTCGGGCAGCTTCGCCTTCTCCTTCAACCGGACCTTCAAGCACCGGGTCCAGAGGAAATTGGGAGTTCCGGCTGGTGTAGCATGTCAGCACATACTTTGCGATGTTCTTCGCCAGGGATTGCCCCTCAACCTCCAATTGGTCCGCGATGACATCACCCACCTTGGAGAGTTTGCTGCCTGCCGAGCTCAACACCTGCAACGCTAGGTCCGGCTTCGGCTCCGGATCATCCGGGCGCACCAGGCTGAAGCCCATCGGTGTCAGCGCGTCGTTGGCCTTGCCCAGGAACTCCTAAATATGTAGGGAGTCCGCAGTCCTCAAGCCCTTTATTTCTTCCAGGGATCTTCTGGCCGCCACCAGTTCAGAATTCTCGCGGGCGAGGCGCTCAACTTCTTTGGTGTTTTGCTGAATCTTCTCAGCAACCCGCTTCTCGAGTTTTCCGAGCTCCTCCTCCCGGAGGTGGATCTTGTTCCGGCGGTCGACCAGGTCCTTCTCTCTGCCCCTCACTTTCTTCTCCCTGGCAGTAAGGGCACACTCTTGCTCGTAGAGTTCCTGCCCTCGCACCCAGGCTTTCTCCTCTTCCTCATGGCAGCGCTCTTCCAATTTCTTGGTGCGCTTCTCGAGGCCCTTGTCAGCCAGAGCCACCTTCTCGGCGAGCTCCTCCTCCCTCCTCAGGACATCATCCCACAGCTCTAGAAGTTTCTGCTCTTCATCTTCGAGCCGTTTCTCCCTCTCCTCAAGTGCCTCCCGGCGCTTGATGAGTGTAGTGTTAATGGCCTCAAGCCTTTCGTGGCATTCATCGGCTGCACTATTGGCTGCTTTGGCCTGTTCCTAGATCTCCCGGGATTGAGCATCGAGGGCGCGATTCAAACTCTCCCTGTCATCCAGTAACTTGCCCCAGTACTCCAGGCGGATCTTCTCCCGCTTGATCCACTCTTTGTCATCCGCTAGCCTCGACTGCGCCAGCTTGGTCTCGAAGTAGAGCCGGTTACGCCACCGCCTAAGGGTTTGGCGCTCCTCTTCAAGAGCCTCGCTGTCGAGGAAGAAGGCCAGTTGGACTTGACGCAGACTGGAACATGCGTTGTCAATAGATAGTGACAACGGGATAGGTTCCGGACCTGCTGGGGTCTCCTCCGCTGGTTCCAGCGGGTTTTCAGATACAAAAATTGGGTCCCACTCCACAAGTGTGGTCCCCAGAGTCTCCATGGCACTAGGGCCATCCTCCGAGATGGTCTCAGTCGCCATCGAGGAAGGCCCCGCCACCAGGTCTTCGTTCACCCCTCAGGCAGGGGGCCAGTGACTTCGCTTGGGCACTCCGGCTCGGCCGTGAGTACCTCCGACGTCATCACTTACGGAGCAGGGGCCGCTTCTGGCTCCGGCCTCGGCACTTCCTCCGATGGGGGCTCGAGCTCCGTCACCTCTTCAACAACCGGCTCGGGAGCCGGAAGATCTTCAACATCGACCGACCCTACGGCCGGAGCTTCAACAATGACCGGCTCTGCGGCTGATGCTTCAGAGGTAGCCGGCCCAACTGCCGGAACTTCCTCAGCTTCGGGCGCGCACGCCGGGACTTCAATCACCTCCGGCTCGACCACTGGGGCTTCAACAATTTCCGGCTCAGAGGCCGGAATCACAGCTTCTTCCGGCTCAACGGTCATAGCTTCCATCATCTCAGCACCAAGACCTGAAGCTTCAACCTCCGGGACAGGTGCCGCTGGTGCATCTTCACTCCCGTGGTCCGGCGCTACCACGGGAGCCTCTGGGGATGAGTCGAGGTCCATGACCACGACAGCAGACGCCAGAGCTGTCGCAGCTTCAGCCACCACTTGGGGCGGCACCGGGACAGGAGCAGAAGCTTCCACCCTCACAGCTTCAGTCGCTGTGGCCGAGAGTGGAGCCTCACTCCCCTTCTTGGGGACGCTGCAGATGATGAACGAAGGAACTTAAAAAATAGTTACTACAATTAAAACAACTATCCAAGGTAAAGATTAAAAATTACCTTGGGAGGCTTCCGTACCAGCTTGCGCGGAACCTTTTTCCCGGGCGTTCTAGGCTGGTCATAGCCGACGTGGAAGCTCTGGAAGGCCCCCCGGAACTCGTTGCGGCCACGGGTGTTTCCTGAGTCGAGCCCCCCTTGATTGGGAAGAACACCCGGACCTAGAGGCCTCCACAAACCCAGGTGCTGGAGTCGCATGCCCGGAGCTAACACCCTGGGAGGACCCCACTGCGGGAACAGTCGCGCCCCGGGAGGACCCACTACGAGAACAGTCGCCGCAGTCGTAGAAGACCTTCCCCTCCGGGGAGAAGGAGCCGACGCAGAAGTAGCGGGCCTGACGGACCTTCCTTCAGCGTACTGCAGCTTCCTCTTCCAGCTCACGGGTTCATCCGCCAGCTCCTTGCCCTTGCCGACGACCTCTTCCCTCGGCTTCGGAGCAGGGTCGGAGCGATCCCCGGAATGCCCGAGGATGGCTACCTCGGTGGTTGATCTTCTCTCGACGACACCAAGGTCGTCAAGAACGGGCATCTTCCGCCGGAGCTCCCTGCTGAACTCCACTTCCACGTTCAGAGGAAGAAGAGCTGATGGCGGAGTCAAGTCTTCGCCATCGACGTCAATGCCGTGCTGGAACTTCTTGAGGTGGAACTCCAAGGTTTTCCCCACCATGTTGGAATTCAGCCCGGTCTCAACCCGGTCGTCGTCCATCACACTGTTGAGGGCCCAAGCGAGTTTCTCTCTCTTCTTCAACGGTGCCCACCTGTTGACCAGGAAGTTACAAAACACCGCTTGAGGGGTTAATCCCCCCTCCACGCACTGGCGGATCCTGGTCAGAACAGGGTTGAAGGCGTCCGCCAGCATCGGAGCTTCACTCCAGATCGTCGTGTCAATGTTGGGGAGGCCTTCGGGCAGCTACAGCCTCTCGTGCTCCTCCACCCGGATGACTATCCAGTCCTTCTACCAGTCATCCCACTTCCCAGAGGGAAACGACCGGAGGTACTTGAATGGGCACTTCTTGTGCTTCACGAAGTAGTAGAATCCAAGGTACTCATTGCTCCTACCGGTAGTATGGACGGTGAAGAAGGTCCGGAAGAGTTCGATGCAGGGGGACGCCCACCCACATCTCACAGAAGTGGACGAAGATAGACACGAGGAGAATTGAGTGAGGACCAAGGTGGTATAGCTGCAGACCATAAAAGTCCAGCAACATCAAGAAAAAGGAAGAAAAAGGTGGGATCAACCCCACCATGGCGTACGAGGAGAAGTACATCATTTCGCCGGAGTGCTCCTTCTCGAACGAAAGCTCTCCACCGGCGCGGACCGATCGGTTGAAGAAGTCCAAGGACCATCCCATGAGGGCCCGGACCTTCTTCAGGTCGCCGTCGGTCCTCAAGAGACTCTCGCGGAGACCCAACTCAATCGCGGCACGGCTAGGCAAGAAAAGAAAAGCGAAGCACAAGTTGGGAGTTTGAGCGCAAGATCAGATGGGAGGTGTGAAGAACTCCGGACGGTGCGCGCTTTCCTTCTTAAGTAAGCCCTCGCAACGCTTGGATGGAAACCGCAAGGAAGTCGAAGATACCATTCAAAAATTCCACCCAGCCGATGACAAGGGGGCCCGGGACCACCCCGACGATCAAGTCGAGGTTCTTACCCAGGCGAACGGTTGTCATCATGAGGCGGGAAACCCGAAGGCGGTGGCCTGATAAGGCGCGCGGAACCGATACGGTTTTCGTATCGGGAACCGGCGACCTTCAATTGCGTGAGATCCGCACGCCAAAGATCTCATCTACCGCACGCGGGATACGCCACGCGGCGAGGATTAACTCCAAATCCTCGCCAACGGCACCTCCGAAGACCTTTGAAGACTCAGTTCAAAAGTCGCGAGGATGGACCCACCTCCGGCGGAATGACTTCACCCCAGTGGTCTTCCCCGGAGGTAGGTCCAGGGGGCCACCGTTGGTACCCTGGAAACCGTACACCCCTTGAAGTTATAAAGATCTCAAAGGAAAGTCATCTACTTGATTTGAAGACCTTCGGAGGCCCACATGTCAGATATAACCAGACCCGCTTCTCCAGCATGGTTAATCCCAGGGTCGCCACGTGTACTATAAAACCGGAGCTACCGCCCACAAGGGGGAAGCTCCGGGCCATGTACCGAGATGGCACCTCCGGACTTAACCCCAAACCGAGAGAAGCTCCGGACCTGACACGTGTCAGGTAACTCCGGAGCTGCCTGTTTCCCACCGCATGCTCCGGAGCTGCCACGTGTCCAACCATCGGAGCTTCAGCCTCTGACCTCTGGAAGACTCCATAACGGCTCCAGATCTTCAAAGGGGAATCAAGGACATCAAGACCCGATTATGTGTCATTAATACCATATTAATGACACACGACCGGATGACCTTAATTACCAGTAATGGTGCTGTCAAAGCCCATTACCCGGTCGTTAAGGACAATTAAATGTGTTGAAGAAGTGTCAATACTAGTAACCGCCGGGGCCACATGTCGGGCCAGGCTAACTTGTAACGGCCTGCCCTTGTACTATAAAAGGACAGGCCGACGATGGACTCTACACATTCAGTGACGCTACACACGCGCCATAGACACTCGTCACAATCTCATACAGCTAATATAACACCAACACATCCGTGGAGTAGGGTATTACGCTCAGGCGGCCCGAACCACGTAAACCTCTGTGTCTCCTGCGTCATTTACTATTCACCTTCTTGAATCTCCGCGCGCCCACACCGAACATCAAACTCCTCTAACACTTTAGTAGTGTTGGGAGATCTGCCGGTTCCAAACCACCGACAGTTATCAACCCCAATGGAGACCAATTATACCTAGGCTTATGAACTTGATCTCATCAAATATTTTCTTCCACTCATGCTTAAATTTTATTAACATGAGGAATGGACTTCACCAATAATCTTAGATAAATTCTTTTGACCTCTCTTCAATGTTTGGAATTATTTGAATGGAGGATCCTAGGTCAACTTAATATGCAGTACCCAAGATATATTCAAATTAATTACAAATCGAATATGCTATTGTACATTTTGCCCTGTAAAAATTATTCAACTCTGAGGCCATAAATTTTTCTATGGTTTACTAATATTCCAAATAAACTTCCTGCAAAGTTTCATAAATTTTGAACTCCATTTGCTATTTTATTTTAGATGCTTAGAAAATTCAGACCATATTAGGAATTCAAATTTTGAATTCAGTTCAACTTATATGAACATCAAGATTTAAACACACCATCATGGTCAGCATGACTTGCTTGACTTATCCTCAAAGTTTCACAATTTTTGGAACTCAGATGCTATTTAATTCAGTGACACCACGGAATTTCATCCAATTTCAAATTCAAATGTGAAATTCAAATGAAACTTACTCCAAATCTAAATCCAATTGCAGAATCAAATTCCAGATATTTATTTGAGCCTCCCCACAAAAATCTAGAATTTTTGGATCAAGTTTGGTAGGAGAATTGAAGTTGCAGAGAGGGGAAGTGGATAAGAGGAGGTGGGACCCACTGTCAGCCTAACCCACTTAAGTGCAACCCACGGGGTGCGCTGTATCCAGCTCTCCCCGCCGATCGACTCTGGCAGCGCACGACACCGCGACGCGGCATACATCCACCGAGCTGCCTGCTTGCTTGTGCAGTGGCGCGCTCCCCTCATCCCTCCGTCCCTATAAATACCCCTCATTGGTCGTCGCCGTTGAGCTCCACCTCGGTTCACGCCATTTCTGCCGCCTCTGTTCGATCAAGCTTTCACCGACGATTGAAGCCGTCTCTCCCCGAGCTGTAAGTAGATAAAAGGCTTGTCAGAACCTCCTCTACGTATTCTATTTGGTCATTGATCGTGACATAGCTTCTGCTTGGGATATTTTTAAGTTTTCCGGTCGCCGTCGAGGAAGCCGCCGAGAACCTTCACTGTCTCACCATCAAGCTCCAGTTCTAGGCCATGTCCAGCCTCGATCCTTTAAGCAAAAAGGTTTGCAATCCTCTCTAGTTTTGCGGGTCCCACCTGTCAACGACGTCCTCTCGCGTGGGATCAGCTGTGAACGCGGATCCGGTGAGGCTGCGTGGGTTAACCCCATGGCTCCCGGTGTGGCTCAGTTCTGATTGGCCTGATTCAAATGAAGTGGGACCAGCCCCTTTATTTGAAATTTCCAATAGGAAAATAAATCCAGATTCAATCCAAACTTGGAAAAATCCATAATTCCACTAGAATTATCCAAAAATTCCCAAATAAATTTTGTTAGAACCAGCATGAAGAATACTGTCCAGTGGTGCACTTGGATTTGTATGAGAAGACATAGAAATTTCTCTATAATTCAGATAACAAAATGCTTAAAGAATTCATTCCTACAGTTCTGTTAATTGGAAAATTCCCAATTTTGGTCAGAACACTATTGTTAGTACACTTGACCTCCAGTAAAAATTTCAAGTTCTTTGGACTTAAAATACTGGGTTGAACAATATTCCAAATCTCTATGTAGTTATAAATTGAGAAAAATGGAAAAAACAATTTCCAGAAATTTCCTCAAACTTGAAAAATCAGTTTCTCTTTGTAGGAAGCTTAGAAAATAGTGAAACAAATTTTTCTTGAACCAGTGAGACCCCCTCTACATGATACAACCCCTGGTAGCCATGATAGATCTCCAAAATTTCAACCAAAATTTAGAGAAGGTTATTGCTTACCATAATTTTTAGGAACAACAAACTTTCTTGATCATCTCCTGTTCTTTGCAAGGATCTTCTCTATAGTCACTAATATCTACCATAAAAGTCCCAAAGCCAATTAAGATAATTATCTTATTTTTATCCTAGGATATTCACACCACCTCAAGCATATTAATTATTTTCAAAGTCATTCATACCTAGTATATGCATATCGTGTAGTAGCTGAAATCGAGGAGCAGCGGGAAGCTTTGGAGGTCCAGCTGTCGGAAACTAACATAGGCTCAGACTCGCATTCAGGCAAGCCCCGGTTTGCATTTAAGTTCCTTACAGTGTTTTGCAGTTTTTATTTCACCTTACGTCTTCAGATGATTGTGCATTACATTTAAGGTGTTTGACATCCACTTGCATGGCCCACAAATCCTATGGAGTCTTGGGTAGGTCTACGACCCATTGAGTAGACACTGCTATGCTTATGCTCATAGGAATTCGGTAGAAGTCGAGTAGTTGGAATCTACTCGTGAGATCGGAATTTTATCACATGGGAGGATCTGGAATCAAAAAATGGTTTATGAATATGAAATTGAGACCGAGCAGTGCGTAGGATGCAGCGAGATGTGGTCTCACGTGCGTAGTCCTGCTTGTGTCGATTGAGGACTGTTTCGTGTGCGGCCCTGCTGGACAAGCTTGAATTGTACCGGTGACATACTGGAGAAATGGGCTCCTGTAAACTGACGTAGCTTGATACTAGTTTGTCGAGGCATTTCGTTCCATTTTATAGGCGTGGGTTGAGGGCTGCAAGGTGTAAATCAGCTGGTGGGCACGTCAGAGTACGCTCCACACAGTGACCTCCTGCTCGTGACGGATCGACCGGTTCGACATTCGAGTGTTTAGTGAAAGGTGTCCATATACGACTAGTACTGAGATGTTATGTAGGTACTTCTGTATGTACTCGTTGACATTTCCGAAAGTGCGTATGTGTCGTGTTGTTCCGGGTATGTCCTGATTGCAATCACCGTCCCTCGCGGTAATAGAGTACCACTTGTTCACTGCGCTGTGACATAGTAAATGCTGAAGAAGTCAGGAGAATATGATATATTGGATTACAAATTGCTTGGACAACCTTGTTTCGCTTAGAGATAGTACATTTAAAAGTTTACAGTTTCCCCATACTTAACCTTTAATAGCATTATGTGCTTTGTGCATGTCATATCATCAGCAAAGCGTTTCTTGTTTGATTGTGGAGCCTATGATGTGCCGTGCCTGAAGAATGTCATGTGCTACTTAAAAATATGAATATAAGGAACCACTTGTAGACGAGTCCTTTATGCATTACCTTACCTATGCTTAGTATTCACCCTTGCATATGTCTAGTGAGACGGGTTAGTCTTGTTGAGCCTTATGCTCACGTTTGCAGTTAACGAGTTTTTGCAGATTATACGACTGATGATGAGCCTGCACCCCCTCCAGGGTTTACAGCCGAGTGGGAACCCTGCACGCTGCCGTGAGTTGTGTGTTGCTAGTGCGAAGTATCCAGGACATGGATGACTTTGCTTTTGCTTAGCTAGTGCTGAGAACGTAGCTATAATGTATAGTTTTCTTTCCTTTCATTAGTAATTTAAAACTTCCGCTATGTTTTTCAATAAAGACTTGGTATTGTAAATTTTTCTCATCCTTTTCTTGTATACTATTAGGTGTCGCATCGCACGCCACCACCCAATGAGATCCTTGGAGGTCGGGATTCCGGTCCCCACAGACATGGTATCAGAGCATCATTGGGAACAATGTACTTGAAAAGAGCATATTTTCAAAAATTAGGATTTGAGTGAGGAATTAGTTATAAGCCCTTATAAGGAGTATTATTAGTATAAGATATAAAGGTGGTAAACTAACTTATATGTTATAAATTCTATAACGACGCTCTGACGTCAGGTAAGAGGTAAGGTATGCCACCGTAAGCGGATCAATTGCGGTAAGCTCACCATGCGAGAGGTAGCATGGAAGTATTTCTGTGGCTTGGCACAGAAATGTTAAAAGGAGTCTCTGAAGCGTTCTATGTTTCTGAGAACCTATGACACGCGGTACCCCAGCGTGCTTCAAAGTTAGTGGGAGCCCCCGTCGGGTGTTGTATGACCCGATAGTATGCATCTCTAGAACCATTCATGTTTTATGGGAGCATGCAAAACACATATGCCCAAGCGTGTATAAGCCGGTTCGTGCGGGGGTCTTTGCTGTACAGACGTATTACAGCCATGTACCTCGAGACATGACATCGCTCAAGGGCGACTGAATGTGGCCTAGAGGGGCGGGGGTGAATAGGCCTTTTTGGAATTTGTCGGAACCTGCAACACTTAATCACCAGATCAAAACTTGAGATATCGGACTAGTCCGGTAAAGTGCGGACTAGTCCGGTGTGTACCGACTAGGTTGATTAAGTTTGATAGATTAATTTGATTCTACGATGTATGCAGCGGAAATATACAGTTAATTTAAATGTTACAAGATGATGTACTAGGATATATCACAATTCAATCTTATACTTAATGATTCAATGTAAAGTAAGCAATATTGATTCAAACCCTATATTGTTGTGATGAATAAGAACAATGAAAACAAAGCAAGACACAAGTGATTTATCCCGTGGTTCGGCTCCCACAGAGGCAACCTACATCCACGTTGAGGAGTCCACAAAAGGACCGGGTCTTCTCCAACCCTACCCTCGTCGGATCGCCACAAAGGCCAATCCTCTTCCACTTAACACAAAGGGGTGAATAACCGAATTCAAGGGGCCTTCTCACACTTGAGGGCTCCCATAGATTACAACAAGAAACACCACCAAGAACACACTCATAAGATTACAATGAAAATCACAGGAGTGTGTTAGAGAATCAAACCAAGAGCTCAATGAGTGTTGAACGTGTCTCTCCAATGATCTATAGTGTATCCTCAAAGGATTGATCTTTTTGGCTTTTGATTTTGTGGAGAGATGTATTTTTGAGGCTCTTGGGAGGTGTGATGGTGCTAGGGTTCGAGAGAGTTTGAAGTTGGGCCGTGCACCTCTATTTATATGGGGTTTCTAAAAGTGACCGTTAGGGTTTAGAAAGATCGGACTAGTTTGTGGTGGACACCGGACTAGTCCGGTGTGCTGTGTGTAGCAAACCCTAAGTGTCCCGAAATATCGGACTAGTCCGGCTAGGACCGGACTTGTCCAATTTCACTTATGGAAATCTTCGGACTAGTCCGATAGACATCGGACTTGTCCGGACAGTGAAACCCTAAGTGGTTATGAGGACAAGTCCGCACTTGGAGGACTTGTCCGATTTAGGTCAGAGAGTTTTTCGGACTAGTCCGTGCTAATATCGGCCTTGTCCGATTGACATCAGAAAGATATCGGACTAGTCCGGTGTGGGATCGGACTTGTCCGATTTTGTGTGGCTTGTGAGGTGTTTTGAGGACTAGCCCGCACTGTGGAGGACTAGTCCGTTTCTAGTCAGAGAGATATCATACTAGTCCAATGGATATCGGACTTGTCCAATCTTGTGCAGAAAGGATATCGGACTAGTCCGGTGTCAGTCGGACTAGTTCGGTCCTGTATAACTTTGTGCAATGTGTGTGTTTATTTGTGATCGAGCTCTTGGGGTGTGTTTCCTTAACACACTCCACACACAATGATCTACTAATCTTGTTCCTTAAGCTCTTCTCCACATTGCTCCTCATTCTCCCTTCTTTTTGGCACTTTGCTTATTTTCACATTAAAACCTGTGCTCATCTCAACAAAGTGGTTAGGATCTCATTTGCTTGTCATAAATCATCCAAAACCCACAAGGGATTCCTAGATGCACTTTCAGCGACTCACACCAGAGTCGTATGCATTTACTTTCATATATATTATTGTGACTGTCTGTCGTGTTTCCCCGTGCCGCCCTTGTGGTGTGAAGGTGTGAAAGGGGATTGTTTGTCTTCTGCAGCATTGACTACGGTAGCGACCCGTGTAGCACACGTTTGCGAGTGAACGATAGTAGGGCCACCTATAAACGTATCCGGAAATACCGGTTAGAATTTTCTTTGGTGAGGCACGTAGTACCGTCGGTATCAACTTTGATACTTGACCACCCCCAAATGACAGAAATGGATGCATTGTATTTTGGAAAGTCTGACTATCAGATGCTGGTAGGTTTGGACTCCGCGAAATGAGTTTTGATTCGACATTGGGTTAGCACCAAGATTCTTGATTTCTAGCTAAAGTTTGCTCAACTTCGCCAGGTTGTAATCTTGGTTAGTTAGGAATAAACATAGGAGTATGCTATATGGATGAAAAGTTCTCGAAAGCCTGTACAACTTTTCTGTTGACCATCAAGGCAGACAAGCTTGATAATTTGTTGAAATTTGGGGTATGCTTAAACTACTCCAGATGACCCTACCACTGTACCAGTCTCCATATTTTTGCAATAACTCAGTGTATAAGAACCTTCTGCCTTATTATGATATATATATGAAAAGGGTAGAAGCAGATCTACAGTTTTGTTATTTAAAGTTTCTCTTGATTCGAATTGGAAGCAATTCAAATTTCGAGCTCAAAACAGTGAACTGCAGGGATGCTGTTGAACAAAAGTCAGTTCATCTGTTAAGTTTAAATAGCTCTAGATTTTTGATACAGAATAGTGACATGGTCATATATATACATTTCTGGAAAGATTAGCAAGTCCTCTATCAACTTTGTGTTACACTCATGACCTAAACCTTGGTGTAGCTGTGTTAAATTCCTATGGTTGCAAACTTGGTTCTGGCAGATCAGAACTTGAACAGTTGGCACATAGTTTAGAATTAGCGCACTATACCTATGTAACAAATGTTTCATGGCCGAAATATTTTACCTCTGGATTGTTAACTTGATGTTATACAATGTTTATTTTGTCATTACCTCAATATATTGTCATGATATACCTGTATAAATTGTGGAAATCACCACATATACAGGAGAGGTTCTGTCAAAATTTCCAGAAAAGTTAGGTCAATTTTAAACCTGTATAGATTCTATTTCCTGGCTCTCCTGGAGCTGTTTGAGTAAAATCTGGTAAGGTTGTAAAGTGTACTACAACTTTTGTATTCAACCTCACATCTGGTTCTGACGTTTCCTGTATGAAAATTTTCAATTTATACAGGAAGGTCAGCTGGAACAGACTGTGCTTACAACTCCAGTTTTAAAATTTTCTTAAACTGTTGGGAGTTGGAAACCTTCTCATTGTTCCAGTATCTTTTTCATAGATGATTGATTCTATAGTATACTTACCAAACGGATGGGTGTTCACGAAGTGTACTCTTTTGAAGGGTTTTTCGGATTTGTTGATAGCAATTCTTCAACGGTTCGGGTATCGTGAAATACCGGACTATTGGGGCAAGGAGATCGATGACGGAGGTGTGACAAGATGAACCATTTATGTCGATGTGCCTGCTGTTCCATTGAATAGTGGATGGGCTCCTTTGTCCATCCAAGTGCAAGGAATTCAATTGGAAGACATGTGGTGTTATGCCGCAAGTGTTGCCATAATTAGGTTTTGCAAACATCATTACCGTGCTATGGCTGACACTCCATTCGCGCTCTTTCCGGTCGACGGTAGAGCCGGTGATGAGTGGGCAAGTTGGATGGTTGCAGCATACGGGCATAATGAAGAAGTACCCAAGATGATTTTAGCATCATATGCAGCATCAGCGTGTCAAGAGAGCCTTGATCAGCATGCTAGCCTTGGAAAAATGATGAGTGACCTGAAGCAAGCTCTGATTCGAGGGGATCAGTTTGAAGGGGCCAATGGCTCAGTTAGGGCCACAGTTGCTCTCCTAAATCACCGTCTAGAATTAAGGGAGAATCAGTGGCACCGGGCTGTTAAAGCTCGATCGGAGGCTTGCATAAAAACACAATGCACGGAAAGCGCGTTGGAAGCGAGTCAACTCGAGGTGCAACTGTTGGATGAACAGCTGAGTGAGGTGACTCAAGAAAGGGATAAATCCAGAGGGGAGACTCAGGATTGGAAGGCCAGTTGCAAAAATGCACAGAAAGAACTAGAAGACTTGAGGATGTTTCTTCTGCAGGCTGATGTGAAATCTTTAGTTGCTGTGACATCATCAATGGTGGGTGAGGTAGCAACTCTTGCTTCCGCAACCACTCCTGTGGCACCAATTTTGAATGACGAAGAAGAAGAAGAAGAAGATCCCGAGGAACTCGAGTACGTCGACTAGGACGTATTGGAGTGGGATTAGGCAGCACTCCTGCCGTCACAGGGCAACATATAGTTTAATAGTTGCTCGTGTTTATTTTGTGGCCATGTTTGTATCATATTAAGAATAGCAGTGGTTATGTTTAAGATGACAAGATGTGTATGACATCTCATGGGGACCAAGTATGGTAGAGATGCACTTCCGTAGTGGGAGTCCATCATTTTGGAGTACACTACTGTAAACTTGGTCATGAGATAATATATCTTGTATAAAGTTTGTACTTTATCAATATATATGAATGTTATGCACTTATTCCATTGTCAATAAGTCATGCTACTGAATAATGAATGGATAAAGGAAAAGAAAACATGTGCTGATTTTAAGTCATTTGGATGCAGAATGGTGCGTACGCGCTCGACGCCTGAAATGGGAGGATCAAGTCGTGGTCGTGAGGACGAATCTCCGACCCAGGAGACAGCTGCGACACCGCAGCAACGAGTTCCTCCACCACCACCTCCTGAACTTCCAAGGAGTCTAGCGGAGGTTCTCTCCGCAATGCTTGGCTCGCACGATGAGCAAACAGAGTTACTGCGGACTTTGGTCCAGCATTCGTCCCGTCAAGGAGGGCAACCAGATGCGGGTCCACGACAGCTTTCTCCGAGTTCATACTCGGACTTCATGTCAACGCACCCGCCGGTCTTCGTGGAGGCCGATGAACCGTTGGAGGCAGACAACTGGCTCTGCTCCATTGAAGGGTAGTTCGGTTTGCTACGAGTAACCGAACATCAGAAGACCCTGTTCGCGGCCCAACAATTACAAGGGTCTGCTGGTGCGTGGTGGGCAAATTACTTGCCGCACGACCAGCTGGCTATGCCGCGAGCTGGGAGGAATTCCGGGAGGCGTTTCACGCTTATCACATACCTCCCGGTGTTATGAGGAGGAAGCTTCAAGAGTTCTTGGAGCTGAAGAAAGGAGTAAGGAGTGCTTACGAGTACTCCAAGATATTCAACCACTTGGCCCAATATGCTCAGGACCAAGTGAGTACTGAAGATCGGAAGCGGGAATGCTTCTATCTGGGTTTGAACCCCAAGATGAAGGACAAGCTTGCCTTGTTCAACAGCGGCAGCTTCAACAACATGGTTAATGTCGCAATCGTGCAGGAGGATGCTACTAGGGAGCTGTTCTCCGACAAGAAGAAAAGGAGTGCTCCGCAGGGCAGTGTAGTGGGTACTCCTCAGAAGTACCGCATGGTGTATCGATCACCATCCGGCCAGAGGTGGCAGCCGCCATCGCGACCACCGATGTTTCGTGGTCGCCCATTCAACAATATCAGCTTTCACCCACAACAACAACAATGGATGATTCCTCGTGCACCTCTACCTCCACCGCATGCACCGGGATTCCGTCCTCCATTCCGTACTGGTCAGACCCCGTACACGTGTTATACGTGTGGACGTACGGGGAACTTCGCCAAGGACTGCCCGCAGAGCGGAGGTCAATCATCATACCATGGGGCAAACCAGCCTCGCAACCAGCCCAAGAAGCCAGCCATCAAAACCAGCAGCGTCCACCACCTCGCCATCGAGGACGTTCCGGAAGGCGCACCCGTACTCACGGGTACGTTCTCTCTCATTGGTCATCCCGTAGTCATCCTTTTTGACTTTGGTGCATCCCACAACTTTATTAGCAATTCTAATGTCAGTCAATAGTTGCCTATCTTTTCCACAAAAACCCCATATATGATTTGTTGTCTGGGAGGAAAAGTAGTCGCAGATAAGATGGTCCATATGGTACCTCTTAATCTGGGTGGGAACATCTACCCTATCTCTCTCATTATACTAGAGCATCAGAAGTTAGATGTCATTTTAGGGATGGCATGGTTGCAATACAACTGTGCTATTATTGACATCATTCCTTGGAGGATATATCTAAATTTTCCGCTCCACTCTCCCCAAACTCTCACTCTTGAGAGTAATATCCACGTGACTCCAACTGCTTATAACACCGAAGCCTGTAAACTTGAAGACATTCCAGTAGTATGTGAGTGTTCGGACATTTTTCCCGGAGATCTTCCTGGCATGCCACCAGAAAGAGATGTCGAGTTTAAAATTGAACTTGTACCGGGAACAGTGCCAATCTCGTGAAAGCCGTATAAGACGGCACCTAAGGAACTTGCAGAACTGAAAGAGCAGCTGAAGGAACTTTTGGACAAGGGTTTCATTCGTCCAAGTTCGTCACCTTAGGGCTATTCTGCATTGTTCGTGGAACAGAAGGATAAAACATTGAGACTATGTGTGGACTATCGTCCACTTAATGCTGTCACGATCAAGAACAAGTATCCACTACCCCGTATCGATATTCTATTCGATCAATTGGTGAGTGCTCGGGTATTTTCAAAAATGGATCTTCGCTCTGTGTATCATCAAATCAGGATTCGACCAGAGGATATACCTAAGACAGCATTCTCGACGAGGTATGGATTATATGAGTACCTTGTCATGTCCTTCGGATTGACCAACGCACCGGCCCATTTCATGTATCTCATGAATTTGGTATTCATGCCGGATTTGGACAAGTTTGTCGTGGTATTCATCGACGACATCCGTGTGTACTCAAAATACGAAGAAGAACATGCACAACATTTGCACATCGTGCTTCAGCGATTGCCGGACCACAAGTTGTACGCTAAGTTCAGCAAATGTGAGTTCTGGATTAACCAAGTGCCATTTCTAGGGCAAATCATCTCTGTCGAAGGGATTGTAGTTGATCCAAGCAAGATTAAGCAAGTACTCAAATGGGAGTCTCCTAAGTCTGTGCATGAAGTTCAAAGTTTCCTGGGTTTAGGAGGATATTACCAGAGGTTCATCCCAAGCTTTTCCAAGATAGTTAAACCAATGACGGAACTTCTGAAGAAAGGAAAGAAATATACATGGACAAAGGAATGTGAGGAAGGTTTTCAAGCATTAGTAAAACACCTCACAACATCTCCAGTATTAGACCAACCAGACACAACTAGATCCTTTGATGTTTATTGTGATGCATCTAGGAATCGTTTGGGTTGCGTATTAATGCAAGACATAAGGGTGATCGCTTATGGATCACGGCAGCTTTAGAACCATGAGCAGCATTATCTGACTCATGATCTTGAGCTCGCTGTCGTGGTACTAGCATTAAAGATGTGGAGACACTATCTATGGGGCAACCTAGTACATCTCTACACTGATCACAAAAGCTTGAAATACATCTTCACCCAGAAAGATTTGAATATGCGACAACGAAGATGGTTGGAGTTAATCAAAGACTATGAGATTGAGGTCCACTACCATCCCGGAAAGGCAAATGTAGTCGTAGATGCACTAAGTCGTAAGTCCCATATCAATAACCTTTCTATCACCTTGATAGAGGAAGAAGAATCGAGTCTCTACTTAGTTCCATATGGGGCGCTCTGCAATCTAGCCCTCATTCCTACCATAAGGGAGAAAATTGTGGAGGCTCAGAAGAAGGACAACGGCATATCACATATTCATCAACAAATGAAAAAGGGGGAAATGAAGTGTTTTTGAGGTGACGATGACGGTACCATCTGGTTCAAAGACCGCATCGTGGTACCCCGCAATGTGGGACTTCGGAAGAAAATTCTAGACGAAGCTGATTTGTCCAAATATTCTATTCATCCGAGGAGTAACAAATTGTACCAAGACTTGAAGAAGAAATTTTGGTGGACTCGGGTGAAGAGGGAAATAGCGAAGTAAGTACCGAATGTGATACGTGTCGACGAGTGAAAGCCGACCATCTAAAAGCAGCCGGACAACTACAACCTTTAAGCATACCAGCTTGGAAATGGGAGGACATCAACATGGATTTCATTGTTGGATTACCTCTCACCTTTCGCAAGCCTGACTCGATTTGGGTGATAGTCGACCGACTCACCAAGTCGGCTCACCTTATTCCAGTCAATGTCAAGTATGTGGCATGACAATATGCAGAGTTGTATATTGCCAGTATCTTATGCTTACATGGAGTACCCTGCACTATCATATCAGATCGTGGAACCTTGTTTGTTGCTCGATTTTGGGAGCAGCTCCACGCATCTCTGGGTACCAAATTGATTCGAAGCTCAGCTTACCATCCACATACTGATGGTCAAACGGAACGAGTTAACCAAGTGCTAGAGGATATGCTCCGTGCCTGTGCCATCCACCATGGTAAGAATTGGGATGATCATCTACCATTGGCGGAGTTTTCATACAACAATGGTTATCATACTAGCATCCAAATGGCAGCTTATGAAGCTCTTTATGGCTGGAAGTGCCGCACACCTTTGAACTGGTGTGAATCCGGTGAACGAGTAACATATTGTATAGACTTGGTAAAGGAAGCCAAAGATCAAGTACGAGTTATTCAAGCCAACCTCAAGGTTGCTCAGTCTCGCCAAAAAAACTATGCGGACAAACAACGTCGATCGCTTCACTTTGATATCGGGGATCACATTTACCTTCGTGTATCCCCAATGAAAGGGATTCATTGCTTTGGAGTAAAAGGGAAGCTAGGTCCATATTTCATCGGACCATTCGCAATAAGTGAGCAATGCAGACCTGTAGCCTATCGGCTAGAGCTACCGGCATCGCTTTTAGGGGTCCACAATGTGTTTCACATTTCACAATTGAGAAAATGTCTCAAGGCCCCAGCGGTAGTCCGTATGGAGGATTTGGAAGCTCTCCAACCAGATCTTACTTACTCTGAGCATCCAACTCAGATAGTCGATGAGAAGACTCGTACCACAAGAAACCGCACCTTGCATTTCTACAAGGTCTTGTGGGGAAACCACACCGCTGATGAAGCAATGTGGGAAAGCGAGGAATATCTTAGAACCAACTATCCGAACTTGTTAACGTCATATGTTCTTTAGATCTTTTCTTTTTATCCTTCCTTTTGTAATCTCGGGACGAGATTCATTTAAGGGGGGAGGAATGTAAAATCCCACATTTTCCTTCATATGAGGTTCGGTTGTAAGTTGGTTATCAACCCTAATGGAGACCAATTATAGCTAGGCTTATGAACTTGATCTCATCAAATATTTTCTTCCACTCATGCTTAAATTTTATTAACATGAGGAATGGACTTCACCAATAATCTTAGATAAATTCTTTTGACCTCTCTTCAAAGTTTGGAATTATTTGAATGGAGGATCCCAGGTCAACTTAATATGCAGTACCCAATATATATTCAAATTAATTACAAATTGAATATGCTACTGTACATTTGTCCCTATAAAAATTATTCAATTCTGAGGTCATAAATTTTCTATTGTTTACTAATATTCCAAATAAACTTCCTGCAAAGTTTCATAAATTTTGAACTCCGTTTGCTATTTATTTTAGATGCCTAGCAAAATGAGACCGTATTAGGAATTCAAATTTTGAATTCTGTTCAACTTATTTGAACATCAAGATTTGAACACGCCATCATGGTCAGCATGACTTGCTTGACTTATCCTCAAAGTTTCACAATTTTTGGAACTCAGTTGCTATTTAATTCAGTGACACCATGGAATTTCATCCAATTTCAAATTCAAATTTGAAATGCAAATGAAACTTACTCCAAATCAAAATCCAATTGCAGATTCAAATTCCAGATATTTATTTGAGCCTCCCCACAAAAATCTAGAATTTTTGGATCAAGTTTGGTAGGAGAATTAAAGTTGCAGAGAGGGGAAGTGGATAAGAGGAGGTGGGACCCACTGTCAGTCTAACCCACTCGAGTGCAACCCACAGGGTGCTCTGTATCCAGCTCTCCCTGCTGATCGACGCCGGCAGTGCGCGACACCGCGACGCGGCATGCATCCACCGAGCTGCCTGCTTGCTTGCGCCATGGCGCGCTCCCCTCATCCCTCCGTCCCTATTAAGACCCCCCATTGGTCGTCGCCATTGAGCTCCACCTCGGTTCACGCCATTTGCGCTGCCTCTGTAAGATCAAGCTTTCGCCGGTGATTTAAGCCGTCTCTCCCCGAGCTGTAAGTAGATAAAATGCTTGTCACAACCTCCTCTACGTATTCTATTTGGTCATTGATTGTGACATAGCTTCTGCCTGGGATATTTTGAAGTTTTTCGGTCGCCGTCAAGAACCTTCACTGTCTCACCGTCGAGCTCCAGTTCTAGGCCATCTCCAGCCTCGATCCTAAAAGCGAAAAGGTTCGCAATCCTATCTAGTTTATGCTCACAGAATCTAAGCCTGTGACATGAAGTATAGCTCGAGTTCTTGTTCGATAACCGAATGATTTCTCAATAGAACAGCAAGGCTTCGTGCTTAAATTCGTTTCATTCTTGCAATCATCCTTTAATCTGGTTAGCAGATAGCTTTTGTATGTCCTAACAAAGCTCCCTGCCCAAAAACCCTGAAAGTTATCAACCGAGCACCTTAGATTTCAAGATTTCACGGCCGCCGGTTGAAAAACCGTACTTCGCCGTCGAACTCAGCTTTGCCGGCAATGTCACCCCATTCTAACCCACAAATCGTCGTCCTGGTGCTCCCAGGAACATTCCCGACATTTTCTTGAGCCTATTACGCCATTTCCGAGCATTTCTGACGAACGCCAAAACCCTAGCTCCACCGTCACCGTCGCACCACTGTCTCCGACCGTCGCCGACTTGATTGGACACCACCATCGACTTGCGCGGTCGATTTTATGGTTGAGTGGTCAAGGCGAGACCAGAAGGAGGTCGACGCAACTAGGTCCGGAGAAACGCCGCCGCGGTTCCGGCGAGAGACGCCGCCATGTCGGGAGGTAGACGAAGATTGCGGGTCCCACCTGTCAATGACGCCCTCTCGCGTGGGATCAGCTGTGAACGCGGATCCGGTGTGGCTGCGTGGGTTAACCCCGTGGCTCCCGTTGTGGCTCAGTTATGATTGGCCCGATTCAAATAAAGTGGGACCGGCCCCTTTATTTGAAATTTCCAATAGGAAAATAAATCCAGATTCAATCCAAACTTGGAAAATCCATAACTTCCAGTAAAATTATCCAAAAAATCCCAAATAAATTTTGTTAGAACCAGCATGAAGAATATTGTCCAGTGGTGCACTTGGATTTGTATGAAAAGCCATAGAAATTTCTGTATAATTCAGATAATCAAAATGCTTAAAGAATTCATTCCTACAGTTCTGTTAATTGGAAAATTCCCAATTTTGGTCAGAACACTATTGCTAATACACTTGACCTCCAGTAAAAATTTCATGTTCTTTGGACTTAAAATTCTTGGTTGAACAATATTCCAAATCTCGATGTAGTTATAAATTGAGAAAAATGGAAAAATCAATTTCCAGAAATTTCCCCAAACTTGAAAAATCAGTTTCTCCCTGTAGGAAGCTTAGAAAATAGTGAAACAATTTTTCCTAGAACCAGTAAGACCCCCTCTACATGATACAACCTCTGGTAGCCAATATAGGTCTCCAAAATTTCAACCAAAACTTAGAGAAGGTTATTGCTTACCCTAATTTTTAAGAACAACAAATTTCCTTGATCATCTCCTGTTCTTTGCAAGGATCTTCTCTATAGTCACTCGTATCTACCATAAAAGTCCCAAAGCCAATTAAGATAATTATCTTATTTTTATACTAGGATATTCACACCACCTCAAGCATATTAATTATTTTCAAAGTCATTCATACCTAGTATATGCATATCGTGTAGTAGCTGAAATCGAGGAGCAGACGGAAACTTTGGAGGTCCAGCTGCCGGAAACTAACATAGGCTCAGACTCGCATTCAGGCAAGCCCCGGTTTGCATTTAAGTTCCTTACAGTGTTTTGCAGTTTTTAATTTACCTTACGTCTTCAGATGATTGTGCATTACGTTTAAGGTGTTTGACATCAACTTGCATGGCCCACAAATCCTATGGAGTCTTGGGTAGGTCTACGGCCCGTTAAGTAGACACTGCTATGCTTATGATCATAAGAATTTGGTAGAAGTCGAGTAGCTGGAATCTACTCGCGAGATAGGAATTTTATCACACGGTAGGATCTGGAATTAGAAAATGGTTTATGAATATGAAATTGAGACCGAGCAGTGGGTAGGATGTAGCGAGACGTGGTCTCACGTGCGTAGCCCTACTTGTGTCGATTGAGGACCATTTTGTGTGCGGCCCTACTGGACAAGCTTGAGTTGTACCGGCGACATACTAGAGAAATGGGCTCCAGTAAACTAACGTAGCTTGATACCAGTTTGTCGATCCATTCCGTTCTATTTTATAGGCATGGGTTGAGGGCAGCAAGGTGTAAATCAACTAGTGGGCACGTCAGAGTACACCCCACGTAGTGACCTCCTGCTCGTGATGGATCAACCGGTTCGACATTCGAGTGTTTAGTGAAAGGTGGACATATACAACTAGTACTGAGATGTTATGTAGGTACTACTGTAAGTACTCGCTGACATTTCCGAATGTGCATATGTGTCGTGTTGTTCCGAGTATGTCCTGATTGCAATCATCGTCCCTCGCGGTAATAGAGTACCACTTGTCCGCTGCGCTGTGACGTAGTAAATACTAAAGAAGTCGGGAGAATATGATATGTTGGATTACAAATTGCTTGGACAACCTTGTTTGGCTTAGAGATAGTACAATTAAAAGTTTACAGTTTCACCATACTTTACCTATAATAGCATTATGTGCTTTGTGCACGTCATATCATCGGCAAAGCGTTTCTTGTTTGATTGTGGAGCCTATGATGTGTCGTGCCTGAAGAATGTCATGTGCTACTTAAAAATATGAATATAAGGATCCACTTGTAGGCGAGTCCTTTATGCTTTACCTTACCTATGCTTAGTATTCACCCTTGCATATGTCTAGTGAGACGGGTTAGTCTTGTTGAGCCTTATGCTCAAGTTTGCAGTTAACGAGTTTTTGCAGATTATACAACTGATGACGAGGCTGCACCCCCTCTAGGGTTTACAGCCGAGTGGGAACCCTCCACGCCGGCGTGAGTTGTGTGTTGCTAGTGCGAAGTATCCAGGGCATGGATGACTTTGCTTTTGCTTAGCTAGTGCTGAGAACGTAGCTATGATGTATAGTTCTCTTTCCTTTCGTTAGTGTTTTAAAACTTTCGCTGTGTTTTTCAATAAAGACTTGGTATTGTAAATTGTTCTCGTCCTTCTCTTGTATATTGTTGGGTGTCGCATCGCACGACACCACCCAATGAGATCCTTGGAAGTCAGGATTCTGGTTCCCACAGAGTCCAGGTAAGGCGTGTCTCGCATTATTTTGTGGCCGAACGGGCACACCGCATGTGTCGAAGTGTTTGATGCGACACTATCCCCGGGCCCACTGAGAAGCAGCCCACAGAGGTTCTTTTATGGTTGGGGAATGCAGAGGTCAAGATCAAGATGGTGACCTCAGAGATTTACGTGGTTCGGGCCGCCTCAGCGTAACACCCTACTCCACGGGGTTTGTGTTGCTGTATTGCGAGTTGGTCGGCTGGGATCCGATTCAATTAGATTCACCCCCCAGATGTTCGTGCGGTACAGCCCTTTATTAGTTCTAAGGACTGACCATTACAAAGCTTGCCCGGTATGACATGTGGCCCTGGCATGTTTAATGCCTAATACACTGTCTAGAGAGTATTAAGTATAATTAATAGTGTGATAATGTGCCTTAATGGCTGCGTTACCCCTATTAACAATGTATTGATCGTGTGTCATTAATACGGCATTAATGACACGTTATCAGGCCTTGTAATTGCTACTTTAACCGTCCTTGAATGTTTGTAATGGACGTGATCTTCTTGTATTTCTGTTGGCAATGAAGCTCCAGAGGCTCCACACGTGGCAGATCCGGAGCTCTCCCTTGCGGGAGGGTAGGTCCAGGGTCGCTGTAAACGTGTCGGCACCGGAGCTCCTCTCTGACGGGGGCTAGGTCCGAGGCTGTTGTACACGTGTAGTCGCTGGAGCTTCCCTTGGTTGGGAGTTCAGTTCCGGTCTTCTTTTACACGTGTTAACCCGGGAGCTAGCCATGTGAGGGGAGCGGGTCTGATACAGCGTGACATGTGGGACCTGAAAGGGCCTTTGACTCTGGTGGGTGGAACTTTCTTACACTTTTTGCGGTATCGCAGGGTACCCGGTATGCAGGGTACCGATAGTGGCCCCCAGGCCCACCTCTGGGAGAAACCCTTTGGTTTAAGTTATTCTACTGGAGGTGGGGCCATTCTCGATTCCTGCGCTTTGATTTTCAAAAGTCCTCTGATGCACCGATGGAGTGACGGTCCGGGAGTGAACCTTCGACGTGTGGCTTGTTATGAATACGGCAGATGAGATCTTTGAGTGCAGATCTCACGCAATTGAAGGTCGTCGGTTCCCAATACGAAAACTGTATCGGTTCCGCGCGCCCTGTCAGAGCGCCGACTTTGGGTTTCTCGTCGTTCATCATGACAACGGTTCTCCTTGGGTAAGAACCTCGATCTCTTCGTCGAGGTGGCCCCAGGCCCACTCGTCATTGATGGGGTAGATTTTTTAAGAGTGCCTTCAATCTCACCGCGGTTTCCACCCAAGCGTCGTGGAGGCTTACTTAAGAAGGAAAGTGTGCATGGTTTGAGGACTTTTTACGCCTTTGTTCATCTTTGTGCTCAGAGCCTCCCAAACTCCTCCTAACTTTCCATTCTTTGCTCCACTTTGTTGCGATGGAGTTGGGTCTCCCCAAGAGCCGCCTCAAGAGCGATGATGATCTGAAGAAGGTCCAGACCTACATGGGGTGGTCCAGCGACTCCTTCAACCATTTGGTCTGCGCCGGCAAACTCCCATTCAAGAAGGAGCACAATGGCGATATGGTGTACTTCACAGCGTACGCCATGGTGGAGTTCATTCCACCTTTCTCTTCTTTCCTTTTGATGCTGCTAGACTTTTATGGTCTGCAGCTATATCACCTTGGCCCCCATTCCCTTCTTCTCATGGCAACATTTGTCCACTTTTGCGAGATGTGGGTGGGTATTCCCCCCCTGCATCGAGCTTTTCCGCACCTTCTTCACCATCCACGCCACTGGCAAGGGGTCCGAGTTTCTTGGCTTCTACTATTTTATGAAGCACAAGAACTGCCCCTACAAATACTTGAAGTCGTTTCCTTCCGGCAGATAGGATGACTGGAAGAAGGATTGGATCATCGTTACGGCGGTGGAGCACGAGAAATTGGAGCTACCTGAAGGTCTCCCCAATGTTGACACTGACGCTTGGAGTGTGGTTCCAGTGCTATCAGATGCCTTCAACCCTGTCTTGACCAGGATCCGCGAGTGCGTGGAAGGTGGAGTGACCCCCCAGATGGTCTTCTGCAACTTCCTGGTCAACAGGTGGGCTCTGCTGAAGAATAGGGAGAAGCTCGCATGGGCCCTCAACAGCGTGATGGAGGACGACTGGATTGAAACCGGTCTGAAATCCAACTTGGATGATGAATCCTTGGAGTTTCATTTGAAGAAATTCCAGCATGGGATTAACGTCAATGGCGATGACTTGGCTCCGCCAGCAGCCTTCCTCCCCCTGAACATGGAGGCGCAGTTTAGTAGGGAGCTACGGAGGAGTATGCCAGTGCTTGACGACCTTGGCGAGGTAGAGAGGCGTTCAACCACCAGATTGGTGATCTCCGGAGCTTCCGAGGGTGGTCCTGCCTCCGCCCCGAGCCAAGAGACTGAAGACACTGGCAAGGGCAAGGGCAAAGAACTAGCTGAGCCCTCCAGTTGGAAGAGGAAGTTAAAGTGCGCTAACAGGAGGTCCGTCAAACCTTCCCCTTCCACGACGGATGCTTCTCCCCGGCGGGGGAGGTCTTCTATAGTTACCCCTGCTCTAGTGCAAGCGTCCTCAAGAGGCGTAAGCTCCGGGCAGGCGACCCCGGCCTCAGTGCCGGCTAGAAGTTCCAGGTCCGGGGTTCTTCCCAGCAAAGAGAAGCTCCAGTCGAAAGGACTCCGGCGGCTGCGAGCGTTCCTCAACTGGGGTCCGAAGCAGTTGTCTCACTAGATTTGGTGACCTCTAGCTCTGGGCCTCAAAAGAAGAGGTTTCGAGGTGACTGGGGTGGTAGCATGCCGAGGTAAGCATTGATTGCTCACCCAAAAATGCTAGTCTTGTTTTTGATGTGTTCTTAATCTTCTCTTCCCTTTATTTCTAGGGTGTCGAAGAAAGGACCGGGAGCTTCAGTGCCTATTGCAATGGCTGGGGTTGCTCCTGCCAAAGATCCGGCTTCAAGCATTGAGCCTCCTCGTCAAGCGCAGGAGGCAGTTACTCGAAGCTCCTGTGGTAGCGCCGGACCACAAGAGAGAAGTTGAAGATGTACCCCTGGCGGCGGAGGTTGATGCTCTAGCACCGGCGATGCCAGAAGTTCCAGCTTTCGAGCCGGAAGTTGTCAAAGCTGTGGCTGCTGAGCCAAGAGTAGTTGAAGCCCCAGCCATTGAGCCGAAAATGGTTGAAGATCTGGCAGCTGAGCCGGAAGTGGTAGAAGGTCCAGCGGCTGAGCTGTAGGTGGTTGACGGTCCGGCAGCTGAGCCGAAGGCACCTGAAGCTCCGATAGTTAACTCGGAAGTAATCATCATGCCGAAGCCTGAGCCAGTGGCAGTTGAAGCCCCAGTCGAAGCCCCGACTGCTGCTCCAGAGGTGGTGGTCTCAGAGGTACCTGGGCCAGAACCGGAGCAGCCTGAGGAAGTGAAGACAGGTCCTTCATCCTCAATGACTGTGACTGAAAGTCCAGAAGTGGCACCTTCATCTTCCACGCTGGAGGAGGGTATTCCCCCAGCGGGTTCTTCCTTCGCTACCACGGAAGGGCTTCCCGAAAGCGGCCCTAGCGCTGCATGAGTCCAGGGGACCAATATTGTAGAGTGGGACCCAATTTTTGTGATGGAAAATCCTTTGAAGCCTGCAGAAATGGTACCAGTAGACCCGAAACCTATTCCTCTGGTGTTGTCTATAGACAATGCCTTCTCAAGTCTTCGACATGTCCAGCTTGCCTCCAATCATGAGAGCAAAGACTTGGAGGAGGAGCGCCACACCTTGAGACGGTGGCGGAATAGACTCCATTTTGAGACCAGGCTTGCCCAAACGAGGCTGGCTGACCAGAAGGAGTGGATTAAGAGGGAGAAATCCCGGATAGAATACTGGGATAAGTTGATGGAAGAGAAGGAAGCTGCCATCCGGGCGCTCGATGCTAACTCCAAGGAAATCCTAGAGCAAGCCAAGGAGAGACGTGACGCTGCTAACGAGCGTCACGAAAAGCTCACTGAATTAAATGAAATTCTCTTGAAGCGTCGAGCGGACCTAGAGGCGAGGGAGGAAAAACTCCTGGAGCAGCCGGAGGATGTGGTGAGGAGAGAGGCGGAGGTCACCCAGAAGTTGACTCTGGGTGAGAAAAATTTGGCGGATCGCAGCAAAAAGCTGGATCTATGGAAGGAGGAAGAGAGGAAGAAGAACTGGAAGGTGGGGCAAGAGCTCTTGAAAAGAGAGTTTGATGTTGCCTCTAGGGAGGAGAGAGTTAAAGGCAGGGAGAAAGACCATGCTGAAAGGCAGAACCGCATCCACCTCCGGGAGATGGAGCTGGCCGACCGGGAAAAGCAAGTTGCTGAGAGCATGCAGCGGCATGCTAAGTTGGCTGAGCGCCTTGCCCGTGAAGGTTCAGAGCTTGCGGCTGCCCAGAAGTCACTAGAGGAGTTGCGGAGCCTCGAGGAGACAGAAGCCATTCAAGTGTGGGACTTCTTAGGGCGGGCGAATGACACGCTGACACCGTTGGGCTTCAGTCCTGTATGTCCAGAAAACCCGGAACTAGACTTGGACCGAGCGCTGGTGGCCCTCAACGGTGCTGGCGGCAAACTTGACACAATGGGCGACGTCATCGCGGATCAGCTGGAGACAGAGGGGAAGTCTTTGGCTACAAACGTCGCAGAATACATGCTGACGTGTTATGTGAGCCGAGATCCCCAATTCCCACTGGACCTGGTGCTGGAAGGTCCCATCGCTGAAGAGGAAGACGCCGCCAAAGCCAATGTCCAAGAACTTGCCCAAAAAGTAGCTTCATTCTTCCGCAGGTCTTAGGTTCTCCAGTAGCTTAGGACTTTCTTTCTTTTGCCTTCTGTTGTACTCTCCCCATTTTGTAATCCAATATCTCAAATTAATGAAATCCTCCTTTCTGCCTTCCATTTCACTTTGTCTTCAATATACCGTGCCGCATCTTGTTGGCCCCCTGGTACATGTTTACAATGTAAGTGTGTACATGTACCAAAAGTTGTGGCACTTGTATATTTTAGATCCGAAGTCTTTATCTTTGATGCGCCGACCGTTGGCCCCCTAGGATAGTCGGAGGTTTGAAGCTCCGGTAGTGGCCGATGCCAATGCACGAGTCGTCGTTGATAGACCTCCAGGGGTTGTCGGAGCTTATTAGCTCCGACACTGTCAATGTATGAAGGCAGACTCCCTTGGAGGATGTCAGGGATTAGTAGCTCCGGTGTCGTCTACCATCGCTATGAATTTTTGCTTTTTCCAGCACATTAAAGACAAGAGAAAAAGTAAAATTTGTCCTCTTTTCTATAAATTGTTTGTGACTTATTGTTCTTATTTGGACTTTAGATCCAAAGAAACTCAACATGATAATGAGCATTTTGATGTAACCTTTCTAGATCTGCATGCCTTTTTAGTACTCACCCTCCTGAGGCCTGCCGGGTTGTAGGTAGAGCGGCGTACTTAGGGTGCAGGACCAGGCTAAGCCGATAGCACACTCCGGACTTATGTTTTCTTGGCATTCAAGCAAGTAGACTATGTAGCAATGTTAAGATCCAAAAAGACTATCAACAAGGCTTGTAATGCATGTGAATTACTTGGAACAAAGCTCAAAAATATTTGCACAACTTCATTATAGACAAGTGGGATAAAAATAATTTGATGTATTGAGCCTTGCACAAAAGGTAAATGGACGTGGAGTCTGTTTTCACACAGCAATGACTTTCATTATAGGTCCGGATTACAGGGGAGACAAGGACACACTTAGGGTGCTGGACCAAGCTAAATGTGTTATACATCTTGTGCTAGCCCAGAGCAAGTAGTTACACATTTACTGTTGTGACTGTCTCGAGTGTTACTTGAACTTCTCGGGCCCTCCCGGAGGGGTCCGGATGTTCTCCTAGAGGACTTTCCCGTCTCTGTATAATGACTCTACAACATGCATTGTGTGTAATTACAAACTCACCTTCGTGATTCTAAGCATAAAACTTACAGAGGTGCTCGATGTTCCAAGGATTGGGAAGCGGGGTCCCATCCTCTGTTGCCAAGCAAACGCATCCTGGTTGGGATACTTTAATTACTCGGAGGGGACCCTCCCAGCTGGGAGAAAGTTTGTTCATTCCTTCACGGCTTAGTATCTTCCAAAGCACCAGGTCGCCCTCTTCAAGCTGTCGATCACGCACATGCCTTTGATGATAGCGCCGGAGCGCTTGGCGATAACGTGCATTCCGAACAGCTGCTTGGCCCCTTCCCTCGTCGACGAGGTCAAGGTCTTCACGCCAGAGTTGGTCCTGCGTGGCTTCGTCGAAAGTTCGGACTCGTAAGGACCCCAAGGTGATCTCTGGAGGAAGGACTGCTTCAGCTCTGTACACCAGGAAGAATGGAGTCTCCCCTGTTGACTTGTTGGGTGTTGTCCTGTTCGCCCATAATGTGGACGGAAGCTCCTCAATCCAGTTAGCTCCGTGCTTTTTCAAGCACTCAATGTGCGCGTCTTGAGTCCTTTTAAGATTTTTGCATTTGCTCTCTCGGCTTGGCCATTGCTTGCTGGATAAGCTACTAAGGCATAGCTAAGTTGAATGTCGAGGTCTTCGCAATATTCTTGGAATGCAGCACTTGTAAATTGAGTTCCTTTGTCAGTTATGACTTTGTTTGGAACTACAAATCTGCATATAATGGACTTCAAGAACTTGATTGCTGATTGTTTGTTGATTGTTACTACTGGAGTTGCTTCCGGCCACTTGGTGAACTTGTCGATGGCAACATACAGGAACCTGTAACCTCCGACGGCTTTTGGGAAAGGTCCCAAGGTGTCCATGCCCCACACAGTGAATGAACATGTAGGAGGTATCATTTGTAATGATTGAGCCGGTGTGCGAATCTGTTTGGCGTGGAACTGACACGCTTCACATTTTTTCACTAGGTCAACCGCATCCTGAAGTGTTGTAGGCCAGTAAAAGCCATGCCGGAAGGCTTTACCGACCAGTGTGCGAGAAGATGCATGGTTCCCGCACTCGCCTCCATGGATTTCCGCGAGGAGCTCGCGGCCTTATTCCCTTGTAATGCACCGCATTAGGATGCCATTGGCACCGCATCGGTAGAGATCCCCTTCTACCAATGTGTATCTTTTAGCCAATCTGACAATTCGTTCATCGGATACACTGTCTTCAGGAAGCATATTGTCTTTCAAGTAGCTCCAGATCTCTGAGATCCATGCATCGGAGCTAACTTGAGCTTCTGAGTCTTGCGTGCTGGGTTGCTCGGAGCTTCGGACAGCACCTACGACCCTTGGTGGACGCCATGGTAGCAGGGCCACCGGGATCGCCAGCTTCGAGGTGCTGGTCTTGCCCCCTTCGCTCAGTTCGACAGGCTGAGTTGTTGGTTTTGACAACCTCTAGACGAAGATTCCATCAGGAGCTGGAGCTCCGGTTGAGGATTTCATCGAGAGTTTGTCGGCTTCGGAGTTATGAAGACGCTGAACATGATGGAGATCCAGGACTTCGAAGTCCTTTTGAAGCCTCTGGACTTCAAGGAGATAAGCAGCTAATTGAGAGTTGTTGCAGAAACATTCACCTTTCACTTGTTTTATAATGAGTTGCGAGTCTCCCTTTACCAACAGCTGTTTGATACCATAATATAGTGCCACCTTGAGTCCATAGATGAGGGCTTCATACTCCGCCATATTGTTTGTTGCGTTGAAATCAAGGTGTACCATGTACTTGACCTTCTCCCCGGTCGGAGCCAGGAGAAGGATTCCCGCTCCGGCCCCCTGCTTCTGCATAGAGCCATCGAAGTAGAGAGTCAAGTGAGGCTTGGTGAATACTGAAACTTTGAGCTCTAGTTTCTGCTCACTGTGGCTCCCAGGGTTTGATGAAGAGGGGGTCCACTCCGCCACAAAGTCAGCCAAGGCTTGACTTTTAATTGCTTGTCTTGACACGAATTCTAGATCGAATTCTACCAGCTCTGCTGCCCACTTTGCAATGTTCCCAGTAGAATTAGGATTATGCAAAATTGCACATAGTGGAAAAGAAGTTACCACTGATATTTTGTGGGCTTGGAAGTAGTGACGAAGCTTTCTTGAGGCAATAAGAACTACGTAAAGCAGTTTATGCACCTCAATGTATCTTTTCTTGGCATCGTGGAGTACTTCACTAATGAAGTACACATGGCATTGGATGGTCCGGACCCTTTCAGAAGGACCCGGAGCTTGCTCTCCTTCGACCCGGACCCTGTTGGAGGGTCCCGGACCTTCAGGTTGTGCTTCTTGGACCCTCCGGAGGGGTCCAAAACTTCTTCTTGTTCAACCCGAATCTCACTAGGAGGATCCAGATCATCTTGATTAGCCAGGTGAACCTCCTCAGACGAATGAGGTTGATCTCATAGCACTTCATTTCGAGGTTCCTTGTCTGGAGCTGAGACCCAGTCACGTATTCAAATGGTTCCGGACCCTCCCGAAGGGGTTTGGACTCCTGGATTGGATGTGGTTCCGGTATTTCTGCGACCGGGACCATACTGACAACTTCGATGGTTGCCAAAATGTAAAGTAGTAAAGGCTCACCAGGATTCGGAGGTACCAAGATTGGTAGTGTGGTGAGGAGTTCTTTCAACTCCTGGAACTCCTTTTCTTATTCTTTAGACCAATGAAATGGTCCGTATTTCCTCAAGAGTTTGAAGAAGGGTAGTGCCCATTCTGCCAGTCTTGAGATAAACCGGCTGAGCGCAGCTAGGCATCCAGTTAGCTTCTGGACGTCTTTAATGCGGGATAGTGGCCACATATCTTCTATAGCCTTGATCTTCACCGGATTTGCTTCAATTCTCAGTGAGTCCCCAAGAACCCTAGAAGCTTTCCGGAGCTAACCCTGAAGACACACTTGTCCGGGTTCAGCTTGGTGCGCAGCTTATCAAAGACGGCTTGTAAGTTGTCAAGGAGTGACTCCTTGTTTTTGATCTTCATGACAATGTCATCAACATACACCTCCACCAAGTCTCTAATTAGCTCTCCAAATGTTTTGTACATAGCTCGCACAAATGTTGAAGCAGCATTTTTAAGACCGAATGGCATGGCAATATAACAAGACAATCCATCTACTGTTGTGAAGGCAGTATGCTCTTCATCTTCCTTAGACATTTGGATTTGATGATATCCAAAATATGCATCTAAGAAACACAGTAGCTCACACACTAAGGTGGAGTCCACTATCAGGTCTATTCTAGGTAGTGGAAGTGGATCTTTTGGACATGCCTTATTTAAGGTGTTGTAGTCGACACACATCTGAAGCTTCCCACCGGCCTTGGGTACAACAACTGGGTTTGCCAGCCATTTTGGATGGAAGACTTCCCGAATGAATCCAGCTTCAAGCAAATTCTTGATTTCTTGTCGGATGAAGTTTTGTTGCTCGATTGATTGCTTCTGGGGCTTCTGATGTACAGGCCGAGCGTCTGGGTAAATCTTTAGATTATGCTTAATCACCTCCCTAGGGATCCCAGGCATTTTTGACAGTTGCCAGGCAAACACGTTGATGTTAGCCCGGAGGAAAGTGATGAGCGCGAGTTCCTATTTGTTGTTCAGACCCCTCGATATACGGGTAGTCTGAGCAGCATCGGAACCAATTTGGATGACTTTGACGGGAATGTCGGCATCGCCACTTGGTTGCACACGAGGTGCAAAGGTAGAGCCTTTGTGACAAATGTTTGGAGGATTCAAAGCTGGCTCTTTTCCAGATGCTTCCTCTTATGCTGTGGTAAGCGCATAGAGTTCTTCCAGCGCAGTAACTCCTGCGGTCCGATCTCCGTGGATCCGGAGGACGCACATGGGTGTTGGCATCTTCAACACCAAATAACCATAATGGGCAGCAGCCATAAACTTGTATAAAGCTGGTCTGCCCAGAATGGCATTGAAAGGCAGACTGATCTGCGTGACGTCGAAGACCAGTTTCTTAGTTCTGTAGTTGTCCCGGGTCCCGAAGGTCACTGGGAGTGTGATGGAACCGAGAGGAGTAATGGTTCCCGGACCCACTCTGGAGAAAGGTTGGGATGGGATAAGGTACGAAGGCCGGAGCTGAAGCTTAACGAAAGCTTCAAAGCTTATGAGGTTTAGCCTGGAACCTCCGTCCACCATTACATGGTGGATTTGGATATTGTTAATGGTGGGTGACACCATCAACAGAAGTTGACCAGCCCCGATCATGTTTTGGGGGCAGTCTGAAGCATCAAAAATGATGGGTGTATCCATCCACTTCCGATGTGGTTCGGCCTTAGCAGCGGGAGCTACCGTGGCCATGTCTCGCCACATTTTCTTGAGGATGCGGCGAGAGGTGATGTCCCAAGAACCACCATAGATGGTGTTCAAGGTCTTCCGACGTTCGTTGTCTGAAACATCGGAGTCATCGACATTGTTGTAGACGGCTTTCAAGACCTTTTTGGGGTCCTAGAAACCTAGATCCTCTTCAGTCGAAGCTTCCTCGACTTTTTTTTCATTTCCTTTGATGGAAAGGAGCTTCTTCTCGGTGCTTGTTATAGCGTTCGGCGGGATTTTGGACCTCCAAGCACTCTTCCAAGCTGTGTTGGTTCGTCTTGTGAGACAAACACCATGCTTTGGAACTATTGCCATCCTCTGATGAAGGTCGAACTCGCTTCTCTGGGCATGGCCCCTGACTTCCAGGAGTTGCAGCAGCAGCAGCTGGAGCGCCGGCACACGGCTTCTTTTTGCCGTTGGGCTTCTTTTTCTTCTTGCCACTACCGGAGGTAGCGGCTTCAGTTTTGGAGGACTTCTGGTTGGACTCCGGAGCTGGCTTGGAGTGCATTTCACAGCCCTCCGCAGCTCTAGCACATTTGTCGGCTAGGCTAATGAGTTCCATGACGCTGGTAACTTCTTTAATGGTCAGCTTCTCTAGCATCTTTGAAAGTGCATCTAGGAATCCCTTGTGGGTTTTGGATGATTTATGACAAGCAAATGAGATCCTAACCACTTTGTTAAGATAAGCACAGGTTCTAACGAGAAAATGAGCAAAGTGCCAAAAAGAAAGGAGAATGAGGAGTAATGTGGAAAAGAGCTCAAAGAACAAGTGTAGTAGATCATTGTGTATGGAGTGTGTTAAGGAAACACACCCCAAGAGCTCAAGCACAAATAATCACACACATTGCACATATTCATACAGGACCAGACTCCGATTGACCCCGAACTAGTCCGATTTCTTTCTGCACAAGATCGGACAAGTCCGATATCACCACGGACTAGTCCGATATCTCTCTGACTAGAATTGGACTAGTCCCCACCAGTGCGGACTATTCCTCCAAAGACTTCACAAGTTGCACAAAATCGGACAAGTCTGGTATTAGCACGGACTAGTGTGATAAACCCTCTGACCTAAATCGGACAAGTCCTCCAAGTGTAGACTTCTCCCCAATTCACTTAGGGTTTCACTTTTCTGGACAAGTCCGATATCCATCGGACTAGTCCGAAGATTTCCAGAACAAAACTCGAACAAGTCCGCTCTCAGCCAGACTAGTCCGATATTTCAGGACACCTAGGGTTTGCTACACACAGCACACCGGACTAGTCCGGTGTCCACCACGGACTAGTCTGATCTTTCTAAACCCTAACGGTTACTTTTGGGAACCCCATATAAATATGTGTACACGGCCCATCTTCCAATAACTCTCGACCCCCTACACCGTCACACCTCCCAAGAGCTTAGAAAACACCTCTCTCAACGAAATCAAACGCAACAAAGATCAATCCCTTGAGGATACACGTTGGATCATTGGAGAGACACGGTTCATCACTCATTGAGCTCTTGGTTTGATTCCCTAACACACTCCTGTGGTTTTCATTGTGATCTTTCGAGTGTATCCTTGGTGGTGTTCTTGTTGTAATCTTGGGGAGCCCTCAACGTGTGAGAAGGCCCCTTGAATTTGGTTATTTGCCCTTTGTGATAAGTGAAGAGGATTGGCCTCCATGGCGATCTGACGAGGGTAGGGTTGGAGAAGACCCGGTCCTTTTGTGGACTCCTCAACGTGGATGTAGGTTGCCTCTGTGGGAACCGAACCACGGGATAAAGTGCTTGTGTTCTTTATTTGCGCCCATTGTTCTTACATTTCATATATATATCTAGGGTTTCGATCAATCGTGCTCACTTTATGTTGAAACATTGAGTTTAAGATTAAATTGTGATACATCCTAGTTTATAGTTGTGCAACACTTAAATTACAAGTATAATTCCGCTGCTTACATCCTAGGATCAAGTTAATTGATCAAATTTGATTAACCTAGTCAGTACGCACCGGACTAGTCCGCTCTTGACCGGACTAGTCTGATATCTCAAGATTTGATCTGGTTGCTAAGTCTTCCAGGTTCTGACAAAAATCAAAAAGGCATATTCACCCCCCTCTAGGCCACATTCAATTGGTATCAGAGCAAGGTTCTTCAAAAGGAGACTCATCGCTCCAAGAGATCATGTCGGACATGAAGGACATACACAAGAGCAACAACCAAGAGAAGGTTGATGAAGACAAGAACCAAAAATTGGAGAGGCTCCTCGAGGCCATTCAAGACTTCGAGGATGACGATGAGGAGATGCTGGAACTAAAGGCGCTCCTAAGGAAGAAAACTCTTTCCAAGGGAAAAGTAAAGATTGAAGATGAGAAGAAGAAGAAGGGGAGTTGTCACACCGACTACTCCTGATATCCTTTTAATTATGATCACCTAAATACTAACAACAATCATTATCTATCTATTCCACTTGGAAAAGCCCCACACTTTGACGGCAATGACTACTCAATGTGGAGGCAAAACATGAAAATGCATTTGATTTCTCTCAATCCAAGTTTGTGGGACATAGTATGCACAGAAATAGACATCGCGGATGATTATGAGGAGCTCACACCTAGCCAAGAGCAAGCAATCCATCGAAATGCCCAAGTTGTTGCAGTTATTAGTTCATCACTCAGTCGTGATGAGTTTACAAAGGTGGATGGACTCGAGGTCGCAAAAGAGATGTGGGATACATTGCAAACCGCACATGAAGGCGATCGTCATGTGTGAGAAGCGAAAATCGAAATGATTGAAGGCGGCCTGGGAAGATTCGCCATTGAAGAAGATGAGTCACCACAAGATATGTACAACCGACTAAAGACGCTCATCAACAAGGTGCGAGCATACGGAAGCAAAAAGTGGAACGACCACGAGGTGGTGAAGCTCATTCTAGAAGCCTTCATGCCTCTCAATGTTACCTTGTGCTCGATGATACGAGAAAGCCCCGGGTACAAGAAGATGACCCCGGATGAGCTACTTGGGAAATTTATCAACTTTGAGATGATGGAAAAACAAGCCAAACATGTTAAGGAAATTGTCGATCACACCTCGGCAAAGAAGAAAGAGGTCGCTCTAAAGTCCACCCTTAAGCCCTTGTCTAAAGAAGCTCGAGAAACTCAACTAGAAGAGGACGGTGATGATGAGAGCAGTGACTTGGATGAAGATGACATGATACTATTCATGAAGAAATTCAAGAGAATGATGAAGAAGAGACAAGGGGCTAAATCGAGTGAAGGGAAGTACAAGGAAAAATCAAGACCGAAGTTGAGGCGGGCATGCTATAATTGTGGTGAGTATAGCCACTTTATAGTTGACTGCCCATATGAAGAGAATAAGAAAAAGACCAAAGAAGCGAAGCCTCGACCCAAGAAGTTCTTCAAGAAGAAGAAGCAAGCTGAACAGGCGCATCTTTGAAAAGAATGGGACTCAAATGATGAGTCCTCATCCGAAGAAGAAGAGGAGATGGCTAGCATAGCCATCGAAAAGCCATCCATTAAGTCCACTCTCTTCCCCACTCTTGGCACACGAAAGGGGAACGGCACTTGTCTCATGGCAAAGGAAGGTAAATGCAAGGTAACTACCAAATCCTCTTCCGTGCATTCCTATTCTAGTGATAGTGAAATTAATAGTGATAATGAAGATGTGCTCATTGGATTAGATAAGAAAACAGACACAAAAATGAAATTTTTACTTGATCAACTTGTTGAGAAGGAGAAGTTGATACATCGTCAAGAAGACATGATTATCTCTCAAAAGGAGGAATATGTTGAACTTGACAAGCTTCTAGAACTTGAAAAGGAGCGAAGCAAGTTACTAGAGCTTGAGTTAGCTTCAAGCAAGAAAGCTTGCTTGGAGTTAGGCGACTCAAATGCTACAATCAAGGACGAACTTGCTAACCTAATCAAGGTTAACAGGATCCTTGAAGTGCAAGTTGAGTCACTCAAGCAAAGTGACCCTTCATCCTCTTCAAGCTCACCTTCTCAACCCCTTAAAACTGAAACTGCTTCTACTTGTACATGTGGTAAAGTTGACCCCAGCTTGAAAGACAAGTCAACCTCTACCAAGGACAAGCATCCTTCACAAAATGGCATACTCGACAAGGAGAAAATCAAATATGCACGTAGTGCATACTTGGTCACAAGACCTCAAAATGTCAAATATGGCATTGGTTACTCTTATGGTGAAAAGCAACATGCTAGAAGCCATAAGAATAACAAGGAGAGCATTGCCTTTGTAAAGGGAAGACCCTCTCAAACCGGAAAGTCCAATGTTGACACATCAAACACACATGGAAACCGGACTAGTCCGGTCAGGGTCCGGACAAGTCCGGTCCTCCGGACAAGTTCGATCTCCCAGACTAGCCCTGTTTATAAACAACAACAGTTGCTATTTAGAACTTTTGATGCAACTTATGTGCTAATAAGAAGTAATATTGGTAATATTTATGCTCATTATGTTGGGCCACGCCATGAGAACACCAAATCTCATGTGTGGTGCCTAAATCCCTTGTGACTAACCTAAAAGGACCCAAGCAAGCTTGGATACCTAAAACCAAGGCTTGATTTGTTTTTGTAGGCCTATTCCTCTGGTGGATCTAAATGGGTGCTAGACAGTGGTTGCACCAACCATATGACCGGAGAAAGAAGGATGTTCGTGGAGTATGAAGCAAATGAAGATCCAAGCGAGGGCATCTATTTTGGAGACAATAGCCAAGTCAAGGTGCTCGGTACCAGTAAAATTGCCATATCATCACAACATACTCTTTCTCATGTGTTACATGTTGATTTCTTAGATTATAACCGGTTGTCCATATCTCAATTATGAGACAAAGGTTATAATTTTTGTTCACTAACGAGGGTGTGACCGTCTCTACAAGGAGTGATGGTTCCATTGCATTCAAGGATATATTAAAGGGAAAGCTTTACCTTGTTGACTTCAACAAAGATAAAGCCGAACTTGACACATGCTTGATTGCAAAGACCAACATGGGTTGGCTGTGGCATAGACGGCTAACACATGTTGGTATGAGGAACCTTCAAAAACTCCTCAAGGGCGATCACATCCGAGGTTTTAAGGATGTTGTTTTTGAGAAAGACATGCCTTGTATCGCGTGCCAAGCCGGGAAGCAAGTTGGAGCACCTCATCCCGCTAAGAACATCATGACTACAACAAGACCGCTCGAGCTACATCACATGGACTTATTTGGTCCAATTGCTTACATAAGCATCGGTGGTAACAAATATGGCTTAGTAATTGTCGATGATTTTTCTCGCTTCACTTGGGTTTCTTTTTACATGATAAGGCAGAAACACAAGGAATCTTGTAGAAATTTTTCAAGCGTGCTCAAAATGAGTTTCAATTGACGATCAAGAACATTCGAAGTGACAACGGCACAGAGTTCAAGAACACACAAGTTGAGGAGTACCTAGATGAAGAAGGCATAAAGCATGAGTTTTCAGCTCCCTCAACAAAATGGAGTTGCCGAAAGGAAGAACCGAACCCTCATAGAGATGGCTAGAACAATGCTCGATGAGTACAAGACCTTGGATCGATTTTGGGCGGAAGCGGTCAACACCACTTGCCACGCCATAAATCGACTTTATGTTCATCGACTACTCAAGAAGGCATCCTATGAGCTACTCACCAGTAACAAGCCTAATATTTCATATTTTTGAGTTTTTGGTTCCAAATGCTATATTTTGAACAATAAGCCTAGGACTTCAAAGTTCACTTCGAAGTCTGATGAAGGCTTCTTGCTTGGTTATGATTCGAACACTTACGCCTATCGTGTCTTCAAAAAGACCTCCAGACTTGTTGAAGTAGCATGTGACATAGTGTTCGATGAAACTAATGGCTCCCAAAAGGAGCATGTTGATCCATGTATGCTAGATAGAGAAGAAGCTCCTTGTCAAGCATTGAGAAGAATGGCATTAGGCAAAGTTCGACCACAAGAGCCACCTCTACATATGCATGAGGAAAATGAACCACAAGAGGAGGCCAATGATCAAGGGGGAGCTTCCATACAAGATCAACCTCAAGAAGACAAAAATGACCTACAAGTCAATGAGGGCAACCATTTAGAGGGAGAAGAAGATGATCATAAAGATTCAAGACAGCAAGTACCACACCCAAGAGTGCACCAATGCGTCCAAAGGGATCACCCAATCGACAACATCATCGATGACATCCAAAAGGGAGTAACTACTAGATCACGCATAGCTAATTTTTGTGAGCACTATTCGTTTGTATCCTTTTTGGAACCACGCAGGATTGAGGATGCATTAAAGGATCAGGATTGGGTTGTGGCCATGCAAGAAGAACTCAACAATTTCAAACGGAACGAGGTGCGGGAACTGGTTGAAAGACCCAAGTCCAACGTCGTCGGGACCAAATGGGTCTTCCGCAACAAACAAGACGAACACGGGGTGTTGACAAGGAACAAGGCACGACTTGTGGCCAGAGGGTATTCACAAGTCGAAGGTTTGGATTTCGATGAGACCTTTGCTCCCGTAGCTAGACTTGAGTCTATTAGAATATTACTTGCATATGCTACACACCATGATTTCAAGCTCTATCAAATGCATGTGAAAAGTGCCTTCCTCAACGGACCAATCAAGGAGGAGGTATATGTGGAGCAAACCCCCCGGATTTGAAGATGAAGAGTTCCCCAACCACGTATTTAAATTGCGTAAGGCTCCCTACGGCCTCAAACAAGCTCCTAGAGCTTGGTATGAGTGTCTTAGAGATTTCTTAATTGAAAATGGTTTTAAGATCGGTAAAGTAGATTATACATTGTTTACAAAGAACATTGACAATGATCTCTTTGTTTGTCAAATTTATGTTGATGATATAATCTTTGGTTCAACTAACAAATCTTTTTGTGAGGAATTTAGTAATTATGACAGATAGGTTTGAGATTTCTATGATGGGAGAGCTAAAGTACTTCTTGGGATTCCAAGTGAGGCAACAAAAGGAAGGGACGTTCATAAGACAAACTAAGTACACTCAAGACATACTCAAGAAGTTTGGAATGGACAAGGCGAAGCCCATAAGGACTCCCATGGCAACGAATGGCCACTTGGATCTCAATGAAGATGGACCAAACATCGATCAAAAGGTATATCGCTCCATGATTGGATCTTTACTCTACTTATGTGAATCCAAGCCAGACATTATGTTGAGTGTATGCTTGTGTGCAAGGTTTCATGCCAACCCAAAAGAGTGTCATTTGACAGCCGTTAAGAGAATCTTGCAGTATTTAGTTCATACACCCAACCTAGGCCTTTGGTACCCCAAAGGTTCCAAATTCAATTTCATTGGTTACTCCGATGCAGATTATGCCGGATGCAAGGTTGATAGAAAAAGTACCTCCGTTACATGCCAATTCCTAGGAAGATCCCTTGTTTCTTGGTCCTCCAAGAAACAAAACTCTATTGCCTTATCCACGGCCGAAGTGGAGTATGTTACAGCCGGGAGTTGTTGTGCACAACTCCTTTGGATGCAACAAACTCTAAGGGATTACGGTTACAATATGAACCGTATTCCACTCCTTTGTGATAATGAGAGTGCCATTAAAATTGCCCATAATCTCGTTGAGCACTCTAGGACCAAACACATAGACATCCGGTATCACTTTTTGAGAGACCATTCAATGAAGGGAGATATAGCCATTTCACATGTCAATACCGTAAAGCAATTAGCCGATATATTCACCAAGCCACTTGATGAAAAACGCTTTTGCGAACTCCGAAATGAACTAAATATCCTCGATGCTCGGAGTGTTGCTTGAAATCTTGTATACCTGAATGCTATCTTCAAAATTCATTGATTGTGTTGTGAAAATCATCTCTCTCAATTTTTCCAAAAAACTATGTCAATTACTAGATCTTGGTGAATTATGGTCATCGCTTGATTGTTGTATGCTTACTGATCATATTCATCAAGATTATTTGATTTGATGTGCCTCCCTATTTTCTAAATAAGTACCTTCGAATATATACAAATGGGCTAAGCATTTCTTCCCTGGTGACCACGGACTAGTCCGTGGTTGCCCGGACTAGTCCACTCGTGCAGACTAGTCCGCAGTGTGACGGTTAGGCTGGACTAGTCTGACGGACCACAGATTAGTCCGATATAGTCTCTGGAAAAGTTCAGACTAGTCCGATCTTTTTTGGACTTGTCCGATTTTTCGTGTCCTTAACCCTAGCCGCCGCCAAACCCTAATCTTCCTCACCCCACACTTGCCTCAAGCTTTCTCTCTCCAAGCTCGAGCTCCCCAAGGGGATTCTTCGATTCCTCCATCAAAACTTCGCAAGTGGGTGGAAATTGAACTTCTTCGCGTAGGGATTGAAGACCATGGACTTTTCCGATCCTTCAACACCTACATCTCCGCGAATCAAGCAATTTCGGTAAATTTTCCTCCCTAACCCTAGAAATTGCTACTTCCTTCAATGTTGATCAACTAGCTTGGTTCCTATCACCATGTACATGCTTCCTTGATCTATTTCATTGATGCTAAACTAGTTGTGCATTAGGAATTACCATTTGTCTCATAGTTAGGTTTCTAGAGGTTGAACATCGAACTAGTCCGGCCCATGCACGGACAAGTCCGGTCAACCGGACTAGTCTGTGCCTGTACACCGGACCAGTCCGATATTTCTGGACTAAACCCTAACTTCTCAATTTCTCAATGCAACTCCTTGCCATCTCTTCTCATCAATCCTTTTGAAATCTATTCTCATGACAATGTTGAGAACCAACGATGAAATCTCTGACTTCGAAGCCGAGATGGACCGCGAAGCGGTGCTTCAGTCCTCGACGAGCCTTAGCAAGAAGCGCCAAGAGCGCCCTTCTGAGACGGCACCTTCTCCTCCCTAGGCTCGAAGGAAGGTGCTCGCGAAGAAGCCAGCATCCAAGGCTTCTGCTGGAGGTGTCCCTCGCCAAGCCAAGGGCAAGGGCAAAGGAATTGCAACGGGCCCGATTGGCCCCCTAAAGCTGTTAGCTCCAAGGGAAGGTGTCAGGGATCCCGCGGAGGAGAGATTCAACGGAAAGGGCAGTGACACGGCGGCCAAATTCAGGAATGTTGATTATTACAACCATCCGAAGCAAGCTGCCGATGGGAGGTTTTGGAGCAACTTCCATGCAAACTTCTACAAGTTTGTATATCTCCAAAAGAAGACGTCCGTGGTGCGCAGCCAATGGATAGATTGGGCTCACTTTGAGAAGAAGGGCTGCTCACCCTTTGTTGAGTTGGTGGAGGCAATGGAAAGGCATGGCCTGAAGGATCTCTTCTCCTTCGGGAACAATTGGAATGATGAGGTCATCGCGCAGTTCTATGCGACGTGTCACTTTGCTAGTGACGAGGAAGAGCGGGTGACTTGGATGACTCACAGATCCAAGTACACCATAACCTATGAAGAGTTTGCAAGATTGCTGCATCTTGACACCTCGAGCAATGACAATTTGATCATCCACAACATTGTTGTCATTGAGAAGGATAGGATGAAGTTTCTCTATGAACCCAACTCCAAGTTCAACCCTCCTTCCACGAAGAACATGAAGCCCTTCCTTGTGGTGTTGAACAAGGTTCTAAGTAAGACAATTGCCCCCAAGGATGGGGATGTAGGAAGCGTGCAGGGATACCTCAGGACCTTGATGAAGGTCATAAGCAAAGACAGGAAGTTTGATGTCTTTGATTATATTTGGAACGACATGGTCAACATCTCCTGCACGCCAAACAGGTCATGTGGCTATGCACCTTACCTCATGTTCATGATTGAGAAGGTCACAGGCATAGAGTTTGTCAAGGATGTGAAGCACCTTCCCTTGATGCCCCAGATGCCTCAAAAGCCAAGTGTTCGAGTTGCTCCATCTCCGGCCTCCAGCCCTGAGGCTCCTGCGAGAGCCAGTGCCAGTGCTAGGGATACTCCCGCCACTAGGACCCCTCCTCAAAAGGGGTCCCCCAAGTGACATCTTGAAGTATCTGTCTGCTATTTTTGCCTCCTGCAAAAAGGCCGAGGTGAAGGCCCACAAGCTCAACAAGAGAAGGAAGGCTGACATGAGATATGTCAAGGATAATGTGAAGTTGATTTGGCAAAAGCTGGAGATCGAGCCCATTGGATCTCCAGTAATTTATGATGACTCCGACTCTGATTACACGGAGCTCGGGCCCTTGACTCCCTCCGATCTTGCCTATTTTTGCATTGGGGACTCGAGTGGCTCTGTTCCTTCTCCTCATCAGCCAGAAGATGAAGATGAATACGATGAGAGGACCGATAGCGAGGCTTGAAGACTTTAGGTCCCTCCTCTCCTTCTTTTTGGTGTCTTGATGCCAAAGGGGGAGAGATTGAGGGGGAGTCTTAGGTTTTAGCTCTAGGATGCGAGGAGAGCTTCTTTTTATGCCTTTGTCTATTTTGTCAGTTGTAAAGCTCTTAATATACTCTTATGGTATTTTTGGTCTTGTGATGAAATATTTTGAACTGCTTATGAAGAAATTGATGAAATCTGAGTTTTTGCTATAAGAATGATATGCTTGTCGTTGATGTGTTGATGTCAATTATGTCATTCTCATCATGATTATTGCTTCTATACACTTAGTTCTGCATCCCACCATAAAGAGTGCATATATGGATCATGTTTTCATTGCTTAATGTGTTTTAAACTCATATGTGCACACTTTATGAAAATCTAAACTTTTTATCATATTTTGTGAAATCTCAATTGGTTGTCATCAATCACCAAAAAAGGGGAGATTGAAAGTGCATCTAGGAATTTCTTGTGGGTTTTGGATGATTTATGACAAGCAAATGAGATCCTAACCACTTTGTTGAGATAAGCACAGGTTCTAATGAGAAAATGAGCAAAGTGCCAAAAAGAAAGGAGAATGAGGAGCAATGTGGAAAAGAGCTCAAAGAACAAGTGTAGTAGATCATTGTGTATGGAGTGTGTTAAGGAAACACATCCCAATAGCTCAAGCACAAATAATCACACACATTGCACATATTCATACAGGACCGGACTAGTCCGACTGACCTCTAACTAGCCCGATTTCTTTATGCACAAGATCGAACAAGTCCGATATCACCACAGACTTGTCCGATATCTCTCTAACTAGAATCGGACTAGTCCTGCCCAGTGCGGACTAGTCCTCCAAACACTTCACAAGTTGCACAAAATCGGACAAGTCTGATATTAGCACGGACTAGTCCGATAAACCCTCTGACCTAAATCGGACAAGTCCTCCAAGCGAGGACTTGTCCCCAATTCACTTAGGGTTTCACTTTTTCGGACAAGTCCAATATCCATCGGACTAGTCCGAAGATTTCCAGAACCAAATTCATACAAGTCCGCTCTCAGCCAGACTAGTCCGATATTTCGGGACACCTAGGGTTTGCTACACACAGCACACTGGACTAGTCTGGTGTCCACCACGGACTAGTCCGATCTTTCTAAACCCTAACAGTTACTTTTGGGAACCCCATATAAATAGGTGTACACGACCCATCTTCCAATAACTCTCGACCCCCTGCGCCGTCACACCTCCCAAGAGCATAGAAAACACCTCTCTCCACGAAATCAAACGCAACAAAGATCAATCCCTTGATGATACACTTTGGATCATTGGAGAGACACAGTTAATCACTCATTGAGCTCTTGGTTTGATTCCCTAACACAATACTGTGGTTTTCATTGTGATCTTTCGAGTGTGTTCTTGGTGGTGTTCTTGTTATAATCTTGGGGAGCCCTCAACGTGTGAGAAGGCCCCTTGAATTTGGTTATTTGCCCTTTGTGATAAGTGAAGAGGACTGGCCTCCGTGGAAATCCGATGAGGGTAGGGTTGGAGAAGACCCGATCCTTTTGTGGACTCCTCAACATGGATGTAGGTTGCCTCTGTGGGAACCGAACCACGGATAAAGTGCTTGTGTTCTTTCTTTGCGCCCATTGTTCTTACATTTCATTTATATATCTAGGGTTTCGATCAATCGTGCTCACTTGATGTTGAAACATTGAGTTTAAGATTAAATTGTGATACATCCTAGTTTATAGTTGTGCAACACTAAAATTACAAGTATAATTCTGCTGCTTACATCCTAGGATCAAGTTAATTGATCAAATTTGATTAACCTAGTTGGTACACACCGGACTAGTCCGCTCTTAAGATTTGATCTGGTTGTTAAGTGTTGCAGGTTCCGACAAAAATCAAAAAGGCCAATTCACCCCCCCCCCCCCTCTAGGCCACATTCAATCTTTTTATCTCGAACACCCTGTCTGAATGCAACGATAACAGAGGAGCTCGAGATTGAGGGAATGGTATTTCGTACCTGAGAGAACCGCAGGATGAAGGATCGTAGCGATTCCCCCGATGTTTGCTTTACGGCAAACAAGTCCAATTCAGTGCCAGGCCGGGTGTAGGAGCTCCCGAAGTTGGCAGTGAATTACTGGCACAGCTCCGCCCAACTATTAATGGAGTCGGTGGAAGACTCATGAACCAATACCTTGGAGTCCCAGTTAAAGCCACCGGGAAGTAATTGGCCATTACAGTCTCATCACCACCTACTGCCAGTATGGCAGTAGAGTAGATTTGATGAAATTTGGCGGGGTTGACAGTCCTGTCGAATTTCTCTGGTAAGTGGAGCCAGAACTTCTGTGGCCACCTGACCATACGTAAGTGCATGGCCAGGGCAGAACAGCCTCCTCCTACTCCCTAAGGAGCGGGGTTGTCCCAAGCTTCTGGCCTCTCATGAGCGCACTCAATGTGGACACGGCCGTCCTGCTGTCGGTAACGGCGATCCAGTTCCGACCGCAGGTCATGAGTCGGAATCCTGGTAATTGTGTGGGTGCGTCGTGCCCCGGGAGGCAATGAAGTCACCTATTGAGAGGCAGCACGTCTCCTCTATTGTGATACTTGCGGACCAAGTCGGCCGAACAAGGTCCGTCGTTGTGAAGGTGCTCACCTCGAAGGGGGAGGACCTTGTTTGCTGATGCCTGCAGCCGCAGCTGTAACCAGATGGTCGACATCAGCCCTCCACTGCTCCATAGCACCCTGGGGTGCACCTAGAGGCTGTGGACGTTGTAGAAGAGCTCGCGCAACAATGAGCGCGTGTTCGGGGTTGTTATTTGTTGATGCGGTGATCGACGCAGATGCTCCATCTTGTTGACCAGCATTGTTTGCTGGAACAGATGGTGGTTGTGGTGCCCCAGCGCCTGCTGGAACAATGGCACCTGCTGGTTGTTGGACGTTGGAGGGATTGCCTCCAGCAGGTTGTCCAGCGTGGTTGCCATTGGAGGATCCAGCAGCTGAATTCACCATCTTGTGATCTCGGGATTCTCCCCCTACCTGGCGCGCCAAATGTCGAAGTGTTTGATACAACACTTCCCCCGAATCCACTGAGAAGCAGCCCATGGAGGTTCTTTTATGGTTGGGGAACGCAGAGATCAAGATCAATATTGTGACCTCAGAGATTTATGTGGTTTGGGCCGCCTGAGCGTAACACCCAACTCCACGGGGTTTGTGTTGTTGTATTGCGAGATGGTCGGCTGGGATCTGATTCAATCAAATTGCCCCCTAGATATTCGTGCGGTACAACCCTTTTATAGTTCTAAGGACTGACCGTTACAAAGCTTGTCCAGACCGACATGTGGCACTCGCATGTTTAATGACCTAATACACTGTCTATAGAGTATTAAGTATAATTAATAGTGTGATAACGTGCCTTAATGGTTGCGTTACCCCTATTAACAATGTACTGATCGTGTGTAATTAATACGGCATTAATGACACGTTATCAGGCCTTGTAACTGCTGCTTTAACCGTCCTTGAATGTTTGTAATGGACGTGCCTGCTTGTATTTCTGTTGGCGATGAAGCTTCGGAGGCTCAACACGTGGCAGATCCGGAGCTCTCCCTTGTGGGAGGGTAGGTCCCGGGTCCCTGTATATGTGTCAGCACCGGAGCTCCTCTCTGACGGGGGCTAGGTCCAAGGCTGTTGTACACGTGTAGTCACCAGAGCTTCCCTTGGTTGGGAGTTCAGTTCTGGTCTTCTTTTACACGTGTTGACCTGGGAGCCAGCCATGTGAGGGGAGCGGGTCCGATACAGCGTGACATGTGGGACCTGAAAGGGCTTTTGACTCTGGCGGGTGGAACTTTCTTGCACTTTTTGCGGTATCGCAGGGTACCCGGTACGCAGGGTACTGCTAGCATGTGAAAGATGTTGTTTGTGGGGTGCGACACCATCTTTCGCATGCGGGCATGTCCAACTGGCAACTGTGTACAGTGCCTTATATGATCGTTGCAAAGCACTCAGCTTTCCATGGTGGGACAAAAGATCTTCGGCATAAATCGGAGACATGCCTTGGTAAGGATCGTCTCGCATTAGCACATCTCGCACGGGCCTTAATACAACGCGTCTCTCATTCGCTCGCCTCCCTTTTGTCGGAGGTCAAAAATCGAAGACGCTTTTGTTTAATGTTCGTCTCTCATGTGCTCGTCTCCCTTTTGCCACTCGCACGACATCGTGAGCGCCCGTTGCCACTCGCACGCAGAGTTAACAATGTGAGCGTTAGTTGCAGGGATAAACAGACGTAGTGACATTTGCAATTAAGTGATATAATTGGAATTCAGGGATAAACAAACGCAATAATATAACAATTTAGAGATAATTTGCAACTCAATGAATTTCATTGTTCATTCACATTGTGTGCCCTCTAAACTATACATTTCGATTCTAAACTTATTCCTATGAAGCTCTCATCAATCAATCTAAACTGTATCGTCCAGCTTGCTCCCGAACACATCTCTTATATTCCCTCGGATCCTAAAAATATTGACATTCTTTAAATAAGAAAATGTTGATGAGGAATGAATAACCTACATTGGCCACTAACACAAAGTGTCTAACCTTGATAAGTAGATTATAGCAATCATTTTCAACATCGGGCGCATTTGGCTGATGAAGCAAACACTGAACTTCAAGTAGTATAGTTTTGATTGTAAAACCAGTCCACCATCCTTACGAAATATCAATTTAAGCAACATAAGAAACTAGTTCAAATAAGTTCGGCAACAATTACCAATTACATGAGCAAAATAAGTATATATTACTGTCTCTTGATCAAGAATCCCAATACTGAGTGCTCCTGAGTGATGGACATTTGGGTGGAAGAAACCACGTGGAAAGGCGCATCTTGGAGGCACCAACGGATAGTCCTCCGAGAAGGAGATTGTCAGGTGGTAGTAACCACCTTCTCAGTCAGTCTACAAAGAAAATTCATTAATAAGAGGACGATGGTTAAACTCATATTATTGTTCTTGTTCTTCATGACTTACCCCTTTTTTTACCGAGGACGATGCACTGCCAAATCTCCCAACTCTAGCTTCATAGAGGAACCCTACGCTGAGAAATTGGAAATACCAAAAACAAACAAGACAGAAAAACAAAACTATAGTTAAGTTCATTAGTCCATTGCAGAGTTACATACAACCATGCGACTGGTGTACCATATGTACATACATGGGGATGGTTCTTGCGCCACGCCAAGTGCTCCTCCTTCAGTCATCTACATGCCAAGTCGATATCTAACCCAGCCATGAACAGTGACAGTGACAACAAGGACGGCGACGACGACGACGATGGCAAACAGAGGCGGTGGTCGCACTGGAGTTGATCGAACAGAGGCAGAGGTCGCACTAGAGTTGGTCGATTAGTAAAAGAGCATCGGAGGTGAAGAGATGCGTGAGATAAACGCGAGACACGCGAGACTAAAGCGACACACGCGAGATATGAAAGTGCGTCTTCCATTGTTGAAAGAGAGACGCGCGGCACAAGGATTGCGGAGAACTTAATTTCCGCGACGATGGTGCAGAGATGTGTGCGACCAGCATGCGCGACCTTTCATTTCCTCGAGGCGTATCGATGCGTCCCATCGTTCCATCAATGCGCGGGGAACCAACCGCTCCATCGTCGACTTTGCACAGACCTTATATAAGACGTGCCATCACCTGTCAGTTCTCCACAAGCGCGTCTCTCATTTTGCATTTATTTCTTCTTCGTCCTCTTCTCCACGCCGATGACCCACCACCACCATGGCCAACGTTCCGCCGTGAAGCCCGCCGAGGGAGCCACCCAGCAAGAAACTATGTTGCAGCTCCCCAGAGAGGCTCAACACCGAGCAGTGCCTCGTTATGGCACAAGAGGAATACAACAGTACATCTCGCGCCATGAGTTCCTTGGGTCTGGGTACCCTTCCAGAGTTTACTGGAATGGGTACCATCGGCAACTACCTCTACAACCTCATGGGAGTGGCTGATCGTCTTGACATTCTATTCGAGACAATGGCCCAGGTGCTCGACGCCGAGGGCCGCAGAAACCTCGTGGCGATGACGGAGAGGAACCTCGATTGCGGGTTGCATCGCCAGTGCAGCCGGAGCAACCGACGCAGCTGGCCCAGGCTCCTGTTGCACCGACGCCGGAGTCGCCGCGGGAGGAGGAGTAGGAGTAGGGTTTAGTTTTTATTTGTTGTTTTTAGTTGATGTTTTTCTTTTCTTTTATCTTCTTGTACTTTTTTCTTGTGTTTTGTGATATTGTTTTAATGAATGAAATTTATCTGTGTTCATCTGTGTGAATGAATATTATCTTGTGTGTTCAACTGTGTGAATGAATGAATGTGTGATGTGTTCAACGTGTTCCTCAGGAATCATAAGGGAGGATTTGATTATTTTTTGGATAAATGAATGATTTAGTGATCAAGTGAATGTGCTCTAAGTTCAGTGATGTGTGATATCAACAGTGAATTGAAGCAAAATGGAGAAAATCACGAAGCTAAATGAGACGTGGGGAATAGGAGACGCGCTTTTCATATAAGCGTGTCTCCCTTTTAGCAGAGGAGAGGGAGACGTCGAGCATAGGAGACGCACTTCGCTGCTAAGCGCTTCTCTATTTTGTATCTCCGCACAGACCTTATATAAGGCGCCATCAGTCTCTCCTCTTCTCTTCGTTCGTCTTCTTCGCGCGGACAACCCACCATGGCCAATGTTCAGCCGACGAGCCAGCCGAGGGAGCCACTCTACAAGAAACAGTGTTGCCGCTCCCCCGAGAGGCTCAACAACGAGCTGCTCGAGACGATGGCCCAAGTGCTTGAGATGTTGTTCGATAGTTTCCAGAGGCTGCTTGAGACGATGGTTGAGATGCTCGGCACAGAGGGGCGTAGTAACCTGGTGGTAGCGATGGCAAGGAACCTTGGTCGTGAGGTTGCACCGTCAGATTCGAACTAGCCGAAGCAACTGACGGAGCAGCCGAAGCAGCCAACCAGGACTCTTGTTGCACCAGCGCCAGATGGACGCCGGAGGAGGAGGGGGAGGAGTAGGATTTAGGTTTTCTTTTGTTTTTTTTAGTTGATATTGTTTTTCTTTTCTTGTGTTTTTTACTTTTTTCTTGTGTTTTATAATATATTGTTAATGAATGAATGTGTTATATGTATTCATCTGTGTGAATGAATATTATCTGGTGTGTTCAACTATAAATGAATGAATGAATGAATGAATGTGTTCATCGTGTTCCTCAGGAATGACAATTCATAAGGAAGGATTTGATTATTTTTTGGATTTAAGATACTATAGTGAAGGTACTCTACGTTGGAATAATTATTTAGTTATCAAGTGAATGTGCTCTATATTCGCTCAGCGATGTGTTCATGCTTATCTGTAACCGAAGACAAAGGAGACGTGCTTTCTGTAAAGTCCGTCTCATTTCTTTCGCAAATAGGAGACGAGCTTTCTTAGATGTGTGTCTCCCATTTGTCAGAGGACCGGGCGCGTCTCGGATATTTCATTAAATGAGACGTGCCTTATAGTATCGTGTCTCCTTTTACAATTTCTTTCGTGAACCAGCATCCTCGCTGAGGCAGGCACGTCTCATTTACCCATATCAGTGACTATCGCATTTGTGCTTGTCTCTGATCTTTGTCTCCTATTTGCGTTTCTTACGTAGTGGCCAAATATTTATTCTTGAGAAGTGTTTACCATATACCTTCCTCATTATGCAGTTTAAAAATCCATTTACTTAACAAACGTATATTTTGTATCTCCAAGTCAATTATTCCTAGTCCACCTTGATCTCTGGGTCGATACAAAATTTCCCATTGTGCAAGTCTGTATTTCTTTTTACCCTTATTGGAATGCCAAGAAAACCTAGACCTACAGTAGTCTATTTTCTTTACTACGCCCTTTGGTATCTGAAAAAAGAACATCATGAACGTGGGTAGAGAGGTGAGAACTGAATTTAGGAGAACTGATCTTCCTCCTGACAATAAATGTTTAGCTTTCCAACATGCAAGCTTTTTCTCAAGTCCCTCTTCCACACCCCGCCAATCACGGTTCAGTAATTTTTTGTGATGCATAGGTATTCCCAGATATCTGAATGGATGTTCGCCACTACGGCAACAAAGAGATTTGTATATTCATTTTCAAAGTCCTTTGCCTTACCATAACAAAATATCTCTTCTCAAAATTAATCAGGCCTGACAATCGTTCAAAACAGTCAACAGTAATTTCATATTCTTTGCTTCTTCCAAATTATGTTTAAAAAATAATGTATCGTCTGCGTATTGCAAGATCAATAAGCAATCATCAATAAGGTGTGGTATGCTTGGGTGCGTGATATAGCTGGGTGCTTAAGTTCGGAGCGATTAGGAGAATATTTTCAGTTGTGGTCAAGTATCAAAAATGTGACATTATCAGCAGAAGACGATCAACATCTATGGAGATTCGAGGCATCTGGACATTATTCTTCCAAATCTGCTTATCGAGCTTATTTTGCTGGTACCGTCATCTTTGAACCTTGGCGCCGTCTATGGAAATCTTGGGCTCCAGCAAAATGTAAGTTTTTCTTGTGGTTTGTGCTCCATAACAAATGTTGTACAGCTGATCGCCTCTCTAGACACGGACTGCCACATCCCGAGAAATGTCCCCTATGTGATCAAGAGGAGGAAACCTTCCAACATATCCTTTTAACGTGTGTTTTTGCGAGGCAGATTTGGTTCAGATTACTATTGATGATCCACATGTCACATGCTGTACCTATGACAAACGAGAGGTCATTTGGTGACTGGTAGGGCCGCACTATTAGTAAAGTTCCAAAGGAACACAAGAAAGGAATAAACTCGTTAATCATCTTGGGTGCTTGGCTCATCTGGAAACAGTGAAACGCTTGTGTTTTCGATAATGTCTCTCCCTCCATTACTGAGGTTATGAGAACCTTCTCAGATGAATACAGGTTATGGTGTTTTGCTGGAGCCAAAAAACTCCAAGCCCTTAATTTGCAACAGGTGTTAGGAAGTTAATCCATGTTTAGGTCGGAAAACTTATTGTAATATTTTTGTTCGGTGTATTGAGCCTCTCATACCTGGACCCTATATGGGATGGCTTGCTGTATCAGGGTCCGTTTTTTCTTCTTTTAATACAAAGATGTGCATCTCTCTTGCGTATTCGAAAAAAAAATAACACCTCAAAACTGACTATTATCCTTAGCCCTTTTTATTAGGACCGCAAGTATATCTGCTCCTAGATTAAAGAGAGTAGGCGACATCGGATCTCCTTGCCTTAGCCCTTTTTTGGATTGAAAATAGTGTCCTATCTCGTGATTCACTTTTACGGCAATGCTGCCTTTTGTGACGAAACTTTCAATCCATCTGCACCATTTAGGTGTGAAGCCTTTAATAATAAGGGCTTGCTGCAAATATGACCAATTTACTTTGTCATAGGCCTTTCCGAAGTCGATCTTAAAGATAACCCCATCGAGTTTTTTTATATGTAATTCATGGATGGTCTCATGTAGTATAATGACTCCTTCCATTATGTTCCTTCCAGGCAGAACTGCCGTTTGAGATGGACTGACCACGGATTGGAGAACCTTATTTAATATATTTGTGCCAACCTTTGTGAAAATTTTGAAGCTAGTATTCAATAGACAAATCGGTCTGCAATGTTGTATCTGATTTGCATTTGAAATTTTAGCTAGTAGAGTGATCACTCCAAAATTAATACTATACAATGGCAGACACTCCTCATAGAATTCCTTGAAAAATGCCATCAAATCTATTTTTATTATCTCCTAAAACACTTTATAAAATTCCATCAGGAAGCCATCTGGTCCAGGAGACTTATTGTGTTCCATCTGAAACACAGCCTCCCTAATCTCTTTCTCAATAAAAGCTTAGATCAATATCTCATTCTCAGCCTCTCTAATTTGCGGAATTTCATCCGTCAAGTTCTCCATAAGGGAGACAGTATTATCAGGAGTTTGTCTGAAGAGACCTTTGTAATGATTAGTAATATAATTCTTCAATTCGGTCTCACCCTCTACTATCCCCTTGTTTTGTCCTAATCTGAATATGTGTTGCTTACAGTGTTTCTCGTTAGCCACCAGATGAAAAAATATTGTATTATCATCTCCTTCGAGCAGGTTTTTAACTTTAGCTCGTTCATACCATTTAAGTTCCCGTTCTCTCATGATGAAAACCAACCTTTCTTTAAGATAATGTTTCAGATTAATCTCATTATCAGTAAGGTTGGTCATCTTTGCCTTTAGATTGATGGCTTGTAACTTAGAGATAATTTCTTTTTTTTCTTTTTTGTATGAGCTAGCTGTATGTTTGGCCCATCGTCTAAGATATTGACGAAGTCGCCTAATTTTGTTTTGCCATATTTCCATCGCTGTAAGGTCACGGATTCCAGATTGCCATATATTAGTGACCATGTCAAAAAAACCATCTATCATGAACCATCCTCTCTCATATTTAAATAATGCTTGTCTGTCACAGTGTGTAGATGAGTTAGTATTCAGGATAAGGAGTGTGTGATCAGAAAGACTCCTATCTTTTGCCTTGACCGTAACTAATGGAAACTTAGCCTCCCAATCCGTAGACACAAGGACTCTACCTAGTTTCTAAAAGGTAGTGTCATGTCTTGGCCCGGCCATGTATACCATCGCCCCGACAATTTTATCTCTAAGGTCGATTGCCTCAATCACCACATTAAAAACATTTGGTCATCTACTATCAAAATTTGTTTTATTTTTCACTAGGGTATCTCATAATATTAAATTGCCCCTATAATATAGGGCAATTTTTCAAGAACATGTTTGAATCATTTCTAATAAAAATGCTGCATTGTACTGTTGCTGTGTTGGTCATACCGTAAACAAATTAAATTTAAATCCGTCTACTCTGTTTCGGGGAGTAAAATTCTCATAGAAATCCTCTTCATGTATAGACCCGATATCAAACATATCCAGGTCAGCACTTAACAGTATCCCCCTGAATGTCCATGTGGGGCCATGCTATGCCAAATAAAATTACGGCCACCACAAAAATTTCTAAAGATTACATCAGAAAATTCTTGTCTACCTGTTTCAGAAAGAACAATAAAGTTAATTTGCTCTTCTCTAACCATCGCCGCCAAATACCTATGTTTAGCCAAGTCACAAGACCTCTGCTGTTCCAAAATACGCCTTTCATGGGATAAATCTTTGTCTTTTTTGAATTTTCCCTACTTTAAGACGTGTTTCATATTTCCTTTTCTTGTAACAGTGTTTTGATCATTTAATATATGATCATCATGCTGTTCATACACATTCTCATTTAAATCCCCACAAATGGGGCCGAGAATCGCATCAAGTCTACAGTCTTCTTCTTCCTCTCTCTCATCCCCGGAATAACAGCCTTTTTCCTGTGTCCTTACTTTTTCCCATTTTATTCTTAGCAGCTAAAAGTAACCTGTCAGCCTCTACGTTACTAATCTTTATGGTAGATAAGGCAATACAATCAAAATCCTTATCTAAAGAAATCCCAATATTACTCATACATTTGAACTAATATGAGAATCCGTAAATGATAAAATGAGTGTTTATTACCTTCTGCTTCCAGATTTGTTTTAGCTGCCATCCTGTCTGTCTTTTTCAATGTATGATCATCGTTGTGGTTAGCAGAGCGGTTGCTTCGCCTCAACGGTGACCCCCCTTGTGCCAACGAGTCAGTCTTCTTCTTCTGTGCCTCACTTCCTGCTTCTACCCCCACTGGTGTACTGCACTTGAAACTGAGATAAATCTGTTGTAGCCTTCAGCTTTTGTGGTCCCTGGACAGCGGCATCAGCACCATGCAACATTCCTCCTGTCTCAGAATTCTCATGCATGGCAACATCATCTATGCATGCCTCCATTTCAGAATTGGACTTTGCTCCGATAACACCTATATTAGTGTCACCCAGATCAGTCACAACTTTGTCATACACCTTGTTTGTTGAAACTTCATTAGCAGCAGGACTTCCAATTTTCCCAGCCGACACATGTACCTCAGGAGTCCTCTTGACCACCTGTTCAGCACCGTCAGCCCCATTAAACAAAATTGGACCCCCATCCTCCTCCATCACTTTGTAACAGATCCCTTCCAAAATCTTGTCCACTGCCATATATATTGCACTATCAACCAAAGCATCCATTTCATCAAGTTGAGATTTTGTAAAACTCTTGCCGACCTAATGTTTTGGAGGTTGGCTACCATTTCCTCCTCCCGCATCTGATCCTTTGTCAGCTTTGTCCAAACCATCCACATCCTCCATGATAGAATTGATTGCTTGATTAATCATAGGGTCTCGGTACATATTTATAGATACATAGATGGGCCATACAGGCTAGGCCCAAACACAGTCCAACACCCCCCCGCAGTCCCAACATCTAGCCACAACAGATGTTGAGACTGGACCGAAACTCAGAAAATAAAGTCGACGGGAGTCCCTTCGTGAAGATATCGGCAAACTGTGACGTCGTCGGCACGTGGAGAACTCGAACCTCGCCGCGTGCAACCCGCTCACGAACAAAGTGAAGATCAATCTCCACATGTTTCGTGCGCTGGTGCTGAACGGGATTGGTGGAGAGGTAAACGGCGCTGACATTATCACAGTAGACCAACGTGCTCCGGGCAACAGGGGAGTGGAGCTCCTGAAGTAACTGCTGGAGCCAAGACGCCTCTGCTACGCCGTTAGCCACGGCGCGGTACTCCGCCTCAGCGCTGGAGCGAGAAACCACGGGCTGCCGCTTCGAGGACCAGGAGACAAGATTCCCCCCAGGAAGACGGCGTAGCCAGAGGTGGAACGGCGGGTATCAGGGCACCCCGCCCAGTCAGCGTCGGTGTAGACCACCAACTCTGAAGGCGAGTCACGTCGAAGGAGAAGGCCGTAGTCGAGGGAGCCGCGCAGGTACCGAAGAATCCGCTTCATCGCCGTGAGGTGCGTCTCCCGCGGATCATGCATGTGGAGACACACCTGCTGAACCGCGTATGAGATATCCGGCCTGGTGAAGGTGAGGTACTGCAGGGCACCTGCAAGACTCCTGTAAGAGGTGGGGTCGGCGACCGAGGCGCCGTCAGCCGAAGTCAGCTTCGCCTGAGTGTCCACGGGAGTGGAGCACGGCTTACAATCAGCCATGCCCGCTCGCTCGAGGATATCCAGGCAGTACTGGCGCTGGTGGAGGAACAGAGCGTCCGGACGGTGCTCGACCGTAACGCCCAGGAAGTGGTGGAGCTGGCCAAGGTCCTTCATCGCGAACTCGCGCTGCAGTGCGGAGATCGTGCGCTGAAGAAGAGCCGAGCTGGACGCCGTGAGGACAATATCGTCCACGTACAGGAGGAGGTAGACAGTGTCACCCTCATGCCTGTAAACGAAGAGCGAGGTGTCCGACTTGGCCTCGACGAAGCCAAGCGAGGCCAGGAAGGAGGCGAACCGGCTGTACCAAGCCCGAGGCGCCTGCTTCAGCCCGTACAGAGACTTGTTCAGCCGGCAGACCAAGTCTGGACGGGCTGAATCGACGAACCCTGTCGGCTGACTGCAGTACACCGTCTCTGTCAGCGTCCCGTGAAGGAAGGCGTTCTTGACGTCCAGCTGGTGGACAGGCCAAGAACGCGAGAGAGCCAACGACAGAACAGTCCGTACTGTCGCTGGCTTAACCACCGGACTGAAGGTCTCGTCGTAGTCCACTCCAGGGCGCTGAGTGAAGCCCCAAAGTACCCAACGAGCCTTATATCTCTCCAGGGAGCCATCCGCCTTCCTCTTATGCGTGAAAACCCACTTGCCTGTGACAACGTTGCCACGGGAAGGACGGGGAACCAGGTCCCATGTCCGGTTGGCAAGTAGGGCCGCATACTCCTCCTCCATAGCGCGGCGCCAGTGAGGGTCAGCGAGTGCGCTACAGACGGAGGTCGGTATAGGTGAAACCGAAGAGGAAGTGGATGGTGTCGGTGTCGTCGAAGAGAGTACCACTCCGGAGAACCTCTCAAGAGGCCGGAGAACCCCAGCGGCACGTCTAGTCACCATCGGGTGAACGTGTCCTGGGTCCCGGTGAAGTAACGGTGGGTGGTACACCGAGGGCTCCGGACGCGCAGGCGTAGAGGCACCAACCCGCTCTCGTCGCTTGTAGACAAGAGCAGGATCGGCGAAACGTGGAACAGGGGCCGCGCGTGGCGCAGCGGGGGACGCGGGAGCCGGAGTAGTCGTCGGGTCCCCGCACAGCGCAGGAGTCGAGGCCGGAGACGCCGAGGCCGCGCGTGGCACAGCTGTGGGGGTCGCCGGGGCCGCGCGTGGCGCGGGAGTCGAGGCCGGAGACGCTGGGGCCGTGCGTGGCGCAGCCGTAGGGGACGCAGGGACCTCGTGTGCCGCAGGAGTCGAGGTCGGAGACACCGTTGCCGCGCGTGGCACAGCTGTAGAAGGCGCCAGGACCTCATGTGGTGCAGGAGACGAGGTCGGTGACGCCGGGGCCGCGCGTGGCGCAGCAGGAGACGTCGGTGCCACACGTGGTGCGGCACTCGTCCCCAGGGTCGACGGAGCCTGGGCACCAACCCGCACTCGTCGCTGGTAGACGAGAGCAGGGTCAGTGAACCGCCGAGTCGTGGCCGTAGGAGGCACAGCCGGAGTCACCACAGGTGTCGGTGCTGCATAAGGTGCAGCTGGCGACGTCGTGGGAGCCACCTGGGGGCTGGTGGGTGATGTACCTGCAAAAAAAGGCCAAGGCAGCTGTGGTGGGGCAGCCTCGGTGTCAGTAGAAAAAAGCGAGTCCAGCTCTGCAGCTGAACTAGAGGTGGAGGAAGAAAAGGGGAAGGATGACTCGTCGAAGACGACGTGCCGAGAGATCAAAATGCGGTGGGTAGAGAGGTCGAGGCACCGGTATCCCTTATGCTCAAGGGAGTACCCAAGGAAGACACACCTAGTAGAGCGGGGCGCAAGCTTATGTGGAGCAGTGGCGGAAAGATTAGGGTAGCAGGCGCACCCGAAGACACGGAGGTGGTCGTAGAGAGGGGTAGTGCCATACAGGGCAAAGAAAGGAGTCGGTGCCCGAATCGCCTTGGTGGGAAGGCGGTTAAGGAGGAAGGTGGCAGTGTGAAGTGCCTCTACCCAGTAGCGAGCGGGGATGGATGCCTGAAACATCAAGGAACGCATGACATCATTAGTGGTGCGAAGCATGCGCTCAGCCTTGCCATTCTGAGGAGATGTGTATGGGCAAGACATGCGTAGCTGTGTGCCATGTGTAAGGAGAAAGTCACGGAGTCGCGAGTTGTCAAACTCTCGTCCGTTGTCACACTGGAGAGCACGAACAGTACGCCCAAACTGTGTGGAAACCCAAGTGAAGAAGTGAGAGAGAGTATCAAAAGTCTCAGATTTCAGACGTAATGGAAAAGTCCAAGAGAAATGTGAGAAATCATCGAGTACCACCAAATAATATTTAAACCCCGAGACACTGGTAACAGGAGATGTCCACAAATCGCAATGGATAAGATCAAAAATATGTTGCACATGAGACACAGAAGTGGAAAAGGGAAGCCTAACATGACGACCAAGCTGACAAGCGTGACACAATGACTCATGTGTGCCCCTAGTACACGAGATAACTGAACTACTAGACAACTTCGACATAGCATCAGCGCCAGGGTGACCAAGCCGACGGTGCCAAGTAGCGGACGAAGCTGTCGTAGCCAGAGCAAAAGACGAAGACGCAGCGGAAGAAGGAAGTCGAAGAGTGTACAGGGGCCCCGGACTATCACATCGAAGAAGAAGACGCCGGGTGGAAAGATCCTTCACAGACAAACCAAAAGGATCAAACTCAACAGAAATATTATTATCAGTGGTGAAACGACGAATGGAAAGTAAATTTTGAATAATGTCTGGAGCAACAAGAACATTATTAAGATGGAATGAACCCGGAGAAACTGAGTCACCTACTGAGGTGACTGGAAGAACGGATCCATTTCCAACAACGATCGATGAAGGAAAAGACGGATGAGGTGTGTGTGTAGAGGAGAGAATACCAGCATCTGGGGTGGTGTGGTAGGAGGCGCCAAAATCAGCCACCCAATCAGTAGTCGGTGGTGTAAGGTGCATGGTGCTGAAGGAAGACGCCAAGTCCTGACGGTCCCACCACATGGGCGGCTCCTGGAGAGGTGCTGGTGGCTCCGAGTGCCCAGCGGGGTAGGAAGCACCGCCGTAGGCTGGAGTGGGCGATCCAGCCACAGGGCGACCAGGTCCACCATAGCCCGGATGGGCTACGTACGCAGCCGGAGGACGAGGCTGGCGCGGAGTGGAGGAAGTCGGTGGCGCCCCAAGAAGACCCGGAGACGGTCCAGGCCACATAGAGATCTGGCCAGTCCACGGGTTATACGGTGTGGGCCAGGGCGCACCTCCCTGGCCAGTGCCACCAGTACCACCACCAGTAGGAGCAGTGGACGTAGGAGTGCTGCCAGCACCTCGTCCTGTGCGCCTTCCGCCGCGACGTCGACGAGTACCACCCCAGAGCCAGCAGAGGCACCCGGGGCGGTAGGTGGAGTAGGCGGTCGCGGTAGTGGTCCCCCAGAAGACGGTGGGCGGGGGGGCTGCCCGGAGCCATAGAAGGCTGTGGCAGACCCAGAGGTAGCAGGCCCACCCGTCGTGATCTCCTCAAGCTCAAGATCAGACCAGACCTTCTCGAAGGTCGGTGGAGGCTCCATCCAGAGAATCCAGAAGCGAAGATGGCTGAAGCGCTCGTTCAGGCCGTGAAGGACCCGAAGAACTAGAGTGCTGTCAGCGACCGGCTCGCCAAGGTCGCGCAGGGAGTCAGCCATGCCCTTCATCTCTCCACAGTAGGCCGAGATGGAGCGGTCACCCTGCACTGTAGTCTGGAACCGTGCGTTAATGTGAAGAGCCCGAGTCGCACGGTTCCCCAAGAAGTGGTGCTCCAGGATCTGCCAAGCCTGGCGCGCGGTCCCCCCCACCGCGCTGTCCGACAAGCTTGTACAGATCATCGGCGAGAGTGCCAAAGATCCAAGCAAGGACCAGACTGTCCATGCTGATCCAAGAGTCATCCCACGGGGCGTCGTCCTGCTGGACGTGGTCCGCAAGCTGGTACCGCCGTAACGTGAGGAGGAACTCGTTACGCCAGCGGGCGTAGGTGGTAGAGGTACAACTCAGAACAGTCGGCACTAGGGTCCGAATGTTCTGAACTCCAGCCGCCTGGGCGTGTAGGGCGGCGGTGAGCGACGCCGAATATGCGGAGTGCACACCGGTGTCCAAGGCGGGCTCGTACGTCGCGCACGACGGTCGGTGAGCGCTCTCCTGGATCTGGTGCGAGAGAGCAGCCGCCGAGGCGCGCTCCTGCTCTAAGGCAAGAGCGAGTGCCCGCTCGCGATCGCGAGAGGCAGCCAGAGCCGCGAAGACACTGGAGGTGTCCGCGGCCGGAGCAGTAGCAGGTCCGGAGCCTGTCACGAAGGCGACAGCAGTGGGGTCGGCAAGTGGTCCGCCGGCGGAGGGACCAGTCGCATCGCCGTACGAAGGCCGGGTCATGGCGATGAGGGGAGCGCCCGCTGCAGGACCGGTGGCAGGCACACCGGCGCAGGGGAGGGAGCCGGCCAGGGAGGGGACGGCGCCGGCGATGGGCGCGCCGGCCCAGGGAGGGGAGGCGGCCGGCAGCGGCTGGGTCAGGGCCGCGCCGGCGGTCAGGGGAGGTGCGGCCCCGGCAGCGGCGGCGGGGGCGCGGGCGTCGGCGGCCAGGGGACTGGCGGCGTGGGGGGTGCCGGCCAGGGAGGGGCCGCCGGCGGCGGCGTTGGCGGCGGCCAGGGAGGGGGGGGGGCCCGCCTGCGGCGGCCCTGGCGGCGGCGGCGGTCGCGCAGGGGAGGGAGGCGGCGGCCAGGGAGGGGGGGGGCCCGCCTGCGGCGGCCCTGGCGGCGGCGGCGGCTGCGCAGGGGAGGGAGGCGGCGGCCAGGGAGGGGGGGAGCCCGCCTGCGGCGGCCCTGGCGGCGGCGGCGGCGGCTGCGCAGGGGAGGGAGGTGGCCGGGAGGGGGGCGGCCAGAGAGCGGCCGCCGGCGGCCAGGGAGGGGGCGGCCTCGCCGGCGGCGGCGGCGGCGGCGGCGCAGGGGAGGGCGCCGGCCATGGGGGGGGGGGGGCGGCTAGGGTTAGGGTTAGGGTGGGATTAGGGTTTGGCTAATGATACCATGATAGAATTGATTGCTTGATTAATCATAGGGTCTCGGTACATATTTATAGATACATAGATGGGCCATACAGGCTAGGCCCAAACACAGTCCAACACTCCATCTATTGATCTTTAGGTTGTTCTTCATCCTTGAAAAGCATCTTCATCATTTTCATTAATCTCTACGTCTTTCCCTCAGACCATCTATTTTTTCTTGAAAAAATCTCATACATACGATCCTCCACTATAATATCCATGTCATTTAGTATTGTGTTTACATCAAGCACCGCAACCATGAATCTCCTCCCGTCTTTCTCATGTAACTCATATCAACCTTCTGGGTAGCCCCAAGAATGGACCCTACTACCCAAAGTGGCAGAAATGATCTAATCTCATATGGTATTCCATAAGCATGCACCCATACTTTCTCTAATAATCTTTTTGGCTTGATTTCCTGGTTCCATTCCTCAAATTGCATGACACCTTCATTATTGAGAGTTGTGACCCTCCTGATGGCCATCATCCTTTGGAGCTCAACTTGACATGGAAAAGGCACTACATATGCTTTCTGTCCATGTTCCTGTATTGTCCAGTCCCATTTGATCGGCAATAGCATGCAAGTTCTGATATGAGCAATTCTACTGACACTGTACCTTCAACAATGGGGATCAATGCGGTAGCCGAGATACGCTCAGGAGGAGTAGAGATTTTTGTAGCATCTGTTGTTATATGGAAGAAACCAAGGCCTTCGCCTGCTAGTACCACTTACAAGGTTTCCTGCCTCCTTTTCATGCTGCCCGGTAGCACTTGAATGAATGGGGAAATAATCCGGTGCAAAATGAGAAGGAGTTGTTCAACTAAGCATTCATCTCTCCGGATGTCACAATAGAACGTGCTTTTGGATCACCGAAGAGAAGATTCAAAATTCTTGATGATGCCACTCTTCTTTTTCCTTTTAATACCCCAGTAGACATAGTTGTTGCTTGCTGCGTTATTCATAATTGGGTCATACAAGATGGGATTGATGAGTTGATCATAGAAGAGTCTAATTGGACAAGCCAAAGTCATGCTTCATCCGTGAGTGGTCAAGCAAGTGAACATGCTTATATGATCAATTTTAGACAAGGAATTGCTAATCAAATGTGGGCAGACTATCAAATCTATCATGATGTTTCTGAAAACTGGTTGTATTTCAATATTTTATCTTGTTTATCGTATCTCGACATTGTAAGACCATATTTCAGCATTGTAAGAAGAGAACGTATTCAAGTATGATGTTTCTGAATTATCTTGATATTTCTAAATTATATCTTGATGTTTCTGAATTGTATCTTGTTGTTTCTATATTCGAGATAAGCATTTCCAAGTTTTGTATTTCTGTATTTTCATTTTTGTTCAGGAAATGGAAGCTGAGGGTTAATCATTGTGTAACATCCTTCTCTGTTTTGCACTATAGTAACCATGTGAAGGTAAATATGCTATATCCTGAACCATTTTACATTCTTTTGTTGTATTCTGAACCATTTCTTCATATGTTGTATTATAAATCATTTTACATTCTGTTTTACTGTTCTCTTTTAGGATCACAAATCTGATGCTGAGTTTTTGACAAACCTATTGAAAACTATGATGAGATGGATATAATATTTGGGAACAGCACGGCCACTGGAAAATATGCTAAAGATTCAAGTCCACCTCTTGGTAGTGACCATATTGAAGATAATGGTGATGTCAATATGGTTTCTAAAACTTTTGAGGAAAATGGAGCATAATCATTAGCCAATAGGTCCACCAAGAGAACAAAATTTGTTGAAAATGAGGATACACTGGGGCTGATTCAAGCTTTCAAATACAGCAGCGAATTGATTTCACAGACTATAGTTAAGTCTATATTGTTAAGCTACTATGCGCTGACCAGTTGCTCTCAAAAGCTTAAGCTGATGAAGGATGGTAGGAAATTCACTTATATTCAACACTCCCCCTCACGTGCAGGCTCTTCTGGCTCTGCAAACGTGGATAGGAGTAGGCTGCAAATTTATTTTTTTATTTTTTAATAAATTGCGCCCGCCGGGATTCGAACTCGAGACCTCTGGCTCTGATACCATATTAAGCTACTATGCGCTGACCAGTTGCACCCAAAAGCTTAAGCTGATGAAGGATGGTAGGCAATTCACTTATATTCAACATATATTAGGAAATATGGATTTGCCATCTGATTTGATTGACCAGATAAATGATCTTTCAGGTTTTCTTTTTATGATACACACAAGTCATTCTACTATGTGTACTTGGTTGAAAATAATCATATTGGTAGAGCTTTCTACAATACATCATTTGAATACAAGTTGAACTTCATTGGGAAGTGGATTATTAAGAGGTCTCCAAGTTAAAAAAATGTGTGTTGCCTTACCTATTTTGTGCTACATTTGCGGAAGACCTTATGTGTAGGACTTACTATTGTGTAAGACTCAATTATGAATTTTGTCAGCGTAAGACCTTAAGGTCATATTCTGCTATGTGTTTGATATGAATTTTGTCAAGATTGTGTCATGTGACATATCTCTAGGTTTTGGTGGATTTTTTATATTAATTGTATCCAGAATTTACTATTTTGTCATCTAGTAAAAAAAGGTGACGCTAGTGTAAAGTTTCTTGTGATGACCGCCTATTGGATTTAGTATTGTTGATATTAATTGTGTCCAGAATTTACTATTTTCTCAGCTACTGATCTTCATTTTGCCTACATATGGTTCAAACATACCACGTCAGTAACAAAACACCTTGGTGGTAAGCTCACTGAAATTCATTAGAAGGTAACCATATCACGTGTGTCCATCCCATCCCTCCGTTCAAACAGGAGATAGGATCATCATATCCCTCATTATCCCTCAAAACAAATAGAAAACAGAGATCATCCTATCACTCAAGACAAACATAAAATTGGATCATCTCATCCCTGAAAAACAGGGATGGATCCAACCCATTCCACCCTGTGTTAAAAGCAAACACAACCTTATCGATTTGCCCGCTTTTTAGAATAAACTAAAACAAGATACAAGCATAAATCACTTTTCACCATTTTTTTAAAAAAACTCATTTTTATCAAGTCAATCTATGCAATACATGGCCTAAAATGTCCTTGTATGCATTACTCCCGACGTGCATGTTCTCCACGCTGCATCTAAGCAGCGCATTTGGCTTGCATTTTGTGAGACGTTGGCGCCCAGCTGAAATCATCCATACTACAAGATTTATTGACACAGATCCGATATTAAATTAGGCAAAATGTATCCTAATTATTTTCAAATTTATATGTGAGTTTACATTAGAAAAATCAACTAATATGAAATTGAAAGGAGCAACATAATACTTTGTATATTGGGCTCGCACACATAATACTGTGAAAGTGTTTTCTATGAGAATTATCTATAGTTTAAGTGATTTTCTATGATAAAGTCTTCAAATCGGGATCTGATAACCATTTTTGAATAAGAAGTTAAATTTTGTGGCTCTCAACCCACAAGTTTACTTTAGAGAGTTACTCCATTCGTTCCATCCAAATTCTATTTCTATGTGTTGGTCAAATCTTACTTTGACCAATATTTTTTATGACTATAACTCTTGTAGGAGTCAACATGATTTTTTTTCATAATGTATAATTTATATGTTATTAAAGTTGATTAAATTTATAGATATCATTAATTAAAGTAAGATTTGACAAAATCTAGAAATAAAATTTATATGTTATTAATTAAAGTATTAGAAATGCATCATATCTTTGCACTTGTTTGGAAAATTTGATTTCAAAAATGTGTTAGAATCATTTGAAAATTTGGAAAAGATAACTCCAAATGTAAAAAAATGAAAAAGAAAAGAGAAAAAGAAAAACCACGTCTGGTCCTAAAACCCCCCAACCGGCCCATCTCCTTTCTCCCCTCCCCTTTTCTTTTTCTCCCCGCCGGCCCAACTCCTGGCCACAGCCCAAGCCCAGTTTCCCCCTTCCCTTTCCTTTCTCCCTATCTCACTACATGCGGACCCCACTTGTCATCTCTTTCCTTTTCCCCTCCTTAGCCGAGCGCGCGACAGGGGTCGCCGATTCTGCCCCGGTTTCCAAATGCCGGCAAGGAAATCACCGCCTTTAATGGCCCGGTCACCTTCCTTCGCTCGATGATTGCCTTCCATACTTCGCCGCCCGCGCTCCCCCTATAAATTTCGGTTGAGCACCTTCGTTTTCCCCACCCCGAAGCCAAACCCTAGTCATCGCCAGTGCAAGGTTTGTCGCTGATGTTCTCATCGTTTCGCCCATGGATTCTCTCTATTTCTTTGCGTAACGAGTTCATCGTGTCACTAGGAGCCCAGCGGATTGTCTCTTCATGGGAAGGTTGTCTCTTCGCCAGTCTCCTCGAGCGCCGCCGAAGCCCGCCGCCGTTCGCCATCGCCGACACACCTCCGCCCCGTTCTGAGCTCCGCGACACCACTCGGTGAGCTCTCCTCATCCCCCTCTCACTTTTCCACCGTAGCAGCGTAGTTTTGGCGTCGTTTTTGGCTGTTTTGGCCATCGCCGGCGAGTCCCGCTGTCGTGACCGCCGCACACCTGGGTGCGCGCTGTTCCGAGCTGAAGTGGCTCAATCTCGGTTGTCGGATCTATCCGAACGGCCGAGATTATAACGTGCGTACCCCTTCAGTGTTTAAAATCCCGAGCGCCCAATTTGAATCCGATGGCCGACATTAAGGCACCAACACCCCTTTGTCAGTTTTGCATATAAGCCCTGTGCATTAAAAAGTATTTGCGCATAGGTCATGGAATTTATTAAAACACCCCTGTACTTTAATATAATTTTGTCAGCACTATCAAAATAGTTAAATGTTGCATTTTAGCCCCTATTTTCACCAATATTTTATTTTTAGCTTCTGTAATTTGCATTGTAGCCCCTGAATATGTTATATATTATTTCTAGGCCTCTACTCTGGTCTGTTTTGCATAAAAGCCCCTGTATTCATTTATATTTACATAAAATCATATGTTTACTGTCTCTCTCTCTCTCTCTCTTTACACAAGTCACCCTAGAATATTTTATAGTAGCATTTTAATTATGTTTTGAGCTAGGAAATTGCGGAAAATTTATGCTAGGCTCTAAAATAAAGATACAACGCTATAAATTATTAGTAAACACCTATGCCCCCTAAAATTCCAACTTTAACCCATATCATCAAATAAACTTTGACTAAGGAAATATTAATAGCGACGTCACTGTGTAGGTTTTTTTTATGATTGTTCGTATGTGATGTTGTCCATATTTTCTTGTTCTTATTGTGTGTTGTTATTTCTCTTCCGCGTGCGATGATGTATTTAGAGTCGGTTCCTGAGTCGGCCTACAACCTTCAGGACTACCACTTCAACGACCCACACTTCGAGGGAGGCAAGTGTCCCTGACCATTTTGAACCCGTTTTACTAAGTTTTAGTTAGTTGCATGTTTAATAATTTGAATACTATTTACTTTATCCTTCCATATAATTCCGTGTCACCAGGTAGGATTGGGAGTACTTTATTTCTATTGTTACGCTTAGCCATGCTTAGCATTGGGAGGGAAATTCTCTATATACATGTTATATTATTAATTGTTACGATCATTGTGATATGGGAAATGGATTGTAGTGAATAGGAATCGAGCGGGTTCGTTTGTATGGTATAGTGCAGTATGCATGAGACCCGTGTTTTGGGGTATGAACCTTGTCGGATTTTAAGGATCGATTTATGGAGGAAGTCACTAAGCTTTATAGTATCACCACAAGACTGAGTATGGGGCAGCTTGGTCGATTAATTAGGCCTATCCCAGCATAGTATTGGTGATTGGATAGTGCGATGAATTTGTGAGACCTATATGTACTGAATACACTGACTATGACGATAAAAGTTTTTATTCTGCCGAAACACCCTTTTAACAAGGTTCGACTCTAAGTTCGAGCTCCTACAAGGTCCGACGATAGGTCCGACTTGTTTTGGGTAACTCCAGCAAGATTCGACGTAAGGTCCGACTTACTTTGTCTAGGTACGACATGTTTTGGCTAGGTTTGACTTGCTATGGCTAGGTTCGACATGTTTTTTGCTAGTTCCGACTAGCTTTGTTAAGCTCCAACGCTAGGTCCTACTAGCTTTGATAAGCTCCGGTGCTAGGTCTGACTAGCTTTGGTTAGCTCGAGCGCTAGGTCCTACTAGCTTTGGTAAACTCCGGTTCAAGGTTCGATTAGCTTTGATAAGGTCCGGTGCTAGATTGCAATGGTTATGCTTTTAACTTGCAATATTTCGAACTTGCTTTATACTTATGGAAAGTTTGCTTAGTATTATTTTACTAAGTTTTTGTTGCGTTTTGGCTGATCATAGTGGTTAATGTTTTTGCTATGGTTTGCAACATTCTTATGTGGGGTGCTCACATAAGGTGTTGTGGTTCTGGAACTAACGTGAGTCAAGTCAAGGACTTGTGCTCAGAGGTATTAGTTGTTTATTCATGTGCAGGTGTTGCTTGAGTTCAAGACATGGCTGGTGACGGGATCCATTGAACTAGTCTTAGGGAGAAGATGAGGTTCAACAACCAAGTTCGGGAGGAATTGTGGTTGAGTTGATCGGGAGGTTGTGCAGGATGTTTGAGTCAAGAACAATGCATATGAAGGTATCGTGAACGTCGTTTGAAGATATTTGCACGTGTGCAAGGAGTGCATGGACGTGGCAACATGGTTCCAAGACGTGATGAAGAGAAGTGGACGTAAAGAATTGGTTGGAAAGGTCCAACCGACTAGGTTATGGACTCAGGCTGCGGCTGAGTCGTGTTTGACTCAAATATGGAAAGATTTGAGTTTGTTATGATAGGATTTCATGTGGGTCACGAAGTTGAGTTGTTTTTAGGAATGTGGGATACATTCCTAAGGTGTTTGGAAGTCTTAAGATTTCTTCTATCTGTGTATAGAAGAGTCTTGAACAGTTATGGAAAGTTTCGGTGGAAACTTAGTAGGATACGAGTCCTAGTTTGGTTTGAGTTGGCCTCATGGCTGGCTATATAAGAAAGGGAGGCCAGAGCTCATGGTGTACGAATTTTGGGTTGTTCCTCTTGTGTTTTATTGAATAAAGATCATAGTTTAAAGGAACTTTTGTGCCTTGTTCGTCCAACTTGTTCTAGATAAGTTTTTCTCATCGAGTTTCTGCACAGCACTACCATGCTTCGGTGGTTTTATCATAACTCGAGTTTTACAGATCCAATTGATGTGATTCTTTTTGGGTTGTCTTCACAACTTGATGATTTATCATCTGTATGAATTTCATGGTCATTGGATTTGTGGTTTCTGATCTACACAAGTTTCTTTGCAGTGTTGCAAATCTGGTTTTTCTCAGGTAGAACAGTTGACCTTTGTTTGATCTTTTGATCATAACTTCTGTTTTCTCGATATTTTTTCGTGATTCTTGTTGTCGTGTCTTCGTGACTTGATTATCCACAATATATACTGATTTTGTCGCAATTGATCACGTTTAGATTAGTCGCACACATAATTTCTTTAACAGATCAATTTTCTGCCGAGGGGTTTTTGTTGCTTCCACTGAAAAAGTTGTATTATACCATTCACCCCCCCCCCCTCTGGTAGCTGTTCATGTGCTCTTCGATCCTACAGAATTGGTTCAGGGTTTACAGCTTTGGGATCCGCATGGCTCAAGAGGGGGCAACTGGGGTGTTGAGACGTGGGTAGCGCCTCACACTTTTGTACAGGGGTGAAACCTCAGAGGGCTAGTACACGTCGGGAGAACTTTTGTAAAGACCTCATAGTGATCTCCTGGCCGCACACCTATGGAAGTGTGTAATGTGACCGACGAGTCACGGGCATCAAGGAGGTTTACTTAGTCCACCTGGCAACAGGGGATGAAATCACGGCTTGTGGGTAAAGGGTACATTCTCTGCAGAGATTTAGAATTATCATGACAGCCGTGCTCACGGACAAGAGTGGCTTGGTCTCCAATTCATAATTAGTCAATGGATGGAAATGGTGGTTTGGTTGGTTGGGCTATGAATTACAGTTGGGTTATGGTTGGGTTCACTCACCTAGCAGTAGGTGCTAATGAGAGCTAAGGATAGGATATAATGCTATAGTGTTTAGCCCGGATTTTGGCCTTCCATCTAAAAGCTTGCATGTCATCTCTTTCCCCACTTGCTGAGTATCGTTGGTACTCAAAATTGATTGTTGCTATTGTTTCATTAGTCTACAATGGTGAAGAAGTGGAGAATGAAGACTTCTACGCTGATCCAGACGAGGCGTTCTAGGCTGGCGCAAGCCCCGGGCAACGCCTGTGCATGGAGCCACGCTAGTTTACTTTTCCGCCGTTTTGCTTGTAATCTTACTTTAGACCTACAGTTCACTATTGTAAGACATTTATGTATTCGAACATGGCTTGTAAGAAATGATATAGTACTTCTGTCTACACATGTATGATGTGAACCTGTCGGTGCCCTGCGTACCGGGTACCCCATGATACCGGAAGAAAAGCTAAGGAGTTCTCCCCATTCAAGTTGAAGACCTCTGAAGGCCACACGTGTTACACAGTACTGGACCCGCCTCCCTCGTTTTGGCAAGCTCGGTCTTTGACACGTGTATCACAAGGTCGGACCTAACACCCGTCATAGGGAAGCTCCAGCCCTGCCACGTGTTCAGTGACCCCGAACCTAAACCCCAGTAGAGGGAAGCTCCGGTGCTACCACGTGTATAGTGGCTCTAGACCTGCCTCCCCACGATGGGAAGCTCCAGAGCTGCCACGTGTCGAACCTCCGGAGCTAGGACTTCAACGGAAGACAGAGAGATCTCCAACGGCTAGGACCTTCAAGGGACATTTATTGCTACAGTTACAAGTTATTGCTACATTTACAAGACCTGATTATGTGCCATTAATATAATACTAATGGTGCACGATCAGAAGACCCTTAATACTGGTAACGCCACCATTAAGGCGCGTTATCACACTATTAGAGTGCTTAAACACACTTAAATTGTCAGGGCCACATGTCGGGCCAGGCAATTGATGTAACAGCCATCCCTTGGTCTATAAAAGAGACTGAGCTGCGTGATACAGACGACCAAGCTCATACGCACATAAGCACCAATGAATCCCTAATACAACAACACACACCCCGTGGAGTAGGGTATTACGCTCAGGCGACCTGAACCACGTAAATCCTCTGTGTCACCATCTTGTATAAAATCTCCTCGCGCTCAAACCGATAAAAGAACCTCTGCGGTCTAAAATTTAGTAGTACCGGGGGAAGTGTCGTTCGTACGCTTCAACATTTGGCGCGCCAGGTAGGGGCGCTTGAGATCACAAGATGGTGAATTCCGCCACAGGATCATCCAACGGCAACAACGTTGTGCAACCTACTGGAGGGAATCCTTCCAACATGCAGCAACCAGCGGGTGTCGCACCACCACCACCACCACCACCATCTGTTCCGGCAAACAATGCTGGACAGCAGGATGGAGTACTCGTGTCAATCACGGCATCGACGAACAAACAACCCTGAGTACGCGATTGTTGTTGTGCGTACTCTGCTCCAACGTCCACCACCTCCAGGAGCACCCCAGGGTGCGATGGAGCAGTGAAGGGCTAATGTTGAACATCTGGTTGCAGCTGCACCCGATGGCATCAGCAACCAAGATCCTGCTCCCTTGGGGCAGGCACCTTCACAGCGTCGGATCTTGTCAGGAAGACTTGGTCCACAAGCTTCACAGCACAGGAGACGTGTTATCTCCCAACAGGTGACTTCGCTGCCCTCCGGGGCACGTCACACCCACACTGCGTTGAGGCTTTCGGCGCATGACTTGCGGTCAGAGCTCGATCGCTGTTACTGACAGCAGGACGGTTGCGTCCACATCGAGCATGCTCACGAGAGGCAAGAAGCTCAGGGCAACCCTTCTCCTTTAGGAGTAGGAGGAGGTTGTTCTTCCCTGGCTATGCATCTACGCATGGTCAGGTGGCCACAGAAGTTCAGACCTCATTTGTCGAAGAAATTTGACATGACTGTCAACCCATCGAGTTCCTTCAAATTTACTCCACCGCTATCCTAGCGGCAGGGGGCAATGAGGTTGTGATGGCCAACTATTTTCTTGTGGCTTTGACCAGGATAGTCGGGTCCTGGTTCATGAGCCTCCCGCCTGACTCCATTAACAGTTGGGCGGAGCTATGCCAACTGTTCACCGCCAATTTCGGGAGCTCCTACAGCCGACCCAACACTGAACTGGACCTTTTTGCTGTTCAGCAAAAATCGGGAGAGTCGTTGCAATCCTTTATCCAACGATTCTCTCAGGTACGCAATACCATCCCTTCTATCTCGAACGCTTCTGTTATTATCGCACTCAGACAGGGCATCTGGGACAAGAAGATGCTGGAGAAGGTGGCGACAAAAGAAGTCACCAGCGTCACGGAGCTCTTTAGCCTGACTGACAAATGGGCCAGAGCTGCGGAGGGTCGTGAGATGAACTCCAAACCAGCTCCAGAGGCCAACAAGATGTCCTCCAAGGCTGAAGCCACTACCTCCAGTAGTGGAAAGAAGAATAAGAAGACCAACATCAAGAAAAAGTTGTCGGCCGACGCACCTTCTGCTGCGGCTGTAGCAGCTCCGGGTGGTCGGGGGCCACGCCCAGAAAAACGACCTCGACCTTCATCAGAAGACGGCGATAGCTCCAAAACGTGGTGTCCGATCCACAAGACGGACAAGCACAGTCTGGAGGATTGTCAGGAGGTCCAGAACCTTGTCGATCACTACAATAAGTGCCGAGAGGAAGCTCCTATTCGCCAACGGGAACGAAAACAAAAAGTGGACGAAGCTCTGGCTGACACGGAGCTAGGCTTCCAGGATCCCAAGAAGGTCCTGAAGGCTGTGTATAACACGGTTGACAACGATTCTGATGTCTCTAACAATGAGCATTGGAAGACCCTGAACACCATCTATGGTGGTTCCTGGGACACCACTTCTCACCGTGTCCTCAAGACAACGCGGCGGTACATGGCCGCTGCATCTCCTACCACCAAGGCGGAACCTCATCGGAAATGGATGGATACTCCCATCACCTTCGATGCTACAGACTTCCTCCAGAATATGATCAGAGCTGGCCAATTGCCACAGATGGTGTCTCCTACCATCAACAATGTTCAGCTCTACCATGTTTTGGTGGATGGAGGTGCGGGGCTGAACCTCCTGAGCTATGAAGACTTCGTCAAGCTCCAGCTCTGACCCTCGGACCTTCGTCCCTCACGACCTTTCTCTGGTGTAGGTTCGGGGGCCATTAGCCCTCTCAGATCCATAACACTCCGGGTGACCTTCAAAACTCGGGAGAAATACAGGACCGAGAAGATAGTCTTTGATGTTGCGCAGATTAGCTTACCCTTCAACGCCATCCTAGGCAGGCCTGCACTGTATAGGTTCATGGTTGCAGCCCACTACAGCTATTTGGTGTTGAAGATGCTGACACCTTCGGGCGTTATCCGCATCCGCGGGGATCGTACTACAGGAATCACCGCACTGGAAGAACTCCATGCGCTTGCAACAGCGCAGCAGGAGGCATCCAACAAAGAGCAAACTGCTTAACCTCCGAGAACTCGTCACTGAGGCTCAACCTCTGCACCACGTGTGCAGCCAAGTGGCGACAATGACATACCCGTCAAAGTCTCACAAATTGGTTTGACGCTACTCAGACCACCCGTATATGGGGAGGTCTGAACAACCAATAGGAACTCGTGCTCATCACTTTCCTCCGGGCAAATGTTGACATGTTTGCCTGGCAACCGTCACAGATGTCTGGGATCCCTAGGGAGGTGATTGATCACAATAAGAAGATTTATCCCGACGCACGGCTTGTAAACCAGAAGCCCTGGAAGCAATCAGTCGAGCGGCAAAACTTCATCCGACAGAAGATCAAGAAGCTGCTTGAAGCTGGTTTCATCCGGGAGGTTCATCATCCAAAATGGTTGGCAAACTCAGTCGTTGTACCCAAAGCCAGCGGGAAGCTTCAGATGTGTATCGACTACACCAAACTAAATAAGGCATGTCCAAAAGATCTATTTCCACTACCTAGAATAGATCAGATAGTGGAATCCACCTTCGGATGTGAGCTATTGTGTTTCCTAGATGCATACTCGGGATATCATCAAATCCAAATGTCTAGGGAAGATGAAGAGCATACTGCCTTCATTACAGTAGATGGGTTGTACTGTTATACTGCCATGCCCTTTGGTCTCAAATATGCTGCTTCAACCTTTGTGTGAGCTATGCACAAAACTTTTGGAGAACTCATTAGGGACTTGGTAGAGGTGTATGTCGACGACATCGTCGTGAAAGTCAAGAATAAGGAGTCACTCCTTGAAAATTTGCAAGCCGTCTTCGACAAGTTGCGCATCACGCGCACCAAGCTGAACCCAGACAAGTGCGTCTTCGGGGTTAGCTCCGGGAAGCTCCTTAGTTTCTTGGTGACTCACCAAGGAATTGAGGCAAACCCGGCGAAGATCAAAGCTATTGAAGACATGCGGCTCCCAGTCTGCATCAAGGACGTCCAGAAGTTAACTGGATGTCTAGCTACGCTCAGCCAGTTCATCTCGAGATTGGTGGAGCGGGTGCTTCCCTTCTTCAAGCTATTGAGGAAGTTCGGGCCATTCCATTGGTCTGAAGAAGCAGAAAAGGCGTTCCAAGATCTCAAGCAGCTCCTCACCACACTACCAATTTTGGTAGCTCCTAACCCTGGTTAGCCTCTACTGCTTTATATTTCTGCAACTATAGAAGTTGTCAGCATGGTCCTGGTCACGGAAAGACCAGAACCGCATCCAGTTCAGGAGCCCAGACCCCTCCGGAAGGGTCCAAAGCTACCTGAAGGCCAATCTGGGTCCCAGCCCCCAGGCACAGATCTTCAAGGTGAAATGTTAGAAGATCAACCTCTCTCATCTGAGGGAGTTCACACGGCTGATGAAGAAGTTTTGGATGCCTCCGGGAGGCTCCGAGAAGATGAACAAGAAGGTCCGGACCACTCCGGGAGGGTTCGGGTCGATGGAGAAGAAGCTTCGGATCCCTCCGAAAGGGTCCGGACCGTCCAGCGGCCAATGTACTTCATCAGTGAAGTACTCCATGATGCCAAGACCCAATACATTGAGGTGCATAAGCTGCTTTACGAAGTTCTTATTGCCTCAAGGAAGCTTCGTCATTACTTCCAAGCCCACAAGATATCAGTGGTAACTTCTTATCCACTACGTGCAATTCTGCATAATCCTAATTCTACTGCAAATATCGCCAAGTGGGCAATGGAACTAGTAGAATTCGATCTTGAATTCCTGCCACGACAAGCTATCAAGAGTCAAGCCTTGGCCGATTTTGTGGCGAAGTGGACTCCTTCACCATCAAATCCTGGGGAGGGGGGGGGCAGTGAGCATGAAGTCAGAACCCAAGGTCCCGGTCTTCACTGAGCCTCATTGGACCCTCTACTTCGACGGATCCATGCAGAAGCAGGGGGCCGGAGCTGGAATACTTCTCCTCGCACCAACCGGGGAGAAGGTCAAATATATGGTTCACCTTGACTTCAAGGCAACCAACAACATGGCGGAGTATGAAGCTCTCATCTACGGGCTCAAGGTGGCACTATCCTATGGTGTCAAGCAGCTGTCGGTGAAGGGTGATTCGCAACTCATCATAAAACAATTCAAAGGTGAATGTTGCTACAACAACGCCCAACTAGCCGCTTATCTCCTTGAAGTCCACAAGCTCCAGAAGGACTTCGAAGTCTTAGATCTCTACCATGTTCAGCGTCTCCACAATGTTCAAGCTGACAAACTCTCTACGAAGGCCTCAACTGGAGCTCCAGCTCCAGATGGGATCTTCGTCCAGAGGTTGTCAAGACCAACAGCTCAGTCTGCCGATCTAAGCGAAGGGCGCAAGAACAGCACCTCAAAGCTGGCGGCCCCGATGACCCTGTTACCATGGTGTCCACCAAGGGTCGTAGGTGCTGCAAGAAGCTCCGAGCAACCCAGCACGCAAGACTCAGAAGCTCAAGTTAGCTCCAATGCATGGATCTCGGAGATCCGGAGCTACTTGAAAGACAACTATCTTCCTGAAGACGGTGCATCCGCTGATCGAATCGTTAGATTGGCTAAAAGATACACGCTGGTAGAAGGGGATCTCTACTGGCGCGGTGCCAACGACGTCCTAATGCGGTGCATTGCAAGGGAAGAAAGTTGCGAGCTCCTCGCAAAGATCCATGGAGGTGAGTGTGGGAACCACGCGTCTTCCCGCACGCTGGTCGGCAAAGCCTTTCGGCACAGCTTCTATTAGCCTAGAGCACTCCACGATGCAGTAGAGTTGGTAGAAAAGTGTGAAGCATGCCAGTTCCACGCAAAACAAATTCACACACCGGCTCAGTCACTGCATATGATTCCTCCTACATGGCCAATTGTGACTATCAATAAGCAATCAGCAATCAAGTTCTTGAAGTCCATAGTCTGCAGATTTGGAGTTCCGAACAGAGTCATCACTGACAACGGAACCCAATTTACAAGTGCAACATTTCAAGAGTATTGCGAAGATCTTGGCATTCAAGTCAGCTATGCATCAGTAGCTCACACAGCGAGTAATAGCCAAGCCGAGAGAGCAAATGCAGAAATATTGAAAGGACTCAAGACGCGCACTTACGAGCGCTTGAAGAAACATGGAGCCAACTGGATCGAGGATCTTATGTCCGCACTGTGGGCAAGAAGGACTACACCTAACTGGTCAACTGGAGAGACACCCTTCTTCCTGGTGTACGGAGCTGAAGTAGTCCTTCCTCCGGAGATCACCATGGGGTCACTCCGATTCCGGACATTCGATGAAGCCGCGCGGGACGAGCTCCGGCGTGAAGACCTTGACCTCGTCGATGAGGGAAGATGCCAAGCAGCTGTTCGAAATGCACGCTATCGCCAAGCGCTCTGGCGCTACCATCAAAGGCATGTGCGCAACCGACAGCTCGAGGAAGGCGATCTGGTGCTGTAGAGAATACTAACTCGTGAAGGGATGAACAAACTTTCCCCCAATTGTGAAGGTCCCTTCCGAGTGATCGAAGTATTCTGTCCTGGATGCGTTCGCTTTGCAACTAAGGATGGGACCCTGCTTCCTAATCCTTGGAACATCGAGCACCTCCGTAAGTTTTATGCTTAGTATCGCGGAGGTGAGTTTGTAATTACATGCAATGTAAATTATAGAGTCCATACACAGAGTCGGGTAGGTCCTCCGGGAGAACATTCGGACCCCTCCGGGAGGGTCCGAGAAGTTCAAGCAACACTTGACACGGTCGCAGCACTAAAACTGTAGCTACCTGCCCTGGGTTAGCACAAGATGTATAGCACGCTTAGCTTGGTTCCGTACCCTAAGTGTGTCCTTGTCTTCCCTGTAATCCGGACCTATAATGAAAGACAATGTTGTGTAACAGCAGACTCCACGTGCATTAATTTTGTGCAGGATCATTCTCTTTAATTTATCCATCTCCTTTTTGTCTCTAACAAGTTGTGTAGTTCTTTTTGAGTTTTAGTCCAAGTTATTCATATGTTGTACAAGTTATATTGGTGATCTCTTCGGATCTTAGGATTGCTACATGGTCTACTTGCCTGAACGCCAAGCCAACACAGGTCCGGAGTGTGCTATCGACTTAGCCTGGTCCTGCACCCTAAGTACGCCACTCTACCAACATTCCGACAGGCCTCAGTAGGGCGGGTCCTAAAAGCATTCGGATCTGGAAAGATTATATCAATGTTCTCGTTAACATATCGAGTTTCTTCGGATCTAAAAATCAAACAAGAATAGTAAGTCGCAAAAAAGTTTTAGATGAAAGGATGAATTTTACGGTTTTTGCTTGTCTTTGATGCACAGGAAAAATGAAAACTCACGGTGATGGTGGACGATGCTGGAGCTATTAAGCTCCGACAACCTCCAAGGGGGCCCGCCGTCGATGTTTCAGACGTTGAAGGTGGGCGCTGCCAGAGCTAACAAGCTCTGGCAACTCCCATGGGGGCCCACCGTCGATGTGAAGCATAATGCCAATTCAAGTGAAGATGGAGAAACCAACCAAGGGGTCCGCCGTCAACGTATTCTACGATTGATGGTGGAATTGTCGAAGCCAAGAAGCTTCGACAACCCCAGGGGGCCCGCCGTCGATGTTTCACACGTTGACAGTGAGTGTCGTCGGACCTATTAACTCCGACAACCCCAGGGGGCCTGCCTTCGACGTTTCACGTGTTGACAGTGGATGTCGTCGGACCTACCAAGCTTCGACAACCCCAGGGGGCCTACCGTCGACCTTTCACGCGTTGACAGTGGGTGTCATCGGACCTACCAAGCTCCGACAACCCCAGGGGGCCCGCCGTCGACGTTTTACGCATTGACAGTGAGTGTCGTCGGACCAACCAAGCTCCTACATCTCTGGGGGTCCGTCGTCGACGCAACAAAAGCTCCCTGGAGAAGTCGGAAATAAACTTCAGACCTAAAAGCTACAAGTTTTAAGTGTCCAAGTCATCAACACATTGTAAAATCCTTTTGGTACATGTTTGCAATCAAATTGTGTACATCTACTAGGGACAAACAAGATAAAGGACAATGTATTGAAGACGGATAAAATGGAATTCATTGCATAAAGAGTGGATTTCATATATGTGATGTTCTGGATTACAAAATGAGGATTATAGTAAAAGGCAAAAGGAAAAGGTCCTAGTTACTGGAGGATCTAAGTCCTACGGAAAAATGATGCAACCTTCTCAGCAGCTTCTTAGACGCTAGTCCTGGCAGCATCCTCCTCTTCGGCAATGAGTCCTTTGAAGACCGGATCTAGAGAAAGTTGGGCGTCTTGGCTCTTGTAACACACCATGACATATTCAGCGACGTTCTTGGCCAGAGATTTCCCCTCAGTCTCCAGCTCGTAGGTGATGACATCACCCATCGTGTCGAGTTTGCTGCCAACAGAGCCAAGTGCCACCAGTGTCTGGTCCTGCTTTGGGGCTGGGTTCTCTGGGCGTACTGGGCTGAAGCCAAGAGGCACCAAATCTCTGTCTGCATGCCCCAAAAAATCCCACACCTGCTGTGACTCAGTCGCTCTTGAGCTCTGCAGCTCCTCTAGCGACCTTCTGGCCGCCGCAAGCTTCGAACCTTCCTGAGCGAGGCGCTCGACTACTTTGTCATGTTGTTGCATACTCGCAGCTACTTGCTTTTCATGGTTGGCTAGCTCCGTCTCCTGGAGGTGGATGCGGTTCCGCCATTCGGACAGGTCCTTCTCCCTGCCTCTTACTTTCCCTTCTCTGGTGGCAACATCAACTTCTCTTTTTGAGAGCTCGTGCCCCAGTTTCCAGTACTTCTCCTCTTCTTCTTTGCTCCACAGATCAAGCTTCTTAGTGTGATCTACCAAGTTTTGCTCTCCCAAAGTCAGCTTCTGGGCGAGCTCCTCCTCTCTTTTCAAAATATCCTCTTGTTGTTCCAGGAGTTTCTCTTCCCTTGCATAGAGGCCTGCTCAACGCTTCAGGAGAGTCTCGTTTAATGCATTGAGGTTGTTGTGACGTTCGTCAGCAGCAGTATTCCTTTCCTTGGCTTGCTCGAGAATCCCCCGAGAATTAGCATCGAGGGCCCTGATGGCGGCCTCCTTTTCCTCCAACAACTTGCCCCAATATTCCATCCGGGTCTTCTCTTTCTCAACCCACTCCTTCTGATCAGCAAGCCTCGTCTGTGCAAGCTTGGTCTCAAAGTGGATCTTGTTGCGCCAACACCTCAAGGTGTGGCACTCTTCCTCAAGGACCTTGCTGTCATGGTCGAAGGCGAGCTGGACCTGTCGGAGGCTCGAGCAAGCATTGTCAATAGACAACGCCAAAGGAATAGGCTTTGGACCTATCGGGGTCATCTCCGCCGACTCCAGAGGGTCTTCAAGAACAAAAATAGGGTCTCACGCCACAAGTGTGGTTCTGTGAGCTTCTACGGCATTAGGGCCGCCCTCTGGGAGCTCCTCGGTCGCTGCTGAGGAAGATCCCGCTGAGGGAACTTCTACCTCCGGGGCTGATGCTGAAGGACCAGCCGCAGGGTCTTCTGCTACTGGCTCTGCGGGTGGAGAGCCTGCCGCCGCTTCTTCAGGATGTTTCGGCTCGGGTATGGACACCTCCGAAGCAATTACCTCTGGAGCGGTCGTTGGAGTTTCGTTTGAAGCCACTTCCACCGCTGGCTCAGGCGCCGGAACATCAACCATCTCTGGCTTAGTGGTCGAAGCTTCAACTATCTCCAGCACAAAGGCCGAAGCTTCGAGCACCTCCGGCTCAATCGCCGGATCTTCAGCCACTTCTGGCAAGGGCGACGGAGCTTCAGGTACCTCTGGCTCAAGTGCTGGAGCTCCCAATACCTCCGACTCCTGCACTGGAGCCTTAGTCTCTGGAGCTGTTGCTGGTGGTGCATCTTCAATAACTTCTGCCCCATGGTCTGGCGCTACCACGGGAGCTTATGGCGTCTCTTCTGGATCCAAGTCCACGACAGCTCGCGTCGGAGCTGCTGTGTCTTCTGCCACCACATGGGGAGGCTCAATGGTTAAAGCCGAAGCATCAGAATGTAGCATATGTCGAAGCCTCGGACTTTTTTCTTGACACCCTGGAAACAAAAGGTCGCGAAGACTAAAAATATAATAAAAACAAGCTTAGCATTTCAAGGTAAATTTGACGATGCTTACCTGGGGATGATATCGCCCTAGTCGCCACAAAATCTTTTCTTCTGGGGCCCGGTGTCAGAGCTCACCAAATTTGGTGAGACAGTATCTTCGTACCTTGGTTGGGGGCCATCTGCAGCAGCTGGAGTTTTCTCAGCCCGAACCCCCCTCGGCTGGGAAGGACCTCCATACCCGGAGCTCACATCCAGTGCCGGAGTCGGAGTTGACCTGCCAGAGCTTGAGCCCCTCGAGGGCGCTAGCACCGAAGCAGGTGTGGTCACCGAAGGTCTCTGAAAGTTGCCTAGTGGGGATGAATAGGCAATAACACCTGAAATGACTTAATCAAAGGAGATTAAACTCCTGAGGTCGGACTTGTCTCGACAGGGTCGGACTAGTCCGCTCAGCACAGGGTGAAAACCTAAAAACTTGGTTTCTACAAGTTATTTGCAGAATTTAAGTTCACCAAATATGTAAGCAATGTGTGGTAACCTAGTACGGCTTAGATTGTGAAGTTAAAGCACTTAGGTTACAAGATTTCAACAAAGATCAAAGTGAAGAGCAATATGAACAATAAGAACCCTAATAGTAATGCTAGTGATTATGAAATGCAAAATGACAAGTGAGACAAGATTTATCTCCTGGTTCAGCTCCACGAAGAAGCCTACATCCACGTTGAGAAGTCCACACAAGGACCGGGTCTCACTTGACCCTTCTCTCACCAAGCCACCACAATGGTCAGCTTGGTTTCCACTATATCAATGGGTAATCACCAAGTTTGATTGGGGCTGCTCACAAGTTGAGGCTCCCACAAATCAATACAATGAGCAGCACACAAAGCCCAACTCACATGCCACAAAACACAAAACAATGTTCAAAGATATCAAACCGAGAGTCCAAGCGCGATGATCTTCCTTCACTCTCCTCCCCAAACCCTAATCGCTTCAAGTTTCAGTCTTAGAGGGCTAGCAGGACGAGTGTAAGGCTTTGGAAGGCTCTAGGTCACTTGTGGCGGCACTAGGGTTCAAGAGTTATCAAATAGGGGTCGGGAGTCCCCTTTTTATAGGGGTCCTGGCAACTAACCGTTGCCACCAGGGCAAACCCAAACTAGTCTGTCCCTATGCCACGGACTAGTCCGTCCTTCTGGGACCACCAACAATTTCACGTCATTGATCGACAAAATAAATGGCGTGCGCGTGAACGTTTGAATTTCAAACAGCCACTGAGAACACGGACTAGTCCGATACAAAACGGACTAGTCCGGAGTGGGACAGAAAGGTTTGGTCCGTCCGAAAATGGACACAACTGGGTACGGCCGGACTAGTCCGACCCTCTAGGGTTTCCTCTCGGTTTATCTCACTAAGTCTCAATTGGACTAGTCCGTACCACACCGGACAAGTCTGAACTTTTCCAGAGAGCTTTGGTCCATTCTAAAACGGACAAGTACGATCTACTGTGACTTAGCTCCAACTCCACGAAGGGAAGAACGGACTAGTCCGTACCCATACGGACAAGTCCAATCTACTCTAGAGACCTTTAGTCCACCCCAAAGCGGACTTCTCTGACTGTCCAGACTAGTCCGGCCCTGAGGCCCGGACTAGTCCGGCCTCCTAGGATTTTTTCCTCATTTTGGCTTCTCACTTAGGTTTTTCTCTCAACCACTACTTTGAGCCCCCTAGAATGATCTCAATGCACATGATACATCCACCCTCACACATGATACGGCTTACTTAAGCTCAATACCATAGAAACCCTAATTTCTCCGCTTGAGTCTTTGACACTCGTTTCGATCTTTTCTTTTTGAGGGTTTTCGTCTCATTTCAACCATTACACCTGTACTTAAGATCAACTCAGCTCATTAGTCTCTTAATTGTCGTCATCAATCATTCAAACCCCACGGGGATGCCTAGATGCACTTTCAATCTCCCCCTTTTTGGTGATTGATGACAACACAATAAGACTTCAACAAAAAGTATAATGATTTGTTTTCATAACATGTATTTGTATGAGTGACTCCCACTCAATGTATGCATCATGAGTAAGAGAGATTGAGAGAGTTCTCATACATATACATGTTATGGTGGGGTGCCTAAGTCATGTGCTCATAAATTGTGATAAGGCAACAAGTATGCAAGATGAAACATGTAACTCAAGCATAACATCACAATTTAGACAAGATACATGAATTAAGTCTTACAACAATTGAAATGCAATGAGTTTTAAAACATAAGTCCATAGTGGATCAATCTCTCCCCCATATAAAACTATCAAAGAACCCCTTCCAATCTCTCCCCCTTTGGCATCAAGACACCAAAAAGGAAAAGAGAGAAAAGAATATTCCTAAGGTCTACTCCTCATCATCATCATCATTGTCGTCATCGTCTCACCCTTGCTGCCCGCTATCGCTCTCCGTGGCCTTCGGATCATCATTAGCATCATCTTCGGACAGAGCTGCCATGGAGGTACCAACCTCACCGAATTGAGCAAGCTCCTCGGTGGTGAACTCCGGTAATGGATTCATCTCCCCATCACTCTCCGCGGCGGGAGACATAGGGATCTCCAGCTTGTCGCACATCGCCTTGAGATACTTCTCTTGGGGACACTCCATGCGATGTTGCTGAACTTATGTCTTCCGATAAGAGGAGAATATGGCTTTGAAGCACTTGAGGAATCCACTACCGCATTGTGATGAAGGAGGAGGTGGAGGAGGAGGTGATGGAACAAAGTGTGAAGAAGAAGCGAGAGGATCCGCATTCTTCCTACGAGGGGCAGCCAACTCCCGAGGAGGAATTTGAGGACGAAGCCTTCTATGAATGATGTCCTTCTTGAAGTTGAGCCCAGACACCTTCTCGATCATGTACATGATGTACAGAGCATAGAAACATGATAGGTTTGGAGTATGCGAGATGTTGAAGATGTCATCAAAAATGTAGTCCACCACATTGAAACGGACATCTCCATCAATTAGCACCACCAAGTGCCTCAGGTTACCTTGAATAATCCCCGCATCCTCATCCTTGGGGGCAATAGTCTTTCGGAGCACTCGGTTGAGGACACTGTAGAAGGGCTTGATGTTCCTTATATGCTCAGCCTCAAAAGGTACATGACTTGGATACATGTACTCCAAAGTGTCTCGATCAACTGGCCTTAGATTGGAGATGATGATCTCATTGTCCAGTTGGTCCTCCAAGTCGAGTAACTAAGCAAAATCCCAGTAGGTGGTGGAGTATTGCTCTCCGTGAGTCATCCAAGTGATCCTCCTGTCTCCATCGGTGTGGAAGTAGACAGTGGAGTAAAACTGGGCAATGACTTCCACATTCCAGTCATACTGAAAGCCCATGAGCTTCTTCAATCCATGGCGCTCTATGGCCTCAATCACGGCATTGAAGGCCAAGTGATCCTTTTGAGCCATGTAATCCCAGTCAATCCACTGAGCATCAGTCACAGGAGTTTGCTTGTACATATAAATTGTCCTGTAGTAGTCATAGTGGAAGTCACACCAAAAGCGGGGATCCACTGTGCTCCTCTCCCTTTGGTAGACGTTGACCTTCCTGAGCTTCCTAGCCTTCTCAGTCCCTTTGCATTTGAAGATGTTGGCATCGAAGGCAGCTGCACGGTTGGGGTTTCATGCAGATGAAGACATCCTCAAAGGACCAATGGGTTGAGAGGCACCCTTCTTGGCCTTGCTTGTTGGCTTTTTGGCAACTAGAACCCTCTTCTTGGGTGCAGCATCCATTGGGGCCTTGCCCTTGTCCTTGAAGGTCCTTGCCTCCTGGGTTCTAGCCCTCTCCCCCATAGTTACAAGTCTCTTCTTCTTCGGGTTTGCCTCGGCTGCAGCTGGTTATGAGCTTCCCTTTGAGTCTTCTTTGCTTTCCTTGCCTCCGATCGGGATTCGAGATATGCCATTACAAGCTCGTCCTCCTTGCGCTTTCGGCGGTGGATAGAGCAATGGAGTTTTGTTTTTTTGAGGACCAAGACACTAGAGATCTACCAAGGAATTGGCATGTTCTGGAGGTGCTCTTCCTATCAACTTTGTACCCCGTATAGTCCACATCAGAATATCCAATGAGGTTAAATTTAGAGCCTTTGTGGTACCAAAGTCCTAGGCTTGGTGTGTGAACCAAATATCTAAGAATTCTCTTAATGGCGATCAAATGACACACCTTACGAGCAGCTTGAAATCTAGCACACATACACTGTAACACCCTCATTTTCATGCATCATGCCCTGCATACATTCATATATGTGTCTAAGATTAATCCACATCAAAAGGAATAAGTTTAAAATTTAATTAGAAACAAAACCGCACTTAAGAATTCTGGGAAGTGCGGACTAGTCCGATTTTGGTGCGGACTAGTCCGATTTTGGTGCGGATTAGTCTGATTTCTCTCTGGCCTCGATCAAACTTGTCCATTTTTCTGCGGACTAGTCTGTTTTTGCCTCTGGACACCTTCGGACTTGTCTGGTCCTGTGTAGAATAGTCTGGTGTTCCAAAACCCTTGGAAAATTCGCTAAGTCCCTGGACTTGTGCAGACTAGTCCGGTACTCTAGCGGACTTATCTGTTTTCCTCTTTGACTAAAGTCGGACTTGTCCGATTTTTGGCCAGACTTGTCTGTTTTTCCCCTCTGGATAAGTTTGGACTTGTCCGAAGTCCAGTCCAGACTTGTCTGATTTCTCTCTGGACAACTTCGGACTAGTCCAGTCCTTTTCGAACTTATCCGATAAATCGTGACTCCGAATTGATCTTTTGTTTCACCACTTGTTTCTCGGGTTTTACGTTAAGTGGGCCTAGGGACGTCGTGCCTAACTCTTTTAGAGCCCATGTGGGACTCTAAACCGTCCCCTACTCATCTCAAAACTCGAAATCCATCTAACCCTAGCCTCCACCTCTATATAAACAAACCCACCCCTTGACTTGACATCTATTTGCCACTTTTCCACCACACCCAAAACCCTAGCTCGTGATTAGCCACCACCAAGGAGGGAGAAGGAGGTCCCAAGCAAGAAGAAGAAGAGGAGGAAACGAAAGAGGACCAAGATCTCCATCAACTTCGCGTTCTTTGTCAACAATCCACCACCAAGTTCTTCATCAACCCTAGATCATCAAGCTCCAAGTGTTACCTCCAAGATCCTTGATTCTTTGGAGTTCTAAACATCTGGTATGCCTTGTATTCTCTTTTCCTTTCTGAATTCGACCCCAAATCTCCAAATTCACGTCGATCTAGAAAACCTAATCTGCTATTCTCGCGCAGTGCGGACTTGTCTGGTCCCTAGCGGACTAGTCCGATTTTCCTGGTTAAATTCTATTGAATTAATTCTAAAATTTGATTGAATCAACTCCAAACCTGTATAAACTTGTTAAAATCTATTAGAATTAGTTAGTGATCATTAAAAGCAACTCATTCTTAAGTTCCATCTTGTATTTGCATTACTCATGCATATCATGTCATGTTGAGTAATATTTGTGCACTCTTTTATTGTATTCTTGTCTTGTATGTTTATTGTGCAGATTAGACGTATTTGCGCTAGAGAGTGCCGCGGAGGATCTCCAGCACCAAGAGTTTGAAGTCTTTGATCGTAACCAAGCCCAAGAGCAAGGCAAGTGTCCTTGAAGCATATTGATCCTGTTTCTGAAATAAATATTTTGTTTGCAAAACTGCATGCTTGTGTCAATTTGATGGGAATCCTATGATAGGAAGTTTACTAGCTTTGTATAACCACCCTTGTCACCTGGAATTCATGGTAGAGAGTCGGGATGGGCTTTTTACCCTTTTTGCTTTGCTTAATTAATTGGGATGGGAAAACAACTATACCACTTAACTTAATTATGTATTTATGAGATTATGATTAACATGAACTGGTTAATATGATATGGTAATGGTTGATCTAAGCAAGCCCGGTATGTTTATGGGTTGGATGTTATGGTGGTTTGCTTGCTTTAGATCTAAGGACCGGTTCATGCGAGAATAAGCCAGGACTACAGTGCCACCACGAGGCCAAGTATGGGTGCGACGTAGCTGATTAATTAGGGCTTTGCCAGTGCTATTTGGACCATTAAGGATGCTCAAGGAAAGGGTAGTCGGATTGGGTTTGTTGATGATTGGTGAGACTACCCTGGGATCTGAATGGCTCAAGAGGGGGCCCTTGGTTGAAGATGTGCTCTGTAGGAGACATCGCCACAAGTGAAACCTCAGTGGGGTCTAAATAGGCTAGTAATCCCTTTGTAAAGGCTATTTTGTGATCTCTTGGCCATACACCAAAGGAAGTGTAATTGGCGTAAGGGAGGTTCTTTAGTCGCCGACAGGTGATGAAATCACAAACACGTGGGTAAAGTGGTACAACCTCTACAGAGAGTCTTTAAAACTATCATGATAGTCGTGCTCCCGATTATAAGCGCCTGGATGACCTACAAGATTAGAGGGGTTTTGTTATTGGGATGGTTCAGTTATGGTTTGGTACTGGTTATGGGATGGTATTATGGTTCATGATAATGGATATGGTTTATGGTAATGAGGAATCTGAAATATGGATGATGGTATGTTGACGGCTGTTATATACCAATTTCATCCATCAACTTAACTCAATTATGTGAAGGATTTGTCATTTCTTGCACACATCACCTTTCTATCTAACCCAATTCCACTTGGACTTGGAGAAATATGCGTATGAAGCATTTTATGCAGGAAATGAGAAAATGTAGAGGGACCAATCCTATAAAATATCATCCCACCAATCAGGCGACGACACATGGCATCCCACGGATCAAATGGCCCACAAACAGAAGTATCCGAGGAGATCCAATGGTGTAGGGTTCGGCCGACCTCTTCCTGGCGCCAAACGCGGTCAAAAGACGCGTGTTGGCTCCTCCTGGCTTGAAGGAGTCGATGGTGACTGATTCGCGCGCTTTTGGTGGCGGGAATTGATCTTAACACTAGTATAAATAGGACCCCCTACCCCTCACTTCAAGACACACCACTTGAGCTTCATCTCTATTGTATACAATATCATCCATAGTCTTAAAGGAGTTAGGTTGTAGAGAGGAGAGTCTCTAGTCCCAAGTCCAAATTGGGAAAGGAGTAAGGAGTCTCTCTCTTCCCAATCCTACATTGGGAAAGGTATGGCTCATGTATTCTTTCTTGTATTTGTGACTTTATGCATAATAAAGATAGTATCTTTAGTCTCTACTTATACATATACTTGGGCAAAGCGTTTCTTGTTTGATTGTGGAGTCCATGTATGTGCAAGGTATAGCTTCTATGACTATTGCATCATGAACATATCTCATTGTCATAGAACCTATAGACCCCCACTATAGTCTAGTTAATTATAACATAACTAGGTTAGTATGGATAATTATGTTGTGTATCAACATTGGTTCAATGATGGTTCAATTCATTGCCTTAGGATGGATTGTGCCTAGGCTCTTAAGGTAATTACTTAATATGCTAGCATGGTGCTAGGATAGCTAAGTAGCATTGGATGTCTCGTAGACCCACGGATTGAAGAGGTAGGCAGTAGGTGGTGACAGCCCTATCTGTCCTTTGTAATCCTCCACGTTGGGATATGCCACAGGATCTTGGCGGGAGTCGCCCTAGTATTGCTAGGGGTACGCCCGTGCCCGATGTGTTGAACCACATAGCATAAGTATTCACTATTGATCTAGCTTATGGATAATTAGTTTAGACTATGTATATGTACAATAGAGCATAGTATGAGTACCTCCATAACTCTCAACCCTAACTAACCTCTAGGATCCTCTTACCCCCCTTAGACTTGAAAGCTTTTGTGTGTGTCACACTACCTCCACTGTTATTTATCCATCCTTACTAGATTATTACCTACACCTTTCTACCCTTTCCACTTGATGATTGTTATATATCTTCCCTGCCTTCCTTTGGGATCAAATAAATGACACCCTTGGGAAAACTCTTAAGGGGAAATGCTACAATGATATCTTCGTGCGCTTGCGGAATTCACTCTGTGATCCAATAGAACCGTTAACAAGCATTTCTGACACATCAGTTGGATTTGTTTAATTAATGGTGCGTAAGTAATACCAACAAGCATTTATGGCACTATTGTCGGGGATGATTTGTTAGTATATCTTAGGAGCCGTCAACAAGCATTTTTGGTGCCGTTGTCGGGGATGATTTGTTAGTGTATCTTAGGAGCCGTCAACAAGCATTTCTGGCGCCGTTGCGGGGAAGGCAAATAGATATATAACATGACTGAGTGAATAGGATAGAACCATGGGTAGGATTTTAGTAGGATAACCATTCTTTGTTTTCGCATTTTTAATGTGAAAACAGGGCAGTGTATGTCTGGTTTACGCCTGCCGGAAAACTTTGTTGAAGTTACCAAATCTCTTCTGAGAGACCGACCCCGTGTCGTTACTCCTCAGAAAATTCGAGCGGCAAGGAAAGCCAACATTTCTGCACCAACAATCCAAACGCCAATGGCTCAAAAGACCCTTTGTGAGTTCTCAGCTCCCTCTGCTAATAATGTGCCTATTGGGCCCACTGTTAACACGGGATATGTGAACTTCGAGATCAAAACTGGCCTTATCACTATGGTGCAAGTCAACCCATTCTGTGGGAAGGCTAACGAGGATGCAAGTGCTCACCTGCAACAATTCCTCGAGATCTGCAGCACTTCTAAAATCAAGGACGTGTCTCCGGATGCGGTCCGTCATAGGATGTTTTCGTTCTCCCTCCTTGGGAGAGTGAAACAGTGGTTCTACGCGAACTGAAGTACTGCAGACACTTGGGAGAAATGTTCTACGGCATTCCTCGCCAAATTCTTCCCATTGGGCAAAACAAATGCCATACGTGGAAGGATTTCCATCTTTCAGCAAGAGCTCAAGGAATCTATTCTCGAGGCATGGGAAAGGCTTCAGGAGTACATCCTAGCATGTCCCCACCATGGGATGGATGACTGGCTTCTTATTCAAAACTTCTATAATGGGCTGATCCCATCAGCTCGTGACCATTTGGATGCTGCTGCTGGAGGAGCCTTCTTCTCATTGACGGTGCCAAAAGCTAAAGATCTTAATGAGAAGATGGTGTCCAACATGGGATGGAACGATGAGCATCTCCATACCCGACAGCGAGGCATGCACACCTTGAAGGAGGTGGACATGATCGCTGCAAAATTGGACCTCCTAATGAAGAAAATTGATGGACAAGCCAATGGTGAAGTGTCTGGCAATGCCTATGCCCTAGACTCTCACATCACGTGTGAAGTCTGTGGCGACACGGGTCATATGGGCAATGATTGCCCAGAACTCGTGAGGACGCCCTATACCTCACCAACAACGAAAATTTCAACAACAACAATGGCTATCGTCCAGGAGGTCAAATGTGGGGTCAACAACACCCATTCTTTCAAGGAGGGTACAACAACAATGGCAACCCTGGAAATCAGCCCAACTTGAGAGAACTTGCCATTAGCCAACTCAAGATCAATGAGGCCCTATCCAAGAAGCTGTCAGCTAATGACAAGACCCTAAAGAATATCAATGCAAAGATTTAAGGACTATCCTCAGCATTCAAGAATCAACTAAGCTTCAACAAGATGTTGGAGACTCAGTTGGCACAACTTGCTGCATTTGTCCCTCCATTAGAAAACAACAAAATTTCGGGGCAGCCAGAAGCCCCAGTGGAGAACGTCAGTGCAGTGGTTACAAGAGGAGGAAAGACCACTCATGACCCACCATATCCCACACAAGAAAAGAGGACAACTGAGCCTGTGAAGGAGGATGTCCCAAGTGAATTACTTGGTGAGAATATGGCCAAACACTTTGAAGACACCAACTTATTGCCATTCCTTCACAGGCAAAGGAAGCCAACAGTGGATGAGCAATTCAACCGTTTTGTTGAGATCATCCAAAAGATCCACATCAATGTGCCCTTGATTGATGCGATGTAAGTCCCCACTTATGCTCGCTATCTCAAGGACATATTGAACAACAAACGGCCATTGCCCACCACTGAGGTCATCAAGCTTACGAAATATTGCAGTGCAGCCATCCTCAATAGGCTTCCTGAAAAGAAGAAAGACCTTGGATGTCCTACCATTTCATGCTCAATTGGGGATCACCACTTTGACAAGGCACTTTGTGATTTGGGAGGAAGTGTTAGTATGATGCCCAAGGTTGTGTTTGACCAGCTGAACTTCACAGAGCTGACTCCAACACCAATGCAGCTACAACTGGTTGACTCTTCAGTCCATTATCCAGCGGGTATTGCTGAAGACGTACTGGTGAAGATCCGGAACTGCTTCATACCTGTGGATTTTGTGGTGCTGGACATGGACACCGAGAAGGATACACCACTTATTCTTGGGTGTCCATTCCTAAGCACTGCAAAAGCTCGCATAGATGTGGGAGCTGGAGAAATCCAATTCCATATCAATGGCAAGGAGGAAAGGTTTAACTTTCGGCCAAAATCAGAACAATGCTCCATGATTCGAATCAAGTATGGGCCGAATGATAAACACATCAGAGAGGTCGAAGTCACACCTCCAAAGGTGGACTCACTCATTGCATTCATGATAAGATTAATCTACGAGGAGAATCCATCGTTTCGACCACGCCGATATCCAAAGGCGGCGGAATCATCTGGACCTTCCCGAAGGCCCAAGTCCACCAAGCCGCAAAAGAAGGAATGGCGGAAGAAGCAGGACAAGCCGTCCAAGCCCATCTCTCCGGGCTTGGAGGAATGTCCATCTCATCGGACGGTGGTGAGACCTACGCCAATAGGTTAAATTGGTAGTTATCCCACTTTATTTTTATTTCTTTCTTTTTCCACCCCATTTGGATTTTTCCCATTGCATATTTGATTTTTCCTAGCAAGTTGAGAATCTTATATTCTCAACTATCATTTTTTTCTTTCTTTCTTTTCAAAAGAAAATTTTTGTTGGATTTGAAACAGGGTTTTTATTTGAAAAACATTTTTTTTGAGCTACACATGTGGCATTTCACCAACGTGCTAACTTTATAGCCGTTGGGGAGCCATTTGCCAAAAGGGGGACCAGGGGAGCCACCTATCAGGTCGGCTGAACCCCCTGGTCGGCCGAACCCCCTGGTCAGCCGAACAGGGAGTGGAGCCAATTTGGCTCCCCTTCCTCCAACGGATACATTTTGAACCCTAAGTGACTGTTGGAAGGTGCACCCTATAAATTGTGGTCGTGAGGAGCACTTCTCTTCACACACCACATCATTTTACACCTCCCCAAGTCACTCTCTAGCTCACCTTGTTTTTCTTGCTCTTCATTGCAACACTCTTGCTCAAATCCATCCCCAAAAAGATTTTCTTTTGTTTGCATTTGAATTTTACACTCAAGCTTTCAAGAGGAGAAACTTCGCTGAGAGTTTTGTTTTCCAAACATCGCTTCTTTTCGGATTTTTCTCGCCTTGTTTTGTTCTTGCTTGTTGAACTCAAAAAGACATGAAGAGGTTGTTCAGAAAGAGGAAGGAGGCTGCAAGCTCAAGCCATGGTGAAGGTTCTAGTGCACGCCTCTCTTCCATGGGTACAAGCCCAAGGAGGAGAAGTGTGTGTGAGGACACTCCCATGGAAGAGAGAATCAACCCACACCAACTTCTTCATGACAATGACCTCAACATACGAAGCGAAGTTGAAGATCAAACACGCAGGCTTCTCCAAGATCGTGAGTTCCGCCACACCAAGGCTTATGATCCTCATTTGATCTCCAAGATAGGTATGGACTCCGAATTTCTTTCCATTTGGCATGCAATTGGATTTGATGACTTTGCTCACATAGAGGAGAAAGGTTCACGCCTTCTCACTATCCAATATCTTTGCACGCTAAGAATAGGATTTGATGGTATTGCTTTTAGATTATTCCAAAAAGAACACAACATCCTATGGAAAGAATTAGGTAGCATCCTAGGCTTCCATAAACGGTGTTTGCTAGATTTAGACAATTTTCCTAAGTTTAACAAACAAAGTTTTTGACATGAGCTAACTAGTGAGGTCACATGTAGGGCTCCTAGGAATAGCCACATCCAAAACCCTACCTTACGCTTCATGCATAGATGGGTGGCTATGAATATATTCCCTAGGGGAGATGTTAGGGTTGTGCGAGATGATGAATTGAAAATTTTGTTTGCCATGACTAAAAAGATAAAAGTTGCTCCAGTCAAAGTCATGATGACACAATGGTTAGATTACATTTCAAAATCAGGACCAATTGAATGCACTTCATTGATTACTCATATTGCTGATAGGGTAGGAGCACTTAATACTCTTCATTTGAATACATTGAAACTAAAAGAGAATTAATTGATGAAGACTATTTAGTGCAAGGACATACCCTTAAGCATGATCAAAATGGGTCCTTGATATTTTTCTATCCCGGCTTTGTCAATGAAATTCAGTTACCTAACCCGGATTTTCATTTGTACAAATTTCGGAGGCTAACCATTAACCTTCTTCCCCTTGAGGAAGCAAGAAGAAGTAATGTCTCTGGCAGGGTAACAAGAAATCGTGCGAGGGCTGCAGCCACAGGCATGCCACCGATAATATCTCCGGTCCATGAATACCAAGAGGAAGAGAACCCAGCGGGTTATGCACCCGGATGGACTCAACCTCCGACGTATGAGACTGGGGGATCATCTTGGCAACAATGGCAAAGGGATCCACCCTTATCCATTTCAAGCTCTAGCAGCTTGCCCCCAACGTCCATGAGAGGACGTCGTTCCTTTTCGGCTAGAAGTCATCATGACTATAGCCAAGGAATGATGGACCTCACTAGACAGGCCCGGCTCTGCACATGGGCGGGAGGTGCAGGTGGCCTAGGGCCCCAAGCGGAGAGGGGCCCAGGAAAATATGTGAATCCTCTGTTCTGTTTAATGGTTTGGACACATAAGCACAGATTAATTTTGGTACCTGGCCTGCTAGCACCTGGCCCAACCCAAAATTTTGGTCGCGAGTTACAGACAACCATCGCCTGCTAGGCTCTCTGTCTTCCTCTCTCCTCTGGTTATCCCCTTGCCCAGCACCGCATTGCATGGTCTCGCTCCTCACCTGCTACCGCAGTTGTGCCGTCCATCCCAGATCCTCCTCCTCCCTGTCGTCCGGCTACTGGAAAAGGGCTAAATATTTAAAGTCAACCATGTCAGATTGAATGGATTGATTATCTGCAAGAATAATATTTTGGATAAAATTAATCTCTAACTGTCCTCAATGGTTTTGCTTTAAAAATGCCCGATGAAATTTAATTTTATGAAAGACAATGGATATTGTTCATCTCCTACTTAAGGTATCCATATTAGTAATATTTTCAAAACTTTATTTCTGTCTTTTTCTACATTTTAATAATATTTATTTATGTTGAATAGTTTAGATGAGTATATATTAGTATTACAAATTAATGAAAATTTTAGCTTTAAGGGCCCACCACCCTGAGTTTGCCTAGGGCCCTCGAAATTCTAGAGCCGGCCCTGTCACTAGACGTATGGGAGAACTTGAAGTGAGAATGGGTAACATCTACAGCACACTCCAAGAGCATGTTCAAGGTACTCAGGATTGGCAACAACACATGGATGCTCAATTCACCAACTTCAACATGACGCTACAACAACAACAAGCCAATCTTGCAGCGTACTTCCGTCATCAAGGGTTCAACCCTTATCATGGAGGTTGTTGAAGAACAAGCTTGGGGGAGGACCCCCCCACTTGAGGTAACATGTATCACATTCCTTGCATATTTATTTTCCATCCATCCATCATCCACCTTGCATTTAAAAAAAAATAGGTTAGATTTGCTTTCATCAAATAAAGATGTGCGGCAAGAATGATTTAGAATTCACATAGATGAAATGATGAATAGTTGCTCTGTTTTATTTTCCTAAGTCTCTAGTTTACAACTTGCTACTCTCCGAATATTGCTTTCATTGGTTTGAAATACTTTTACCTTAATTTGGAAGTTGTGGGTAGCAAAAGCTTGATCTAATTCTAGGTTGTTGTCAGACTAGAATTGGTAATAGGGATGCTAGTCCTAGTTTGAAAGTAAAACTTAGATTTCCGGAGAAATTCTAAGAAGATTTAAGTTTCCCTCATTTGATTGGAAATACCTACCAAAGCTATATGATATTCATACATAGACAAAACCTTATGCATATGCTATTTGCTTTCACATTGAGCCTAGTCAAACTAGTATAGACCTATGTGAGAAATAATTCAACTCTTTTTTGAATTCAAGACTTCACGTGCACATGCTATACTTCTACACTAGAAGTAAGCAAAACGTCCATCATATCCACCATACCACAATAAAAATAGAAACTCCATGTTATTCATGCTTAGCACTCTCTTCAAAAATTCATTGCAAAGAAAGGGAGTAGAAGACATGGCTACAAAAAGAAAATGAAAAAAAAAGGGAAAAAAGGCATGCTTACATCATAAGCATGAGAAAAAAAACAGAAAAAAAAAAGAAAAGTAGCCATGTTTCATCCCTGCAAAAGAAAGAGAGATTATACCAAAAAGGAGTTATCTCAAGAATCCACATCCACTTCCACTCCATCACACATGCACTAGTCTTGAATCAAATAGTTTTGATTTGAATTGCCCTAAGGATTACTCTTTTGACTTAGCAATATATTTGATGCAAATATGCCTACTTACTTTCCTTACCAAGCTCCACATACAAGCCATATCCAATGAGTAGGAATAGTAGAGGCACAATACTTTGGTGAGGAAATATTTCCACTATCCACAAAGGAGTGACTGAGAGAATCAAATTGAGGTACTTAATATCTAAATTGAATTCTCCGGGATTTAAGTGGAACTTGATTTCTAGGCTATGTTTGCCCCATTTGCTATTCTACCTTTCAACTACTCATGAATATGAGAAAGCATAAGCCCCATGATAACTTAAGAAGGGTAGAGTATCATAGCCAATTTCTGCAATACTAGGTAGAGTATCTTGTTGTGCATTAGATACTTTTGAAAATAAGACATTGTAGCAACTCCTGATCATCAACATAAAGTCTTGACTTTGCTCGGGACGAGCAAAGGATAAGCTTGGGGGAGTTTGTTGACGGCTGTTATATACCAATTTCATCCATCAATTTAACTCAATTATGTGAAGGATTTGTCATTTCTTGCACACATCACCTTTCTATCTAACCCAAATCCACTTGGACTTGGAGAAATATGTGTATGCAGCATTTTATGCAGGAAATGAGAAAATGTAGAGGGGCCAATCCTATAAAATATCATCCCACCAATCAAGCGACGACACGTGGCATCCCATGGATCAAATGGCCCACAAACAGAAGTATCCGAGGAGATACAATGGTGTATCACCCATATACATCAAGGGGGCCCACCTGGCAGCCACCTGGAGGAAGCACTCCGCGTTTGGAGTGCTGACCAGGTCGGTCGAACCCCTGGTTTGGCCGACCTCTTCCTGGCGCCAAACGCGGTCAAACGACGCGTGTTGGCTCCTCCTGGCTTTAAGGAGTCAATGGTGACTGATTCGCGAGCTTTTGGTGGTGGGAACTAACCTTAACACTAGTATAAATAGGACCCCCTACCCCTCACTTCAAGACACACCACTTGAGCTTCATCTCTATTGTATACACTATCATCCATAGTCTTAGAGGAGTTAGGTTGTAGAGAGGAGAGTCTCTAGTCCCAAGTCCAAATTGGGAAAGGAGTAAGGAGTCTCTCTCTTCCCAATCCTACATTGGGAAAGGTATGGCTCATGTATTCTTTCTTGTATTTGTGACTTTATGCATAATATAGATAGTATCTTTAGTCTCTACTTATACATATACTTGGGCAAAGCGTTTCTTGTTTGATTGTGGAGTCCATGTATGTGGAAGGTATAGCTTCTATGACTATTGCATCATGAACATATCTCATTATCATAGAACCTATAGACCCCCACTATAGTCTAGTTAATTATAACATAACTAGGTTAGTATGGATAATTATGTTGTGTATCAACATTGTTTCAATGATGATTCAATTCATTGCCTTAGGATGGATTGTGCCTAGGCTCTTAAGGTAATTACTTAATATGCTAGCATGGTGCTAGGATAGCTAAGTAGCATTGGATGTCCCGTAGACCCACGGATTGAAGAGGTAGGCAGTAGGTGGTGACAGCCCTATCTGTCCTTTGTAATCCTCCACGTTGGGCTATGCCACAAGCTCTTGGCGGGAGTCGCCCTAGTATTGCTAGGGGTACGCCCGTGCCCGATGTGTTGAACCACATAGCATAAGTATTCACTATTGATCTAGCTTATGGATAATTAGTTTAGACTATGTATATGTACAATAGAGCATAGTATGAGTACCTCCATAACTCTCAACCCTAACTAACCTCTAGGATCCTCTTATTACCCCCCTTAGACTTGAAAGCTTTTGTGTGTGTCACACTACCTCCACTGTTATTTTATCCATCCTTACTAGATTATTACCTACACCTTTCTACCCTTTCCACTTGATGATTGTTATATATCTTCCCTGCCTTCCTTTGGGATCAAATAAATGACACCCTTGGGAATACTCTTAAGGGGAAATGCTACAATGATATCTTCGTGCGCTTGCGGAATTCACTTTGTTATCCAATAGAACCGTTAACAAGCATTTCTAACACATCAGTTGGATATGTTTAGTTAATGGTGCGTAAGGAATACCAACAAGCATTTCTGGCACTATTGTCGGGGATTATTTGTTAGTATATCTTGGGACCCGTCAACAAGCATTTCTGGTGCCGTTGCCGGGGATGATTTGTTAGTATATCTTAGGAGCCATCAACATGGTAATGAATATGGACTGGTATTATGGTGATTACATGGTTTATGAAGGTTTTATTTCACATACATAATACATATTGCTTTTCAAATGTTTTAATGTACTTTTCAGCACTTAGCCATTATTATATTCATTATTTGTATCAGCTACATGTCATACTTTCCACACTTGCTGAGTACGACATGTACTCACCCTTGCAATTCCCCCACCAACAGTTGCAGGTCAGGATTAGAAGTATCACGATGATAATGCGGAGTTCTAGGCAGTGTCTACCATCAGCTTTGCCTGTGGAGTGTTGGAGCTGCGCTATCCCTTTGCTTAGTTGCTTATTAGTCTATTTCCGCTGCATTAGTTGAACTTGTCGTTAATATTCATTAGAGTTTGTATTCGAGGATATTATGAGTTGTGTAATAAAATATGGTTAATTAATATTGTATGTGGTAATTTTTTGTATATCCTTTTGTGAATGCACTCGTTTATGTGTGTTGAAAATCATGGGCACACATATGCGTTCACTTGGTTCATTTTTGGAACTGGGTGTCACAGATTGGTATCAGAGCCACAGGTTGACCGTAGGATGCAGCCTAGATAGAATGGACACTTTAGAGCACATAGAAGCACTCATGAATTGATGTGCTTTTGTTTGGTATGTTGTTTGCTATATATTGTTTGCTTGTGTGCTTAATAGAGGATTTTGGGATGCTTTAGCATTGCCAGGTCCACGTAGGCTACAGTAGCTAGTTGTTTAGTTTCATATCCCTTGACACATATAGTTGGGGACGTTTTCTGAATTCTTACCTATTGCTTTTCTTCAGATGGTGAGAACTCGCAACCAGAGGGATGGCAATGATGAGGAGGAGAACAATGGAGCACCTCAGAACAACAATGGACGAGGGCCTTCTCATGGAGCTATCAACATTGAGCAGCTATTGGTTATGCAGAACCAGCTCATGCAGACCATGATACAAACTATGGGACAGCTGCAGGCTGGTAACAACAACAATCAGCCCCAAATGCCTCCACCGCCACCCCCGCCTCCTCATAACCGGTTGGGAGAGTTTATGAGGACTAGGCCACCAACCTTTGCTCAAGCCATTGACCCTATGGATGCTGATGATTGGCTCAAGTCCATGGAGAAGAAGCTTGCTATTGTCCAATGCAGTGACCGGGAGAAGGTCATATTTGCTTCTCATCAACTTGTGGGAGCAGCTGCCGATTGGTGGGATTCTTTTTGCAATGCTCATGAGAACCAAGAGGGAATTACTTGGGCTCAATTCAAGGAAAGTTCCCGTTCTCATTATGTGCCAGAAGGAGTTATGATTTTGAAGAGGCAAGAATTTGAGAACCTGAGGCAAGGAAGATCGAGTGTGGGTGAATATCTCAATATATTCACTCAACTTTCAAGGTATGCGCATGAAGATGTTAGTCGGGACAACCGGAAGCGGTATTTGTTCATGAGGGCCTTAACAATGAGATCCAAGTGCAATTGCTGAATTGTGATTACACCAACTTCCAGAAGCTTGTGGACAAAGCAATTGTGGTTGAGAATAAGGTCCGTGAGATGGAGCAAGACAACAAGAGGAAGGCGCCATATCAAGGACAGCAACAACGAAGTAATGTGCGCCCTCGCTTTTCACCACCAAATGTGCCATATTACAGCTCTTCTGCTCCGGTTCAGCGCACTAGTTATGCATCGCGCCCAGCTCAGTTTGTGCAGCAGCGCCCTGCTATGCAAGCACCTAGGCCACCAATGCCTTATACACCTCATGCCAATTTTCCTGGTGTGAATGTTCAGAACCAAGTTCGCCCCAATAATTCTGGAGGAGTTAAGAAGTGCTATACCTATGGAGAAGCTGGACACTTTGCGCATCAATGTCCTAAGTCAGGCCTTGGTCAAGGAAGCAATGCGTCGAGGCAAAACCCAAGACCCAATGGAGGATAGCCGCAAGGAAATCGTGGACAGCAGAATTTTGCTCGTGGCAACATGAACCATGTCTTTACGGAGGATCCTCAACAAGCGGATGACGTGGTCATTGGTATGTTTCTCGCAAACTCCAACCCGATGACTATGTTATTTGATTCTGGAGCATCGCATTCATTCATTGCATCGAAATATGTTGCCAAGTATAGTTTGCCTATCTCTCATATGAACTTTACTCTATTGGTTAAGTCTCCTGGAGGAGAGATGAGGACAAATATAATATGCCCAAAAGTAAGCCTTAGAATAAGGGGGTAGACTTCTCCGCCAATCTCATTGTTTTGAATTCTCAAGGATTGGACATCATACTTGGTATGGACTGGTTGAGGAAGCACAATGGAGTTATTGAGTGTGCCACGAAGACGGTGAAGTTGACCAACGAAGAAGGGATCACCGTAGAGTTTGAAGCATATCAAACTGCACCGAAGCAATTGGAGCTGAATCATATGGACGGTACTGCAATTGAGGATATTCCAGTGGTGTGCGAATTTTTGGATGTTTTTCTGGACGAGTTGCCACGTATGCCACCTGATCGAGACATTGAGTTCATTATTGATTTAATACCTGGAATTGCACCTATAGCTAAGAGGCCATATAGGATGCCTCCTAAGGAATTAGCGGAGCTCAAGAAGCAAATTCAAGAGCAACTAGAGAAGGGTTTTATTCGCCCCAGTTCTTCACCTTGGGGAGCGCCCGTTCTATTTGTGGATAAGAAGGATGGGTCACAAAGGATGTGCTGATTACCGAGCTCTCAACGAGGTGACCATCAAGAACAAGTACACCTTACCACACATAGAAGACTTGTTTGATCAGGTGAAGGGTGCTTGTGTTTTCTCGAAGATTGATTTGAGGCCAGGCTATATCCAAATGAAGATTAGACCATCAGACATACCCAAGACAGCTTTTAGGACACGGTATGGATCTTATGAGTACACCGTGATGTCCTTTGGATTTACCAATGCACCTGCGTATTTTATGTACCTCATGAATAAGGTCTTCATGGAGTACTTGGATAAGTTTGTAGTGGTGTTCATAGATGACATTATGATCTAGTCGAAGGATGAGAAGGAACATGAGGAACACTTGAGGCTCACATTGCAGAAATTGACGGAGCAACAATTGTATGCCAAGTTCAACAAGTGTGAGTTTTGGTTGAAAGAGGTGTTGTTTTTTGGTCATATCATCTCGGGAGCAGGAGTATCGGTCGACCCAAGAAAAGTGAGGGACGTGTTAAAATGGGAGCCCCCACAGAACGTAAAGGAGACCCAGAGTTTTCTTGGAGTGGCTGGATATTACTGTCGATTCATCAAGGACTTTTCCAAGATAGCCAAGCCAATGACGGAATTGCTAATGAAGGGAAAGGCTTTCCTATGGACTGAAGCTTGTCAAAACAGTTTTGAGGAGCTAAAGAAGAGGTTAACTACAACCCAGTTTTGGTTTTGCCAGATGTAAGCAAGAGTTTTGATATTTATTGTGATGCATCGAGACAAGGACTTGGGTGTGTGATCATGCAAGAAGGTCAAGTGGTTGCATATGCCAATGAGTGAAAGCGGAACATCAATGGCCAGCTGGATTATTGCAGCCATTAAAGATTCCGGAGTGGAAGTGGGAAGAAATCGGTATGGACTTTATAGTTGGATTGTCACGTACTCAGTCCGGTTATGACTCAATTTGGATAATTGTGGACCGATTGACCAAATCAGCTCATTTTGTTCCTGTCAAGACCACCTATACCACCGTGAAGCTAGCAGAATTGTATATGGAGCACATTGTGTGTCGACATGGAGTACCAAAGAAGATAGTATCGGATAGAGGTTCTCAATTTACCTCCAAATTTTGGAAGAAATTGCATGAAGCATTGGGAACAAGGTTGAATTTTAGTTCAGCATATCACCCTAAAACGGATGAACAAACTGAGAGGGCCAATCAGATTTTAGAGGACATGTTAAGAGCTTGTGCTTTAAAGCGTGGGAAAAGTTGGGACAAGAGCTTGCCATATGCAGAATTTTCATACAACAATAGTTACCAAGCAAGTTTGAGGATGTCACCATATGAAGAACTATATGGAAGGAAATGTAGGACGCCCTTATTCTGGAATGAGACAGGAGAAACTCAAGTATTTTGTCTGGATGTGTTGCTAGAAGATGAAAAACAAGTTCAGGTTATTCGCGAGAACTTGAGGGCTGCTCAATCAAGGCAAAAGGGTTATGCGGATAATAGGAGAAGAAAACTCGCCTTTGAAGTGGGAGACTTCGTTTACCTCAGGGTGTCACCAATGAGAGGTCATAAGAGGTTTAACATAAGAGGCAAGCTAGCACCTCGAAATATTGGACCATTCAAGATTTTGGACAAAAGAGGAGAAGTAGCGTATGAGTTGGAGATGCTAGCTCATCTTTTAGATGTCCATGACATGTTTCATGTTTCCCAGCTCAAGAAGTGCTTGAGAGTACCGGAAGAACAAGTGCCAATGGAAGAATTGGAATTAGAGGAAGATTTGACTTATGCCGAGCAACCGATCAAAATCTTGGAAACCAATGAGAGAGTCACAAGGAACAAGGTCATCAGATGGTGCAAAGTTCAATGGAAACATCACACAGAATCGGAAGCAACATGGGAGTTGGAGGATGACCTCAAGAAGGAATTTCCCTATCTTTTCTCTTCCACATCGAATCTCGAGGGCGAGATTCATTTTAAGGGGGTAGGTTTGTAACACCCTCATTTTCATGCATCATGCCCTGCATACATTCATATATGTGTCTTACATTGATCCACATAAAAAGGAATAAGTTTAAAATTTAATTAGAAACAAAATTGCACTTAAGAACTCTGGGAAGTGCGGACTAGTCCGATTTTGGTGCGGACTAGTCCAATTTCTTTCTGACCTCGATCGGACTTGTCTGTTTTTCTGCGGACTAGTCTGTTTTTGCCTCTGGACACCTTCGGACTTGTCCGGTCCTGTGCGGACTAGTCTGGTGTTCCAAAACCCTTGGAAAATTTGCTAAGTCCCTGGACTTGTCCGGACTAGTCGGTACTCCAGGGACTTGTCCGTTTTCCTCTCTGACTAAAGTTAGACTTGTCTGATTTTTTGCCAGACTTGTCTGTTTTCCCCTCTGGATAAGTTCGTATTTGTCCGGAGTCCAGTCCGGACTTGTCCGATTTCTCTCTGGACAACTTCGGACTAGTCCGGTCCTTTTCGTACTTGTCCGATAAATCGTGACTCCAAATTGATCTTTTGTTTCACGACTTGTTTCTCGGGTTTTATGTTAAGTGGGCCTAGGGACGTCGTGCCTAACTCTTTTAGAGCCCATGTGGGACTCTAAACCGGCCCCTACTCATCTCAAAACTCGAAATCCATCTGACCCTAGCCTCCACCTCTATATAAACAACCCCACCCCTTGACTTGACATCTATTTGCCACTTTTCCACCACACCCAAACCCTAGCTCATGATTAGCGGCCACCAAGGAGGGAGAAGGAGGTCCCAAGCAAGAAGAAGAAGAGGAGGAAACAAAAGAGGACCAAGATCTCCATCAACTTCGCGTTCTTCATCAATAATCCACCACCAAGTTCTTCATCAACACTAGATCATCAAGATCCAAGTGTTACCTCCAAGATACTTGATTCTTTGAAGTTCTAAACACCTGGTATGCCTTCTATTCTCTTTTCCTTACTGAATTCGACCCCAAATCTCCAAATTCACATTGATCTAGAAAACCCTAATATGTTGTTCTCGCGCAGTGCGGACTTGTCCGGTCCCTAGCGGGCTAGTCCGATTTTCTTGGTTAAATTCTTTTGAATTAATTCTAAAATTTGATCAAATCAACTCCAAACCTGTATAAACTTGTTAAGATCTATTAGAATTAGTTAGTGATCATTAAAAGCAACTCATTATTAAGTTCCATCTTGTATTTGCATTAATCATGCATATCATGTCATGTTGAGTAATATTTGTACACTCTTTGATTGTATTTGTCGTTACCCTGCGTCCCGGGTACCCTATGATACCGCAAGAAGTACAGAAGAGTTCTACATGTCAAAATTGAAGGCTTCCTCAGGCCCCACATGTCATATTACACCGGACCCGCATCCCTCATATGGGTAGCCCCGGAGGTTGACGCGTGTAATATAAATCCGGAGCTAAACTCTTGACACAAGGAAGCTCCGCGATCAACACGTGTATAATGACCCCGGACCTAACCCCCAACAGAGGGAAGCTTCGGTGTTTACACGTGTACAGCGGTGCCGGAGCTACCGCCCTGCAAAGGGAAGATCCGAAGTTGTCACGTGTGGAGCCTCCAGATCTTCATCAACAAATACATTGGTGGATCTCCTTCAGCACAGACATTCAAGCGGCAATTACAAGACTTAATTACGTGTCGTTAATGTTGTATTGATGACACACTATCAGAGCACTGTTAATAGAGGTAAAACTGCCATTAAGGCGCGTTATCACACTATTAACCATACTTGGATGGGGATTCTAGTCAGGACGGGGTTGAAGGTATCTGACAGCACCGGAACTACACTCCAAGCGCTGGTGTCAACGTTGGGGAGTCCTTCGGGCAGCTCCAACCTCTCATGCTCCTCCACTGCAATGATGACCCAGTCCTTCTTCTAGTCATCCCATTTGCCGGAAGGAAATGACTTCAAGTACTTAAAGGGGCAGTTCTTGCGCTTCACGAAATAGTAGAAGCCAAGAAGCTAAGTCCCCTTGCTGGTGGTGTGGATGGTGAAGAAGGTACGAAACAGCTCGACGCAGGGGGGAACACCCACCCACATCTCGCAAAAGTGGATGAAAGTCGCCACTAAAAGAAGAGAATGGGGGGACAAGGTGATACAGCTGGAGACCATAAAAGTCTAGCAACATCAAAAGAAAGGTTGAAAAAGGTGGGATGAATCCCACCATGGCGTACACAGAGAAGTACACCATGTCGCCATTATGCTCCTTCTTGAACGGGAGCTCGCGGACGCATATCAGGTGGCTGAAGGAGTCACTGGACCACCCCATATAGGTCCGGACCTTCATCAAATCGTCCTTTCTCTTGAGGCGGCTCTTGGGAAGACCCAACTCCATTGCGGCAAAGTGGAGCGAAGGAAGAGAAAGCTAGGCAAAGTTTGGGAGGCTCAAAGCACAAGTTTTATCGAAAGCATAAAGAGTCCCCAAACTGTGCACACTTTCCTTCTTAAGTAAGCCTCCACGACGCTTGGATGGAAACCGCAACCAGAGTGGGGTCACATTTCAAAAATCTACCCCGTCCATGATGAATGGGCCCGGAGCCACCCCGACGAAGAGATCAAGGTTATTACTCCAGGCGAACCGTTGTTATGATGGACGGCGGGAGACCCAAAGGCGTCACCCTGACAAGGCACTCGGAACCGATACGGTTTTTGTATCGGGAATTGGCGACCTTCAATTGCGTGGGATCCGCACTCAAAGATCTCATCTGCCGCATTCATAACAAGCCACGTGGCGTTGGTTTAACCCCAGACCATCGCCCCAACGGCACATTACGAGACTTTTGAAGTCTAAGCGCGGGAATCAAAGATGGCCCCACCTTGGGTAGAATAACTTAACCCAAAGGGTTTCTCACAAAGGTGGGTCCGGGGGCCACTGTCGGTACCCTGCATAGCGGGTATCCTATGATACCGCAAGAAGTACAAAAGAGTTCTACATGTCAAAATTGAAGGCTTCCTCAGGCCCCACATATCATATTACACCGGACCCGCATCCCTCATATGGGTAGCTCCGGAGGTTGATGCGTGTAATGTAAATCCGGAGCTAAACTCTCGATACAGGGAAGCTCCGCGACCAACACGTGTATAATGGCCTCGGACCTAACGCCCAACAGAGGGAAGCTCCGGTGTTGACACATGTACAGCGGTGCCGGAGCTACCTCCCTGCAAAGGAAAGCTCTGAAGCTGTCACGTGTGGAGCCTTCGGATCTTCATCAACGAATACATTGGTGGATCTCCTTCAACACGGACATTCAAGCGACAGTTACAAGACTTAATTACGTGTCGTTAATGTTGTACTAAAGACACACTATCAGAGCACTGTTAATAGAGGTAACGCAGCCATTAAGGCACGTTATCACACTATTAACCATACTTAATACCCGTAGACAGTGTATTAGGCTATTTAATACGCCAGGGCCACATGTCGGGCCAGGATAATGATGTAACGATCAGTCTTTGAACTATAAAAGGACTGAGCCGCACGATACAAAGGACAACTCCAAACTGAGCCAGAGACTACGCTTTCTAGCGATTCATAATATAACACAAAAACACACCTCGTGGAGTAGGGTATTATGCTCAGGCGGCCCAAACCACGTAAATCTCTGGGGTTGCTATCTTGATCTTGATCTCTGCGTGCTCCAACCGAAACAAGAACCTCTACGGGCTACACTTTAGTAGTATCAGGGCAAGTGTCGTTGCTACACTTCGACATTTGGCGCGCCAGGTAGGGGCGGCTTCCCGAGATTTCAAGATGGTGAATTCCGCTACATGATCTTCCAATGGCAATTGTGCTGAACAACCTGCTGGAGGCAATCCCTCCAACACTCGCCATCCAGGAGGTGCCATTGTTCCAGCAGGCACTATGGCTCCACATCCACCACCTGATCCGGCAAACAATGTTGGGCAACAAGATGGTGCATATGCGTTGATCACTGCATCGATGAACAACAACCCAGAGCACGCGCTCATTGTTGTGCGAGCTCTCCTACAACACCCATCGCCTCTAGGAGCACCCCAGGGTGCTATGGAACAGTGGAGAGCTGATGTATATCATCTGGTTGCAGCTACAGCAGCTGACATCAGCAATCAAGGTCCTCCCCCCTAGGGCGAGCACCATCATAACGACGGACCTTGTCGGGCCGAATTGGTCCGCAAGTCTCGCGGCAGAGGAGACGTGTTGCATCCCAGAAGGTGACCTCGTTGCCTCTTGGGGCACGATGCACCCACACCATCACCAGGATTCCGACTCATGACCTGCGGTCGGAACTTGATCACTGTTACCAGCAGCAGGACGGTCGTGTCCATATCGAGCGTGCTCGTGAGAGGCGGGAGGCTCGGGACAATCCTGCTCCTCAAGGAGTAGGAGGAGGCTGTTCTGCCCTAGCCATGCATTTACGCATGGTCAGATGGCCACAAAAGTTCTGGCCTCACTTGCCGGAAAAATTCGACGGAACTGTCAACCCCGCCGAGTTCCTTCAAATCTACTACATTGCCATACTGGTAGCGGGGGGTGATGAGGCCGTGATGGCCAATTACTTCCCGGTGGCTCTAACTGGGACTGCAAGGTCCTGGTTTATGAGTCTTCCACCCAACTCCATTAATAGTTGGGCGGAGCTATGCCAACAATTCACTGCCAACTTCGGGAGTTCTTACACCCGAACTGGCACTAAATTGGATCTGTTTGCTGTAAAGCAAACATCGGGGGAATCGTTGCGATCCTTCATCCAGCGGTTTTCTCAAGTACGGAATACTATTCCTTCGATCTCGAGCTCTTTTGTTATCGTTGCATTCAGACAGGGTGTTCGAGATAAAAAGATGCTGGAGAAGCTGGCCATCAAAGAAGTCACCAGCGTTACGGAACTCTTCAGCCTAGCAGACAAATGTGCTAGAGCTGCGGAGGGCCGTGAAATGCACTCCAAGCCAGCTCCAGGGGCCAACAAGAAGTCCTCCAAAACTGAAGCCACTACCTCAGGTAGTGGCAAAAAGAAAAAGAAGCCCAACAACAAGAAGAAGCCGTCAGCTGGCGCACTAGCCGCAGCAGTCGCTGCAGCTCCGGGTGGTCGGGAGCCACACCCTGAGAAGTGACCTCGTCCTTCGTCACAAGACGTCAATAGTTCAAAGGCGTGGTGTCTGATTCACAAGACGAACACACACAACCTGGAAGAATGTTGAGAGGTCCAGAATCTTGCCGAGCGCTACAATAAGCACCAAGAAGAAGCTCCTTTCCGTCAGCGGGAAGGAAAACAAAACGTTGACAAAGCTCCGGTTGAGGAGGATCTAGGTTTCCAAGACCCCAAAAAGGTCCTGAAAGCCATCTACAACACTGTTGACGACGATTCTGACGTCTCTGACAATGAGCGCCGGAAGACCCTAAACACCATCTATGGTGGCTCTTGGGACATCACCTCTCGCCGCATCCTCAAGACAATGCTGCGGGACATGGCCGTGGCAGCTCCCACTGCTAAGGCATAGCCCCATCGGAAGTGGATGGATACCCCCATCATTTTTTATGCTTCGGACTGCCCCCGAAACATGATCGGAGCTGGCCAACTCCCGTTGATGGTGTCACCCACCATTAACAATATTCAAGTCCACCATGTAATGGTGGACGGAGGTTTGGGGATAAACCTCATAAGCTTAGAAGCTTTCGTTAAGCTTCAGCTCCGGCCTTCGGACCTTCGCCCATCCCGACCTTTCTCTGGGGTAGGGCCGGGAACCATTACTCCTCTCGGTTCCATCACACTCCCAGTGACCTTCGGGACAGTAACACCCTCATTTTCATGCATCATGCCCTACATGCACTCATATACATGTTTAACATTAACCCATAACAAGAGGAACAAGTTTAAAATTGATTTGGAGCAAAACCGCACTTAAAAATGTAGGAAAGTGCGGACTAGTCCGTTTTTGCTGCGGATTAGTCCGATATTTGCCCCTGGACAACTTCGGACTTGTCCGATCTTGTGCGGACTAGTCCGGTATTCCTTGAACCCTTGAAAATTTGTTAAGTCCCTGGACTTTTCCGGACTAGTCCGGTGTTCCAGCGGACTTGTCCATTTTCCTTTCTGACTAAGATCGGACTTGTCCGATTTTAGGCCAGACTTGTCCGATATTTCGTGACTCCGAGATTGACCTTTTGTTTTACGACTTGTTCTTGGGTTTCACGTTAAGTGGGCCTAGGGACGTCGTGCCCAACTCTTTGGAGCCCATGTGGGACTCTAAACCGGCCTCTACTAATCCCAAACTTGAAATCCATCTAACCCTAGCCTCCACCTCTATATAAACAGCCCCACCCCTTGGTTTAACATCTATTTGCCACTTTTCCACCCACCCAAACCCTAGTTCGTGGGGAGCCACCATCAAGGAGGGAGGAGAAGATCCCAAGCAAGAAGAAGAAGAGGAGGAAACGAAGGAGGATCAAGATCTCCACCAAGTTTTCGCTCTTCACCACCAATTCATCTCCAAGTTCATCACCAACCCTAGATCATCAAGATCCAAGTGTTACCTCCAAGTTTCTTGGTTCATTGGAGTTTTAAACACCTGGTATACCTTCTATTATCTTTTCCTTACGAGAATTCAACCCCTAATCTCCGAAATTACGTCGATCTAGAAAACCTTAATCTACCGATCTCGTCAAGTGCGGACTTGTCCGGTCCCTAGCGGACTAGTCCGATCTTTCTGGTTAAATTGTGTTGAATTAATTCTAAAATTTGATCTAATCGAATCCAAACCTGTATAAACTTGTTAAAAGCTATTAGAACTAGTTAGAGATCATTAAAAGCAATATAGTAACAAGTTCTACCTTGCATTTGCATCAATCATGCATGTCATGTCATATTGAGTAATATTTGTGCACTCTTTGATTGTGTTTCTTGTCTTGTATGTTTATTGTGTGGATTAGACGGATTTGCGCTAGAAAGTGCCGCGGAGGATCTACAGCACCAGGAGTTTGAAGGCTTTGACCCTAATCAACAGCAAGAGCAAGGCAAGTGTCCTTGAAGCATATTGATCCTATTTTTTTAAAATAAATGTTTTGTTTGCAAAACTGCATGCTTGTGTCAAATTGATGGGAAACCCTATGGTAGGAAGTTTACTAGTTTTGTTTGACCACCCTTGTCACCTGGAATTTATGGTAGAGAGTCGGGAAGGCTTTTTACTTTTTGCTTCGCTTAATCAACTGGGATGGAAAACAACTATACCAATCAATTTATTTATGCATGGATGAGATTATGGTAGAAATGGACTGGTTAAATATGGTATTGTAATGGGTGATCTAAGCAAGCCTGGTATGTGGATGGGTTGGATGTTATGGTGGTTTGCTTGCTTTAGATCTAAGGACCGATTCATGCGAGAATAAGCCAGGACTACAGTGCCACCACGAGGCCAAGTATGGGTGCGGCGTAGCTGATTAATTAGGGCTTTGCTAGTGCTGTTTGGACCATTGTGGATGCTCGGGGAAGGGGTAGTCGGATTGGGTTTGTTGATGAATGGTGGGACTACTCTGGGATCCGAATGGCTCAAGAGGGGGCCCTTGGTTGAAGATGTGCTCAGTTGGAGGCATCACCACCGGTGAAACCTCAGTGGGGTCTAAATAGGCTAGTAATCCCTTTGTAAAGGCTATTTTGTGATCTCTTGGCCATACACCAAAGGAAGTGTAATTGGCATAAGAGAGGTTTCTTTAGTCGCCGACGGGTGATGAAATCACAAACACGTGGGTAAAGTGGTACAAACTCTGCAGAGTGTATTAAAACTATCATGATAGCCGTGCTCCCGGTTATGAGCGACTGGATGACCTACATGATTAGAGGGAAATTGGAATTTGTGATGGTTATGGTTTGGTAATGGTTATGGATGGTTCTGGATAAATTTCTGGTATTGAACATGGTTATTGACGATGGTGAAATCTGGAATTATTGATGATGGTAATGAATTCAGTTTGGTATTATGATATTACTCGTAATTATGATGGGATTACTTCACATACATATAATATATTGCTTTTCAAATGTTTTACTGTACTTTTCAGCACTTTGCCATTATTATTGTCGTCATTTGAATCAGCCACATGTCATACTTTCCACACTTGCTGAGTACGACATGTACTCACTCTTGCAATCCCCCACCCCAACAGTTGCAGGTCAGGATTGGGAGTTTAATGGCGATAATGCGGAGTTCTAGGCCGTGTCTACCGTCAGCTTTGCCTGTGGTGTTATTGGAGCTGCGCATATATACCCCGTCGCTTATGTTGCATAGTTGCTTAGTTTGCTTAATTAGTTTATTTCCGCTGCATTAGTTGAACTTGTCATTAATATTCATTAGAGCTTGTATTCGAGGATAAAATGGTTTGTGTAATAAAATTTGGCTAATTAATCTTGTCTTGTGGTAATTTTCTGTATACTCTTTTGTGATTGCACTCGTATATGTGTGATGAACATCCTGGGCACACATATGCGTTAGCTTGGTTCATTTTCGGAACCGGGCGTCACAGATTGGTATCAGAGCCACAGGTTGACCGTAGGACGCAGCCTAGATAGAATGGACACTTAAGAGCACATAGGAGCACTCAGGAATCGATGTGTTTTTGCTTAAGTGTGCTGTTTGCTATATATATTGTTTGCTTGTGTGCTTAATAGAGGATTTTGGGATGCCTTAGCATTGCCATGTCCACCTAGGCTAGTGTAGCTAGCTGTTTAGTTTCATATCCCTTGATGCATATAGTTGGGGACGTTTTCTAAATTCTTACCTATTGCTTTTCTTCAGATGGTGAGGACTAGCAACCAGAGGGACGCTAATGATGAGGAGGAGGAGAACAATGGAGTGCCTCAGAACAACAATGGACAAGGAAATTCTCATGGAGCTATCAATATTGAGCAGCTACTAGCTATGCAAAACCAGCTCATGCAGACCATGATACAAACAATGGGACAGCTGCAGGCTGGCAACATCAACAATCAGCCCCACATGCCTCCACCGCCACCCCCGCATCCTCATAACCGATTGGGAGAGTTTATGAGGACTAGGCCGCCAACCTTTGCTCAAGCCACAAACCCTATGGATGCGGATGATTGGCTCAAGTCCGTGGAGAAGAAGCTAGCTGTTGTCCAATGCAGTGACCGGGAGAAGGTCCTATTTGCTTCTCATCAACTAGTTGGAGCAGCTTCGGATTGGTGGGATTCTTATCGCAATGCTCATGAGAATCAAGAGAGAATTACTTGGGCCGAATTCAAGGAAAATTTTTGTTCTCATTATGTGCCAGAAGGTGTTATGCTCTTGAAGAGGCAAGAATTTGAGAATTTGAGGCAAGGAAAATCAAGCGTGAGTGAATATCTCAACAAGTTCACTCAACTCTCAAGGTATGCGCCCGAGGATGTTAGTCGGGACAGCCGGAAGCAATACTTGTTCATGAGGGGCTTGAACAATGAGATCCAAGTTCAACTACTCAACTGTGACTATGCAAATTTCCAGAAGCTTGTGGACAAAGCAATTGTGGTTGAGAACAAGATTCGTGAGATGGAGCAAGAAATCAAGAGGAAGGCGCCATATCAAGGACAGCAACAAGGAAGTAATGTGTGCCCTCGCTTTGCGCCGCCCAATGCACCCTATTACAGCTCCTCTATTCCTGCTCAGCGCCCTGCTTATGCACCGCGCCCAACTCAGTTTGTGCAGCAGCGCCCTGTTATGCAAGCACCTAGGCCTCCAATGCCTTATGAGCCTCGTGCTAATTTTCCTGCTGCAAATGCTCAAAACATAGCTCGTTCCAATAATTCTGGTGGAGTTAAGAAGTGTTATACTTGTGGAGAAGCTGGACACTTTGCACATCAATGTCCTAAGTCAGGCCTTGGTGAAGGAAGCAATGCGCCGAGGCAAAACCCAAGACCCAATGGAGGACAGCCACAAGGGAGTGGTGGACAGCAGAATTTTGCTCGTGGCAACGTGAACCATGTCTCTACGGAGGATGCTCAACAAGCGGATGATGTGGTCATTGGTATGTTTCTCGCCAACTCCAATCCCGCGACTATGTTATTTGATTCTGGAGCATCGCATTCATTCATTGCATCGAAGTATGTTGCCAAGTATAGTTTGCCTATCTCTCATATGAAGTTTACTCTGTTGGTTAAGTCTCCTGGAGGAGAGATGAGGACAAATATAGTATGTCCAAAAGTAAGCCTTAGAATAAGGGGGGTAGACTTCTCCGCCAACCTTATAGTTTTGGATTCTCAAGGATTGGACATTATACTTGGTATGGACTGGTTGAGGAAGCACAATGGAGTTATTGAGTGTGCCACAAAGACGGTGAAGTTGACCAATGAGGAAGGGATCACCGTAGAATTTGAAGCATCTCAAACCGCACCAAAGCAATTGGAGCTGAATCATGTGGACGGTGCCGCAATTGAGGAGATTCCGGTAGTGTGTGAATTTTTGGATGTGTTTCCGGATGAGTTGTCAGGTATGCCGCCTGATCGAGACATTGAGTTTGTTATTGATTTAATACCTGGAACTGCACCTATAGCTAAGAGGCCGTATAGGATGCCTCCTATGGAATTAGCGGAGCTCAAGAAGCAAATTCAAGAGCAATTAGAGAAGGGTTTTATTCGCCCTAGCTCTTCACCTTGGGGAGCGCCCGTTCTATTTGTGGACAAGAAGGATGGAACGCAAAGGATGTGCGTGGATTACCGAGCTCTCAACGAGGTGACAATCAAGAATAAGTACACCTTGCCACGCATAGAAGACTTGTTTGATTAGATGAAGGGTGCTTGTGTCTTCTCTAAGATTGACTTGAGGTCGGGATACTTTCAAATGAAGATTAGACCATCGGACATACCCAAGACAGCTTTTAGGACACGGTATGGATCTTATGAGTACACCGTGATGTCTTTTGGATTGACAAATGCACCTGCCTACTTTATGTACCTCATGAATAAGGTCTTCATGGAGTACATGGATAAGTTCGTTGTGGTGTTTATTGATGATATTATGATCTACTCGAAGGATGAGAAGGAACATAAGGAACACTTGAGGCTTACGCTGCAGAAATTGAGGGAGCATCAATTGTATGCCAAGTTCAACAAGTGCCAGTTTGGATTGAAAGAGGTGCCATTTTTGGGTCATATAATCTCAGGAGGAGGAGTATCGGTTGACCCCGGTAAAGTAAGGGACGTGTTGAAGTGGGAACCGCCGCAAAATGTTAAGGAAATAAGGAGTTTTCTTGGGATGGCTGGATATTACCGTAGATTCATCAAGGACTTTTCCAAAATAGCCAAGCCTATGACGGAGTTGCTAACTAAGGGAAAGGCATTCCAATGGACTGAAGCTTGTCAAAGCAGTTTTGAGGAGTTGAAGAAGAGGTTGACAACAGCCCCAGTTTTGGTATTGCCAGATGTAAGCAAGAGTTTTGATATTTATTGTGACGCATCAAGACAAGGGCTTGGATGTGTATTGATGCAAGAAGGTCAAGTGGTCGCCTATGCATCAAGACAATTGAAGAAACATGAGCAGAATTACCCCACGCACGATTTGGAACTCGCGGTCGTGGTACATGCATTGAAGATTTGGAGACACTATATTCTTGGACATAGGTGTGAAATTTATACAGATCATAAGAGTTTGAAGTATATTTTCACACAGACAGATCTGAATTTGAGGCAACGAAGATGGTTGGAGCTCATCAAAGATTATGATTTGGGGATCAATTATCATCCGGGAAAGGCCAATGTAGTGGCCGATGCTTTGAGTAGAAAAGGAGTAAGTCATCAACTCACAGTTCGAGAGTTACCATCCAAGTTATGCAAGGAGTTTGAACGGTTGAACCTTGGGTTTGTAAACGAGATGGAGATGATGGAATTAAACCCAACCTTGGAGCAAGAAATTCGAGAGGCACAAACCACAGATGAGGAGATCAAGGAAATCAAGGAAAGAACCGAAGAAGGGAGAGAATTCAGATTTGATGAAGACGAACATGGTACCTTATGGCTTGGAAAGAGGATCATTGTGCCTAATGTAAAGCATATTCGGGAGACAATATTAAAGGAGGCACATGACTCACCGTACTAATTCACCCAGGTTGTACGAAGATGTACAAAGACTTGAAGACTTGCTATTGGTGGGATAGCATGAAGAAGGACATAGCCGAATATGTTGCATTGTGTGACGTGTGCCAACGAGTCAAGGCGGAACATCAAAGGCCAGCAGGGTTATTGCAGCCATTGAAGATTCTAGAGTGGAAGTGGGAAGAGATTGGTATGGACTTTATAGTTGGATTACCGCGAACCCAGTATGGCTATGATTCAATATGGGTCATTGTAGATCGGTTGACAAAATCAGCTCACTTCATTCCTGTCAAGACCACATATACCACCGCGAAGCTAGCAGAATTGTATATGGAGCATATTGTGTGCCGACATGGAGTACCGAAGAAGATAGTCTCGGATAGAGGTTCTCAATTTACTTCCAGGTTTTGGCAAAAGTTGCATGAAGCTTTGGGAACGAGGTTGAATTTTAGTTCAGCATATCATCCTCAAACGGATGGACAAACAGAGAGGACCAAATTGATTTTGGAGGACATGTTAAGAGCTTGTGCATTAAAGCATGGGAAAAGTTGGGATAAAAGCTAGCCATACGCAGAATTTTCATACAACAATAGTTACCAAGCCAGCTTGAAAATGTCACCATATGAAGCGCTTTATGGGAGGAAGTGTGGGACACCTTTATTCTGGAATGAGGCAGGAGAAACTCAAGTATTTGGTCCGGATGTGTTGCAATAAGCCGAAAAGCAAGTCCAAATGATTCGTGAAAACTTGAGGGCTGCCCAATCAAGACAAAAAGGCTATGCGGATAATAGGAGAAGGAAATTAGCCTTTGAAATAGGAGATTTTGTTTACCTCAAGGTGTCACCAATGAGAGGTCATAAGAGGTTTAACATAAGGGGTAAGCCCGCACCTCACTATATTGGACCATTCAAGATTTTGGACAAAAGAGGAGAAGTAGCGTATAAGTTGGGGATGCCAGCTCATCTTTCGGATGTACATGATGTCTTTCATGTTTCCCAGCTCAAGAAGTGTTTGAGAGTACCGGAAGAATGAGTGCCAATGGAAGAATTGAAGCTAGAAGAAGATTTGACGCATGCCGAGCAACCGGTCAAAATCTTGGAAACTAAGGAGAGAGTCACAAGGAACAAGGTCATTAGATGGTGTAAGGTTCAATGGAAGCACCACACAGAAAAAGAAGCGACGTGGGAATTAGAGGATGATCTTAAGAAGGAATTTCCCTATCTCTTCTCTTCCGCGTCGAATCTCGAGGGCGAGATTCATTTTAAGGGGGGTAGGTTTGTAACACCCTCATTTTCATGCATCATGCCCTACATGCACTCATATACATGTTTAACATTAACCCATAACAAGAGGAACAAGTTTAAAATTGATTTGGAGCAAAACCGCACTTAAAAATGTAGGAAAGTGCGGACTAGTCCGTTTTTGCTGCGGATTAGTCCGATATTTGCCCCTGGACAACTTCGGACTTGTCCGATCTTGTGCGGACTAGTCCGGTATTCCTTGAACCCTTGAAAATTTGTTAAGTCCCTGGACTTTTCCGGACTAGTCTGGTGTTCCAGCGGACTTGTCCGTTTTCCTTTCTGACTAAGATCAGACTTGTCCGATTTTAGGCCAGACTTGTCCGATATTTCGTGACTCCGAGATTGACCTTTTGTTTTACGACTTGTTCTTGGGTTTCACGTTAAGTGGGCCTAGGGACGTCGTGCCCAACTCTTTTGGAGCCCATGTGGGACTCTAAACCGGCCTCTACTCATCCCAAACTCGAAATCCATCTAACCCTAGCCTCCACCTCTATATAAACAGCCCCACCCCTTGGTTTGACATCTATTTGCCACTTTTCCACCCACCCAAACCCTAGTTCGTGGGGAGCCACCATCAAGGAGGGAGGAGAAGATCCCAAGCAAGAAGAAGAAGAGGAGGAAACGAAGGAGGATCAAGATCTCCACCAAGTTTTCGCTCTTCACCACCAATTCATCTCCAAGTTCATCACCAACCCTTGATCATCAAGATCCAAGTGTTACCTCCAAATTTCTTGGTTCATTGGAGTTCTAAACACCTGGTATACCTTCTATTATCTTTTCCTTACGAGAATTCAACCCCTAATCTCCGGAATTACGTCGATCTAGAAAACCTTAATCTGCCGATCTCGTCAAGTGCGGACTTGTCCGGTCCCTAGCGGACTAGTCCGATCTTTCTGGTTAAATTGTGTTGAATTAATTCTAAAATTTGATCTAATCGAATCCAAACCTGTATAAACTTGTTAAAAGCTATTAGAACTAGTTAGAGATCATTAAAAGCAATCTAGTAACAAGTTCTACCTTGCATTTGCATCAATCATGCATGTCATGTCATATTGAGTAATATTTGTGCACTCTTTGATTGTGTTTCTTGTCTTGTATGTTTATTGTGTGGATTAGACGGATTTGCGCTAGAAAGTGCCGCGGAGGATCTACAGCACCAGGAGTTTGAAGGCTTTGACCCTAATCAACAGCAAGAGCAAGGCAAGTGTCCTTGAAGCATATTGATCCTATTTTTTTAAAATAAATGTTTTGTTTGCAAAACTGCATGCTTGTGTCAAATTGATGGGAAACCCTATGGTAGGAAGTTTACTAGTTTTGTTTGACCAGCCTTGTCACCTGGAATTTATGGTAGAGAGTCGGGAAGGCTTTTTACTTTTTGCTTCGCTTAATCAACTGGGATGGAAAACAACTATACCAATCAATTTACTTATGCATGGATGAGATTATGGTAGAAATGGACTGGTTAAATATGGTATTGTAATGGGTGATCTAAGCAAGCCTGGTATGTGGATGGGTTGGATGTTATGGTGGTTTGCTTGCTTTAGATCTAAGGACCGGTTCATGCGAGAATAAGCCAGGACTACAGTGCCACCACGAGGCCAAGTATGGGTGCGGCGTAGCTGATTAATTAGGGCTTTGCTAGTGCTGTTTGGACCATTGTGAATGCTCGGGGAAGGGGTAGTCGGATTGGGTTTGTTGATGAATGGTGGGAGTACCCTGGAATCCGAATGGCTCAAGAGGGGGCCCTTGGTTGAAGATGTGCTCAGTTGGAGGCATCGCCACCGGTGAAACCTCAGTGGGGTCTAAATAGGCTAGTAATCCCTTTGTAAAGGCTATTTTGTGATCTCTTGGCCATACACCAAAGGAAGTGTAATTGGCATAAGAGAGGTTTCTTTAGTCGCCGACGGGTGATGAAATCACAAACACGTGGGTAAAGTGGTACAAACTATGCAGAGTGTATTAAAACTATCATGATAGCCGTGCTCCCAGTTATGAGCGACTGGATGACCTACATGATTAGAGGGAAATTGGAATTTGTGATGGTTATGGTTTGGTAATGGTTATGGATGGTTATGGATAAATTTCTGGTATTGAACATGGTTATTGACGATGGTGAAATCTGGAATTATTGATGATGGTAATGAATTCAGTTTGGTATTATGATATTACTCGTGATTATGATGGGATTACTTCACATACATATAATATATTGCTTTTCAAATGTTTTACTGTACTTTTCAGCACTTTGCCATTATTATTGTCATCATTTGAATCAGCCACATGTCATACTTTCCACACTTGCTGAGTACGACATGTACTCACTCTTGCAATCCCCCACCCCAACAGTTGCAGGTCAGGATTGGGAGTTTAATGGCGATAATGCGGAGTTCTAGGCCGTGTCTACCGTCAGCTTTGCCTGTGGTGTTATTGGAGCTGCGCATATATACCCCGTCGCTTATGCTGCATAGTTGCTTAGTTTGCTTAATTAGTTTATTTCTGCTGCATTAGTTGAACTTGTCATTAATATTCATTAGAGCTTGTATTCGAGGATAATATGGTTTGTGTTATAAAATTTGGCTAATTAATCTTGTCTTGTGGTAATTTTCTGTATACTCTTTTGTGATTGCACTCGTGTATGTGTGATGAACATCCTGGGCACACATATGCGTTAGCTTGGTTCATTTTTGGAACCGGGCGTCACAGGGACTCGGGAGAACTACAGAACTCAAAAATTAGTCTTCGATGTCACGCAGATCAGTCTACCATTCAACGCCATTCTGGGCAGGCCAGCCTTGTACAAGTTCATGACCGGCGCTACTTATGGTTATTTAGTGTTGAAGATGCCAACACCTGCGGGTGTTCTCCGGATCCGCAGAGATCGCACTGCAGGAGTCACTGCTCTAGAAGAACTCTATGCGCTTACCACGGCGCAAGAGGAAGCATCCGGTAAGGAGCCAGCTCAGAACCATCCGAGCATTCGTCATAAAGGCTCTACCTCTGCACCCCGTGTGCAACCAAGCGGCGACACCGACGTTCCCGACAAAGTCGTCCAAATTGGTTCCGATGTTGCTTAGACTAACCGTATATTGGGAGGTCTGAACAAATAGGAAATCGCGCTCATCACTTTCCTCCGGGCTAATGTCGATGTTTTTGCCTGGCAACGGTCACAAATGCCTAGGATCCCTAGGGAGGTGATTGAGCACAATCTGAAGATTTACCCTAACGCACAGCCCGTACACCAGAAGCCCTGGAAGCAATCAATCGAGCGACAAAACTTCATCCGACAGGAAATCAAAAAGTTGCTCGAAGCTGGATTTATCCGGGAAGTCTTCCATCCAAAATGGCTGGCAAACCCATTTGTACCCAAGGCGGACGGGAAACGTCAGATGTGTATCGACTACACCACCTTAAATAAGGCATGTACAAAGGACCCATTTCCACTACCTAGAATAGATCAGATAGCGGACTCCACCTCCGAGTGTGAGCTATTTTGTTTCTTAGATGCATATTCTGGATATCATCAAATCCAAATGTCTAAGGAAGATGAAGAGAACACTGCCTTCATAACAGTAGATGGATTGTACAGTTATACTACCATGCCATTTGGTCTTAAAAATGTTGCTTCAACAATTGTGCGAGCTATGTACAAAACATTTGAAGAGCTAATTAGAGACTTGGTGGAGGTGTACGCCGATGACATCGTTGTGAAGATCAAAAACAAGGAGTCACTCCTTGACAATTTTACAAGGTGTCTTTGACAAGTTGCGCACCACGCGCACCAAGCTGAACCCGGACAAATGTGTCTTCGGGGTTAGCTCTGGAAAGCTTCTAGGTTTCTTGGTGACTCACCGAGGAATTGAGGCAAATCCGGCAAAGATCAAGGCTATAGAAGATATGCGGCCCCCAGCCCGCATCAAGGATGTCCAGAAGTTAAATGGATGTCTAGCTGCACTCAGCCGGTTTGTCTCAAGACTGGCAGAACGGGCACTGCCCTTCTTCAAACTCCTGAGGAAGTCCGAACCATTTCATTGGTCTGAAGAAGCAGAAAAGGCGTTTCAAGAGCTGAAACAACTCCTCACCACACTACCTATATTGGTAGCTCTGAATCATGGTGAGCCTTTACTGCTTTACATTTCGGCAACCACCAAAGTTGTCAGTATGGTCCTGGTTGCAGAAAGACTGGAGCCACATCCAGTCCTGGAACCCAGACCCCCCCCCCCCCTCCCCGGGAGGGTCTGGAGTTAAATAAGGGTGTGTTTGGGTCCCAGCTCCCAGACACGGAACCTCAAAACTAAATGCTACGAGATCAACCTCATTTGCCTCAGGAGGTTCACCTGGCTGCCCAAGATGATCTGGATCCTTCCAGCAAGGTCCGGGTCGAACAAGAAAAAAAATTGGACCCCTCCGGGAGGGTCCAAGAAGCACATACTGAAGGTCTGGAACCCTCCAAGAGGGTCCGGGTCGATGGAGAAGAAGATTTGGGTCCTTCTGAAAGGGTTCGGACCATCCAACGCCTAGTATACTTCATTAGCGAAGCACTCCACGATGCAAAGACAAGATGCATTGAGGTGCATAAGCTGCTTTACGCAGTTCTTATTGGCTCAAGGAAGCTTCGTCACTACTTCCAAGCCCACAAAACATCAGTAGTAACTTCTTTTCCACTGTGTGCTATTCTGCATAACCCTAACTCTACTGGGAACATTGCAAAGTGGGCAGCAGAACTGGCCGAGTTCGATTCGGAATTTGTGTCACGACAAGCAATCAAAAGTCAAGCTTTGGCTGACTTCATGGCGAAATGGACTCCCTCTACATCAAACCTTGGGAGCCACAATGAGTAGAAACCAGAACCCAAGGTTTCGGTCTTCATCGAGCCTCACTAGACTCTTTACTTCGATGGCTCCGTGCAGAAGCAAGGGGCCGGATCTAGAATCCTTCTCCTTGCTCCGACTAGGGAGAAAGTCAAGTACATGGTTCACCTTGACTTTAAGGCGACCAACAACATGGCGGAGTATGAAGCTCTCATCTACGGACTTAAGGTGGCACTATCTTATGATGTCAAACAGTTGTTGGTGAAGGGAGATTCACAACTCATCATCAAGCAAGTCAAAGGTGAATGCTCCTATAACAATCCTCAACTAGCTGCTTATCTCCTTGAAGTCCGGAGGCTTCAGAAGGACTTTGAAGTCCTGGATCTCCACCATGTTCAGCGTCTTCACAACGCTGAAGCTGACGAACTATCGACGAAAGCCTCAACTGGAGATTCGGCTCCTGATGGAATCTTCGTCTGGAGGTTGTCAAAACCAATAGCTCAGCTTGCCAAACTGAGCGAAGGGGGCGAGACCAGCACCACGAAGCTGGCAGTCCCGGTGGCCCTGTTACCATGGCGTCCACCAAGGGTCCTAGGTGCTGTCGGAAGCTCCGAGCAACCCAGCATGCAAGACTCAGAAGCTCAAGTAAGCTACGATGCATGGATCTCGGAGATCTGGAGGTACTTGAAAGACAATATCCTTCCTAAAGAAAGTGTATCCGTTGATCGGATTGTCAGATTGGCTAAAAGATACACATTGGTAGAAGGGGATCCCTACCGGCGCGGTGCCAATGGCATCCTAATGTGGTGCATTGCAAGGGAAGAATGACGCGATCTCCTCACGGAAATCCATGGAGGCGAGTGTGAGAACCATGCTTCTTCTCGCGCGCTGGTCGGTAAAGCCTTCCGGCATGGCTTTTACTGGCCTACAGAACTCCAGGATGTGGTTGAGCTAGTGAAAAAATGTGAAGCGTGCCAGTTCCATGCAAAACAGATTAACACACCGGCTCAATCACTACAAATGATACCTCCTACATGGACATTCATTGTGTGGAGCATGGACATCTTGGGACCTTTCCCAAAAGCCGTCGGAGGTTACAGGTTCCTTTATGTCGCCATCGACAAGTTTACTAAGTAGCCAGAAGCAACTCCAGTTGTGACAATCAACAAGCAATGAGCAATCAAGTTCTTGAAGTCCATTATTTGCAGATTTGGAGTTCCAAACAAAGTCATAACAGACAATGGAACCCAATTCACAAGTGCAGCATTCCAAGAATATTGTGAAGACCTCGACATTCAACTCATCTACGCCTCAGTAGCTCATCCAGCAAGCAATGGCCAAGCCGAGAGAGCAAATGCAGAAATCTTAAAAGGACTCAATACGCGCACATATGAGCGCCTGAAAAAGCACGGAGCCAACTGGATTGAGGAGCTCCCGTCCACATTATGAGCGAACAGGACAACTCTAAACCGATCAACCGGGGAAACTCCATTCTTCCTGGTGTACAGAGCTGAAGCAGTCCTTCCTCCGGAGATCACCTTGGGGTCCCTCCGGGTCCGGACCTTCGAAGAAGCCACGCAGGACCAGCTCCGGTGTGAAGACCTTGACCTCGTCAACGAGGGAAGGTGCCAAGCAGCTATTCGGAATGCACGTTATCGCCAAGCGCTCTGGCGCTATCATCAAAGGCATGTGCGCAACCGACAACTTGAGGAAGGCGATCTGGTGCTTTAGAAGATACTAACTCATGAAGGGATGAACAAACTTTCCCCTAGTTGGTAAGGTCCTTTCCGAGTAATCAAAGTATCCCGACCCAGATGCGTTCGCTTGGCAACTGAGGACGGGATTCCACTTCCTAATCCTTGGAACATCGAGCACCTCCGTAAGTTTTATGCTTAGAATCGTGGAGGTGAGTCTGTAATTACACACGATGTATGTTATAGAGTCGCTAAACAGACATGGTTAGGTCCTCCAGGAGAACGTCCGGACCCCTCCGGGAAGGTCCGGGAAGTTCAGGTACACTTCATACAGTCACAACACTAAAAGTGTAACTACCTACCCTGGATTAGAACAAGATCTATAGCGCACTTAGCTTGGTCTCGCACCCTAAGTGTGTCCTTGTCTCCCCTGTAATTCGGGCCTATAATGAAAGACATTGTTGTGTAAAATAGACTCCACGTGCATTTATTTTTGTACAAGGCTCGATCTATCAAATTATTGTTTTTAACCTTCTTGTCTATAATGAAGTTGTGCAATTCTTTTTTAGTTTTTACCCAAGTTATTCATATGTGTTGCAAGTTATATTGTTGATTCCTTTGGACCTAAACATGCTATATAGTCTACTTGCCTGAACGCCAAGCCAACATAGGTCCGGGGTGTGCTATCAACTTAGCCTGGTCCTGCACCCTAAGTACGCCACTCTACCTACACTCCGGCAGGCATCAGTAGGGTAAGTACTAAAAAAGCATATGGGTCCAGAAGATTTACATCAATATACTTGTTACTATATCGAGTTACTTTGGAATAAAAACTCAAGAAAGAACAATAAGTCACAAATTAATTATAGACAAGAGGATGAATTTTACTATTTACTTGTATTTAATGTGCAGAAAAAAACAGAAATTCATAACGATGGTAGACGACGTTGGAGCTACTAAGCTCCGACAACCCCTAAGGGGCCCATCATCAACGTTTTATACGTTGATAGTGGGTACCGACGGAGCTACCAAGCTCCGCGAATCCCAGGGGGCCTGCCGTCGACGCATTAGAAATGAAGACTTTGGACCTAAAATCTACAAGTGTGAAGCATTCAAGTCATCAATATACTATCAAATCCTTTGGTACATGTGCACTCTTCAATTGTGCACATATACCAGGGGGGCCAACAAGACAGAGCACATTATATTGAAGACAAAAATAAAGTGAAGTTCATGGCAAAATGGATTTCATTAATTTGAAGCACTGGATTACAAAATTGAGATTACAGTAAAAGGCAAAAGGAAGAAGTCCTAGCTACTGGAGGATCTAAGTCATGCGGAAGAATGTGGTGACTTTCTGGGCAACCTCTTGGATGTTGGCCTTGGGGGCGTCTTCCTCTTCAGCAATAGGACCTTCAAGCACTGGGTCCAGGGAGAATTGGGGGTCTCGGCTTACATAGCACGTTAGTACATATTCCATGACGTTTGTAGCCAAAGACTTCCCCTCTGTCTCGAGCTGGTCTGCAATAATGTTGCCCATCGCGTCGAGTTTGCTGCCAGCACCATTGAGGGCCACCAGCGCTCGGTCCAAGTCCACCTCTGGGTTGTCCGGACGTACGGTACTGAATCCTAGTGGTGTCAGTGCGTCATTGGCCCGCCCCAAGAAGTCCCACACTTGAATGGACTCCGTCTCCTTCAAGCTCCGCAACTCCTTCAGCGACTTCCGGGCAACTGCAATCTCTGAACCTTACCGAGCGAGGAGCTCGACCAATTTAGCATGTTGTTGCATACACTTAGCAACTTGCTTCTCACGGTCGATCAGCTCCATCTCCCGGAGGTGCATGCGGTTTTGTCTTTCCGCCAAGTCCTTTTCCCTGCCTTTCACCTTCCCTTCCCTGGTGGCAACGTCAGCTTATCTTTTCAAGAGCTCCTGCCCCAATTTCCAGTACTTCTCTTTCTCCTCCTTGCTCCATAGATCCAGCTTCTTGATGCGATCTGCCAAATTCTGTTCACCCAGAGTCAATTTCTGGGTGACCTCCGCCTCCCTTTTTACAACATCCTCCTGCTGCTCCAGGAGCTTTTCTTCCCTCGCCTCCAGGTCCGTCCGACACTTCTGGAGAATCTCGTTCAATTCATTGAGGTTTTCGTGATGCTCATCAGCAGCATCATGCCTCTCCATGGCTTGCTCAAGGATTTCCCTGGAGTTAGCGTCGAGCGCCCGGATTGCGGCTTCCTTCTCCTCAAGCAGCTTGTCCCAGTATTCTAACCGGGCCTTCTCCCTCTTGATCTGCTCCTTCTGGTCAGTCAGCCTCATCTGGGCAAGCCTGGTCTCGAAGTGGAGTCTGTTGTGCCAACGCCTCAAGGTGTTGCGCTCCTCCTCCAGGGCTTTGCTCTCATGATCGAAGGCGAGTTGGACTTGTCGGAGGCTGGAGCAGGCATTGTCTATGGACAACACCAGAGGGATAGGCTCCGGACCTGATGGGACCATCTCTGCAGGCTCAGAGGATTTTCCATCACAAAAATTGGGTCCCACTCTATAAGAGTGGTCCCCTGAGCTCCTGCGGGAGACCCAAAGGCGGCACCCTGACAAGGCACTCAGAACCGATACGGTTTTTGTATCGGGAATTGGCGACCTTCAATTGCGTGGGATCCGCACTCAAAGATCTCATCTGCCGCATTCATAACAAGCCACGTGGCGATGGTTTAACCCCAGACCATCGCTCCAACAGCACATTACGAGACTTTTGAAGTCTAAGCGCGGGAATCAAAGATGGCCCCACCTTGGGTAGAATAACTTAACCCAAAGGGTTTCTCCCAAAGGTGGGCCCGAGGGCCACTGTCGGTACCCTACAAAAGAGTTCTACACGTCAAAATTGAAGGCTTCCTCAGTCCCCACATGTCATATTACACCGGACCCACATCCCTCATATGGGTAGCTCCGGAGGTTGACGCGTGTAATGTAAATCCGGAGCTAAACTCTCGACACAGGGAATCTCTGTGATCAACACGTGTATAATGACCCCGGACCTAACCCCCAACAGAGGGAAGCTCCAGTGTTGATACGTGTACAGCGGTGCCGGAGCTACCTCCCTGCAAAGGGAAGCTTCGAAGCTGTCACGTGTGGAGCCTCCGGATCTTCATCAATGAATACATTGGTGGATCTCCTTCAGCACGGACATTCAAGTGGCAGTTACAAGACTTAATTACATGCCATTAATGTTGTATTAACAACACACTATCAGAGCACTATTAATAGAGGTAACGCAGCCATTAAGGCACGTTATCACACTATTAACCATACTTAATACCCGTAGACAGTGTATTAGGCTATTTAATATGCCAGGGCCACATGTCCGGCTAGGCTAATGATGTACCGGTCAGTCTTTGGACTATAAAAGGACTAAGCCACACGATAGAAAGGACAACTCCAAACTGAGCCAGAGACTACGCTTTCTAGCGATTCATAATATAACACAAACACACACCCCGTGGAGTAGGGTATTATGCTCAGGCGGCCCGAACCATGTAAATCTCTGGGGTCGCCATCTTGATCTTGATCTTTGTGTGCTCCAACCTAAACAAGAACCTTCGCGGGCTACACTTTAGTAGTACCGGGGGAAGTGTTGTTGCTACACTTCGACAATATTCTTATCTTGTATGTTAATTGTGCGGATTAGGCGGATTTGCGCTAGAGAGTGCCGCAGAGGATCTCCAGCACCAAGAGTTTGAAGTCGTTGATCCTAACCAAGCCCAAGAGCAAGGCAAGTGTCCTTGAAGCATATTGATCCTGTTTCTACAATAAATATTTTGTTTGCAAAACTACATGCTTGCGTCAATTTGATGTGAATCCTATGATATGAAGTTTACTAGCTTTGTATAACCACCCTTGTCACCTGGAATTCATTGTAGAGAGTCGGGGTGGGCTTTTTACCCTTTTTGCTTTGCTTAATTAATTGGGATGGGAAAACAACTATACCACTTAACTTAATTATGTATTTATGAGATTATGATTAACATGAATTGGTTAATATGATATGGTAATGAGTGATCTAAGCAAGCTCGGTATGTGGATGGGTTGGATGTTATGGTGGTTTGCTTGCTTTAGATCTAAGGACCGGTTCATGTGAGAATAAGCCAGGACTACAGTGCCACCACGAGGCCAAGTATGAGTGCGGCGTAGCTGATTAATTAGGGCTTTGCCAGAGCTATTTGTTCCATTAAGGATGCTCAAGGAAGGGGTAGTCGGATTGGATTTGTTGATGATTGGTGGGACTACCCTGGGATCCGAATGGCTCAAGAGGGGGCCCTTGGTTGAAGATGTGCTCTATAGGAGACATCACCATCGGTGAAACCTCAGTGGGGTCTAAATAGGCTAGTAATCCCTTTGTAAAGGCTATTTTCTGATCTCTTGGCCATACACCAAAGAAAGTGTAATTGGCGTAAGAGAGGTTCTTTAGTCGCCGACGATGATGAAATCACAAACACGTGGGTAAAGTGGTACAACCTCTGCAGAGAGTATTTAAAACTATCATGATAGTCGTGCTCCCGGTTATGAGCGCCTGGGCGACCTATATGATTAGAGGGGTTTTGGTATTGGGATGGTTCAGTATGGTTTTGGTACTGGTTATGGGATGGTATTATGGTTCATGACAATGGATATGGTTTATGGTAATGAGGAATCTGGTATATGGATGATGGTAATGAATATGGACTGATATTATGGTGATTACATGGTTTATGAAAGGTTTATTTCACATACATATTACATATTGCTTTTCAAATGTTTTAATGTACTTTTCAGCACTTAGCCATTATTATATTTGTCATTTGTATCAGCTACATGTCATACTTTCCACACTTGCTAAGTATGACAAGTACTCACGTTTGCAATTCCCCCACCAACAGTTGCAGGTCAGGATTGGGAGTATAACGATGATAATGCGGAGTTCTAGGCCGTGTCTACCGTCAGCTTTGCCTGTGGAGTGTTGGAGCTGCGCTATCCCTTTGCTTAGTTCTTATTAGTCTATTTCCACTGCATTAGTTGAACGTGTCGTTCATATTCATTAGATTTTGTATTCGAGGATATTATGGGTTGTGTAATAAAATATGGTTAATTAATCTTGTTGTGGTAATTTTCTATATATCCTTTTGTGAATGCACTCGTGTATGTGTGTTGAATATCCTGGGCACACATATGTGTTCACTTAGTTCATTTTCGGAACCGTGTGTCACATACACACACTAAGCATGATATCGGGCCTAGATGCACATAAGTAAAGTAATGATCCTATCATGGAATGATATACCTTTTAGTCCACACTTGGACCATCTTCATTAAGATCGAGATGCCCATTGGTTGCCATAGGAGTCTTGATGGGTTTGGCCTTGTCCATGTCAAACTTCTTGAGTATATCTTGTGTATACTTGGTTTGACTAATGAACGTGCCCTCCTTGAGTTGCTTTACTTGAAAACCTAGGAATAACTTTAATTCTCCATCATGGACATCTCAAATCTTTCCATTATTATCTTGGAAAACTCATCACAAAAAGATTTGTTATTAGAACCAAATATAATGTCATCGACATATATTTGGCAAACAAACAAATCATCATCAAAGTGCTTAGTGAATAGAGTGTAATCTGCCTTTCCAATTTTGAAACCATTTTGAGTTAGAAAGTCTCTAAGGCACTCATACCAAGCTCTAGGAGCTTGTTTGAGGCCATAGAGAGCCTTACGTAATTTGTACACATGGCTTGGAAATTCTTCATCTTCAAAACCGGGGGGTGCTCCACATACACCTCTTCCTTGATTGGACCATTGAGGAATGCACTCTTGACGTCCATTTGATATATCTTAAAATCATGGTGAGTAGCAAAGGCAAGTAATATACAATTGATTCTAGCCTAGCTACGGGAGTAAATGTTTCTTCGAAATCCAAACCTTCGACTTGTGAATGCCCCTTGGCCACAAGTCGTGCTTTGTTCCTTGTAACAACCCCGTGCTCATCTTGTTTGTTGCGGAACACCCACTTGGTGCCTACAACATTCGCATTAGGCCTCTTCACGAGCTCTCATACTTGATTCCTTTCAAAGTTGTTTAGCTCTTCTTGCATGGCCATTACCCAATCCAGATCTTGTAGCGCTTATTCAACCTTGTGAGGCTCCAAAGAAGAAACAAAATAGTAATGTTCACAAAAGTTCGCAACACGAGATCAAGTAGTTACCCCCTTGGTGATGTCTCCAAGTATATTGTAAACGGGGTGGTCCCGTTGAGCGCTTTGGTGCACTCTTGGGTGAGGCGCTTGAGGTCTTGAATCTTCATCTTCGAATTCCTCATTTTCATTGTCTCCCCCTTGATTGATGCCTCCATTTTCATCTTCTTGGAGCGCATCTTGGGGGACTTGATCTTGATCATTTGAGGATGATCTTGCTTGATGTGTAGGATGGTCACTTGAATGTTGAGGTTGTTCTTGTGGTCGTACGTCTCCAAGTGCCATCCTTCCAATCACCACTTGAGCTTCTTCTTGATATAACACATGACGATCAACTTGCTCCATTTGGGAGCCATTAGTCTCATCAAACACCACGTCCCGTGCTACTTCAACAATTCCGGAAGATTTTTTGAAGACACGATAGGCGTAGGTGTTTGAGTCATAACCAAGCAAGAAACCTTCATTGGACTTAGAAGCAAACTTCGAAGTCCTAGGCTTCTTGTTGAGAATGTAGCATTTGCTCCCAAAAACACGAAAGTAATAAATGTTGGATTTGTTACCGGTTAGGATCTCATAAGACGTCTTCTTGAGAATGCGGTGAAGGTACAACCAGTTTATGGCATGGCAAGCGGTGTTAACCGCTCCCCCCCAAAACCGGTCCGACGTATTGTACTCATCAAGCATGGTTCTTGACATCTCTATTAGAGTCCTATTCTTCCTCTCGGCCACCCCATTTTGTTGAGGGGAGTAGGGGCCGAGAACTCATGCTTGATGCCTTCTTCATCCAAAACTTCAACATGAGTATTCTTGAATTCGGTGCCGTTCTCGCTCCTTATGGTCTTGATACTTAAGGTGAACTCATTTTGAGCTCCCTTCAAGTATTTCTTGAGGACACCTTTAGTCTCACTCTTATCATGCAAAAAGAATACCCAAGTGAAATGTGAAAAATCATCAATAATAACAAGACCGTATTTGTTACCGCCAATACTTATGTAAGTGATTGGACCGAAGAGTTCCATGTGTAGAAGTTCCAATGGTCTTGTTGTAGTCATAATGTTCTTGGATGGATGTGGAGCTCCAACTTGCTTTCTGGCTTGGCATGTGCTACATGGCCTATCCTTTTCAAACACAGCATTCTTTAAACCACGGATGTGCTTGCCCTTAAGGAGTTTTCGCAAATTCCTCATCCCAACATGGGCTAGCCTTCTATGCCACAGTCATCCCACATTAGTTTCTGCAATTAAGCATGTATCAAGTTGGGCTTTATCCGCGGAAAAATCCACAAGATGGAGCTTTCCCTTGAGTACACCCTTAAAAGCAATCGAGTCATTGCTTTTCCTTGTGACGGTCACACCCTCATTAGTGAATAAACAATTATAACCTTTGTCACATAGTTGTGATATGGACAAGAGGTTATAATCAAGTGAATCAACATGTAAAACATTTGAAAGAGTATGATTGGAAGATATAGCAATTTTACTGGTATCAAGGATTTTTCCTTGGCTATTGTCCCCAAAATAGATTCCTTCACTTGGATCTTCATTTAGCTCATACTCCAAAAACATCTTCCTCTCTCTGATCATATGATTATTGCACCTGCTATCAAGAAACCATTTGGTTCTACCGGAGGAGTATGCCTACAAGAAAGATTTAAACCTTGGCTTTAGGTACCCAAGCGGTGTTGGGTACTTTGATGTTAGTCAAGAGGCACTTGGGCACCCACACACAAGGTTTAGGACTCTTGCGGTGTGGCCCAACATACCTAGCATAGGCCTATCCAAACTTGTTACTCAATAAAACATATGATGCATCAAAATCATGGAACAAGGGATGAGGTTCTTTCTTAGGCATTTTAGGAGATGTAGCGATGTTCTTTCCCTTATTGTTGTATGAACCTCACTTGACAAAAACAATAAAGTCTTTGCCATTCTTGGGAGTTTTGGCATTTTGACTCATCTCCCTAGAATAACCAAGACCATCCTTGACAAGGGGATGTCTTGTGTTGGTGTATGCACTACATGCATATGCCATCTTCTCCTTGTCAAAGATGCCACCCATTGGTGCTTGATTGGTTTGTACCAACTTAAGCTCATATTTAAGTTTTATAATCAAGTTTGAGCATTTGCAAGGTTGAGGCGCTTCAGATTTGACATTTGTGGAAGGTGAGCTTGTAGAGGAAGAAGGGGCATTGACCTTGAGAGACTTCACTTGTGTTTCAAGGATCTTTTTAGCTTGTGTCAAACTAACAAGTTCATCCTTGAGCACAATTATAGTGTTCTCAAGGTTTGAGCAAGTTTCCTCGCTCAAAGCAAGTTCACGCTCAAGCGCCTTGCTTCTTTCTCTTTCAAGTTCCAAGAGCTCCTCGACCTCTTGACATCTCTCCTTTTGTTGGATGAGCATGTTCTCTTGACGGTTGATGAGCTCTTCCTTGTCAAATATCTCATCCGTCAACAACCTCAATATTTTCAAGGTACTTTTACTCATATACTTAAGCATGTGTTCATTCTCACTACTACTATTAAAATCATCATGCAAGGTAATTGAAGAGGAGGATTTAGATTTAACCTTCTTTCTTTCCTCCTTGGCCATGAGGCAAGTTGGCCTTGAAATCTCCATGTTGGGGAAGAGCTTGTTCTCCGCAGTTGTCTTCTTCATAGCAATGGTTGCTATCTTCTCTTCTTCATCCAAAGAGGATTCCTCATTTGAATCCCACTCCTTTTCAAGGTGGGCATGTTCGGATTGCTTCTTCTTCTTGACGTGCTTCTTCTCCTTGGACTTGCCCTCCTTCTTCTTCTTGTTTTCCTCATGTGGGAAATCCACAATGAAGTGGTCATACTCCCCACAATTGTATCAAGCCCTCTTTGATATTGTATTTGGCTTGTCTTTGCTCTTCCTTTCATGATGGTAGCTCCCCCTCCTTCTTCTAAACATCCTCTTGAAGTTGTTGATGAAGAGTGCCTCTTCCTCATCAATGTCGAGGCTCTCTTCATCACTTTCTTCCTTTTCTTGTGATCTTGAGGATTTTGCCTTGAATCCAACATCCCTTTTCTTGGAGGAGGAGAGCTTTTGTAGATCATTGTAGAACATAGCTTCTTACTCCATCATCTCATGGTTGATAATTTTCCCAAGCACTTCTTCGGGAGTCATCTTGTGAAAACCAGGACTCTCACAAATTAGTGAGCAAAGAGTCACGTTTCGAGGCATGAATGCTCGAATAATCCTCTTTACAACCTCATGGTCGGTCCACCGGGTGCTTCCATAAGACCGTCTCTTGTTGATGAGAGTCTTGAGGCAGTCATACATGTCTTGGAGAGATTCACCATCCATGATAGTGAACCTCCCAAGTTCTCCTTCGATCATCTCGATCTTGGCCTCCCTTATGACACGGTTGCCCTCATGTACCATCTTGAGGGTGTCCCATATCTCCTTGGCAACCTCCAACCCTTCAATGCAGTTGAACTCCTCTCAAGTCAATGAGGAGGTAAGCACCCAAACGGCTTGAGCATTGCGATGGAGGAGGACGGCTTGCTCCGGAGTGATGTCTTCCTCATTCTTGGGAAGATGTACACATGTCATAACAATTTGCCACAAACTAGGGTTTAAGGAAATGAGATCCATCTTCATATTATGCTTCCACATAGAGTAATCATTTCCATCAAACTGAGGAGGTTTGCCAATGGGAATAGATAAATAGTGATTGCTTGCGGTAAGTTGCTCATAGTTGTAAGGATACCGGGAGTAGTCTTGTGAACTACTCCCATTGTCGATGTTGATCGGAGCAATTGGCTTGATCTCCTTCTTGGGCACATTGAGCTTCTCATGAAGACGTGCCTTGATCATACGAACTTCTTCGTCGTCATTTGGATCATCTTGAAGAACATCGATGTTATTCATCTTGGTGTCATCAACAATCACCGGAATCTCGTTGTCACCCCTTCCGGCCATTTCTTCTTTGAGTTGTTAGACTCTTGGTGGTGAAACCTGCTCTGATACCAATTGAAAGTCGCCTAGAGGGGGTGAATAGGCAATAAGAACTGAAATGACTTAATCAAACGAGATTAAACTCCTGAGGTCGGACTTGTCTGGACAAGGCCGAACTAGTCCGCTCAGCACAGGGTGAAAACCTAAAAACTTGGTTTCTACAAGTTATTTGCAGAATAAGTTCACCAAAGATGTAAGCAATGTGTGGTAACCTAGTACAACTTAGATTGTGAAGTTAAAGCACTTAGGTTACAAGATTTCAACAAAGATCAAAGTGAAGAGCATTATGAACAATAAGAACCCTAATAGCAATGCTAGTGATTATGAAATGCAAAATGACAAGTAAGACAAGATTTATCTCGTGGTTCAGCTCCACGAAGAAGCCTACACCCACGTTGAGAAGTCCACACAAGGACTGGGTCTCACTTGACCATTCTCTCACCAAGCCACCACAATGGTCGACTTGGTTTCCACTATATCAATGGGTAATCACCAAGTTTGATTGGGGCTGCTCACAAGTTGAGGCTCCCACAAATCAATACAATGAGGAGCACACGAAGCTCAACTCACACAAGCTACAAAACACAACACAATGTGCAAAGAGATCAAACCGAGAGTCCAAGCGCGATGATCTTCCTTCACTCTCCTTTCCAAACCCTAATCTCTTCAAGATTTGGTCTTAGAGAGCTAGTAGGACGAGTGGAAGGCTTTGGAAGGCTCTAGGTCACTTGTGGCGGCGCTAGGGTTCAAGAGTTATCAAATAGGGGTCGAGGGTCCCCTTTTTATAGGGGTCCCGCCAACTAACCGTTGCCACCAGGGCAAACCCGGACTAGTCCGGCCCTGTGCCATAGACTAGTCTGGCCTTCTGGGACCACCGACAATTTCACGTCATTGATCGACAAAACTGATGACGTGCGCGCCAACATTTGAATTTCAAACGGCCACTGACAACATAGACTAGTTCGGTACAAAACGGACTAGTCCAAAGTGGGTCAAAAATGATTGGTCCGTCCCAGAACATACACAACTAGGTACGGTCGAACTAGTCCAGCCACAGGGGCGGACTAGTCTGACCCTCTAGGGTTTCCTCTCGGTTTATCTCACTAAGTCTCAAATGGACTAGTCTGTACCTCACTGTACAAGAACTTTTCCAGAGAGCTTTGGTCCGTCTTAAAACGGACAAGTCCGATCTACTGGGACTTAGCTCCAACTCCACGAAGGGAAGAACGGACTAGTCCATACCCATACGGACAAGTCCGATCTACTCCAGAGATCTTTAGTCCACCCCAAAGCAGACTTCTCTGACTGGCCAGACTAGTCCGGCCCTGAGGCCCGGACTAGTCCGGCCAACTAGGGCTTTTCCTCATTTTGGCTTCTCACTTAGGTTTTTCTCTCAACCACCACTTTGAGCCCTCTAGAATGATCTCAATGCACATGATACATCCAACCTTACACATGACACGGCTCACTTAAGCTCAATACCATAGAAACCTAATTTCTCCGCTTGAGTCTTTGACGCCCATTTCGATCTTTTCTTTTTGAGGGTTTTCATCTCATTTCAACCATTACACCTGTGCTTAAGATCAACTCAGCTCATTAGTCTCATAATTGTCATCATCAATCATCCAAAACCCACGGGGATGCCTAGATGCACTTTCAGTCTCCTTCGCCAGGGAGAAAGGGCTATTGGAGTTGGAGTAGACCCAATTGGGCTCCCGTCAACATGCCTCAACTTCCTCTTGCGGCTGGAAGATTCAGCCGGTTCCTTGACTTTACCCTTGCCCTTGCCGATGTCATCGACTCTCTGGCTCGCGGCAGGGGTAGTCACCCTCTCAGAAGCTCCAAGGATTGTAACCCCAGAGACAGGGCGCCTCTCTACCACGCCCAGGTCATCCAATGCTGGCATTATCCTCCGGATCTCCCTGCTGACCTCCGGAACCATGTTCAGAGGCAGGAAGGCAGCCGGCGGAGTCACGGTGTCATGGGAGACATCTCCATTTTGAAACTTTTTGATATGGATCTTCAAAGCTTCATCATCCAAGTTAGTATTCAAACCAACTTCAATTCGGTCATGATCCATCTCACATTTAATGCCCATGCGGGCTGTTCCCTAGTCTTTAGTGGAGCCCACCTGTTCACTAAGAAATTGCCGAAGACCATTTGGGGGGTCACTCCTCCCTCTATGCATTCTTCGATCCTTTCCAGGATGGGCTTGTATGCATTTGACAGCTCTGGAACTACATTCCAAGCGCCGGTGTCGACATTGGGAAGGCCCTCGGGCAGCTCCAGCTTCTCATGCTCCTCCACGGTGATGATCACCCAATATTTCTTCCAATCATCCCACTTGTCGGAGGGAAAGGACTTCAAGTACTTGGAGGGGCAATTCTTCCGCTTCACGAAATAGTAGAAGCCGATGAGCTTCGTCCCCTTGCCAGTGGTGTGGACTGTGAAGATGGTCCGGAACAACTCAATGCAGGGAGGCACGCCCACCCACATCTCGCAGAAGTGGATAAAGGTCGCCACTAGCAAGAGAGACCACCCCATCAATGATGAAAGGGCCCGAGACCACCCCAATGAGAAAGTCAAGGTTATTACCCTAGGCGAACAATTGTCATGATGGGCGGCGGGAAGCCCAAGGGCGGCAGCCTGACAAGACGCTCGGAACCGATATGGTTTTTATATTGGGAACCGGCGACCTTCAATTGCGTGAGATCCGCACGCAAAGATCTCACCTATCGCATTCAAAGAAAGCCATGCGGTGATGGTTCAACAATGAACCATCGCCCCAACGGCACATTAGAAAACCTTTGAAGCTGTGGCACGGGAATCGAAGATGGTCCCACCTCTGGTAGAATAACATAACCCAAATGGTTTCTCCAGGAGGTGGGCCTGGGGGCCCCTGTCGGTACTCTGCGTACCGGGTACCCCATGATACCGCAAGAAAATCTAAGGAGCTCTCTCCATTCAAGTTGAAGACCTCTGAAGGCCACACGTGTTGCACAATACTGGACCCAACTCCCTCATTTGGGTAGCTCCGACTCCGACACGTGTATCATAAGGTCGGACCTAACACCCGTCATAGGGAAGCTCCAGCCCTGCCACGTGTTCAGTGACCCCGGACCTAACCCCCAGTAGAGGGAAGCTTTGGTGCTACCACGTGTATAGTGGCTCCGAACCTGCCTCCCCACGATGGGAAGCTCCGGAGACGCCACGTTTCGAATCTCTAGAGCTAGGACTTCAACGGAAGACAGAGAGACCTCCAACTGCTAGGACCTTCAAAGGACAATTATTGCTACAGTTACAAGGTCTGATTATGTGCCATTAATACAGTATTAATGGCGCACGATCAAAAGACCCTTAATACCGGTAACGCTGCCATTAAGGCGCGTTATCAGACTATTAGAGTGCTTAAACACACTTAAATTGTGTTTAAGACAATTTAACCGCCAAAGCCACATGTTGCGCTAGGCAATTGATGTAACAACCATCCCTTGGTCTATAAAAGGGACTGAGATGCGCGATACAGATGACCAATCTCATATGCACGTAAGCACCAGTGAATCCTCTATGTCACCATCTTGTCTAAATCTCCGCGCGCCCAAACCGATACAAGAACCTCCGCGGTATACAATTTAGTAGTACCGGGGAAAGTGTCGTACGTACGCTTCGACAGAACCGATCCTGGCATACATGTGGAAGCCATCCGGTTGTCTCGTTGGGACCGGGTATGACAAAGCGGTATCAAAGCCATGTTGCCCGTAGGACGCAAACCTAGATAGAAAAGGTTGACTTAAGGACCCTACTATTTTCTAAAAAGTAATTGATAAAATTGCTTTGTATTCCCTACCTTGTTTACTTGTTTTATTTACTCCTTTATTTATATGTTTTGTTATTTGCACTCTCCTGTTTCAAATTTGTAGATGGCCCACACCAAGAAGACCGCCCGTAAGTCGATCGGTGGACGTGTACCTCGACGTAGGCTGACCAGTCACGCTCCACACTTTGACCCTCGTCGCACCGTTGTGACCCGTTCTGATGGCAGGGTCGCAAGGCGCCTACGACTTCGTCTTTGACCCGTACTTCGTGCTGCTAGCTACCGTCACCACGGCCTCTCGCTCTCCTACCACTTCATTGGGTTGCAGCACCCAGGTAGAGTTGAGTGGTCCTACAAGATCTTCATCTACTATGGCGACGAGTTAGTGAAGATCCACTGTAGTCATGCTTGGAGGAGCTTCCGTCGGTATGCAAAGCAGGATGCTAGCTGGGAAGCAGCTACCTACTAGAGCCACGCATACCGTTTTCGTCTGGAGGACACAATGCACGTCTTCATTCTGCAACGTCCCAATGGCACTACTAACTTTGTCTCCAGGCACGTGGAGGGAACCCTAGACCTTTCACAGTCTCGTCAGACTGTTGACGACGTTGCACACCTCAGTGCCCATCTTCAGAAGGCGCAACAGGAGATCCAGGACGGTCGTGACCTCTCCCAGCGTTACGAGGCGGTGATCAAGAGGTATCATCGGTTCACCGATGAGGACCTGGACGGCTACACGTTTGACATGACGACGTGGGTCCCGAACTCCCCGGACTGTCGTGACAGCCGGCGTTGGTCGCCTTCACCTTAGGAGTCTTCATACGAGGAGCCTTCCTCTGAGGAGTCTTCTGCTCCACAGCCTCCCGCTGCCTCACCACCACGCGGCCCCGAGGATGACGATGAGGACCCCAACGAGGACCCTTGCGAGGATGACGACGATGACTCAGAGGAGTTTGCACTGGATGACGAGTAGTACCCGACCTCTACCCACGACTCAAGGATAGGCACACCCCCTATTAGTTGAATGAGAGTGATCTAGATGTATAATCATGTGACCTTGAGTTGTGCTGCTTCTTTCATGTTTCCTTTTGGTGTGTTATGTGACTTGTGGAATGCCTCAGCGACATGTCCACAACCACACCTTTTTGATATTTTCATATAATGAGTGGGCTATTAATAAATACCTTTTATATATACTCATGTTTGTGATGTTTTTCATATAGTAAGGGGATCGTATAGTAGTCTTCTCCTATTTGTATTAGTTCCTAAGACTATATTTGCTTCGTAATTCAGATGGTAGGCAGAGGAAGAGGTTGTGGTCGTGGTATGCCCCTCGATAATGATGAAGTTGAAGGGTTCCAGTTGCCACAATGGAATGGGAGAGGTGCCCGTGGAGCACCTGCAATGAATCACATGCACAAATGATGGCTATGTAGATGCAGATGATGCAGAACCTGACACAACTGGTGGCCAATATGCAACAAGCCCAGCAAGCCCCTCCAGCTCCACCACCAAATCAGCCACAACCACAACCAGCACCAGGACCCAGGTCACACTTGAGAGATTTTCTGAACACCCAGCCCCCAACCTTTGCTAGTGCTATCGACCCCATGGATGCAAATGACTGGCTGAAGGTCATCAAGAAAAAGCTGAGGATAATACAATGTCAAGGACATGAGAGAGTTTTACTGGCATCTCATCAACTCACTTGGTTAGCCGCTGACTGGTGGACTGCATATATTGTTGCACATGAGGACCCAGAGAACATCACTTGGCTAGAGTTCAAGAACAGCTTTCAGAACCATCATGTGCCTGAAGGTGGGGTTGAAGCAAAGCGTGAAGAATTTTTGAGCTTCCTGCCTACAGACCACCAGCCCCATACAACCAGTTGCAACGCCCACACATGCAGCCACCTCGCCACCTAGCTAAGGGTGGGCACTAGGTTAACCGACGTAATTCGGTTTGGTTTTTTGGTTTTTTTTTCAAAATTCGGTTTTTTCAAAAAATGGAAACCGAAATTTAACATGGAAAATGAAAAACCGGTCCATCAGTTAATCGCGAAATTCGGTTCGGTTTCCGGTTAACCGAAAAAACCAAACTTCAACCTAAACCCTAATTTCCGTCTATGGCCGCAACGTTGTGGCCGTGCATGGCCGCAACTCCTGACTAGCCACGGTCGTTGGTCGGATGCAGCTGTTGGCCTACCGCGCGCAACAGTTGGTGGGCCGTCGGGGCCTCGGTGACGGCGGCCAACAGATGGAGGTGATGTCGGGAAGGGCGAGGGGCGGCGGCAGCAGGGAGCAGAGAGAGGGCTTCAGGGAGAAGAGAGAGGGCGTCGGGGAGCGAAGCAAGGACATCGTTGTCGGGGAGCAGAGAGAGGGCGGCGGGCGATGCCTCGGAAGCGAAGTGAGGGCGGGGCTTGGGGAGCGGAGCGAGGGCGGCGGGCGATGGCGCGAGGCTCGGGGAGCGGAGTCAGGGCTGCGGAGAGGGGCGGGCGAATGGGCCAGCGACATGAATTATGTTCAATACTGGGCTGGACCATGGAATTATTGGGTGGAACTGCATTTATTTGGATTAAATCGGTTTTTTGGTTAACCGGGTAAAAAACGGCCGAAAAAATATTCAGTTTTCACAGAACAGGAACTGAAATATGTGCTGGTTTTATCGGTTCCGGTTAATTGGGTTTTGGTTCCGGTTAATTCGGTTTCGGTGTTCAGTTTTCGGTTTTTTTGCCCACCCCTACTCCCAGCACAACCAACGCGCCCAACAGTCCTAGCACCTCGCCCTGTTGGTCAGCCGCAGCAGAATCAACAAGGAGGTAATAGAGCCCAAGATAACAACGCAACCTTGTACTGTTATAATTGTGGTGAGATGGGATATTATGCCAATTGTTGCCTGAAGAAGCCGTTGCAGCCACCTACACGTGGGAGAGTCAACCACGTGGCACTTGAGGAAGCACATAATGCACCAGATGTGGTTGTTGGTACGTTTCCTATTGATTCTCATCTAGCTACAGTGTTATTTAATTTTGGTGCTACACATTCACTCATGTCTAAGGAGTTCATGAGGAGGCATGACATGGTAGTGCACTTAATGACTCTGTAACACCCTCATTTTCATGCATCGTGCCTTGCATACACTCATATACATGTTTAACATTAACCCATAACAAGAGGAACAGGTTTAAAATTGATTTGGAACAAAACCGCACTTAAAAATGTAGGAAAGTGCGGACTAGTCCGGTTTTGCTAAGGACTAGTCCGATTTCTCTCTGTCTAAAAACGGACTTGTCCGTTTTTGCTGCGGATTAGTCCGATATTTGCCTCTGGACAACTTCGGACTTGTCCGATTTTGTGCGGACTAGTCCGGTATTCCATGAATCCTTGAAAATTTGCTAAGTCCCTGGACTTTTCCACACTAGTCCGGTGTTCCAGCGGACTTGTCCGTTTTCCTTTCTGACTAAGATCGGACTTGTCCGATTTTAGGCCAGACTTGGCGGATTTTCTCTCTGGACGACTTCGGACTAGTCCGGTCCTGTTCGGACTTGTCCGATATTTCGTGACTCCGAGATTGACCTTTTGTTTTACGACTTGTTTCTTGGGTTTCACGTTAAGTGGGCCTAGGTACGTCGTGCCCAACTCTTTTAGAGCCCATGTGGGACTCTAAACCGGCCTCTACTCATCCCAAAACTCGAAATCCATCTAACCCTAGCCTCCACCCCTATATAAACAACCCCACCCCTTGGTTTGACATCTATTTGCCACTTTTCCACTCACCCAAACCCTAGTTCGTGGGGAGCCACCATCAAGGAGGGAGGAGGAGATCCCAAGCAAGAAGAATAAGAGGAGGAAACGAAGGAGGATCAAGATCTCCACCAAGTTTCGTCCTTCACCACCAATTCATCTCCAAGTTCATCACCAACCCTAGATCATCAAGATCCAAGTGTTACCTCCAAGTTTCTTGGTTCATTGGAGTTCTAAACACCTGGTATACCTCCTATTCTCTTTTCCTTACGTGAATTCAACCCCTAATCTCCAAATTCACGTCGATCTAGAAAACCCTAACCTGCTGATCTCGTCAAGTGCGGACTTGTCCGGTACCTAGCGGACTAGTCCGATCTTTTTGGTTAAATTGTGTTGAATTAATTCTAAAATTTGATCTAATCGACCCCAAACCTGTATAAACTTGTTAAAATCTATCAGAGCTAGTTAGTGATCATTAAAAGCAATCTAGTAACCCATTCTACCTTGCATTGCATCAATCATGCATGTCATGTCATATTGAGTAATATTTGTGCACTCTTTGATTGTGTCTCTTGTTTTGTATGTTTATTGTGTGGATTAGATGGATTTGCGCTAGAGAGTGCCACGGAGGATCCACAACATCAAGAGTTTGAAGGCTTTGACCCTAATCAACAGCAAGAGCAAGGCAAGTGTCCTTGAAGCATATTGATCCTGTTTTCAAAATAAATGTTTTGTTTACAAAATTGCATGCTTGTGTCAATTTGATGGGAAACCTATGGTAGGAAGTTTACTAGAATTGTTGACCACCCTTGTCACCTGGAATTTATGGTAGAGAGTCGGGAAGGGTTTTTACCTTTTTGCTTCGCTTAATCAACTGGGATGGGAAACAACTATATCACTCAATTTAATTATGCATGGATGAGATTATGGTTAACATGAACTGGTTAAACATGGTATGGTAATGGATGATATAAGCAAGCCTGGTATGTGGATGGGTTGGATGTTATGGTGGTTTGCTTGCTTTAGATCTAAGGACCGGTTCATGCGAGAATAAGCCAGGACTACAGTGCCACCACGAGGCCAAGTATGGGTGCGGCGTAGCTGATTAATTAGGGCTTTGCTAGTGCTTTCTGGACCATTGTGGATGCTCGGGGAAGGGGTAGTCGGATTGGGTTTGTTGATGATTGGTGGGACTACCCTGGGATCCGAATGGCTCAAGAGGGGGCCCTTGGTTGAAGATGTGCTCTGTGGGAGACATCGCCACTGGTGAAACCTCAGTGGGGTCTAAATAGGCTAGTAATCCCTTTGTAAAGGCTATTTTGTGATCTCTTGGCCACACACCAACGGAAGTGTGTAATGTGACCGACGGGTCATGGGCATAAGGGAGGTTCTTAGTCGCCGAAGGGTGATGAAATCACGAACACGTGGGTAAAGAGGTACAAACTCTGCAGAGTGTTAATTAAAACTATCATGATAGCCGTGCTCCCGGTTATGAGCGCCTGGACAACTTCCATGATTAGAGGCAAATTGGAATTTGGGATGGTTATGGTTTGGTAATGGTTATGGCTGGTTATGAGTTCATCTCTGGTATTGAATATGGTTATTGGAAATGGTGAAATCTGGACTTATTGATGATGGTAATGAATTCAGTTTGGTATTATGGTATTACTCGTGATTATGTTGGGATTACTTCACATACTTATACTATATTGCTTTCAAATGTTTTAATGTTCTTTTCAGCACTTTACCATTATTATTGGCGTCATTTGAATCAGCCACATGTCATACTTTCCACACTTGCTGAGTACGACATGTACTCACTCTTGCAATTCCCCCCCCCCCAACAGTTGCAGGTCAGGATTGGGAGTTTAATGGTGATAATGCGGAGTTCTAGGCCGTGTCTACCGTCAGCTTTGCCTGTGGTGTTGATTGGAGCTGCGTATATATACCCTGTCGCTTATGCTGCATAGTTGCTTTAGTTGCTTAATTAGTTTATTTCTGCTGCATTAGTTGAACTTGTCATTAATATTTATTAGAGCTTGTATTCGAGGATAATCTAGTTCGTGTAATAAAATTTGGTTAATTAATCTTGTCTTGTGGTAATTTTCTGTATACTCTTTTGTGATTGCACTCGTGTATGTGTGATGAACATCCTGGGCACACATATGCGTTAGCTTGGTTCAGTTTTCGGAACCGGGCGTCACAGATTGGTATCAGAGCCGTAGGTTGACCGTTGGATGCAGCCTAGATAGAATGGACACTTTAGAGCACATAGGAGCACTCAGGAATCGATGTGTTTTCGCTTGAAGTGTTGTATGCTATATATATTGCTTGCTTGTGTGCTTAATAGAGGATTTTTGGGATGCCTTAGCATTGCCATGTCCACCTAGGCTAGCGTAGCTAGCTGTTTAGTTCATATCCCTTGATGCATATAGTTGGGGACGTTTTCTAATTCTCATCTATTGCTTTTCTTCAGATGGTGAGGACTCGCAACCATAGGGATGGCAATGATGAGGAGGAGAACAATGGAGTGCCTCAGAACAACATCGGACAAGGATCTACTCAGGGAGCTATCAACATTGAGCAGCTATTGGCCATGCAAAACCAGCTCATGCAGACCATGATACAGACTATGGGACAGCTGCAGGCTGGCAATATCAACAATCAGCCCCACATGCCTCCACCGCCACCCCCACCTCCTCATAACCGATTGGGAGAGTTTATGAGGACTAGGCCGCCAACCTTTGCTCAAGCCGTAGACCCTATGGATGCGGACGATTGGCTCAAGTCCGTGGAGAAGAAGCTGGCTATTGTCCAATGCAGTGACTGGGAGAAGGTCTTGTTTGCTTCACATCAACTAGTTGGAGCAGCTGCGGATTGGTGGGATTCTTATTGCAATGCTCATGAGAACCAAGAGAGAATTACTTGGGCCGAATTCAAGGAAAATTTTCGTTCTCATTACGTGCCCGAGGGTGTTATGATCTTGAAGAGGCAAGAATTTGAGAATTTAAGGCAAGGAAGATCAAGCGTGAGTGAATATCTCAATAAGTTCACTCAACTCTCAAGATATGCGCCTGAGGATGTTAGCCGGGACAGCCGGAAGCAATACTTGTTCATGAGGGGATTGAACAATACGATCCAAGTACAATTGCTCAACTGTGATTATGTCAATTTACAGAAGCTTGTGGACAAGGCAATTGTGGTTGAGAACAAGGTCCGTGAGATGGAGCAAGAAATCAAGAGGAAGGCGCCATATCAAGGACAACAACAAGGAAGTAATGTGCGCCCTCGCTTTGCGCCGCCCAATGCGCCTCATTACAGCTCCTCTATTCCTGCTCAGCGCCCTGGTTATGCACCGCGCCCAACTCAGTTTGTGCAGCAGCGCCCTGTTATGCAAGCACCTAGGCCTCCAATGCCTTATGAGCCTCGTGCTAGTTTTCCTGCTGCAAATGCTCAAAACCAAGCTCGTCCCAATAATTCTGGTGGAGTTAAGAAGTGCTATACCTGTGGAGAAGCTGGACACTTTGCGCATCAATGTCCTAAGTCAGGCCTTGGTCAAGGAAGCAATGCACCGAGGAAAAACCCAAGACCTAATGGAGGACAACCACAAGGAAGCCGTGGACAGCAGAATTTTGCTCGTGGCAACGTGAACCATGTCTCTACGGAGGATGCTCAACAAGAGGATGACGTGGTCATTGGTATGTTTCTCGCCAACTCCAACCCCGCGACTATGTTATTTGATTCTGGAGCATCGCATTCATTCATTGCATCGAAGTATGTTGCCAAGTATAGTTTGCCTATCTCTCATATGAAGTTTACTCTGTTGGTTAAGTCTCCTGGAGGAGAGATGAGGACAAATATAGTATGTCCAAAAGTAAGTCTTAGAATAAGGGGGGTAGACTTCTCCGCCAACCTCATTGTTTTAGATTCTCAAGGGTTGGATATTATACTTGGTATGGACTGGTTGAGGAAGCACAATGGAGTTATTGAATGTGCCACAAAGACGGTGAAGTTGACTAATGAAGAAGGGATCACCGTAGGATTTGAAGCGACCCAACATGCACCGAAGCAATTAGAGCTGAATCATATGGACGGTGTCGCAATTGAGGAGATTCCGGTGGTGTGTGAATTTTTGGATGTTTTTCCGGACGAGTTGCCAGGTATGCCACCCGATCGAGACATTGAGTTTGTTATTGATTTAATACCTGGAACTGCACCTATAGCTAAGAGGCCGTATAGGATGCCTCCTATGGAATTAGCGGAGCTCAAGAAACAAATTCAAGAGCAATTAGAGAAGGGTTTTATTCGCCCTAGCTCTTCACCTTGGGGAGCGCCCGTTCTATTCGTGGACAAGAAGGATGGATCCCAAAGGATGTGCGTGGATTACCGAGCTCTCAACGAGGTAACAATCAAGAACAAGTATACCTTGCCCCGTATAGAGGATTTGTTTGATCAGATGAAAGGTGCATGTGTGTTTTCCAAGATTTATTTGAGGTCAGGTTACTTTCAAATGAAGATTAGACCATCGGACATACCCAAGACAGCTTTTAGGACACGGTATGGATCTTATGAGTACACTGTGATGTCTTTTGGATTGACAAATGCGCCTGCCTACTTTATGTACCTCATGAATAAGGTCTTTATGGAGTACTTAGATAAGTTCGTTGTGGTATTTATTGATGATATTATGATCTACTCGAGGAATGAGAAGGAACATGAGGAACACTTGAGGCTTACGTTGCAGAAATTGAGGGAGCATCAATTGTATGCCAAGTTCAACAAGTGCCGGTTTTGGTTGAAAGAGGTGCTATTTTTGGGTCATATAATCTCAGGAGGAGGAGTATCAGTTGACCCAGGGAAGGTGAGAGATGTGCTTAAGTGGGAACCGCCACAGAGTGTCAAGGAAATTCGGAGTTTTCTTGGGATGGCTGGATATTACCGTCGATTCATCAAGGACTTTTCCAAGATAGCCAAGCCTATGACGGAGTTGCTAATGAAGGGAAAGGCATTCCAATGGACTCAAGCTTGTCAAGGGAGTTTTGAGGAGTTGAAAAAGCGGTTGACAACAGCCCCAGTTTTGGTATTGCCGGATGTAAGCAAGAGTTTCGACATCTATTGTGATGCATCAAGACAAGGGCTTGGATGTGTGTTGATGCAAGAAGGTCAAGTGGTCGCCTACGCATCGAGACAATTGAAGAAACATGAGCAGAATTACCCCACGCATGATCTTGAACTAGCAGCCGTGGTACATGCATTGAAGATTTGGAGACACTATATTCTTGGACATAGGTGTGAAATTTACACGGATCATAAGAGTTTGAAGTATATTTTCACACAGACAGACCTGAATTTGAGGCAACGAAGATGGTTGGAGCTCATCAAGGATTATGATGTGGGAATCAACTATCATCTGGGAAAAGCCAATGTAGTGGTCGATGCCTTGAGTCGGAAAGGAGTAAGCCATCAACTTACAGTTCGAGAGTTGTCGTCCGAGTTATGTAAGGAGTTTGAACGGTTGAACCTCGGGTTTGTAAACGAGATGGAGATGATAGAGTTAAACCCAACCTTGGAGCAAGAAATTCGAGAAGCACAAACCACGGATGAGGAGATCAAGGAAATCAAGGAAAGAACCGAAGAAGGGAGAGAATTCAGATTTGACAAGGATGAACATGATACCTTATGGCTTGGAAAGAGGATCGTTGTGCCTAATGTAAAGCATATTCGGGAGACAATATTAAAGGAGGCACATGACTCGCCTTACTCGATTCACCCCGGTTGTACAAAGATGTACAAGGACTTGAGGACTTGCTATTGGTGGGATAGCATGAAAAGGGACATAGCTGAATATGTAGCATTATGTGATGTGTGCCAACGAGTCAAGGCGGAACATCAAAGGCCAGCCGGATTATTGCAACCGTTGAAGATTCCGTAATGGAAGTGGGAAGAAATTGGTATGGACTTCATAGTTGGGTTACCGCGTACTCAGTCCGGGTATGACTCAATTTGGGTAATTGTGGATCGCTTAACCAAGTCAGCTCATTTTGTCCCTGTGAAGACCAAGTATACAGCTGCACGATTGGCTGAAATATACATGGAGCATATTGTGTGTCGACATGGAGTCCCTAAGAAGATAGTCTCGGATAGAGGTTCTCAATTTACCTCCAGATTTTGGCAAAAATTGCATGAAGCTTTGGGAACGAGGTTGAATTTTAGTTCAGCATATCATCCTCAAACGGATGGACAAACCGAGAGGACCAATCAGATCTTGGAGGACATGTTAAGAGCTTGTGCTTTAAAGCATGGAAAAAGTTGGGACAAAAGCTTGCCATACGCAGAATTTTCATACAACAATAGTTATCAAGCAAGCTTGAAAATGTCACCATATGAAGCGCTTTATGGGAGGAAGTGTAGGACACCTTTATTCTGGAATGAGGCAGGAGAAACTCAAGTATTTGGTCCGGACGTGTTGCAAGAAGCCAAAAAGCAAGTCCAAATAATTCGTGGAAACTTGAGGGCTGCCCAATCAAGGCAAAAAGGCTATGCGGATAATAGGATAAGGAAATTAGCCTTTGAAATAGGAGATTTTGTTTACCTCAAGGTGTCACCAATGAGAGGTCATAAGAGGTTTAACATAAGAGGCAAGCTCGCACCTCGTTATATTGGACCATTCAAGATTTTGGACAAAAGAGGAGAAGAAGCATATAAGTTGGAGATGCCAGCTCATCTTTCAGACGTACATGATGTGTTTCATTTTCCCAACTCAAGAAGTGTCTCAGGGTACCGGAAGATCAAGTGCCAATGGAAGAATTGGAACTAGAGGAAGATTTAACGTATGCCGAGCAACCGGTCAAAATCTTGGAAACCAAGGAGAGAGTCACAAGGAAAAAGGTCATTAGATGGTGTAAAGTTCAATGGAAGCACCACACAGAAAAAGAAGCGACGTGGGAATTAGAAGATGATCTCAAGAAGGAATTTCCCTATCTCTTCTCTTCCGCGTCGAATCTCGAGGGCGAGATTCATTTTAAGGGGGGTAGGTTTGTAACACCCTCATTTTCATGCATCGTGCCTTGCATACACTCATATACATGTTTAACATTAACCCATAATAAGAGGAACAAGTTTAAAATTGATTTGGAACAAAACCGCACTTAAAAATGTAGGAAAGTGCGGACTAGTCCGGTTTTGCTGAGGACTAGTCCGATTTCTCTGTGTCTAAAAACGGACTTGTCCGTTTTTGCTGCGGATTAGTCCGATATTTGCCTCTGGACAACTTCGGACTTGTCCGATTTTGTGCGGACTAGTCCGGTATTCCATGAATCCTTGAAAATTTGCTAAGTCCCTAGACTTTTCCAGACTAGTCCGGTGTTCCAGCGGACTTGTCCGTTTTCCTTTCTGACTAAGATCGGACTTGTCCGATTTTAGGCCAGACTTGTCCGATTTTCTCTCTGGACGACTTCGGACTAGTCCGGTCCTGTTCGAACTTGTCCGATATTTCGTGACTCCGAGATTGACCTTTTGTTTTACGACTTGTTTCTTGGGTTTCACGTTAAGTGGGCCTACGGACGTCGTGCCCAACTCTTTTAGAGCCCATGTGGGACTTTAAACCGGCCTCTACTCATCCCAAAACTCGAAATCCATCTAACCCTAGCCTCCACCCCTATATAAACAACCCCACCCCTTGGTTTGACATCTATTTGCCACTTTTCCACCCACCCAAACCCTAGTTCGTGGGGAGCCACCATCAAGGAGGGAGGAGGAGATCCCAAGCAAGAAGAATAAGAGGAGGAAACGAAGGAGGATCAAGATCTCCACCAAGTTTCGTCCTTCACCACCAATTCATCTCCAAGTTCATCACCAACCCTAGATCATCAAGATCCAAGTGTTACCTCCAAGTTTCTTGGTTCATTGGAGTTCTAAACACCTGGTATACCTCCTATTCTCTTTTCCTTACGTGAATTCAACCCCTAATCTCCAAATTCACGTCGATCTAGAAAACCCTAACCTGCTGATCTCGTCAAGTGCGGACTTGTCCGGTACCTAGCGGACTAGTCCGATCTTTCTGGTTAAATTGTGTTGAATTAATTCTAAAATTTGATCTAATCGACCCCAAACCTGTATAAACTTGTTAAAATCTATCAGAGCTAGTTAGTGATCATTAAAAGCAATCTAGTAACAAGTTCTACCTTGCATTGCATCAATCATGCATGTCATGTCATATTGAGTAATATTTGTGCACTCTTTGATTGTGTTTCTTGTTTTGTATGTTTATTGTGTGGATTAGACGGATTTGCGCTAGAGAGTGCCACGGAGGATCTACAACATCAAGAGTTTGAAGGCTTTGACCCTAATCAACAGCAAGAGCAAGGCAAGTGTCCTTGAAGCATATTGATCCTGTTTTCAAAAAAAATGTTTTGTTTACAAAATTGCATGCTTGTGTCAATTTGATGGGAAACCTATGGTAGGAAGTTTACTAGAATTGTTGACCACCCTTGTCACCTGGAATTTATGGTAGAGAGTCGGGAAGGGTTTTTACCTTTTTGCTTCGCTTAATCAACTGGGATGGGAAACAACTATATCACTCAATTTAATTATGCATGGATGAGATTATGGTTAACATGAACTGGTTAAACATGGTATGGTAATGGATGATCTAAGCAAGCCTGGTATGTGGATGGGTTGGATGTTATGGTGGTTTGCTTGCTTTAGATCTAAGGACCGGTTCATGCGAGAATAAGCCAGGACTACAGTGCCACCACGAGGCCAAGTATGGGTGCGGCGTAGCTGATTAATTAGGGCTTTGCTAGTGCTGTTTGGACCATTGTGGATGCTCGGGGAAGGGGTAGTCGGATTGGGTTTGTTGATGATTGGTGGGACTACCCTGGGATCCGAATGGCTCAAGAGGGGGCCCTTGGTTGAAGATGTGCTCTATGGGAGACATCGCCACCGGTGAAACCTCAGTGCGGTCTAAATAGGCTAGTAATCCCTTTGTAAAGGCTATTTTGTGATCTCTTGGCCACACACCAACGGAAGTGTGTAATGTGACCGACGGGTCATGGCCATAAGGGAGGTTCTTAGTCGCCGAAGGGTGATGAAATCACGAACACGTGGGTAAAGAGGTACAAACTCTGCAGAGTGTTAATTAAAACTATCATGATAGCCGTGCTCCCGGTTATGAGCGCCTGGACAACTTCCATGATTAGAGGCAAATTGGAATTTGGGATGGTTATGGTTTGGTAATGGTTATGGCTGGTTATGAGTTCATCTCTGGTATTGAATATGGTTATTGGCAATGGTGAAATCTGGACTTATTGATGATGGTAATGAATTCAGTTTGGTATTATGGTATTACTCATGATTATGTTGGGATTACTTCACATACTTATACTATATTGCTTTTCAAATGTTTTAATGTTCTTTTCAGCACTTTACCATTATTATTGGCGTCATTTGAATCAGCCACATGTCATACTTTCCACACTTGCTGAGTACGACATGTACTCACTCTTGCAATTCCCCCCCCCCCAACAGTTGCAGGTCAGGATTGGGAGTTTAATGGTGATAATGCGGAGTTTTAGGCCGTGTCTACCGTCAGTTTTGCCTGTGGTGTTGATTGGAGCTGCGTATATATACCCTGTCGCTTATGCTGCATAGTTGCTTTAGTTGCTTAATTAGTTTATTTCCGCTCCATTAGTTGAACTTGTCTTAATATTTATTATAGCTTGTATTCAAGGATAATCTAGTTCGTGTAATAAAATTTGGTTAATTAATCTTGTCTTGTGGTAATTTTCTGTATACTCTTTTGTGATTGCACTCGTGTATGTGTGATGAACATCCTGGGCACACATATGCGTTAGCTTGGTTCAGTTTTCGGAACCGGGCGTCACAGACTCACCAGCTTATAGTTCACTGCGCGTTGGAGGAGAAATGATAACACGGCGAGTTGCCCTAATGTATGGCTATACATAAGGGGGGTAGTCTTCTTAGCGAACCTCATTGTTCTGGAATCTCAAGAGCTAGATATTATCCTGGGGATGGATTGGTTGACCAAATACCATAGGGTAATCCACTGCGCCACAAGGACAGTCTCCTTGACACATACCAACGGTACCAAGGTTGAGTTCGCTCCAGACCAAGCTCCAACACAGAAGGTCAGACTTAATCAAATGGAGATAGCCGATGAGATTCGAGTTGTCAGTGAATTTCCAGACGTGTTCCCCGAGGAGTTACCAGGTATGCCTCCTAACTGAGAAACTGAATTCATCATTGAGCTAGTGCTTGGAACGGCCCCAATATATAAGAGGCCATATAGAATGGACGCTCAACGGTTAGCCGAGCTGAAGGATCACATTAAAGAGTTGTTGGAGGAAGGATACATTCGCCCTAGTTCATCACCTTGGGGCGCTCCTATCATATTCGTACCGAAGAAGGATGGCACTCAAAGGTTATGTGTGGACTATCGTGCTCTCAACGTAGTTACCATCAAGAACAAGTACCCTCTGCCATGGATTGAGGATCTATTTGATTAATTGAGAGGAGCTTGTGTATTCTCCAAGATAGATCTTCGTTCCGGTTACCACCAGTTGAAGATTCGCCCGTCGGACATACCCAAGACAACCTTTGTCACCCGGTACGGACTTTATGAGTACACTGTTATGTCTTTCGAGTTGACCAATGCCCTCGCCTACTTCATGTATCTCATGAATAAGGCGTTTATGGAATATTTGGATAAGTTCGTGGTGGTATTTATCGATGACATCTTGATATTTTCCAAGAGTGAAGAAGAACACGAGGAACATTTGAGGTTGGCACTACAGAAGGAGAGCACGTACGCTAAATTCAGTAAGTGTAAGTTTTGGTTGAAGCAGGTGTCATTCTTGGGACATGTCATATCAGAAGGAGAAGTATCAGTGGATTCGGGTAAAGTAGCGGATATTCTAAAGTGGCAGACGCCGGAAAATGTGGGACACATCAGAAGCTTCTTGGGAATGGATGGTCACTAACGACGATCCATTGAAGGATTTTCAAAGATCTCTCGGCCGCTAACCAAGCTACATGAGAAGGGAGCTACATTCAAGTGGACACCGGAGTGTGAAGAAAGCTTCGCCGAGTTGAAGAAGAGGTTGACCACTGCTCCAGTGTTGGTCATGTCGGATATGCAAAAGGAGTTCTCGGTCTATTGTGATGCTTCCGGACAAGGACTGGGATGTGTTTTGATGCAAGAGGGACATGTGGTGGCTTACGACTTAAGACATCTCAAAAAGCATGAGAAGAACTATCCGACCCATGATCTGGAGTTAGTAGTTGTAGTTCATGTATTGAAGCTATGGAGACACTACCGCTTGGGGTAAAGGACGGAAATCTACACCGACCACAAAAGCTTGAAGTACATCTTCACTCAGCCGAACCTTAAACTTCGCCAACAAATATGGTTGGAGCTCATTAATGATTTTGATGTTGGGATCAACTATCACCCTGGAAAGGCGAATGTGGTCGCAAATGCTTTCAGTAGGAAGACACAATGCAACAGTATGACGATACAAGCTCATCAATCGCAGCTATGTGAGGAGTTTGCAAGACTAAACCTATACATAGTGTCTAAAGCAGATGTTGTAGTTATAAAAGTGGATTCCACATTGGAACAAGGATAAAAAAATCCAGAAACTTAAGAAGCTGATGAAGGTTGGTAAAGCCCCAATTTCAGGGAAGATGAACATGGGACCCTATGGTTAGGAAAGAGGATACGTGTGCCAAATGTCAAGGGGGTCCGAGAACTAATATTGAGAGAAGCGCACAATTCGTCCTACTCTATTCATCCTAGAAGTAGCAAAATGTAACAAGACCTTAAGGATCAATACTGGTGGCTTGGTATGAAACGTGATGTGGCCGAGTATGTGGCTCTATGTGACACGTGTCAGTTGGTCCAAGCGAAACATCATAGGCCCGTTGGACTACTTCAACCACTCAAGATACAGGAGTGGAAATGGGAAGAGATAAGTATGGACTTTATTGTGGGGTTGCCAAGGACTCAGTCAGGATACGACTCCATATGGGTCGTCGTGGACCATTTGACTAAAGTTGCTCACCTCATTCCAGTCATGGAAAGCTACAATGGTTCATAGTTAGCCGAATTATACATGGCAAGGATTGTATGTTTGCACGGTGTCCCGAAGAAGATAGTGTCTGATCGAGGAACCCAACTCACCTCAAGGTTCTGGCAGAAACTATATGAGTAGATGGACACTCGTCTTAATTTCAGCTCAGTGTACGACCCACAGACGGATGGTAGACAGAACGCACCAATCAAATCTTGGAGAATATGTTGCGAGCATGTGCCTTGAAGAATAGCAAGAGTTGGAACAAGAATCTACCCTATGCGGAATTCTCTTATAACAACATCTACCAAGCCAGTCTCAAGATGTCCCCGTTCGAGGCACTTTATGGGCGAAAGTGTAGGACACCTTTATTTTGGAATCAGACTGGAGAAGGTCAAGTGTTTGGACCGGAGATACTAAGAGAAGCTGAACAACAAGTGCAAGAGATCCGGAATAATCAATCTAAAAACAGCACAATCAAGGTAGAAGAGTTATGCAGATGCCCGACGACGTGATCTAACCTTTGAGGTTGGAGACTTTGTGTATCTCAAGGTATCACCAATAAGAGGACAAATGGTTCAAGGTGAAGGGAAAGCTAACACCTCGTTACATTGGTTCACTCAAGGTATTAGAGAGAAGAGGAGAGGTAGCTTATCGTCTCGAGCTACCTTCTCGACTCCCAGGTGTACACGATGTGTTCCACGTGTCGCAATTAAAGAAGTTCTTGAGAGTGCCAGAGGAACAACTACCCATGGAGGCTATAGATGTGCAAGAGGATCTCTCCTATGCGGAACGACCAGTCAAGATCCTAGAGACATTGGAATGTGTCATGAGAAACAAGATAATTCGCATGTGCAAAGTGCAGTGGAAACATCACTCTGAGGCAGAAGCAACGTGGGAGAGAGAAGAAGACCTCAAAGTCGAGTTCCCCGATCTTTTCTCTTAGGACGTCCGAATCTCGAGAGCGAGATTCCTTTTGAGGGTGTAGAGTTGTAAAACCTAAAATTTCAATTTTGAAATAAGGGAGTTGTATTAGAAATGCATAATGTCTTTGCACTTGTTTGGAAAATTTGATTTCAAAAATGCGTTAGAATTGTTTGAAAATTTGAAAAAGATAAATCCAAATGTAAAAAGAAATAAAAAAGGAAAGAGAAAAAGAAAACCCCTCCTGGGCCTAAAACCCCCCAACCGACCTATCTCCTTTCTCCCCTCCCCATTTGTTTTTCTCCACGTCGGCCCAACTCCTAGCCGCAGCCCAAGCCCAACCACCCCCTTCCCTTTCCTCTCCCTGTCTCACTGCACGCGGACCCCACTTGTCATATCTTTCCTTCTCCCCTCCTCAGCCAAGCCCGCGACATGGGACACGATTCCGCCCCGGTTTCCAAATGCCGACAAGGAAATCACCGCCTTTAGTGGCCCAATCACCTTTCTTCACTCAAGGATCGTCTTCCATACTTCACCGCCCCGACTCCCCTATAAATCTTGGTCGAGCGCCTTCATTTTCCCCACCCGAAGCTCAAACCCTAGCCGCCGCCGGTGCAAGCTTTGTTGTTGACGTTCTCGTCATTTCGCCCATGGATTCTCTCTATTTCTTTGCCTAACGAGTTCGTCGTGCCGCTAGGAGCCCGCCAGACATCGTCTTTCAGGGGAACACCGTCTCTTCGCAGGTCTCCTCGAGCGCCGCTGAAGCCCGCTGTCGTTCCCCGTCGCCGACACACCTCTGCCCCGTTCCGAGCTCCGCGACACTACTCGGTGAGCTCTCCTCATCACCCTCTCACTTTTCCACCGTAGCAGCGGAGTTTTGGCGTCGGTTTTGGCCGTTTTGGCCATTGCTGGCCAGTCCTGCCGCCGCGCGCCTGGGTGTGCGGCGCCCCGAGCCGACGTGGCTCAATCCCGACCGTTGGATCTATTCGAACGGCCGAGATTATAACGTGTGTACCCTTTGGTGTTTAAAATCCTGAGTGCCCAATTTGAATCCGACGGCCGGCATTAAAGCACCCACACCCCTTTGCCAGTTTTGCATATAAGCCCAGCGCATTAAAAAGTATTTACGCATAGGTCCTGGAATTTATGAAAACACCCCTATGCTTTAATATAATTCTGTCAGCACTATTAAAATAGTTAAATGTTGCATTTTAGCCCCTGTTTTCACCAATATTTATATTTTTTAGCCTCTATAATTTGCATTGTAGCCCCTGAATATGTTATAAATTATTTCTAGGCCTCTGCTCTATTTGTTTTGTATAAAAGCCCCTGTATTCATTGATATTTACATAAAATCATATGTTTACTCTCTCTCTTTTTACACAAGTCACCCTAGAATATTTTATAGTAGCATTTTAATTATGTTTTGAGCTAGGAAAGTTGCGGTAAATTTATGCTAGGATCTAAAATGAAGATACAATGCTATAAATTATTAGTCAACACCTATGCCCCCTAAAATTCCAACTTTATTCCATATCATCAAATAAACTTCGACTAAGGAAATATTAATAGCGACATCACTGTGTAGGTTTTCTTTTATGATTGTTTGTATGTGATGTTGTCCATATTTTCTTGTTCTTATTGTGTGTTGTTATTTCTCTTCCGCGTGCGATGATGTATTTAGAGTCGGTTCCCAAGCCGGCCTACAACCTTCAGGACTACCACTTCAACGACCCACACTTCGAGGGAGGCAAGTGTCCTTGACTATTTTGCACCCATTTTACTAAGTTTATTTACTTTATCCTTCCATACAATTCCTTGTCACCGGGTTGAACTCGGAGTACTTTATTTCTACTGTTACGCTTAGCCATGCTTAGCATTGGGAGGGAAATTCTTTACATACATGTTATATTATTAATTGTTACGATCATTGTGATATGGAAAATGGATTGTAGTGAATAGGAATCTGGCGGGTTGGTTTGTATGGTATGGTGCACTAGGCACGAGACCTGGGTTTTGAGGTATGAACGTTGCCGGATTCTAAGGATCGGTTTATGGAGGAGGCCACTAAGCTTTATAGTATCGATACAAGACTGAGTATGGAGCAACTTGGTCGATTAATTAGGCCTCTCCCGTAGTATTGGTGATTGGATAGTGCGAAGAATTGGTTCAGGGTTTACTGCCTTGAGATCCGCATGGCTCAAGAGGGGGCAACTGGGGTGTTGAGACGCGGGTAGCGGCTCACACTTTTGTACAGGGGTGAAACCTTAGACGGCTAGTACACGTTGGGAGAACTTTTGTAAAGACCTTGTAGTGATCTCCTGGCCGCACACCTATGGAAGTGTGTAATGTGACCGCCGGGTCAAGGCATTAAGGAGATTTACTTAGTCCACCTGGCAACAGGGGATGAAATCACAGATTGTGGGTAAAGGGTACATTCTCTACAGAGATTTAGAACTGTCATGACAGCCGTGCTCACGGACAAGAGCGACTTGATGTCCAATTCATAATTAGTCAATGGATGAAAATGGTGGTTTGGTTGGTTGGGGTATGATTTACAATTGGGTTATGGTTGGGTCACTCACCTAGTAGTAGGTGCTAATAAGAGCTAAGGATAGGATATAATGCTATAATGCTTAGCCCGGATTTTGGCCTTCCTTCTAAAAGCTTGCATGCCATCTCTTTCCCCACTTGCTGAGTAACGTTGGTACTCAAACTTGCATGCTTCTATTCTTTCCTCGGTATACAATGGTAAAGTAGTGGAGAATGAAGACTTCTACGCTGATCCGAACGAGACGTTCTAGGCTGGCGCAACCCCCAAGTAACGTCTGTGCATGGAGCCACGCTAATTTACTTTTCCGCTGTTTTTCTTGTAATATTATTTTAGACCTACGTGTCATTATTGTAAATATTTATGTATTCGAACATGGATTGTAATAAATGATACAATACTTTCATCTACACATGTATAATATGAACCGATCCTAGCATACATGTGGAAGCCATCCAGTTGTCTCGTTGGGACCGAGTGTGACATTCTGCATGAAAAACAATGTAGTTTTTTTGACACACCATCATGGTTTTTCCTCTCTCATACCAAACAATAAACTACAGAAGAACTTGATAGAACACATTGTACGCGGCTCCTGATGAGATCAAACACATTGTCATTGCACATACAAGCATGACACGATGTTTATTTGTTTGGGATCCTTGCTCGAGTCAATGTGCATGCGTATTTGATGAAGAACATGGAGATAGTGCACTATGTCATCCAACACCTTGGCCTCCTCCTTTGATGCACACAAGAGGATTTGATGGCGTTGCACATATGGACCCACACATAAGAGAAGATGAACTTGAGTCGAGGACAACTCCAATTCAAGAACGGGAGGATGATGAGGACATCACTCCTATGCATATACACAACACTCCATTCAACATACAAGATGCAATCAATAGGATTCACACACACCAATTAATTTCAGAGGTGAGCTCGTTCTTATATGTTTCCTTATATATTTTTGAGAATAAATTGCTACCTATGACTTAATTGTGATTAGGATACATAGAGAAGTTAAAGGAGTAATTGGAGGAAGATTTAAGAGTGTGGAGTACCAGAGGATACGTTCAAAGAGGATGAAAACCGACCCCAACTCAAAATCGTGTCCAACTCGGAGTTTAGGAGCAGTACGCACTAAAACAGACGCCCAAGACGCATACGAACTGCGTTTTCGACGTTCTACATATGCACGAAAAGGGGAGAGGATAATCTTTCCAGTGGCGCTGGTCCCATGTCAAAATTACTTCGGAGTCGATGGGAATCGTCGAAACAAAATCGAGTTCAGAATCTGTCAGGGTGCTGCGCTACTGTATTGGGTCATTGGGTCTTGTATCAAGTCTAAGTCCATTATTTTCGTATCTTAGGGTTAGGTCACGACCCCAACACCCCCTTGGACGTCCTTCCACCTATATATTACTCCATAGTAGTCGTCATAAACAATTCGATTTTGCTTAGATCAATAATATCGCCGTTCTACGGTTTGTGAAACCCCAACTTCACGATTTCAGATCGTGTCTTCTATGTTCTTGCTTGTGTTCTCGGTTGCACTTGCAGGGATTAGCCTTCTTGACGAGGTCAATCGTGTGCAGCACGGTTGATAACCAACAGAGCGGTGGTGTAGTGATTGCAGGGGTTGTTCGTGTTCTACTCGAGAGTCTCGATCATCAACGTCGAGTTCTCCACCTCATTACCTTTCGGAAGATCGGGACTCATCTTCTCTATCAGCTCCAGTTACAAAAATAGAAACTACATACTTTCTAAAAAGTTAAAATCAAATTATCTATTTAAGAGCATCAATCTCAATCTCGTCCTACCAAAATCCCATCTCTGAAATAGAAGCCCCAAGCCAAACCTCATAAAACCCAACCCAAAGCAAAACCCCACAAAAACCCTAACCCTAAAAAAAAAAGCCGCCGCCGCCCTTCCACCCGCCCGCGCACCCATTTTTCTGCGCGGTCCGTGCGGGTGCGTTTGTTCAAAAACTGAAAGACCCAATTTTTAGGCGAGCGCGCGCCCGGCTTGGTGGCGATAGGCGGAAGCGGGCGAGATGGCTCCGTTCGGCGACGGCGGGGAGGACGAGCGTGGTGGTGACGTGCATGGGGTCTGGGACCCGCGGCGCAGCGGCAGCGCGCCGCCGACCATGGAGGACAGCGCGGCGGCGGCGCTTGCGGTGGAGGGGATGTTCGGGGGTGGCGGCGGTCCCGGCGCGGGATCGTTTTTCTCCGGGACGGACGGTCTCGGCGCTAGGCTCGACGAGGTCAGCAGGCGGCGTGGCGCCGTCGCGCAGGTGACCGGTGTTCTTGGCCTTGTGCTCATTAAGGTTTCCGGTTTCTTTGCGTTGTAGATTGGATTAAGTTTCCCGCTTGCTTTCCGCTTGCGATGATGTTTCCGTAGTTTTACATGTCATTGTGGAGGAATATTTGCAGACGAGATGAGGGTTGCTGCGTGTAACATTCTGCTCTTGGATTCATGATTCAGACTGGAGGCTTTAACGGTTTAGATAGACATTTTTAGGATTCATATGTGCAATAAAATTAGAAGAAACAGGAAATTGCATGTTCATCTCTTGACAGGTCTGTAGTTTTACTGCATTAGTTGATATTGAATCTATCAGTTCTTGCAGTTTCCTTTTCCTTTCCTTGTTTAGAAGCTTATTATGCCGTTTTAGCTTGTAGCTTTGGTAACTTCCAAAATATCTTGAATACCATCTATGTGATTTTCGGGGTTATTTTGTTTGAGCTATGTCCCTTGGCTTTGATGTGCTGTGCACCCTAGTCCAAAGGGCACTGTTAGGTACTTGCCTAGGCACACCTAGACGCTAGGCTGAGGGCAGCCGCCTAGTCTTGGGGAAGAGGCGGGCACTAAGCAATGTTATCCTAAACGGTAGACAGTCGGTGGAGCTATGTTTACCATTTAGAAGGTTTAGACGGTGTCTAAACGGATTAAACGGTGTGTACTGTAGCAGCAATAAATTTTTGTATTACCCTGCTATGACAGATGTTCAAATCAAGTTCAAAGTCATGTTTGGAAATAGGAACCAATTTAGTTTTGACATCATATAAAAGTTAAAGAGACAATAACAATACCACACCACAGATCATAGTATTGAGACTGAAAATAGGGCATGTAGTAACCTAAACAAATATTTTAACCTTCAGAAGCTAATGGTTGTTTTATTATATTTTCGAAACACAAGTTTTACTACTTGAGATGTGTTTAAGTGAAGCTTAGGAAATATATTGATTTTAATCAATTTGGTGATATTAATTTGAAACATGCATCTTACTGAAAATTGTAAGATCACTTTGTCTAAACGGTTCTAAACACATTTAGAATCCATTCCGTTTAGCCCGTTTACAGCGTTCAAACGGGCGTTGACCCGTTTAAATGGGTCAACCGTTTTATTGCCGTTTAGGGCCTAAACTACACCATAAAGGTCTGTTTAGCGTTTAAATGCGTTTAAACGGCTGTTTAGGATAACACTGGCGCTAGGCGGGTGGATCTATCCTGCGCCGCCGCTGCCCGATCCCGCACCTGTCTCTGCTGCTCGATCCTAGTGAAGGAGGGAAGGGGGGGGGGGGGGGGGGAGAGCGGAACATCTGAACATGTATGTGAGATAGTCTGGTTCCGGTGGTCAGTGGGTTAGGCCTCCTTCCCTTCAACTCTTTTTTTTTCTTTCCTTGCCACATTGGGCTGCTCTACGTGCATGCCTACTGGGCTGCTAGTGCTCTATGTAGGGCACTTATAACATTCCTTTTCCCCATGGTACCTTTTGGACTTGAAACCTCTAGTATTTTTTATAATCTAGAATATATTATTGCTACAGGATACAACGCCTAGGTGCTGCTTAGGAACGCTTAAGCACGCCTAAGCTCTAGGTGGAGGGTCACCACCCGCTTAACACCTAATTTTCCCCTGGTTGTTATTAATAGGTTTCTGTTGCAAATCCTTTCTTTTATCCGTGGAAACTGATATTATTCAAAATTTTGCTTATGCTGGGTTCATGCCTGAGATAGCGAGATTGGAAGGTACCAAATGCTCTTGATTTTTGATATTGTCTAGATTGTGGTCTTATAGGAATTGCATTTCTGTGTGCAATGATCATTCTTAGAACTTTCTGTTTCCTGGGCTTCGTCCTCAAATACACTTTTTCCTAAAAGAATGTAGTTGCGTATACATTAATAGTTTACATATACTGCTCTCTAAATTAAATCCAATTTTTCATTTCTTTTCAAAATATGTTCATAGCACCTCTTATATCGTCCATGGAATGGTAATTCCTTTTCCTTTACTTTGTTTGTTGCACTTCATTGGAAAAATCTTTGAATCTGTTTTGGTTTACATATAACGCAACACAACACAACGATTTACTAAAAAGTAGCATTTTCATAATCACATCATACATATGCATTTCCAACGACTTTATGTTTTCTTTCTTTCCTCTTCAGGAACATTTTGGTAATTCTGCATCATTATCTATAGGACTGCCGGGTCACATATTTAATGGTATGTCAGAGTTGGACGAAAGGCGATTCAGGCCGAGCAGAGTTCACAGTGTTGGTCAAGTGGCGAACTACTCCACATTTATTGCGGGTTCCCTTTGGTCTGATACAGGAACAGACAATGCTGAATTTCACAGACATATGCAGAATCGTTTTATTACAGACATGGAAATGATGAATGCTTATGGCACTAGGAACCTTAATGCTCCATTCCTTTCTGAATCTGGTCTTTCAGATGCTTTATCAGGGTTGAGGCTGTGTAATAGTAAAGTTTTGGATGAAAGAAATCGTGAGGAAGAGGTACTAGATGAAATGCTTAAGTGTCGTCGAGATTTTTCCACAAAACTTTGTTATGGCAGTCGATCTCGTCTGGATGGTAATCTTTTTCATGCACCTAGGTCTGAGCGCTTGGGCATGTGTTCACCTCCAGTATATGGTGATGGTATTTTAAGAAGGCAGACTAGTGCAATAGATGGTTCCAATGTTCCAAGGTTGAGTCGCCATCATATCAAGGATGTTGATCATTTATCTTTTGCTGAAGAGCTAGCTATTGTGGGGCCAGGCAACTTGCATAGAGATACTAATTCTTTCAGCAATGCAACCATGACAAACATGACCAACCCCATGAGCAATAGATACAACTTTACAGGCTTTGATTTGGTTAGGAATCGAAAGGCATTTCTTGATGATGTTCTTGCACATCAATATATCCAGGATGAAAGTCTCTTGCACTCAATATCTGGCCTCCCATGTAAAGGTACCAGGATCTATCACGAGGAGCCTTGTTTCCCCTACTCAAGAATGCAAAGATCTGGATCCCATTTTCATTCAAGCTCATGGAACATTCAATCACATGGTGATCGTCAATCACGTCACTTCCCTTTTAGTGGGATGGCAACTGGTAGAAATACGGGATCACAGGTCTATCACAATAATTCATTACTAAAAGATCTGGAGGTGCCCTTGGATAATGCAGATAGATATGAGGTTGATTCATTGGAGCTGGTCAATGTAGTTGGCCGTGTTAAGGAAATTAGGCAAGTATTTATTTCTCTTTGCTGTTAATGTTTTCCCATTCAAAGGTTCTTCATGGCACTCATTTCCAAATAATGCAGTATGGATCAATATGGAAGTCGGTTTATCCAAGACAAACTGGGGAATGCATCAGCTGATGACAGGGAGAAAATCTTTCCAGAGATATTATCCAATGTGACTGCTCTGACAACCAATGTATTTGGCAATTATGTTGTCCAGAAGGTATGCCTATATGTCCTTGATTATAATTTGTACTTCCTGGGCCATCCTGACATTTGGAATGTTGGTGTTCACAGTTTTGTGAGTTTGCTACTGAGAGCCAGTTAATCCAATTATCAGATAAACTCAAAGGTCACATTTTGGAACTCAGCCTCCAGATGTATGGCTGCAGAGTAGTTCAGAAGGTCAGTTTATTGTTAAATGTTATTTACATAGTAGATAACATGCCTCCATCACTGTGATAGTAAAATGTATCCCTTTCACACTTCGTGCTTTCATGCCCTGCATGTTGGGAATGTTGGCCCAATACGGATCACAAGAGGTTCAGGTTTGAACTGAACTGAGAGGAGCAGAAAGATTCTGGTTTTAGGCAGATGAATCTGCTGCTTGCTTTACTGCATCTAGTAGTATATAGTATAATACAAAGAGGTTGGATTTTAACCGTCCTTGACTGTGCTGCTATGCAGCAACCAACTACCAATCGCTACTGTCATAATAATTACTGGTACTTGCTACTCAAGCAAACTTACTAGCCAAGTAATGTGAGCAACTACTATAGTCTATAGACTCTCAGGAAATACTAACAAGGATTATGTAACAGTTCACCCCCCACTGAAGCAAACTTACTAGCCAAGTAATCTGAGTAACTGCTATATACTCTTAGCAAATACTAACAAGTATTATGTAACAGCCCCCCTTCCCCTCTTCCCCCCCCCCCCCCCCCCCCCCCCCTCTCTTGAAACTTAACTTGCCCAAGTGCCTTTTTTAGGATGTCGGCGAGCCGGTTTGAGGTGGGGATGAAGTTTGCACTGAACTGATGCTTCCTTCTTCCAAGCAGCCCTTGATGAAGTGATTGTGCGGATCGAGTGCTTGCTGTCTTCATGGAAGACTGAAAGACTGGATATTTTGGCCAGCGCTAAGGCGGATTTACTGTCCACCTTTAGCTTTACTGCCTTTGGACCTTCTCCATTGAGTTCACTTAGTAGTCGAGCCGGCCAAAATTGCTCAAGTTGCGACAGTGGTGGCGACAACAAATTAAGCTTCACATGAAGATAGTGCCACTACACTTTGTTTGATGGATTTTCAACTGATCAAGCTCTTGCACTAGAAGAATAGAGTGTCGTTCTCTTCCTGGTGTCAACATCGCCGGCCAGATCGCTATTGCAGTAGCCAACCAAACATGCTGCTTCTGCCCACCACTCGTAGCGCAGGCTGTAGTTGATGCCTTGATGGTGCCAACAATGTAGCTGAGGATTCTTTTCACTGCCTGAAGGTGTTCTGTTGGCCGCTTTTTCTGATTTGTAATTGATTTTCTTTCCTTCCACAACGATCATGATGTTACTGAGCAACAAAAGAACTTGATGTCGTAGTTTGTTAGCCCCTTAACATCTCTCATGCTTCTGGGTACTTTATCCCAGCCCAACATGTCCTTAGCTGGTGCAGACAAAAGATACCAATTTGCATTGGAAAATGGTGTGATCTGTGTTTTTTACTCTGTTGCACAGGATGCATCTGCTCTCCCCCTTCCAATTTTTTTTTGTTTGGCTGACTGAATTCTGTCCTGCATGGCTAACCACATGAAAGCCTTTACCTTCATTTTGTTTTGTAACCTTGGGTTTGGCTTATACATTTATATATGCTATGATCAAATGGACCTCCATTGTTACTTCATTTATTTCTCTTACAGTTTTATTTGCCAGCAAATTGTTACACTTACACTCAGTGTTGTAAAAGGGCGCCCGGACGCCTAGGCGCCCGGCCAGGCGGCAACAGCCGAGAGGGCAGCAGGGGAGCAGGCGGCGTCAGAGATCGGAGCAGGGACCTCGTCGCCCGGAGCAGAGGAGCCATGGCGGCGGCGGCGCTTGGAGTGGAGGACTGGCGGCGGCGACTTGGAGCGGAGGACTAGCGGCGGCGGCGACTTGGAGCGGAGGACTAGCGGCGGCGGCGGCGGAACAGTCACTATGAGTCTGGTATGAGGCGGAGGCAGAGGCGGAGGGGTCTGTTTTAAGGCCCATTAGGCCCAATACCGGTTCCAAACCCTAAAAACTCCCAAAAACTACCGGTTCCAACTCCCCACCCCCATCGGCCGCCGCTTTCTTCCTCTCTCCCACCCCGATCCGGCCGCCGCATCGCGTCAAACACAGCGCTGCAGATGGCGCGGCTCCCTTCTCCTCCCTCCTTCTCCTCCCCCTCCCCTCTCCCCTTCGCGGCGCACCTCTGCGCGCCCATCCCGGCGGCGGCGGGCGGCGGACGGCGGCGGCGCCTGGCGGCCAGGCGAGGCGACAAGTCATGGCGTCCGGCCTGGAGCGACTGGACGCCTAGGCGCCGCCTAGGCGTCGCCTTGGCGACGCCTGGACAACACTGCTTACACTTTTATTGACACTTGATAAAGAGGTTAGGTTTTGACCCTGCAGATTGCAGTTGCCGTAGTGCCAACTCCTTTTTGAGTCACTTTGCTGATTACTTTCTGTTGTATTTGCACAATATGAACATCTGATGCTGGTTAATAACATTTAAACTGTGTTCATGACCATGCTGTATTTTATTATTAATTTAGTACATGATTGCATGTGCATGCAATCAAAACACACAACAGAATCAGATTAAAACCACCAATGGAACTCTCAGCTATTGTTTCTATACATATTTTCATCATACTGAAATCCAATCGTTTCAGGGTTGTTGCTGGATACTTTTTCTTTTTCTTTTCTGTCTTTTGCTTTTTTATATCTCTTCTTGCTAGTACTTGCGATTTTCATCCATAGTCTACATCCCTGCTTGGGACTAAAAGGTTATGTTGTTTAATATGCGCAGGTTTTGGAGGTAGTTGATATGGACCGAAAGATCAATATTGTTCAAGAGCTCAAAAATTCTGTTATGAGATGTATTGCTGATCAGAATGGTAACCATGTAATCCAGAAATGCATTGAGTGTGTTCCTGAAGATCGCATTCCATTTGTTATAGAACCTATTCTTTCACAAATATTTGTTCTTTCTACCCATCAATATGGCTGCAGAGTTATTCAGGTACACAATGCACCATCCTGTTTCTTTAAACGAAGATTGATACCCTTTCTGTGTAATAATCAGTAACTTGTTCCCCACAGAGAGTTTTGGAGCATTGCCATGATCCAGTGATTCAAAGTGCAATCATGGATGGAATTGCGCAACACACCTTACATTTGACAGATGATAAATTCGGGAACTATGTTGTTCAAGTATGTAACTCATACTATTATTTTGTGTTTATATAGTTGAATGGTCTATTTTTTGTGGTACAGTGATCCACATACTTTTGTTGCAACAAACTAGTTTGTAATACTAAGAAAATGAAGAAATTAGTCATTTTGCAATTAATTTTTTAATGGTCCTGATGGCTTGACTTTGGGTATTGTAAAGATTTACTATTTTTGATGAGGTTAACTAGCAAACATTTGTAAAAAACTTCTATGTTTGCAAGCTCTTTAAAACTGGCTACTAAATACATTTAGTCTGCATGCCATTACGTGCCATACTAATATTGCTGGCTTAGCCAATACTACTGTTTTTTTTTTCTGTTATGTATTGTTACGTTTAAAAGATTATATTGAATACTAGAGGTCCCTGAAGCAAGAGAAGTAACTCAATGGGACAATACATTTAGGAAAAAATTCGTATGAAAATTTTAAATTTGGCTGAGTTCATTTCCAGACATGTGCTTGACAAATTCTGTTCTATGTCTTTTGAACATATATTGGAGGGAGGAACCATATTCCCTTCACGTCACATATGTATTCTCTGACATGTTCTATGGCTGTATTAACATAACTTACCAAGACTGGAACACAAGATTTGATATCTTTCAATATAAAAAACACGGCATTTTCAATTGACAGCATATTTGTTCAGTGAATTTCATAATTTCTGCTATCTTCAAGGTAGAATTGTTTTTGTTCGGTTAATTTTGTAAGTTATAATATAGGCCCCTGGGAATATGATAAAGTTCTGTGTGTATGAACTCTGGTGTGTAGATACTGAAATGTAGTCACATAAAAAACAAAAGGAATATAAATAAGGTTTTTTAGTTGTTATGATCTTGGAGCATAATGAAGCAGATTTTCCTGTTACTTCTGTATGTTGACACTTACCTCTGTCACCTTTGTTTTTTTTTTTATAAAACTTTTAGCATGTATTGGAACATGGCAAGCCAGAAGAGCGTTCATCCATTATTCAGACACTTTCTGGGCAAGTGGTGATCTTGAGCAAGCAGAAGTTTGCTTCTAATGTCATTGAGAAATGTTTGACTTATGGAACTCCTGAAGAACGTGATGGCCTTATTGGAGAGATAATTTCTTCTGGTAAAATCTTTCAGGTCTGTCTTTTCTTCTTCTCTCTCCTTTTTTTTTTTTTTTTTTTTTTTGCTGAGCTGTTCCATCTCAATCCCTCAGAAACACTATTCTACCTCGAAGACTACTTTATTCAAAGTGGTTCTTAGCAGTGTCTAGATTGGCTCGGATACCAACGATCCAGTGCCGTCTTGTCCATTCCACTCAAAGCATATAGCCTCCTCACTTTGGACAGTTAGAAATAATCTTTCTATGGAAAGTCCGAATGTCGTGGATGGACCTCTTCTATCACTTTCGGAGCACAGTTGGTCCATTAACCAAATCTAGGTGGTCTAACAACGCTTCAGCTAGTCTAGATGCTGGACTTCAGTGTCTGAAGTACAGATAAGATTTCTAGTTCTGAGACCCAAAGACTTGAGTGCTTGGTTTCCTTTTGCCAGACCACATGTTGCATATGGTACTAAGTCCATGCCTGGACACCTAGGCGCCCGCCAGACACCTGGATGCCTAGGCAGGTGCCAGTTGAGGGCAGACCGCATCAGGGGAGGGCAGCAGAGCACGTGCCCGGGGGGTGGGGTGGGGCAGGGGAGCGTAGAGGTGGCCGAACACTGGCTCATGGAGGCGCGACAGGGGGGCATGCATATTTTAAGGCTCACCAGCCCAATAGCGTTCCAAACCCTAGCCACACATTCCTGACTCCCAATGTCTCCACACCTCTGAGATCCAACACCATCCTCCCGGGCCCTGACCCGATGCCCTCACCGCGTTCCATATGAGGAGTCCAGACTGGAGTGGCTAGGCTGGAGTGGCTAGATGCCAATCTAGACAACACCTTTTGAACACCGATGCTGCCAGGATAGGTTGCACACCATACAAGCAGATCTACCTGTGCGTCGGCGAGGAAGAGCTCGTGGACCAAGCCAATTCAACCTCGCAAGCGCCTTGGACCCCTAGTGTTCGCGCGCTCCTTGGCAGCCAGACCACCTTCAAGCTTCTTACCGGGCCCTGCTAGGCTCTCCATGACCTCCTCGTTGCCTGCTTTTCAACTCCCCCCCCCCCCCCCCCCCCCCCCCCCCCCCCGACGGTAAGCTCCTTGCTGGATGGCATCATGTGGTGGAGGGGGACAAGGGCATAAGGAGAGGGATAGAGAGGAAAAGACATAGGGGAAGGTAGTGGTTGAGTAGGGGTGTGTTTGGTTCCAGGATGAGATAGGACGGGATGGAACCATTTCCATTTTTTTGGGACGGGACGGTCCCAACACTTGTTTGATTGGAGAGGGATAGGATCATCCTGCTTTTTGTTTGATACAAGGGATTAGGAAGGACAGGTATGGATGCCGTCTTCTGCTCTGTTAGCTCGCTTAGCTCAGGCAATTCATCGAACTACTACCATGCAGTCACTCGACAATGGCGGAGTGCAACACGATGGGCAATGGTGAAGGTGTAGAGAAGCTTGATCAGGAAGGAGGTCCAGCTCCCACACGCGTCCCTGAAGCGCAGAGGCTGCATCACATTCTTGAGGACCACACACTCAGACGGTGACGAGCAGGACCTGGCGGGTTGCCAACAGGCTCATGAACAAGACCAAACAGAGTTCGTAATGGAAGATGACGATGGTGCTAGCAGAGCTAAGAGTTGCATGAAGATTCCCAACACTCGCGCATGACGGCCAGGCGAAAGCCAAGGCTGAGCTCGACGGGCTTGAGTGTCGGTCTCGCACTGGCAGCGATGCTCGCCTGGAAAGCGTCCTCGGCGGCAAATGCTACAGCGACGGCGCGACGCGGACCGCTACAGCACGCAACGTGAGACCTTGATCAGTTGCGGTAGTGAGCGGTGCCAGAGACAGTGCGAGGGGGCGGTGAGTCCGAAGGAGAAGCTCGACGTCAACGCAGCCCCCTACCTATCAAGTTGAACTTGTCGTCACCGTGGTCGTGAAATCCTGGCGAACGCCGCGAGAAGCGGTGACGAGCGGCAGGCGGAACTGCGAGCGACGTGAGGAAGAAGTGCAGCGTCGATGGAGGATGGCGAGGAGGCGAGTCCGAAAGAGAAGCAGCCGACAGACGCGAGCTAGCGGGAGGAGGCAACGGAAGAGTCACGCCATTCTGGTGGGACGAGTTGGTCCGCTCGGTTTCAAAGGGACAGACTCATCCCGCATTTGAGGAGAATATTCCTCTATGAGGATGACTCCATCCCACCTGTCCCCAAAACAAACACTAGTAGAAATGGGATCGTCCCGTCCCATCCCACTTCGTCCCCCGAACCAAACACACCATATGAGTTTGGGATAGGGTGGATGGGATAAGGAGGTGACATGGGAAATGGTTTATTTTTATGCCAAGGTTTTGTTTTAGGCTATATGTGCCTTTCCTTGCAGGATTTCAGGCGAGGAAGAACGGCACAACACCACGGCACACAGTAGTATTTGCGTACTAAGCTCAGTCTGTTTTACCATTTTGAATAATTGTGCATTATGGCAGCGGTCATTACCATGTTGTAATGCATGAGTTAGTGTGCGTGTTAAGTGCATATTATGGCACCAGACATTAGTGCGCAATAGTGTGTATTAATGTGCGTATTAGTGGTCATTTGAGTCTCGTGTACTATAATACTGCAAGGAGAAACAAAGGAAATGAGCAAGTCTGCAGCAGCACAAATTTTCCGTTGCTCCATTCGTTCTGGCCACACACATTCCTTGCATGCACATCCTAGTTCTTGAACCATGCGGAGTTCTAGTGTCAATCGCTGGCAACAACAGGTAGCAGATCCGATCTTCTATGTGCAGATCAGGCAGGGGTGGCATGTGGGCGTGGGGAGGGCAGCGGTGTGTGGTGCAGGGCAGTGAAGGTTGAGAGAAATCTGAAAATTCTGGAGGGATAATTTATTCCAACACCTGCCGGCATTATATAACTGGTTAGAACCAATTTGTCTCAATCTAAGACTCTTATATCCTAATCTAAACTGTAACAAACTTTTTTATCTATAACTAGGACTTTGTTCCTGCCTGATCGACGGATTCCTACTCCGACATGGCCGAACTGACCTGTTGTGTGCGTCCAGCCCGCAACAAAGGATTACCTGACATTCCTTTTATAGTGGTTCTTAGCAATGTCTTGACATTAACCACATGACTAGCAATTAATCATGTCCAATTATGGTCTAGGTGGTCTAGCCATGCTTCAGAGCTAGATGCTGGAGTTCTGATAAGATTTCTAGTTATGAGACCCTGAAACTACAGTCTCGTATGGTGGTGCCTACACTCCTTTTCCACCAAAGCAAATGGCACTAACACAGGTTTTACTATCAACAGCTAAATGGGTTGGGCTAAACGGGCTAGCACAAAGCCCAGTAAAATTGGCTCGACTCGAGAACCTCCTGACATGGAGGGGACCTGGCTCGGGCCGGCTCGGAGCCCGACTCGAGCCATGCTTGGGCTCAACCGCAGGCCCGTCACGAGCTTGGCCCAGTCGGGTTATATAAGCCCCACATCTAGAACCCTAATCCTCTCTCACTGTTGTCTCCTCCCTCCCTAGCTCCTCCGCTACTCCTCCAACCTTCTCGGGTTCATCCTTCATCGAGCAGCTCCCTCAACAAGGTAGTGGTCAGATTCGACGCCTGCGAACCACCTCTTGTGACCCCATCGCTGTTTGCCCGATGGCAGATTCACATCCACTCGCCTCTTTGTTGCTCGTCTGCCCGCCTCTTGGTCTCCGTCTCCCCGCCTCTTTGTCGCCCTTGTCAACCTGCCTCTCGGAACCTGCCCCTACAACTCGCTCGCCACCTCCTGACGCCTCATTCTCTGCCCGACTCTGCTCGCGACACTGCCTTGACGCATCCGCCTCGGACTCCCCCATAGATCTTTTGAGTACGCAGGTCGTAGCTCGTCCGGCTACACCCGCGGGCTCGAGCCGTGCCGACCTGACACGACCCATTGGCCATCTATATGTTTTACTCGTGAATACCACTAGTGTGTTGCTTGACACATAATATCTGGTGGTTTCTTTTGTTTGTTGGAAATTTGGCCTTGTGAACACATGTAGTTGAGTTAATCACGTCTTCTAGAATTAATAGAGATTAAGGTAGAGTTAGAGTTTGAGTCAAGTGTTTTAGGTAGAGTCCTAAATAGATTTGAGTCTGATTTTATCTGTAAGGAGTCTTCATATAGATGGGTAAACCAAGAAATAAATCAAGTAATTAGTATTGAAATTTTGAGTTTATTATTGGTTCAGATTTCCAACAATTTGGTAATCAGGGCTGAGGTTTAGGGATCCCATCCGCTACCACTCGGGAGGAGATGTGCTCCTGGGGTGGCTAGCAAGGGCTCAAACAGAGGTGCCTGGAGCGGATTGGAGAGAAATCATGTTGAAACTTGTTGATTCGAGGCGGATCTCGGTAGGGCTAAGATCGGGAGCAATGATTAAGATAGAGTGGATTTAGCGGAGCTCAGGAGTAAGGCGGCGCTGAACGCTGGCGACCTTGTGTGGCGTTCGATTCCGGACAAGGCACTTCAGATCTGGCGCGATCGAGCAAGCCTCAACGAATTGGAGGTCAATTCATGGCTGGGTGCAGATGATGTGGATCTCAGGTGGCGAGGTTCCATCTGATTTTTCCCCGGGGCCACGTGCCTCAAACACACATGGAAGTGAGCGGCTGAGGAGATCCAGATGAGAGGGGCCCTAGCGTGGAGCAGGTCTGGGCACATACAACCTGGGATACTTCGAGTCGTGCGAGAGCTGCAGTTCTCATGGAGAGAGATCGAAGTCGAGGACTCGGTACTGTGTGCTGGACGACTGAACACAGGAGTAGAGATCACAAGATGAGCCTGTTTGTTCGGCTGCACGTGGCCTTATTGACTACTTGGGAAGTAGAGAAGAGGCCACATGGGCTTGGTGGATCGGGCTGAACCTTGTGGGCTTGATCTGGTGGGGGTGTTTGGTCAAGTGGAAAGAAGGGGCCATCTGGGCCTAGTGGCCCGGGCTGGATCTGGAGAGGCTAAAGAAGGTCAAGTGCGAGCCAAGACCAAGGTGGTTGCAACAACTGATGTCCGTGCGAAGTAGAGTGCTCCTGAATGATGTGTTCATTCCGAGGGGATGATGTGTTCGTCTCATAGGTGTTAGTGTACGGGATGATGTGTCCGTTTCAAAGATTATGTGTTCGTCTCAAAGTCGTGCAAGATGATGTGTTTATCCTCGAGGTGTAGTGCGCACCTCAAGGGTTGTAGTGCCCATCCCACGGGATGTAGTGCCCATCCCACGGGATGTAGTGCCCATCCCTTAGTATGTGCATGGAGGAGTGACCATCCTGGATTGTAATGTCCACCCCAAAAGTATGTTAGTGTGTGTCCTAGAAAACATAATTAAGAGGATGATGTTTGAGTTAATCACGTCTTCTAGAATCAATAGAGATTAAAGAAGAGTTAGAGTTTGAGTCAAGACTCAAGTGTTTAAGGTAGAGTTCTATATAGACTTAGGTCTGATTTTTTCTGTAAGGGGTCTTTATGTAGCTGGGTAGACCAAGAAATAAGTCAAGCAATTAGTATTGAAATTTCGAGTTGATTATTGGTCTGGATTTCGAACATGTACTTGTCGTGTTCTTGATTGCAAAAGTTCATGGGTGTTTGATCTGCTGTAGATCAACCCAGTCGAACCTTGCTGAAAGAACAGAGAAGTGAAGATTTCTTTGGTGTGAGGAACAGAGAATAATCTGTTCTACCGGGTGCAGAGATTGATAGGGGAGCCTCTGGTTCTGGTCCGGTTGATCAAATCAGGGGGAGAATAACTTGCCCGTCTAGGGACATAAGTACTCGGCGACTTGGTGAAGTTGAGAGGTATTCTTTACGGTGGAAGATTTGTTTATTAAATGGATTAGTACCGGAGGCCAAACCGGTCTGTTATAAAGGTCTGGAGGAGCCCCTTTATTACATGAGACAAAACTCAAGTCTACCTCTAACTCTATTTTAATCTATAAGTCTCTATACATGGAAACATGGACTTATTCTTCTGGCCGGCGCACATCTTTTACAGGCTTCGAACCGGACTTGCTGAATCATGTACTTGTGCATGGACTCTCCTAGAGTCCTACTTGAATTCTGCTCCCTCGGGTGTTGAATCATGTACTTGTGCATGGACGCCCTCGGGTGTTGTAGGAGCTCCTGCCTTTGTCTTTGCGTGCCCCTGCAGGGACATCATCCTCTCCAAGGTTTTCCCGACCCTGTGTCACCCCCGTAGAGTGTTGTCCAACACCCTTAGAGTGATGTTCTGGACTCCTTTCAACTCTTGCGCTTCTAGCTGCTGCAACGTGTTTTCCAGCAGCTACGGTGCCCTGTACAAGACTTCTAGCTCCATCTCCATCACGTTCAGCTAACGTAGGACTCCTCCCAGCCTCTGCAACGTCATGTGCAGGATCTCCTGGTCTCTGCAGGGTCGTTCCAGTGCCTGGAACAACAATTACAACGCCTGGAACATGTGGTCCAACAGCTGCTAGACTCGTGAAGTGGACGTAGAACATGTTGAAATCTTCTCTTGCTACTCCTTCGCTCAATCCCACTTGTCCGCCTCATCGAACACCATGTCACGAATGATGTGGTCGTGCAGATCCAACAGATTGTACATCTTGTACGCCTTCGTTCCTGCAGCATATCCAATGAACACCATAGACGTCTTATTCACAGACCCCACGCACCCGAAGGTTTTGAGGTAGTGCACGGCTTGTCGCTCTCCGTGCCAAGCTTCAAATGACGTCTTCTTGTTGAGACTGTGTCGGAGACCTATTGAGGATGTGGATAACCGTTATGAGTGCTTCACCCTAAAATATGACTAGTAGTTCCTGCGCCTTCATCGTGCATCTATGTCGACCACCATCTGGCTGCGCCACTCTATAACCCTGTGTTGAGCACAATATGCTCTAGACTCATGAGGTGAGCCATTCCTTGCGATCAATACAATGTAGCTCCAGCCTTATGTCAGACTCCAAATCTGTCATTGCCAGGACCTGTTGAATCAAGTCAGGTGCCTGGTCTTTGTGAGAATATAGAGCTTTGTGTAGAATCTCCTATCATCCGCTAGCAACAAGAACCTGTTGTTTCCACTTAGAGTCTTTGGAGTAATTGGCCACTGATGTCTTCGTGGACGATGTTGAGCGCGCCCTTCACGCATTGTCGTGCTTGCGTAAGAAAGCTGAGGCGCCGTTACTTCCCGTCCAAGAACTCAACATCATCGCATCACACGATCATGTAAGTCGGATACATGATGTTAAGTCCGACGGAGCACAACTTGCTATTGTCACGATGTACTCGTTTAAGGAGATGATTGTTATGTTGTATCCGTCGTCATACAACCTGTTGATGCTGATGAGATTGGTGGTGAGCCGTAGGATGAAGTAGACGCTAGTGAGGCTCTTGTGCTCACCCATCTTGGCGACGAAGAGGACCGTATACTTCTTCTGGATCCACATGATCAATTTGTCATCAAACTTGATCTTCCCGACGATGTTCTCATCGAGCTCGGAGAAGATGACACGCGAAAGCGTCATGTGGTTGGTCGTGCCCGTGTCAACGTACCAACGTGTGTCGTCGGAGTCTCCAATGAATGTGTGGGACACTCCTGTACAGGCTCCTCCTATACTGAGGACGCCTTGTCATGAACAAGGTGCCCTCCTTGCCAAGTAAGCCTTCTGCTCCTCCTTGGGTTTTGACCGACACTCTTTGGTCCAATGGTCCTTCCGGCACTGGTCTTGCAAAATGTCCTTCCCGAAACTTTTTTTTCTGGCGCGCCCTTGTAGCTACCCTTCTTTGAAGAACCCTTGGATTGGGTAGCTTGTTCCTCCACGTGCTTCTCCCACTCCTTCGAGTGAGGTACAACCGACCGTCATGAACTCCTTCCCTTAGCTGCTTGTGTAGAACACGTTCTCTACCGCACACAGCCGCCCTGTTACGTTCAACCGGGTGAGGATCGACACATCCAACAAAGTGGTGATCGCTACCACCATCTGTTGGAAGCATTCTGGAACGCTTCGCTAGAACTTCTGCATTATCACTGACTGCTTCATCACCTTCCCAAGCATCGCAAGGCGTGCCACCAGGCTGCTCAGCTCGTGGGAGAAGTCTTCGATGCCTCGCCATCCTTGAAGGCGGCGACCTTGAACTTGAGCTGGAGTTGTTGTGCTGTCTTCTTTACGTGGTCGGGCCCAACCCGCATGCGAGCGATCGTTTCCCATATTTCCTTCACTTTTTTCTCTCCTATCGTCGTGATCATCTCCGACACGATGGTGTTGATGAGGATGTCCGACACCATTATGTCATCGTGCTCGGTTGTCTTACCTTCCTCCACCGTCTGCCAAAGTAGCATTAGCGGTCCTCTAATTGCTGAACTTATTACCTAACACTTCAATTGTGTTAGAAAACATGTTTTATGGTTTCTTTGAGCCGTTTTGTAGTAGTGGCCAATCAAATTTGAATAGATGTTTAATCTTTGATGCTATTATGATACTTTATCCACGAACCATGCCATGCACATTTGTTTTGCAGGAATTGATGAAAGATCAGTTTGGCAACTACGTTGTACAGAAAGTCCTTGAGACTTGTGATGACAAGTACCTAGAGATGATCCTTTCAAGTATCAAGCTGCACTTGAATGAGCTCAAGAACTACACTTATGGGAAGCATATTGTTGCACGTGTGGAGAAGCTAATTGTTACAGGAGGTAAGCAGACAACATTTGTGTACAAAGGAATGTGATTTTTTTTCTCAACACCGATTTATTGGAATTTCTAAAATTTTGTGCCTGATTTCAGAAAATCGAGCGAGGATGGTGTCAATGAGTTGTCAAAATCAACAGCCACAAAACTGTACAAATGTTGACGCTAAGCCATTTTAAGCATTGACATTGATACGAGCATCACGTGGTACATGCAATGTGGAGATTTTGTTTTGATGCATTGTGTAATAGCTACTTAACAGAGAATCAGGGAGTTACATGGCCTGTATATAATCTAAGGTCTTCTGGTAGTCGGGTAGGTAGTTGGGTATTAGGTTTTTAGTAATGTAAATCCGTTTGGCCATGTACAAGTCTACAGTGGATAAATAGATGTACATTGTGCTGGAGTGTTAGGTTTCGGTAGATGAGCGTTGCAATGGCAAGTATGCTGCGTAACAAGTTGGTGTTTGCTTCTGAATTTGGAAGAAATCCACTTTAAAAACCCATAAGAGTTGCAGGTCTTTTGTTTTCACCGTCGATGCATATATCAGATATTTACATTGGTCATGGTAATTCTGTGCTGGCTCCTAGTTCACATTTTTTCTTTTCTTTTATGACTAAGTATGAATGTATGATTCATATTACAGCACTTAGGATGTGGAAACTAGTGAAAAATGACAAGTTATCTCCTCCAAAATCAGAGCGCTGCCGACCCTCGAGTTGCTTGACAATTGTAATCATTTTGAATAAATTGTATCACATGTATAATGACATGTATTCTCATGACTGATAATAAACTCATTTTTTTGGATTCTGCTTCACTAACCAGTCCACCGATTTGATAAAGAGAAATCCTCTTGGACAGATGCCTGAGATTTGCTTCTGTGTCGGCGACATTGTCAACCTTTAGTTTCACTTCACGATTCGTGCACTCCGCATTATGGCCCATCCCACCGAGGCCTGACCTTACTTCGACCAATCCCGAGCCTGGTGTCGGCGCCTGCGCCCGGAGGCACTCGACCCGCGCGCCTGCACTCGGCGGCGGCGCTCGACGCTTGTGCCCGTGCCTGGCACGGCGGACCCTGGAGGCGGAGCTCATCTCGCCGCGCCCCGGAGGCGGAGGCGGGGAGCTCGCCTCAATGTGCCTGGAGGCGGAGGCGGAGCTCGTCGTGGCGCCTGAACGTAGAGAGGCGGAGCTCGTCGGAGGTGGCGGTGTGCAGACGCGTGGTGGTGGTGGCGCCGCGGCAGGGTGGCAGCTGCGCGGGCACCGGCCGTCGGCTGTAGTAGGGGAAGGGTATTTTTTTTTGATAATTGTTAATCTGTAATCATAATTTGTCAATATGTAATTTTATAAGGATTATGTTAATTATAAAATAATCAAACAAAAAATTTGTGTTTGATTAACCTATAAAATTAAGGTTTAATAGTCAATTACATAAATTAGTGATTAATGACTATAATTAATTGCTAATTCTTTGGTGTTTGAAATTTTCTCAAATTTCAGGCACCTGAAATCTAGACAACCCCTTTGATAAAAGGAGAAAACTTTGGCTCCCGAACTACCTCAATGAGTGATCATCTTGCTGGGATCAAAGTACTAAAAACAAAACTCATGCTTTTATGTATCCAGATGAAAATAAATCTGAAATTCTTGGTATCCCTAGTCTCTCTACTAGCACTATATCAGTTTGAACTAGATAAACATATTCGCATCAAATTTCACTACATAAGAAACCCAAATAGGAGACAAAGATGGACGACGCGCTCAAAGGCGAGCGTTTCTGATAAGGTTAAGCGAGACTGAAAGTGCATCTAAGATCCCCGTGAGTTTTGGATGATTGATGACGACAATTAAGTAACTAATAAGCTTAGTGATCTTAAACACATGTGTGGACTCAAGTGGAAACACAAATCCTCAAAAAGGAAATGGATGAAAACGGCGATGTCGACTCAAAAAGAAGAAACTAGGGTTTCTAGCGTGTCGAGTTTAGACTAGCCATATGTGTATGAGGATGTGTGCGTAAAGTGCATTGAGATCAAGTTGGGAGCTCAAAGCGGTTTAGCGATCAAAACCTATTGAGAGAAGAGAGTTGGAGAAGTCCGGCAGGAGTGGCCGGACTAGTCCGTGCAGGTGGTCGGACTAGTCCGCTCCTGGCCGGCCAAGTCCGTTTTCAGTCGGACCAGAAGGGTCTGACTGAGTTCGGACTAGTCCGTAGTGGGACGGACTAGTCCGGATTGTCATGAAGTGGGTTTTCAGGACTAAGTCCCAAAACCACGGACTTGTCCATTTTAGTCCGGACCAAAAGGTCCTGACTGAGATCGGACTAGTCCGCTCTGGGTGCGGACTAGTCCGGATTGATGAGAAAGTTGGTGCTTCAGCGACTAAGTCTGGGAGGCCGGACTAGTCCGTGGTCTCCAGACTAGTACGTTTTCACAAGGAACAAAAGGTTCTGTGTGAGATCGGACTAGTTCGGTCTGGACCGGACTAGTACGTTTTGAAGTGGCCGTTTGAATTTGAAGTTTGGAGGGTAGTGTGACGATTGCCGCGCAGTACGACAGTTGTTAGGGACGTCAGTGGTCCCAAAGGCCGGACTAGTCCGGGCCCTAGGCTGGACTAGTCCGCCCATCTGCTGAAGTCAGCAGTATGGGCTGGGAACCTCTATAAATAGAGGACCCCTAGGTTCATTTGAACCAATTCTTGAGAACTTTGAAACCCTAGCGTCGCCACAACAAACTTTGAGCCTCCAAAAGCCTCCTTCTTGCCTACCTTCCCTCTAAAACTAATTCTTGTGTGGATTAGGGTTTGGTGAGGTCAAGAAGAGGAAGAAGACCGCTATAAGATCTCGGTTTGATCTCTTGCACTTGTTGAATCTTTGTGACCCGTGGCTTGAGTCATTCTTTGTGATCTGTAATCATATTTGTGGTGGGAGCCTCAGATTGTGAGAAGCCCCAACGGATCTTGTATTCACCCTTGTGATAGTGGAGAACCAAGTTAGGCCCGTGTGGTAAACTTGGTGAGGGAAGGGTTGTTGAACCCGGTCCTTCGTGAACTCCTCAACGGGGACGTAGATTCTTGTGTGAGATCGAACCTCGGGATAAAATCCTTGTGTCCCTTGTGTACTTCACTTTCATTTATCGCACATTGCTTCTAGGGTTAGCTTTACCGTTTTTGTTCATCACTCTTGTTCCATTGTGACACCAAGCCTCATACTTGCCATATAACTTGTTAAGGTTCACTAAATCATTCTAACACTTTTCGCATCACGAAATACAACTAAAACTTGATAGAAACAAACCCCTTTTAGGTTTTCCCTGCAGGTGGACCGGACTAGTCCGCCCCCTTGAGTACTGATCTCGTTTTATTAAGTCATTTCAAGTCGCTTAGCCTATTCACCCCCCTAGGCAACTTTCAGAGACGAGCCCACTTCAGCGAGGATCTGACATGGCTCGGTTGAACGTACAAGGAGACGAGTTACAATATAACCCATCCCAGTTAAGTAGATATCTGAAACGCGTCCTCCTCCCTGACAAACGGAAGACGCACATGTAACAAAGCGCATCTCCTATTTGCGAAAGAAATGAGACGTACTTTACAGAAAGCACATCTCCTTGTGTTCGATTACAGACAAACATGAACATATCGCTGAACGATGAACACTCATTCACTCATAGTTGAACACACAAGATAATATTCATCACACAGATGAACACAAATACAAGCACTCATTAACAATATATTACAAAATAAAAAAATACAAGACACGAGAAAAGAAAAAACAACATCAACTAAAAACAACAAAAGAACCCTAAATCCT